>OX421979.1:31122021-32469288 GCA_949128135.1 Parasteatoda lunata
AACACACACAAGTCTTTAAAAACAGAAAAACTAATGCCTATATGTCATTTTTTCGCTTCAGATGCCATTTATATTGTCGAAACATTTAAAGGTATGTTACAGCAAAAAACAAAAAAAAAACAGAAAAGAACATCATTTGTAAAATAAACACTTTGCAAAAAATGATACTTTTTTGAAGCACAGATGCATTGTGACATAATGTTAATAATTCTAAGAGTTTTGAATTTTTTTATGCTTAAATCTTCAGTGATATCAAAAAAAGTTTATAGCAATGAGTGAAAATAAAAACTTTTTTAGCCAATGCAACTATTTTTTCAGTATGAAAAAAAAGCATTCCAGATTTGAGAATTCAATTTCTTTAGCCTTTCCTGTGTGTTTATTTATTTCAGTTATGTTTTCGTTTTATAATAATCTGAATATAAGTCACACAAAATCAAAAGAACATAACATTGGACAGATACAAGACGTTCAGTTTTCTCACCATTGGTAAATATTTATAGAATTCACTTGAAAAATAAAGTCATAAATGTATAACAAAATATACGTTGGTAAAAATTCTGGTAAAATAACCGTACTGTATGATAATAAAATTTTTGGTGAAATTTTTTTTTAAAAAAGCATACGTCTGGTTCATAAACCAATATATACGGTATTTTAACGATCGATTCATTCGGTAATTTTTCTGTTCATATGGTAAAGGTTTACCAGAGATTCTGGTCATGAAAATTATAGTTCTTATTACCACATACTTGGTGAGAAATACAAAACTGAAAAGTGAATTTAACCGAATAAGTGGTTTTCATGCAATGCTCTAAAGTATGATAAAATTACCAAATTTTTACCACATTCTACAAATTTTATCCCATATTATAAAACCGTATTTTATTGTTAATTATTCCAAAATCAATTTTTTTTTCAAAAATAAATATTGGAGCTAGGACGGATTATAAACTTTACCAAACTCTTGTAAATCATTAAGAAGGAGGATGAAATTAAAATTAAACAAAACCAGTTAGATTTACAAATGAAAGTTGAATGCGTTTCTACTAATCGTCCTAGCAATCAAACAGGTTTTAATCACGCCTTCACTAATGATGATCTGTCAGGTTACCATAACGTAATTGCTTCTTCCCCGCTTTAGCATCATTTTGCGACTATTAATAAGTTCAGTTGATTTTAAGGAATTTTTTGACAGAAATGTGACAACTTGCAAGAGAGGATACAGAATACCTTGTTTCAAAAAATAGACACAGGAAATTCCTTTGCGAACGCTCTAGTTTTCATCAACCGTGAATTTTCATGAATCTTTCAAGCGTGTTTTGTGCCAAAATAGCTTTAGTCTGCAACCTAAGTAACATTTAAAATCATCAACTAGTATCATCTGAACCAATCTTTAAAACCAATCTTAAAATACAGAACATTCAAATGTAATTAGTTTTTTGGATCTTTTATCTGCATAACGACTTCATGCATATTTTAAATAACGTTAGTGAACTAAAATTCAGTGAACTAAATAGCTCCCATTTAACTTCACTGAAATAGTTTAACGTTTCCTCCTCCGTGATAGAGCGAAGTCTATAAATTTGAGGAAGCGTTAAACACATTTTTGTTGTCAAACTCATTCCGAAATGCAAAACACATCCCAAGAATATTTTGTGCGTCGACAGATTTAATCTACCACTTAACCAACATTTAAAATCACCAATTGATAGCAACTGAACCAATATTTAAAACCTATCTTAAAATTCGGTACATTCAAATCTAATACAGGCTTTTTCATCTGCATATCAATACCATGCATCTATATATATATATATATATATATATATATATATATATATATATATATATATATATATATATATATATATATATATATATATATATATATATATATATATATATATATATATATATATATATATGTATGTATATATATATATATATATTTCTCTTACACGGCGACAAAAGAAATCCTCATTACAACTCCCCGAATGGCAACGCTGGAAAATCGGCCAATGATTGCCGCTAAAAATGTCACATGCCAAATCTAGCTGAGGTGGCTCAACATATAGCGCTTTTAAGAACGGAAACTGAAATAACCAGAGAGAGCATTCTCATCGAATGTGATCTCTTCCGAAATTCACCCTATCAGGTTGTTCAATTCAGCTACGGCAATCTCATACTATTAAGCTAGTCAGAAGTGAGTAGTCTTTGTCGATAGATCTCTATTTTAGTATTTTGTCAAAAGCGCTTTTTTTTCACGAATTTATATATTACGAATTTATTTGACGATTTTTGATTTATATCACGAATTTATTTATTTTATTATTGTTATTAGTTATTCATTGAAAAATGAGTCTCAGTCGTGCTGTTACGCTTTTGAAGTGTAATCAAAAGAAGCGTGCTCGAAGATTGGAAGAGAGCATTGATGACTGCTATGAAAGACGTAGTGGTGGAAGAATGCGTATACGACGTGCTGTCATTCAAGATTTAATTGTTGAAGCACATTTCTAATAGGTTTAACGAATTACATGTCATTTATTTGAATTCAAATTTCATTTAATGACTTAGTATTTACTAAAAAGATATATATATATATATATATATATTTTAAAAAAGTTTTTATATGGATTTGAATGATTGTTTAGAATTCTTAGAATTTTGTGCATTTGCAAGTTACCTAAGTTAGTAACGAGCGAAGCGAGCTTGGTTTGCGAAGCAAACCATATAAGATTGCGTAGCAATTTTCGGGGGTTGACGAGCGTTAGCGAGCAGGGGGCACAGCCCACTAGTATATTTTATTACGTAATATCATAACACATCAGAACTTTTTTTATCTTTTTCATAACCAGAATATTAAAAAGTTTCCAAATAACTTCCCTAAAATATTTTATAGATATTGATTATTTTATTTTATTAAATACCGTTTGTTATATATTTTATATTTAATTAGTATTTTTCTCAGTCAAATTATCTGTCTTCTTTGTATGTCACACCCAATATTGTAACACTCATCCTAACAACAATTTTCTTAATTTGTCGGAACACATTGTCCCTAATTGGATTAGTAAGCCTACTCTATTTGTATTTGCTATAGAAGGGATAATTAATTAGGAACAATTTATTTTGTCATTTTATGTAGGATTATAGGATATTGCTTGTGGAAATGAGCTATTGAAACATTAACTTTCAAAATTGTTATTTTTATTTTCATTTCATTGTGTGGAAAAAAAATTTGAAAGAAAACGGTTTCCGAATTGAAGTCTCTCTTCGTGGTTAGTGGGTTAGTGGATAACAAATATTCACTTTATTTTGCCCGCACTGTAAAAAAATGTCCATTGCTTTTTTTTTTTTTTTTTTCTTTTTTTTTTTTAATTTCTCCGTATATTTAATGTTTTAAAGCCTTTTTGTTCACAAAACGGTTTTTTTCCGTTTTTCACCCTAATTACAAACGGATTAAATTCATCAGCTGAAATTTTAGATATTGCCATGCAGTTTTGCGCTCCGTAATATAACTTTACCTTTTCTCCAATTATTTTACGAATATTACTTTATTACATTTACTTCATGTTTTTGAATATCATAAAAATTAAACTGTGGTTTTACTTTGTTAAACCATGAAATTGTTACAATATTGAATTTTGTGAAATTAGTACAATATTGAAGCAAAATTCTCACTATTACAATTTCTTCATAATGAAATAATTGAGCCACACTGGCTCAGGGGACAGACAGTGTGCCTCCCAATGAATTGACTAAAATTCGAATCGATACAAATACTGAAAACTATAAAAAATAATAGACTAATCGATGCAAATTATAAAAATTTCGCATCTAAAGCGAGTAAAGATTTACTTCGCAACTTTTACAGAGGAAACTTTTGACATATGGTAAAAGTCTATTATTTTGTTGCATAAGTTTCGTTTGCTACCTTTAAAAAAAACAGTATGATTACGGATTTTCTTTGTAATTTTTAAGGATTAAACTTATTTTTGGATGGTGCAAAACCATTGAGGCTAAGGATTTCGAATATTTAACTGTTTTGCTAAACCATTTCTACTGCCGGTATAAACCGTAAATTCTACGGTATTTTTTTTACAGTATATCAGTCTAAACCAGTGTGTTCTTTGTAACTATGACCCTACTAAGCCTTTTTTCTAAAAATAAATATTTAACATTTTTTTAATAATTATTTTTAAATTATATGTATTATAAAAAATATTGTAAAATTATTATATTAATTATTGAAAAAAAAAATTGAAATTCATTAATTAAATAAACCTAACATATGCATAGTTCTTAATATCCAAAATTGAAATGCCACTAAGTGCAATTGAGTAATAGGTTTTTGGAAGAAATCACTAGGTAATTTTTGAGCAAGTAAATTCTTAAAATTTATAATGAAGAACAGAATTTTGGGTATAATCAAGCTTGTATGAAAGAGTTTTCTACATTATTTTAATTATTAGTACATATTATTATTTAAATCTAATGGGATTCTTGCAATCGATGATTGTTGCAAAAATATTTTATCTCAGGTACCAATTCAGATAAATTTAGTCTCAAGTTTCGCCTCTTTTTGCGTCTAGCCGGATTTTTTTAAGTTGCTGTAATTTATTTATGGAAGTAAACCTACTTCCAGCTTGATAGGTAGCAATACTTTTCTTGGATATTTGGTTGTATTTAGATATAGTGTGACTGTTCCTAGATTTATACATCAGTAAAGAAATTCGATAAGACCGTTCACTCTCTTTCGTGAAATAAATTTATTGTGCATTGACATTGTGAACAGAAGTTAATATAGATTTGAATACTATAGGTTTTCCGCACTCGTTTAACGACTGGGCGTCACAATGTTACTCTTGATGTATCGAGTTTTGAATAACCTCCTTTAAAAATCAAATTACGCTTTTGTGGGTCCTAAGCTTCTACGTTGGGCAACACTGTGCTGAACTAACATTACTAATGGAGAGCATTACTCAGAGATGTCCAGAAAATAATGCAGTCCGAATCGCCACCTTTAAAAATCCTTCGGAATCTCGGATTAGAGGAAGACCTCCAACTAGATGGCTGGATGACACTGCTAAAGATCTAAAAGTGTTGAAGATAAACAACTGGAAAAAAGTCGCCATGGACAGGAGGCGTTGGAGGCTACGTGTGGTTGAGGCAGCCAAGGCCTGTAAGGGGCTGTCGTGCTGAAGAAGAAGAATACACTGCTAACAATTTAAAAGCAAATAATCGATTGTGTTTCAATGTGCGTTGTTTATAGAGAGCTAGTGTATAGTGTATCACAACGATCCAGTCTTAACGAAATAAAAAGTGCAATTCGGGTGTCACGAAGGAACACCTTATACACAACGAATCTGCATTGTAAAAAATTCTGGATTAAACTACGGTGTGAATTACCGGCACTTTGCGTTCATCATAAGTCCATTTTTACCTTAAAATATTACACCGTAACATTTTAGAGTAATACTAATTTAATTAGAGTGATTCAATGATTTTGCGGTAAATATTACTGTAAAAATTGCGGTATATCTGATTTTTTGTCCCGCAACATGCTCCAGAAAAAATGGATTTTACGATAAAAAGTACCAGTACCGTAATTTGATTAGGAATTTTGTACTGTGGGGTCTGTATTGAAGATGTCCTAAAAAAAATTTTGGAGACGGTCATAAAGTGTCCACTCAGAACATCCTTGTTAGATCTCTGTTATTTATATATAAGTTATTCTTTAAAAACTATCTGCTTTAACGTGTATTATCTGTTCTGGATGTGTGAGATAGAGATATCAAGCATGGTGTGACTTGCAGAAACTCATAATTGCAATGAGGCGTTTCAAGCACAATGTGAACCTGTTGATTCATTCATATTCGTAAAATGTTCAGAAAGTTTTTTAGCTATTTTCTATCTTAGCATAGAAGGATAAAAAAAATTATCTAAGTTCTTCACTCTAATTTTATCTACGTTGCAAGTTATTTTTTTTCTTCAATTTTAAATTTTGATCTTATATAAGCATATGTTACAAATATCGATCGAAATTCCCTCCCCCCCCCCCCCATGTGCTTAAGTTAGCATTGAACCTCGGTGTTAAAGAACATTATCCCTCGGAAGATTTTTTGTTTTGGTTCTTAATGTTTATCCAAACATTTCTGTTCTTAGCCTTTATTTTTCTTTGGATTGTTACTTTATTAGATTTTTCTTAGCCCCTTGTTTCCTTTCCTTCTTTCTGTATCACATAGCCATGCTAACAAACAAGTTAGACATGCTACATTTTATGAATTTTATAATTAAAAATTCAATATTGTTTCACGTTCCTTTAAATTTCTACGAAATATTACAGAAATATTTTATAACCAATATGGAATTTGTGGTATTTTTCTCCAAAACCATTCTTAAAAACATTCTCTCGAAAAATTT
The DNA here is from genome assembly GCA_949128135.1 of Parasteatoda lunata. Lineage (NCBI taxonomy): Eukaryota > Metazoa > Arthropoda > Arachnida > Araneae > Theridiidae > Parasteatoda > Parasteatoda lunata. Next base: position 31,128,445 of record OX421979.1, read on the forward strand.
AAAAATGTGGTCCATCATTTTTCTGACCCAAAACTTTCTTGTCATAGTTATGCAAATACAACCACTTGAATGAGGTACATCATACTTAGAAACATTCCCTTAAATTTGTTGCTTTATTTTTAAATCCATTTTAAAGTCAAAATTCTTGTATCGGAAATAGCTGGTATAATAAATCAAAGTCAATCTTTTAAAGTCTAGAAACTTTGAAGTTTTTCTGAAATGTCTGTCAGTGATAACGCTTCTTACTTATGAAACTCACTGTTTTTTCAAAAATATCAGAGTCACTTCTAGAAAAAATATATATAAATTCCTTTCGAAATTATCTCCAAAAAAAGGTAGAAATCAGTTGCTTCTAAATTGTCTTTGACAGACAATCTCTTTTCAAAAATCCTTCGATTTTCGTCAAATGTTTTTTCCTTTTCTTATAGCATCATGGCTATGCAATAAAGAATAGTCTTTTTCTTATTCATTGTATACATATACTCTGGAAAACTTCTTCTATTGTTATGATATTAGGTTCTTTGTTTCAAACCAGCTTTATCCGATTTAAAAAATTTTAACTTGTGCGATGATATTTTAATTACCTGTTTTGGATATTTTCGTATAACATAAAAATAATGTTAACAAATAGGTTTTGGGTTTTTCGTATAGATGGCATGCAGTGTATTTTAATTACCTGTTTTAGATACTTTAGTAAAACGTACAAATCGTTTTAATTATTATCCATTTTAGATTTTTGGTATCTCGTCCAAAGTATTTTAATACCTGTTTTGGATATTTTCGTTTAACATATAATGGGCTTTGAGCTACTTCGAATTTTTCACATAGCATACAGTATATTTTAATTGCCTGTTTTGGATGTTTTCGTATAGTATACAAAGCGTTTGAATATTCTGCGTCAGATTTTTTGCATGACATCCAGCGTGTTTTAATTACTTGTTTTAGATGTTTTCGTTTTTTATACAAAGAGTTTTAATTATTTGTTTTAGATTTTTTGCAGGGCATCCAGTGTGTTTTATTACCCCTTTTGGATATTTTCGCTTAACATACAAGGGGTTTAATTTTCTTCGAAGGACTTTTTGCATGGTATTCAGTGTGTTTTAATTACAGTAAAACCTTTTTTTGTGCAGTGGATAGGGACCGCATAAAAGAAATCGCACAAAAAAAAATCGGAAATTTTATGAATTCTTATATGTAATAAACAAGTTTGTACGATATACTATCTAGGCCGGGATAGCCTGGTCGGTAGGGCGCTGGGCCCGTATCCAAGAGGTCGTGAGTTCGATCCTCGCCGGCCGAAGACTCCCCGTGTAGTAAATGGTGACTGATGCACGTTAAATCTGTCGAGTCTCAAAGTCCTCCATGTTCCCATAACAAATAAATACCTCTGGGGGTACTGATCCAGGAGTTTCCTTGTCTTCTGGATTGGTTCAAAATTACAAGGGTACGGAGTTGAACATTAGTAGTCGTAAACCCATGAAATTGGGTCGGCTGTTCAACGACGGTTATAAAATAAAATAAAATATACTATCTAAAACTTTTTTATGCGGTTGATAGGGACCGCATAAAAAAAAGTCGGACTTAGAAGATACATCAATGATTTATGAAATAGAAGATTGAATGCTTTCAATTGAATAAAATAATTAAATTAGACCTAAAGAAATTGTAAAAATATTTAATTCTTCATTGTACATATACCTAGAGAAGTTTTCAAATTATACATTAAATAGTGGAATTGTCTACCTTTTTACTTTCTTTTGGCTATAATTATTCATTTTAAGGGAGTACTTATGTCTAAAAATAAAATAAAAATCATTAAAACTACATATAAATAAAAACAAAAGTAACTAATTTATTTATCTTTAATCTCACTATAAAATGAATCCTTAATCACGCGAAGCGTATACTGTTCTCGCGTCGAGCGACAATATGTACGTAACTGACTCTGCCTTGTCAGGAGATTGTTTAAAATAAATGAACAGAGCATCGCGAAGTCCAAATACATCGTTGTCAAGGAGGCCACGTAATCAGAGTTCGTCCACAATATGTATATGTACACATTGATAGTAAACATAAACTGGTGCTAACGCCGCTAAGATTCATATACCGCATAAAAAAATCGCACAAAAAAAATCGCACTAAAATAAAATCGCACAAAAACAAAATCTCATAAAAAAGGACCGCACAAAAAGAGGTTTTACTGTACTTGTTTTGAATGTCTTCGTTTAACCCAATGGTGGTTTTAAAAATGAGAAAAATTGGGTAAATATTTACTCAAGATACACCATTTCACTATATAAAAACTGAGGAGGACATTTTAATGGAAATAACCAGGATTTGCGTTACATGGAGAGGAAAACCACGAAAACCTCACTAGGTTACCAAGACGGCAAGGTGATACTAAATGACCTGTTCCCCACTGTGGATATTTAATGTCAGAGTAGTGGTCGGTACGAGTCGGGACCAGAAAACACTGGGATTCGAACATGGGTCGTCTCATTAAAAGACGAGAGCTTTCTTCCATACGCCACCGCAGCTCATTATGACAAATTCTTATGTCTTATCTGCAGAGCACATGATTAGATATTTGTATTTCTTAATGTTTATCCGAAAATGGAAAAATAAATTCATGGTGCCAAACGTCATGCTACAATAGTTCTGTTACAGGAGTATGAACGCCCTCTATAAATCAATATATTTTAAGATGAAATACTTTATTCGCGATCGCAACGGTCGAGTACGCCCTATAGCGAGAGCCTGTAACCATTAGTTCCCTCATAACCTTTGGCAATGATGGACGCCATTTTCTAAGAAGCAAAATTTCCCTGAAGAAAAGGTAGAAGAACTTGAAAAAAACTAACCAGAATATTCCAAACATTGAAGCAGAACACGCCAAGCATTTGAAGAACAACTTCTCAATAATTTTTACCTTTCTATTACCAACAACATAAAATGATTTCATGATCACTTGCTGTTACAGATGTGTGTATTGCGGTAAAATAATTTTTCTGTCTTCAATTCATTACAAGTTAAAATTAAGTCAACATTGCTTTCGTCATTCCAATGAATAAATGTGTTCCAATGAATCCCATACAGAACTGTAATAGTTATAGAATATTCTTCTTCTTCATAGAATAGTATATATTTCTGTATCTACATAATTCAGAAAAGAACAATAAAGAATAATCCGAATTACTTGAAAAAGTATCTTTTGTGCTGATTATAAATAAATTTTTTATCGTTTTCTTGGTAAGTGTTTTTTAGTTTTGAAAGAATTTCAACTAGAATTCAGCTATTATGTTTTTAAGCTACATATTGAAATTCATATCGAAATCTTACTATTATAAAATTTTGATGTGTGGTATGTTACCTAAAAGTAATGAAGGGATAAACTATGTGTATATTATTCGAGAATAAAATTTTCAAACAAAGAACATATCATTTTGGAATTCTCCGGACTTATAAATCAGGTAAGTGTTATGACTTTTATAATAAAAAATTTGCTTGTAAATAATTTTTTTCTTACTTGATGATAGTTCTCTACAGAATGGTTTTTTTACGTCTGATTAAATACTATAAGAATTAAAAAAAGAAACAATACGAAAGTTTTTATTGAAAAATGAGGAATTTTTAAAATCGTTTTTATCCTAAGAATTCTTTATTTTACGTTTTTTAGTTTATAATTTTTTGATAAAATTGTTGTCAAAAGACCTTTTTTGAAAAATTAAATGGTATTAAATTATGTGTTTATGTATACTTCTTGCATATTCTAATATTTGAAGTAATATGATTCAGAAAAGTATGGAAGAAAAATTCGGTACTTACGTATTAACCACAGCTACAGATTTGGCAGATTTTTAAGTGCCGCCAATCTACACTTAAAATAATCTTAAAATAAAACACTTTGTTTAAAATCAAAGTAGTCAATCGGATTTCGGTGGAAAATGGGCCGATATAGAGTTTAGCATAGATTCAAAACAAACTTTTCTCTCACCTGATTCTATAGCCATTATGAACTCTAATAAATAAGATTCAAAATGAAATAACATTTCCAAAACGGACGTTTACTAAGATAAAGTTTCATGTTATGGACATTAGTACATTTTCGTTACATTTCATTCCATAAAATATTTCGCTCCTAAAAAAATAAAATTGCATCTTGTTTTGTTTTTGGCAAGTCCCAAAAACGCATTTTCGTAACACTAAAAAATGGCGACAAAAAAAGACTGGATCTTTTGTTTTTTCTTTTCTTTTTTTTTGTTTCGTAAGCATTCTTTATTTTACGTTAAAATTTAAATGGGTCTTTCATGTTATACCATCAAATTTAGTAAAACTATTTCTCAGGCATTGGGTTTGAACTCTTATAAGAATATACCTATTTTTTTCTCTTTATTTACAAATATTTTTCCGATGTGTTCTGGATGTTCCTTCTCTAAAAAAAAAGAGTTACCATTTTGTTTTCGTTTGCATAAGAAAGAAAACAAACATTTTTCTTTTTTAAATTTAATCAGCCACAATAAAGATGGAACGTTACAATGCTACACGCTACATTAAAGACGTCTCCAGTGTAACTGAATGACTGTTCATATGGAAATCGCAGGGATTCGGCACGTACAACAACGCCCCCTATAGTTCGTTGCGATCGCGAATTTCATATATAGATTAAGTTTTTCGTTTCAATCTAAAAGTTACTTCTACAGTAACAATTCGCGATCGCAACACTCGAGTACGCCATCTAGCGGGAGACTGTAAATATCGGGCATTAGTTCCCACATAACCATTGGCAATGACGGACGCCATTTGCTTATCAGCAAATAGGAAGCAAAAATTCCCCAAGGAAAAGGTAGAACTTCTTGAAAAAACTAACCAGAATATGCCAAACATTGAAGCAGAACACGCCAAGCATTTGAAGATCAATTTCTTAATAATTTTTACCTTTCTATTACCAACAACATAACTTCCAATTTCATGATTACTTGCTGTTACAGATGTGTGAATTACGGTAAAATAATTTTTTCTGTCTTCAATTCATTACAAATTAAAAGGAAGTCAACATTGCTTTCGTCATTCCAATGAATTAAGTGAATTCAGAACTGTAATAGTTATAGAATATTCTTCTTCTTTATAGAATAGTATATATTTCTGTATCTATATAATTCGGAAAACAACAATAAAGAATCATCCGAACTACTTGAAATAGTTTCATTTGTGCTGATTATTAATAATTTTTTTATCGTTTTCTTTGGTAAGTATTTTTTAGTTTTGAAAGAATAATTTCAACTAGAATTCAGCTATTCTGTTTTCAAGCTACATATTCAAATTCATATCGAGATCTTACAATTTTAAAATTTTGATGTGTGGTATGTTATCTAAAAGTAATGAAGGGATAATCTATGCATATATTATTTGAAAATAAAATTTTCAAACGAAGACCATTTCGTTTAGAATTCTGCAGATTTATAAAACAGGTGAGTGTTATGATTTTTATAAAAAAAAAATTTGCTTGTTAATATTTTTTTTTCTTATTTGATGATAGTTCTCTACAGAATTGCTTTTTACGTCTGATTAAGAACTATTATAAGAATAAAAAAAAGAAACATGAAAGTTTTTATTTCAATATAAAGAATTTTTAAAATCGTGTTTTATCCTAAGAATTCTTTATTTTACGTTTTTTAGTTTATAAGATTTTGATAAAAATTGTTGTCAAAATACTTTTTTTGAAAAATTAAATGGTATAGCATTATGTGTTTATGTATACTTCTTGTATATTCTAATGTTTGAAGTAATATGATTCAGAAAAATATGGAAGAAAAATTCGGTACTTACGTATTAACCACAGCTACAGGTTTGGCAGATTTTTAAGTGCCGCTTATCTACTCTTAAAATTTTTGGAAAAAATCTTAAAATGAAACACTTAAAATAAAATCAAAGTAGTCAATCGGATTTCGGTGGAAAATGGGCCGATATAGAGTTTAGCATAGATTATTCAAAACAAACTGTTCTCTCACCTGATTCTATAGCCATTATGAACTCTAATAAATAAGATTCAACATGAAATAACATTTCCAAAACGGACGTTTACTAAGATAAAGTTTCATGTTATGGACATTGGTACATTTTCGTTATATTTCACTCCATAAAATATTTCGCTCCTAAAAAAATAAAATTGCATCTTGTTTTGTTTTTGGTAAGTCCCAAAGACGCATTTTCGTAACACTAAAAAATGGCGACAAAAAAGAATGGTTTTTTTTTTCTTTGTTTCGTAAGCATTCTTTATTTTACGTTAAAATTTAAATGGGCCTTTCATGTTATACCATTAAATTTAGTAAAACTATTTCTCAGGCATTAGGTTTGAACTCTTATAAGAATATACTTACTTTTTTCTCTTTATTTACAAATATTTTTCCGATGTGTTCTGGATGTTCCTTCTCTAAAAAAAAGAGATACCATTTTGTTTTCGTTTGCATAAGAAAGAAAACAAACATTTTTCTTTTTTAAATTTAATCAGCCACAATAAAGATGGAACGTTACAATGCTATATGCTACATTAAAGACGTCTCCAGTGTAACTGAATGACTGTTCATATGGAAATCGCAGGGATTCGGCACATACAACAACGCCCCCTATAGTTCGTTGCGATCGCGATTTCAACTACTGAAAGTTGATTTTATTTATTTATTATTTAATTGTGTGTGAGCTAAGAGCTAGAATTTATTTCTTCTGATTTAAAAAACAATTATGCGGATATCTGGTTGCTATGACGACATGATATAACAAATTAACTAAATAAAAATTGTAATGTTTTCTTTTATAAAAAAAGAGACATAATTTTTTTTAAATAAAATAGAGAATAAAAGAATATTGAACTTTCTGATAGAATCTCGCAACATATGTGGGCAAAACAATTATGACTCATTAAAAAAATATGACTTAAAAAACATTAAAAATATGACTCGTTAAGAAACATAGCACTTTTAATTTACAAAATTTGTTCCATCATATCGTCACAACAACCCCCACATCATTTTCTTTTTAAATAATAGCGATACAAACTGTAGCTTAGAGTTCACACACCATTAATTAATAAATAAATGGAATTAACTTTTCATAACTTCTGTATTATCTTTGATATAAAATCGTTACCTTTGATATATATCGTTTTTACTGTAACAAATTACATAATATAAATGGTTAATAAAATAATCTCAGACACTGAAACATGACAATACATTATGGGATAAATTCTGTTTATCAAACGTTCTGTCCTTATAAAGTATTTAAAAAATGAATAAAAATTAAATAATACAGAATAAATATAAAACATGAATCCCCAAACAATGTTGGCTGCTTCAGCCTGCATTAAATAAAACTGCACACAAAATAGTGCACTATTAGAAATATATCGGTAAAAATGGGTGAATAATAACTTTTTTGATTGTTTTTTTAACCATATTCAAGCAAAATAGTCAAATAACCATAAATAAGATGGCATTCAAATATTTAACAATGATAAAATCTGTTTATTAATTGCTTTCACCTAATACGGTTATACTAATAAACTTTTACAGCCTCAACTACATCCTCCTAATGAAGCAATTTAGTTCTTTACAGATGGGTATATATTATAGCCGTGAGGGCTGATTCGTCAATCTCATGATAGACAGAACGGGGGTTTGAGTCCCAACGTTAACACCACAAAATTTTTCACTTACAACATATGTTAACATATGAAGAATTTCTAGTGTCCTGCTCTTCCCAATTTCTGATCCTGGACTTGTAGAATACGGTGCTCTCATTCACACATAGACGGCAGCACCATTACGCTGCTTAACACCAAAAAAAAAGTCTAGCATTTCAACCACAACTCCTATGCTCATTACACTAAGCCTAATTCCACAAGCCCAGTTCCAATGTCCAGTTAATTGTTTTTTAAAACCATGCTAGTTATAAATGGTAAAAAAAAACCATGTAGTTTTGTATTTATGGTTGTTTAACCATATCAGTTCTAAATGATTTCCAAATCATAAAAGTAGAAAATGTTCTTTACCGTAAACTTTACGGTTAATTTTACGGACAGACTGCTGCTGGTTATTTTACCATATTTTTAGAATAAAAATTCTTACAGTGTTGAATAAAAGTGCATAAATTTCTTCTTTGGGGAAATCAATGAAAGTTTCAACTTCCGTCGTTTATAGACTAGCAGCTAAAGATAAGATCGACACAAAATCCACTTTTCTGTAGGGAAAATTCTCGTGACCAAAATAAAGTCTGTCTGATCCCACTGGATTACACAAGAATGTATTTTATTCCCCGAGATTTGATGAAAAGTCAATTTCTGACTACTTTTACAAACAAACGAATTGAAAATACACAACTTAAGGGACAGCATGTTTAAGTGAAAACATTTCAACATTTTTGAATTATTTAATTTAAATTAATCTTTAAAGTTAATTTTTGGCATTTTTTTAATGGAAGAAAAAACTGAAAACGAAATTAGTCTCATGTTATCGAAAATAACTATTCTAGAATTTCATTGATTAACTAGCCACTTTACAGGAACTACACATGGACAACTTAATAAGTGATAAAGCATAAAAAGAAACAAGAAAATTTTTGAATTTCTCAGTTTTAAAGCTATTTTTGAAGCATTTTTTAGCCAATTTCATGTCACTTTTATCTACAAACGGATGGAAACAAGGCAACTTAGTGGAAATATTTTTTTTTAAAAATTCTACAATATATAATTGTTTACTTAAGACAATTTCTCGTTTTTTTTTATTTCGTCGTATGCCTGTTTAGGCAAAAGGGGTGTGATTGTTCTTGTTTTTCAGTGGCGCCATCTATGGCCAAGAATTCGACTTCTGCCACACCATTCACACAACCACAAACCCATTTATAGGGCGGGTCACATACACACACAAAGGAGAAAGGACATAGAACACACAGAGAGAGAAAGAAACATCCATGCCTTGCCCGGGATTCGAACCCAGAACCTTTCTGATGCAAGGACAGTTCCCTGCCCCCTACGCAGACCGGTCGGAATAATTTCTCGTTACTTTACTTACAAATTGAAAGAAAGAAAACAAATTATCAAGAGTAATAGAAAAATAAGCACTACAAAAATTATGAAATATTTATTTTCATCTAAGACTATTTCTAGTCATTTTTACGAACAAACGAATTAAAAAAAAGTATCAAATAGATACAAATAAAAAAAAATCATTGCAACGTTGTTGAAACTTTCAAGACAATTTCGAGTCACTTTTATCAAAAAACGAATTGAAAAGAAACAACATAGCAAGTAAAAACATATTAAAAGAAAACACTGCAAGTTTATGAAAATGTTTAATTTCATTTGTTCATTTAAGACTATTTCTTGTCACTTTTACATACAAACGAATTGAGAAGAAGCAAATTATAAAGAAGAAGCAAATTATCAAGATAAAAAAAGAAAGCACTACGACATCGTTGAAATGTTGAATTTCAATTAGTCATCTAAGAGAATTTATTGTTACTTTCACCAACAATAAATTAAGAAATAACTAAGAGAATAAGAGAATTAAGAAATAACTCAGCAAGTAGAAATATATAAAAGAAAGTACCACAACATTGTTGAAATGTTTCATTTTAATTGTTCATCTAAGACTTATTTTTGTCACTTTTACTAACAATGGATTTGAAAGGAAAGAATTTAGCAAGTAGAAATATATAAAAACATAGTGCGTGGAGCCCCTCCGCGCGGATGAAGGGAATATTGTTTCTTTGAGACAAACTTTATTAACATTGCTTACAACCACCTATCTACATAACTTTATTTTAAAATGTAGCGCAGATTAACATTACAATAATAATAATAATAAAAAAACAATTATCTTAGTTTTAAACTCTTGAATTAAAAGCGCAATAATAGCGGTACAGGAAAATAACATTAAATTAGGGATGCAAAAATATTTATAGAAAAACAATACTTTTATGACTTTTATTAATTTTATGCTAATGAGAGCCAAAACAATATGGAAATGAATGAGGGAAAACTGGATCCTACCACGTGATTTTCCTGCCAATAAAAATGTAGCGTTAAACGTTTAATGCAACATAGTTGGAAGTCGCATTAGAAGTTTCACTTCAAAAGGAAGTACCACATTGTTGAGATGTTTCATTTCAGTTGTTCATCTAAGACTTATTCTTGATGCTTTTATTAACAAAGAAATTGTTTGGAAACAATTTAGCAAGAAGAAACATAAAAAGAAAACACTGGAAGTGTTGAAATGTTTCATTTCAATTGCTCACCTGAGACAATTTCTGGTCATTTTTCCCCCAAAGGAATTGATAAGAAACAAACTATCAAGTAGAAACATATAATAAGAAAGCACTGCACCATTGTTGTAATGTTTAATTTCAATTGTTCATCTAAGACTTATTCTTGTCACTTTTACCAACAAAGTAATTGAAAAACATTTAAGTAAATAGGAACTTCGCAACTAAGCACTACAGCATTGTTTAAGTATTCAGTTACAATTGCTGATTCTAATCACTTTTTCCAACAAATGAATTAAGGAAAAAAATAAAATTTCGAAGCAGGTAACAACATTGCTAACGTGAAAATATTACTACGTTGTTAAATTATTATATTTCTATGCCCCATTTTGGAATTTGTTTAAACTTTTATTCCGATTTATTTTCCAATTTCTTTTTTGTAATTAATTATGTTCAAAAAGACTAAAGAACTCTATCTTCAATTCACTAACGCTCGCCAACCCCTGGAAAAAAAACTAAGCTATATCCCATGTCACAAATATCTCAATACGACAGCAATTAAGGAAGAGTTTGAAGTTGTTTTCAAAGTATTTGACTGGGCCAAATATGATGAAAAAAACTGATTTTTGACCCCCCTCCCTCCTGATGGTGAAATTAAAACTATAACTAGTATTTAATAAAGACGAAAAGGAAGTCATGAGGGGGAAACATGAGCATTGCTTTCTAAACAAGTGAGGTATTGTTTCTGATTTATTTTCTACGCTATATCGAATGACATCAAAATCAAGTTAATAGGACAAATAGATCAGATGTTATGAACGATTTAGTAAGTATGAAATATAAAAATGTAGAGAATTTAATTATAAGGTTGGTGATTATACCGTTCAATAGAAAGAAAAGCTGGTAAGAAATTTTTCCGAAATAAATAAATATTTAAATAAATAAATAAACCTCATGAATTTTTCTCATTTGCTTAGTAATAAATAATAAATTTTCTCATTTATTTAGCATTAAGCAGTCGATTCGATTTTTCAGATATTTAAACGATAACACCATTTCATGATGTTTACTAGCGTACTTCTCTGTTTCATCAAAACCCAGTTCTACGTTCTTTAATATTTATTTTACTTTTATCAGTTTGACAGGTTCTTATAGGGAAAATGACCCTAAGGTGACGTCCCCAAATTTGTAACTGGAAAAACTATCTACGGGATTATTTTCTATATAAGTATGCTTTTGAAGCGTTTTTCCATCAAACTAAATAATTTCAAGTCAAACACAACTCAAATACAAAAATATTAAGTTATTTTTCCGAAGTGTAAGTTCATCGGGAAATTGCTTGTTGTGGTAAATCAAAATTGTTCGCCGCTCTTTATCATCAATGCCATCGTTTTAGATGTAGTGCAATTCTTATTATAGTTTATAGAAATTTTATTTTAATAAATTAAACTCATAGAAAGCTTTTTTCTCAATCTAATAACGCAAAATCACTGAAAAAGGTCAACAAATATTAATAAAAATATTTGAATTATTTTAACTCTAATTATAACGACATATATCCTTAAAAATAGCTTTTCAGTACAACCGTTTTAACATTTTTGTGCATGGTATGTGTAGAACTGGTGGATACTGTTATATTGATTGTTTACGTTTATTTTACCTCATGCGACGTGTGGATATTCAGCTATTTAATTTATGGCTTCACGGGCGAGACTAAACCGCGGAATCATCCTAAAGAATTATTTTAAGCATTTACTTAGTTGTTTATAAAAAGTAAATTAATTACACACAAAGAAAAGAAATATAGTCAGAACTACCAAAATATGGTACAATTTACCGTGTTTATGGCTCTATGGGAACATTAAAAAGCTGGTTAAGTTTTAACTGATCGAGTTGGTGATGATTTTGTTGAGATTAACAATAAAGTATGATCTTATAAGATGTCATAAAATTTAATAAAAGTGATAAAATTAGGTAATTTTCTTATGATATTTTAGAGCATAGCATAAAACCATTTAATCAATTAAATTTATTCAATTCATTCAATTTATTTTTCAATTTAAAATTCATTTATTCAATTTATTTTTCAGTTTAATATTTTTTACTAGATGTGTGGTAATAAGAACTCTAATTTTGAAAATGAAATTTCTGGTAAACCTTACCATATCAAAGGAAAAATGACCAATTAAATGGTTTAAATACCGTAAATTTTGGTTTTATAAACCAAAATTATGTTTTACCAGATGATGAGTTACCAGAAATGTCAATATCATGCAGTACGGTAGTTTTACCAGAGTTTTTTTTTGTGCAATAAGTTCTGAACAAAGTAACATTTATTTTTTCTTAGTAACATGTTTTTATTTTTGTTTAAATTATTTATTTCTGCGCGAAAATAAAGTCGCCAGTTCAAGAATTTGATGTAAAGGATTCCTTAGATAAATAAATGACTCTAAAACACTTCTGCAATCTTATCTAGATCTTCGAATGTGATTCTTCATATTAATGACAATCTCCTACTGTTCAATTTGATCATCTAAGTCACCGGCATCATTTTTTTTCTCTCGATATAATAGAGATAAAAACATAATAGTTGGCATTTAAAATAATTTCTATTGGCTTACAATTCGGAATACATTGAATGAAGTATTGTGTCAGTAATTTTTTTTCTTATTTTCTATATTTAATTATTAATTTTTTATATTTTGATGGATAGTAAAGAAATTTTTTAATAGTTTTTATTTAAATTTTTGCGTGTATTAGCTTGTTTTTACACTGTTAGAAATTTCTCGGAAAAAGTGGTTAAATAACAATTTATTTAATTGTTATTCTTCCATAATTAAACAAAACAGTGAAATAACTGTAAAAAAAGGTCGAATTCAAACTTGTAGATATGATAAAAACCCGTTTAGTAACTGCTTTCACCAAATACGGTTAAATAACCAAAATTTTATCGCACCAACTAGGCCCACCTAAAGAAGTTACTTAGTTCCTTGCAGCTGGGTATATAATATAGCCGAAGGGGCAAATCTGTCAATCTCATGACCAACAGAATGAGGTTCGAGTCGCAAAATTAACACCACAATATTTCCTCCCTTCCCTTCTACACATAGGGAGGTTCCATTGTTCTGAACTCCCTAATTTGTGACCATGGACTATTTAAATACTCTACTCTCATTTGCGCCTAGATGGTAGCACCATAAAGCTACTTAACACAAAAAAAATATTATATTTTCCATTTTCTACGACAGGTAAAGCAGCCAGATAAATTAATTTAAACACATTCCACATTTTATTTGCTAAAACACAACTCAACCGCAACCTAACTCCAATGCCCATAACCCAACGAAACCCCTAGCTCCAATGTCCAGTTAAATTTCGTTTTTTCGGTTTCGAATCCGTGTCAGTCGTAAATGGTTAAAAACAGAATAGTTTTGTACATATGATTTTTTAACCATATTAGTGATGTAAATGATTTCAAAACAGTAAAGATAAAAATTTTCTTAACTGTAAGCTTTGCGGTTAATTGTGTAGACAGACTGCTATCGGTAATTTTACCATAATTTTAGAAGGAAAATATTGTAACTGTGCATTGCAGCAAAGAAATAATAAAATAACATGAAAAAAATAGGCCCCAGTTTCGTGGACAATTATTTTTTACTTTTCGTTAGCTGCAAAAAAAATTATAGTAGCATCTAAAATTATTGTTGCAGTTGAAATCATTTTTATAGTTCTGTGTCTTCTACTTCTTTTCAAAAACGAAGAAAGACTCTATCCAATTTGCAGTTTGTTTTTATTTAATCTTTATAGTCAGACACTTATGTTTTAGAAAAGTTGAAACGATAGAATCAGTTTTTGTGCTTTACGTCTTCTATTTTCTTGTTAGAGTTTTTTTTTCCTTAATTTCTTTTTCCTTTTACTCTAACAAACTTTTGATGATGAACTATTTTTGTAGAATGCGCAATATCCAACAAAAACACAAAATAATAAACTTCTCGCTTTAACATCAGTTTAGTGAAAGTACGTTGTATTTATAATTCGCTTATATTCGCTTTAAACAAATAACATTTTTTTTTTCAAACTTCTTAAAAAATAAAATACACATAACAATAAGTTATCTTCAATCGAATTCAGTTACGCGTTTATTTTTTCAAACTAAAACATCTGCCACTTCAAGAGTATTTTCTATAAAAATAATTTTTTTGTTTTATAACTTGGATCTGCAGTTACACTCTCTTTTTACTTTTAAGAAAATTTCCTAAAACATGTAAGTTGAAAACAAATATAAGACACGGTTACTCAAAATACTCCTTTGAATAAATGACTAAAGTGAGCAGTAAAAATTAAATGATTGTCTGAATTTGGCTAATGATAATTGATAATTGGTGATGAGGTAACGAAAGGCTATAGTAAATGCCCAATACAGCTCAAATCATTTATTATTAAAAATAAAAGCATAAAATGCATTTTTTTCCTAGATACATTATTTAGTATTTTGGATATTCGATTAAAATTCGAATAACGATCTCATATGCGTAGCCTATTTATAGTTACAATTGTGTAACTGTAGCTTCTCCTTTTGTAACTGTACTGTAGTATAGCCTATAAAAATCATTAGTGTCCTCTATTGATACAGTAACAATGACTGCAATTTTCAACTCCATCGTTGAGAGAAGAAATTTCATTTGCATTTATTAACCTGTACAGAAAACAACAATAAATGTTAAAATATATGAAAAAAAATAGAGAAGTCTAGAGTTCAACTTAATAAAATAAGAGTTAATTAAGTTATGAATCGTACAAATTTATGAAAAATTTAAATTCAGTGCAGATAAATATTATTAAATTTATTTTTAAAGCGCACAGAATACTATATAAGTATAAAATTTCATTAAAATATGATACTCATAGTAAGAAAATTAAAACTCTTATGATGTACTAAAAATCAACGTCCTAAATTCTCCTTAATCCTCCTTTAAAGTAACAGAAAAAAAAAATCCTGCAATAATAAATATCTTTAATAATGTTTTTAAAATTTTAAATCATTATGAAATATTCAATGCTCAATTTGTTTTTCAAGTAAGTATGCTATCAATTCAGCTTCTATACCAAGGATTTCTTTTAAAATATCTTATAATATTCTTTTAAAAATACTCTACTTTTCATCTTACGTAAAACCTTCTCTGAATATAAAAGGATCATTTATATAGTTTTCTATTCGTAAGTCAAAATATCCATTTTTCTTTTATATTTCCTTTAAATTTCACCTTATAAAATGGTATAAAGTATTCTTTGGCGTATAAAGCAGCCTCTACAAAGCGTTTTTTTTTCCGCTTAAATTTATAGAGAGGGATTATATTAAACATTTCAATACAAAAACCTAATAAATTGCTTTCATATCTTTTTATCTCGTTATTAATAAAAAAAATAACTTTTTAGAGTTCAACAATTTTACATGAAGCTATTGCTTTAAAAAAAAAAAAAATTCCTTAAACTGTGTTTTATAAATGTTATTGTTTATCTTTTAACCTTAAATATATTGCACATATATGACTATTTAGTATAATTATTATTTCTACTTAATATTATAAAGATCATGAGTCATGCTTCATATTCATTAAGAATTTACAATATGTCAGAAAAAATTTCTATGTGTATTTTTAAATTTTTTTTTGACGGTTTAACAAGTTTCTGCACTAAAAAATAAAAGAAACAATTATTTTTATTTTATTTTTTGGTTAAAGATCTTTTTACCTTCTCAAAATTAAAACTCTCATTTTTAGAAGATTTGGCACTATTTCTCTTATTTGTGAAAATCATACTTTTATGAAATCATGCGATTTTCGACAAAACGCGAACCGCATTTTTATTCCATTTTAAAACTGCTTACTTCGTATGATCGGATGGTATAAGGATTAGTGCGCTTTCTCGAAGAATAAGTTTTTTTGGGTTCCAATCCTAGTTATAAGTTAGTACTCATAATTCCTTAATATTTGTTTGCTTATGGGTCATTTATGTTGCACAGTGCGCAAAAAAATCACCCCGAAATAACTTTTGATCTAATGATCGGATCTTCATGTCCTAGGACTAAATCTTAATGGTTAAGGGAGGTGGCCTCAGCTTAATCAGTATGTCTAGACGATATTTAAGTTACGAAAACAGACAACAACAAAAAAAAACACGTTCTTTCTCTGAATAAACGTACCTTTTTTTCAACAGATTCACATATTTGACCCCAAAAGCTAGCCGCAATCTGGGAAATGTGGTCTCCATAATTTAATCTGGAGAGTAATCCAAAGTTTAAACCTCATAATGTTAATTTAATTTTTTGTGTATTTCATGATATCTCGACAACTTTTTAAGCACACAATTATAAAGTTTTTGCACACAATTATAAAGGTTTTGCGCGCAATTATAAAGTTTGTTTATCCAAAGATACCCTGATCTGAATGAACAATTCAACATCATGGAAAAACTGGCTGAAATCATGTATTATAAAAAAGCTGGTTGCAGGTTAAAAAGACGTAAAAAATGCAACCCAGCGAAAATCTCTGAACAGACAGCCGAAAGGGTTGAAACAAGAAGGGGGGAAATACAGAATTTAGTGTTGAAGCATTTATTTTTCAATCTGGATTTCAGTTCGAGCTATTTTCTTGCTCATCAACTACCTATCTGTATAATTTTAAAAATAACCGCATTCTGGTCTCATAATTTTTAAAACATTTCCACTTAATTTATAGGTCATTAATAATTGTGTAAAAAGAATACTGTGCTACAAATGTTAAAAAATATCATTTAATTGTTTAAAGTATGATATTTTTATCTATCTTCCTTTTTTTTAAATAAAAGCGATGTTTTTAAAATTAATTAAAAGCAATATTTTTAATTTCAATGAAGCATTTTTAGTTAAATATTAAATATTTTTCTAACATTTTGTTTTATGGTCACTTAAGGGAAAAAAAACATGCGGTGGCATCGTAAAGCATTTACATTTAATTATCTCAGTTCCTTAGGTAATTGATTTTTCAAAATATTTCGAAATGGCATCATTAATAGTTACCGTTTACAAAATGTTTTTCGTGAGGTTTAACAGCATGCATTCTGAATTTTTTCACAGTTCTAAGTTAGGTTGAGACACCAAAACTAATCAATTTTAGCAGAATAAATTATAGTAAATATAGTAAAAAATTTATTAAATAGAGGAAATCGCTTACAGTATATAAAAAAATCCAATGATGACTATTCAGTAAAAACAAATAATAGGTTTCGAAGCATTTACTAAAACTGCTTTCGGGATACGCTTTATTTGAATAAATAAATCATACATTAAATTTAATGACAAATATATGAATAAACAATGTAAATTCTATAAATTTGAACAAAGAAACCAATTAGTATACATTTGTATCTCTTGACGTAAAAAAAAAGGACGCTCAAATTTTACGAAACTATCTTCTTTTTTAACGAAACCGTTTCCTGATATATACTCTGAACAAAAAATAACAGAAGAAACTAACCAAAGTGACGAAATAACTATCTTATTTTATAACTATCGTCGTAAAATTTTTTGCAATTTTGGGTTTACGAATACTAATGTTCAACTCCGTAGCCTTGTAATTTTGAACCTTATCCAGAACACAAGGGAACTCTTTAATCAAGTATTGGGAGAAATTTGCTTTCGTGGAAGGCCTTTTGATGGAACTTACCCGCAGTTGCGTTACGCGGGAAAGAAAACTCCGAAAACTTTCCACGATTAGCCCGAAGACAGGGGGACTCTAACCCACGATCCCTATACCACAGAGGATACTTTACGTCGGCAGTGTGGTCGGTGCATGTCGGGTACGGAATTCGTATCAACTAGCCCTCACAGGGATTCGAACCCAGTACAGCTCATTCGAAGCCAATCACTTCAGCCACCACGGCACCGAAATTACTATTGTAAACGAATTTAATCAAAATATTTAAAAAATGCTACTTCATTTTATTTATTTTTTTAAAAAAAAATTCTCGTAACGCCTAATGTAACAAACTTTTCGGATAATCATTTTACCGTAAGCACCACATAGGTGGATCTGCGCCACCCAAACAAAACAAGGACAGATAGAACAGAGAGATAAATCATATACATGCCCGAAGTTGGAATCGAACCCCGGATCTTCCAAGTACAAGACCAACTCCTCTGATCACCACACATTCCTGTTGGCTTGTCTCTATTTTCGTTCGTTTAGTCTTCATTCAAGTTAACAATCTCCCACAATGCACTACGTTGAGGTTCCAAGTTGAGGAAACATTTTCGTCATGTAATTGAGAGTTCACATTTTGTCTCAAATCACGTGATTTTGTGATGTAATGATTCACAAAATTAACGAAATGAAGCTCAAAGATTCTGATTCAACAGAAGTGAGGGTTTTATTTCTGAGGGTAATTTGTAGCAACTCCAATTAAATTACTTAAATGATCAATAAATATCTTTAACTGAAAATTAATTAAACATAAATGTGTTACTTTTTTAATAATTTTTACAATTAACCAAAGAACAACAGTTTATTAGTGCTTAGCAAATGTTTAATGGAATGTTAAAATTTAGTAATAATAAGGTTCTATAAATTAAACAGTTATTCAATTTATTCAACTTACAAACCTTTTTTATCTATATTTTTATGCTTCAACCATTTATTACTTATATTGCAAATGAAGTAAATAAAATATTATAGTAAAGCCTGAACTAAATAAACGAAAAATAACTCAAATTTGTTATCTCATTTTAAATTTATTTTATTTTAATAATTTTAAAACTATAATGTCAAATGTTTTTTAAATAATTAGTTTTTACAAGCAAAGTAATTTCATCTAGTTTCTTCTAGAAATGAATGTTGCACAAAGAAAAAAATTTAATATTTTCATTCCAATTTTCAAATAAACTGATCTTGGTGAGAAAAATAACTTAAAATAATGAAGACTCTCTAATGTTATATTAAAATTTTTCTTCTCTTGCTTATAGACTAAAACCGCATTATTATAAGCGCCTGATGTGTAAATTAAACATTTACACTTCAAAAGCTAATTTACTCAGTTAACTAACCATTTTTACATTTATTTTTTAAGATTTCAGCATCTAAGACATGTAGTGTGAATAAATTATATAAAATATTATAATAAAACCTAAACTAAATTAACTAAAAATAATTAAAACCCATTATCTCCATATAAATTTAATTTGTTTCAATAACTTTAAAACTTGTAGCCTCAAATGTTTTCTAAATAATTAGTTGGTTCAAACAAAGTAAGTTTTCCTACAACTACATGCTGTACAAATAAAAAAATCTAATAATTTCAGCTTTTCATACCAATTTCCAAATAAATTGCTCTTCGTGAGAGAAAGATCTAAAACTAATGAAGGTTTTCTTGAGTTGTATTATATTTCTTCTTCCCTTCCTTATAGATTAAAGCACACCCATTCAGCGAAATGAATTTGGTATTTGATCTCTTAATTTCGGTTTATTTTCTTAGATCTCAAATTATTTTCAAATGTTTGTCTTTGATTAGTTACGAAACTACATTATACAAGAAATGATCTCTTTGTTCTCATTTTGAAGCTTATCATTTTATTGTTATTTTTTAATGAAACTATTATCAATGAATTGATTTCTACCTCAACTTAAGTA
Source organism: Parasteatoda lunata (assembly GCA_949128135.1). Taxonomy (NCBI): domain Eukaryota; kingdom Metazoa; phylum Arthropoda; class Arachnida; order Araneae; family Theridiidae; genus Parasteatoda; species Parasteatoda lunata. The sequence continues at coordinate 31,148,364 of OX421979.1, forward strand.
TTTTAATGAATTTAAAATAGATTTTAGATGGTTTTCAATTTAAGTTGGAAGCTCTTTAAATAGACAATTTCTTACCTGTAATATATATTTCGTTGGCTATTTGTCTTATTAACATTGTAAGAAAAAATATTTTTCTGCATTTTTTTATCTACTCTATTTTTGCCTTTTCCTTATGCGTACTATAAACATTCTGAATAAATTAAATTTTTTATGAACTTGAAATGCTGAATAAATTCAGAACTATATATTTTTTAAATTACTTATTAACTGAAAGATCGCAACATTCTAACAAGATTAGGGAAAGATAATACCAACATTTCTCTAAAAATCCTATTTCCAAAATTAATGACCCATATCAACACGTTCTCTACTAATAACTGCAATTTATAAAAGTCAACATTAAGTTTCGATTTAATATAAAGCGCACCTTTAAACACTGATCCGTAATAGCTCAGTGATTAATGCGCAGGGTTATCAATGTGAAGTACAAGGGTTCGGCTTGAGCCTCCCATAGTATCAAATCTGTTGGTTTCAGATTTCCTGGAAAATAAAAAATTGCAATGCTGACTACATTGTCACAATCATGCCATTACTCACAAAACTTGGAGCCTTAACTTCTATATCCCCTGTGGCCCGCAACTGGCTGTTGTGGAAAGGCTTTCGTTTTTATAATATAACATAAATATTTAATTTAAAATATAATAAAAAGTACAGCTCTAAATATTTGCATTATATCTCGTGGTATAGCGTAAACATTTAGTTAGGCTATTTAAACTTAAGCAAAACTTAACAGTAAGCAGAAAAGAAACAAATTGACAAAAGCACAAATAAATGCCAAAAAATGGACATACTATAGTTTCGTTTCTAAAAAGAAGAATTTTCCTCAGTGTCGAAACAGAAAATGACAGGAGAAAAGTAACGAGATTCACACGTTACAAAAGGAAAAATGTAGTTTAACCAATAGAAGAGGAGCAAGCCATAACAAGAAGGAAGTTAAGAATCAGTTATTGGGGACGGGTGGGAGCCCCATAATTAAAGAAGCAAGAATTGAATTAGAATAGATTTCTAAACATTTGAGAGAAAAAATTGGACATTAGTTTTATCAATAACTAAATTATTACATTTTCTCAAAATATATAATGATTCCCAGAAGTCATGGTCGATAGATTAAAAAGCCTGTTTCTTATCTCTTTTCTTCTATTATCTAGTTGAAGATAGTTCTTCTTCCCCTGTTAGCTAAACTACTTTCTTCCTTTTGCAACGTGTTTTTCTTGTTACTTTTTACCTGTCGTTTTGTATTTTAACTCTGAAAAAGTTATTGTTTACTGAACTGAAACTATAGTATGTCCAATTTTGTACATTCATTTGTGCTTTATTCACGTAGTTTTGCATTTTTCATACGTAGCATAAATTATACCCTATCCACATTTGGACTAACATTAGCATTAATTAAACATTTAATTGATATTATAATTACGAAATGTTTGAAATGGGCGAACAGCCCCATTTTTCTTCTTTGTAGACTATTATTCTCCATTACGAACTTCAACCATAAACGACTATGAAAATATCTGAGAGGCGCACAGTTAGTGCTTTTACCATCCCTTCGGAAAATTGAATGCATTTCTTAGGTTTATATAAGGTTGTTTTGAGGTTTATTCTAAGTTGATTTTAAAAAAAAAGAAACTTTAAAAGATCTACGTCAAAGGTGTATAATCAAGGTGTATGAAGCTGTTTTATTCACACTCGAGGCTGTTTTGACTTTGATATAAATCGACTTAAGAGCAACAAACTCAGATAGGTTCTTTTTGAGGTGTAAGGATTACTTTTTCTAAACTTCAAGCAAGTAGGTATATTTGAGGTGCGAATAATTTCACCCAATCTAAACTAAAGTTATTTCTGAGTTATATATAAGGCTGATTTCGTAAGGTGTAAATGATGTTGAAATCGAGGTTTATTAATGATATTATGCTTTGTGCAAAACATAACCGTATTTTCTACCTCAGGTGTATTTTTTTTTACATCTGTCAATCTTAAAACAACCTCAAAAACACCTTTTTTGTAAAAGATATGGTTATGTATCACTTTGTGTAATGCTGGTGTATTTCTTGGTGTAAATGGCTTTTTCATTTGCAATTTGTGTTTAAATAAATCTACATTTTCCAGCAATTGCTTTTGTCTTCCTCAAGATCAACAAACAACACGAAAGATTAATTGACTATTTAGCGTTGATCATAACACTAGGATTAAAATAGATACATCAAATGGTAAATAAAAGATTTTCATATTTATGCTGGATCAAAATAAAATAGAAAACCAATTTGAAAAGCATTATTAAAATAGTTAAAGAAAACACTTGTCGTTTCGGTAACTTAAAAGTACCTTCATTAGTGTCAAAACACCAATACAGAAATGATTCGTTTACTTTTATATTGAAGTGGCTCCTAATTAAATATTTTTTTTTCTTTCTTGAGAATTTCAAAACAACTTGTAAAATCGTAAATATAAGTAAAGCTCAACATTTTGAAATAATTCCCCCAAAGAGCATTATTTTTCTATTTTCTCAAATAAGCATTTTCTCTTAACAAATCCACGCAAATAATCAATTAAAACGTGAAATTTGTTTCAAAATGTTTCATTTTTAAAACTCTCATTTCTGTTTTAAGAATAAAATTTTATCGTATATCAATATAATTTTACGAAAACTAATTCCACGTTTTATAAAGTAACATAAAATCAGGCATTAAAATTACTGTAATGAGAGAAACAAAAGATAAGAAACTTATCGTTTTGCGAACTGTGAATGAAAGGAAAAAAATGTAAGACTGTTTCCCTAAATAATTAATTGTATTATTTTATAAGTATGAAGAACTTATAAAAATATCTAATAAGAGTATGTTATAAAAAAATTTGTTGATTAGTCTTAGAGAATTTACTTAATACTAAGAGAATATTCTGAGAAAAAATAAACTTTCTTAGAGAATATTAAATTTTGTACAATTTTTAAACTGAAATAATTTAAGAAAGGGGCAACGTATAAAGCACAAACGAAATTAAAGCAATTTATTGCAGTAAAAAGGTATTATACAATTATCGATGCCCGAGACACAGAATCAACAGAAACAATTTCCTAACTTTCATGTTTTAAGTTGAATTTCAATTTAAATCTTATATTTATTATTATCTAAGAACTTTGTAACTCTGTGTAAAACGACACATAGTTTTGAGTTCCCTAAGTGCGTAAATCTTCCTACTTTCTCAATTATACATAGCTATTTGTTTTTAATAAATCCATGCAAGTAACCAACTGTTTATTGTTTTCAACATCAAAACCTATTATTAGCTATTAATCATTTTTCGAAAACAATTTTCCAACCTAAATAATACTGAGTAACTGTAAAATGAGCATTAAAATTACTATATGGAGGAAAAAACAAAGCATTTTTCAACAGTTACCATATGATATAACAAGTATTAAATACATATAATAAAATAACTAATCGAAATTCTTAAGAAGTATTTTACGAGCTTATTGTATAGAAAATTTTTATGCTGAAACTAATAGGCTTTATATAATAAAATAAGAGTGAATTTATTTTAAAAATGATAGAATGTCAAATGTATCATAATAGATCCTCTTAATATCTAGTTCAAAAAATATTTCCACACATGTAAGGGTATAGTAGAAATATGGTATGTATGCTTCTTATAGTAGTAAAGGACTGCATGCTAAAATTGAATTGGGCTGGTCACATTATCAGAATGATCATCACCATTACCATGCTAGCCATACCCATACCAACTATAATCGTACCAACTGGCACAAGAAAAAGAGGTGGATAGAATGTCTGGAAAGAGTCTTGATCGTCCTAAAGTAACCGGATAAAAGGCAAGGGCTTTAGACAGAGAAGCTTGAAATAAAGTTTTGAAGAAATCCTTGGCCCACACTAGGCGGTCACACCACTGAAGAAAGAAGAAATCATGTACATATATGTAAAGAAAAAAAAAGTTCTTATTTCAGTTTTTGAAAGGTTAAGAAAACTCGTTATGCAGTGAGAATTAATGAATGCACTTACATTTTTCATTTTCATTTTTTTTTCTTTTATTGCTTATAAATAAATCATCTATGTTTCATTGATTTGTAATATAACGATTATTAAAAATACCTTAGAGTTTTAACAAGCGTTCAAGTAAATTTTACTGTTTTAGCAACTTTCTGTCTTAATATAGATTTGTCCAAAACAGTGTTGTAACAATAGTTCTATAGTATTTTTGTTTTGTATCACTTAATAATTTGTCCCCCTACCTGAAAAAAACTAGGATAAAATCAGGGTAAAAAGTGGTGGCATCCTGAGTGAGGCATCCGTAAAATCAAATTTTCGCTTTAATATCCATTTTTACCATAAAATCCAGTTTGACCATAAAGCTCATTTTTACTACAACATTTATACAGTAATTTTTTTAGAAATATTTATTTAATTACAGTGGTTCATTGATTTCACCGTAAATATTACTGAAAAAATTACAGTATATCAGATTTTTTGTTCTATAAAATTATACAATAAAAAGGGATTTTATGGTAAAAAGTATCGGCACTCAGGGTTCCGGTACTTTTTATAGTAATTTTATCCAGACTTTTTTTTGCAGCGCATAAAATGCACACTGTTTTTTACTTCATTTTTGACAAAAACTCTAAAGATAAATTAGTATGGTTATTACAAAATAAACTGTATAACTAGTTCAATCTTTAAGGACATCTTCATAATGTGTTTTTAAGTTGAAATAAGGAAAAATATTTTAAACTGAACTAACAGAGCAAATGTTATCCATTTGTTTAAATATTCAAATAACCATTGCGTTTGATCTCGTAAAAAGAGAAAATTAAATTTCTAATGCTATTTTTGATATATGTATTACTAAAGATATTATTTATATAATGAACCTTCTTTGTGATGGCAATACAATCAAATGAAAATTCAGTTAACATGGAGGGGGCTGGTTTTTTTGAATATTGCCTCATTTTTAAAAGAATGCCCCAATAGTTAAAGTCGAAAACTATGCTCAGTACTTTAATTTTACATGTTATATCTCAATACCTCTATCATCACAAACTCATAGTTGTTATAAAAAAAATGTTTTATTTTAGCAACATATTTATCACCTAGCTGACTTACAAAATATTTTTATTTATATATTCCTGAAGTATCTCTGCCGTTGTAATTTTGAAACCTTCGTATAAATTAGCTTAAAGCTGATAAAGGAATGTCTTAAAATTAATTGATTTATGCAGAATAATGTAAAAATACTCTGGGTGATTGAGTAACCGATAACACTTATAAATTATTTTATTACTCACCCCTCACCTTTATATGATAGTTAAGTAGGGTTTTTTTTTTCACCTTCCTCTCATGTGATTCGTTAGGTTTCAATTTGTTATTCTTCCTCTTATAAATAATAGATTATTAAACATAGTGAGTGTACTTCCCTTTCGGAATTTTCATTCTAAAGTCAGGTAAAATGCCCGACAGCAACTAACAGGTTAACCTTAAATTTTACGGTTAAAAACATTTCTTTACCTTTACGATTTTGAAACTGTTTACAACTTATATGATTAAAGCACCGTAAATGCAAAACTACAAGGATTTTTTAACCATTTACAACTAGCATAATTTCAAAACAGTAAAAGGGAATTTTAACTGAACATAGAAGTTAGGTTATGTTAGGGTTAGGTAAAGACTTTTTTGTGTTACACTTCTCTGTGGTGCTGCAATTTATACATGAACGACAGATCATGTTGTAAGAGTTTAGGATCAGCAATTGGAGTGTGCAGGACATTGGAAACTCTTCATGTGAAATTATGTCGCTTTAATTCTAGTATTTGAACCTCTGTTCAACTGCTTATTAAATTGACAGATTAGTCCCCTCGGCTACAATATGCACACAGCTGCCAGGAAAAAAGTGGCTTTAGAAAGTGGGCCTAGTTGATGTGGATAAAAAGTCTGGTTGTTTACCTGTATTAGGTAAAAACAGTCAATAAAGGATTTTTCTTGCAGTTAACAGTTTGAATATTACCTTTATTCATTATGTTTTTTTTTTTTTATATGATGAGGTTTTTTTTAATATGGTTTTGCAAACATATAAATAAACTGTCATTTAGCCATTGTTTCTGAGAAATTTTTAACAGTGTTTTTTACTTTTTTACATTATTTTTTGCAAAGTTTTATAAATCTACATGAAAAGACGTTGATTAAGCTACACCTCGAGCCTAAATAATTTTATCCATTATGGAATTAATTAATTTATTGAATAAAAAAGACTTATTTTTGTAACCATCGTAGTGATAATTCTTCTTAAGAGTTATATTGTTAGAAATTAATTAAATTTCTAAGTCACAGCATTTTAAATTTTTTATACAACAATACATTATTTCTGAAACTAATATAGAACAAAGACTTATTTTCTCTTTAAAAATATGTACATGGTATCAATATAATATTTTTAAAAATAGGATTTAAAAGGATGAAAATGTTTGAAATATTTTATGTCTTATATCTAGAGTTCGAAAACTAGCTTCCAAAAAAACAAAATAAATGTAAAGAAAACATTATAGAAAAAAAAATAACCCGCTAGTATAAAATATTTTGTAAACCGGAATCACAGCCTGAAAAACTTTTTTAATATTTCACTCTATAGTCGGGAAACCTAAAATGTAAAATTATCAAGATGAAATAGAAATGAAAAAAAGAAAGAAAACAATGATGCCAGTTTTTCTCGATAACATACATGTTAAACGACTCATGCATATATGTATGAGTTTTGTACATCATATTTAGATGAAATAGGATTGAAATGCTTCAGAAAAACATGTCAGATTTTTTTTAAATCGATCATCATTTGGAATTTTTAACTTATGAATGGAACTAATGTTGTGACAAGCATAACTTTAAAAATATTTCTGTCAAAGTGTTTTGTAAAGATGTATGAAAAAGCACAAACTACTATATATTTATATTTATATATTCTCTAGTTATTGTCACATTACAGACACTATCTTCCGATTTGATAAAAAGATTCGTTAATAAAAGAAGTCATAATTCGAATTCATCGAATAACCATATTCATTATATAGTAAATTATGTAATAAAGTTAGGTATTAAGTATGGTTATAGAAATATTAAAGATGTGACAACAGTGTTATGCATTAGAGAGTATTTGAATCCTAATATCATTCAAATCTGTTTTAAACTTAATATGATGTTAATTTGAGACACATTTTTGCACTTCTAAAGTGTGATTACCGTATACCAAAGGAAAAAAATGTACTTAACATGCATAAATTTCCGATAAAATGGGTCAAATTGTTTGTGTAGTTAATGTTATATTTTGTATTGCTGCGCAAAATCTATAAGACTTTTAGATCTATAATCACGAAGAAAAGTCTATAATTACGAAGAAAAGTCTATAATTACGAAGATCTATAATTATGAAGAAAAACCAATGAGGAACAGAAGTTGAGTAATCAGAGAGAGGTAGGCTAAGCCTACTGGTTTTGTAAATTTTTCTTTAAAATTCTCAGTAAGAAACATAAAACACTATATTGGGCTCTTCCTAAATATAACGTCGCATTCAATAAAATTGTATTCGACTATTAGCTTTTGTTTTAAAAAAATTTAACTACTTTTTAGAAGCATAATACATTTATACTTTAAAAGAAGTTAAGTTTATGAAATGCATATAACAGCGCATGGAATCTTACTCATTTCTAAATAAGAAAAGGTTTAGTTTTATTTGGAAATGCCTTTTTAAAAAGACATCTTCAAACGAAATTAAACATAAACTCAAAACAAAATTGAGATCTGTGAAACTTGAAGATCTTTTAAAACGCAATTTTTTATTTTTTTATATTGTCTGTTGCCAACGAAAAAAAAATACATCAACCTTAAAGAAGCATTAGTGAAAATAAGCCAATTTAATGTATTATTTTTTTAAAAATTCCTTTTTTAAAATAAAACTCTCAAGCCCCTCAAACTTTCGTTTACGAAAAAAAGAGCACTACATAAACAGATACATTTTTTTGTTTTTAAATAAAAAGCAAAATGTTTCATTTGAGGAAAAAAAGTTTATTTATGCAAAAAGAATTGGTTCTTTAAAAATGAAGCATTACAATAATCGAAAAAACTGTCGTTATGTTTTTGTAACGAGTAAAAGAATGCTTATGTGCTCCTTTTAAAGACCTTTAGTTTGCATATTAAGGTTTTTTGCTAACAGCTGATATTAAAATAATGATCTCTTTCCCTTTACCCTTTTTGACGAGTATTTTACTTCATTTTGTCTTTATTTTTCTCATATTTTCTTAAATAGTTTGACTTTATAGTCTTAAAGTTCATTCTTAAAAATTTGTTTCTCCTTAATGGTAATCTTCAAACAAATATTTTAAAATTATTTTTAAATTATTTTTCAAGCGACAAATATTTTAAAATTATTTTTTAAGCATCAATTATTTCGAATATTATAAATCATGCATTCGAATCTTAAATTTGTTTTGTTTTATTTATTACAGTCATTGATAAATAATAAAAATTTCGTATTGATTTAAGAAAATTAAAAATTTTAAATTTTACAGAGTCCACTGTATTTTACTTCAGTTCGCCTTTATTTCTCTCATTTATTTTTCAGAAATAGTTTGAATTCATTCCCTTAAATCTCTTTCTGGCTGTTTCTTCTTAATGATAATCTTTAAATACATTTTTAACGACAAATATTCTAAAATTATTTTTTAAGCATCAATCATTTCAATAATTACAAATCTTGAATGCGAATCTTAAATTTTTTTAGTTGTATTTATTATAGGTATTGATAAACAATAAAATTTCGTTGTAATTTAAAATAGTTAAACACTTTAAACGATACAGAGTTCATTGCGTTTGTAATGTGTTCTTTTATACCCGCATCATATAATGGCAACATTTCCTTTGACTGTAACATTATATTCAGTCAAAAAAAGAAAAATACCGACGATTTGAAAAGAAATTATATACATTGAAAAAATTGCGGATCAAATAAAGGAAAAAAGTACTAATTTAGGCTAGAAGTACCAACCACTGAAGGTTCCAACACTTTTTACCATAAATTCCATTCTTTCCGGATGTTACGAAACAAAAAATCTGATATACCGTAAATTTTACAGTACTAATTACCATAAAATCATTCTTATTAAATAAATATTTCTGTAAAAATTAATGAATAATATTTTAACGGGAAAATGGATTTTATGGATGATACACCCAAAGTGCTGCACCTTTATATAGAAATCTGATCCAGAAATTTTTTACAGTGTAGAAAAATACGATTTGCTGTGTTTGGCTTAAGGAGTAGTATTTGTTTTCTCTAAATTTAGAAATTATCTACAAAGCTCGTCTAAAGATGGCACTTCTCACTAAAAAGTGCTATAAATAATGTTTTCAATTTCATGTGAGTCCACTCCGAATGAAATATTTGTACAGACGTATGGTACTTTTGTCCTACAATTAACGGTTTTTGTAAAAACATTTTTATCGGTTAGATACGTTAATTGTTGACAAACCTTGTAACTATTTTTCGGTAAAAAAAATTTCTTAATCAGAAAGTCACACATTTTATCTCCTTTCATTTTTCTCTGGAAGAAGACAAAAATTTATCAAATCCTTAGCCATTTTAGCTAAACTTTTATTTTATTTTGAAAGGGAAAGGGTATATAAAAATTATTAACAAAATAGTAGTTAAATGTATTCTAAAGGCATTTAACTATGAGTGTTAATGTATTTTAAATATGCTAATAAACATAACAAGAATAAATATCAGAAGGAAATTACTTGGACTAAAACAGCGTTCCAAAAGGAGATAATAATAAGACAATTAAAGGACATATTATGTAACATTGATCTCTTCGGCAATGTAGGAAATCCATTATTCTATTGAATTCTTAGAAATATCCGGTAAAGTATGAAACAATTAAACATTTCACTCATTGTCTAGGTATTCTACTGAATGGTAAATGACAAACCAGCAAAGTATGAAATTTGATTACTTCATGCTTTTAATTAGTATTATGAATCATAAGTATTAATTGGGAGTAATTTTTTGTTGCAACAAGTTGGTTGTTATTTCATTTCGTTCTCTTTCTGAATGAAGTCATTACCTTTGTTTGCACGAAGTTTAGTTTTTTTTTTTCTTATTTTGAATAAAGTATTTTAATGGCAGGTTTTCATTATTTGTTTTTTCAAAGTTACCGGTACCTACTTTTCAACACTGTTAACAATTCTGAATGAAATTACAGTCTAAAGTACCGGCACATCATTCGTAAAATAGTAAAATACATATGTTTCTGTAAAATATTTAAATATATATAGTAATTTTACAGTAATACTAATTTAGTTAAAATTATTCAGTGATTTTACTGTAATTATTACTGTAAACATTGCAGTATATTAGAATTTTTGATCCATAACATGCTCCGGTAAAATGGATTTTACTGTAAAAAAAGGTATCGATACTCTGAGTGCCGTAATTTGATCAGAATATGAATTTGATCCGAAATTTTTTAAGTGTACACTGAATTTTAAAATAAAAAGTCATTATCCGGAATAAATTCCCAGTAATCCTTACATCAATAATTTTTAAAATGAAAAGTCATTGCCTGGTATTCACTACTTTGATGTTTTCATAAAAAATGGGAAATATGATCCAATATGCACTTGCATGGTATTCACTACACTAATGTTTTCCTGTTGTTTCTTTATACTTTGTATAAGATTTAAATCAAACTAAACCTGGTTTGCATTTTTTTAAGACAAAACGATTTTTAAATAAAAACCTGCCCTTTCTTTCATTACTTGTTTAAAGAGCATTTTTTTATTTAACGGAATGCCTAAAAATTCTTTGCATTTCCTAAGTAAAGTATATAATAATTCTCATATTTCACATTTTACCCAAAAAGGGAATATATTCTATAAAATACCGAAGCGTTCTATACAATGCCGGCATTTCATACATTTTCGATAATATTTACTTTAATTTTAAATAACTGTATTCGTAAATTAAAAACTAGCTTCAACATTTGATTCTTATTTAATTTACTCAACATCAAAATGTGAGAAAAAATTTCGATTGCTGCTTTTGTTACAAAATAAACTTTTCTGAAAACTTTTTCAGAATAACGAACTTTATAATAAAAATATTCTATTGTTGCCTTCTTAATAAAAACATTTTAAGAAAAGAAAGGTTAAAAAAAAGTCAAGACTTTTTGCGATGAAATCTTATTTTTCTCGAGACGTTTCCCCTTAGAAATAATCAAAAAAGAAATGTTTGTGAACTTTCTGATTTCTAATACAGAAGTTTTGTAAAAGAAATACTGCTCTTTTCCCTTTTTGATTTAAAAATCTTAGTTTATTTGAAATAAAAATATTTTTCTTGACCATTATTATCTGAAATAGTTCAAAACATAATCATGTTTTGACAATTAAACTTAATACGATTATAGTATCATTTTTGTTAAGTAATTTTTTTACATAAAAAGAAACGCCATTAATAAAGTTAATGAAAATCATTTGTTCCGATTTTTTTTGAGACAACAGAATCCGAATTTTCAAAAAAATATAAATTTCAACTAAGTTTTTTAAAAGAAAATTTTCAAAACATTTTGTTAACTATTATAAACATAAATTTAAATATTACATTTAAGCTAACCATATAGTTGATTAAATGTGCCGTATTAAATTTTGAAACCCGTATTTAATTTATACGCATCTCCTATTCAAACTCAATAAGACTGATAAAGATTTTTGTTTGTAGATCCTAAAAACTGCTAATTTATTATTAAACTTATGTAAAAATTAAAAAAGTTGGAAGATTTCCTAATATCTCAATATTACAAAATTGTACATACCTGTCTTTGGTTACTCAACTTTACATTTTATATATTTCTGAACAATCAAACTTAACTGCATAAGGATTTAATTTAGTTTGAATTATGAATATACAAAAATGATGATTAAAAATGAGAGCTAGAGATGAAGGAAGTAGATTATAAAACAGCATATGCACTCCAATTTTAACAAATATTTGTGCAAAGTACTTATGCAAATTTGTAGTATTATTGGATGTGATACTTTTATATGCGCGGAACATCATTATACAAAAAAATTGTACTAAACTATAGATGAAATTTTGCTTGTTTTCGAGTTCATCTTGGAGTTCATCTTGTTTTCGAGTTCATCTTGAATGTTGTTTAATACATCAGATTCACCGAGTTTACCAATATGCAACAGAACAGAAAATTCTGAATCAAATTATGGGAAAAAGTACAGTGAAATCCATTTTATTGTAAAATCCATTTTTACCGAATCATGTCAATCACAAAAAAATCTGATATATCGTAATTTTTACTGTACGATATCATCTGATATAACATAATTTCTAAATCATGTACAACCTGATATACTAATAAATATATATATATACTGATATACCAATAAATCAGGTATAACCAGATATTTCTAAGCAATGTATAATCTGGTAAATGAGATATACAGTAATTTCTACAGCACCATAAAGTCACTGAATCATTCTAATTAAGTAAATATTACTGCAAGAATTACGATGTAATATTTTACGGTAAATATTGACTATGTAGTAAAATGGATTTAATGGATTGGATGCATCCTAAGTGCGGGTGCTTTATACTATATTTTTATTCAGAATGTTTTACCGAATTGTTTAAAAATGTTGTTTAATACAATACTCTTAGACATAAAACTCTCACTTTTGATGACTCAACAATCTTTGAGCTGTATTTCGTTAATTTTGAGAATAATTTAGTCATGAAATCACATGATTTGTTAAAAAAAACAAACTCTCAAAAATATGACGAAAATGCTTCCTTAATTCGGAATCTCATCGCAGTGCATTGCAGGAGATTGTTAAATCAGAATAACGAAACTAGAAAGAGGACTAGAAGAACAAAAATAGAATGAACGAAACTAGAATTAAGACTAGACAATCAAAAGTAGAGTGACGAAACTAGAATGAAGACTAGACGGTTGAAAATAGACTGACAAAACTAGACGATTGAAAATAGAGAGCGGTTAAAACGAAGCTTGCCGACTGGATGTATGGTGATCAAGGAGTAAGCATCGTACCAGAAAAATCCCAGGTTCGAATCACGCTTCAGACATGTATGAAATTTATCTCTCAGTGCTATCTGTTTTTGTGTTGTTTGGGCATCATTGATCAATTTATGTGGTGCCTACAATAAAATATTATTACGAAATTTTCTTTTTCATTTTGAAAAAAAATAGAATGACGAAATATTCCTTTAATTTTGACGAAATACGTTTCCTTGAAGAAATGAAGATAGTTGTTTCGCCACTTTGACGAAATTTTCACTCACAGCATGTATTAGAAAACGGTTACGTCCAAACGAGGAAGATTCGCGATATTAGAGCATCATTTTTTTACAGGGCATTGAAAGTGAATTCTTTTCACAAATGATTCTCAACGGAGTTTCAAAGTAAATTTTTGAGGCAGTGGATACTTGTGCATGATCAAACAAGATGATCAGTGGCTTGCTGGGTCGAAAGAGAATTAAATTTAAGAATTTGCTCGAACGGTTAACATTTAATTTCGATTTAAATTATGGGATTAAGGTCGCGTTTAAAAATTTATATTAACTAACCGTTTTTTAATGTGCAAAATGTGAAACAAAGATATAGAATAAACTTTTCACGCCATTGCTACTTTAATTAATTTCATCGGCGAAAATAAATTTTAAAAATAATGTAATTTCAATATGAATTTTAAAAATAAGATTATGAGGAAATTTACTATGGTAACCAAGGAAAATAAAGTTTAAATTTTATCCAATGGAATTTCTAATTGAATCAGTGGAACTAAAACTGTGTCAATGTTATAAAATTTGTTGTGGTCTTTAAATTGGATAAATTTTAAGTAACTAAAAGTTTGAGATTCAAAACCAAAAATGAACACGTACCATTCATAGGGTTTGTTGAGCAAAGCGATTCTTATTATAATGTGTTTTCTTATTATAATGAGTTTTTCATAAAGAAAAAGAAGAATATGCTTGTTTAGGACAAAGAAGGGATGTTTTTCATTGAATATATAAAATAAATCAGTGACAGGTATTTAGACTAAAAATTATGTACAATAGACTTCTGGTCGATGTGCCTTGTTAATTTGAAGTCTAGACTAAAAATTAAGACCAGAAGTTTTTAATTAGAAAGTTGATCGAGAACTTAGGCAAAGATATCATTTAAAACGATTCAAGCCAAATAGTTTAAAAACCAATGGTGTTATCCCATTAAATAAGTGGCAGGATATAGACACGGATAATTAAGTTCCAGATTTTCCGCTTCCAAAATAACTTTGCATAGTTAACTTTTCTTTAAGTTAAACCCTTAAGGAAATACTTAATTCAAATCAAAGTAACTTCTTAGAATAAAACTCTAGTGAAAACTAAATGAGACGAAAAGATAATTAAAGCTTTTTCTTTAACTTAAAAAAATCATTTTTAAAAATGACAAAATCTAAAAAGTTGTAAGAGTAGTTATTATTTAATACAAAAGATATTAAAAATTCATTAAAATAGTTTAAATAGTACCTTCATCAGATTGCGAATCGATTAAGATTAACTTAAAACATTTATTGAAATGGGTTGCTATAAATGCTTCTATCAACAATTCCAAGAAATTAAATTACTTTTGCAATGCTGCTTTTGACAATGAAATCACTAAAAAAGTTTAGAAATCTGAGTATTCAGAATGTAAGTCATATTTTTTTTTAAAATTATGTTTGATTTTAACTTCATTAAATTTATATTATTTCTATTTAGTATTTCTTACAATTTTTTGAAGTAAAGACGTTTTATTTCACTCTTTCTATTAGGCTAGTAATTTTTTCTAAAATTCATATGCAATAAATAATACGCCATGTTTGAAAGAAAATTAAAAACGAATATAATGAAAACGGTTTAAAAGTTGATATATAGATGGCCATGTCTTTGATTGTTTGTTTCCTACACTGAGAAAGCAATTTTGGCAAAATTAACGTACAGAACACTGTAAAAATTTTCGAATCAAATTATGTTAAAAAGTACCGGTACCCTGAGTGTAACATCCGTAAAATTAATTTTACAGTAAAATCCATTTTTACCGTATCATTTTATATTGTATACAGTCACAATTATTTAACTAAAATTATCATGAGATTTAAAATATTACTGTAAAAATTACTATCTTTCGTACCATAAAATTTTAACGTAATTTTTTACAATGTATGCGTATGATATTTCTGGTAAAAATAATCATATTTCTAATTAATAAAATCAAAATATACGGTACTTAAAACATATTATGTTATGCTCTAAGGTATCATAATAAAATTGCCCAATTTTACCACATACCAAATTCTATCACATATATTATAAAAACATATTTTATTGTTAATTCTACCAAGATTATCAAGTTGGTAAAAATTACAGGGTTTTTTGTATTACCCAAAGAGCCAGAAACACGGTAAATTTTACCATAATCTGGTTGTTTTTTATCATACTTACTTATTCTCAGTTATCGAAAAGCAGAATTAAAATTTGATGCTGAAACAAAAATATCTACGAATGTTTGTTTCTTAATATGTGAAAACAAAATAATAAAGCTGATATAAAAGTTGAGGTTTTGGTAAAACTATTTCTGAAAATTTTTACTAAGTATCTAAAAACAAAATAATCAAATAGATTTAAAAGTTGAGGTCCTCTTTTGATTCTCATTTTATTTCTCTCCTTACAAACAATTCCACTAAAAACCAGAATTTGAGTATCAATTTTTTTTACAAAATAAGAAATTGTCATTTATTTTTTTAGAATTTTTCACCTGAATAAAGAAACAAGAGTTTTATATTTTTCTTAGATATTTTCAACCATCACCCAATATAAAAAAACCGCATTTTAAAAACAAATTTGACCAGAACTTCGCCTGCAGGTAAAACTTCGCCAATAAAAGCACTTTGGCACCAAATCAATAACATTCCAAACTTTACTTTTATTGGCAGGGAGAAATTCCATAAAAAAGGCAATGAAGCATTTCTAAATAGTTGCTTATATGTTGTTTTTGTAATTTTCCATGATTAGTCAAATATCTTACGACTAAGTTACAGAAAAAAAAATTTTTGATAATTTATTTCATAAATACATTTATGTTTTAAAGTTTTACTGAGATAATATTTAATTTTTTTTTGAATAAAAAATGGCAACATTTCAGTCTTATTTCAACTTCAGAAAAAAAATTATAATTTAATGGATGTATGGTCTCTAAAGGGAATATTTTAGTTGTAATCATGTTTGTAGTTGTCCTTTCATGTTAAAATTGATTTGAAACATTGCAAAACAGTTATTAAGTTTTTTATCCGCTTCATATACAATCCGCAAAATTAAAAATGTCTAAAATTCACTACCACTACTTATTTTAGATGGTATTGAATGTATATGTGTTGATTAATTCATTAATCTTTAATGTTGTATAATTTTGTGATCGTCGAAAAAAATATTTACAATTATTTTAAGCTTCAGTTACAATTTATTTTAAGCTTCAATTTATTTGCTTATTTTCCTCAACTTTTTTTTGGCCATTGCATTTGATTCACTAGCATTGTTTTTACTTATTTTTAGATTTTGTAATCTTGCGTATTTGAAAAATTTAAAAAGAAGTTGATTTTAAAGGTGGGCCACGCTACTAATCTTCAAAATTGGCCAAAACGGTGCATCAGTTGGAGAAAATGAGAGCTATACTTTACTTTCAAGGTTGATGATCTCTCTTACAAAATTGCTATGGGATAAGCGCTTAACCCCCATTTGCATCGATTATATCTCGTCTATAGGATGAGCGCTACACCCATTTTCCTCAATATGGATAAGAAATTGTTGTTGTTGACGTATGCCTGTTTAGGCAGAGGGGGTTTTTAACCTCTGTTTTAAAGTTGCAAATGATTTACTCAATGCAAAAAATTTTAACAAATTCACCAAGTATCCTCCATTATGTTGACCATATAGATGCTTTTAACGTATCATGGTTTAGATAGTGGCATGGTCAAAAAAGCGTCTAACATTTAAAAAATACCCAGAGATGTGAAGAAATAAATACTCAAATTTTTTTAAGAAACATTTGTTTAGTCCTAACCATGATATGTTACGAGCATTAATATAGTTAACATAATGAAAAATAAATTGCGGGTTTTTTGTAGTCATTTGCAATGAGGAATTCCTTTGAAACTTGTTTCGGATTAAAAAGCCAGCGTCAATTTTTTTAAATATAACCGTAGTTGCAAAAAATTGAATATCCAAAATTTTTAAGAAGCATTTGATAATCCAATCTATGCTACGTAAAAAAGAGCCATGTCACGTCATTCCATCTAAGAGCTTATCAGTGTAGTTGAATTCTCATTCATACTGAGGAAGTGCGGTGTAGCTCTCATTTTTCCCCTACTTGCTTCTCTATAAATGAGACTAAGCATTTTTAATCATGTGTGTAAAACAATAAAATGAACCAAGCCAATAAGGAAGAATAAGATAAACAAGATAAAAGTTAATAAGGTTGTTTATTACAAGATAGTTTATGACAAATTTCTGGAATTTAAAAGAGCTTAGTCGGCGTTCAGACTGAAATTCACAATGCAAGAAACTTAAAAAGTCTAAAACCCTTATATCGTACCATTCGCTGCAATTTTAATAGGTGCTAAATAAATCTACATTATTATACTTATCGAACATGATTAAACTTCACTATGGTTTAGTTATTACATGGTAAAGTGTAACATCTTATTTTTGTTTCAGAAATCCTGCACTTCATTGTCATTCAGTGAAAGTACTAATAGTAAAGTTCAGCGTGGAATAAATTTTTCTGATTTTTGTAAAATAAGAAGTAAGATTAAGGAAAATTTATATATATATATATATATATATATATATATATATATATATATATATATATATATATATATATATGTTTTTTTTTGCTTTTTTTTAAACAAAAAATTTTTGTTAAAATTTTTAAAATATCAAGAACTATTTTAAGAAGCTAATATAAGAAGCTATTTTACTCCAAAAAAACACGCGCAGGGCTTCGCTATAGCAACATGACTTGCAGCTTTTGTTGTTGGCCACGTTGCTATAACGAATCCCCATACTTGTTTCGTTCAAAGGTATGTAATTTTATTGTTGGCTGCTGTGTGTGAGTTATATATAGTCCTTATAAATAAACATTTTGAAATTAAACTGTGCATTAGTTTTATTTCTTATTTTAACAATTTTGTAAATTCAGAAAAATCGATTCAACAATTATTTATAATTTCTCTGAACGACAATAAAGTGCAGGTTTTCTGAAACAAAAATATAAGGTGTTAAACAATATATATATATATATATATATATACGGGGAGAGAGAAAAATATTTTATAAAGGTTACTTGTAATAATAATTCTTAGAAATATACTCATTAAGAAAATCCCAAAAATTTCTTCTAGTCTAAATGACGTCTTGTATTTAAACAATTCAAGATCTTTACATTTTCCCGTTTGAGTGATATTCTACTAAAATAAGAATATTCTTGCAATTTTATACTTTTTATGGCCTATAAAAATGTTTTTCTACAAATTCTTTCGGAAGCTATTTTGATACAACGGAAAATATTTCATATGATGTTGAAATTTAACATACCTTTAATCTTTATAAAAACGCCAAAGTTAGAATGATTTACTGCCTTATATTCTTAGAATACATAATATGATAATTTCCTCATATCAGAACATTGAATCTTTTTTCTGTCTTTCATTCAAGTGTCATAGAATTGTCTTTAAAGATAAACATAAAAAACGAAAGAGAAAAACTGGTGAACCGTTATCTCTAACAGAATTACATAAATTACGTAATACAATAAAGTTATTAAGTACTTTAACGTATTAATAATACTGTAGTTATATTAAAAAAATGTTTTTGAAGTATGAAGTAATAAGTTTTTTTGTAGGTATTAGCAATAACCACACTGTTAAAAACTCTCTATCAAATTACCAACTGTATCATCCATAACATTCATTTTATTGTAAAATCCTTTTTTTACAGTAAAATATTATGCCGTCATTTTTACAGTAGTATTTATTTAATTAGAGTGATTCATGGATTTTATGCTAATTATTACTGTAAAAATAACGGTACTTTAGATGTTTTCCGTATCATGTTCCGTATAAAATTGATTTTTAGGGTAAGGGGGCAAATAATTTCTACCGTAATTTGATCTTTAATTTTTATTAGTGCACTCTTACTATTATTTATTTTAATCCTTTACAACAAAGTCTTTAAGTACTCAACGTATTAGTAGTACTGTATTCATATTAAAAAGTGTTTTTAATATTATTTGAAGTATGGAATAATAAGATTTTTTGAAAGTATTATGCAAAATGTTCCATAATGACAACACTGTAATAAATTCTGTATCAAATCACGGAGTGCATCATCCGCAAACTTTACTTTACAGTAAAATCCATTTTTACCGTAAAATATTATACAGTAGTTTTTACAGTAATATTTATTTAATTAAAGTGAGACAGTGATTTTACGTAATTATTACTGTAAAAATTACGGTGCATCAGTTTCTTTGTTTCATAACACATTCCGTTAAAAACAGATTGTACAGTAAAAAGTTCCAGCACCCTGGTACTTTTTTCCGTACATTTTATAATTCACTTTTACTTTTAATTCGATAATTCTTTTAAACAATTAAAATGTAGTATTAAAAAAAAGTATTAAAATGTAGTATTAAATGTACTTATTAAAAAAAAGTAAATTAATATTTAGATGAGAGAAAAAAGTAAATACGCTTCCAAAATCTAACTCACTATGCAGAACTGTAAACTTCACAATTTGTTCGATTTCCGGCGAAAACAAAGAGATATTAAAAGACAATTATTAGAAACACCTCAAAGTTTAATTTGGCAATATATTTGATTTTGATGTTTCTAATGAACTATATTTCGATTTAAAATTTTTATGAAATAGAAAAAACGTGTATACGATTTTCTTAATTCGCACTGCAAGATACTATACTATGATTGCAGCTCTTTTGCATAATATTTTGGTTCAATGTGCATCAAACGTAGAAAAAGTAAATTAATATTTAGATGATTTACAATTTTTAAACTGTGTAAATGTAATTCAATATTTAATCATTCAATTGGTATAACTTACACCCTCATAATAAATATGTTCAATGAGCAAAACAAAAAAAGCAACTCACACAATAAATTTTGATCTAATGGTTGAATTTCAACGTTCTTTATTACTTTTAATTACTTCTTATTTGTTGATTTTTCAATTGAATAATGTAAGAATTAATTTGAATTGTATTACAGTAGATAATTTCTTCTGAATTTAAAAGACAATTATAAAAGGTAAACTACCAAACCTGAAAGAAATCGACCGAGCATTTCTTGAGAATTTTAAAATGAAAAATACGACTTTTTTGAAATGGCAAAACAGGCAATAACTTAAATTAACATTAAGAGATCCAAATTTTCAACCACTCTTTTGACTAAAATATTAAGTTCATTTTCTCCAGAGTTCAACTACTCCGATATTTTAAGAGTCAAAAATCTAAATTCTTCGAAATAGGCATGTTTATTCAGAGAGAAGTGCGATTTTGTGTATGATTTCGTAACTAAAAATACTGAGAGGCTAATTAATTAGTATATTTAAGGTTATTACTACTTTCGAAACATTAAGATTGAGACCTAATAAGTGATAAATCCCATCATTAAAGAAAAAATTTGTCAAATTAATCGATTGATATATTTTTCTTCTCTTTTTGCATTAACTATCAGTAAATAAAACTAATGGATATATTCGAAGAAATGATAATGAAGTTTCTGGTTTACAATCATATTATAAAAAAAAATAAAAGCATAATTCTGATATTAAAAATTAAAATATACAGTATTCAAAACATTTATTTGGCAATTTTTCCGTTCATATGGGAATAGTTTTTTGGAAGTTCTGTTTTCCAAAATTAGAAATTTTACTACCACACATTAAGTTAAAATTACAAAATTGAAAAGTAAATTTAACCGAATAAAGGATTTGTTTGCTATATTCTAAGATATAATAATAAAATTTTCAAAAAAAAAATCAACAATTACCAAATTTTATCGCGTAATATCAAAACATATTTCATAATAAATTTTACTACAGCGTTTCGGGGAAAATTACCGAGCTTTTTAGTGTCCCGTAGATTTTACCGAATTCTGGTACTTTTGACCATGCTTTTTTCTCTCTGCTTGTATGTATGCGCATTCAATAATGCTTAACTATAAATATGATTTTGAAAATACTTAAAAATGTATAGTTTTAACTTTATTCAATTTCAAAACCTATCCAACATATAAGATGTTTCGTAAAGATTTATCTTTTAAATCCTTATCCAAAACAATTTTTACTTATTCAAAAAGTATTCACATTGGGAGTCATAAAATAACATTCAAACATGAATAAAATAAAAACACGATCAAAATATAACAAACCGTAATGAAGGAAGGCGAGTATAGAAAAAATTTAATGCTGTTTGATTGCAGGTTGAAGCATGATGGTATTGTAATATGGTTTTTGGTTTTATGGTTTTTGACTTTCCCTCCCTTAACTAATTCACCTTTAATAACTAAACTATTTTGTCTTAAATATTTAAAAAAGGATTCTAAAAATATATACTGAATGGTTTTTTTCATATCGTTATGACTTTTCTAATAAAAGTTTTGAGTTTGAAATGGTAAAAATTTTCAATTTTTAAAAAATATAAATCAAATATTTTTGAAAAAAAAAACTATCTTATTGCACCAAGGCAAGGTTTGTGTTAGTTAGATCTATCGCTTTTAATATTCATTATAGTTAGCTAAACTATTTATAACTTTGCTTATAAATTATTCATAGAATTTCATGAAATGTGACAAATTATATATTCGTAAAACTTCGTCAAAATAATTGTAAACTTGAATAGTTTCTTAACTGGAGAGAAATGTAAACTCAAAGTTTAATCATAATGTTAAATACATACTTTTATTCAGCTCACCTAACAGTTTTAGAATTTAAATATTTACTTAAAGCACCCCAGAAAAGAAATATATTAAAGCCTCTCACTGGAGTAAATTTTTTATGGCGCATATTTACATCATAATTCTGTAAACAACTTTGGAAATATATGATTGATATTTCTTTTCAAATATTGAAAATCTGTTGTGGAAAGGAAGAAATATTTAAATTACTTCTTTAAAACTAAGTTTTGATCCTAATCAGACGCATAATATACTTAGAAGATGCAGATTTATAAAAGTTAAATTAAATAGTTATTTTATTCCTCAAATAGGAAGAAGAATAACTTTCTCTGCAGAAAAATAAAACAATTTCTGCTGACAGGCTTAAACTCTATAACTTTTATTCCTTAACTATTCGCAATGGCTGTATAATAACTATTACTCATAATAAAATTATTTGCTATTCAAATAGCACGTCAGCAAATCAGATTCAATTAGATCAATCAATTTATATTTTAAACCCAGTTAAAACTATTATGGAAATACGTAAATCTTTCTTAAGCAAACAACTGACCTGAAAATCTACTTTCTGTAAATCTAATTTACAGAAAGTAGATTTTCAGTAATTATTTAATAAATTTACAATGTGAAATAGTTTAAATTATTCGCTTCTATTTTAAATCATACTTACATATTAAATCTTAAAATTGATAAGTGTTTGCTGAATTATGAATAATTCAGTTGCCCTGAAATCACGCTATTATTTTGCTTTTAATTTAAAACAACTTCTATTAGCTCCATCGTAAAAAACGACAGAGAAATTAAACTGCAGAAAACGCATCAATTACGAAAATTAATCACTATAACTCTTAATGGTTAAATTAGCACGTACTGAGGAAAATTAATCATTATTTATGTGAAAAAGTCTAAATTAAATAAACCATGTTTCTACACTGAGAAAAAAAGTCTGGTTTAAACTACCGAAAAATGGTGAAATTTCCCGTGTTTCTTGCTTTAACAAAATATTCGGAATTTTTACCGAATCGCTTTGGTAATGATTTTACTAAAATTAAAAATAAAATATGGTTTTATAATACGTGATAAAAGTTTTGTAAATGTGGTAAAATTTGGCAATTTTATCATGATATTTTAGAACATGGCATAGACACTAATGTACACCGATCGTTTCTGTTTTCTAGTGGTGCAATCTATGGAATTCAACTACTGCTACACCCGTTCATAGGGCGGACCCATTCATACATCCATTCATTCATCCACAGATCGTAATTTTGACCTGAACCAGAGAATGACCAATCTCCAATTAAGTACCCCCAGAGGAATTGATTCGTTAGGGAAGATGGAGGACTTTGGGACTCGAAAGATTTAATGTGCACCAGTCACCATTTACAACACAGGAGTCTTCGGCCGGCTGGATTCGAACTCCCATTATCACAAACGTGAGTCCAGCACCCTGCCAACCAGGCCATCACAGCCATAGAAACTATTAATTTGCTTAAATTTACTTTTAAGTTCTGTATTTTTAACTAAATGTGTGGTGGTGAGAACTATAATTTTAAAAACCAAAATTTCCGGTAAACCGTTACTATATGAAGGGAAAAATTACCAAATGAAGGATTTAAATACTTTATATTTTGGTTTTTATTTGGAGAATTATGGTTTATTTTTTACCAGAAGTGTTATTACCGTGCAGTAAGGTAATTTTATCGGAATTTTATTTTACGTGCATTTATGAAAATAATGTACAGAGCACCCAAAAAAACGGGCCACCCTGAATAACTTTTGATCTTATGATCGGATCTTCACGTTCTAGGACTCTATCATAATGGTTCGAGGGGGTGACCACAAATATGCTAACTGAATAATGGAAACCATATTTTTTAAGTTACGAAATTAGACACAAAGACGCTTTTTCTCTGAGTAAACATACTTTTTTTCGACGGATTATGATTTCTGATCCCCAAAATATAGGGAGTAGCTGCAATCTGGAGAATATGGTCTAAATAAATTGGTCAGGTGCGTGGTCCAAAGTCTTGACCCCTTAATGTTAATTTTACTTATAGCACTATTATTTCTTATTTTTGTTAAAAAAATAAAAAATTAAGATGGAATCCTAGAACGTGAAGATTCAATCATTAGATCAAAAGTTATTCAGGGTGGTCCTTTTTTTGAGCACTTTATTATATTTAATTTGATTAGAACTAAGTTAAACAGCATTGTTAAGATAATTTTTTGTTTCACATCTCGATTTCATTACATATAATCAATTTGATACTTTAATTATACAACATTGCTTAGTTTTAAAAATATTAATAACTAATAAGCTTTAAAAGAAACAATGAAAATATAATCACCGCTACAATATTTTATAAATATTAAATATTTGCTTCAAATCCTACTACTTTTTTCCATTATAAAAAATCATAATTATAATTTTAAAATACGAAAATTTTGTAATTTGAAATTTTGTAAATTAGTAATACATTGAAAACATTTTTTCTTTATAAATTTCAAACATTTAATTTAATAACTAGGCATTTTTTCCGTAACTCTAGTTCAAATATAGTCAAATATAGTTTTTTTTTAAAATTTCAACATGCTGGTTTTAATTTAAAAACAATATATTAATTGAAAATGAAAATTTTACAAGCAAAAATGCATTTATAAATGAGACAGGAACAGAAATTTGAAATTAATTAAAACAAGTATACTTTATTTTGTATTTCTCATTTAGCATATAAAAAACAGCATTTAGCCGTTAAATATACGGAGAGGGTCTGTAAAAATATTCGGAATTTTTTGCAGCGAACAGTAAATGTTAAAAACGGAAAAAATCTACATTTCCCTTTAAACAGTTTTTTTTTTCTGTAAAAAATATGTTTTTTCTTCTGTAGAATTTAAATTTAGTTTTTATAGTGTAATACTTACAATGTGAGTTGCATTTTATAGAAAACCACTTTAGTATAAAACTAAAAAAAATCAAAGTAAGCAAAATTTAAAGTTATTAAAATCCTATTTATATAAATAATCAAAAATGAATTTTTATGCGTCATTGAAAGCAATGCATCCTAGCATATTATAATAGTTAAATGATTTTATCTCATAATGAATTAACTATCTTCAGATAATAAACAATTTATAAAAGAAATACTGCTTTAGTTGTTATAATTAACTTTTCTGTGCATAACCAATTGTTCTTTGGGGGGATTAACAAAAGAATTTCCTTTTTTCTTTCTGTCTATCCATTGTTTCAAAAGACAGGTATGAAGCTTCATTGATAAAAAAAAGTTGTAATCAATATTCTGTTATATGACAGCGTTTGGCTTTAAACAAGGTTTAGAAAAAATTATCAAAACATAACAATTCTTTAATCTGTTCTCCTGAGGTTTGGAAACTGATTAAACATTCTTTTTCCGAACGTTTTGTCACTTTTTACTCTAAGGTTAGGATGTCGATAATTTTCGAACATAAATCTTTTAATAAGCCAAAAGGAATGCCCCTTGAAGCATAAGGTATTTTGTTTTTTAATAAGTATTTTTGGTTTGAATACATTAAATCTTTCCTAAAACGACAAACATATTTGGTTTAAAAAAAATAGCTTATCGCGACAAAAACTTTAGAAATAAAATTCTTCAGTGTTTTTATCGTTCATTACTCATTTTACAGCACAAATAATTTTCGAAGCATTAAGTTCCATTTGTGCTTTAAAAGAATTATATCGTAGAAAAGTTCTGAAGCTATATAATGCATGGAATATAATTATTTTGAAATATTCGGGAACTTATGATATATAAAAGTAAGGATTATTATGGTGATATTTTTAAACTTGTGATGATATAACAAAATATTATAATATATGAAGTATTATAATATATCATAATATATGAAAAAATATTATAGTATATGAAATATTATAATATATGCAATATCATAATATTTTGGATTTTATGATACATAAAAAGCATAAAATGCTATTATAATATTCTAAAAATATTATGGAACTTGAGATACATGAAATATTATGATAATTTTATGGAAACTTTATGGGCGAAACAAAGAAAAAGTTATTCATCTAGATATTAATCGGCATTGAGTTACTTTAGTTACTTTGTTTACAAAGTAACTTGTTTGTAGCTTTGTTTTTATTTAAAAAGCATTGAAATCAGAGGTTTTTTTTAAAATTTTATAACAGGCGTTGAACAGTCGATCCAATTCTGAGATTACGTCTACCAATGTTCATCTCCGTAGCCTTGTAATTTTAAACCCAAACCAGAAGACAAGGGAACTCTTGGATCAAACATTGGCACTAACTAGCCTTCGCGGGGGACTCTTTGATGGAACTCACCTGCATTTGCGTTACATGAAGATGAAAACCAAGTTAACCTCCCACGGTTTGCGTGATGGCAAGGGGATTCGAACCCATGATCCGTCTACCATTGAGGATATTTTACATCAGTGGTCGATGTGAGTTGGTAACAGAATTCGTATTAACCAGACACCGCTGGGATTCAAATCTCGTTCACCTCATTAGAAAGCGAACAGAGCCAAATCACCTGAGCCAAATTGTAAAATGGTCAGAAAATTTTAGTTATTGCGCAAATTAAAAAGCCATTTTTAATCGAGTATTTTGGCCAAAGCTAATTCATTTTTGTCTCAGAAAAAAAAAAAACATAAACTGTAAATAATTTTAAATCGAATCGAACCATAATAGTGTTCCAATTTGCTGATGTATTGTATTTTGTTATCAATGTATCAGAAAAATACCATATAAGTGTGATAAATATATAAAAGTGTAGCCTCACAGACGTCACTTAAGCCTTTGACGCAAAATTTTTATTAAACATATTTTTCGTACTTTTTTTCATTATTTTGTATTAATTTAGGTCAAAATAAGTAAAGAATATTATATTTAGCATTTTTAATAATTTATGGTTATGAAACACAGCATGAAACGTTAACACATTGAAGATAAGATCCTCTAAACACGGCTCACTTTCAAACAATAATTTTTCAAGTTTGCAGTTATTTGCAGTTATTTTGATCTAAGAGAAACATTTATTCATCATTGAAATTTATTTAATGTAAAAAATCAATTATTGACAAATTTTGAATATTAATGAAAAAAGAATTTCTATCTTTTTCTTTTCTTCTTTTTTTTTTTTTTTTTTTTTGGATTTTACATTTTAGAACAAAAAATACCAGAATATATTTTTGTTAGCAATTAGAGTATCAGAAAAAAATACATAAAAGGGACACCGTTGTCCCATCTGCATTAAAGGGTTACTTAACTACATGCTAGAACTTAAAATATTCTAGTGTTGATTATGAATTAAACTAGAAAATATGACTACAGAAACTTTAAGCAAAGGAACTTGATTTTGACGAAATTCTTCTAGAAATCCGTGAAAATCCAGAAAGTTGCTAAAAGTAACGCGTGACCAAACGAAATGCAAAACTAGAGAATTCAAATGAGAAGATTCTTAGTTATCAGCGATAGGAAATAAAGCGGGCGGCAAAAGCTGCTAATGTAACACATTTTTAAAACCGTTTTTTAACGACCTCTGTAGAAAAATTATCTTCTGTTATGTTAAGCCGACCATAACATGCTTTTAAATACAAACATTCACCCGACCACAAAATATTCTTTGGAATCCTCCTCCGCTAAGTTTTTTAGTTTTCTATATCTATTACCTTCGTAGTCATTTAAAATAGATTTTTATGAATTGTCAGATTCAAAGTTCGCGAAAATTGTTGTTACTGTGGAACTCAATTCGCTCGCAAAATTGTGCCCTTAAAGTTGTCCAACGCACTATTAAATTCCAGCTTGGTTAAAATAAGCTTCACATAACTATTTCTATTTAACTATTGGGCTCAATTTATAAATAAATTTCATTTAAAAGGAAGAAATAGTTCTGCCTTACGCTAAACTATGAGAAAAAATTGCTTCACAATATTTAGCCCTGCTTGGTCAATCATGTTATTTTAAAGTTTAAAAGAGTCATATTAAACCCTAAATAACTAAACATTCTTTCAACGTACTATACGCTTTTGCCAGTTTGGCAAAGTCGAGATATTACTGTGATATTTTAACTCCTTCGAAAATTGCAAAAATTAAATTTATTACTTTTCTGTATTTTAATAAGAACTTTTTTCTTAAGATGTACTAACTTATTTGGCGTAAGTGAAGGAAATATAAAAACCAGACACGTTTAATTCATAGTTTATAAATCGAATAATTAGTTACAGATTAACTCAAACTTATAATTGAGCAATACTCTTTACGATGCAAAGTTCTAGTAACCCTGAGTTGGGATTTTATAGAATGTAATACTATGCTTGTTGATGCTATTTTCAGTCAAGAAGATTCTCTTTCCCAGAATTCTGCAGTTGATCACGAATCCCTTGTTATTGGGTTTTCTGGCACTGCGTAAATTAGTACTACCACTAAATGAATTTTTGGAACAAAATTTGATTGCTCCGTACTTTCATTGCTTGATCCTTTTTGTTCAGTCCTTTATAATTATTGCTGTTTATTTTTTTAGAAGAATCAAATCTGGACTACACACATTTATATTCACTATTTTTTTCCATCTGTAATAATTATATACATATCTTCCCCTGTTCAATACATCGTTTGAAATGCAATTTTCTTTAATGCACGCACAGCAATAATTTTCTTCGGTACTTATTTTAAATATTTAAAGCCACTTTATTACAGTAAAAATATTAGCATGAATGGCCAAAATCAGTGGATGTTGAATTCCTCCGGTGAATGTTGGCAATCACATAGTCGCTTTGGTAAATGTCCGAAATATATACTAGGTCTTGTTAAGTGCCACTGCTCGGTATACATTTGCCCGGTATGCACTATATGAATGTTTTTTAAGATAAAATGATACTGTCCAGTATGCATTTAACCGGTAGTCCGAACACTGATGTTTCTCCTTATCTATCAGCAGATATTAAAAAATCGAATAAATGTAATAATATCAACAAATAAATTAATATCAAATCGGATATAACAAATATTTCGAACATTCACTAAAACAACTATTTGATTGTTGACATTCACCGGTAAAAGTCGACATTCTCTTGATTTCGGTCATGGTAACATTTGTATGATATTAACGTGCGCTTAGCCTTTTTTTCAGCTTAATTATTTTTACGATAGAAAAATTTTTCTTATATTTTTAGAGGAAAATTAAAAAAAGTACTGTTACGTTTTCTTTATTTTAATTTTTTTGTTTAATGGATATAAATTAGATGTAAAAGCAATACTAGATAAGATTTTGACAAATAAGCACAATTTTATCAATTAATTTTAATGAATCACTTAAAATGCAACAATACAGTATAATAAAATGAACTAAAAAATGATTAACCTCAGACAAAAGTAAAAACTACACAAATGAAGTCAACTTACTTTCGACGTATGTCACTAGTCAAAGCTTTTTCTCCTTCAAAGCTTTGTAATGTTTACACTTAAGCAAATTAACTAAAAAGCACAATAAAAAGTTACTGAACTGCTAATACAATGTTGTAATGCTAGTTGAGAGCCAAAAAAAAAAAAAAAAATTTCGAATAATTAAGTTGCAATGATTCGAAACAAAATTGGGTGAGAAAAGATAAAAATTACCTGAAAGAAATTAACTTTTTGTACCTTGTTTAGCGAATGCTTCTAGATTTGTTTCTAAATAGTTTTCGTTATTGCTCCAATTAGTGATCTACCCGTGTAGTTATTTTACGTAGTAGTGTGTAGTCGGGCAAACGTACACGGGGTAGGGGAATTTAAGGGAAGATTTCTGCATCGTGATCTGTGACAGAATAATCGCCGAGTCTTTGCAACTTCCGGGCAGCGGCCCGCGAGCAACTTTAAAAAAAAACATCACAGAAAAGGACCTCGAAGATTATAACTTGTAGCCCTCCTCAGGCAAACCTCTACATGTTTTTTTTCTTTTTAATTTTCCAGTTTAAAATCTATTTGGCGCCTTTGCGATTGTAATTGCCGTGGCGGATCACGATACTGAAATATCCCCATATTTAACCTTAATAAAAATATATCGGGCAGTAGAACGGTATAATCAATAAAATGGAATGGATCTTAAAAAACATCAGAGTAGTGTATACCGGGAAAATGCATAACAGGCCAGTTTACTCTACACTGATATTTTTTTAATCTTAATAACCACTGCCCTTTATACCATAAAGTAACTAGGTCACCTATTGAGAGAATGTCTAAATTTCCTTACACTATTTTATTGTTTCAACTTAAGCTCAATTTATTTCATCTATATGTTTATATAACTTTAAAGCAATTTAATAGATTTGGAAGAGATAGATAAAAGTCAACAGAACGAAACGAAATAAAACTAAATGAAATAAATCTGGAATTTATTTATGATTATTTTCCTCCAATTTAAGAATAAGATTTTCTTATGCATACATCTGTAATGATTGGTAAAAGGTATCTTACGAACGAATATCTTCTTTGTCAAATACAATAAACATCTTTTTGCTTTCACTTGATATTGAAATTTAAAACTAAGAGCTAAAATAAGAAAAACAAGTCACAATTAATCAAAAAGAATTGTACTTAAAATGTTTCTAGCTTCTTGAACTGCAGAAATAATAAATTATGATAATGTGAATCATATTTTATTGGTGGACTACATACATTTGAACTACAATATATTTTATTTAAAAACACGAAATATCTTTCAAGAGTTTTTGGAAAAATGTGTAAACAATGTCTAAGTGAAACAACATTATGTAAAAATGTAAATACCTAATATAATCTTAAAGTTATTAACTAATTGTTTTACCTTAAACATACAATATAAAGTGTCTTTGAGTCCTGAAAGCATAGAAACGTCTCCAAATACTTAAACATTTGATACTGCTCAGTTACGATTAATTGATAGACTTTTTGAACTAATATAACTTTTTAGATTATATTAGTTCAAAAAGATATATTTAAATTGAAAGAGGCTATCCCAAGCTACTCATTTTACAAACATGCCCAGATCTGATGGCTGAAACATTGTAATTGATTCAATCCACAATTTTAGATTAATAAAAAGTAATTTTCTTTTACATTTATTTATTTTTATTATGACGTTTTTAAAGCTGTTATTAGCTCTTTATTATCTTTATTCTTTGAAATATATATTCATAACAAACTTATTATTCATTACAAATTCTCATACACATTCTTATATATTCATTACAAACTTTTAAAATCTGGTAAGTTATAATAGAACATCATGTTTACTATTCTGGCTACAATATCAGTTTCATAACAAGTTAATAGTTAGGATGCAAAAAAATGTCTGAACAAAACTTAGAAAATATTTAAAATACACGAGCTGTTGTGAAAAGCTTTAAATATATTCCTTTAAAAAGGGAAAGTATGGTGTATATGTATATTGATAAAAAAGTTTATATTTATAAATACTACTTATAAAGTTTTTTATTTTATTAGTTGAAGTTATACCAGATTTTGCAATTACACGGAAAAAATTTCTATTAAAAGTACCGTACTTGTATGTGGAGATATTTCTGGCAAAGAAAAAACATAATTCTGGTATCAAAACAAAAATATACTTTATTTAAACCATTCATTAAGTAATTTTTCCGTTCGTATGGTATTAGTTTACCAGATATTTTGGTTTTTAAAATAATAGTTCTTTTGGCCACACAATTATTAAAAATACAAAACTAGAAAGTAAATTCAACCGAATAATTGGCTTTTAGACCAAGCTCTAAGGCTGTTTGTAATTTTATTAATTAATAAAATTTGGTAATTTTATCACATTGACAAACAAACAGCATGGTAATAAAACCGTATTTTATTGTTAATTTTGCCTAAGGTCTATAAAGGCGTTTCGGTAAAAATTATCGTGCTCTTAGGTTTTTCCTTTAGGCCAGAAGCACGGTAATTTTTATCATATTCTCCATTTTTTCTTGTAGAAAGATAGAAGTTTTTTACGGAAAAAGTTTTTAAGGAAACTTTAGTTAATTATTTAAATAGGGATTCGTTGATACATAAAACTTTTAAATGTTTTGATTACATGGATAAAACTGTACAGTGCATACATTTTAAAGAATTCTGGATCAAATTACTGTAAAAAGTATTGACAGTGGGAGTACAGTATCTATAAAGTCAATTTTACTGTACATTATATTCTTTACTTTAAAATTCTTACAAAATACCATAAAATCCACTTTTTGCAGTAAAATACAGTTTTCAGATTAAAACATCATACTATAATATTACAGCAATATTTGCTGTAAAATCACTGAAGCAACGTAATTTAAATTTATCAGATTTTTTGTGTCCTAAAACTTTACGGTAAAAAGTATTAGCACCCTAAGTACCTATACTTTCCACGTGATTACATCCGGAGTTTTTAACACTGTACTATTAATTCTTCTTTTTTTTTTAATTTGAACTTTTCCACCGTAAAATCCTGCATATGATAAACAAAATAATAAAAATAACAAACTAAACAAAATAAAACAATTTGTAAAGCTAAAAATATCCTTGTATCTAATTCAAATACAAAAAATTCATATTCATAACAATGAGCATTTTGCAAATTTGCAACTAGCGAATAGTTTTTAATGGCTCTCTTGCGGTATTTAAAAAATGAATTCTCAAATAATTCAGTCGACAGAGTTTAATGCTTAAAATTGTAACAATCCATTCACTAAGCACTTACAAAGAAATGTTTTTAAAATTAAAAAAATATTTACAAAAGGCAATAATTACGAGGAATATTTTTCGTTTTTCTAATCGACTTCTTTAATTAGAATATCCACATTAAAAATAACTCTAAAAGTTTGAAAGAATATTGATTAAATTTAGAACAACTTTAATAACTTCTTAAGTGATATTTTATTTTTATCTTATTTTATTTATATCTTGATAATTTATTATTTATCTTAACTTGTCTTTAAAGTTATAAATTAAATTCATTTTTATGGTTTAATTTTGAATTAGAAACATACTTTTTTAATATAAATGTATGCATCTATAAGACACTTAAAACTGATGTTGGAAACTAATTACATTGAAAAAAGAGAATAATTTAAAGATTATGACAGCAATTTACATTTTGTCGTCTAAAACAAAAAACCTTTTTAAAACTTTTCAATCCAAAAATCTACATTAAAAATTTTTTTTTTTGTTTCATATTAAATTTAAAACTTCTTTCCACAAAATAAATTTTTTTATTGCTTCTTTCATTCTGTACAATATTGATTTTTCAATCTATTTTGTCTGTTTGCACTAAAGTTATTTATTTATTCGTGCTACCAAATGAGTAGTATATCTTTAATTGTTTTTATTTATTTATTTTTAGCTTACATTTTCTACTTTGTCTTGAAGACAAATGATTTCACTAAAACTTCAAACAAACTATTGATGAAATAATATTTCTATCTAAATTATTAATCATTATGTTCAAAAATAACAAGCATAAGTCCCCAAGTGAAAACAAATAATCAATTTTTAAATTTAAAATGTTGGTGAACATATATTATTACTAAGGGAGCTTTTTATCTGAATTTTTTTTTAAAATTATGCGCTAATCTTCTAATGAAAACCACCGACTCATTGTGAAATTTAAAACTTAGTGAACTAATTTAATTTCTTGATTTCCTAACCTACAATTTAATAATTTTTGGTTGAGATATAGACAAAATTTTTCTGTAAAAACAAATGAATCGTTTCAAAATGTAAACTTTTGGTGAAACTGATTACATTTTTAATATTGAATTGTAATCATATCAGTTTCTTAAAATCTGAAGAGTTTTTAATGTCCACTTTTATTCTAATTAATAACTAACATCGAACACCTGAGCCAGTTCTAAGTTTACGACTGATGCTCAACTCTGTAGCCTTGTAATTTTGAGCGCAATCCACAAAACAAGGAAACTCTTCGGTCAAGGAGAAATTTTGCTTCATGGAGGACTTTGTGATGGAATTAACCCGCATTTGCGTCATATGGTTCATATAAAAACAACGTTCTACGATTTGCCTATTGGCAATGGGATCCTAACCCGTGATCCATCTACAACCGAGGATATTTTTTAAATCTGCTTTGTGTTCGGTGCCAGTCCGAAGCAAAATTTGCATCAACCATCCACCACTGGGATTCGAACCTAGTGACGCCTCATAGGAAGGCGAACGCTTTATACCCTCAGTTCAGTTTATTCAGTGCCGACTATAGTCCGTGTTCCTTTGTTTACTTCCAAACTGCTGTAGTCATAATTATAACAGCAATTTATCTAAATGCAGTAAAGCACAGTTTTCAGCAGCACTACGTGGAAATTTCTTTGTCAAAGCAGTGCAAAATATGTGGAGAAAGAAAATTACAAAATCGTGGAATATCATTGATTTCAGATGAATTAACCCTTCAGCTACGTTAATGCCAAGAAAAGACGGTTTAAAACACCTATTTAACTAGACAAAATGATTAGGAAAAATTTGGGTATTTTGAAATACTCTCTATTTTTGTAGTTCCCAACTTAAGACGATATTAAACTTCAAAAATAAAGAAAGCGAACAATCAAGTGAACAATGAAGGAGTCGTATATAAATAAATCTTTTTTTTTAATGAATATTAATGTTCCGAAGATCTTGATTCGTACAAAAATCCACAGTGTTCTATAAATTTCTAACTCTCCAGTTTTTTTTTCCATATCAAATACCGTTGTACAGAAATCAAAATCTCCCGTATTTTTTTTACAGGCAGAACAGAAATTTATATTCTTTTGTAGCGTATAGCCTCTTTACTGATCCTAACTA
Organism: Parasteatoda lunata; assembly: GCA_949128135.1. Classification (NCBI taxonomy): domain Eukaryota; kingdom Metazoa; phylum Arthropoda; class Arachnida; order Araneae; family Theridiidae; genus Parasteatoda; species Parasteatoda lunata. The sequence goes on from OX421979.1 coordinate 31,183,306, forward strand.
CCACTCTCATAACGATAGCTGCAGTCAATCGAAAGTTAAAAGGAAATGCAAACTATAATCTGCACCCTAATTTAATTTAGTAATTGCAAGTCACGACGTTGTCGAGTTCGAAGCACTAGTTTTACAATTTTAAACCAGACTGTAAGTGGTTTTAACTTGCTATACAATGCCACTTTATTATACATAAACACCATGTTTATACACACAGCTGTAGGCACTCTTTGTAATTTAATAATTTTTGAAAAACTAGACGACGACTTTTTGATGAAAACAATGAACTCGTTTCCAAAATCTTCTTTCTATTATTATTAAGTTATAAACTTCAAAATTCATCGGTATTACATTTTAAGAAAACGTTTACGAAAACATTTGAATATTTTTCTAGTTTTAAAATCTCTCAAAATCAGTAATGAATCATACTATATTTTTACAAGTACAGCCTCCCAAAACTTCCAATTATGTTTTAAAAGAACTCTTATATCAGCATTACTTTCGTGTTTAAGTCAAACTGCCAAGCTAAAATTGGTAATATCATAAAGAAGTATTTTTAAACATTATTTCTTTTCCTTTTACGAACACCATTTTTGAAATACTTTCCAGGACGCACCAAATCAGTTACCTTAATATCTTTACTTCGTTCTAAAAGAATGGATAATTATTTGTTTCCTTACAATATACCCTCAATAGTATCCTTTTTTTAAAAGGATTATTTTCATCAGACGTTTTTAAATGAATATATGAGTTTCTGCTTTTCTTTCAAAATATAATGAATGTCTCGAGACAAATAAATAATTGGTTAAATTTTACTTTAAGCTTCTCTTATACTGTTGATAAGTTTTGGCTTAAATCTGTAACTTTTTGTTTTAAAGAAACGAGATAATAGAAAAGAAGGATTTTCAATTACGTGTTGTCATCAATTAATAAGATTAATTACCCTCATCCTAATTAACGACAAGCCTTTTAGTTATTTAAAAGTTCTCATAAGTTCAATAATTTAAATAGTGGATGAATTAAAAAATGTGGTTCTACTAAAAAAAACTGAACATTTCTATATAAAAAAACTACACTTTTTGAGAAAGCAGTAAATTTTTGCACACATCGAGTCAAATAAATTTTAAAAAATACGAAAACGTTTTAAAGTTTTAAAAGCGAAATCATATTTTTTTTTTGTATAAGCGTATTTATCAAAATACGCTTATACAAAAAAATCAATGCGCTTTTATCAAAAGTCATTTTTATTTTATTCAATTTATTTATTTTTAAATGCCATACTTATTATATATTATTCGGATTATATCCTTTTTATTCTGAATCTTTTTTTAGAAAATCCTAATTATGTTACATTTTTTACATGTTTTCAAGAACAAAAAAAAGTTAAAAAATATTGCTTAAAAAAATTTTATTGCGATTATTTTTAAGAAAAAAATAAAATCATCATTAAGTTTTCTGAATAGTTTCATATTTTTGAGGAAATAAAATAAAGCAGATATCTTTGTTTTTCTTCAGAATTAAAGTATGGTTGGGAAAAAGAACAGTTCAAAACGTTTTATTTTAATTTATTTATTTATTTATTTATTTTTTTATTTATTTATTTTTTTATTTTTTTTTTTTTTTTTTTTTTTTTTTTTTTTTTTTTTAATATTCAACTCCGTAGCTTCCTAATTTTGAGGATAACCCAGAAAACACGGGAACTCCTAGATGAAACAGTGAGAGAAACTAGCTTTCGAAGAGGATTTTTTGATGGTACTAATCCGCATTTGCAACAAGGAAAGGAAAACCTTGAAAACATCCCAGTTAGCTGTTAACTGTTAATCTGACTGCATGGAGACTCTAAGACATGATCCGTCTACCTCTGAGGATATTTTACGTCAGCACTGTCATTGGTGCGAACCGTGTGCAGAATTCATATCGATCAGACATCACCGGGATTCGAACCATTGTCACCTCATTGGGTGGCGAGTGCTCTATCACCTGAATCACCACATCTGTAATGCCCACTATATTTTATTTTATAACCGTCGTTGAACAGCCGACCCAATTTTGAGTTTAAAGTATTGATGTTCATCTCCGTAGCCTTGTAATTTTGAACCCAATCCAGAAGACAAAAGAACTACTGGATCGAGGATCCTGCCTTCGTAGAAGACTTTTTGATAAAATTTACCCGCATTTGTGTTACAGGGAAATGAAAACCATGAACCTCCCACGGTTAGCCTGACAGCCCAGGGATTCTATCCCATGATCCGTCTATACTTAGTATATTTTTTTAAGTCTGAACTGTATTCGTTGACAGCTGGAAGCAAAATTCGTATTAACCATTCACCACTGGGATTTGAACCTGGCGTCACCTTGGTGATAGCTCTATTCCCTGAGCCACTACGACTCAGTCCCCACTATAATCCGAATTTCTTTTTCTATTTCCGAACTGTTGTAACTATAGTTATAAAAGCAGTTTATCTGGATGCAGTAAAGCACAACTTACAGCGCACAACGTGGAAAATTCCTGAATTCTGATTTGCTTCAGCATCGTGGCATAAGCAAACGCCTCGATTCAGCAGCCAATCAATTTTAACACCCACAAGTGACGTCACATACAAGTACCCAATTATTTTAAAAGTGTTTTGTTGCTTATAAAATGTAAACTGTGGCATAATTTATGCTAAAATTGCAGTTTATGTTTCAAAAAATATATTGATATTAGCCAGTAAAGTAGAACTGTTTATTATTTTTTTGTTCACTAAATGTACTTATTTATCTCCTTTCCTCCAACCACTATATCAAACTAATATTATGTCTATACGTTTAAATGAAATGTTTTATTTTGAAAAATTTCCAGCAGCATGTCTAGAGTTAGTGATAGTTTAAAGAAAAGCTATATAGTTAAGAATCTTACCGAGGGAGAAATCAAAACCAACTAACGAAAAAATACTACGAAATGTTTCAACGTTTTGGCATTGAAAAATTGAGTTTTCTGCTTTAAATTGCAAGACCAGCAAGAAATATTGATGTACCACAAAATTTCCACTCCTTTTTCATATGTTATTGGAATATTTATTATGAAAAAGACATAACTTCGTAGAATTTAAAAAAAAAAATATGGTGGTATGTTTGAATTGAATAAAAGATCTTTACTTTTAATTCCTATTCAATATGAGGGAATCAACCATGTTTTGTTGTCCAAATGTATTTTGTATTTAAAACTAGGTACATGTAAAATTCAGTTTATACTATAATTTAAAAAAAAAAAAATTTGTAATTTTATTACAGTGAACTACATAAAAATCTTTTTGCCTTTAAACCTAGAAAAACTACTTTACAAAAAAAATAAAAGATAAATATTTACTATTGCGGTTTCAACTTTTTTTCATTTTATTTTATTTTTCATCTTTTAGGTGGCATATTATTTATTACTTAATGAATTAGGATATTTCTTTTATTTTTCAACAATTCTCTATATTGAAACACGGGAAAAGTAGAATCCTTTTATCTAAAAAGGGCGCTTAAAAATATTTTAGGTCCAAAACATAACATATTTAATAAGTTTTTAAAGTGTAAAAAATATATTAATAACTCACAAAAAATGAGAATTATACAGTACATTTTCTCAGCTCCTAATCGTAAAATATACTGTTTATTCAAATCACGCACTGAAAGAAAATGTATATTTAAAGATCAAATTATGCACTGGAAAAAAAGTATGATCAAAACTACCAAAATATTTATAAATTTACTATTTTCTAACTCTATAGAAACACGATAATTCTTTGTAATTTTTATCGAAGTTCTTTGGTAATGATTTTTGTAAAATTATCACTAAAATATGATTTTATAACAAGTGATGGAATTCTGTAACTATGGTAAAATTCGGTAATTTTATCATGATGTCTTAAAGCATGGCATAAAAACCATTTAGGCACTTAAATTCCTTTTTCAGTGTTGTAACTTTTTCTAAGTTGGTCGTAATAAGAACTATAATTTTGAAAAACGGAATTTCCAGTAAACCGTTAGCATATGATTGAAATTATTACTAAATGAATGGTTTAAATTCCGTATATTTTATTTATTAACCAGAATTATGGGATTTTTTTTAGAAATGTCATTACCATGCAGCACGTGTTTAAAGTAGCACCGAAATAAAGTTTCGGCTTGATTCAGATTAGGATTTAGCATAGAACCACAAGACTTTTTTAATGAACTTTTGTTTATTGTTAGTTTGTGGTTCAAGCATCAGAAGATCACATTAAATGTTCACGATATTATGGCTCATAATAAACAATTTTTTTTAACAAAGCACATATAAACTGTATTCTTTTTTTTTTCATAAGTTTAAAATAATTTTTTTTAAATATTTAAAAAAATATATACGCTATTAGTAATTACATTTTTTGTACATTGAAACAAGTAATTACTAAAAAAACTATGTTGCGCTTTCTATAAGTAGAATAAATATCTTTTATCCAATTCATCCATTTTTAATAAGCACAAAAGAATGTTTTCATAACAGTTTTCATTATTAACAAAATAGTGCTGTACACGCACTTATTTTGCTTATAATCCACAATCATGTTAGCTATCCATAACGTAGAAAAAATGCAAACAAAGTATGAAAAACTTGCTTTTCTAAGCAAATTCCACCTATGGTAATCACTGTATCGATCTCCCCTGAGATTTACAGCGAAAAACTAGAACAAAATCTTGTTCTGAAGTAAACAAAAGAAACACCGTGGTTGGAAAAAAAAGACTCTATAATCAATTACTTTGCCTTAGTGGAGCGTGAAGTAAAGCAAAGCGTTATAGATATTATTTTTTCTCAGAAGGCCCATTCAACGATAAATATAACGAAAGAGGAATAGCATGTTAGAATGTGCTAGAAATCTCTAAAAATTATGATTATTAAGAAAAAGTAGTTCATGCTACTTTTTATCCTTACCATAAGCGTACGGAGGATTGATGAAATACGTACTAAGCAGTTACTATATAAAAAACGATAACTAAAAGTAAACAACTCGAATAATTTTTAATCTAATAATTGGATTTTTACTGACTTCATCAGTAAGAATCCGAAAATCAAAACTGTTAGAAGATGTCCATATTCATCTAGGGTATTGACATAATATTTGAATTTGATAATATGTTTAAGAGTGTACTTCTGAATATGTAACTAAGATATGCATAAACAGTTCCTTTATTTTTTATTTATTTTTATTTTTATATATTTACTTTATTATTACCCTTTGGTAAAATGGGTCTTGTTTTGGGTTTGATGGCTTGCGCACTTTATTTGGACGTCATCACACTTTTCAACTGTGTTCAAGAGTAATAGTAAACAGTGCGCATGCGTCGTCATTGCATGCGCATTGCATGCGCACTGCATTGCATGCGCATGTGCTATGGCGACCGCTGCTGTTTAATATTTCTTTTTATAATTCTTTTTTTTTCTTTTTATTTTCACCAGCAGTCATTATTATATATTCTTTTTATTATTAACTTAAAGTTACTGTTTTGACGGGGAATTTAATATAAATATGAATACTGAAGAAGGAAAAGTATTTTGTGACGTCTTGAAACATGTATATAGCCAGTATTTGAAAACCAATACGACGACAAACATATTAATTGGGACAGTTTTTTCAACCCATGATTTGAAATGTTCTGGCGTTTATCGGAGTCCAACCAGAAAAAAAGCATTTGACCAATGGGTAACCAGTGATCGTAATAAAGCAATCACAATTTTTTTTTTAAGTTATACTTCTTATGCGACTTCCAACAACGAAGCGTTAAACGTTTAACGCTACATTTTTATTGGCCGGGAAATCACGTGGTAGGATCCAGTTTTCCCTCCTTCATTTCCATATTGTTTTGGTTCTCACTAGCATAAAAATAATAAAAGTTATGAAAGTATTGTTTTTCTATAAATATTTTCTTAGTTTGTTTTGATACACATATAATTTAATAGGGTAGTCTTTTTTACTTTCAAATTTAGTAGATAACAATTGTAAAAAATGAGTGAAAACAATCCCAATGCGACGGATTTAAGGTTATGTCAAGGTACGTGTCTTGTGAATATCAATTGATTGTTAGGTTTTCTCTTTTGAAGTTACATTATGACGCATTCACATACATTATTAATACAAATACAATTTCCAGGGCGAGACGATGAGGCAACCACAAGCACTTCCACTGGTTCAAGAGGTCCACTAGGGAAAAATGCACAATATTACCGTGATTATACAGAGCACGGAAGAGCAAGAAAAAGAGTCGTTGCATAGAACTAGTGATCCTTCTACGACTGCTGATTCTTCTACAATTAACGTCGCAGGTTACGAAGTTTAACTTCTTTCGCGCGGAGGGACTCCACACAATACTTTTTTTTTTATAATTAAGCAGCTTTAAACAATCTGTAAGTATGGAAAAAAATATTTGTTCTTTTTTTTTACTAGTTTTATTTATTTATTTATTTATTTATTGAAAAGTTATAAGATCCTAGCTTAGAGATCAATACTACTATATGGAAACAAGTTATGGACAGTTAATAAATCAAAAGGAAATACATTACTCATTTGCGAACGAAAGATCTTTAAGAGAATCTTTGGTGCGATTAGGGAGAATTAAGTATGGAAACTGAGGCACAACTTTGAATCATTCAACACATTTACTGAACAGAATACAATTAGATATAATTAAGGTTATTAAAGTCCAGAGAATGAGATGGCTTGATTCTATCTGTAGATATGACAACAATACTTCAGTGTAAGAGATAAATTTCCAAAAGCTTAAGAAGGAAAAAAATGCAGTACTAGATGGTAAAGTGACTGAACAATGTAGTGATAGATAGACGGAGAGTTCTGGCGTCGGATTGATCGAGATAGAATGGGCTGCTTGAGACAGTCAAGGCTAACAACCGGCTGTAGTTCCGGTAGAAAAAGAAGAATGAATTTTAAAAATTTTATATTAAAATGATGTTTTATAATTTTATGACAAAAAGATAATGCATTATATATAAAGATATATAAATATTAACTAAGTATTCACCCGCTTTTGACTAAAAAACAATAAATTTCAGTGATGTTTTCAACAAAAAAAAATCAGCGAATTCAGTGAATTTTGAAGAAAAAAAGCGTAAATAAAGACATTATTTCACTCACTACAGTAGGCTTCTTTCTTCTTCCTTCTTCTGTTCTCTTCACGCAACTTTTACATGAGTTTTCGATTGTTTTTTGGCAGAATCCACCATCTCTTTTGGCTGCAATACGTTTGTCGCATGTAATTGAACTATCGCTTATTAGATACTTTTCCTTCATAATAATAAATTAAGCACAATAAAAATCAGAACATTTATTCCCTGTTTATTCAATATTCAAAACTGAATTCAATTGTCCGGGAATTCTTTAAAAAATTAACATTTTAATATAAAAGAGAAATGTTACTAAAACATATTTCAAAAAAAAAAAATTTTTTTTTTTTGCATTATCGTTAATTTATTAGTAAAACTAATTTATTGTATTATTAACTCCAGTGCCGTAGCTATTACATTTGAATTGCTACGTTAAAGGGTAAATGTTGTTGACAAAGGCCAAGCTATAAATATCATGCCAATAGCTCTCTAGCTCCCCAATACTTCTAAGGCAGATCTTGAAAATTTCTCAATGCTTTGACTTGTCCTGATAATCACGGTTGAAAGTTTGTCCAGGGTCACATAAACAACATAAAGTAGAAAAGGCAAGCAAACAATCATAACAGTTCAAAAGTCCTTAAATTGGATTGTCCTGGAAATCGATAGCTCCTTATTCAATCATGTAATGTTAATTATTACTCCTCATTTTCCGACGTGTGAGGAAAATCCGGTTTACAATGTATTTTTGAAACTGAGTTGCGGTGGAGGATAGTTTAAATTCACCTTCATACAATGTCATTATATTTACGTACTGATACTGTATGAACATATAATACTCAGCACTGAAATCGAGTTCAAATTGAGTCGTTCGATTACCAGATTTTTTTTTTCTCCTTGTAGAGGGATCCGTTAAAAAGATCGAATTTTATTCCATTTCTTAAATGACCTTGGTAATTTGCTAATTAACTAGATAGTCGGAACTGTACTTAACGCTAGTGAAAGTGAAAATACAAGTTTTTCTAGATAAAGAGTTACGTTTTTATAGTTTTAAAGTGACATAACGTTATTTATGTTTCGGTATCTGAAGTGTCAAGGTAATACAGTCAAACAACCAACAATTCAGTTGATAGTATCAATTGCCAATTAATTAAAGATTTATCATACAAAAAAGAAACGATTGAAAATAATAAAGGTTTGAATTTTAACGATACAAAAGCCGTTATTGTAAAAAGTAGATAAAAAGATAAAAAGTAGAAAACTCTTGCACCTGAACGGATCGTTCTCGTTAATCTTCAGATAACCTAGGTAATGTGAACATTAACGGGTTTTGAGCGTCAAAGGTAACATATTTACCTCTACATAGGATATTCAACAGGATGTTTTACAAATTACCATTAATCATCATCATCATAATTAGCGTGACAGATCAGGGTGGGCACTGGCCTTCCTGAGGATTCTTTTCCATTCTGACCTGATCTCAGCAACGGTTCACCATTTTTTACAGTTTAGTACGAGGAAGTCCTTACCTTCAAACCATCTCAGTTGTGTACCATTAATACATAAATTTAAACTTTGTCAAAAAAGAAAAACAAAATAAGCATACACTCTAAGGATCTCAAATTAGTATTTATTTGGGGAATAAAACCTCTTCGAAATCTGATAAAAAGCTTTTAAGAAAGAAGGAAATAAAAACCATCAAAAACAGTTTTATCGCTGGTTAAAATTTTAATATGCTTTTAATTATCCCCCTTCAACTCTTCTCTGCTTTATCCGGCAATCAAACATATTTTGTTATTTTCAATACTATTTCCTCGATTAAAATTCGTCAGGTTTTGATAATTTTTTTCCGTTATCTTCATTGAAATAGTATTTAATAGCGACTCTTAATGAGGAGATTTCTTTCGTCATTTTTGATAAGGATTTTAAATAATTTGTATAAAAAGCGGTGATGATGGGATATCCTGTTTATAATTCAATAAAACAAGAAAAAGAAGACGAACAAATATTTTTAAAAATTAATATAAGAGAGTTTTGCCTAAAATAGTAATAAAAAAAGGATATAACAACATCGGAACGTTATTACTTTGGTAATTATCAGCCAGGTTCTTTCCGCATAAATCATGTTTGCTACAATACTTAGATGCTCGATTACTTTTCCATCGTTATACGAAAAATGATCAGGAAAAAAAAATCCTCTGCTATGAAGGAAAAAAAACTTTACACGCATAGTTAGCTCATAACATTCTAACTGATTACCTACGATAAATGATTCATTGGTTGTTTACAAACCCGATCCTACATAATAGATAATGCTCTACTAAACTTGCCGAGAGAAGACTTATGGCAGTAATAGCAATGCTTCCTATCTCCCGTTTTTTATTAAACAACTCAAATCTTGTAAGCATTAAGTTTTTGTGACTAATTGTGTGTCAAAATGATGTGTAGTAAAAAGTAAAGTAAATATAATTTGATAAAACTAATCAAGAAAAGAAATGTAGTATAGATAAATTGAAATTGTTCTACATAAATTGTTATTTTTATCATGTAAAATGGAATTTGATAGTTAATACAATATTAACTCAGCGATGATTGATCCCTATTTGTGTGATGAATGTATCGAATGTAGAATTAGTTTTCTCTTTAAATATTTAAACACTTGAAATTTCTTAAAATTGTATTTTATTATTTTTTTTTAATTTATTGCTATTTAAATTATTGCTAGATTCCCCTGTAACTGACCAAACCCCGTAAATCACTTTGAAGTTATATTGATTATTTTTTTTCCACGCATATAATGATGCATAAATTATGTAATCAGTTTTAATATCTAACTAATGGGCCTTACACCCGGCTCGCTTTGCTCACCACCCCCAATTGCTTTAAAAACATGCAGTATGTTTTTAAAAAACAGAAACATGCTTTTATTAAATTTTTCGAATATTTCTTCAAAGACAATTTCTCTGCATTTAAAATCAGAATTCAGAGTTGTTTACACGTAAACAAAAATATTCTGGTAAAATTGCCATACTGTAGGGCAATAACATTTCTGGTATTAAAAAAAAATTCTTTCTGATCGGCAAAACCGAAATATACGGTATTTCAACCATTAATTTGGAAATTTTTCCGTTCATATAGAAACAATTCACCCGCAATTCTGGTTTTCAAAATTATAAATCGGATTACCACACGTTTAATAAAAAAATACAAAACTAAAAAGTGAATATAACCAAATAAATTACTTTTATGCCATACTATAAGGAATCGTTATAAAATTCCCAAATTTTATCATGTATTATAAAACCACACTTTATCGTTAATTTTACAAAAATCATTACTAAAGTGCTTCGGTAAAAATTACCGAACTTTTTGGTGTTCCTACAGAAATTGTATTATTATATTACCAAAGCATTGTAAATTTTACCATATTCCTGTTCACTATTAGAATTTTCATTCTAAAATTACGGTAAAATAACCGATGGCTATCCGTCCATCCAATTAACCATTACGTTTACGGTAAGTAACATTTATCACTTAACGGTTTTTAAACTTTTTACAACTAGTATAGTTATAGAACCATGAATACCAAACTATAGTATTTATAACCATTTACAACTAGCATGGTTTTATACCGCAAAAAAGTAATTTAACTGGACATTGAAGCTAAAATTTTTGTTCGGTCGTGGACATTGGAGACTGCTGGTCACTAGAAACTCTTCATGGAAGGAACTTGGGAAAACATTGGGATGTCAATGCTGAGACTCGAACCCCCATTCTATCGGTCATGAGACTGGCAGATTCTCTGCATATAAGTACTGAAATATACGATTCTATTGCAAGGAAATAAGTGGCTTCATTAGGTGGATTTAGTTGGTGCGATAAAATTCTGGTTGTTTGATTGTATTCGCTGAGAGCAGTTTTTAAACAGTTTCTCTCACAGTTAACAATTTGATTACCATCTTATTTATGGTTATTTGACTGTTTGTTTCAATATGGTAAAATATCAATTTATTAAAATGTTATTTGACTATTGTTTTCGAGAAATTTCTAACAGTGTAGTTTTAAACCATACTTTTTTTTCTCGCTGTATCTTTAAAAAAAACTTTAATAAATACTTAAATTATAAACATATACTATATGAAAAAATGATTCAAATTTGTTTAAAATTGATTTTTACAACAATTGACAATAATTATTTGCTTTATATCTGCAAAAGCAGTAAATTATTTTTGTTTCATTAGGTTAGCATTAAAAAGAAGCTAAGAATAGCTTTTAAGAACTGGGAAAATCCAGCTATAATTTATGTATTGAATAATAAATATTTCGAAAACTTTTTTATTATTAGTTTAAACTGTGAAAGTTATAGTTTGTTTATAAAGTCAGCCATCTTTTAAAAAGAAAATAATTAACTCCCCAAACTAATATGAATCACTCAGTAGCATTTCCTTTACTTTTTAATAGGTGATTTATTAATTTAGATAGAATTTCGAGTGTACTTAACGTCGATTAAGCCTTTTTTTTTTTTTTATTTACTTCTTTGCAGAATGAGTTTACGAAACTTAGCATTAAAACTTAATTTAACCTAACCTTGAAGAACACATAATCTTATGATAAGCATAAAATGATTTGAATTTTTATTTTGTAATCTTTACACATTTTACTTGTTTATTTTTTTTCCTTTTTAATTTATTTTTCATTCCTATGTTGTTTTTTTTATTTAGTTCTTTCTTTGAATTATTTTTTCCGAGACATTTCTTTGCATTTTTTCAACGCGTTTTATCTGCATTTTGAAATTTTTATTACTTCATAGCACAGTTTCTGAAACCAAGCATTAAAACTAAGTATGTGCAGCGTTGCAGGTTTTATAATCTAATGATGAACATAATTAAATTCACTCTTTCCTCGTATGGTAGTAAATCTGACATTTAAAAGAACTTTTAGTACTTTTTTTGAAGTCAAAAAGTATTTTGACATCAAAATGATTTTTGTCTTTAATATTGCAGCTTTCTCATTAAAATGTTTTTTCATTAAAATTTTATTCGAAAACTAATTTTAAAAAAAAAGAATTCTATTTTGTTGTTTTTAATACTTGTTTTCTTTACAGTAAAATTTTAAACCCTCCAAATATTACTCTGTTTCTTAAATACATTTTGAAATCAAAAAGAAATATTATTTTCACTAAAAAATATTCATTTCTACAGTTTATTTAAGGTTTTAAAGAGATATCTTAAGAAACTAATAAAAGTCAAATGCTGTATACATAACTTTTGAAATAAGAATGTAACGAAAAAAAAATTTTTTTTATCATTTCAATTAATGAATGTTTGTTCGCTTTTTCTAAAATATTCGTATATGAAACCTCTCATTAGCGAACAGAAATTTTAAAAAAATCATTTTATTTAAGGAACGAGAAAATTTATAAATATTAATTATGTAGAATGGATTTGATAATTAATTTTCCATCTTTAGTTAAAATGTTTATTCAGAATTGTTTTTTTTAGTTCAAATACTTCAAATGATAGCTCTAAGCTGAAACAAATGAAATATTTTTTAATAACTTGGAATTAGATTTTTTATTAACTTTTGTTATTAAAAATTGAAGGATCTTTTAAAATAAGAGAATCGCATATCTAGCAATCACAATAATTTTAATCTGAAAAAAAAAAAAACAATTACCCGCCACAGATTGTTTGTTTTAATAAATATTTTCATCATATTTTTTCAATCTCTCAAAGAAATAATTTTTTTCTTAATTTCTTCCAATTCTATTTTTTACATTTCTTTCGAGTAACAATTGTAACTCTGTTTTCGTATAATTGTTTAAACTAAATATTTTTCATTTTTTTAAAAAATTTTTTCAACTTTAATTTTAATATTTTAAATTTCTCAATAACATTACGGAAAAAAAATTCTGATAAAATTACCGCACTGTATAAAAAAATCATTTTTGGTAACTGTTTACCGGAAATTCTGCTTTTTAAAGTTATATTTCTTATTACTACACATTTAGTATTATTATTTTAGTTCTTATTACTACACATTACAAAACTGAATAGCAAATTTAACGAAGTAAATGGTTTTTAATGTCATGCTCCAAAGAATCATTATAAAACAACCAAATTTTACCACATGTCACACATTTATAAAACCACATTTTGTTGTTAATTTCACCAAAATCATTTCCAGAGCGTTTTGGTGAAATCAACCGAGATTTTTGGTATTCCCATAGAACCAGAAATATTGTAAAATTTTATCATATTCAGGTAGTTTTAATCATAATTTTTTTCTCAGTGCACAACTTGCTCTTTCAATATACATTTCTTCTCAAAACTTGTTTCTTTGCAGTTATTTTTGAGACGTAACTAATTGACAGAATCTTAAACATCTTTTGAGATGTGCTAGTGACTCATAGAAAAGTCTGGAAAGAAAATTTACAGTAAATAGTAAAAACTTTTTTTTCCTGCGTTCCATACAATGTTGGGAAGATTTTAAAAAATTCCTGATATAATTACGGTTAATAGTACTGGTACCCTGAAAAAAGTGTGGCATGCGAAAAACCTATTTTACCGTAAAATCTCTTTTAAACATCAAGTCTCTTTTTACCGTAAAATTTTTTACCATAATTTTCACAATAATACTCATTTAATTACTGTGATTCTGCAAATTTACAGTATGTATTGCCGTAAAAATTACGGTAAATCAGATTTTTGGTTCCGTAAAATTTTTAAGAAAAAATGGATTTTACCATAAAATTTCCCCGTACTTTTTACCTTAATTTGACCTGAAAATTTTTACAGTGTAGGGTATAAAGAAACGTCGTCGTTTTTCGAAAACACGAGCTTGAAACAGGATGATCAGGTGAAATATTTTGATTTAAAATATGTAATGTTTATACGTCCATTCATTAGTAAAATTCAATTGTATTTTTTTACACTAGAGTATATTGATCTCTAATAGATAGATGTCAGCGCAATTACTTTGCGCCATCGCTCTTGGAACATTTGGGAGGCATTTTAAGTATGTGAGTTTCAAATAATAACAGATTTTAATAACACCGTTTCTCACTATTTTTTTAAAAATGTATGATATATGTTTGTGGTGCTTTCAGAATAATTTCTATTTTTTATCTTGTTTAAAGGAAAACGTTTACAAATTATTAGTTACGTTGACACACTGTAAAAATTATGTTCTTAAAATTCATTCTTTTTTTTTCATTTTTGACGAAACCGTTTTCTGAAAAGTGCTTCAAGCTAATATTTCGTCAAATTGAGAAAATTATTGTCTTCGTTTCTTGATAATACAAATTTTGACAAAATCTCACTTTAAAAGAATCTGTTATGTTTACGGAAAAAACTGTCAGACTGCCGGTTTAAAACCGTTGTAATAAAAACTGCCAGTTTAATACCGTTTATTTAACTACGAAATACTGCGATTTATAAACAGAAGCGTCTTTTATGATCCGATAAGAACTGTTATTCAAACAAACAAACATCATAATCATCATCATAGTTCGCCAGACAGCCCAATGTGAGCCAATGCCTTCTTCTGAAGATTTCTCCATGACGACTTCCTATTTATCTTTGATCTCCAATTCTTTACATCAATTGCAAGTATATATTAATTTACATTAATAATCCCATCTCAACCGCGGCCTTCCCCGCTTTCTTGTTTCAGTGGGTCTGAAAGGCAGTATCTTTTTTTATTGTATTGTCATCACTCATTCGAATAACATGGGACATCCAATTCATCCTATTTATTTTTATGTATTTAATAATATCAGGTTGTTCATACATCTTGTACAGTTCAAAGTTAAATCTCCTTCTCCAGTTATTGTTTTCCTTTACACCACCAAGTATACTCCGCAAAATCTTTCTCTCAAATATTGCGAAACAATTTCTCTCCAGTTTTGTAATTGTCCAAGCTTCAGAAGCGTATGTCAAGACTGGCCTGACAAGAGTTTTGTAAATTAAGAACTTTGCTTTTCTAGAAATAAACCTAGATTTAATAAATCTTCTCAGCCCATAGACAGCCCTATTTTCCAGATAGAGTCGGTTTTTTATTTCAGGAGTCATTCTGTTGTGAATGGTAATAATGGATCCTAAGTAAGTAAAACTCCTTACTGTTTCAAATCTATAAGAATTTATTTAAAGATAGGGGTCTGGGACTCTGTTTCTTGAGAAAAACATATATTTTGTTTTCTCTATATTTATGACTACAAACAAACAGTGTTATTTCAACAAAGAACTCCATGAGATAACGATGTCAGCATTATAGTCAGTGCAAATCGAGAGCAGTATTCGTTCAATCAGGTAGAATATCATTTTGACAATAAAGTTGATTCGTAGTTTAATTTATGCAATGTTCAAAACCATAAAATAATTGCTGAAAAGTAAAAGCAAATATTGAAAATAATCATTAAAATAATCTAAAAAAGGGTAAGGTTTCCGTACGGTAAGCAACCTTGCAAGGCAAAAACTAGAATTTAAACTAACGGCTCTAATCCGTTTATGATTCGGATGAAAAATAGAGAAAATCCGTTTAGTCACCAAAACAGCTTTAAACTGTCAAGTATACAAAGAAAGTTTTTAGAGTGCATAAGCTTATATCTATCACATAATTGATTAAGAAATTCAGCATAAAATAAAAGGAGCAGGAGTAAATGAGTATTCTGTCATCGTCATGACAAGCCCAAGCACTAACCCCTGCATCATCCCGCCATGCGGTATAAATTTTGATAGACTGAAATAAAAAAATTTGATAGCTTTCATTACTCACTAAATTGAGAAATGATGGAGGAATCAATTTAACCTAACATTTAGAAAAATCGCGTGAATCTCTTTTTGCCCTAAATCGCATTGAAGCCTTTTTTATAACTCAAAACATGCCCGGCCTACTTTCGTTCAAATTTTAATAAGTTATTAAAATCTTAACATGAAATATTCAGCAATGTAATATTCCATTTTGTATGGTTGAATGTAAATTACTATTTATATCTGTATTGGATGATAAAGCACCTACAAATGAAGTTTATTTCGTGTTAAAAGCAAGAAGACATATTTTCGATCTATAAATAACCCTTCTCTTCATGATAAAAAGCAATTGCTGCGTGTTCTGTTTCTCTAAAAAAAAAGCCCAAAAAGAGCTAATTCATGTCTTAAGTGAATAGTGTACTAAGAAAGCGATATCCGTCTAATATGCTATATCGATTAACTGCAAGTATAGCGATTGTCGATTTTTCATAACTGACATATGCTGTAGACAAAGATAAATTAGAAAAGTTTAAAGAAAAAGGTAAAAGGGTCACACAAGATGGATGAAAATAGTCAACTTCTACTTTTGGATAAAAATAGAATACCAATAAAAGTAGAAAATTATGTTTATGCATCTTTATAGATTAAAAAATATTGCTGAATAGTTAGAAATTAATGAAAGAGAGTGATATAGTCGTTAGCCAGCACTAAAAGGTCATTTATAAAAATTAAAGAAAGCTTTTCAAAAAATTATACAATGGCTCCTTTGAATTTGTTCCGATGTGCAAAATTTGACTTTTTCATACGTTACATAAACATAAACAAAATAAACACGAAAATTATTTTATTTCTGTTTTATAATGATTTTAATATAAAAAAACATAATCTAAAACATAGTGGCCAACAAATCTGCCCTTCAGATATCTGTATGACCTAGGAAATTCTCCAGGTGGGCATTAGAAAAAAAAATGAATTTTCATTTTGGGTTGTTGCTTTTGGTGTTCTTAGTTTCAACTTTCATCAATAAGCTCTGAATGACTATGGATAAAACTGAACTTTGGTTTTTTATTCGTTATTGCTATAAGCAAGTGCTGCTAAAAAACCATTTCACAAGTGTTACAGAACTTTTTTAACATCCTAATACACAATCACTGATTACTTTCCATGCAATCATTGTTTCTTTTTTTTTTCCAAAGTTTTTCCAATAAATACTATTAGCAATAAACTTTGGTATGCATAAAAAATTTCATTTAAGCAGACACATTTTATAACATATTTTAGCACATACAACAAAATTGTGTCTCAAACCTTTCTTTAATCAAAGTAACCCCGTTTAGAAGCAATCACAGATTGGTTAATTCGCCCAAAATTTCGGATCCAATGCTATTTCAATGGCAGTGAATCATCTTCCACAGCTGATTTCAGCTTGAATATTTATATCTCTAATGCATATATTCAGATAATTGAGTAGCTGTATAATATAATGCCATGATCAAAACTTTGTTCTTAAAACTTTTAATTGAATAAATATTCAATTGAAATTAGTTCTCGAATGCACTTATCCAGATGATGGATAAGATGCATAGTATGATGCCGTGATCAAAGCTTTGTTCTTAACTTTTCTATTGAATAATTTTATCTCGAATGCACTTATCCATGAGGCAGTGATCAAAAATATAAAATATTATTTATCATATGTTATATGACGCAGTGATTAAACCTTTATTCTAAAAAGAGTAATTATGTCTTAAATGCACTTCCTGAGAGGATTGAGTATTTGCATGAAATAAAGTAGTGATCAAAACTTTCAAAAATATCATAGTGAAATTTTTGATTGATCATATCGAAAGTTTCGATTCGATTGGTCATATTGAAATTTTCGATTTAATTCGCGTAATTTGATTCGCGTAATGTGACGCAGTGAACAAAACTTTATTCTATAATTTTCAATCGAATAATTATGTCTCTAATGCACTTAACCAGATGATTAAGTATCTGCATGATATGATTCCATGATCGAAACTTTATTCCAGAAGCTTCGATTGAATAATTATTTCTCTAATGCACTTATTTGGATGATTGAGTATTTGCATAATATGACGCAGTGATTAAAACTTTATTCTAAAATTTTCAATCGAGTAATTATGTCTCTAGTCCACTTATCCAGATGATTTTGTATTTGCATGATATGATGTGATCAAAACTTTTTTTTAAATTTTCATTAGGATCGATGCTAAAAAATGTTTGTTACATTTTTTACGTCCGAATTTTTAACCATTGCATTTAGAAACAGTGATTCTTTTGATGAAAAATCGAAAAGCATGGTTTTTATGAAAAACCAGTGTCACGCTTTTGAAGAAATATCAAAAACCATGTTTTTGATGAAAAACCAGTATCAATAAACCAGTAACCAGTATAAAACCAGTATTTTTCATAAAACGATTTGCTTTTGAAGGAAAATTAAAAAACTATGCTTTTGAACAAAAATCAAAAATCATGGCTTTGATGAAGGACTAGTACCATGTGTTTGAGGAAAAATCAAAAACTAAGGTTTTAATGAAAAACCAGCATCATGCTTTTGATGAAAAATCAAAACCCATGGTTTTAATGAAGAACCAGTATCACGCTTTTCAGGAAAAATCAAAAACCATGCTTTTGATGAAAATCAGAGTTATACTTTCGATAAAAATTTGAAAGCTATACTTTTGACGAGAACCCAGCTGGTTTCTCATAAAAAAATAATAACGATGTACTTGATGAAAAATTAAAAATCATGCTTTTGATGAGTAACCAGTACCATGTTTTTGATGAAAAATTACATACGATGCTCGTGATGAAACTTTAAAAAATAAATAAGTCAATAAGAGCAGTATTAAAATTAATGAGGGGTAGTTTAAAATTAGCTTAAAAAAATGGAAGGTAGGGAAAATGCTATAAAAATAAGTTGTTATTAAATAGTAATAAAATATGAATATGAACTGTTTTAAAAAATTTTAAAATAGTTATTTAAATTTTTGTTGAAAAAGAATGGCTTATCGAAAATGTAAGCTAATTTTTCGTATTTTTCAAACTATGTTAAGCCATATTTCTTTGAAGTAATAATTAAAATTAATAACACCGCATTGTTTTCAAAACCTGACATTAAAACTGCGTGTACACTATTCTCTACTCAATTTATCTGCTTTTGGTAATTTGGAAAATAGCATAGATTACTCGGCATTTTTGTTTTGCTAAAGCATTAATAAATGGGACTGGTGAGCGAAAATATATTTATTTCTTCTTAATAGAAATATCGTGTTTCAGATAAAAGGCATTTATGAAAATTGTAAATCATTTTGATGCTAAGAAGTTTATTAAAGCCGTACACCCCTGCATTTTGTTTTGTGACAAGTCAACTAGTTAATTATATATGTCAATGTCATAACTTTACATAGAAAATGAAAGCAAAAATATGTCTCGAAAAAATTAGTATGACTATAAATATAAAAATTATTTTCTAGCATATTAGCACGAATTAAATTATAGTACGATTGATTCACACAAAACTTAAGATTTCAGAGCACTATGATTATTAACATTAAATCTTTATGAAAAGATCTTAACTTATATGTATCCAAGGTGTTCCATAATCTTCGCTCTTTACAAAACATTCTTTGTACCCTTATCAAATATTAAGTTAAACCATAATGTGGGTCACAAATAAATATTTAAGTGAAAAAAACTGCAAAACATTGCAAAAATTACCTAAATCTTTATTGAGAAAATGGGATTAAAATTATCAAAACCAGAATGATTGCCGGAGGAAATTTTAAGTTGATTCTAATAATTGCCTTTCACCTACACTCGAGTTTCTTTACCAAGTTTTAATTTTCATAAATCACTAGATTTTGAAATTTTTTTCGTTTTTCTTTCTTTGAAATTAATTTGTAAATTCAGTGTAAATATTTTTTTACCTAATATTTAACAAGGGGTTTAAAAATACACGGGTTGTTATTAGTGATAACTAAACAACCTCCATATCTAGCCCTTAGAATATACTTTTTAAAATACTTAAAAATTTCATACTAGAAAAGTTTTTCGGTTGCCACCTATACTCTTAGAAATTATGGGTCGTATTAAATAGCGTGGAGTGAAAAATAAAACTTTCGACACTTGTTTTTTAATAGTGACCGAATCTTGACCCAAACTTTTGGAAAAGAATACCGCCAGGCTAACCGTGGGAGTTTTTCGTGGTTTTCATCTCCATGTAACGCAAATGCGGGTTAATTCTATGAAAAAGTCCTCCACGAAGGCAAATTTCTCCCAATACTTGATCCAGGAGTTCCCTTGTCTTCTGGATTGGGTTTAAAATTACAAGGCTACGGAGATAAACATTATTAGTCATAAACCCATAATTGGGTCGGGTGTTCATCGTCGGCAATTCAAAATAAAATTTATTTCGAATCTATCTACCGGCACATGTGATTTGAATATTACGAAATTACTCGAAAAGTTCCAATTTTTACTTTATCCTAAATCTTTTTTTTTTTTTTCTAAATTACTTTTAACACTTCTAAAGCAAGAAAAATCGCCAATACATGTTTGATATCAAGTTACTAAATCTCCAAACCTTAGAAATGTTAAAAATGAAGATTAATTTTTGATGCTCGGAGTAAAAACAGCTAAAGAATTGCCTTTTCTGAGACTACCGGGAATCACACAGGTAGTTGTACGTACTCAGTTCATTAACAGCATGTGATAAAATCTGATGAAAAAGGCCAAGCGAGAGAGACTAAGCCAAATTTTAAGATTTTCTTCGATAAGTTTTCCGTAGTGATTTAAAGTTTCAATTAGTTCGTTTTTGTTCCTTTTTATCCATAACAATAAAAAAAAAATATTAAGTCCTTAAAAGCCTCAGTATCTCTTTATAACTCCAGAACCGTTTGTGCAGCAGCTAAAGCTAAAATTTGGTGCAGTTTGTGCTAAAATTTGGACAGCAGAATCAGTTTTAAGCCCAGTTTCTAAAAATCGTTTAAAAATTACAATTTATCCGTCCGATAGGGTTGAATGAAAAACGAATTTTTCTCAATCATGCCCCATCACACAGTTTTAAAAGACAATTTGTAATGTTTGTTAGGTTACGGCTCTATTGAATCAAAATCAAGTTACACTGAGAGTTGATTATGGGCACTTCAATAATTACTTATCTTCTATTATTTCAAGTAAGCATAGGTAAAATCAAAGTCACAGAATTAGTGATTTGAAAACTTGCTGAATTCACGTTTGTATATTGTTAATTGTTACGCTGTTGAAGCTTGTTTGCGTAAATATAAATAGCGTAAAGATAAATAGACAGATATAAAAACAATTAAATTAACCACTAAACTGTTAATTCATCTGGGATCGAGGACTATCATATATAGGCCGCTTTATCATATATCATATTATCACATTGTGCAAAGTTGATTTCAACTTTCTCAAAATTACAGTTCACATAAGAAAAGTTCGAATTACGCTTTTTTTAAGCATTTAAAAAAAAAAAACTCCAAAAGAAAGGTCACACTATTTTCACTATTAGAAATAAAAATTAAAGTAAAGCTTTTAACATGGAAGAACGCTTCCTCCTAGTGTTAAATCGCAATTTTCAACAGCTTCTCTGCAACCTTAGCAAATTGTACCATATTATTGTACATATATCATATTATAAATTTGATTACACTTTTTTCGAAATTGCGGTTCACATAATACCTTATTTAGATTCCAGCTAAATTATTTATCTTTCAAGGCACCAGTAATAGGATTCAGAGTTTCAACAATTCCTATTACTGGTGCCTTGAGGTGGTTCCTATTACTACTGGTTCCTATTACTGGTGTCAGAGTTTCACCAATTCCTATTACTGGTGCCTTGCTGTCACCAAGAGGATAAAAGAAATTAAAAAAATACCCTACATATCGAGTTTGTTTAGAAATTGGTGTCAATTTTTGGAAATATTTATTAAAAAAGATACCAAATTCGTTGTAATTAAAAGCGCCCCCAACGTTACAATTTTTTAAAACAAAATTGATCAAAATTATGATTCAGAATAACTCTTACATTAAATGGTTTTTTTTTAAGTTTTAAAGTTAAAAAATATTTTTTTTCTAAGTAAAAGCTTTCTTGAATAATAAAAAATTAAAAATAAAACTGTTTCTCCGAATATAAACCGAAAGAAGCAAGACGAAAGAGAAATAAATAAATAAAATAACTAGACAAAATTACTAAAGAGATTATATCACGAAACGCTATGATGTCTTTCTTTTGAAATTATAAAAGTTGTCTGAAGTTTAAAAGTATAAATGGAATGCATAAAAGAAAACCTATTTCATTTGAATTCTTTGTCTACATAGGTTACAAGATTAACTGTAATAAGGAATTTAAAATTTCAAAGATATGAACAAAATTCAGAAACTGCAGTATTAGTTACTCGTGTCTTTTATATTCGAATAAATTAATGATTCGGCAATTTAAACCACTTGCTTTTGAATTCATAACCTACATCAGGGGTCACCAAACTTTTTTGATCATCGACCCCTTTATAATTTTTTGAAATCTCCATCGACCCCCATAAAAGTAATTTTCTGTTAATTAAAATAAAACTCTATTAGATACTGTGTTTGTACATTTATTTTATGATTTTAAACAGTTATTAAAGTAATAGTACATTGCGTAACAATAGTTTTATGAAAAATATATATTTATGTTGGAATTTAAATACCTTAATATTTATTAAATAATAAGTAATGAAATAAGTAGAAATAATAAGTATAACTACATATTTATTGCTTCTTAACCAATGAGATGGCTGTGCCTGGTGTTTTTTTGCAAGGTTCGCTATATTGGGTTCAAAATTAGTCAATTTTAATTTTCGTCAAAATTGGTCAATTTTGTAATTTTCGTAAAAAAATACAAAATGTGCTATAGTTTTGTCGCCCGCTGTACTAATCCATATTATTAAATGCTTACCTTCTTTTTTTACATGCATTGATAATTAAAATTGATATCTAAACTAAACGAATGGTTTTATCGAAACAATAACTAATTATCCAAAACTATAAAAGTTTTATTAATGGCACTGCAAATATACAACACTGTTCACAGTTTGCAAAGATGGCTGAAACTGCGTATGATATTTGCGTTTGTAACGTCAATGCTCGTCACACGTGACATTTGGACAAGCGCACGTAAGCATATGACTTATAAACTGTGCAGAGTTCGTACTACTGAGAGCTGGTACGTAAATACTTGTTTCACTCGAATAAATATAAGTTTATTAATTTATGTTTTATAAAGAAACTGATATTAAGTCAATTATAAAAAAATTCCCAAATTTTATATACTCAATTAGGTACGTGCGATTTGCCTATAAAGAACTGTTTTTTCTTCGACCCATCGACCCTTCCGATTCGGATTGACCCCCATTCGACCCCTGGCTCAGATCGACCCCCGCTTTTTTTAAATAAACCCCTGGGGGTCTATATAGACCACTTTGGCGACCTCTGACCTACATAAATGTTATATATATATATGATATATGTGTTATAAATGTTATATATATGTTATAAATGTTATATAATGTTATATATATGTAAGAATAGAAAGACTTACAGGAAATTAAGAAGTTGCATTATTAGTGAAACATATTTGAATAAATATTTATTAATTGTAAGACTTATATTAAAACTGAGAAAGCCTATTAAAAACTTTCTTTTCCGTTGAAACATTTATTTTAAAAAGCAATAAATATAACCTAACAATAAAAGTATTCTCCAATAATTATTAAAATACCCACTGTTTTTATCTATTTTTGCACTTATTATGTCCAAATTTTTTGACTGAAAATCAACTTCTGCAGAACATGGCACTCGTAATTGCTTTATACGTGTTTAGTGTTTATTTTTCGTCCTTTATTTAGCATAAAAGGGGTAATAAGTTCTTATAAAAACTAGAAGAAATTAACATTTTTAAAAACCCCTTTTGGTTCGTGTAGACCTGACAGGACAGAACTTGCAGATATATATTATTTAAAAGATATAACGGTGTTCATAAGTGTATTAAATATTTGAATTGCATCTTTTTTTTTTTTTTTTTTTTTTTCGTTGGCACTACTACAGATGTTTAAGCCGAATGGCAACCCAGCAGAAATCGCAACTGATGCTTAACCTTACGTAACAAGACATTAGACATACGTCATTGCTAAATTGAGACACTATCGTAAATTTAACAACTTCTTTGACTACAGACATTAAATGTTATTCCTTTATATTTCAAAAAAAATTATTTTCTTTCAGATACGCTACTTTATAACTGGTGGTGAACATACAATCCAATTCTCAGTTTACAACTATCAATATTCAACTCCATAGCCTTGTAATTTTGAACCCAACCCAGAAGACAAAAGAACTCCCGGATCAAGCATTGGGAAAACTAGCCTTCGTAGATAATTTTTTAGTGGAACTAACCTGCATTTGCGTTACATAGAGAGAAAAACCATCAAAACCTTCCACAGTTAGACCGACAGCAATGAGGCTTTAACCTATAATCTGCTACTACAACTGAGGATATTTTACGTCAGCACAGTGGTCAGTGCAAACTAGGTGCGGAATTCCTATAGTCCAACCATCACTGGGTTACGAATCGTTCACCTCATTCGGAGGTGAGTTTTCTATTCTCTGGGTCACCACGGCTCACGCTACTTTGTTTGACATAAATAAGAGCAATATAAAATAAGCAATTGTTCAATTCCCTTAACCAGGGTCTAATATCTCCCTCTATATCTAATGTCTTAACCTATGACATTATTAGTTACATAGTAGCTAATTTAATCTCAAATTAGCTACTATGTAAATGATGGGAAAAGAATTAAATGTTTAAAACATCCAAATATCCATCGAATCATTGTCAAGTGAAAATACATTTAATACGGTCGGTGAAAAAAGTTGAACAGGGTCAGTGAAATGAATAACGTAAAGCGAGAATTATGTAAAATCAAAATTACATAAAATCAAAAGGCATATAAAATTAAAATACTTTTGATACTGTCAGGAAATGAATATTATAAAAGGAAAATTCGTACAGTTATGCCATATAAAATCAAAATTGTACCCAGTATTTTATTTATTTGTTTCTTTTTTCCCTCTTTTTATATTTTTAAAGTTTTAGGTAGTGTCTTGCTTTTATCCACTACTATACTAAGCTCGCGCATATATAGTTGACGCTATACTACTCTCAAAATATTAAAGCAATCTGAAACTAATGTTGTTGTTTTTTATATTAAATTCAAAGAAATTTGAAGAAGAAAAATTTTATTTTTATCTAATGAGGTTATCAACGCCTTTTTGCAAATATTCGATACTGGATCAAAAAAGAAATCATTTGACCTTTGAGAAAAATATCTGAATATGGCATTTTGGACATTACTCAGAACTTCAAATTCTTTGCTACGTTGTAGTTATAAGAATGGCTCAATATTGGGCAAGTATGATGAGTGAGGTAGTTCATCCCACCCTAATTCTTTAATTGTTTCCAGGGTTTGATCTTCCTGACTGATGCGAGTCGGAAAGACAGCATTGGCCTTTGGCATTTAAAAACGTGCAATGCACTTGGGCAAACATCTTAATTGTTTCAGCCACTATTGTGTTACTATTCTTATATAAATTAAAAAACATACAATTTTGATTATGTTCCTTTTCTGGTTATGGCCGGCAATTTCAACGTAAAGTGCTAAACAAAATTAAGATTTATTTATAAACGAGTAATAAACAAGTCATACTAACCTAAAAATCCAAGATTTCTTAGTAGCCATTGTAGCTTTACTACTCTTGTGTAACTTAAAAAACATACAATTTTGACTGCTTACCATTTCTGGTTATGGCAGGCCATTTCATCGTAAACTGCTAAACTAAATTAAGATCTACTTATTAATCTATACATAATAATAAACGCGGCTGTGTGTGTGTCTGTCTGTAATCACAATATATCGCCCCAAAAGCCTCGCCCAGGCACGAAACTCGGCACATAATTGTGTTTTGACATAATGAAGAAGTATTTTTTTATCTTTTTCAAAAACTTGGATTAGTTTTTTAGTTATCAGTCATTTTGTAAGAAAATCTATGCTTTTTCGACTTCAAAGAGCCATATTCAAAAAACTATTAAAAAATGCATATACTTTTCTCCACTCTAATAAATGTATGCTAATGCGAACCTTACAATTGAAATATTAATTTTCGACATCTTAAACCAATAATATACGAATGAATTAATAATTTAATTGTAAGGTTCGCATTAGTTTACATTTATCAAAGTGGAGAAAAGTTTAACTTTTGTATTAAAAATGTGGCAACATATTCGATACGTAAATAGAACGCTTCGCTTTGATATATTTGTCGCTGTTCATAATTGTTATAATAAGTTTTTCTTCTTCTTTCCATGCTCTATTTTTTTTCTTAAGCGAAGACGATAATTTTTGTAGCGATATAGAAATAGAAATTGATACCATAAAAAATTATATAGAAAAAAAAATTGATACCATAAAAAATTTATTCGTTTCGTGTTCTTTTCATGTATTTAGCATTTTAGTTTTTTTTTTTTTTTTTTTCTTAAGCGTTGTAGATATATAATATATAAAATAGGAATTTAATTGTTTTTGAAGGAACGATCACACTTACCTTGGATCTCTTTGGATTTTCTATTCTTTATTTTAACAGTTTTTATTAAATGTAATTAGTTATTTTCAGAAAGTTTCAGTTTGCAGGTAAGCACTTAGATTTTAATATTGAAGTTTCATGATTTGCTTTCATAGTAATTGTTGTTCTAAAGTATTCGTTGACTTCTTAAAAACCCGATTACTGACATGGCAGAACCGCCTTCCAAAAATCTTTGTATTTTGTCAAAGAAAAAGATATTAAGAGATTCTCAAAGAAGAAGAAGGGCCCAAGAAACGTCTGTGGAACGTCAAAGAAGGATGGAACATGATCGAATTTCGACAAGCAATTCTAGAGCCCAAGAAGTATCAGAGAAACGTCAAAGAAGATTAGAAGAGGATCGTGTCTCAACTAGCAGTGCTAGGGCCCGAGAAACATCTGAGGAACGTCAAAGAAGATTGGAAGAGGATCGTGTCTCAACTAGCAGTGTTAGGGCCCGAGAAATACCTGAGGAACGTCAAAGAAGATTAGAAGAGGTTCGTGTCTCAATTAGCAGTGCTAGGGTCCGAGAAACACCTGAGAAACGTCAAAGAAGATCTGAAGAGGATCGTGTCTCTACTAGCAGTGCTAGGGTCCGAGAAACACCTGAGAAACGTCAAAGAAGATCTGAAGAGGATCGTGTCTCTACTAGCAGTGCTAGGGCCCAAGAAACATCTGAAGAACGAGGAAGATTAGAAAATAATCGTGTCTCAGCCAGAAATGCAAGGACCCGAGAAACATCCCAGGAACGTCGAAGAAGGCTAGAAGAAAATCGTGCTTCAACATCCCAAGCTCGATTGCATTTGTGGCAAGACAAGGAAAACTCTGGCGGTCAGCTGGGCGCCTTAAGTGGCTAGTGATAACTAAACAAGTCATTCAAACCTTAACATAATAAATGCTTTTAGCACTCACTGTTGCTTTACTACTCTTGTGTAATTTAAAAAAACATACAATTTTTAACCTTTCTGGTATTTGGCTGGCCATTTCACCGTAAATTGCCAAACAAAATTAAGATTTACTAATTAATGAGTGATGAACAAATCATTCTAACCTTAATATTGTAAATATTTTTAGTAGCCACTGTTGCATTACTACTCTTGTGTAGCTTAAAAAACATACAATTTTGACTGCTTACCATTTCTGGTTATGGCAGGCCATTTCATCGTAAACTGCTAAGCTAAATTAAGATTTACTTATTAATGAGTAATAAACAAGTCATTCAAACCTTAACATAAATGTTTTTAGCACTCACTGTTGTTTTACTACTCTTGTGTAATTTAAAAAACATACAATTTTTAACTTTTCTGGTATTTGGCTGACCATTTCATCGTAAATTGCCAAACAAAATTAAGATTACTAATTTATGAGTCCTGAACAAATAATTCTAACCTTAATATTGTAAATATTTTAGTAGCCACTGTTGCATTACTACTCTTGTAAAATTAAAAAAGCATAAAATTTGTACTATTTACCTTTTATAGCATTTGATTGGCCATTTCACCGTATATGGCTGAACAAAATTAAGACTTGGTTACTAACGAGCAATAAACAAGTCATTCTAACCTTCTAATATTTTTTGTACCCACTGTTAAGTTACTAACTCTTGTAAAAATAAAAATAAAATAAAAAAACTTACAATTCTAACCGTTTGTTTTCCAGGCATTTAGCTGAGTATTGCTGAACAAAATTAAGATTTACTTGTTAACAGGTGAAAGACAAATATTTTTAACCTTAAAATGTCTTTAGCAGGAGTTTGAAATATAAAATGAAGTGATAAGTGACAGCCGAATATCGAAATCCAGAGGAACGATATCATTTTCCGCTCCCCTTAAAAAAGAAAAGGAAATTCTTACTCGAATTACAAATAGTCCATTCAATTTTCTAAAAATATTTTTTGATGAAATATGATCCATGCATATATGCATAAATGTATGTATACAAAAAAAATGAGTTCTATTCGAAAAAAATGTCTATGCATAAAATATCTTCTTACTAAACTATTTTTGGTTTTGAAAGTATTCAAATTGGAAATATGGATACGAATTTTATAATATTTATTCAATTTGATATAGAATATTTTCGATGGAATGATAATAGATATTTTGACGAATTCGCATTATTTTCTTGTAAGTGATCTAAAAATTTTATGCAAAGGAGCAGACATTGAGATCAAAGTTGTCACTGTATCCGACAAGTTTAAATTTGATTTTTTATTTTTTTTTTTATTTTATTGAATATATTGCCAGCCCTATTTCCTAAATTTAAACATTATCAGATCTGCCCTAGTTTTATGTTCGAAATAGAATGAAGTCAATGTAAGGCTTAAGTGAAAATTAAGTAAAGTAACTTTATTTAACTTTTTTGACGATTTTCTTATAGATTTATTTAACGATTTTCCTATAATTCATATGCATAACTATAATATTTATCTAATCATAAAATGTTCCTTATTAAGAGTTTCATTTTCTGAATTTTTTTAAACGCAAATGGCGTATTTTCGAATATTTCTTTTAATTAGTAATTTTCTAAGTGTGTTTTTTTAAAAATTACTTTCATTCGCTTATTTATATTGACTTAAATATTAAGTAATGAAAATAATGTGCTCTTAAAATTGCGAGTTGTTTTACAGTTCATTTTATCAATTACTAAAGTTTATTTCTGAAACAAATTTGAAGTTGTACATAGTATGTTGTGTGTTCACGTACATACGTTATGTGTAAGATGTCTAGATAACCGAAATCGGTCTACTGTACAGATACTGCACAGCACATACAGTAGTATTTAAAAGTCTCCGGCCAGTATATTATTATAAAATTTTCCAGATTCTGGCTGTTTAAATAAGTAAGAAACCAAAATATTTAATTTTATTTAATATTGTAAACAAATTCAACTAATATCACATTATTACTTAGTTATTGTAAATATGAAAATTTGTAAACATAAATTTAAAAATAAACTTTATTTTTGCTGTTAAAAGTTTCTAGCCAAATTTATAATTTTAATTTAATTAGAATTATTCTTTATAAAAATGAGAGGAAAAATTAATATAACAATTAAGGAATGATATATTTTTAAAACTTTGTAATCATGCTTTTTGCAGCACTGTGTTAATGCATAAACTCAAATATATATATATATATATATATATATATATATATATATATATATATATATATATATGTGGGGACGGCATGAGTGGTCGTCTTTGAAAATAAAGAGATACTGTATTTTAAACAAAACATATATTGAACGCTAAATTTACATAAAGATGGACGATAAACAAACATATAAATAAAACAAAATAAACGAGTTCGTCATGTTAAAAAGAAAATCATTGCTACTGCTCTCTGGAATTCATATGCGTCTCTTTTTTGGTCAGTTCCAAAACGCGCTCTCGTGTCTCTCTAAATGCGCTCTCGTGTCTTAGGGAAATTCGCACGGGGTCTAACTTGCAGCTCTGATTGGATTTCTAGCTAGATCAGCTTACAGCGGCACCACAGATCGGCCATCCTGCATTTCGGCTGGTCCTCCAGCGACTCTAAAAAGAATAAAAAAGAAAAAGCAGAACAGATTGAAAAATAAATGTTTTAGGTTAATATTATCTTTCATGAAAAAAAATCTTTCGAGTAAAAGTCAATCGGTTCAGGCACGTTCACTCTTCTGTCTTTACAAGTCTTTTGTTTCTTCTTCAACAATTATTCCTTTTTTTTTCAACGTCTTTCGTCTTTTTTCCTTTAACGTCTTTCATCTTTTTTTCTTTAACGTCTTTCGTCTTTTTTTCTGAACCTCTTTCGTCTTGAACTTCTTCTACGTCTTTAAATTTTTCTACGTCTTGAACCTCTTCTACGTCTTTAAATTTTTCTACGTCTTGAACTTCTTTTACGTCTTTAAATTCTTCTACGTCTTTAAAGTCTTTCGTCTTTAAATTCTTTTGTCTTCTTTAAAAAAATCAAATTCACTTCTTTAGCAGTTATTTTTCATCTTCAAAAATTACAGTCTTTATTATTTGTCTTGGCAAGCACTAACATTCTTCTTGGCAACTGTTCCATGATTTAAGATACTCCGCACACGTTGTCGAGCAGTTGGGTCCTTCGTGTTTTCCTTCTTTTACTACATCATAGGTATTTCCTCCTTTTACTTTTTTTATTTTGTTGGGGCCAAGGTATTTAGGTTTTAGCTTCAAATGAGGTCCAAATTGGGTTCTTTTGATGGCAACCAAATTTCCTATTTCGTACGATTTTGGCTCCTTTCTTCTTAAATTGTAGGTCTTTTTATTTTCTTGTTGAACTTTAAACATTTGTTGCCTTGCGTCTTTTCTTAGATATTTATAATTTTTATGTGTGCTCACCAAAGGTCCGAGATTATCAATATGAAAAGTTTTCAAAGGCATATTTTCTTTGTGCAATGGATGTAATAGTCCTTCTTTCTTTCCTCTTTTATGATTCACCAGTATGCAATGAACGCAGTTTGCTATGATGTTTTCTATGTTCTGTCTAAGTTTGGGTATGAAATAATTTTCTTCGATTTCTTTTTCCGTATATTTAATTCCTGAGTGTCCTTTCTCATGAGCTGTTCTTATAATTTCGATTTGCATATTTTCTGGCACAACCACCAATTCTTTGCCATTAACAAATTTATACAAAATTCCATTTCTATTGCAATAATCTTCATAATTCGAAAATTTAAGTAGTTCTTTTATAGTCTTGTTTCCAGTATCTTTATCTTGGGCTGACCTGAGTCTTGGTAAAATGTTTTCGACAGTAACACAAAATACATTAATTGGAGATCGGCTAAGGGCGTCTACGTGAGCCATCTTATTTCCAGAACGATGCTCAATCATGTAGTTGAATTCTTGCAGCAAAAGTGCCCAACGAGCTACAAGAGTCGACAAATCTCGTTTCAACATAGTCTTTTCAAAAGCAGCACAGTCAGTAATTATTTTGAATGGAATACCTAGCAGATAGATGCGAAATTTCTTAAGGACTTCTACGATAGCAAAAGCTTCAAGTTCGTAGCTGGAATACTTTTTTTCAGCATCAGTCGTTTTCCTACTCATATAGTAAGTGGGGTGAAAATGTTTTTCATCAGGGGGTTTTTGCATTAAAATGGCAGCATATCCTTCTAAGCTGGCGTCTGTGTGTAATTCAGTTTCGTATTTAGGGTTATATATTGAAAGAACAGGATTTTGGGCTAACAGAGATTTCAATTGATGAAACGCTTTCTTTTCTTCAATGCTAAACTTAAACTTACGATCCTTTTATAGCAGGTCACTCAACGGTCTAGCTATTTTAGAATAGTTTGGAATGAATTTTCTGAAGTATCTGGTTAATCCCAAAAACTATGAATTTTTTTCAAATTTGTTGGCTCCGGAAAGTTAAGAACTGCTTTGGTTTTTAAGGTAGATGAGAATATATTTCCATCCTCTATCACATGACCTAAAAATTCAATGCGCTTCTTTAAGAAATGGGACTTCTTAAAATTAATATCAAGTCCATATTCACTAGCAGTATTCAAAACCCGATTAAGTCGTTCAATACCTTCTTCAAGGGAGGAAGACAAAATGATTATGTCATCTAAATATGGTAAAACTATACCTTCATTAATCAGAGTTCGGAAAATGGTGTTAATGTATCTTTGAAATACAGCGGGAGAGTTGCATAGTCCAAAGGGAACTTTAAGAAATTGATATTATCCTTCATGTGTCACAAATGAAGTGTATCTTCTACTATCTTTGTTTACATCGACATGTAGGAATCCGTTCTTAAGATCAATCGTACTGAAAATTTTCGAGTCTTGTAGTCTATCTAAAATGTCTTCAATTAACGGGAGGGGAAATCTATCTTTGACAATTACCTTATTTAATTTTCTATAATCTATGCAAACACGAGGAGATCCGTCTTTTTTCTTAACTATTACAACGGGACTACAATATTCGGAAGAAATAGGCTCCACTATTCCTTGTTTTAACCATTCAGCGACTTGAGCTTCAACAGTCTTTTTTTCAGAAAACGGCAATCTACGTGACTGATGAAATATCGGTTCCTGATTTTTAACCAAAATGTTCATTTCCACATTAGTTGTCTTAAGTTTATCTGGCGCATAATCTAAAACTAATTGTTGTATCTTATTTTTTAAAACATTAGGAACACAAGGATCTATGTTAATTTCAACCTCATCAGATATAGTAAGATCGATTGGTAAAATAGACAAATAGTTCACTTCATCAAAACACGAAATTTTATTTTTAATTGTGATACCCTTTTCATTGATAATTGTTTCTCCCTGCATTAAAACATTAAGGCCTATAATAGCGTCATAAGGCATCATATTATTTTCTACAACACATATTTCAGCCAAACATTTGAAATCGTCAATTTTAATGCTTTCTTTAAAATAACCTAACGGAATCACTATTGATTTACCAAATCCGTTTAGAGTAGAATTAGATGGAAATAGTTCTTTAGAGTTTAATTTATTAAAAACTGATCTTCTGATTAAAGTGGCTTGACTTCCTGTATCAATCAAAGAGTTCACAGTTAAGTTATCAACTATTATCATTTTAAACAACTTTGGCTCTACACTAACATTTAAAGTAGCAACTTCCGTTTTTGCATTTGATTTTGGACATTGCGAAGCTTTGTGTCCAAACGCTTCACATTTAAAACACTTCAAACGCTTATCTTTATGTATGCAATATTTTGAAATATGATTTCTTGAACCACAATTGTAACACAATTTATTATTAAAAGTTTCAACATCAGTATTATACCTTATCTTTTCATTATTATTTTCATATTTATTTTTATTCCTATTTGAAAGATCTTTTCTTACATTATACCTATCATCATATTTTGCTTTTGTTCTATCATAAGAATTATATTTACTATCAAAGTCATGCTTTGTTTTGATTTTATCGAAAGCACTTTTACTCTTTGCAAAATCACTTTTTCTTCTTTCGTAAACTTTAAGTTTCTCTTTAAATTCGGACAAATTTTTGCAGCCGTACAAAACAATTTTGTTTTCATGTTTATCGTTAATCCCCTTAATTGCATAATGCATAAAAGCAGCATCGTCTATTTTTCCGAAATTACAGATCTCTTTCATCTTTAAATAATATTCTTGAGCCGATTCACAATCCTTCATTCTACGTCTACTCAAAAGATCATGCAAATTAGTAGAATTAATTTCAAAAGAAAATTCATCAATCAAAGCTTCTTTTAATTTTCGCCATGAATTTATTTCCGGTACAGTTCTGACGAATAAAGAGGCGATACCACCAAGAGATCTTTTGGCAAAAATAAATTTTTGTAAATCAGACAAATTAAACAATTTTGAAATATTTTCGAAATGTTCGATCCAATGAACAATATTTTCATGCGATTCTGCATTATACTTAGAAATAGTACTTTCGATATCAGAATAATTAATAGCAACATTTTGAAATTCAAAATTTCTACAAGAATTATTTTTATCTTTTAAACGAGAATCAATGTTTTTATTTTCATCATTGCACAGCATTGAAAAATTGTGTTCCTTCTCTTTATTCAAAGTTTGAGTTTCGTTTTGATTGTTTATGTCTTCGTCCGACTCAAAGATAGACGCGTTGGCGTCGTTGGCGAGCTCAGCCAGTTTATTCAAATCCATTAATAAGGTCAACATGTTTATTGCAATTTCTGTTTCATTGCCTTCGTATGAAATATTTAGAATATTGGAAAGAGTTATTAGTTGGTTTAAAGTGAATTCTTTTTCAATATTTTTTAATTTATTTTGAAATTCCTCGCTGTCTAAAGTAAAATGAAAACCAGTAAAATTTCTTAATCGTTTTCTGTTTGAACGGTCGCTTCTACATCAAAAATAAATTTATGTAGAAGTCTAATTTTGTCTTTCTTAAAATTCTTCAATGCTTTGCTTACTTGTTTAATATCATTAAGAATCATTTTTGATTAATAAATAAAAGTCTACGTACCGTTATTCCGTTACTTATTTTCGCAAGAATGAAATTATTCAGTATCCAATTTTTCGCCAATCATTTTTTTTTTTTTTTTTTTACTAGCAATCTAATTTCTTCGCCATCAATTTGTTCTCGATCAGATTTCTTCACCATCACTCTGTTCTCTATCAGATTTCTTCACCATCAATCTGTTCTCTATCAAATTTCTTCACCATCAATCTGTTCTCTATCAGATTTCTTCACCATCAATCTGTTCTCTATCAGATTTCTTCACCATCAATCTGTTCTCTATCCCACTTCTGATTTTGTGGGGACGGCATGAGTGGTCGTCTTTGAAAATAAAGAGATACTGTATTTTAAACAAAACATATATTGAACGCTAAATTTACATAAAGATGGACGATAAACAAACATATAAATAAAACAAAATAAACGAGTTCGTCATGTTAAAAAGAAAATCATTGCTACTCCTCTCTGGAATTCATATGCGTCTCTTTTTTGGTTAGTTCCAAAACGCGCTCTCGTGTCTCTCTAAATGCGCTCTCGTGTCTTAGGGAAATTCGCACGGGGTCTAACTTGCAGCTCTGATTGGATTTCTAGCTAGATCAGCTTACAGTGGCACCATATATATATATATTAATATATATATATATATATATATATATATATATATATATATATATATATATATATATATATATATATATATATATATATATATATATATATATATATATATATATATATATATATATATATATATATATATATATATATATATATATATATATATATATATATATATATATATATATATATATATATATATATATATATATATATATATGTAAAAAAAGGGCTAAAATCCCTGTTATCAGTGTTATAGATAGCTTAAATAATGCAGTCGTAAGCCATCATACGTTCTAAAATGGTTTATTAACGGTAGGTTGGTATTGATATCAGTTCACATCCACTCTCCACAGGGGAGGGGGTGGACAAGAAGACTTCGGACAATTCTGGAACAGCTTATCAAGATCACAACATGATGGAAAGGACATGCAAAAACCATTGCTCTCGCATTTTATACTAACACATTTCGGAGTAAACAGGCACAGTCGTTGACATACTTATATCCTTACGCATTAAGGAAAATCATTTACTGCTTCCTTATATGGAAGTGAAAAAGGGGAGAGATTCTAAAAATAACTCAATCGTATGTTATTAGCCTTGACTTCCCAAAATAGAATCTCTCTACGCTTATTCTTTAACAAAGACATTTTATGAAAACGAAAGAGTTTTAATTCTTTTATTAATACAAAAGTATTATAATTTTTGTATTACATCCCCCCCAAAAGAGATTTTTGGCAAGCCAAAAAGAAATCATAATAAAATTTAGAATTCTCTGAATGCTTATTCTTTAACGAAGACATTTTATAAAAACGAAAGAGTTTTAGTTCTTTTATTAATACAAAAGTATTATAATTTTTGTATTACATATATATATATATATACTAGGGCTAAGCCCCCTGGTTACAGAAAACAGTTTTTCTACATAAGTTAAAATTATTCACTTAACATATATGTACTAAAAGGAATTCTGTTTGCTTACTCTTGTGCCTCTACTTCCCACGTCCAAATATTACTATTTATTAGTATTATAAACATTTGGATCTCTTGGTGAACGGAAGTGATTTTTCGAAGTAATCATTTTTCAAAATAACATTTATATTCTTATAACTTATAACATTATATTGTTCAAACAAATTTGATGAGTTCACAGCCATAATTTCTCGCTAGTGATAGTAGTACTGGAAAATAAGTTTAAATTAGGGATACAAAAATATGTAAAGAAAAACAATTCGCGATCGCAACACTCGATACGCCATCTAGCGGGAGACTGTAAATATCGGGCATTAGTTCCCACATAACCATTGGCAATGACGGACGCCATTTTCTTAGCAGCAAATAGGAAGCAAAATTTCCCTAAAGAAAAGGTAAAACTTCTTGAAAAAACTAATCAGAACATGCCAAACATTGAAGCAGAACACGCCAAGCATTTGAAGAACAACTTCTCAATAATTTTTACCTTTCTATTACCAACAACATAACATGATTTCATGATCACTTGCTGTTACAGATGTGTGTATTGCGGTAAAATAATTTTTCTGTCTTCAATTCATTACAAGTTAAAATGAAGTCAACATTGCTTTCGTCATTCCAATGAATAAATGTGTTCCAATGAATTCCATACAGAACTGTAATAGTTATAGAATATTCTTGTTCTTCATAGAATAGTATATATTTCTGTATCTACATAATTCAGAAAACAACAATAAAGAATAATCCGAATTACTTGAAAAAGTATCTTTTGTGCTGATTATAAATAAATTTTTTATCGTTTTCTTGGTAAGTGTTTTTTAGTTTTGAAAGAATTTCAACTAGAATTCAGCTATTCTGTTTTTAAGCTACATATTAAAATTCATATCGAGATCTTACAATTATAAAATTTTGATGTGTGTTATGTTACCTAAAAGTAATGAAGGGATAAACTATGCATATGTTATTTGAGAATAAAGTTTTCAAACAAAGAACATATCATTTTGGAATTCTCCGGACTTATAAATCAGGTAAGTGTTATGATTTTTATAATAAAAAATTTGCTTGTAAATAATTTTTTTTCATACTTGATGATCGTTCTCTACAAAATGTTTTTTTACGTCTGATTAAATACTATAAGAATTAAAAAAAAAAAAAAAAAATACGAAAGTTTTTATTGAAAAATGAGGAATTTTTAAAATCGTTTTTATCCTAAGAATTCTTTATTTTACGCTTTTTAGTTTATAATTTTTTGATAAAATTGTTGTCAAAATACTTTTTTTGAAAAATTAAATGGTATTAAATTATGTGTTTATGTATACTTCTTGCATATTCTAATATTTGAAGTAATATGATTCAGAAAAGTATGGAAGAAAAATTCGGTACTTACGTAATAACCACAGATACAGATTTGGCAGATTTTTAGTGCCGCCAATCTACACTTAAAATTTTTGGAAAAAATCTTAAAATGAAACACTTTGTTTAAAATTAAAGTAGTCAATCGGATTTCGGTGGAAAATGGGCCGACATAGAGTTTAGCATAGATTCAAAACAAACTTTTCTCTCACCTGATTCTATAGCCATTATGAACTCTAATAAATAAGATTCAAAATGAAATAACATTTCCAAAACGGACGTTTACTAAGATAAAGTTTCATGTTATGGACTTTGGTACATTTTCGTTATATTTCACTCCATAAAATATTTCGATCCTAAAAAAATAAAATTGCATCTTGTTTTGTTTTTGGCAAGTCCCAAAGACGCATTTTCGTAACACTAAAAATGGCGACAAAAAAAGAATGGTTCTTTTTGTTTCGTAAGCATTCTTTATTTTACGTTAAAATTTAAATGGGCCTTTCATGTTATACCATTAAATTTAGTAAAACTATTTCTCAGGCATTAGGTTGGAACTCTTATAAGAATATACCTATTTTTTTTTCTCTTTATTTACAAATATTTTTCCGATGTGTTCTGGATGTTCCTTCTCTAAAAAAAAAGTGATACCATTTTGTTTTCGTTTCATAAGAAAAAAAAAACATTTTTCTTTTTTAAATTTAATCAGCCACAATAAAGATGGAACGTTACAATGCTACATGCTACATTAAAGACGTCTCCAGTGTAACTGAATGACTGTTCATATGGAAATCGCAGGGATTCGGCACATACAACAACGCCCCCTATAGTTCGTTGCGATCGCGAATACTTTTACGACTATTAATTTTATGCTGAGGACAACCAAAACAATATGGAAATGAATGAGGGAAAACTGGATCCTACCACGTGATTTTCCGGCCAATAAAAATGCGCCGAAAACAATGGAAAACGGTATCACACCATTATGATTTTATATTATATGCAGATATCGGTATGCTCGACAAGAATTTTATCACAGGCTGGTTGCATTTAATTATCATTTGAATATGATATGAAGAATTTTTATCTAATTCATTTAGAAGGAACGTAGAAAATCCCCTTTTTATCATCGAGGCCAATAATGCTTAATTTAGGTAATAGGTACAATATTGAAATTTTAAAAAAAATCTATGTACTAAAAGGCAAAATTAACAGAGTAAAGGTGCTTATTCCTTAAAGAGAATTCCTTAAAGTATTATTTTAAATAAAAAAAATAAGCAATGCACTAAAAAGCAAAGTCATTGAGAAAAAAAGTACTTATTTGTTTAGGGGAACCATAGAAAATCGCTTTACTAATATTAGCACAAATGATGCTTAATTAATTTTGTACTACTAGTATATGGTAATTAGTGCGGTTTAATAAAAATTTCTGCTATGGATATTCCGTAGTTTTAGTAAATATTTTTCCAGTGGTAGGTATCGTTTTAATATATTAATTAATGTCTGATACAGAAATGGTCATACTTAAAAATAATTATGATAATTCTATTTGTTTGTAAT
Organism: Parasteatoda lunata; assembly: GCA_949128135.1. NCBI lineage: Eukaryota > Metazoa > Arthropoda > Arachnida > Araneae > Theridiidae > Parasteatoda > Parasteatoda lunata. The sequence goes on from OX421979.1 coordinate 31,222,322, forward strand.
ATTTTGACCTTAGTTTGCTATCACTGATAAATGTATTTCGCGCAAAACTCAAATGATAGTGTTTAAATAATCGGTACTAAATACAGCAGTATAAATATTATATTGATATGTTTAGAAATTATTAAAACTGTATTAATACTGAGTAATTTTAATACAAACACTGTGGAAATCTACTGTATGTACCGGAAACAATTATTTGATAGGGGTAAATTTTGACTATCATGAGTATCACGATAGCAATCTTGAATACAGTTAATCTTTCTGATTGGATTAAAAAAAATGTTTTGCTTTATTTAATCGTGAAAAAGTCACTGAAAGGGCTAAAAATTATGATAAATAATTGGAATTATTTTAGCTTTATAAATTGTGTTGGTATTTGCCTTTCACTTTTATTTGATTTCGTAGTGTTGAACTGATTTATTGATTATTTTATTTATTTTTTTTTTATTCACAGGTATTCAACCAGCGACAAATAAATTGAAAAATGTTTGTATTTCACTCACTTTAACATCCAAAAGCCCAATATAGTTAGAAAAAAATATACTGATACGAAACTCTTGCAAGGCACTGTTCGTAAGTGAATGTGCAAGATGCTATATAAAAGTGCTAAATCTTACTAAGATTGTTAATCTTCGAAACCTCACTTTTAAGCTTTACGCATAGTGAAAAAAACAAAGAAAAAACTTCCATTGTCAGCTCAATGAACGTAAAAATGATGCGTTACCTTAAAATTGAAGTAAACTTTTAATTACGCATTTAATTTGAGTAAATTAACTTTAAAGTTAATACTTAACGATTTTTTTTTTAGTATGAGAAAATTAAGAATAAGTTTTGTTTTTATCTTTAGTCCCTAATTAAGTACCAATGAACGAAATCTATTAATCTTCAACACCCATTAGAACTCTCAACGGATACGCGTTTGCACATTTGGTGCTTTATTGTGATACAGAAAAAGCGCTTTCTTGTGATTGTCAGGGGCTATAATCTGTTGCCAAATGTACTCGAAATTTTCTTTCACACCAGAAAATACACTAAGAATTTTTCACTTAATACTTTCATCTACAGAGAGTTTCGAAATTTTTAGACATGACAAAAAATATTGTATATTTAAATAAGACAAAAAAATTTTCATCCAGAAATCTCAATGTTTCATTTTGTTGCTTAAAACCTTCTTCTACAAAGCTCTTCAATTGTAAAATTCATTCCAATACTACGACTGTATAGTCTGTAAAAAAAATGACTTTTCTCCCCATAGCAACAGAGTCACTTCAAAAAGGGGAGCGTTTGTTACTTTTCTCATCAATCCGAGCAAAAATTTATCTTAAATGTTTGATCTTCACTCCTATTTGAAATAAATTAACCTAGAATTTCTGCGTCCAAGGAAATGACTATTCACTTACATGAGGGCTAAAAACAAATGCCTGCAAACAATCTTCCGGTGTCATAAGTCTAAAAGAAAGGCTGTCAAATTTAGACCCATTCCTGAAGCTAAGAGCCTCAATTTACAAATATTGACAACAACAAAAAAAACATAGGACCAAAGAGTCAATCATCAACAATGCTTGCCTGAAAGCATGGTTTAGAATAGGAGGTGAGGTAGGTAAATACTTTATTTACTTCACACTAGAGGGCTATTGGCAGCATTCCTGAGGATGATTCGAAGACATGCCATCGCAATTTTGATCCTCTGCAGAGGGGGTGGCTCCCCTGCTTTTGTAGCCCGACGACCTGCGCGCGAAGTCGAGCACTTTATGGTAGAACAATTTAACGAGAACCGATACCGTGCGCAGGCTAATCAGAGTATTCTCCCACCCACTTACTGACCGCTGTTGGGAAGCGTGTCTTTATGATCAGTCCAGTGCGGGACAGAATAGGAGGTGAAAAATCGTGCATTTGCTTTTCTTATGACGTCATGTGCCTTCTTGTCAGTCTCTTTTAAATTTGAAAGTAGATGTAAAAGGTCACATTTACCCTCGAAACCATAGTCACCGATAGACAACTTGCCTGAGGAGTTCTACAGTTAAACAGATAGTACTGAGCTGAACCCTGTACTCTTTGCTATCACGCAAAATCCATTACTTGATGTGTTGATCTAGAAGGAATTATCTTTTATACATTTTTGTGTTCCCATATCCAAGAAATGATACATGTAATGTATGTATCATTTCAACACTGCTGTTAGAAGCCTTTTTACAGCTTTTTGTTCTCCTTACTTCATTTTTGAACAGGATTCCAAAAGTTGGCAACACTGAGCAACCGGTATTTTATTATCTCAGCGAAATATAATATTGCGATAGAGTGCTCAAACTTAAATGTCCATGACGTTTAAACACTTTATCCCAGACAAAACTATAAGCATCCCGAAATTCTGTGATCATCCCCTTTAACGCATAATTTCAAAATCTTTGTAGAAAGCACGAAGAAACAGGTAGGATTTAAAAGGCAATTATTATAAATGCCTCCAAGTTTTACCCGACAAATTAAGCTGGTATAATTTTTTCCCCATACTACCTTCCTTGTTTGTAATTCAATAGATCTCAATAGCGGTTTGTGTTTCTCCTTCACTTAAATATTAATTTGCGTTCCCTAATGTGCACACTTTTTACTTCTTTTTCGACATAGATTCTAAAATGATGTATTAAGGGTGGTCGTTATGGAACGCCCTTTATAAAAATTAAAAAAAATAAAAATAATGAAAAAACGAAATTGATTTATGACACTTGGGTTATTTAGCGCAATTATTAATTAGATAATAATTGCAGCAAAAATTAAAGTTTGTAAATCGATAAGGGCTATCCATTTTACATATTTTCTTAATTAAAAATGGTTTAGAACTCATAAACAAAATTCAAAAAAAAAAAAAAAAGAACATATTTATCAGCTAAACTCCAAGCTAATCAAAAATAATCTAAAGAAGTTCCATCACGTTGTTTCGTATAAGCCAAATAAATCAATTCTTTACACTAAATTTTTAAATGAAATATTTGCCTCTGGCAAAAAGCGATGAATAGCTCAGTCAAAATTCTACTTATTTTGAAAAGAAATATATTCTTGAAGAGTAGTAAAAACAAATTAGTTTCATCATGAATATTTAAATTTTTTGAGGTACATATTTCTAGTAAAAAAAAAAAAAAAAATATTCTATGAGAAGATCAGGCGTTTTATAATTGACTTGCTTAAAATATCTCCTCGCATATTTTCATCCCGAATAGGTTTTGACGTTTTTTCAGAGCAAACAAACTTCGTGTGTTACTTTACAATATAAAAAATAAATAAATAAAATGAATAAAGTGGGCGTTCATGGCACGGGGAACGCATGGCTCGTGGCACAGCGTTTATAAGGAAATGAATAAAAATAATATTTTAATATTAAATAAAAAAATTTTAGAACACAAGATTTCACTGCTTTCTCTTTTCAAATTAAAACTAAATTTCACTAAATTTATATAATTAAACAAATATTGCTTTTAAAAAATCTTATAAAAGTTTGCTTTTTATTATATTTTTAAGTTTTAAAATTTAAAGATTGTAAATATTTTATCAAAATGCTTTAGTCAATAAAGTTTTTGAATCGTTTGTGAAAATTTAATGACCATATATATGTAAAAATATTTTTCAGAAATACAAAAAGAAAAATATATTTATAGATGATTTTTGAAATATTTAAATGAATGTTTTCCTTGATTGTACATACACCCCTGAAAAAAAATTTGTGACTGCTCTTAATAACGGACTGAGTGGTTTGACGAAAATAGGAAAGAAGCAAATTTGAGTTAGAAGGTAAAAACAGCTGGTCGAGATTTTCATGAAAAATTTTGGAGAAGAACTTAATCCAGCAGTTAATTTAAAAGGTTTGAAAATCATGAATCCTTAGTTCACTGAATTCTTCTCAGTTAAACCATTTTTAAATAAACAAAAGATGTAGAAAAGATTATTTATATTTGTGGAATATGTTCATTCTTTTTTTTTTTTTTTTGAGTCAATAAAAGACCTTTACACACTGATAAGTATAGCAACATGTTCATCAATTTATATCGCTTCACTTGATTATTTTCTATAAATTTCCCAGCACTGTCGAGGTAGTATTTTTAACGTAAAATGTACCAAATTGGCAAAGAATTTTTAATTGCCAAATTACTAATTATCTTTATACAATCTGTGAGACGTATTAATTAGCATAACTGTATCTTTCGGGGGTTTAAAATTGAACTACTCTTTACGCAATAAAGAATAAAAATTTTTAAAAAAAATTTCTAAGATTACTTAATTGGTAAGCTATTTTCTTACGATAAAAAAATATTTTAAAGCCTTCCCAATCTGCAATCAATTTGACACAAGTGTTTTCACAGAAAAAAATAAACTAACTGAATATTCCAATTCAAAAATGGCTCGAAAGCCTGTCCATGCACAAAATAAAGAAAACAAAACTATTTAATCAAATTTAATCTCAAACTATTCCATTTTATTTTAAAATTCTTTATATTTTTAAAGCAGCTGCTTTTCGTATATTTTTAATCAAACTTTTTTTATTAAATAATTTATATCTAATTATAATAATACGTTACGAAAATATTAGGGGGACCGGAAAGTAAAGTCGTTTTAATACATTTGATATTTGTTATCAAAATTTTATTTTTAATCAGTAGTGTATTCACAATCGTTAGCAACAATCTTTCAATGCCGGATCGAGAAGAAATCTAAATGGATCGAAAAAAATGAATTGGTTTTTAAGACTAACGAATTTTTAATGCGCCGAAACGATATTACTTTCCGGTTCCCCTAATTTCACCGTAAAGTGTGCCAAAATATGCATACTTCCTTAACGAAATTATTAGGAAGTTGTCTGACAACTTAAAACCATCTATGTAATATAGTATTTTTGTGCGTGCTATTTTCGTGTCATTTTCTATCGTTTTGAGACACATTCTATTAAGGTTTAAAATAATTGCACCAGGCAACAAAATTTTTTGTTGCATGCATACAAGTACTTGATCTTACCTAATCTGATTCTTACCTAAAACTGAAATTAGTTTTGTTTCGAAAGCTACAGATTTCTTTCTTTTTTTCAAAATGACATTTTTAGTTTAATTTACTTTTTTGTCTAAATTTGTATAACTTGTCTTTGAACTTGTATAAGTTCATAAAAAACGGTGGGAACTTATGTTATTATGTTATACTAGTGTGGACTTATTGCTAGAGTATACATCTTGAATAAATTTTTTATTAATGAGTCAAATTTCCTCTGTGAGATACCATAGATTGGTAACATTGATATACATTTCAATTTGCAGTTACTTAATCACACTGTGACTGTTTTAGTAGAAATTTAAAAGTTTTAATGTGCAAATGTAACTTTTAAATTTTCTTTTCATTATCTTATTAACATATTTTATTTTCGGGATTTCTTCAAAAGACGACAATTTGTTATAAATTACACGGGTTTTTTTTTTTTTTTTTTCCTGTTGCGAGTTCGGAAGGAATAGAGCTCAATCCTCAACTCCGCTAAAGACCCACCGAGTACATGCGATATACGTGTTCGTAAAATCTGTAGAATCGAAAGTTCTGAGGTCGATCACAAAGCAGTATCATGCATACTGGGATCTGGGGAAAATTGTCTTCCCCTTCAGATCTATGTTTCCTCACGAATGAGTGGTGCTGCCATCTATCCGTGAAGTTCTGAGCTAAGACATGCTTTCACCCTTTCTCTTGTCAATCGAACAACGCACCTTCCTGGCTTAATTCGCAAAAGGCTTAACACACGCATATTTTTGTGAGGCTAGTACAAACACATGTTTGTGGGACTAAAATGAACACATCCACACTAACGCCATTCTATGAAGTGGTTACAAATGTAACACATTTGATGTTATCTAAATTAGAATAATTTTGTAGCTTAATATGCCTTTACAATTAGTGGTTTCAATAAAAATTTAAGAAATTTGCATGAGAACTTTATATTAATTCCCTCTTTAAAGGTTTTACGAAAATTTAAAGGAGAGGTTTCATAATATTTTTAAAAAGAATGTAATTCAATATAGAGGAATTCTTTGCCATACATTGAACTATAATATAATATCAGCAAATGATACAATCTTTTTTATTATAGTGAAACACTCCATTACAAATTAGTATCTAAATTAAAATTGTTTAATATTTTTTCTCTAATAAGACTTAGATAGTACATTTTAGCTTTAAATATACCTTTCTGAGTTGTAATAAGCGATTATTTAATATGTTATGAAGTTACTAAATAAGCTTTAAAAAAAATTATGGAAAAACAAAACTTTATTATTCCAGATATAAACTAAAATGCATGTAAAAAAAGTCCGCATTAGCAACCCCCCCCCCCCTCACTCAGATAGGTTTATGTTCATATCTATACACTTATTTGCACCTTTGAAAATAATACTTAAGACAAAAAAACATATGACGTATCGCATTATAAACGTAAATGTATTATAGCCTTCTTCCTACCACTCTCACGTAGCAGAGAAGGGGAAACACTTAGTATTCAGTCGATGAAAATTTTACAAAATTCTGGTTGGGAATACATAAACTATTAAGAATTATAAGAATATAATTTTAGAATAACTATAAAAATTATAAGAATATAATCTTAGAATAACTATAAGAATATAATCTTAGAATTACTATAAGAATATAATCATAGAATAAGTATAAGAATTATAAGAATATAATCTTAGAATAACTATAAGAATATAATTTTAGAATAACTATAAGAATATAATCTTAGAATTACTATAAGAATTATAAGAATATAATCATAGAATAACTATAAGAATTATAAGAATATAATCTTAGAATAACCAAAAGAATTATAAGAATATAATCTTAGAATTACTATAAGAATTATAAGAATATAATCATAGAATAACTATAAGAATTATAAGAATATAATCTTAGAATAACTATAAGAATTATAAGAATATAATCATAGAATAAGTATAAGAATTATAAGAATATAATCTTAGAATAACTATAAGAATTATAAGAATATAATTTTAGAATAACTATAAAAATTATAAGAATATAATCTTAGCATAACTATAAGAATTATAAGAATATAATCTTAGAATTACTATAAGAATTATAAGAATATAAGAAAAATATAAGAATATTATAAGACTTGATTATATAAGAATATAAGAATAATATAAGAATATAATAAGAATATAGATGAATATAGAATATAAAAACTTTAACTTGTAGAGAGAACCCAATTGCAGATTTTAAATCAACAAAGCGAAAAAAATGTCTGAGTCCATTCAAAGATCTCATGCAGCAGAAAAAAAGAAAAAAAATTGTTCCCCCGGTGTTTTTTTTTTTTTTTTTTTTTTTTTTTTTTTTTTTTTTCACAAAACTCTGAGTATAAAATTAAAAATAAACATATCATTTTCCATTCTGTATTTCTTCTCTCAACATATACTATTCTTCAAAAATATATCTTAAAATGTGTGAGGGTTCATTGAGGGATGATATCGCTTTTAAATTTCAATATATATTTCTGAATGTATGACAGAATATAACTGCACAACTCATTTTTAATGTAGTAAGTCCTTCTAAAAAAGAAATGTTTTCTCTGAAAGGCACCAGTTTTTGTCAGGAAACTTAGTGCCATCTAAAGTGCCATCGCCCAAAATTGGTTTAAACATTATTCTAGCGCATCCTAAACTTTCTTGTTATCGTATAAACACACTTTTTAAAAACATGATTTACAATAAAGTTTTAAAATACATAAAGCTTTATACATTCAAAAAAAGCTTTTTATCTTTTATTCTCTTTAGTTTAAGTAAATTTATTATTACAAAAATCAAGGCAACCTAAAAGTAAATATTTTTCCTACCATTAAAAATGTAGAAGTATTTATTTATTTTTCGTTTATTTTTATTTGCTTTAAAATTAAGTTTAACAGTTCTAAATAAATTATGGTTTTTTACTTTAAATAAATTACTGAGAGGAATATAATTCATTGTATTTCAACAAATTGCCGGTACCGATTGATAACCAGTACCTGGTACTTAAATATGTTTGAGAGGTCCACATAACAAACAGGTAAAAAAAAAAAAAGCTTAGCCGGGTACTGTGTAATTGCTGAATACTCGGTACATCCCTATTTTACCGTCATGATTTCTACCCTTATCATTAACCAAAACTGGTACAAAGTCCCGAAATGGCATCTTCTACGTTATCTTGGCCTACAACAAAAAGAAAAAGACATAAAGGCTTCTATTTGTAAATGTTTTTTTTTTTGTTTTTTGTTTTTTTGTATTTGTTAGACTGAATAATGCCTAATCAATGACTCTGAATAATCAATATAATACCGTAAATATATACCACAGATGATATTTAAGAAAGTTCGACCTAGATAGCAAAAGAAACTCAAACAAATGATAGTTTCTATATATCAACACCAATCAGCCGTCACAGAAATGACAGCTGTTTCACTATCCATTACTGCTCCTGCGCAAGGACCGACTTATCCTACTTATTGAGGCTCGGGGATAAAACTTCTTTGGGGGCCCCCTCTGCTTCAGTAATGAAGAACCGAACTTTATGGAGATATATAAATTTTTAACCTCATTATACGTATATAACAAGAAAATTGACTAGAACCTAAAATAGCTATTAAGTCCCTCTCCAATGGTCAAACAAAATATCGTTCTGTCCATTTCTTTGATTTTCTGACAATTCTATATAAATCATACCGAATGCAATTTTCTGATTGTTAACTTTGTCACCATGTTACGAAAAACTCATATCCTTGCTAACATTGGGGCGGTATTCAGCTAAATTTTCCCAATTATGATGGCTCAATTGAGCCAATTAGAAGCCTGTATTTTTATAAGCATATTATTTTTTGTGATATGTGAAAATATAGGCTTTTGAGTGGCCCAATTTGTCCATCGTAATTACGAAAATTTAGCTGTATTCCGCACTAGAAACCCATAGATTTACGAAATTTAGATTTTTTTATTTATTTATTATTTTTTTTTTTTTTTGTGTTCATATGATAGATTAATGAGGAAGCTAACATAAAACTGACGGATTTTACAGTGTACTGATATCTTGTTTTAAAAAAAGGTTCATTAAAAAAGGAAACCTGAAATAAACTTTTTATTCGATTTTTGGGGCCCCTCTGATGTAGGGCCTGGGGCAACTGCCTCGTATGCTCCTGCCTTTATCAGACTCTGCTCCTGCGATTAACATTCCGAACTTTCAGCTTGAATCTAACAGTCGTTGCACACCATTTTACTCCAAAAAAAAATGCGGGGCGCAAAGCTAAGCTACTTATTTCTGTATTTAGTAAGTTCGTGTTTCATCTAACTTTTTGTAACAAAATAACGACACAAAGTTATATAAATATTAAACCAAAAATTAGATTTTATTTATATCATGAATGACACACGAATGTGAATCATATTTGACATATTTTTAATGAGTGTATATTGACAACACCTTTCTCGGAACTTTGATTATTCTGCGACAAAGAGGGCATCGATTCTTATGAAATATCAACCATTTATAGACGCAATCAGTGTGAAAACTATGCGAGCAAATTAATCTCAGCAATGGCTGATATGGTTCAGTATCCAAGCATATGGAACAAGCTAAACGTTCTTTATTTGTATACGTGTCATCGGAGCACGCAGCTTTGAGTTCCGCCAATTTAGAAGCGATACACTCATCACTTACTTTCGTAGAACTATCAGCATTCTGTTTAGTCACTCTCACAGTAATTACGGCATCGCTTTCAGTTGGTCTCACAACAGTTGCAACGACACTCTCAGTTGGTCTCACAACTGGTGTAACTTCATCCACAGTCTGTCTCACGGTTGCAGGAGTTTCATTTTTGGTCCGTTGCACAATAGTTGCAGTCTGTCTCACAATAGCAGCAGCTTCATTCATAGTCTGTCTCAGAATCACTACATTTACATTTTTAACCTGCCTCACAACAGCTGCATTAGATGTTTTTTTATTTGCAGAATTTCTTAGTTTTCTTTCGCTTCCTGCGCAATCGTATGGTTTATTCGCCCGGCGAGCATTTTTCCTTTCCTTCGGCATAATGTTGCCTGTAAATAAAATTTAACATTAAAATCGATTCATAAATTTCTTAAAAAGGATTTAGAAAACTCAAAAATTTAAAGTACTTTTTTTATGTTTTATAACCGGTGCTGAACAGCCGACCAAATTCTGAGTTTACAACTATCCGTAGCCTTGTAATTTTGAACAAAACCCAGAAGGCCAAGGAAATTAGAACATATTAGCATTAGAACATATTAGCCTTCGTAAAGAACATTATAATGGTACTACCACGCATTTGCGTTAGGGGGAAAGGAAAACCGCGAAAAATCTCCCACGGTTACCCCGATAGCAAGGGGATTCTAACCCATGGTCCGTCTACCACTGATGATATTTTACATCAGAACTTTGGTCGGTGCGAATCAGAAGCAGAGTTCGTATCAACTAGCCACGGCAGGGATTCGAATCTAGTTTACCTAATTGAGAGGCAAACTCTCTATCGCTGGAGACACCAAGGCTCAATTTGGAGAACTTGAAATTATTCTACGATGTAAGGAAACATTTCCTTTTTTTTAAATGTAATTAACTCATTTCCTAAGCCTAATAAAAAAGAAACGTTATTTCTAAATATAATCTGCTATATGTTATAGTAAAACATGGATTTACAAATAATAAAAAAAGATTGGAACGTTTTGAAATCATTATACAAGAGGTCAAATAGTTCATACTTAAATGGTCCTTAAATTAAATGGTTTATGGTATCGTTAGGTGAGAACCAGGTATATGGGGGAAAAAAAAATTTCGAGGCTTCTTAGTAAATGGCAACATACCTCTTCGTGACTCTGAACAAGGAGCTTTGATTAATTGGAGGTACAGGAACAAAATTCTATAGCCCTGCGTTCTTTTCTCAAGGTTACATTAGCCCTGGTAACACGTTAATGAACGGTGCCGCACTGCCACGTAAAGCTTATCTTGTCAACTAGTTTCCCTGAGAGTGAAAACATTTGCTACATCGGCTAACCAGCCAGATCTCCAGACCTCAACCCCGTGGAGCATGTCTGAGACCCTCTAGGGAGGGCTATTTAAACTCGCAATCCCCCTTCGAAAACCATTCTAGAGTCAGAAATCAGAGTTGCTGAGGGAGTGAAAACAGTTACCGTATGAACTTATGTACTGTCTTGTATGCTCGCCCATGAAAACACAATTTTGGGACGTGGTAATTAATCATTGGAATTAATTAATCACGTAAATTCAACACAGCAATTAATTAATCACGTAAAATTAATCACTGGAAGCTTGCAACTAAACAATTATTTATTATTAATTAACTAAACAGGCTATGATATAACCAGCATGTAACGTTTACTATGATAATATGGATAATATGAAATAGGTCCAAAAAATGAAGATCTCTTTCGTTCTCACACTCTTAACTTTCGTCATCAAAACTCAACTATTGTTATTCGTTATTCATTCGCAGATCTTGCGTCTGGCTCCAGTCTTAACTGGAAAGCCTCATGGTTGGCGAGAAACCACGGAACCATCTTGTTTTATTTCCAATATGAAATCACGTCTTAATATTTACATATCTGAAATCCGAATATTTAACTATTATTTTCTTTCGATTCTGTGACCTTGTTTTGAACAAAATTAAATTATGCGACATGCCTGAACCAATTATAAACGATACCAGTGAAATTCCAGTCATCAAATATTAGGAAAAGTTACTTTTCGAACCAACGTGCTTTCGAATTCATAACCATCTGCCTATCTGCGCCAAATTTTGAAAAAATATTACAACTGGACTTAAAAAAATTATGAAAAAGAGAAAATATGTTTTAATTGAGAATTGCGGTCACAGTTGATTATTAGGTTGTTAAGAACATAGCAAGATAACATTATAATTTAAGAACCTGGTTATAACCTATGGTTTTTTTTTTTTTCTTTTTTTTTTTTTTTTTTTGAAAAAAGAGAACTATAATATTAAACTAGTTCTCAAGATTTAGTTGGAGGGTTTTTTTAGGAGGAAATTTTTTTCCAGGGGGTTTTCCGAGGGTACTGTTAAAATTATAAAAATATTAAGTTTTATTGGGAAAAAAAAGGTAAGGGAAAGTAGTTTGATTTCATTTTAATTATTTTCCGTATTATTGCAACATTTATTAAAAGAAATAACAAATTAAAATTATAACAGACTATTTGTTCCGGAAAACACAAAAAAAGCTGGTATCACAGCCATTACATCTTTGCCTCTTTTTCGGGAAAAAAATATCCCAGCTAACTGAAACTGATAAAAGTTGTAGCCTATATATTCAGGACTGTTTCTCATCCACAAGAGAATAAATCATGGTAAAAAGTTTATAACAAAAAATTTCTCTAATTATTTTAAAAAACGATAACTATAAGAGAAATTTCCCTTGTAAATTCATATTTAGTAACTGTTTTAAAAAAAGCTTTGGTAATATGCTTTATAATGTGGTAATAAGCTTTGATAATGAAGGATATTTTTTTATTTTTTTTTTTTTTTTGAAAACAACTTAAAAACGGTTATATTACCTACCAGTTTTTTCTCTTTTCCGGAGTTAAAACGGACTTGAATAATTTCAAATATCTTATTTTTCTTTACAAAAATTGGTGATAGCCTTCTGTAATTTTGGTGATAAACATTCCACAGCATTCGTTTCATGAATAATGTGTTGACGATGTCGGTCGACAGCCATCAGCATTTGTAAAGGCGGGGAAATATCGATCGAGATTTTTACGACATCGATTTATATCATTTTCGTGATATCGTACAATATGAGTAAAAGTCTGACGTTTTTACATAAATCGATGTTTTGGGAACAACATTGTTTATTTTCGTAATAGGCGATATTTCGAAATGGATCGATATTGTGTGCCACTTGGGTAGCGTTTTTGTTTTTCCTTTATTAAATTGCAAGCACTAATGTATCTACTTTTTTTATATTCTATTTCTGACAAGGATTCTAGAAATATACATTAAGGGCGGGGTATCGTAACACCTTGGGTATAAATGATGAATCCAAAAGCAAATTATTTGAGTTTTATTTAACACTTTTACTAGAAACTTAATAAAAAAAATTCCATAGAAATATGAATTCAAATAAGTGCATGTGTTCGTTGTGCTTTTTCCATCTATATATCATGAATTTTTAATATAAAATACGAGTATACGGTATATCCCTGGCGTGGTACTTTTGGGTTAGACGGGTACCAAAATTATTTAATTTAACTTTCATGAGTTTAAAAAAATAAATAAAATTTTTTAAAAAAAGTTGGCAGAGATCTACATTTTTTGGCGGCTTTTCGCTTGCGTCTCTGTACCGAAAAAAACCAAAATTTTAATTAAAGGATTAATATCTACTTATATAAACAAAAAATAAATATTGAATTATGCCAGCAGATAGATTCATTTGATTAAATTGGGCAATATTAAACACCAAACCCTGTGTCCACTGATTAAAGTAAATTCTTAATATCTATCCATTTTTTTTCTAATAATTTAATTGAAGATTATAATATTAATCAAGTTAAATTTTAAGTAATTTTTTTCTGTGAAATTAAATTATATTTAATATTAACGTAAAATCTGAGCAACTTTTTGGTAATTCGTTTAGGAGAATCGTAAAAAACCAATTAAGGAACCTCTGTAACCACAGCAACGTTCACCTAATACCCCAGTACTTATTACCACGATTAATTAAGGAACGCTGGCGGCTATAGTTGTTCGGGAATTTCAACGGCTCTCACAAACGGAAAATATTTTGATTGCATAGAAATATATTTATGAACTCGCTAAGTCTTTTTAATTTGAGAAAAAAAAAAAAAAAAAACTCACTGTTGTATAAAATTTATCATTTTTCAAAATACATTAAGCTATTTAAAACGAATAATTCCACAGAAATATTTATGACGAAAATGTTTCATAAATGTATTATTTTTATACAAATTTTTAACACAAAAAGCAATATTTAAGACAAAAACAAAATTGAACTTACGTAATAGAAGAATGATGACTTAATTTATTAATTTGAAATCAATTTAAATTTATTTGGGAAATTAATTTATTGAATGAATTTATTAAATCTTGAACGAAAGTAATTTTTAAGCCATCAATTACATTGACGCTTTTTGAATAATTTGAGACAGAAATATAAGAAATCACAAAAAATTGAAATTTTGTTGCTTTTTCCTATTTTCTGCTGTGGCGCACCGACCCATTTCATCAATTAAAATACACAACTTGTTCCCGAATTGCCATCTTAATATTTATGCCACTGTGAAATTGTCAATTTGGTAAATGTGCGAAACATATGCTATATATATCTGATGATCATATACAAATCAGATATGCGAAATATATCTGATTTGATATTAATTTAACCACCGATATTTAAGTATTTATTCAATATTTAAATATCCGATCAGGATAGGTTAACTAGATAGATAGAGAAACATCAGTGTTTGGAATATTGGGCAGATGTGAGTAACCTGAACCTGTATGCTCTACCCTAATGCTTTTTAAAATTTTAAAAAATTTAAAATCTTTGCTCGGTATACACACTTGTCCGGTATTCCCTACAATGATGTTTTTTAAAGTTTATCATTGTGCGGTATACTCTTACTCGTCATGGATGGTTCACTGAATGTAAACAATAACTAATTTCCTAAAACCGGAGGAATTTTAGAAACCTTCCGGTGTAATAAATTCAATGTAAATAAAGAGTTTTGAGTATTTAGTATTATTATTTTCCCAATAATGACGAAGTCAAAATTATTTGACGGCACGTCTATGACCTCATTAATCAATTTTTTAGGGGGGAAAATGGCACGTTGGTGTATAAAGGTTCGCCACCCCTGCTCTAAACCTTTTTCACCCTTTTTTTTAAACTTTTTTCACCTAAATTTACAAAATACTTTGGTTGGTTTTTTCTTTATTCTATCTGTAAACGAATATTACGGAGTTGTAAAAACTGTTTTTCATTCTTGTCGGAACATTCTTACTGGACAGAAAATCATGTTGAGATATTTATCAACTAAAAGATTCGGAAATCTTTGGCTGTCATCAACACAATATTAATAAATGTTATTTTATTCTAAAACTGTCGTTGAACAGCCGACCCGTATAAGGACAATTTGAATATATTTTTTTTTTGTTCGAAATGTACAAGTTTAAAAACGTTATATATATGACAGAGGATCACGGAAAAGTAGCAAGAAACTTTAAGGGGAGTTCGGACACATTAGGATTGAAAATGCATAGGAAACCATGCCTGAAAATTCGGTCGTACGCGACTAGGGGCGCTTCCTTATTATGACCTGTTCATGCGTGCACAAATAAGCAATTCATATAGAGGAAAAAGCCTCTAGCGACGTATGACGAACTTATGCAATTTTAATAATGATGAGCACTCCTCCCATAACTCCAATAACTCCTCCCCCTTAAAATTTTTTGCAATATTTATAGGATCCCCTGTTCATAGATAACGATTTTTAACTAGTACATTTTGATAAAAAAAAATATAGACTAAAAATATCATTTTAAAAAATAACTGTAGTTTAGAGAGAGGAGATTTAAAATTGATAAAAAATTATCTAAGATCTGTTAAAAAATATCTCATGCAAAAGAAAACAAAAAATAATAATTATTGTTTTACACTTTTTTTCTTTAAGAATTTTTTTTTTTTTGAAAACAAAAATAATGCAAAAGATTTTTCCAAAGAGTATGGTGAACGATTCATTAAACCTCCAAAACCAAAACATTTAGTGCAAGATTTAATGATCTCAAAGAACACCTTATTCCTTTAAAAAAAAATTTCAGTTTCTGAAACAAAAAGTATGCAAGAAAATTTGTCCAAAAAGTATGGTGAATGATTTATTGAACAACCTCCAAAACCAAAATATTTAGTAATGGAACAAGATTTAATGATCCTAAAGTCTTTAAGAAAAGTCTTAAGTTAAAATTAAAGGATTTTCTGAATGAGGACTTGAAAAAAAGTTGTTTTTGAAACTTCTACATCCCAAATACAATATAACTGGTCTGGTGGAGGTTACTTCTTTTATTAGATGGATATGTAATACCCATAATATTTTCAGGAGTTACTCAATCATCAAAAATGATAACCACACTTTATATTAAATAGGAATCTAATACAATTCTTTTTAAGTATTATAATATGTTATTTCTAATGACACTTGGATAAGCCAAGCTCGCCAGCCATTGGCCTTTTGCTAATTAAGTCAAGAAAGTACCCTTACTGTTCGACAAGAGAGTAAGAGTGTAAGTAATTGAGAGCACTGCAAGAGTGTAAGTACATCTTAGCTCAGAATCCCATTGATAGATGGCAGCACTACTCATTTGTGAGACCACTTCCTAAATTTAGACTTAGATCTGAATGGGAAGAAATTTCTTCCAGATCCTTGTAAAAGGGCGGCGCCAGTAGGGGGTCAGGGGGGGGGGGGCAATTGCACCCCTGTCGTTCATGGCCAGCCCCTCCCCCCCTCATCGGGAAAATTTTAAAGTCTCGTAGGGAAAATAGTCTGGTCACTTTTTTTTCTAAATTATGTAAAAAATTTATTAACAAATGCCTAATAAAAAATTTTGTATTTGACTTTTTAGTTTTTATTTATTTATTAAAGAATCTGTAACAAAATTAGTAAAATATATTGTAAATTCTATGTAATTGTTGTTTCACTACACTACTCACAACTTTGCCCATACATTGTTAAACTAGAGAGGGGATGTGATTAGACATGGGTGAAATTGACGAAGTCCCTTAGAAATCCTTTTCCACAAACACATCTTCATTTTCTTGGAAACTTATCTTTCAAACGGCTATTCTTTCTTAGGAAGGGGATAATCACACCCTGACAAAAGCCTGAGGGATAGAAAGAGACGCAGGTCCTCTTCTTTACGAATTCTTTTTTATGTAATGTGTTTATCAATGGTTTATGGGATCACATAATTGCTTTTTCCAATTTTCAAGCAAAATGAAAGTTTAAGAATAAAACAAAATATTTTTAATTTTTTCATCTTTTTTTTTAATTAATACTTTTAAATGAGGAAAATCATTTACTTATTCGGATTCAAGGTTTATATTTTAATCAACACAGTAAATATGCAGTCGGAAAAAAAAGAGAAGCAGTAACAAAATATTTTTAATTTATTAATTTTTTTTTTATCATTTTCTTAGTAGTAAAAAGATTGTTGATTGATTCAGAAAAACAAACTGTTCGTATTCAATGTCTTAAAATATATATTAATCAACATAACAGATTCTCATTGACTTATTTTATGTACAGTGTATGAAATAGAAAAAGGGAAGACCTTGATTAACTTTTGATTTAATCATATTTTCACGTACAAAGAGTCAATACCATATTTTAAGTTACGAAAATGAACAGAAAAGCGCATTCTGTTCTGAATAAACATTCGAGTTTATGTATAGTTTTAAGTTTTTAATTTTCAAAATTCGGAAACAGTCGCAATCTGGAAAATATGGTCTGAAGTTATGGCAAAGAGAGAGTTGGAAAGTTTGGGTCCTTTAATTTTAACTCCACTCTTCGATTAATGCCCATTATCTCGAGAACTTTTTGAGTGTATTGAAAAATGTTTGCATAAAATTACAAAAAACATTTTATACACAAATTTTAAAGCAAAAATAATTTTAAATAATTATTTTTTATTTTTTATTATTTTTTTTAACAATAGTAAAATATATTGAATTGTATGTTCTACATATTTTTACATCCTTTTAATTTCAAAATACAAACTTTCAGAGCAATCGATCAATTAGTTTCTGAGTTGTCAAATTTTTAAAAATTCAGTTTGCTTAACATTTCATTTATTTCGAATTATTTAACCGATTTCATTCATATTTTGCATTATACAATTTAAAATTACCTTCCATAAAATTATACAAGAATTTATATATCTTGCTATTTTATTTTATTTTATCAGTCTTGAACAACTGACCCAATTTTCGGGTTTACGACTACTAATGTTCAACTCCGGAGCCTTGTAATTTTGAACCAATCCAGAAGACAAGGAAACTCCTGGATAGTACCCTCAGAGATATTGATTTGTTATGTGAACATGGGGGACTTTGCGACTCGACAGATTTAACGTGCATCAGTCACCATTTACGACACGGGGATTTCAAAAATTGGGATTCAGAACTTTTCCCACGCATATTATAAATATAAATATAAAAAATATTAAATATTTTATAACTATTTATACCTTTGGAAAAATGAATTTTTGCAATTGTACGAAAAAATTTTCGATTCAATCAAAACGCAAAATGTTCTTGACGAGATTCAGATATTATCCTCATTATCATTGAGCTATTATTTCGAAGCTATTACTATGCAATTACTATAAAATTAACAAAAGAGGACAAAATGAAAGACGTTTTTATTTATTTATATCTGATATTAATATTGAAAGTGAACACCATTTCACCTTATTTTCCTCTTTCAATCATAATCCTTAAAATAAATCAAAGCATATATATATGGATAACTACCAGTTAAATTATCTTTCTATATAAAAAAGAAAAATTATTATGGACGCACCGGAATAAATTTTAATCTTAAGTTCGGATCTTCATGTTCTAGTACTCATTCTTAATGGTTCGAGAGGGTAACATCAAATATAGTAATTAATTAGTCCAAACGATATTTTAAGTTAGGAAATTAGACATAAAAACGTTATCCGATTAAACATACCTTTTTTCGACGGATTCGGATTTCTGATTCCCAAAATATAGTAGTTTCAATTTAGAAATATTGTTTAAATAGTTTTTTCAGGAACACGCTTGAAAGTTAGGACCCTGTAATGTTAACTTTAGTTTTTCCGTTTTTCACTATGTCCCAATTCTTTTTTTTTTTTTTTTTTTTTTTTTTTAAGCGAATTAAAAAAGTTTTGCATTCAATTCCAATCGGATCAATCAATTCCTATTTGTTTTTCTAAAGATAATTTCATGCAAAATAAAACTTTTAGCAAACATTTATTATTACTTTATTTAAGGGAAGTTGAGAAACTTAAGAAATGTAAGGTGTGCAATTTTTTCATAATTTGCAATTTTAAATGTCAAAATACAAGATTTAAGCAAAATCGGACACATAAGTCCTGAGAAATAAAATAAAAAAACTTTTCTTTATTCGAAATTTGGTCCCCTAACTTCTTAATTTTTAGTGTCCACTTTTTGTGACTTAAAATTCGTAACTATGAAAGCAAAAGCAAATTTAAATCGTAGAGGAAAGAATGTTTCGCGTTGATATGTGGTAAACAATAATTAATTAACTGTGTGAAAAGTTATTCGTTGCAGGCGTATGTCAATATCAGAGCCGTTTTTAAGGATGGGCCCTGGCCCAAGAGGCCCCGAGTTCTGATGGGGCCCCCGAATAGTCTAAAATCACATTGCATTTATTGTTTTTTTCTTTTTTTTTTAATTCTAACTCATTAATTATTTATAACTAGAGGGTCCCCAGAACCCACTTTTTTCTTGTTTTTTTAAAAGTTTAATTCATAGCTGGGACCCTCTGAAGCCCATAATATATATAATTTTTTCTTCCTTACATTGTCGGATGCTTTTCAAAATCTAATCGAAGTGTTTACAAACATAAAATAATTGTTACTCTTCACTTTTCTAACCAAAAGAGCAATAAAACACTCTTTCCACTGATGAAAATATCCCCACTTTCATAACTACCACCCACAAAATTGCTTACATTGCCTTGGGGCTCTTTTTTCCTAACTTCGGAAATATCAGATATCCACAGAAACACCCTTTTGTCTGATTTCTGGTCATAAATTTCTAAGAAGAAAACATTTCTAGGGCTGTAAATAGGGGGAGGGTCATGTTAAAATTTCTTTGGCTCATTCTGTCTTGAGATTTCCACAGTGCCTTTAAATTGGGCTTTGTTCAATTCTTAATTTTCTTTCTTACAAAATTTAGATATTTTTTCTAATTTATTATAAAAGCTTTTTTTCCCTTTAATCATCCTAAATCTTTCAACTAGCCTAATTGTTTAATTTACTTAATTATTGTAGTTGATTTTATTTTGTTATTTTTCAAATTAATCGTAAGACAACCCGTGAACTAGGAATTTCTATATTAAATTTTCGTAGGATATTATAAGAAGACATAAATCTTTCACGTTGGAGGTAAGCAAATGTTTTTATTAAATAAATTTTTGTTGTCGTTATGGAAAACGTGGAAGGTTTGCGCAGTTTTTTATATATGCATTGTGATTTTTTTTTTTATTTATTTAAATGGCTGGCCACTATTCAATTCCCTCTTTGACTAGCCTGTCTGCCAAAACTTTTGTTTCGGTCTCTCCAGGATGAAATTGAGATAACAAATTTAAATTTATTTTAATTTTACTTACTGCTAATAGACAGAAACGACACATGATTTTGTTTAATAGAGCATTGAAATCAAATGATCATCAGCTAAACAAATGTTTAAACATGAGAAAAAAATTGTTTAAAACTCCTGTATGACCAAATTTTCCATGTTTCCCCTATGCATGAAATATATTATATTTCGTACACAAAATTAATTTATTTAGTTAGCTTATGATTTTATTGATCATATTTGTTTCTGTTAATAAGGCTTTTAAATTTCCAAATCAAAGTCGAAACAATTTCTTAAAATTGTCAGTCGAAACTATATACGAAATTTTGACAGCTTTGTTTTTATTTTAAGCGTGTGCATTTAATTTAATAAAATAAAAATAAAGAAAGAAATTGTTTAAAAGGTAATTATGCTCAATCATGAGATCTGTTCCTAAGGATCAGAATTCTTTTTTATTTTACTTTATTGTAAAAATGATATATTTAATACTTTCAAATGATATGCTGCAATTTTAAATACCTAAAAGATGACTGAAATTGTCAAATAAAAGACAATTAATACTTTTAATTTTATATTATCGCAGTATTTAGAGCAGACAGTTGCTTGTGGGTGTGGATGATAAAAGTAAAAGAAGCATGCAAAAAAAAAAAAAAATCCAGTTAATGCCCTCAATATTATATTTTTAAACTTCTCGAGAAAATGTAGTAAAAAAATAATTCTCGAACAAATTTATATTAAGTAAGAACAAAAAAAAAATGATATCAAAATATGCTGAATCACTAGTGAGACAGGTGGGATGAAAGACATTGAAACCAATTTGATTGAATAGTAAAACTAGAAGGTGTTTCTAAAATCCGGAAATCAATCAGGCTTCAATTTTTTTTTTTTTTTTTTGTCACAAAATTTATCAGGGGCTATTCGTTAGATTTCAATATGGGTTATGTTTTTTCTTTAATTAAATATTAAACATTAACAAATATTTGTCTTTTGAAACCCAGCATTCTGTAATAAAAATAATTATTCTATAATTGTAATTCTAAAACTAATTGATTTAAAGCTTTAGTGTGTTTCCATTGATATATTAAATGTCTTCTATCGGCGGAACCCCGACATTACGATTAAATTTTATTAAGGTAATTACGAATATTATAACCTAAAAACAGACTATTTTTAAAATATTTTATTTGAGCAATGTAGATTTTTCATCGTTTTATCATTATCAATCTTAAATAAGGTTTTATATCTGACAGTTAAATTTACAGTCCTTGTGTTATATCTGTCCCCTGATCAAAATAGCTTTTTGTTTTGTCCGTAAAACTATATTACCCAAGTAGCACTCAATATCGATTGATCTCGAAAAAACTTCGCTTACGACGTCGATCGATGTTCTTCCGAAACATCGATCTATGTAAAAACGTCAGATTTTTTTTATATTGTACGACATTGTAAAATTTATATAGATCGATATCTCAATAACGCCGTAGAATGTCGAGTTTGAAAAAACCATATTCCACGGCGTTTACAGATACAGTAGAATGTCGATGAATATTTTTATCACGTTATTCGTAAAACAAATATTAATAAGCATTTAAAGATGCGGCAGAACGCCGATCGATAATTTTAATACGTTATTCAAGAAATTTTTTTCACTGGATATTGTAGGATATAGGTACACGTCTGTTAATTATTTTATATGGTTTTGCACTTCAGATTTCATTTCGCTAATTATACTCCAGGCTGTACAGTTGCAGATTTAATTAATTTGATTTATAATGAGTAAAAAAAAATCCTTCATTTTTTGTCAAGGATAACTTGAAAAGAGCTACATGCTCTGCTCAGTCTATGCCTATTTAGCACAAAATTAATCATTTCCTTGCATGCTAGACAATAAGCATTCTGCAAACTAGTGAGCAAAGATTTAATATTGCCTTAGAATAAAATATCTGCAAGTATTTAAGTCATACTTTCAAAGTTCAAGGTGTGTAGCCAGATTTTTCAAAAAAATAAAATAATAATAATAAGTACCCAAAAATATTTTTAATCAGTTTCCAAACAATAAAAATATATATATAATTAGGATTTGAGCAGTAATAAGCTTAAAAATTAATTAAGTGTAAAATAGTTGAAAAGGAATAAGTGTGAGCACTGTAGATGGAATGTAAGAAGTGAATATTAATTTAAGGCATGATAATTATTTTCAGCTCAACTATGATTTATAAATCAAAGACAATTTGCTTGTTTAAAAATTACCACATTTAACATGTATGTAAATTAGTTTTCTTATTTTTTAGCATTTGCAAGGTACATTTGATCTTCAGACAGGATTCAGTCACTGAAAATTAATAATTTAATATATTGCACAATAGCACTAAAAACTCAAAAAATATTATAATTTTATGGGTTCAATAAAATTTACACTTCTGATATGAACGTGCTTTGTAATATAGAAGGTGTGAATGCAGAGGAATAAAACAAAAAGTAGCTATGAATATTTTAATTGAATAAACATTTAAAAATTTATTAAAACAAATTGGCACATTCTTAGGTCTCCAAGTCCAAAGAATTGGTCACGTCAAATATCTTAGGTTTCCGTCCTTCCCAATCAGTGGCTGAAGCAGACCTTCCCAAATTTTTCCGCAAGCTCTTGGTCTCAAAGCGTTCGAGAACTGTAGCTGGAAGCAAAACATTGAGTAATATTATAACATTTAAAAAATAAAAACTGAAAGACTAACAAAACACAATTTATTAATGAGTATATAACGAAACTTAGAGAACTAAATTGAATAAGGGCTATGAGCAATGATTCTCAAAATTTTTTTGTTTTGTTGTTACGGCACACTTTTAACCATTTCGAAATTTGACGGCACACAATGAAAAAAATTAGATTAAAAGTTGTTTACTTACCTACAACACACTGTGTTAAATAGTTTGTGATAATAATAAGTACTACAAAAGCACGTTTATTAAGGGATTATTATTTCTTTTGAGTGATTTTTTATTAGTTAGTAACAGTTATTTTTTCTTCTTCTTTTTGCTAGTTATTAATTGTTAGTTTGTTTTCTATAGTTATTAACTGTTATTTTTTGTGATTTCTCGTTTACTAGTTTTTTGCTAATTATTAATTGTTAGCTTATTTTTTTTTGTTAGTTATCCTTTCCTAATTTGTTTTTTTATATAGGGGAGAGTCGGGTACCCCCGACCAATGTCAATTTCATATGTAGAGAATAATATTTTTTTCAAGTCAATGGGCCATCGGACAATAATTGTTATATTAAAAAAAGATTATTTTCAAAGTTTCAAGTATTTATGCAGCTGGTAACATGGTAAAAAATAGTTTTTAAAATATGTTGAATACAGTTGTCATGATATTAAGAAAAAATGGTTGAATGTTTCGATTAAACTTCATTTTAATATTAAAAAAATAATTTTTTCTATACATACAGCATTAAAGTATGTAGTCTTAAGTTTAGTTTGCACAAAGAACGAAGTTTATTTGTGAAAAATTGTTCGAGTAATTACAAATTTACAAAAAAAATTGGATTTTGGGTAGCCCCGCTCACATGAATGTTAGGTATCACAGCCCACTTTTATTTCGTCGATAAATGTACGGTTCCAAAGATTTACTTAAATTAAATTATTTTCTTTAAATATTTAATATAAATATATATTAATATTATAATATATTAATATACATTAATAATAATAAAAAATATAACATTTGTTGTTAATAAATGATAGAATTCACTAAAAGTATATAAATATGTAATAAAAAAAATAATTTTGTGATAAAAATGATAAATAAGGTTTATCTATTGTCAAAACATTGGTCATTTTCATTTACACCTGAAAAAACAATAAAAAAACATAATTTTTGTAACTGGGCGGGGCTACCCGACACATTTTGAAAAGAGCTGAAAACATGTTTTTTTAAATTTCTATTTTAAGTTAAACTATTCTTTTTTTGGTTTATTCTTTTTGTATTATTTAATTAAATGATAAAACAATAGAAACATACAAAAATCTTGATTATTACTCCATATTATACAGAAATATAAGCAATAGTCCTTAAGTGGGCGGGGCTACCCGACTCTCCCCTATTTGGTTTTTTTTTTAGTTATCCTTTGTTAATTTGTTTATTAATTGCATAGCTTACTTTAATGATTAAGTTTTATTTCCATCTGTAAGTTAATATTTAGCTTGCTTTCCTTAGTTAATTAATCATTTTAAATTAAAGTCATTAAATTTCCTACTTACTTCAAAAATTTTTTAAAACTATGTGTCAAAGACAATTTTAATTCTCTCATCTATTTTAAGATTGTCAGAGACAAGGCAATCACCAACAAAGATGCTAACGCGGTTAAAGCTTAGAAAAATTATAAAAAGTATATATATATATATATACTTTTTATGAACATTTCAAGAATTTGGCAGCACAAAAAAGTACCGCGGCACAGCGGTTGAGAATAACTGGCTTAGAGAATCGACACACGGATCAAAAAAAGGCATGCTGCATTAGACACTGTTATGTAAACTGACTGAATATTCAAGCGGCAATGCTGTATCTTTGATTAAATAATGAATCTTTAACAACAAAAAATACTATAATAAAAAGCTAGTCAGTTCAGCTTTAATTGAATTTCTTAATATTCAATTTTACTTCTATGTATTAAAGAAAATTCTCTTAAACTAATGTGAATACACAAAAAGTATTGAAGTTGAAAATAAGATTTATTTTTAGAATTTAGATCTGATATTGATTACTTATGATTGCATATACTTAGAAGTATAATTAAACAAAAGCTCAAACTTATTATAAATACACTGTACTTCCAAATGCATTCAATTCCTTAATGTAACCGTTTTTTTTCCCTTCCTTCTACAAAATTACTTTTTTTTTGTGATCAGATCCAAAAACTACTGACTTACAACTGTGTTAGACTTAGAAAATTAAGTTTTTCAAGCCTCTCTCTCTCACTCACTCTTTTGGTTTGGATTTCTGAAACTTTTTTGCAATATTTGGTTTCCTTTACATGGGAAAAATTTTTTATTTTGTATTTTTCAAATAGAGAGAATCTCTTTCTATCGTTATTTTTAAATTAAATTTAATTGTAATGCTACCTTTAACTAAAGCTTGTAAAGATAAAAATCGACTGATGATATATATATTAATACATATTAAAAAATTGTGAGTATACACGAAAAATCCTGAATAAACTTAGAAATGTTAAGGATTAACTGCAGATCAATGTTTGTAAAATTTAATACAAAAAGGAGAGGAATTCTAAATATTTTGATTTATTATTAGCAATTGGAATTGTTATTCAGATTAAAAATTTTTTAAATTTTTTTTCTTAAAGCATTTAAAAACTGGAAGGAAAAAAATATCACATATATATATTAATAAAAATAAATAATATTTTAATCAACAATTTTACCCAAATGACATTAGTGATGGCAGGCACTCTTTCAAATGACTTTTTTTCTTTTCGCCTCAGTCAAAATACCGGCATATGCTGTCAAAATACCGAATCTGAAAACAAAAGTTTGTTAATTTATTCAAACAGCTACAAGACAATACAAATTAGTAAGTAAAAATTTAATCTAAAAAAGTATTAAAATATTTATATTAGCTAGCCCACTTTCCAGTATTATTTATAAGTACACTTGTTAATACACTAGAAAAATCGATGCTATAAACAACTCCGCAGCTGATACATAGCTTAAAATGAAAGTCACTATCAGTTGCTTAAATCAGATTTCTGATGCATCATCTAAAACAAAAGTCATCATATTGGCCTGCCGATATATGTGTTACGTAGATATTTTGAGATACATAGATTTATTGCCCAGTCCTATATAGAATTATCATTTAAACTCTCTCCATACACCCTTAAGTACAGAACAAATAAGATGGTGAAAGTCTTTTTCGCTTTTTAAGGGGACAGCAAGGTTTGAAAAGGTTAAGATTTACTGGTCTATAATTTAGAGCAAAGGTTCTTTTGCCAAAGGATCCAAAGAGCAATTGTAATTTTTTTGATCATAATAATAATAGCTCCATTTTTAATAAAATGCTTTCTATGGAGAAAAAATTTAGGGAATGATTATACTTACTAATACATAAACTAAATACATTTTTGTAAATATTATAACATGCAAATTTTTCATGAAAAATAAATTAGGAAAAAAAATTGAAAATACAAAATGTTACTCGAGGCTCCTAAATTTATACTAGTTTTCTCATCTTGCAATTGCTCTGTGCAGTGACAACAAAATAAAATAGTCTGATGTCATAATTTACTTACTTATTTAAAAGCTAAAAGGCTGAGTAGAGCAAAATATACACCTATGTTGGTGAAATTGCAACACAATGAAAGAACTGTCTGACATTTATTCATTAAATTACTGATAGTGGTATAAATAAACAAGTGCACTCATTTTCTAAATAAATTCTAATCATTTATGAGAAGGCATTGAGAATAAGATACAACAGTAACAAACTGAAAGATAAAACAGTAACAAATTATCACATCAAAATATAAAATTTCTACTTGATATATATTGTAAATAGATATCAATATAAGATTAGACATTACAAAATTAATTTCTACACATTAATTTTAGAATGAATCACAGCTAAGTTATAATCTTATTTAATAAGAATCACATATAGACCTGTTGTGTTATATATATACTTATACCATGTATATTTATATATATATACTATATATATATATATATATATATATATATATATACCTGGTCTGTCTAGGTTTTTTTGAGAGGTACCCCTTTCGTGAAAAATTTAGACATAATTTGTAAAAATTAAAAAATCAACACAAAAATATAGATTTATCATTTCTTACGAGACACAAAAATAAAATTTTAAGAAAAAGTATTTGCTGAAACTATATCTAATTTTATTCAATTATATGTAATTTTAATTTCACTTTCTATTAATTTTATTATAAAAACATGGAAGACCATTGAGTATTTATTTCAGTTTTTTATTAAAGTCAAATGAAATTTTAGTTTTTACTGATTATAAATATTTACTGGTTATAACTTTACAATAGGTAAGATATATATATATATATATATATATATATGTGTGTGTGTGTAGTAAATATATGTGCGTGAAAACAAAAAAATTAATAAACTTGTTCCTTTTATAATACTGTATTTATATTTTATAATGCTTGGGTTAAAAATTGTGAAACGTTATGTATTTAACAGTAAAGAAGATTCAACCTATGTATTAGTGATAAAGTGTTATTCAAACATAATAAAAAATACATATAATAAAATTAAAATAACTTTTCAGATTTATTTCTATTTTTAAGCTTATACAACACTTTTTAATAAATAAAAATATTTATACAGTAAAACTTAAAGTTTATGACCACAAAATGAAAAAACCCAATTCCCCCCGGGTTTTTTCAAAGCCTGAAAAACAATAAAATATTTAATTAGAAAAGCTTTGATCAATATTTTCTAATCATTATCTTAGAAACTTATAAGTTTTAGTTGTTGTGCTCTTATCCAAATTATACTTCAGTTTTTAAAGTTATTTTAAAGATTAACACATTTAGATATTATTTTTGACAATTAAATTTTCCTTTTTATCTATAAATTTTTTTAATAATTTTCAGCAAACAAAAAATTCTTTAAAGAAGTTTTAATAAACATATAAATCTCTATTTTGATTTTGAGCTTTTAGTGTCTATTTTAATTTTCCTTTAGTATACTCTTGTTACATAACAAACACATATCATACTTTATACATAACACATACCTTACTTGATATCTGACACATTTA
This sequence comes from Parasteatoda lunata, assembly GCA_949128135.1. NCBI lineage: Eukaryota > Metazoa > Arthropoda > Arachnida > Araneae > Theridiidae > Parasteatoda > Parasteatoda lunata. The sequence continues at coordinate 31,250,561 of OX421979.1, forward strand.
AAAAAATTTTTTTAGTAGTAACGAATAACAATCATTCCTGTACCATAAACTAAATCTTATATTAATAACTTTTATATAGAGAATTATATTACAAGACTGGATTAAATTTAGGTAAATAGAATATCATTGTTTTCAGAAATTGAAAAGTTAAACTTATTTCTTTTTTTAAAATTGTTTAATATTTTCATACTGCTTATTTTACTTTTAGACGTAATTTTAAAATCTATATAACCTTTTACAATTCGCTTACATTAATATTTTGATAAATTATGTATACTTATATCATTTTGAGCACAATTTTTAATGTTTTAAAACGAATTAACTGTTAATAAGCTACAGAATTAACGTTGACAGACTTAATTTTTATGAAAAGTATTTATACACTCATAACTACAACGCTATGAACCTTGTTCACACAACAAATGACATTAGAAACATTTCATCTTACATAAAATTATTTACGAACCTAGTGAATTTATTTAATAAAAATTAGATAGATTGTAAAACATAACATTTAACATCCCAGCAAACAAGAAGCAAACAATTCAGAACAAACAACTTTGACAATTAATTTACGTCATTAATTAGAAATTATTCCGATAATAATATTTAAAATTAGCGAAAAGTTAAAAACTACTTACTTAATTATAATTCAAAACCAGCTACATATGATCTTTTAGAATGGAATGTTCTTTCGGTAATGTAGGCTTAACCTAAATATAAAAGTGAAGCATTGCAATTAGAAATGAAGACCTGACACGATATTAATAGAGTTTATATAAGTAAATAGAAGATGAATAAACTTTGCTTACCTAAATTAAATCAGTAAGGTGACTTTTGACGACAATATTACGCTAAAAATTCATGGATCATGGTAAAAACATGGATCGTAAAGCGCGACGTCAGAGCTGAAGATCACGTGACAAGCGGATAAACTTTGTTGATAGCAATACTGAGATCGCTTCACCTTCCAATCCCATTCCATAAAGTTATCACGGCATTCTATTTTTTACTTTCACTAATATGAGCAAGTATAAAGAAATTTTACTCATTTTTATCTTTCTAGCAAATATTTTGAACTATGGAACTAAAATATATTTAATAAAGAGTGTTTTAAGAAAAATACTTTTAAAGTTTTATTGACGGAATTCATTCAATAACTTGTTCACAGTATCTATATTCCTCCGCTTTCAAAATATTGATAGGAACGGCCACGGTATAGATCGATGTTTCTGTGCTACTTGGGTATGTAACAATTGAAAAAAAAAATCGAAATGTTTACAATTTTATAGGCATAACCATTTCGAAGTTCGTTCAAAACGGAGCATGGTATCTTTAGATAGAATATGTGGATGCAAAAAATTTACTTTATTTGCGAAACATTTAAATATTTCATAAGCCAATCGATGCATATAAAAATAACATTTTATATCAAAATGTTCCTTAAATGATTTGTTAAATGTGCGTGAAATTTCTAATTTTTATTAGCGAATAATTTTTGCGTTATGAGAGTAAGAAGGGTAGAAATTTTTTGAAATAGCAGTTACTGCTACAACTATTTTTCTTTATTACAGAAGTAATTTTTACACTTACAATGTATGGTAAATTACACCATACAGTACAAAATACACAGATAACAGAAAAAAATTAGATTTAAATTTACATTAAAAGGAATCTGTACATTATGGTATCAATATTAGTGATTTTAGATTTTTAGAAACTCACTTGAATAAAATAATGTGAGAAAAAAATGTAAAGTATAAAATTCGTTTTAATTTAAATATTTTGAATTAATTTGTTTGAACCCCCCTGTCGGGGAAGACTTGATCCCTTGTCGGGCAGAGTCTGGCGCCACCCTTGTCCTTGTACCCTTGTTACTGCTCAGCAACTGACCACATTACTTTCAATTCCACAGATTTTACAAGCATGTATGTCACATGTTCTAGTTGGATCTTAGCCCAACTAGATAACTATTTATAATTAGTAAGTTCTAGCAAAGTTGAAGATCAGACTGAAGTTAAATTCTCTAACCACAACACTACCACGGCCGGTAATATTAATAGAAGGTAAAATATTAATACTATTCCAAAAAGATAAAAGGAAATAAAAATTTATTATACTATAAAATATAGTTTACACAAAAACAGTTTAAATAAATACAGAGTGAAACCTTAAACATTCAAAATCAGTATTAGAATAAAAATTTCCAAATAAAATTTCAAAAAATAAAACATAAACAACTATGATTGCTAATAAGAAATTTTACTAAAACAAAATTATACATTTAAATAAAATTAACTATTTATAATTTAGATAATAACAACAAATGTATCTAGTTACATTTAAAAGTGATTTTTATGCATGACAGGTACATGAGATACATTAATATCAAAATTAGTAAATTCAATTCAAATTGAAAAAATAATACTTTATAAAAATGAAATTCAAAGGACTACCAACATTATCTAGGTTCACTAAAATCAATAAAAATATCATTTTTGTTTATCACACTTTTTTCATTATTCTATTAAAAAAATTTAGATTCTTTTTTTCAATTTTTATTGAATTTATAAAAAAAAATAAAAAAAATTTAATGCAATTAAAAATGTAAATACTTTCATAAAAGGAAATAAAAGAGAAAGGACAGTTAAGCATTTGAGCAGTTATTGCACATGGAATCACAGCAGCTTGCAATAAATACTATATTTGTGCAATAGGTTTAATATCAATAATGTTCACAAAATATCACAGATGTTTTACATTTCACTTTTTTCAAGTAAGAGCAATAATATCTACTTTAAATAAATATTAAAAAAAGCCGCCAGTGTTAGGAAAAAGCAAGAAGGAACAATAATCCAAACAATAACACTTATATCACCTAAAAAATAATACAAGAATTTCTTAACAAAAAAACAGTGTCTGGTAATCAAGTGGAGAATTTAAAGTTGCTATATGTATTTACGAAAACCGTGAAAGTGATTCATTGGCTAAAAAATCATGCCAATATTAAAAAAACAGCAATACAACAACGGATGCATTAGAATTTTTAAGTGCCCAAGCATCACTACAACAATAACAGCAACTCAGTAACAAAACCTTTGATTGTGTTATAGTAAAAATAATAACATATAATTTAATTCAATAGATATAAAGTGGCTATGTACGGCATAAAACGCATTCAATAAAAAATAAAGAATTTTGATAACAGTATACGAAAAGCGGTAGCAAGTAGTTAGATATGCATAAGATTTAAAGTGTCTATTATAACACAATAACAGAAAATTACTGCCTAAGAAATCTTTAAGCAATGCAGAAAAAACTGTTATGTGCAATTATATTAATCAATAGATAGATAGGAGCTAAGCATTGCAAAGTAATAAAAAAAATTTAAAAATTGAGAGCAGTATGCAAATTTATCACAATTCGAAAAAAAATTCAATAAAAAAAATTAAAAAATTTCCGTTTTGGAAAAAAAGAGAAACTATTCAAGTGTACATTCCAGTAAAAACAGACTTGAAAGAAATTTTCATAGGGTGCCTAATGATCCAAGCATTATTGCGAAGCCGGCAAAATCTGTAACCATCCTCCAATTCACCAAACTTATCAATCGAGATTATACCATTTGAATCAGCTACACTAGCTAGAAGAGCATGAAACTTTCGCTTATTAGCCCATGGAAAGGTACCTTCAACATCTTTAGCTTCAGCCAAATGAATACAACTGCAGCATTTAACATCAATTGATTCATCTTGTCCCCAAGCTTCTAAAGCAGCATTTTTACCAGAGGAACCTGCTTTAAATGGACAATTCTGATTATAAGTTGTGAAATTGTTCTTGATGTTTGACGATATATATAAAGATTCCATATCAAGAATATTCCCAATATTGTCTTCTTCTGATGCTACAATAGTAAAACCATCACTTTCATGAAGTTGTTTCATGATGTCATCTAAGTATACAATGGCAAAGATATTTGAAGTTGTAACTAAAAGTCCCAAGATTGTAAGACTGAAACACTCTCCATAATGTTCTCTTACCTAAAAATGAATGTATTCCTTTAATATAAAATAAAGTACAATCTTTAACACTTGTTATAGTTTTCTAACTATTCTGAAAGTCCTACTTAATCCCTTTCGAAAAAGTTTTTTTTTTTTTTTTGTTTAATCTTATAGTAATTGAAGAACATATTTATTAATGGTAATTGAAGATTTTATTAATGGACATATTTATTAATGGTAGTCTTATGGTAATTGAAGAACATATGTATTAATTATTGATAAAGAAACTTTCACTTTTTATGCATTATGCAGCAAAGCATCCTTTGTGCATGAATAAAAGATTACAGAATGCATTGTGTACCAGAATTTTAAGCATAAATATCGCAAAACCACATTTCATTCTAATAAGTATGTTAATCTCAAAACAATAGCTATAAAGTAAATTCTAAAAAAAATTAACAAAAACTATCCTTTTATCTTTCACATGTACATTTGCATTAGGTACTTGAGACTGAAATTATATTTCCAGCTGTGCAATTAATTTATTTAAAAACGATAGGCAAAAGCTTTATTTATTACATTAAATTCATTGAAAAAATATCTCCAGTTTTTAACAAATGAACAAAAACAATTTTTTTCATACACCAAGTAGTTTTCTTTTTTAAAAAACTTAGCATTAATTTTTTTTTCTGTTACAAAGAATCACAACAATGTAGTAGAAAATAAATGTATATTTCAATAAAAAAAATGAGCTTAAATAATCTTTTTAAAAAATATTGCACATCTTATATACTGATGCTGTGTAGCATACAAGAACATATATTTCAGTGTTTACTTTACAATTATATCATTTAAAAATATACACATCATTCAGAGTGTTAAATAATTTATTCAAAAAATAATGTAATTTTCACTTAATTTTTTTGCAGTTAAAAAAAAAAAAAAAAAAAAAAAAATTTACTTTTTTTTTTTCGATAACAAATTATTTTACTGCATAAATGTTAAACTTGCGCATATGTTTAGCATACTTCTAATAGAAAACTCAAACGAACTGTTTGAATACACTTTTATATTAGAAAAAAAAATTTTAAATAGTATTTGTTACAGCATGGTAATTTTTTAGGTTTCTACCAATTGTGAAGATTATTAAAAACTTATAATATAATAAATATTTAAAAATAATTATAATATTTTATCTTCTTCACATGTAAATTAGAATATATACTAAAAAATTTTTTATTTTAATAGGATAATTTTTTTTTAACCTGGTGAGCAAAAAATGTCAACAAATTGTAATAAACAAAAATAAATAATTGTGAATTAAATAATGGATTTTGATGAATGAATTTCAATAATTAAAATTTTATACAATTCTAAAATTCTCATTTTTTTCTCCTCTACATTTTCTTACATTCAGAGTGTCTGGCACAGGAGGTCTGGATTCACTGTGCGATGGAGAGTTTTATCTTATAGTCTTATAAAATGTAATAAGCACTTCAATTAAAACTGCTTGTAATAGATATTTTCAGAATAAAGATTTTAAAAAATTGATCTTTTGTATGAAAAATAAATACAGTAAAAGATCAATATAATGACACAGCACAAGGAGTCCACTATTATGATGAATTTAGAAGTTACCATCAAAATCCTAATGTATTTAAGATACAAAAACAGGTATATTTACAATGAGTAAAATATTTAAAGCATTCTACTATTTTAACAGTTTTTTAATAAAAAGCATTATTTATTTTTGGTATCAATACATAAAAGCACATTGTTTCCTTCATTCAATTTTGACCCCTTTATTTAATAAAACAATGTTTGAGTGACCAGTGGCTAAGTTATTTTCCTATTAACAAAAGAAAAGTTTTTCCACTTCCTTTAGAAATTCAACCCCAGAGCAAAGAAAATGTGTATTTTTTTGACCAGATACCTATCATGTCTCCTTATTCCTTTCTTGGCAACTTACAATCAAAATCAATATTTATTATTAACAATAATGCCAAAAGGTATTGCACTTCATTTAATTTTATTCTTACAAAATCTCGTTATGATTCGAAAACTTTTTTTGAAAATATTTCTGTGATGAACATTTCTGCCTTCCATGAAGCACAGAGCAGCGTAATTCAGTCAACAATCTATAGCAAAAGCCATTATCTTTAAATATGTATTTCAAGTTAAAATAGTTGCTTACAATAAAAGAAAAAGACATAAATATGTCTTTTACATGAATTATCAGTCTTTTTATTACTAATTTTGCATTAAATTGCATATTTTCTTCCAGCAACAAGTTCTTTATTTATAACCACAATTTCATCGGCTGTCATTAATCAATGCAATAATGGACTTAAATTGTTTTGTTTTTTTAAAGTTTTGACTTTTTAATGTATCAAAACTTTAAAAAAAATGTTTATTTATAAGAAAATTTTTAAATATAAATTAATTAAGACTGATAAATATATATTTAAAAAAAATTACTTCTGAAACATTTTACTGATCTAGATTAGTAGCATTGAAACTATAAGATATAAATCAAATTATACTTAAAATAAATTTATATTATTTAAAAAAATTCTAATTTTAACATGGAAACCCTCGGACTCAAGAGCAAGAAGACCAGAAAAGAGATGGGTTGATGATACTGCCAAAGATCTAACCACCTAGAAGGTGAAAAACTGGAAGTTGAAGGCCAAAAACAGGAAAGTTAGGAACAATATTGTTTGGCAGGTCATGGTTCACAGCAGGTTAATACAATAAGTACAATAACACTTTACTTGAAATTTTTATATTCACATTCTGTAATAACCATTTTATACAATAATTTCTAATTATAAAAATATTTTAAAAATGCTACTGTTTGAACAAAATTCAAAAAGCTTTTAAACATTTCTTAAATTAAAAATATAAGCTAAAAATCCTTCAATGCATCACTGAAAACCTAACAAAACTTTAAAGAAATTCTATTATGTAAAAATTTATGCTCACAATTAACATAAGAAAAAGAGCAAGAAAATTCAAATTTTGAAAACAAATTCATGGAAAACTTAATGCTGGTAAAACATAAGGATAAGCAAAGAAAAAAGAAACAGGATATTTATAGTAATACTGGTTTACAAGAAGTTTATGTTTTATAGTTGTATAGAAAATCAAACAGTATTTACCAATACAGACTGGTAATGGTTTTTTATATCGAAACAGCTATTCTTCTTACTACATGCAGCAACACAATAAAGTGATCTCTTAGCCTTGTAATGTCCTAATAATTTCCCTGTAACAAAAATTGAATTTCATAATTAGAAACCAGAACAACTATCATCATTAGAAAAATTGATACTTAGGTGAAAATTTAAAAAAAATTAAAAGCAAAACAAAATCCTGTTAGTTAAAAATATTTCTTCCAGTTATTCATATTTACAGTAACATTTCAGATTTACAAATTGTTCCTTGATAATTGTTTCTGTAAATATATTTTTAGAAGAAATGTTATTAAGCAAGGAAAAAAATATCATTTTTGAAGTTGAATCACTAGTGAGGAAGGCAAAATTGAAAATAAAAAAAAAACCTGTCTGATTGCGGGAGAAAACAGAGAGGAGTTAAAAGTTTATAACAAAATAAGCACAGCCAAGTTTCATCAGGCAATCAAACTGGTCTGGGTGCTCTCTGCCCTTTTTCCTCACTAATTATTAGAAACTATTTGATAGCATTTTTGTTTTTTTCTCGCTTAAACATTAAATTGCAACCACTTAAATAAATATTTTTTGACATCATTTTTGTAACAAGGATACTAAATATATATATATAGGGATGTGATTCACAAACACCCTGGGTATACGACAATATAATTTAAAAATAAACTTACCCTTATCAAAGCAATTTAAGACACGACAGAATTTTCCATCTCCTAACAAACAGTCTAAGGCAGTTTGTACTATGTTAAGAAAGTATAATGAGTCCAAAGGGCTCAGGAACCAGCCAGTAAGAATAGGAAAAATATCTTGCCATTGTTTTAAGCGCTGTCTGAAATACTCAACATTTAAGCCTTTGGTATTGCTCTTAGCAAGTATCTAACACAAGAAAGAAAATGATAAAACCATTAGGTACTTAAAAAAATATTTGTTAAATGCAAAGTTATGAATGAACTTTAAGATGCATGGCTCAAAACAATTGAATTTTATTTTAATTTTATAATTTGAGCCATTTGACTCACTAATATTAATATAGATTTTATGAAATTTAACATAGATACTATTATTAATAAAGATACTGTGATAAGAAGTTTTTTACAATCCCTCTAAAGGAAAAAGCACCACAGAAAATCACATGATTGTATTCAATTTTGACTATCATGAGTTAACCTAGAGTAACAGCATCACACCAAATGATTCTGAATACAGTTAATCTTTATTTTGACGGGATGAACTACCAAAAATGTGTTTTGCTTAATCTAATAATATAAAGCCATCAGTGAGGACAAACTATAATAATACATTTTAAAAAATGAAGTTAATTTAGCTTTAATAATTGTGGTCAGGCTGCATGGCCAGATTTTTCAACAAAATAAGCACCTTTTCAAACAATCAAAAAATATTTTCAATCACTTTCCAAAACATAAATCATTATTAGGATCTGTGCAGTAATAAAAATTTTAATTTTTTTCTATCATTTAAAGTTCGTAATTTATAAACATAAAATCAATAAAATTCAAAAATATTTTCAAAAACTTTACATCCCCAGGATAAAATAACTAGATTCTGATAATTATTGCAGAGAAAATTGTGAAAATCATGCATTTTTTGTAATTTAGAACAACAATTGATATGGAAAAGAAAAAATCTCTTTTTGAAAGATAAAAAAATTAAGCCCTTTTTGCAAACCCCAAATAAAAGAAAGGGCTTTAAAAAAACGTAAATCTAAAATAAGCACCTATAAGCACTTTTTAAAAATTCTACGCCGCACCCTGCGTGGTGGTATATATCTTTCAGTTTTGAGCAGAATTTTGTTGCATTGTTCAGTACTGATACCTGTCATGCATATTCGAAGTGATTTTTATCTCTCTTTAATTAAGTTAATCATATTTGCGAAAATTCTACAACAATGGATAATTATTCTTTTTTTTTTTTTTAAAGTAAAAAGTTTTTGCAAAAAAAAAATTTTTTTTGAACAAATTGAAACTAACTAAAAATATTATTAGATGTAATATATATATTATTATTATCGCTATTAATATAGAACAAACTACTCAGAATAAGTTCATAAATAAAAATGACCCTATCTGTAAGTTAATTTTCAATTCTGTATTGGCATTTCTGAAGGATGCTCCTATATTGATAAAAAATATATTAAGAAAATAGAGTTTCATTATTACATCACTTTAATAATGAACATTAAATTAATAGAGTTTGCTTTGCTCCATATTTTAATACTACAGTGGAAAGTCGCGTATCCGGAATCGGCGGGACTTCCCCAAGTCCGTATATTTGATTTTTCCGTATAATAGACCCCCAATTGGACCCCAAAATGATCTGAATCTAAGAAGCAAAAAATTAAACATTATTTTTCAGGCAATAATGTTTTAGTATTAGAATGATATCTAATCAATCAAAAACAAAATATTAGAAAAAAAATAATTATTGCTATTATAAAAATAAATATAGAAAATGAAAAATATTAATTGCTCTCTCCCCCATTTTGAACTAGAACGATTCAAGCAAGAAGGGGAAATTCCCGTCATTCACTAAGGTGGGTAGGTGGAGAAGAAAATTCATTTCCTCCTTATTTCTCATTCAAGTTGAGGGCGGGGCAGTGAAAAAATTCTTATTTTCTCTCCCATCAGTGGCTATCAATCAAGCATAAAGGTGTGGCATGCTGATTGGGTTCTCTTTATTTTTTCTTGTGTGACTAAAGGGGATTCCCCTTCCACTTTAACGTTTGTTGTGTTTACACTTTTTCAAAGTACTTTTTCTTTCTCTAACACTCTAATAAAAAGGTTGCAGGAAATGCCTCTTTTACTAGCCAGCTGCATAGGAAAGAAGAGGTGGAGAGGACTCAGTTGTGCTCCTTTGAAAACAAATCTCCCCCCCCCCTTTCCTGCATTCCAAAGGAGGAGCTTCACTAAGGGTATGGTCTTGGTAGATCTTCTGTTCCCCTTTCTGTTGATTTATGGGTTCAATGCATAAATCACTAGAAGCTAAGAAAGGAAAAAACCTGTCAAAAGACTTTTTTTTTTTTTTTTAAGAGAGGGAAAGGTGAAGAAATGTTTGTTTATTTTGATTGTTAAAAAGTGTCCGGGAAATTGACTCTTCTGTAAAAGGGACGTCCGGATATGGGACATGGGACGTTACACTGTATAAACTTTTAATTTTTATAATTAGGTTAACACATCTAATCAATTATATATAATATGACGTTCAACACACGACTAGAAAAAATTACAGAAAAAAAATACATTCAAAGACTCAAATTATTCAAACAATTGTCTAATGTCTTAAAACAACTACATAGCTTACTTCAGGTGATATTTTAAACTTTCCCATAGTAGAAGCTATTATAATAGTGTAGTCAAATTCAGCTGCCAAATTTAAATAATTCTGAACTTCAAATTTCTTAACATGAGTATTCTTTATGACAATTGGATGACCTACTTTCCTACAAGCTGTTTCAACTCTAAAAATAAAAATTAAGAAATCATCAATCAAGTTTTACTAAAATTACTCATTCTGAAATAAATTTCCTTAAGAACAAAAATATTTAAACTATTAGGCTTGAACCAAACTACACAGAATTTTAACTAGCTGAAAAATACATACTTCAGTAGGATAAAAAGAAAACTAATAATCTGAATATATAGGACAATTACAAAGGAAAAAGTTTTATTACTTTAAAACTATTACATTGACTTACAACAAATAGCACACTTTTACATTGATCGCTGCCCCCCTGCCCAAAAAATAAAATACCTGGAATAAAGGGTTGATTTGCTGTTTTGGTTTCAATCTGTGCTTTTGTCACAATTCTCAAAATAAAAATTTTAAGAACTAAATTTTTGTAAAAGTGAGCAAAATTATACAAAATAAGATTCAAATTAAAAACATTGTTATCTATTTCTGGTATCAATACAAAAAAAAAGGTGAAAAACTGAAATAGTTTCCATCTTAGAATTTTAACTCTTAAATGTCTGCGACGATTGGCTACATTATCTTCTTCCCAACCAAAGAAAAGTTCTTCTATTATTTTTAGAAATCTTGCAGTGCATTTAAAAAGAATGTGCCATTTATTGACAATGTATCTATCATGCCCCATTACTTCCCTTTAAAAAAAAAAACTATAAGATATTTCATTTCTTTATTTAAATCAACTTTCAATGTTATTGCAGTTCATTTTATTCTTGATGTAAAAATTTCCTTTTATTCATAATGTAAAAAATTTAAAAAACATTCATGATGTAAAAAAAAAATTCCTTTCAGGCGTAGAACTTTGTAATTAAAAATATATAATCTGTGTCAACAAAAGTTGTCAATTTCAGATGCATATTTTAAATTTAATATGGTTGTGTATGATAAAAGAGAAAATAAGATATTATGTCTTTTTTTTTAGTATTGAAATTGGTTACTTTATTAAATGTATGGATTTGCTTACAGTTATAAGCTCACTGTAACAACAATATGATCTATTATGAATTGTTGTTAAAACAAGCATTTACCGTAATTGCAAATTCAAATTTTTGAAATTTAAGATGAAAAAATGGTGTCAGAAATTTTTATGTTAATCAAACAAATACAATAAAATACTACTTCACAGTTAAATATACCACATAAACCAAATAAAACATCTAAACATGACAAGGTCAGTCAAAAGGTTTAAATACAATGACCACAATATACAGAGTACAAAATAACTAAAAATAAAAGACACATATATCAAACAAAAAGCCTAGTCTAAAAGAAGCGTTTACACTACATAAATATTTCCTCAATCTAAAAATAATGCAGTGTATATCAATTTAATATAGGGTGTCTTAAAAAAAGATTTTTAATTATTTTTCTACAATATGTACTAAACTGTAAAATTATACGCATACATATTTTAAAATTTATTTAACGTGTAGCTTTGTTTTATGTGTATTTAAAAAATAATAAGTTTCACAGGCATGATTCTTTTGACCTAAATTTTATTATAATCAACAAATATTTATTTTAAAAAAAAGTTACCTATTCTTGCAATACTCATGAGATTTTTTCAAGCTTTCTCGATCTCTCTTTGCGGTGGAAAAAGTGTCTTTGAAATAGTTATCAGCAGAGCAAACAACAGCACCTGGATATCTTTCTTCTGAAGACAATATCTGGGATAAGCTTTCTTTTCCTGTTCCAGCAACACCTCGAATAATGAACATAATTCTTCCATGATTTTTCAAATATTCCAAAGTATTATCATCTATGGTGTATGGGTACTGAAAAATTTCTTCACAATCAGTATCTGAGCCAGGAATAAATGCTTCTTTGCTTGCTGCCTTTGCCATTATGCTGTTAAAAATAAAACAGTTTAACACACACATTGAAATAACAAGTTGCTTGTTTATTAATTAGGAAAGTTGTAAGGAAAAACAATTAAAAACAAAAAAAGTTCTATACCAAATAAAAATGAATTAATACATCAGGAAAACTGAAGACTATTTTACACAAGTTGAAAACTATAATCAAGATTTTTTTAAATTCATTTAAACGTAGGTTGAACATTTCTTCTAGTAGTAGAATCTATTTCTTTAATACCAAATAAAAAATTTATTTATGAAAAAAAATTGGGTGTTGATACAGATAAACTTTAAAATTTTTTACTCATTCAATGGCAGATTTCCAAATGAAGTTTGTAGAAAATCATCAAGCTGCAACATTAGCCAGGTATGGATTTAACTCTGGTAGTTTTTCTTTTTTTAACCATTTAAGGAACACAAAAATGAATACAAAGGAATGAAATAATAGTTTTAAAAAATGGTTTACTCAGCAGACAGCAATTAATATTTCATTTTAGAGTTTCCAAAAATAAATTTCTCTATCTAAATAGATCACAACATGGGACTGGGGTTTTTGTTTGGTGTCCAGTGAACAGAAAATGATACACCCTACCACTCCTCAAAGTTTACATGTGGAGTTCAGGAACGCGCCATATATTTGTCTCTAACGTGTTAAAAATTAAACATACACACTATTACACCCCTAGGTGTCCGCAAACCAAGTTTACTTCACACCAGGTATAATTATAATAATTAATATTTTTTTAATAAATATACAGTTATTTATGATTATATTTATTGTAAATATTCTATTTTACAACGAATGATAAAAATAATAAAATAAGTTGCCCCCCTTACAAGCTGCATTGGATGGAGTAAGCAGAAGTGCCATGCAGCTTATATGTTCGCATGGGTCTGTTAAGGGCTAAGCAAGAGAGAGTACTTTTATTTACAGTGGAGAAGCTCAACACTTAAGGTCAAAAAATTTTAAAAGCGATGTAGCAAGCCAGTTTTTAGATAGAAACAAAATTTTTAAAAATTGTTTTCTTCTTTCAATTTTTTAAAAATTTAACCATTCTTTACCAATTATGATGTTTACAATTTTACATTTTAATTAGACAATTATACAGTAAATAAGACAGTCTTGATCATACTTATATGTACAGATAACAGTAGAATTGGTTAATGATCAATACGGTACTTAAGAAATTTTTATTATTACAGCATTATTTCATAATTAAACACTTCAAAAATTAATAAGCACAAAAAACAATATGAGAATTTGAACAAATAGCTAGCTAGAACACTCTTTTCCTGAGTATGAGAAACTGGTTCCTTATAAAATAAATAATGAATAAAAACATATAAAAAAGAGTTAACTAACTTAATTAGGTATTAAAATTACATTACTTAGGTATTAAAATCATTAAATTACCAATACTTAATTCAAATCGACGATTCTTTCCAATATTCCTGAAAAACATTCATTAAGCACTGTTTGACAATTCATACTGAAACTATCGACTTTCAAACAACGAACTCAAACAGAAACTAATAACAGCTATTGCCATTCTTAAATAATAAATAAAAAATTATAAAAATATTTTTTATTCCGAATTAATCCTTATTTTTAAAAGTTAGTGATAGAATCCGAAAGAAAGAAATAGCTTTCATTGAAAAATAACTAATATTTGAAATTTTATAATCGTAGAAAGTCAGTATTCTTTTAAAATCATATTTCTCAATGAATGGCAACACTGAAGTAAAAGTTTCGGTTTCGATACTGCAAGTAAGTAAACAAAGAAGGGAATTCCCTGTTCCATTCACGTTATCAACAAAAATTTAACGATTGTATATTTATTGAGTTACTTAAAGTTATGGTTTATTTGTTACTATAATTTATTTTAACTACACTGGAGTGATTCAATTATTCTAGATTTTTGATCGTTAGTTAAGTTCGTTTGCTAAAATTTATTGTTCCATCGTTAATATTACAAAGGTAAGGTATAATACAAAATGGAAGTAAAAAAATTTTTTTAATTATTTTTTTCTATGAAAATGTAACATGTAGGACCTAAAAGGCTAAGATGTTTAACAACATGATTAGTGACTCGCATTAATGTTGTATTTGATATCTAAAACTGATCGCGCGGAAAACTGGTTTTTTTGCTGAGTTATCAAAATTTGATAACTAGTATATATAACTAAAATTATATAACTAGTACTTGTAGCATGCAAAACCAAAAAAGGACTAAAAAAGAAATGGCCCATTAGCTGGAAGAAAGAGTCATCAAATTTAAACTATTGCTAAAGTGTTTGTTAAATTTCATTATTTCTTCAAAAGTAATAAACATACTAAATTCTGTTTTTAAAAATAAAAATTATGAGATTTACTAAGTTTTGGAGTATTATTTCTTAATCTAAAAATTAAATTATTTGATATTAGAATTTATTTTACCTTTCTCTTTACAAATTTTGGTTTCATAAATCCTGGACTCGCACATAAAAATATTGTATGATTCAGGTCTGTAAAATTGAATATGAATTATTCTCTAACAAGGAGCTTGCTTATTTGTATTAAAAATTATCTGATTTTGTATTATAATTAATCTATTAATGCTACTATAATTATCAAACTGTTTTCACTTCAGTTGTAAAAAAAATTATATAAGTTATTTATATAGTCTTTGTACTTCGAGTTTATCATAAAACCGAGCTAGCGAAAAAAATCTTGCTCTCAAATTATTATTAACCTCCACACAACCTGTGTAGTGAATACTACTACTGGTTTTACAACGATTGCTACTACTGAATGTTGAAAAGCAAGATTATAGTTAGCAATCACGTAATTGATGAAGACGATTTGCCTCCGTTAAGCTTGATAAAAAAATTTCCAGGTTGCAAAAACACTGACATGCCCTGTGACAGAATTTTTTCGGGCTTTCTGCGACAAACCTCCTAGCATTAATAATATATTTTTCTTTAAGATACTTTTAATTATAACAATTACTAAATTAAAGTAACAGAAACGTTGTGTTTACAGATGATAGTATAGAATAAAAACGTATAGAAAATTTTAATTGTAAAAGTAATATTTTTTTAATTCTAATATTATTGACACTTTCTCGTATTTTGTAGCATAATTACTTCCCCTTTCTAATTTTGTAAATCATTACAAAATTTAAAAGTCATAAATAAATTAAACGATAGTAAATTAAAACTTGTACATAAATTAAAAATCGTAAAATTCATGTAGTAATTCCAAAATAAAGATAGACGACAAAATCACGCGAATGAGACTAAAATCTTTCTGCAAAAACTGTAACGTTCTGCGACAATGTCGCCGTGTTGCCGCAATTCTGCCACGGGGCTGACATGTCAGTGATAGACGAATGGAAAAATAATTATGAACAAATAGAATATACAGATGCTGCCATTATAGGAATAATTGAGACTCCGGCAATATAAGAAGACAGCAAAAAGGAGAATCTGGCTGAATCCATGCAACGAATGAGTCAAAGCGAGAGTCTCGCTGCTCTAGAGTTTGCAATGTGATTCGCCGTGAAACAGCTCAAACAAACTCCAGCCGGCAGTATACTTTTTTGACGATAATGCGATATTGCTGTGTAAAAAAGTAGCAGAGTGTTTAAACAAGCAACATTACACAATTTACAATTAGCCTAATGTAGTAGTAATATGAAGAATAATTTAACTTTCTGTAATACAGTAAATTTACCCTGATCCTCTAATAAAAGTAAATTTTCTATAAATATATATTTTTCAATTAAATACTGAAAAAAAAATTGCTTTGCCCTCATTTATTTAAATAGTTATTAAATTTTATGTTTTTAATAATTTGAAATTTCAAGGTAGGATGGGTCTTGTCCACCTCGAATTACCGAGACTCGACTGTATATTATTAAAATATATATTATCCATAATATTAATTGTGACTTGTTCACATTTTTATTTATATCAATTTCATTTTTAGGTATGGCTGATTTCAACAGAAGAAAGATTGAAACATCCTTTAAAAAATCATCTGACGAAGAATCTTTAAATACTTTAAAAAAATATCCTGTCGGTTGTGATGAAGATAAAGAAAAAATATTTTGTTTTCCCTTCATATTAGATAAAGAAACAATATTGTACATTGAGAATTATGCTAAAATAATGTTTATTATCCGAGGTCCACCAAGCACTGGGAAAGCTACATTGAGTGAAATGATAACAGAAAGATATCCACATGCTATTTATTGCTGTGCTGATCGCTATTTTACAAATTCATTTTCACGGTCCGAACGTACTCGAGAAAGTATTAAGGAATCGCATGTATATTGTACCAAGAAGTAAGATTGAGGTTTATGTTAAGTTTTTTAAAAAGTTATACATTAAGAGCATATTCTGTATTAATTTGCATTTATATTCTATAGCATTTAAGTTATTACTTTAAGTTAATAATTTGCTTTCATCATATTTTGATATTTTTTAGTTCCTAACTTCTGCAGTGCAATTTTCTTACAGCAGTGTTCAAATATCTACCAAATTTTAAAAAATTTCTTAAAAAATATTTATTAGCCCAATTAAGGTAGATATTGTAAAAAAAATTTATTTTTGCTGTACTCGAGTGCAGTAAAGTAATTTTTTTTAATGTAGAGAAATATATTCTTCAACACAGTTTAAATGAGATATAGGTTTTCTTAATAATTCATTTATGTTATGAGTTCGCAAGGCATTTATCAACAACAATGAAATTTATTATTGCACTTTCATAAATTTCAAAATGTTATTTAATTGAAGAAAGTATGTGCAAAAGCACAAAAAATTATTAATTTAGAGTCAATAAGATGTATTTTTAAAAATTCCATTTATTTTAATATTTGTTTCATTTATATATAAAAAAATATGTTATAATGTATGGGTATAAGCTTTAACCCACTGACGGTTCTGCACGTTAAAAGTCGTATTTTAACCTGCAGTCTTCACTGCATAGCAAAACCGGTTTTCCCATGTTAATGGATAGGGGAATTGTGTGTAGGGAAGAAACATTCTCCTAATTTCACTCATTTCCTTAACCGCCAGTGGGTTAAACAATGATATCCCTCACTTTTTTTAAGTTAGGGAATAGTTGAAATTAGGAAGTATGCATTATCAATTATTTAATATGATGCAATGATCATGTAATAAATCTGAAATCTTTTAAAACATATAATCTTTATTGTAATTTTATTTTTTGTATGTTGTGCTTAATTTAAATAGTGCACAAATATTTGTTTTATATTTATCTATGTTTCAAAGATGTCAAAGTTTGATATGAAGAAGAAGAAAAATAATGTATGCCATTGTCAATAGAGAGTCGACTAATCTCGGGCGTCATCGTGCACAGATAAATAGAGAACTCCTTGATGACTACAATTTTCAGTATACATTCTACTACTCATTGTTTGTTATATACAGAAAGATTCATTATCAGAAAGAATTAAAATTAATCATTTTTTCTCTATAAAACAAAATCATTTATACTTCTTTAACTCACTGACGGTTCTGCACGTAAAAAGTTTCATTTTAGCCTGCAGTCTTCTCTACATAGCGAAACCGGTTTTTCCATGTTAACTGATAGGGGAACTGTGTATAGAGGTGAAACATTCTCCCAATTTTGCTCATTTCCTTAACTGCCAGCGGGTTAAAGACTTATTTCTTTAAAACTTTTTCTGCTTTTGGTTATTCAATTGAAATATTGAATAGTTAACTCTTTTATTGTAAAATACAAACATATATTCGACCTATATCAGTGAACTTGGCAAGTATGTATAGTTTCTCATTTCGCTGCAAATGTTATAAAGTCATAATAATTCTAGAAGCTGGCTCCTAAGGATTTTACAACTTTTGTCAATACCTGGTCATATCTCTTTAATTTCTTATATAATTAGTGCTATTCCTAATTATTGAAATAAAATCCCTCAGGAGCCGTGGTATTTCAGGTGATAGAGTGCTCGCCTCCCAATGAGGTAACCCAGATTCAAACCTGACTTGCACTAACCACAGTGCTAACGTAAAATATCCTCAGTAGTAGAAGGATCATGGGTTAGAGTTCCCTTACCATCAGACTGTGAGAGGTTCTCTTGGTTTTTCTCTCCATGTAATGCAAATGCGAGTTAGTTCCATCCAAAAGTCCTCCACAATGATTATCTTGATCCTAGAGTTCCCTTGTTTTCTGGGTTGCAATTAAAATTACATGGCTACGGAGTTAAACACTGGTAGTCATAAATTGAAAATCGGGTCAGCTGTTCAACAACAGTTATAAAATTAAATAAAATCTATTTTTATGTTTTTCTTATGTTTTTATTAATCTTTCAAATTTCAGAGCTGAAAATGCTTGCAAATCTAATGCACAAACCATAATTGTTCAGAATACACACATGAGGAAGTGGGAAATGCAACAGTATCTAGATTTTGCTGCCTTGTATAACTACACTGTCATAATGGCTATAACATTATACAGATTCGACTGCACACCTAAGGTTATTATTATTTTTATGAACTTTAGCTGATGGATGCTAATAATGTCATTTTTATTAAAAAGTAATAATTATTTTTAGGCTCTTGCTGAAAATAATACTGATGGTTTGGATATAAGGTATTTTATAAATAGACTTAAACAATGGGAAGATGTTTTACCATTGATCACTGGTTGGTTTATCTCGCCTGATGACTCTTTACACATTCTAAGTCACACTGTAAAAACATTGGAAGGTTTACTCAATGACGGAAAATTTTGCAGAGTTTTCGATGCCTATGATATTGGTATGAATTCTATTTTGTTTTGCACGTAATAATATCAAACAAAATTGCATTGTATCTTTGATGTTTACTTAAACTATTGTATTGTTTTGTAAAATTATATGAGATAGATTTTAACAACAATTAATTTAAGTTGGAATTTAAATGTTTTGTTTCTTTAATTGATTTTAAAAAATATGATTTGATGGTGTAATTTTATGGTTGTTTGAATTCAGTACTAGAGTGAGTCTCTCAATTTTTTTTCAGTTAATTTCATTCAAATAATCGAAAGCTAATACCTTCTTTAGACTTTAATTGTTCATAGGTACATTTTTCTGTCATTAGTTATAAACTGAAAATCGAATCGTATTTAAAATATGACTTATTATTAAAAAAAACAAATCAATGTTAATGTATACCCACTAAAGTCCTATTCTCTTAACTTTCAAGTTTCAGTAGCTATAGTTTTAAGAGTGTTATCAAAATTATTATAAAGTAGTTATGCAATAAAAGATAGAAACTCTT
The DNA here is from genome assembly GCA_949128135.1 of Parasteatoda lunata. Taxonomy (NCBI): domain Eukaryota; kingdom Metazoa; phylum Arthropoda; class Arachnida; order Araneae; family Theridiidae; genus Parasteatoda; species Parasteatoda lunata. The sequence goes on from OX421979.1 coordinate 31,270,370, forward strand.
ATGTCACTACAATTAGAGTGCAAAGTTAGTGTTCCTAATCTCAAAAAACAATACAAGTGTGATTTGTATTCACATTTTTATTAAACATCGCTATTCGTATTCGCGTGTCTGTAAAATTCATTATTGTGATTTGTATTAAAGCAATTTTAAAATCAAACTTCTGGATTCATATTCAAGCAGTTTTAAATTCGTATTCACGCAATTTTAAAATCGATCATCATGATTTGTTTTCACGCTATTTTAATGTAAAACATACATTGCAGTTTATACTCATGCAATTTCAAAATCGAATATAGATATTTGTTTTCATGCCATTTCACATGCATAATTTGAAGGGAAAAAATTTATTCTTATTAAAAATGGTTGTAAAAAATATATTATTAATTAAATCTTGAGTTCTTTGTGTTTATTATTTTTTAAAAGAATTTTTATATCCTAGCTGATTGCTTTTGAGGATATAATTGTAATAATTTGGAGGGAAGAAATTAAAGGAGAAAAATAAGTTATTTAAAATAAAATTTATAATTTTACTTTCATTTGTTTTATACTTAATTAAATTGAGTAACAGTTTTACTTTATTAAATGTGTCAGATTTTCTTTAAAAATTTGCATTTTCCCCTTTTTTCACCTCCCACTTTGCAATGATTTTTGACAAAATTTGGGGGAGAACTTAATCGGTACTTTGTGGTACTCTTAATAATTTTTACCATTTACCGATGTTAATGGTAAATTTATATGTTTCCACCATTTGGCTTTGAAAGGGTCTCCTCTTGTATAGTATAGCCACTAATATGTACCTATACACGATTTTTATGAAATTAGCTGATACCCTAATTAAATTTCATTGCAATAAGGCTAAGCAGATTTGTCTGATTTGGTTCTTCTTTGTACGTTTTCTAATCAGTCTAAAGGTATATAGGCTAATTTTAACAAGCCTAAAAATGTTAATCAGATTAGGAAATACTGGAGATTTTTCGAATTTGTCTTGCTCAATGCGAAAGATCATGAACATTTGTGAAAAGAGCCAGAATTCGGAATTGGCAAACGACTTTATTACTTTAATCATTATAATTGGATATAAGAAATGTAACTTTTATGTTAAAGAGAGAAATTTTATTTACGTCATATATTTTTTATGAATGACTGTTGGCTGGCATCTATGAAAACTTGCAGTTTTTATGAAATATGGAAGAAGTAAAGGGTTTTTTTTTTATATAAGTCATGTTGTTTTGAAATCAATGTATTTTGTCCTTTTCATATGTTTTGTTTGTCATTAAATAAATTTAAAATCTTTTATATTTATGATTATTTAAATATGTTAAACAGTGTTTATGATTACATTCTAAATTTGACTGATAATAATGAGATTATTTCTTAGATTGTTAAAATAGCTATATTTTCATTATTTTTATTTTTTTTGCAGGTGATATTAAAGATTACTTTAAACCACGACAAGTATTTTATTGCCCTGCAGCTTTCTCAAAAAACCCATATTTTATGAAAAAGTACTATTTGTCGGATCTGGTAATTATTTTTTTCCTTAACAACATTATATGTTTCAATTACTGTTATTGTTTTCTGTTCTATATTGGAAAGTAAAATTTACATTTTTCACTAAAATGTTTAAAGACTTATTATTCTTTAAAATATTCATTATCATCATCAGAAATGCTTCCTACAATGGATTTTCTGTAATTTTTATTGCTTAATAATTTTAATTTCTTCTACAAAATCACAGAAAAGTGAACATAGTATTGCAAAGCCAATTTACAAGATTTTTATTGCTAAAGGCATTGACAGGTCAGGGGAACAGGGAAAAACCTGTAATTTCTCAGAATTTTATTTTGACTTGAAAAGACTGGGAAAATCACAATTTTTTTTACAAAAATCTTGTAAATTCCTACATCATACCTGATAAATAACCAGTCTCAGAATTGCCAGTATCAGTTATAGAGACTCTAGTTAAATAAATCTAACATCTATTACAATTATTTGTTATAAAAATTACACATTTTAGTGAAACTTCCATTCTTATTCAATGATATTTTTTGCTCACAAAATTTTATATTTGACATTACAAAAAAAATTCAAAGTTTTTTTTATGAAAAATTGCAGTGTATAAATAAAATATTGTCTGAATTTGCATTGAAATTTTCTTGATATACTCAAAAAAGTCATTGCATTTTATTTTATTTTTTTTCTGAAATTAAATGGGAGCCTTCTGCTACTTATAATTTGTAAAAGACTCATATTAGAAATTTCTTCAAAATTTTAAGAATAAACTTTTATTTGTTAATTAACTTAACTCTGAAGAACTAAAAAGCTATTGGTTTCAAATTGTGACTAAAACTCGTCAGAAACTCTTGACTTAAATTAAACTCTTATTTATGTTCTCATATGCATGAACTTATTTGTTTAATAATTAAATGTAAAGCAAACTTTCTTATGCTTGTTGTTAACTTGTTATCACCTTTGTTGTTAACCTTCATATAATTTAATCAATTAATTACTATTTTCTTGATTAAAAAATTTTTACCAATGGGATATAGACTAAATATTTCATTTTAATATGTTATTCTTAGGCTTAAATATAGCAAGTCTTACATTAAACCTTGTTTTTCTAAAATCAATCTCAAACACATTTCTAATACTAATATAATCTCTTTAAAGCTAAAAATAGTTTGTTTTTTTTTCCTTACTTTTTAAGAAAGAGAAATTAAGTAGCTAAAAAACTGAAATGAAACTCATATATAAATTGGAAATGTAATTACTAATTTTAAAAAGAAATTCTTGAAATACACTAAAAGACAGATATTGTATGTTTTTCTACAAAAATTAATGAATCAAAATGAAATTAGTTAACATACTTCTAAAAAATAAAATAAAAAATTTGGAAAAAAAAAAGTAGATTAATATATGAGATAGATTTTAATAACAATTAAATTAAGTTGGAATTCGAATGTTTTGTATCTTTAATTGATTTTAAAAAATTAGTTTAAAATAGTCGGATTAAATTAAATATTTCAGACCAATAAGTTGTTAATCTCCTAATCCTTTTTAAAAAGAATTTTAATTATTAAAATTATCATACCATCTATATTTTTTATTTTTAAGTTCAAACTTCTTACAGAAAGTGTTTCACACTCTGATATTAGAAACTCTTGATTTAGATTATAATCTGCTGAAATAGCTTGCTATATCTAATTTTAAATTTTCTATTTACTAAGTTTTCAAGTAAATCTCTCTGCCTATTTAATAATTTAGAAACAATATTGTTTACTTTATTTATCACTTTTTATAACACTATATATATTTAGAAATATATATATATATAGTGTATATTCATAGAAGTTTAGGAGCATATACAGAGCCACCATAAGCCTTAAACACAAATACGAAAAAAAAATTCAGAATGCAAAAGAGTCAATCCAAAAACTACAAGTATCTGTGCCCATCTCAAATCCAACCCATCTATTGGTGATTGAAATGGGCTACAGGTGGTGCATAGCAGAACCAGTCTTTTCAGATGGTGTATTCGAGCATTGTTTTTGCAAATATTAGACTTCAGGCTTGTGAAAAGCTTAAAAATAAATAAATAACTTGGGAAAAAGTAGATTGCTTTAGCTTAAAAACTGATTAACTTTGATACTCTAATTTATTAATTTGCTTATGATTTTTAATAAAATAAAATTAAAAATAATCATACTTATCTGTGTTCATTGTTGTTAGGTTCAAGCATCTTATGGAAAATGTTTCCCTCTGTATATTTATGGATATATGGTAACCACAAATGGCATTTTTGCCATTGTGTATTTCAGTACAAATATAACACATCTGCTTCTGAAACCAAACTCTGGCAAAGAAGATTCTCAATCCAGCTTTGCAAATATGATGAATTCCCTCAATATCCATCCCGATCTTTCCGAAAATTTTGCTTCGTTTCCCAAGGAAGTACCCGAAAAGACGACTGTTTGTTTTGAAGATCAAGACAGCTCAAAAGAATTGGAGTCTTATAAGTGTTGCTTTATAGATTTGGCAAGAAAAGAGGCTTCAAAGTTTGATATAGAAACAGTTCACCAAGAATTTAACCAATTAATTAATTTGATAGTTGATGCCAATGGATATTTAAATGCTGATGAGTGCACTGAAATCGGAAGTGGAAATGAAGATAAAATGTATCGGTTGCCAAATGATAAATGGTTTATTAAACCATCAAAAATTATGAGCTTAAAGAGTATTTTTACAGGTTATTATGTTTAACTATATATTTATATATATAATACTTAAAAACTCTTAATTTCTGCTTCAGATTTAAAAACTTTTTTTATTACTTAATTATTTTCCTGGTGCTTTCATACTTATTGGTTTTTCATTCCGAAATTTCGAATGGAATAACGTTTTGATTCTTTCTTTTTTTTTTTTTTCTTTTTTTTAGTTCTATTAAATTTTCTAAAGTGTGATTAATTTTCTTTTATAGTTTTATGTAATTACTAAAGGAGGGACCTTCTTCTTACTTGGTTCACCAATCAAAACTATTGTTATGCAATAATTTTTTCACTTAATAATAAACATATTTCCTTATCAAAATTATTTAATTCACTTAAATGCTCCGCTCACCAACTTGATGATTGATTCTCATTCATGATTTTTTAGTGTCACTGTTTTTTTATATGTTTGATTTTTTTTTCTGTTATCCAATTTTATGGCTGTTTATATTAAAATGATAGCAACAGTTGTTACTGTAATCATTTAATTATAAACAGCTTGTATTACTACACTGTGTATTATTATTTATTACTTATGATACTTTTTATACAATGATCAATTTATTACATTCGACTCTTTTTTACTGTATTGTACCCTGTTATATACATTAAATGTAAGTTGATTTATCAATGTATGCATAGATTTTACCAAATGTTAATGTATTTTGCATTGAATTTTTAGATTATATTTCAAATAACATATTCATTAAGTACCTATTATGTTGAATTTTAAGATTGTTAATAAAATTTGGGCTAAACTGTTTCCAGCAATTCCTCTCTTGCGCATTTTAGATATGATTTGTTGGCTTATATTATAGAAACTTTTAGAATAGAATATTTTATCAATTCTTATGTGAAAAAAATAAATAAAACTAATATATATATATATATATATATATATATATATAGGAATGCAAAAAATATTTTGAAGGGAATGAAAAAAAGAATATGAATACATGTTAAAAAGGGTTTACTGTAATTACTGCTTTAAATGTATATTTTTATAATCTTTTTCAAAAATAAAATAAAAATTATATGTTTGCGTAAGTTTAAAAAAAAAAGTTATTCAAATCATTATTAAGAACAGCTAAGTTGAAAGCATCAAAATAAATCTAATTGATGGATGAAACTTAACAATTTTTCTTATAATCTCCTTTCAACTCTTGCCAATTTTCTCCAACAATCAAAGAGCTTTTAACTCACCTTACTCAATAGTGATACATTTGATTTTTAATAGCGTATTTTTCCACGTTCAAATATTGATTGAAGTGCACAAATAATAGTAATAAATAATTAATGGAATTTTAACTTTATTTTAGAGAAGCATATTCTAAAGATATGTGAAATTTTCTAAATTTGTTTAAAAAGCTTTAAAACTACAATTGCATAAAACAATTGTAAATTTTTTTCTGCGTAATTACTTTTTCTTACTTGTGACTTTCTATTATTGTATTATTACTATTAAAATTTTCAGTGCTCTCAAGTTTTTTTTTGAAATAACTCAATATTTAGAGGGAAGATTTTAAAAAAGTATGAAGTGAGAAGCTTTTACTATTTTAAATGCAGCAAAAACTTATGTTATTCAGAATATACATTCCTAAAAAATTTAATTCATCTCTTAATGATTTGATTTAAAAACAATTGAAATGAAAAAATTCAATTACCTCAGATTTGTTAAATATTATGAGTGTAGGAACCATATAATAATTTACTTCTTCAAAAAATGTTTAGCTTCAATTCTCATTGTCTTTACATTTCAAAATTATTTTTAAAGAAATTTATCATTTCATTAAATAAATACTGTATCAAGTAACAAATTTTATTGAAAATTTATTAAGGGCCATTTAGTAATTTACATTTGTAATATGAATTTATTGAATTTTTTTGTATGCTTAATTCTTTACATATCTTTATAAATTCGGTATGATCAATAATATTAATCTTATTAATGTTTTGTGGAATACGCAAGTCTAAAAAATACACTCGATAACCTTTTTAAATAGTTAAATTAATTATAGTTTGGAATTATAAAGTTTTTTAATTAATTAAGTAATTATTAGTTTAAAAAATAGAATGAGCAACTCAATATTGAAAATATCTAAAAATGCATATAAATTATTTTTATGGTGGCTAATATAATCAAGAAAAGAGTTCTTTGTCAGAAACAAGTTATTTTATTATGATCATAAAAATTTTATATATATGTGTGTGTGAAGAACTTTCAACAATAGTAAAAAAAAATTTTTTATCCATGTGCATAATTATGTCATTTTTTTTTTTAATGCTTACAAGGTGTATTTTTTAATGAAAAACTTGGCTATACACCTTGATGGAAAAATCTTTCATTTAATACAATAAAAATGTCTAAATGAATAGAAGAATACCCCTAATCCACAAAATTTAAAAGAATGCCTTAGAAATATTTTTTAAAAAAATTTCCTCATTATCTGAAAGAGATAAAATGCAAATGTCATCAAAATCTTAGCCTTAATCATGAGTTTATTATATTCACTCTGACTTTTTATCAAGTATAGGCTAATTTCACCCAACTAATAGTGAAATTTGATAAATAGTGAAGAGAACCACATAGGGTATATAAATTTCTTTGGTCTTCTATTTACTGTGCTCATAATTATGCCTGCAAAAGCTTTAAAAGAATTATCCAAGTCTATTAATCTTAATTAATGACGATTATAAGTATATTTATGCCGTTACAGCAGTTAAAAAGAAAACACATAGAAATAGTTATAAAAACATGGGTTGTGTACTGTATTTATCAACTTATTTTAAAAGCAAATTATTACACTTTGAGATGAAGAAAAATTTTAAGTAAGTGTGAAATAAAATAATTTGCAAACTTTTATAATATTCATAATTCTATATTTAATAAAGAAAAGTAATCATTTGTACAAAGGGTGAATATTCGACGAAAAAAATAACGTGTGGGAGACGACCCCTAATTTTGTCCTTTTCTCTTGGGGGGGGGGTAACTATTTTTTTGACGCCCCAAATCTAAATCACTGTAGTTTTTCGATCGCTTTTTTCGGTGGTTATCAATACGAATTTCCAAAGTTTTAGAAATCTCGATATATTGAATGCGACAAAATTATGATGCGTACATTTCGAATTCTTGTCAATTTTGAAGTTCTTTATTTGAGTTTATTTTATATATGATCTAGGTTACTATTTTCGGAGGTTATTGCCAAATTTCCACATGTCAGGACTCGCGACTTTCGTATCGTTGTTGTTGTTGTCGTAGGCTGTTATTTCAGAGTGGGTGCGATTGTTCTTGTTTTCCACTGGCTCCATTATGGCCAAGAATTGGACTTCTGCCACACCCATACGTCATATCCGTTCGTTCATACGTCCATTCATTCATCCACAGATCATAATTATGACCTGAACCAGCGAACGATCAATTTCCAATTCAGTACCCCTAGAGGTATTAATTTGTTATGGGAACATGGAGAACTTTGTGACCTGACAGATTTAACGTGCCCCAGTCGCCATTTACTACACGGGGAGTCTTCAGCAGGCTTGATTCGAACTCCCGTTCTCACAAACGTGAGGCCAGCGCCCTGAGTAATAACTTTTGACGTGCTTTATTTCTGCCGATTTCATCGCACACCTTAGTTTTTTTTTTTTTTTTTCGCACTTTCAACAGTTGTTGCTAGTCTCTTCCATAGGGTTTCGAAAATCCTGATTTTTTTTTCCGGTATTATAACGGATTGCGAGTTTCAAATTGGACATTTTAATCATTATTTATGACGTACTGTATGTGTGCCGATTTCATCGTCAATCCATGTTTTTTTTTTTTCCCCCTTCTTTTTCAGTTGCTACTATTTATTTCCACTTTTTTTTTTTTAAATATATCGCCTTTTTAATCTTATTTTTGTTCTTTTTTTTTTTTTTTCAAAACGTTAAATTCGAATGTGAATTTTAAACTGTTTACTGTTTTTTAAGCTTTATTCCTAATTGTTGGTATTATAAAAAAGTACATAGTAAACTATTTTAAAATTTAACATTCATAAAATCTCTTATAATTCACTAAATATAAATGCCCTAATGTTAAAATATATACTTAAAACCAATATCAACTGATTGTTAAAATTAATTTTGAGCTATAATGTGTTTGTTTTATTTTAAATCATTTTAGACGTCGTACAATTTTTTTAATTAAAATATTTAATTTGCATTTATGTTGCTCGATAAAATATTAATATTTTACTTTCACTTAAGAACATTACAGTTAATTTATTTTAAAATATGCTTCTTCTTTTTTTCGTATCACGTGATGTGATAATAAAAAAAAAACATCTCTTCTTGCCCACCTTTATATTTTTTCGATAAATTTATTTATTTACGTTCTTTGATAATAAAGGAATGAAAAAGGATTTTTTTTTTTTTTTTTTGGAAAGTTTCATTTTGGTCTTCTTCATTTTTGAATTAATTTAATTATTCAAAGAATTTAATTTTATGCATATATTGTTGACTGATTAAAAAAGAAAAGAAAGAATTAATTAAAATAATTAAACTAATATAAAAAGAAACGTAATTAAAGAAATTTAATTACATGCATATATATTACTAAGTTGATAGATAAATAAAATTATGTCTAAAACACTGACGTTTACGTCAGTGTTTTAAGCACATTGTTTCGTTGCATTAAAATATCTAAATTAAAATAAAATAATTAAAAATTTCCGAAAAAAATGCCATAAACATATCTAGATACTAGTGAACGTAGCCCTTCATTCAAGAAGATTGTGCACCCTGAGTTTCAGTAAAAATATTTTTATATTTATTAGATATTTTTTTAATTTACTTTAGAAATAAAAATAACCCTTAACTAAATTTTGTATATAATTGTAAGATAGTCAGTTATTTCCTCGTATTCTTAGGATAATTTCATTTCAATGCTGTTATTTAGTAAGTGTATACAATGTTCCAATTTAGTGTTTTTTCTTCTGAATTCCGCCTTTTCATCGCAATTTAATTCCATTTTTATTAATATTAAAATAATTTTAAACTAAATTGATATAAATTAAAATAAAATGAATAACTAAAAATTCTCGATTGTTTCTTCTGCGTTCTTGCCTCAAATTATAAATTTAAAAAAATTGTGTTAAGTCTAAAATAGGGCCCATTTCCAATTCTTGTAAGGGGGTGCACCTAAGTCTATGTACGTCACTGTTTCAGACGAGTTCCAACCACGACGAATTGTCGCCTCGATAAATTATGCCTGTGGCGAATTTTTAAAGGGAAAAAAAAAAATAATGTACCCTTTTGATGACGTATTAAATTAAAGGGGGGGGGGATATAACACGAACAAAAAATTTCTAAAGATAAATAAGAGCTGTAATGGCTCAGGGGATAGAGCGTTCACCTTCCAATCCGGCGAATCGGATTCGAATCCCAGCCTTAGCTGGTAGATACGAATTCCGCCGACGGCTCGTACCGGCCACAGTGCTGACGTAAAATATCCTCAGTGGTAGAGGAATCATGGGCTAGAGTTCCCTTGCCGTCAGTCTAACCGAGGGAGGTTTTCGTGGTTTTCCTCTCCGTGTAACGCAAATGTGGATCAGTTCCATCAAAAAGACCTCCACGAAGGCAAATTACTCCCAGTGCTTGATCCAAGAGTTCCCTTGTCTTCTGGATTGGGTTCAAAATTACAAGGCTGTGAAGTTGAACATAAGTATTCGTAAACCCGCAACTTGGGTCGGATGTTCAACGACGGTTATAAAATAAAATAAAGAAATTTTCTTTTTTTCATTATTAATATTTTTCATCGACTACCAAATGTTTTTGTTATTTAATAATTAGCAATCTGAATGAAACATTTGTCTTCGGACTGTAAAAAGAAAAATATCAGAACTGAAACTCGACCTTTTATCTCTAATGTTATCAACGTGCAATTATTTTCTGAAACGGAAAATTATCATCCAGCGCGCATAAAAAGTCAAGGATTGTTTGGAAACCATATTTGAAATCAGCAAATTTGTTTTGATTCACGAAATTATAACTCCGAAAAATTCGTAAGTTGTATTATTTTGAAACGTATTGATTTTTCGTTTATAATTAATTTTTATTTATAATGTATTACTCCACTTACAACTGCATTTCTTAGAGCTATATAGTATTAAAACTTTTTTCTCTGCTAACGTTAAGTTGTACATTTTAAGTTAACTTCGCATTGTGAAAGTTATTTCATTTTAATATTGCTTTCATGCTATAAAAATTAATGGTTCAAAACTCATATTTCAAATCATTTGTCAAAATTAATAAATTATAATATTAAAACTTTTTCAAGATGTTACACGGAAGAAAAGATATGAAAGAAGCATATTGTGAAACCATTATAACATATCTCATTTTTATATTATTATGTTCTTAATAATAAAAATGCAGTGACGAAATTGCTTAGTTTTTTTTAATTAGTTTTTGATAAAGGTTAAGGTGTTTTATATAATTTTATGTAAAGTTTAGTTTAATGTTGTAACTTATAATGTAATTGCTATGTCCCCATAGCGCACGCAAAATGTGAAATTAACCCTTTGCATTCGTATAGCTGCCACCAATGCGTATTGATTGTCAACAAAACATGACCTCAAAGGGTTAATATTAATAGCATCAAACATTATTACACTACTAGGAGGCTTCGCCCCCTGCTCGCTGGCGCTCACCAACCCCCGGAACTGCTTTCGCAGTTCATTTCGGATTGCTTCACAATCCAATGCTCGCTCATTGGATACGTTCTTAACGTCTAGCTTTTGTATACTTTTTTGAATACTGAAGTTTCGAAAACTTTTCACTGTAGAAAATTCTAAACCTGTACATTTCAATATTAATTTGAAATTGCAATTGCTAATTTGGGCATTTGGCGATACAACACTTATAGAATTGAAGGATTTGTTACGTCAAGCGCTCTGATCATAATTTTGATTTATGTTGCTAAGTTAACTTTCAAAAAATTCTATGGCTGGCAGCAGCATTTTTATTTTTGTCGCAGCTGAATTGAACAGCCTGATAATGCTCACTCTGGTTATTGTTTCCGTTTTTGAAAGCGCTATATTTTGCGCTACCTCAGCTAGATTTGGCATGTGACATTTTTAGATGCAATCATTGGTCGATTTTCTAACGTTGCCATTCGGGAAGTTGTAATGAGGCTTTTTTTTGGTGCCGTGTAAGAGAAATATATATATAGATAGTGAAAAATAAACTGCAAAAAAAAAGAAGAAAAAAGAGATTAAGAAGAGTGAAACGGGATTTACGTTGAGCGTTGAAAAGTGTTTTAAAAATTCTATATCGTAATATCATATTTTAAAAAATCGATTTAATTGTAGTCAAATAAAACGGGACAAATATTTCACATTGATTAAATAATTCTTCTGTTACAAATCGGAATTCGCAGCAAAATTTCTACTCATTAAAATATAAGCTTAAACAAAAATAAGAAGGAATACTATTTTTTTAGCAAACGATCTTTTAGATGCTCGCCATTTCGGAATCACTTTTTAGATTATCAATTTTATACTTTTGTGTTTGCCTCATTAGTTCATCAATTCTTGCCAAAATTACTTTGGATTTTTTTTATTTTATTAAGTCTTGTGTTTTTGATATTTATCCGATGTTGTGTTTTTCTCAAACAAACCTGCTTAAAAAATGAATGAGAACTTAGATAGAAAAAATAAATAGAGTGATAATAAAGTCGGATAAATGTTTCGTGTACATGATTTTGCATAAATTACGAAATTTAAATTTTAGATTAGCGGAACTTCTTAAAATGTTGTCGGAATATAAATTATTGATTCGAGGAAGTCCGGGAATTAGCGGAAGAAACACGTGCCTATTAACAATTCTCGAATCAAAATTAGCGACAAACTTGTTTTCTTAAAGGTTTTTATCACTATTATTCGCATTTATGTCACACGAAGAGAAAAAACAAGAAATACTTTGAATACTACGGTCTTTGCAAACGAAATTTTTTCACCCATTATTGGTACTTTAGATTTATGTTACAATGTTAAAAAAAAAAGCAAAGCTCGCAAATATTTAATTATTCCATAGTACAACACTTAGTTTAATCATCTAGGTTTTTTTTTCTCTATCATTTCTGTATATTCACAATAAAAATTTACTGATATTCATATTCAAATTAATTTTAAATTGATATTGTTAGAATATCCAATTACTAACATTTAATAAATCGATGGCAAAATGAACGAATTCTGTTCCATATTCTTGTGTATAAAATCTTTCAAATTTTTCATTATTTTTAAATCCAACTCAGAAGAGAAAGATTCACTAAATTAAGACAAAATAATCTTTAGTGACAACGCCTTTGAAATTAGAGCAGTTCTGTTACTAAACCTGGAAAACTAAGACAAATCCCGTTTCCCTATTTGTTCCTGCTATAGGACTTAGATGCTGGAATCAACTGCCACATCGTTAATTATAGGTTGTAAATAATAATTCGTGTCCCTAAAGTATAGATTTTATGAAGTATTCAAGTTTTTCAAAGGATATAAAAATATCAATGTGATTTATACACCTTCGTAATGAGTTTGACTCGGGTTCGAATCCCAGGGATGGCAGGTCAATACAAATTCCGCACCCTGTTCGCAAAGACTTCAGTGCTGACGTTAAATATCCTCAGTGGTAGACGGATCATGGATTAGAATTTCATTGTCGTGTCGTTGCTAACCGAGGTAGGTTTTCGTGGCTTTACCCTCCGTGTAACGCAAATACGGGTTAGTTCCATAAAAAAAAGTCCTCCACGAAGGCTAACTTGTCCCAATGCTTGATCCAGGAGTTCTCTTGTTTTCTGGGTTGGGTTCAAAATTACAAATCTACAGAGTTGAACATTGATAATCACAAACTCAGAATTGGATCATCTGTTCAAAGCCGGTTATAAAATAAAATGAAATACCCCCCCCCCCCTAGTAAAAATCATAATCAAAGAAAATTTTTAAAAAATTTCTCACTTTGTAGGAATGATGGCGAGAAAAGACAAGAAAAATCATTGTAAAAATCCTAAATCCATAAAGAAGTATCCCCTGGATTGCAACACGAGTGCAAATGAAGTATTCAGCATGCCATTCCTGTGTGATATCAAATATTAAGAAGCATGGTCGTATTATGTTTATAATCCGAGGACCCCCTTATACCATGAAAACAAAACTCAGTGAATTGCTCAAGGAAATATATCCAAATGCTGTATATTGCTCAGCTGTAAAACACATTGACAAATATTCAACTGGTGGGAAAATGGTATTTGACAAATCAGTTAAGCTGTTGACCCATACGATTTGTCAAAAAAAGTAAGTGCACTCTTCTTACCAATCATATTATAGGGAAAGGTGAATCAATTTTGAGACATTTTTAAAAACTTTTTTTTTATTTTATTTTTTTATTATTTGTACACTTTTATCCTAATTAATTATATTATTTATTTAATATATTATAATTTAATAATATTATTTATTCAATTTTGTCATAATTAATTTATGTTATTAAGACATTTAGACTTTGTATAATAATACTGGGGAAGAAATTCTTTGTTGCATTTATACAAATAATTGATCATGCTTAATTCGGGAGTGGGGATTTTAAATTAGAAATAAGTTTTGTCTTAAAGCAACAGATTTTTAATCTATTTTTTGTCGAAATGTAAAAGTTTAGAAACGATGTATGTAAGAAGGGGTCACGTAAATGTTACAATCAACATCTAGGGGAGTTAGGGCGTGTCATCAAGATTAAAATTTACTTAAAGCCCATGCAAATACCGTCTTACGCGGCTAGGGACGCTTCCCCTATTTTGACCTTTTTCAGAACCACACGAAGAAAATTAAGAAGAAGTACACCCTGGATTGCAAAAGAAGTATTCAGCATGTGTGATTATAATACGATATCAAATATTAAGAAGCAAGAACGCATCATGTTTATAATTCAAGGACCCCCATATACCATAAAAAATAATAAAAAGTCAGTGATTTTCTCAAGGAAATATATCAAATGTTAAATATATATAGTGTTCTGTTGAAAAACACATAGGCAAAAATTCCGCTGGTGGGAAAATGATATTTGACAAATCAGTAAAATAGTTAACTAAGATCATTTATAATATACATAATCATGTGCAATCGTTAAACCAAATGTATTCTACGGAAACGTAAAGCAGCTTTGAGACAGTTTTTAAAATGATTTTTTTTATAGAAAGAAATTATATTAATCGTACGATTTAGACAGTTTAGCTTCGTATAATAACACTGATGGGGTACATTTTTTGTTGCATTTTTAGAAATACTTGATTCGTCTGTATCGGGTGTGGAGATTTCAAATCTAAAATTAGTTCTGCTAATAAAGATATGCATTTTTATGACATTTTTTTCTCTCGTTGAAATGAATAAGTTTAAGAACGTTATAGATAGCAGGTGGTCAAGTAAATGTTGTGATAAACTTCTAGGGGAGTTAAAGCACGTCATCGGAATTAAAATTGTGCGAAAACTCATGCTGAGATGCTTTTTCATACCCAGCACTACTTTATTATGGCCTAGTCAAAACTAAACAAACAGTTCATAATAGGAAAACGCCCCGTAGCGGCGTATGACGACATTTCCAGCATGAGTCAATGCAATTTTAATATTGGTGGTGTGCCCTATATCTCCTAGAAGTTTTACGCAACATTTATGCGATAGCCTGTTATACATAATGTTTTTAAACTTGTACATTTCGACCAAAAAATAGACTAAACTGAAAAGAAAAAAAATCTACCTTGGGGGGAGAATCCGTATACAAATTTGAAATCAGCGACATGAAGATACAAGATCCGTTAAAAAATTTCATGTAACAGGAAAAGAAAATTAATCCGCCAGTGTAATTATTAATCCAGTTTAAAAAATGTAATAAAAAAATAAGAGAAAGGGAGAGAGAAAAAAATTGTTCAGTGTCTCATTGGGACACTAATAATAGTATTTTAATGTCTAAAAAGTATTAACAATGCCTTATTTATTCAATTATTATCTATATTTTCCTACTCTAGAATAAATAGCAATAAGATCGTGCTAATTCAATTCATTCACAACAATTTACAGTGATCCCCCCCCCCTCTGCTTTTTGTTTCTAGAGAAAGATTGTTTGAAACGAATTCAATTTTACTGGAAAAAAAAGTACTTCACAAAGAAGGGGGCTCCATGACCTGCCAAAACTAATTTCGATTTGTAAAACTAAAACTAAAAATGTCCCAAAATACTCAATCTTTTCCTGAAGGATAATTTTTTATTGTTATTCATAAATTCATTATTAAGATTTAAAATTATTTTTTTTTCACAGAACTGAAGATGCATACTTGAATAATGAATTAATAATTGTACAAAATTCTCATATAAAAAAGTTGGAACTAAAACCATACCTAAATTTAGCTGTCAAGTACGACTACATGGCTATAACTACATACAAGTTTGACATCACTCTTGAGGTAAGTGAAAACATTTTTATTGTGTTAATAAAAAATTAATTTTTCATTGAAAGAACGAGGTTGTTGTTGTCGTAGGCCATTATGACAAGGGGTGCGATTACTCTTGTTTTCCAGTTGCGCCATCTATGGCCAAGAATTCGACTTGCCACACCCGTTGATAGGGCGGATCTATTCATTCATTCACAGATCTTAATTTTTATTTGAATCCAGACCGAACAATCTCCAACCCTGAACGATCAATCTACAATTAGAGGTATAATTTATTATGGAAACAGGGAGGGCTTTGTGATACGACATATTTAACAAGCACCAGTCACCATTTACAACACGAGGAGTCTTGGGCCGGCTGGATTCGAACTCCCGTTTACACGAAAGTGAGCCCAGCGCCCTACCAAGCAGGCTACCCCGACCATGCAGTGTGGAACGAAGTACTTTTAACTTCGTGGCTCAAAAAATTTCGACATCATTTGAATTCTTGTAACTTGAATATTTGAAGAGCTGTAACAGTGTAATAATATTTTATCCATATATTTATATATATATATATATATATAATTGAATTCAGGTTCTTGACGAGGTAGAGAAGCTACGCAACGGCGGTTTAGGTAGTAAATACCTAAGTACTGCTTTGAAAAATTGGGAAGATGTTCCGCCGATGTACACTTGATGGTTTGTTTCACCCGAAGACTCGGAATGTCTTCGATGCATTACATTGCAGATTTTAGAAACACTGTCTCATTGTGATGCTGTTCTGAAACATTTAGCTTCAGGTATGCTTTTAAAACTATAAATGTGTATCTATTTTTTAAGGAAAAAAAAAAATCATATTTACGATTAATCATTGTTGCCAACAAGAAAAACTCACGTAAACCGCCATTCATCTGAGTTCATAAATTTTGGAATGTGATGAACAAATTTCAATCTAAATGAATCAACGTAATACGTATTTAATCAACGTAAGAACATTTTTCAAAATAAAAACGCAATAAACAATGAAAACCCAATATATTACTCGTAGCAATCACTAAAAAATTAATTATGGGAAAGACAGCACCAATAAAACTTAATTGAGCAATTCTTATTTAAAAAGAAAATATTTAAAAAAAAAAAAAACAACGTATTTTTAACATAAATTATCAAACCATCCTAAAGAAAATAACAAACAATCCATATTTAATAAATTAAAACAAATCGAAGAAACAACTAAAAAATAATGCTTTACAAATATAAATAAGTAAACTCCAATAAATATTTCTTTTCTCCAAAAAACGAGTCGATTGAGGTTTTATAGTTGAAGCTTGAAACTAGTATTATTTCTTAAGAGTTACGCTTTTAACCTTCTAATCATTTCGAATACTTTAAACTAAACAATTTTTGAGTCAAATTTGCAACTTAATGATTTTTAATTACATAGGATTGCATTTGATGTGTGATTATAGTAACAAAGTAGAAGTAACAAAAATAATTCGTAACATTTTGTATAATAACTCAGATTTTCGATCCAACGAACTTTATTTTATCGAGGTATCGAAATGGAATTATAATTATCCTGAATGTAGGTTGTTCAATAATTACTGCCCTTAATATATATATTTTAAGAATCCACATCATTAATGGAATGAGAAAAATATACACAATAGAACAAAAGCGCTCTCAAATTTTAACTAATTATTGTTAATTGTGGATGGCCAAATTAAAAACAACAAAACATTTTTGATTGAGTAAGGAAGAAAAAGAGTTCAAGGATTATTATTCTTAGCGCCTTCAAATATCAACCAGCAGTTCAAATAGTTCTTTTTTGCAGCAGCAGCAGCCTTACCTTTAGAGGTCCTATCCCGACCGAACTTAAGTGTCAAAAAGGTGGAGATTCTAAATAAGATTTGATCAAAAAAAAAATCTAAAATCAGAGAAACGTATAGTTTTAAATTGCTTCCTCAAAAACACAAATCGCATCATTTTATTGCTTTAAAGTTTTGAGGAATAATTCATGGAAGTTCTAAAAATTATCGAGCGATATTTCTTTTTTCTCCTAATCTATTAAAGCGACACCTTAATTGTCTACGTTTTTTGGAAGGTTTTGTGCTGTCTAATAATACTACGTATATCATCAAAAGTTTATCAAGTACAAAAGATATCAAGAAAACACAAATTAAAAATTTAACCTAGAATCCAAGATGGCGGGGCTTAAAAATGATACATCAGATTTTATATCCCATTCGCGATTGCTTTTCCCTATTTTGTTTGCGACCTCCAATATCCAGACTTCTTTGACAAGAAATCAAAAATTATTTATTAAGAGAGGTGATTACGAAACACCTTACATATCGCATTTTAAAAAGCCCAATCAAATTTTATTATACGCTCTGTTTTTTTATTTAAACAGATGATATCACAAATTATTTCCACCCGAGGCAAATGCTCAGCTGCTTGACTGGTTATACGAAAGAACAAGCTGCTATGAAAAAATACTATATGTCAGATTTGGTAAGTAGTTCTGTTACTTATTACTATGTGAATTTGGAATCGAATGAATTAATTATTTTTCAAATTTTCCCTCTATAAAATTAAATGGGTCAGTTTACATTTTCCTCTAAAAAATATCAGACATTTTAATTTTTAATACATAAAATGGACACTGCTAAAATCCTAAAACTTTTTTTTTTATTTAATTTTAGCAATTCTATTTTTAAACATTAAAAAAATGCACCACTTTAATTACTACCGGTTACTTTAAAAAAGTTTTTCACAAAGCTGTTAACTTCAAATGACAATAACATTAGCTTCAATAGATTTTAATTACTTTTTCAATAAACTTAAATTTTTGCTCACATTTAACAAGAGACTAGTCCTAATCTTAACTTAAAAAGGTTTTACAAAATAAAAATGCGAATTTTTCTTTCTCTACCTTCTATTAATTTATTATTTAAATATGGTCATTTAAAACTGTTCAATCAATGAAACAAAAGAAACCTCAGTGTAAGAAAAATTCAGATAAAATCATATACTCATGTGACTAGAGGCACCGCAAACTTATATTTTTAGGTGGGGATAAATTCCCATTTTGCCGAATGAAATTCTCAATTTAACGTAATCATTAATAAGAATGTAATTTATTAACTTCAATAAAAAAAATGTTTGGAAGCTAATATTTTCACAATATGTTAATTTTTTTCATCTATATATAACTGATTTAATGACTTTATGCTTAATTAATCTAGTCAATAACAAGCGATTGGATAATGGGTAAGGCATTGGACTGTTGTGAAGAATTGAGCTTTTATAATCACAAGAGGGCTCCGCTTCCTGCTTGCTAACCACCAAAAATTCTGACACGCTTCCTTCCGAACGAACTTCTCATTCTTTTCTCCTCAGTTTTATTTAATATCCCGATTTTTATGTCTTGATATTTTTTATATATTATTTTTACTACATTAAAGGCTACACTTTGGTATTCACCGCTTCCCACTCTCTGGAGCTTAAAAATTTAATTTCACAATTGAAATTTTATTTTATAACCGTTGTTGAACAGCCGACCCAATCTTGGGTTTACGACTACTAATGTTCAACTCCGTAGTCTTGTAATTTTGAACCAATCCAGAAGACAAGGAAACACCTGAATCAGTCCCCCCAGAATTATGATTTGTTATGGGAACATGGAGGATTTTGCGACTCGGCAGATTTAACGTGCATCAGTCACCATTTACTAGTCTTCGGCCTGCAAGGATCGTACCCACAACCTTTGGATATGGGCTCAGTGCCCTACTACTATCCAGGCTATCCCGGCCCTACCAAAAGAGATAATCGAAATTGTAGTGTGCGGACATCTTCGCCAGAGGGCGCTTCGCTCACTCACCTCCGAAAAGTAATTAAATAAAAAACAAAAGAAGCGTTCTCGGAACTGGCTTGTGAAGTCAGAACAAATTATGTCTATAGCTTACATTTATCTCACGTTAATTTTATGTTATATGTTTAAATAAAAAGTGTTGTCCATACAAGTGACAGTTATTCATGCGAACCAACCACATTACTCCTAGAGTAATACTACACTGGCGCAGTCTCCTAGGATCATGGATAAATCGAAAGCATTGAAGACTACGAGGTAGGCACTCTTTTTGCTTCAATCACTTGTTTGGACATATTTCGAGCGTTTAAGTTTTTAAATTTTTTGTATTTTAAAGTTGTAAATATAAGAATTTAAAAATGTTTAGAGGGGCTAAAAAAGAGGATCTTAAATTAATTGCAGAAGAGATTGGGGAATCTATAAATCCCGATATGAAGGTAATTGATTTGAGAAATTTAATTCTAAATAGTGTGCATTATAAAAACGATAAAGATTTTGTAGAACAATTTGCTGATTCGATAATTTCTGAGCGAAAGTCGAGAGAAGAACAGCAAGCGAAAATTGAATTCGAAAGAGCTAAGATAGACAGCTCTCGATTAAGTGCGGAAGCGCAGATAGAATTAGAAAAAATAAATCTAGAAAAAGCAAAAATAAACGCTGAGTTAGAAAAAATAAACTTTGAGAAAACGAAACTAGCGAGTACGAGAGAATGTAGTACTGAAAGCGAAGTCACGAATCAGACGAAATCAGTGGAAAACTATATTCAAAGTGTACGAGCTTTAACCAAAGAATATATATATTCTTATATTAATATATATTTATTAATATATTTTTATATATTTTTAGTTATTAATATAATTTATTAATATATATATTATACTTATATATTCTTTGCTTTAACTATACCTCTTCCGAAAAGAACAGATTGTTGGAATTTATTCTTTTCTTCTTTAGATAGAGAGCCTTTCGAAGCAAAAATGTACCTCAGGAATTTAAGGGAAAAATTTTATTAAACCTCCTCGGAGAAAAAGCTATAAATATTTTAGTTTATATTAAAGATGGGGAAATAAACGATTATGAGAAATTGAAAAGTGCAATTTTAAAAGAGTACGAACCGACACCTCTAATTTGTTTACAAAACTTTCAGAAAGCGCGTCGTTTGTCAAACGAAACTCATGTACAATTTGCATCTCGATTATCTACTAGTTTGGAGCAATATTGTAGATTAAGAAAGGTACAGGATTTAAATACTTTGAAAGAATTAATTGTAAGCGATAAATTATATCAATCGTTAGATCATGAAACCGCGATGCATATAAATATAAAACAAGAGCAAGATTGGTTTAAACCGTTACAAATGGGTAAAGAATGCGATATGTATTTTGAGTCAAAAGGAAAATCTTTTTCTGATACATATTCTAATTATCAAAAACCCCAGTCTTATAATCAAATTTACACTCGAAATGATTCTTAATATATAGCGCCTCAGTTACGACGCGAAGAAATAATACCGAAGTCAAAAGAAAATAAAATAAATAAAAAACTAGAATGTTACATTTGCGGAGAAAATCATTTAGCAAAAAATTGTGATAATAAATATTCGAAAATGAAAGTCAAAGAAAATGCTGTCATTGCAAAAATCTCCTCCGAACATTTTTATCCATCTGTTGACCTTCACCCTTTGAAATATGTATCAGTGTACGTGGGAGGGGGGAAGAAGTTAAAATGTGTAATAGATTCTGGAACTCAAATTTTTGTTTGTAATTCGAATTTGATTCCTGGCGCCGATAATGAGGAATGTGGAAAGATTATTTTGAGTTCGGCGTTTGGGGAACATGTTGAGGCTAAGTTAATAAAAACAATGGTCTCATTAAATAGAGATTCTGCATTAAATTATCCCGTAGAATGTATAATTGCATTAACAGATAAGTTAAATGTAGATGGGTTAATACCACCGTTACTTTATGAGTCTCTGATTTCGTCAGACTTTAAGAGTTCTTCAGAGGGGGAAAGTAGTGAAAATCGGTGCGTGTTGGAAAAAGAATCAGCACACGTGTTATTACAACAAATTAATGGAAAGAATATTTTGTTAGAGGGGGAAGAGAGTGGTTGCTCATTGAGTGGGAGTGAGACGAATATTTTAAATGGAGATTCTAAATTGTTTTCGGATTATTATAAATTAAAAGAAGAGCAAACCAATTGTATTTCATTAGAAAAAATTCGCGCGGAATTAAAACAAAATAAGGGCAATTTTATTTTAATGGATGGATTAATTTACCATAAGGATAAAATTCTCAATGAATCAGTTGTGCAGTTAGTTTTACCAAAATGTAGGATAAATAAAGTTTTAAAATTGGCACACGAATCCGTTTTTGGGGGTCATATGGGGGTTAGGAAAACTAAAGAGCGAATAAAATATAGTTTTTACTGGCCGAATATGAGGAAAGATATAACGGAATTTGTCCAAACTTGTGAAGGGTGCCAACTTAGAAAAACTGAGAAAATTGGCGATAGAGCGCCCATAACTCCTGTGGTTCGTCCCGAACTTCCTTTCGAAATTATGAATGTGGATGTAATTGGTCCTATAGACCCACCATCTAGCAGAGGACACAAATATGTACTTTGTCTTGTTGACCAAAATACTCGCTGGCCAGAAGCTGTGCCGTTAAAATCACTATCTGCTAAAACAACTTGCGATGCTTTACTTACAATTTTTACAAGAACTGGTATACCCAACGTTATAGCTAGTGATCAGGGGACTAATTTTAAGTCTGCTCTAAATCAAGAATTTCAAAAGCGCATTGGCTCTACTCCAAGATTCTCCTGTCCGGGTTATGCTGCTGCGAATGGCCTTGTAGAAAGGTGGAACCGAGTATTTAAGGATATGTTACATCACGTGATACGTGAAGATCCAAGAGGTTGGGACCTTCAATTACCATTTCTACTATTCTCATACCGAGAGGTTCCAAACACCACTACTGGGGTATCTCCTTTCAAGCTACTCTATGGTAGAGAGGCTCGAGGTCCATTGTCTATCCTGAAATCATCTTGGTCTGGTGAAATTAGAATCCCTACCACTTTATCTCAGTCAGCTGTTGACTATCTTCAAGAACTGAAAGTGCTTCGTTGATGGCTGCTAACAAACAGAAAGCATACAGTGACTATTTTAATAAAAGATCGTCAGAACGAAATTTCAATGTCGGTGAACAGGTAGTGCTTTTAATCCCTGATTCTACCGATAAAATTTATGCCCGATGGACTGGTCCCGGAGAAATTGTCAAGCACTGTTCCCCACATTCTTATATGGTCAAATTACCAGATGGGAGAGTAAAACAAGTACATGTTAACAAGATAAGGAGATTTCATGCTAGAGTCAATTCAATTGGAGTTATATTTGAAAATGAGGACGAATTTGGTGAAATTATTACAGTACCTGAAACGAACATTGGAAAAGTTATGTTTAATTCACAATTGGAATTAGAACATTTGAATGATGATCAGAAAAGAAAATTAATGTCTTTTCTGAGTAAACATCAAGAACTTATGACGGGAAAATTGAAGAAAGCAAATGTTGAAGCGCATAAGATTCGACTTATACCTAACAGTGAGAGGAAGAGGCCTTATAGATACCGTATTCCGGATGCTTTGAAAGGAAAAGTAGATGAACAAATAGAAGAACTTTTAGATGCTGGTTTGATAGAAGAGAGTTCAGCTGAAATTTCGTATCCAGTAGTATGCGTTAGTAAAAAGGATGGAGGGATTCGGATGTGTACCGATTATCGAGCGTTGAATGCTGTGACTATAACTGACGATTTTCCAATGGAAGATACTACTGAGTTAATCCATACTATAGGGAAAGCTAATGTAATCTCAAACCTAGATCTGCTAAAAGGTTACTATGCTATTCCTATGGAGGAAGCAAGTTATGATTTAACTTCCTTTAAAACTCACAATTCTCAGTACAGATTTCGAGTTATGCCATTTGGACTTCGTAATGCTGCAGCAACCTTCCAGAGAGTCATGAACAAGGCCCTAGCACCATTTAAAAGGTTTTCACGAGCATATATAGACGATATTGGTATATTTTCTAATAGTTTTGAAGAACATCTAGTACATTTGGAGTTGATTCTGAAAAGATTAGAAGAACTCAATTTCACTGTTAACCTGAAGAAATGTTCTTTCGCTAAACCAAGTATCAAGTTTTTGGGACATATCATCGGTTCGGGAGAACACCTGTCCGATCCAGAAAAGGTTCGAGTCATTAAACAACTTCCAAGACCCAAGACTAAGAAAGAATTGAGAAGTGTATTTGGATTATGTGGTTTTTACCGAGAATATATTCCGAGATATGCTGAATTAGCGTATCCTCTAACAGAATTGACAAAAAAGCGAGTGCCAGAAGAAATTCCCTGGAGTAAAGTGCATGACTCTGTGTTCTCTCGTCTCAAGCAAGCCCTTGCAGAAGCCCCATCACTTTACACACCAGAGCCCAGTAAGCCTTACATCATTTACTCAGATGCATCACAGATTGGAATAGGAGCCTGTCTTTCTCAGCGAATAAAGGATAAAACTGTCCCAGTGTCTTACGCTAGTCATAAATTGACCAAAACACAACAAGCCTGGTCAACTATAGAACGAGAAGCTTACGCTATTGTGTGGTCATTAAAAAAATTTGAATCGTTGATATTTGGTTCTGAAATAGAATTTTACACCGACCACAACCCTTTACCGTATTTAACGAAGTGTGCTCCTCAGTCATCTCGGTTACAGCGATGGGTTTTCGCTCTTCAAAAGTATAATATAACTTTGAAACATTGCCCTGGTTCCAAAATGCCACATGCGGATGCATTATCTCGACTGTTTCCAAATACTATGACTTAAATATTGACTGTTTACTTTTTGATAATTTAAAGTTTTTTTTTTATATATATATTATTTTGATTTCATAAGCAAGTTATACATTTTAATAGTTTAATGCTACGTTATGTTAAATAATTGAGTGCATTATCTACTTATTGAAAATGTTTTATTATTTGAATTAGCTATATTATTTGCATTAGTTGAAATATTCATTAATATTAGTGATGAATGTTAATTGTCAGTTTATTTTATATATTTATGATATGATTGTTTATTATCAATTTATATGTTTTGTCAGATTAAGTATCAAGGGAGATACTTCAATCTTGCGTGGGGGGTGTAGTGTGCGGACATCTTCGCCGGAGGGCGCTTCGCTCACTCACCTCCGAAAAGTAATTAAATAAAAACAAAAGAAGCGTTCTCGGAACTGGCTTGTGAAGTCAGAACAAATTATGTCTATAACTTACATTTATCTCACGTTAATTTTATGTTATATGTTTAAATAAAAAGTGTTGTCCATACAAGTGACAGTTATTCATGTTAACCAACCACATTACTCCTAGAGTAATACTACAGAAATTTAAACAAAGTAACACGCATTGTTCAGAATTTCATATTTTTTTCAAAGTTAAACAAGAGAAAATGAATTTTCGTAAATATGCCGAATGAATTCGTAAATATGCCGAATTTCTAAATAGTAAAAATGTTTGGATGGTCACAGCGACCTCTCAACCTGACACCCCTGCATATCAGAAGAGGAAAATTATATTTACACCGTTGTTGAAGTCATTGTTGTGTAATAATAAAAATAAATAACTGGCACTATATCCTTAAATTTCCTGTTATAGATCCAACTCTCATACGGAAAATGTTATATCATCACAATTGTTGGGTATTTAGTGACCACATCTGATATCATTGGAATAGTTAATCTAAACAGAGATATGAAATCTCTCATTCTGTATGATCTAAAGGAAGACGATGATGAATCATCATTGGAACAAATCGCAACATGGAAAAACAGTGGAATTTCCCAACAAAGAAAACTATGGACCAGGAAAAATCACAGAAAACGATTGGTTGGAAGAAGAGGAAATCAATATTGCCATGAGTAGTTTTATGCACATAGCTCAGAGAAATTTCAATGTTTTAAATCTTCAAAAACTAAGAAAAGACTTTAAAGAGTCTTTGCAGTTTGTTACTGACACAAACGGCATCATACACCAAGATGTCTACACAGATGATGGAGCCACAAAATTCTGCAAAGGAGATGCTTTGTTAATCAAAGCTCCACAAAAAATATTGATGAATGCAATATTTACTGGATTCTACCCCGATTAGAATTATGTGATCAAGAAAAATAGTCATTCCTGTACAAAAATCCATTTGTATACATTACTTCTCTCATTATTCATAAATATATAAATAAAAGATTTTAATTAAGGGTGTTTTTGTTTGAGTGAATTTTGTTGAGATAAATATTGGGTTGATTCATTTTCTGTCAACTACAAGTGAAGTTATTTTAAACAATTATATATTAAATGCACTTATACATGGTGTACCATACGAACACACGTAATATATAGCTTTGAATCTTTGCCAATTATGAAGTTTATACATAAGGAGCCTCAGATTACTATTTAAGTGATAAAAAAAATTTAAATAAAAAAAAACACTAATGAACCACTATTGAAAGAAGCATGACTGAAGATATTAAAATCGGACTGATATTAAAACTGACCTACAACCACCACACTTAATATGTTTGAATCCTCATCAAAAATGAAGTAAAAGTATATAAAATTAGATTAATATTTAAGTGATGGAAAAAAAAATCACTAACAAACTATCATTGAAGGAGGCCTGTTTGAAAATATTATAACCCCTTTGATTGCTGAAGAAAGTAGGGAGTGAAAAGTTAATGGGGTAAAAGGGGTATATAACACACCTGCACTTTCGAGAAAAACCAACGGGGAAAAAAAAAATATATATATATATATATCAACTGTGGTAAAATTGTTTTGATTGCTTCCAAATTGTTGGATTCTTTTCCTTAGGCTGTCTAGAAACTTATTTGGTGTTTGATAATCGGTGATTAATATTCCAAAACCAACAAAGAACTTATTTTTGTAAAAATGTCACACAGCCCCATTTTAACATTGACTCTGCTTCAATTATTAGAAACATTTCTAAGCTTCATCAGGCAATTAAAATGGTTTTCAGTTTTTTAATCTCGCTTTCTCAATAATGTTTAACAGTATTTTTGATCTTATCTACCTTAAATATTAATTCACAACCATCAACGTGTAGACTTCTTAAAACTTATTTTCAAAAGTTTTTAGTAAATATACTAATGACAGTCATTAGGTAACATCTTGTATACAGTATCATAGACTTATAATTGTTAACTATATAATTAACTCTCTGTTTAACACCGTAGACTTCATGTTGGAAACTGATAGTGCATAAATATAGAAACTACTGCAACAAATCCCAGTAGCCTTATCCATAGGGTTAGAAACATTTTAACATACTCCTATAGCCTAAAACATTAGAATTATTTTAACTTAACTATTGCAAAAAATATAACCTAACAATTTAAGGATAATTAGGAATATTTTTTAAGAAACAATATGCATTATATTTTAATATGCATATTAAACACTTTCAACAACTTCTAGAAAAATTAGACACTAAGTATTAAAAGCATCTTAATTATGGAGAATTATAATTGAAAAATAAGCAACAGCATCATATGTAAATTTATAAATGTGAATAAGAACATGATCAGTAGAATATATTGACCCGGTGTAAAACTCTCCAATCAGGTTATTGTTCGCATCTCTGAATATGCTTACACATTTCTTTTTGGTATGTCCCTAGGACCATTGAGGCAAAAATTTAATGGCACAAGAAACAGAATGCCAATAAGCAATGTTACGCCTAACATAACAAAACTATATAAAAAGTGAATAAACAGTGTCTCTTCTTATATATTAAGTCAGATGGGGAGGGAGGAACGAAAGAACAAAAACTAAAAAAAGAAGGCATGCTAGCTTACTTCAAAGCAGTAGAATCCCTATTTACTTTAAGCACACAATAAGTGAATTATTAAATTTTACTTTCTTGGCAAAATAATGTTTTTAATGCTATATTTAAGACTTCACTTCTAACCAATATTTCAAAATTAATTTTTTTAATACAAAATTATTAATTATTTATCTAAAAATTTATTTCTAAATAATAATTACTGATAATATTCACATATGCTATTCACATATTAAAAATGCATATTTAAACAAACAAAAACACACATTTTCCCAAATCTACTAAAATAAAAATTTAAACTAAAAATTTCATAACCCATATTGATCACATTTCACCTACTAAATAGATTGCTGATAAGGATAGAAAAGACACACATTATAAATTTGAAAAATTTAATGTAACTGGAAATTTAACACTCAAT
Organism: Parasteatoda lunata; assembly: GCA_949128135.1. Taxonomy (NCBI): domain Eukaryota; kingdom Metazoa; phylum Arthropoda; class Arachnida; order Araneae; family Theridiidae; genus Parasteatoda; species Parasteatoda lunata. The sequence continues at coordinate 31,298,281 of OX421979.1, forward strand.
TAAAGGGTGGGACTAATCCTTAAATGGACACAGCATAAGGCTTCAAAATGTGTTGATTTATGTCAGTCTCTGTAAGAGAAGACCAAAAACAAGATTGCTAAAAATACAATAGGAAAAAAATAACAAAATAAAAATATGCACTTTTGAGAAGATAAAAAAAAGAGAGAGAGAAACTTAAAGGTGTTATATTAAAATATAATAACTTTTTCACAAGAATAAGCTTTTACATAAATGACGAACAATTATTTCAAAATATCAATTTAAAAAGAATAGTTTATCATATTTATTGAACATGATTACCATTCAAACATAAAAAACTTTAAATAGATACAAATTTTTAAATGTATAGTAAAATATTTAAAAATTGCACAAATAAAATTTACAACCAAAATTACAATCAGAACAACAAAAAAAGTTTCAATTTAGTTATATTAATAAAATAATCACACACACACATAGAAAATGCAAACTTATGCTATTGAAGTTCAACTGAAACAGAATTTTTTTTAATTCTTCAACAAAGATTAGTTTAATACATGTTTATGATGAAAGACTAAAGAATTGCAAAGTGGTAACAAAATTTGTAATTAAAGTTCGAATAATCATTTCTTTAAATAATGTAAGATAAACTGCTAATATCACTATTAGGTTAATTAAGTAAATTTTTTAAAATTGGAGACAGAACCTAGAATGAACAAAAACTTAGTATAAGGTATTTTTTAATAGTTTAGCGAAAGAAAAAGCCCTGTGGCAGAATTTTTTCGAGCTATCTGAGACAAAACTGTCTAGCACTAATATCTTTCTGCACCATACTTTTAATAATAACAAACATACATAGTACCAATTTAAAGAAACAAAAGTGCTGTGTTAACAAACAAAAATATAATTTTCTTTAATTGAGCATGTAATAATTTTTTATTCTAATATTATGGGTGATATTCTCTCATTTTGTTTGGGGGAGGGGGACGCAAAAATTATTTCCTGTTTCGCATTTTGTAAATAATCATCACCATAAAAAAATAGTTAAAAATAATGTAATCCGTTATCGAATAAAAAAGATTGACGACGAAACCACGCGAATTGGGCACTGCAAAAAGGTGTTACTGAAATTCATAATAAATAATTGTAATATCGTATAAAAAATATCAGATTTTATAACTATAGAGAAATCAATAGCTGCCAAAAATTAGATAGAATCATTGCCTTAAAATGTACATATTCAAATGCACGAATCGAATTTTCAATATTGTTTGAAATACATCGAGATACTTAAAAACCATGTGCAAATCAATATCAATAAACTGCCAAAAATACAATCGAAACATTACATTGATTTACGATACTATCGGGGAAATGAAGAACGTCAAAAAGTGATTATCTAAATGCATGATTCAAATATTAAGAGCAAATTTCTTTTGAAAAGAAAAATTAAATTTTTTACTTTTCAGAAAAAAAAAAATTCTTTCTGCGCGAACTCTTTAACATTCTGCGACAATGTCGCTGTAATTCGGCAATGGGGGGAAAAAGTCGACAAAAATCTTAGACCCGCACCAATTTTTTTCAACAAAAAAAAATTTAATAAATAAAAAAACATTTGAACAAAAAAAAAGTTTAATTTCCTTGCACCAGCAAATCAAAGAAAAAAATTTATAATTTCTTTTTTCAAAATTAGAAATAATAAATAGCTCAATTTCCTTTCGCCTGGCTAATTCAAAAGTACTGCACTTTAAAATATTAAAACTTAACACAAAATAAACATAATTACATATACAATACAATTAAAAATAATAAATAAAAAGACAACTAGACTTATGATACCTCTTCAAAATTGTTACAGTTGCTTTTGGCAACTGAGAATCTTTCCAAGATCGTTTTGTTGCGATATGTAATAGAAAATATTTTTAACATTTGTGTCTTTTAATAATATTTTCTTTTTGAAGCCGTAGGTTAAAAAAAAAATTAAGAATTGGATTTTATGTTATCTTTATATTATAAGAGTATTGTGGTATCATAAAAAAAGAATTAAATTATGAATAAAAAATCAAATTTGAAACAAATAACATATGCAATAAATTAAACAATATTTCAGGATGTTAGAAAAGAAAAAGGTTTAAATTTTTAGATCTCCTTAATATTACATACATATATATTAAAACTTTAATGTTAATAGCAATGAATTTAATAATAATGGAGTGTTATAAGCATAAAAGTGGATAAATTTTACTACATATTAACATGCTTCAAACACTGCTGTTTTTTCTATTTTAATATCATTGAAATTATTTCATCCATTATGTTGAACAAATCAACATCAGCAAAAATATTGTTAATTAATTTAGTTAAAATATTTATCAAAAATTGTTTTGATGGTTTTAAAATTACATCTAACGATATTAATTTTAAATTTAACTTCATTTTAGAAAAATAGCTTGTGCTTAATGGACATATTAATTGGTGTGAATTTACTACAAAAATAAATAACATTAATAAACTTAAATATTAATACATCCATTTTCTTTTACTTTTACCTTTCCCTTTATATTTCTCAGGGAAAGCTGTAAAAGCGAGGAACATATTTACCAAATCATTTTTGGGTAGCAATTCACATATTTTTTCGATGCAGAAAGCATCAAAATATATTTTCTTATTCTGAACAGTCACACTCCATTTACGACCTGAATTTTCCAGTATCTTTTTGAGAACAACATCCGTATGGAATTTATGTACGATGATTTCAGAATATATGACGAAAGGTTGTGTGACCAAGTGATTAAATGCCCGGTCAATAACATCGAAATTCTCAACAAGTGCTTTTTGCTCATCACCAAGAGCCAAAGCTAAATCATGCAAAGTTGAACCTAAATCATCAATTACAAATGTTTTTAAAGCTCTGGCTTCTGCAACACATTTCATTGCATAAGAAAAATACAGTTTACTTTGATCATTTTTACTTTTATCTCTCCGAAAGTAAGAAAAAAAATCGTACATCTTTTTATCGTCAGAATGATCGATTTGCAATGCAGCATATTTGACAACATTTTCAACTGAAGCTGCTGGCAAAGAAAACACAAATTGTAACGGTGTGCAAACACCCAAAGCACCATCAAATTTTCGGCAAGGTTCAGCACCATATTTCAATAAAGTGTTCAACACATTTAAATTTTTCCTTTCAATGGCATGGTACAATGGTGTTCGACGACAATGCAAGGACTCTTGATTTACTTCTACTCCATATTTAATAAGAACTTCGCAAACTTCAGCTTTATCTCCTCTAGCCCAAGCTACTTCATGTAGCAGATTGTATTTGAAGTAACTCGTAACATTAGCATCCTCTACATGCTCAAAAAGTTTATCAATGATATGTTTATCGTAAAACTGAATTGCGGTTTCTAGGACTTTATAATAAGGTAAAGCACCACAAGTAAGAAGAATCTCAATTATTCTTTCATTTCCTTCAGTACTAACAGCAGAAAGAAGCAATTTAAAACCTAAAGCTTTTGAATTAAACAAATCAACATCAGTAGTTTGTAATATTTCGATTAGACGGCCTTCAGATTTTTCTTCAATAGCATTCAGTAGAGCTGTCTCAACATTCATTGTGAAGTAAGCGTGAGTTTGAAAATAGCTTTGAAACTGAAAAAAAAACTGTGCCCAGCACAGTTTTACCGAGAATTTACATTTGGGAAAAAATAAAAGTAAGTTCTACAGATGTTGTGTCGCAACTTGTTTTGTTTTCATTAATTGTAATCGCTACTAGCTGTTTACTTCTGCTACGGTGAAGGTTCACTAGTTTTAACTACTCCACTAAATGACAAGGGACATCCCTGAACAAGCGGTATCGTAGAGTTAGCGAGTTCGAATCCCACTGCTACCTACTGAATGTATCAAAGGTTTATAAGCCTAAATTGAGCACACAAACCGGCAAATGTATGTAATTTCAATGAAGACTAAATGACAAGGAACGCGTACAAGTTGTTATTCGCGATCACAACGAACTATAGTAAGCGTTGTTGTAATGAGACGTTCAGTTGGGTATACTATCGCCTACGTCACAGGTTGTGTTATTCCTACTAAATTTAACCCGTGAACGGCATTTTCTGCGAGCCTGACTTCAAGCCACAAATAAACAAACGGAATGTTCGATCTTTTAAATAGCTGCTCGCCAGATTATATTGTTATTATAAAGAAAAGTTCGTTTTGTAATAATTCGCGATCGCAACACTCGAGTACGCCATCTAGCGGGAGACTGTAAATATCGGGCATTAGTTCCCACATAACCATTGGCAATGACGGACGCCATTTTCTTAGCAGCAAATAGGAAGCAAAAATTCCCTAAGGAAAAGGTAGAACTTCTTGAAAAAACTAACTAGAATATGCCAAACATTGAAGCAGAACACGCCAAGCATTTGAAGAACAATTTCTCAATAATTTTTACCTTTCTATTACCAACAACATAACTTCCAATTTTATGATTACTTGCTGTTACAGATGTGTGAATTACGGTAAAATAATTTTTTCTGTCTTCAATTCATTACAAATTAAAAGGAAATCAGCATTGCTTTCGTCATTCCAATGAATTAAGTGAATTCAGAACTGTAATAGTTATAGAATATTCTTCTTCTTTATAGAATAGTATATATTTCTGTATCTATATATAATTCGGAAAAAACAATAAAGAATCATCCGAACTACTTGAAATAGTTTCATTTGTGCTGATTATTAATAATTTTTTTATCGTTTTCTTTGGTAAGTATTTTTTAGTTTTGAAAGAATAATTTCAACTAGAATTCAGCTATTCTGTTTTCAAGCTACATATTCAAATTCATATCGAGATCTTACAATTATAAAATTTTGATGTGTGGTATGTTATCTAAAAGTAATGAAGGGATAATCTATGCATATATTATTTGAAAATAAAATTTTCAAACGAAGACCATTTCATTTGGAATTCTGCGGATTTATAAAACAGGTGAGTGTTATGATTTTTATAATAAAAAATTTGCTTTTAAATATTTTTTTTTCTTATTTGATGATAGTTCTCTACAGAATGATTTTTTACGTCTGATTAAGAACTATAAGAATAATATAAAAAAAGAAACATGACAGTTTTTATTTCAATATAAAGAATTTTTAAAATCGTTTTTTATCCTAAGAATTCTTTATTTTACGTTTTTTAGTTTATAAGATTTTGATAAAAATTGTTGTCAAAATACTTTTTTTGAAAAATTAAATGGTATAGCATTATGTGTTTATGTATACTTCTTGTATATTCTAATGTTTGAAGTAATATGATTCAGAAAAGTATGGAAGAAACATTCGGTACTTACGTATTAACCACAGCTACAGATTTGGCAGATTTTTAAGTGCCGCCAATCTACACTTAAAATTTTTGGAAAAAATCTTAAAATGAAACACTTTGTTTAAAATTAAAGTAGTCAATCGGATTTCGATGGAAAATGGGCCGATATAGAGTTTAGCATAGATTCAAAACAAACTTTTCTCTAACCTGATTCTATAGCCTTCATGCAATAAATAAGATTCAAAATGAAATAACATTTCCAAAACGGACGTTTACTAAGATAAAGTTTCATGTTATGGACATTGGTACATTTTCGTTATATTTCACTCCTAAAAAAATAAAATTGCATCTTGTTTTGTTTTTGGCAAGTCCCAAAGACGCATTTTCGTAACACTAAAAAATGGCGACAAAAAAAGAATGGTTCCTTTTTATTTTGTTTCGTAAGCATTCTTTATTTTACGTTAAAATTTAAATGGGCCTTTCATGTTATACTATTAAATTTAGTAAAACTATTTCTCAGGCATTAGGTTTGAACTCTTATAAGAATATACCTATTTTTTTCTCTTTATTTGCAAATATTTTTCCGATGTGTTCTGGATGTTCCTTCTCTAAAAAAAAAAAAAAAAGACATACCATTTTGTTTTCGTTTGCATAAGAAAGAAAACAAACATTTTTCTTTTTTAAATTTAATCAGCCACAATAAAGATGGAACGTTACAATGCTACATTAAAGACGTCTCCAGTGTAACTGAATGACTGTTCATATGGAAATCGCAGGGATTCGGCACATACAACAACGCCCCCTATAGTTCGTTGCGATCGCGAATTGATTTTGTTGTTTCATCTAAGTAATTTAATGTTTTTAGTAAACATATTTAAAACTCAGTTTATTAATTAAATTAAAAGTTTTTTTTTCTCTTCTGACAACGAGAGACATCAAACCAATTAAACTTAACGGACATCATTCTATAGAATCCATATTTTAAAAAAAATCAATGTTTTCAAATCAAATTAAATTAGCGCATGTAAAATATTAAACAACAACCACTATCTTCCATTCATTTAGCATTGCAGGATAGTATATGTTATTCCTACTAAAATTTTCGAAGTGGAAGTAGTTGTGTTTTTTTTTTTTATATATTATACCCAGTTGCTGGAGACGTCTTTAATGTATCATTGTAACGTTCCTTCTTTATTGTGGCTTATTAAATTTAAAAAAGAAAAATTTCCTATATTTATTCTCATGCAAGCGAAAAGAAAATGGTATCTCTTTTTTTTTAGAAAAGGAACATCCAAAGCACATCGGAAAAGTATTTTTTTATTTATATATATATATTTTTTTTTTGGTACAACATACATTTGCAGGCTTGTGTGCTCAATTAAGGCTTATAAACCTTTGTCAAGTAGAAGAACAGATAGAACAATAGAGAAGGACATCACAAAGAATACATCCAGGGTTACGGCGGGATTCGAACCCGCCAGCGTTTGACGGGCAATATCGCTCGGCCAGGGAAGCCCCAAAATATTTTTAAATAAATAGAAAAAAAATGTATTTTCTCAGTAGGATTAAAACGTAATACTTGCGAAATCGTTTTACTAAATTTAATGATATAACATGAAAGACCTATTTAAATTTTACATTCCATTGTTTTATGTATCATATTACTTCAAACATTAAAATAAGCAAAAAGTATACATAAGCCCATAATTTTATATAATTTAATTTTGCAAAAAAAGTTTTTTGACAACAATTTTTATCAAAAAATTTTAAGTTTCAATAAAAACCATTATTTATAAACTAAAAAACGCAAAATAAAGAATACTAAAGAAAAGATTCAAAAAAATTCATCAAATTAAAATAAAAACAACTTTTATATTTTTTTAATTATTAATCAGACGTAGAAAACTATTCTATAGAGAATTATCATCAAATTAGAAGGAAAAAAAATATTTACAAGCAAATTTTTTATTATAAAAATCATACACTTACCTGATTTATAAATCCAGAGAATTCCGAAATGATATGCTCTTCGTTTGAAAATCTTAGTCTCAAATAATATATACATAGATTATCCTTTCATTACTTTTAGATAACATACTACACAACAAAATTTTATAATTTTAAGATCTCGATATGAATTTCAATATGTAACTTAAAAACATAACAGCTGAATTCTAGTTGAAATTATTCTTTCAAAACTAAAAAATACTTACCAAGAAAACGATAAAAATTTATTAATTATCAGCACAAATGATACTATATCAAGTAATTCGGATGATTCTTTATTGTTGTTTACAAAATTATATAGATACAGAAATATATAGTATTCTATAAAGAAGACGAATATTCTATAACCTGCAGTTCTGCAATCATATTTATTTATTGGAATAAAGTACAAAATGTTGACTTCACTTTAATTTGTAATAAATTGAAGAGAAAAAAAAAAGTGTATTTTATCGTAATACACACATCTGAACACTATGCGATCCTGAAATCGGAAGTTATCAGTTGCAAGTTTTTTGATAATAGAAGTTAAAAATTATTGAGAAATTTTTCTTTAAATGTTTGTCGTGTTCTATTTCAGAAAGATTTATCAATGTTCTGGGGAGTTTTTTAAAGTTCTTCTGCCTTTTCCTTAGGGAAATTTTGCTTCTTATTTACTGCTAAGAAAATGGCGCCCGACTCTGACAATGATTCTGATAAAACTAAATGAAAACTTAATAAATAAAATCCTGAAATAACCAATCCGCTACAGGGCGCACTCAAGTGTTGCGATCGCGAATTCCTTATTATATACTATCCAACGCTTTCAGTTTGAATTGTAATTTTGTATTGAAGTGTGCAAATGAGATTTGCGATTGTGATTTGAAATGAGAATTTTATTTAATGGTGAAAAAACCAGTGATAGTCTCAGCATTTAATTCTCAAGGATATCGTTAGTGCATTTTCAAACAGACATGTATGGTGATGCATACGGACTATGAAACATATAAGGGATGATGATCTGAAATAAGTCTGGATCAATGGCGACATTAGGTATCTGCTAATATGAGCTGACCAATTTGAACATGGTGTGATTTTGTCAATTAGCCCAATCAGAATGTGTGCATGGGCCAATCCTCTTTTTTTTGCCATTCAATAGAATACATCAAACACTCTTTCACTCCAAAAACATGACGCTTCACAATGAAATCAAGTAGAGAACTTAATTTTTGTTTTAACTTACGTGCAGTAATATCATGGAGATCCGATGATGTTTGCCTAGGTTACAAAAGCTCTTTAATTCCAGCCCAAACAGGATTGCATGCGAATGTAAATGGCACATACTTCATTTTTTACTGTTCTTAATTCTTGAAACGATGTCGGTCCACGCCCGTTGACTAATAGTAATCGTAAGTAAAAGCATTCCGCATTGTTAGGGTGGATGGTGTAGATACGACCTAATGCGTCAGTTGAATATAAATTGGGATGTCCTTCAACTGGTTCACCTTGCTTTCTACGTTGAAAATGTTTCGCCGAAACACTCCATGTGTAGTATGTTGGCACCTCACAGTAAAGAAGCGTCTTTGGAAATGTCATCCCTGCACAAATAGAAAAATGCCGTTAACGTTGTTTGTGGTGGTGACAATGCTCTTGAACTGGCATTTTCTGCTGTAAATTAAACTCGCTGTCCATTTTCAAGGTGTACTGCCAAATGAAAAACTGTTGGATGTCGTTCATTAATTGGAAATGATAAAATGCGGCAGACTGCTTCATTACTACTAATGTAGCGTCCCAGTTGATAGTGATTGATTTCATCGATTGTTGAAGTAGCATTTTCTATTCCAAAAACTGCCATATCGCTTCCTTTATTTACATATTTACAAATGTATTTAATCGCTATCACCGAATTAAAATTTTCGACATTGATGTGAGCTTTGTACGTTTTCAAGAGCATCGGTGAATACGGTACAATCCTATAATAATATAATATACCTAGGAAAATACCAATTGTTAAACATGATGGTTTTTATAAATTTAACATTGCTTAGAGACCTTCCCGCTGAACAATTTGTGACGGTTAATGTTTTTAGCAATTCAAAAAAAATTAAATAATAATAAGTGAATGAATGAATAAATAAATAAATAAAATTAAAAGAAAATTGGAAACAGGATAATTGGTTGATTAAATGAAGTGGTTATCGGTATAAAACTTTTCGAAATCCGCAGATCTCTCTATTCTGCTTCGAAAAACTTCTTTTGTGATTTCCAGTTACTCCATCTTTTGCCAAGAATTTGACTTCTGCCACACCCGTTTATAGGACAGACCCATTCATACATCCATTCATTTGTCCCCAGATCGTAAAGTTGACCTGAACCTCAGAACGATCAAACTCCAACTCTGACCCCATAGGTAAAATTTGTTATGGTAGCATGGAGGGCTTTGTGACCCGACAGGTTTAATGAGCACTTGTAAAAAAAAATGTGCACACAGTCTTCGACCCACTGGATTCGAACTCCTATTTTTACCGACATGAGTCTAGGGCTATTCCAGTACCAAAACTTGTTCATAGTATTCAGGAAAATCTGTTTCCTCTGTCCCTATTAAGATCGTGTCATTACATCACCAGTGTTGTTAACACGTTCTAATCCTTCGAAAACTGGTACCACGGAATATATTCTTCAACCAAAATTGAAGAGTTTAACCCTTAATGTAATCTGTGAAAGGAGGCTTGTTAGTACTGCAGTCACAAAAAATAAGGAAATGCATAAAAACTTGGATTTCTTTTAAAACTAACATATTTCTCGAAAGTAATAAGGAGGTAATACAGATGTCATAAAAATGATTGAAATAATAAACCCGATAAATAAGGTTTTTAAAGAATATCCCCTTCCTCTAAAAAAATTAAAATTAATGTTTATGTTCAACAAATGCAATGTGCATGTGCTTATCTTATCATGTAAATTTTGTGATGAAAATATAATGAACATGACTGGAAAGAATAATCCCCACTAAAAACAAAGATTCGAAAAGTATCCAAATCTACCCGCTCAAAAAATGATTTTAGCATCTTACCCGACACTTATAAAATTCCTGGCCTCTTCAAACTAAATCACAAGTTGTAAATGCGTTTCATTTATCTGTTATTTTTTGTGTTATAATACGTTATGATAAATGGAAAGCAAAATAGAACGTTAATGATAAATTGATGAGAAATTTGGCTTTAAAAGTTACCCCCGACCAAATAGAATTTAAAAAATTATACCGCCTTCACATATAAAAAATGCCATTATAATCGAAAATGCTAAATGTAATCAAAAATATTATATATAAATTACAGTTTTTAAAATACGTAACTGTATGAAATATTTCTAAAAAAGTATTCCTCCCCAAAAGACGGTTCTGGAGACTTGCCCCCCCAGGTACCCCGCCAAATCACTGTCCATGATTATGCAACGAACAGTGATGTTGTGCTTCCTTGTTCTCCCTATTGGACAGTAGATAGTTGTATAAACTTCATGGTAGACAGTAGTATATACTTTCGTAAATGATGCAGTATGATATACTGTCATCAATATCAAACACATAAGTTATCAAACATTTTTGTGATTGATTTTAAAAAGAAACTTTTTTATAATAGGTCAACTTTATTTATTTATTTTTGAATGTATTAAAAATTAACTTCGCATTCATTTACTGGTACTTGGGGAATAAAGCAGACCACAATTGAGTATTATTCAAATGATTTAGCACCAAATCTACATTTTAATTTTAAGCATAGATGGCAGCACTAGAAATGTAGAAACTTTTGAATTCTAAAGACATTTTATGTTACCACAATTGAGTGTCATTCAAATGATTTAGCACCAAATCTATATTTTAATTTTAAGCATAGATGGCAGCACTAGAAATGTAGAAAATTTTGAATTCTAAAGACATTTTATGTTACCACAATTGAGTGTCATTCAAATGATTTAGCACCAAATCTATATTTTAATTTTATGCATAGATGGCAGCACTAGAAATGTAGAAACTTTTTGAATTCTAAAGACATTTTATGTTTGTAAATAAAAGTTTTCAGAATGACATGACTTTTTTTTTGCCAAATTTTAAACTGCTGTTCAGAAAACTTATCACATTTTATTAGCTTAAAAATTTAAGGAAAAAAATATAAAAAATACTACTTTTTTATAAATACCATCTGTCCGTTTTAGAGAATGTATACACTTTTAAGAAGGACTTGGACAATACAATGCGAAAGAAATTAACGATAATAAAATATAAAATTTTGAAAAATGCTGTTTTCAAGTCACCTAAAATTGAAAAAAAATAGTCCACACACCTAAAACATTAGACGCATCACTTTTGAAAGACACGAGGTAAATTTTTTTTTATTATAAAAAATAATTATGATATGAAGATGATACGCTTTACTTTTTCAGACCTCTTGAAAAATACGGTTTTAAATTTAATTTTATAATTCTAATCTTTTTAGTTTTATATCTATTAGTTTGTAATGTCAAAAAATGTTCGAATGTATGAAAAGTTTTGATTGGCACTGAAAGATGATAAATTTCACATTCAACATTTAAGAAACAATTTTAACTTGCATATATTACCAGGCCTAGCTCCAGTTGAATCCAGTTTATTAAAATATGCATTCTCTAGCTAGTCAGAAAGTGATCAAAATTTCGATTGACAATAAAATGCGTTCTGAGGTAAATTCTGCTTGTAGAGATCAAAAAATCATATATATTTGAATTTTCATCTAGTACAGAACTCCATTTAAAATTTAAGTGTTCTAATTATGCAAAAAGTATTCGGAATATTTTTTTTTACGATAATATTCCTTTGATGATAATTTACTTGTTTTAATGATAATTTACTTGATGATAATTTACTTGTTATTGCGTTTTCTTTTTATTTCAGTGTGCTCTTTGGAGTTATTTCACTTTTATTATGAAAAAATGACTAAATGGCATAAGATTAAGCAAAAAAAAAAAAAAAAAAAAAAAACATAGGTTGAAATTTGATATATATATATCTAAGTTCAAAATGAAGATAAAACAATTATTATTATAACAAAATTATTTTATGAGTTCTATTTACTTGCAGCTTATGCGCAATAAATGATACTTATTATTTTTCTTATCTTTTCTGGTTTTTTTGTATTTATTTATTTTGCTGTATATATATATATATATATATATATATATATATATATATATATATATATATATATATATGTAAATCTTAGACTCATACGTTTTTTTTACCATAGAGGGTAGCACAATCGAACTTTTAGCATCCTTAAATAAATAAACTATCATTTATTTTATCATTAATTGATAATCTGTCATCACGAGCTAGAGGAGTGTAATGATATGTATTTTTTACTATCGTTCTTATATTATAAGTTATCATTAAGATTATGTTAATTTCAATAAAATTTCAGTAAAATGATAAAAAATTACAGCTAGATAAAGAGCTAGAGGGCATTGACATTTTTGGAATAAATTTCCACAAAAAAAGAGCTATATTCCGAGGTTTTAATCTGACATTTGTTCGACAGGTGATTAAATAAAGTAATAACGTGACTCTAAATGATTATATTTACGTTTATCATGAATTTAAGTTCCCGGTTAATGAACAAAAATCAGACAGAGTGGCTTTTTTTTTTCTTTTTTTGTCTAGGTTAAATGTTTATAAAAAAAACATATATTTTTTTTGAATTTCTTAGTAGTAAGTTGCTCGTATGCATAAATGCAACAACATTGAACATACTTTATAGTAAGAAAGTCTTCTTACGAAAATTATTTTATGAAGTATCCGGGAAAAAATTAATATGTTCTTTGAATGTTCATAGTAAATACTGATTATCATGATTAATGTTTGGGATTTTATGTTTGTATATATTTATTAAGTTTATTTATGCAAGTATTTTTAGAATACAAAATACAAGGATAACAATTTAAAGCTAATTTCTGTCATGGTTTTCAAATTTATTCTCTACTTTCTTTTTGTATATAATAAACTGAAACATCGCCCTTTATTTTAGTTTTTATGTAAAGTATAATTTCATAGGAAATAGTGAGCGGTCGTACCTTGAGTATTTCTTTTACAAGCTTCCCTCAATTTCAGAGCCGATAAAATATATAAAAAGAATTAATTTATAGACGTCAATAATTCAAACTGTTATTTTGAATTATTTTCATTATTATACTACTGTCATACTTCGTACAGTCTGCTAAAGAAACGTTGAATTTAATTCTTTTCTACAGTTTTGATCGAACAAAAAAATATAAAATATTATAAGCAATTTTTATTATATCGTATTTCGGTTAACAACAAAAGTAACCAACAATTTCCAACTATGATTGCATCCATTTGTTCAAAAAATTTGATTGAATCCTGGTTGAAAAAATGATATTTTTTCATTTGTCGAGACAAAGGCCACAAAAAAAAATGAATAATTTGTTTTAAATTATGTTCTCACGAAACGAAAAAAAAAATTTAATTTTTATATTATTATTATAACGTTCAATCCTGTTATTATTAAATTACTAAAAGAAAATTCGCTTTTCATGGGAAATTTCCTCTCTCAACTTATTTTTTATTACGTCATTCTATCGTTACCATAGCAACTTATAGTTGCAGTATCCCCTGGTTAAACTAGGCACAAGAATACTGGAAAAAGCTGGGATAGCTTGGTTGGTAAAACGTTGGGAGACGTGTTCGTGAAAACGGGAGTTCGAATCCCGCTGGCCGAAGAATCCCTGTGAATTAAATGGTGACTGGTGCAGGTTAAATAGGCCGAATCACAAAGTCCTCCAAGTCTTCGTTTAAAAAATTTATTCACAAATACACCATCCATGTCAAAAATATACAGATTAGAAGTAAAAGTCGACAAGTTTCAAGCGCTCAAAAATAGGCGCCCATTCTCAAGATGTACGCGAATGAGAGGAAACAAAATTTATTTGTAATATAAAACGTAAAGCTACCAAAAAAAAAAAAAATTGAAAACAAAGATGAGAAACAGAACAAGAAAAACCTCAGCAATCGAGAGAGAATAAAAATACACACGAAGAAAAACAGAACAAGAAAAACCACCGTGGCTGACAGGGGCAAATCAGAGTAAAATGCATTTCCACGAGCTAAAGAGAGGTGGTGAGAAACTAATGTCGTTAACAAGGGAATCAGCGCTCATATGATTCCAAGATATCAATATGAACTAATGTGACTGGAGTGAATGTGGCTTTGTCGAAATTAAAATTATACCCAAGATCCCAAGAATGTGCAGCATTTGATAGTTTCTCGTATTCTTGACAACGGACGTATCTATCGTGTTTTTTTAAGCCTAAATTTTAAAGCTACCGTTTTTTCCAATGTTTACATTTTTGAAGCGAATAAAGTTTTTTAATCAAGTAATTTTACCGCTTCAGTTTCTTGGGATTATTTATTTAATGATTTAGCTATACTGCCAGATCTCCGTGGCTAGATTATTTTGATAACACAATTAAATACTCTTAAACAGTATTTTGTCATTGGTCAAGCAGCCGATCAGACTTCATAAATTTTCAAAAATATACTGTATAACAGCCTTTAGTGCATAACTGGTCCACCTCCACGAACTCACCGCACTTTGTACCTTTTTTTTTTATACTTATGCTCGAAATCCTCTGCTATAGTATTTTAAGTGCATATCGGAGTGTTATAAATCTTCCTAGGTCTCGCCTGCAGGGGTCAGTTGGTCGACCTAATCATAGTCACCGCTTCGCGTATATATTCGTCCATATACTCGTCCACCTGTTCGAATTCGCGGTTACATGGCACGAAAACTGAGTTGCTGCGACAATCGATGGTAGTAATTCGGGGAACATTTTATTTAGTACTAGCCGCTTAAGGCGGCCAGCTGTCCGCCAGAGTTTTCCTGGTCTTGCCACTGCAATCGAGCTTGGGATGTTGAAGCACGATTTTCATCTAGCCTTCTTCGACGTTCCTGTAATGTTTCTCGGGTCCTTGCATTTCTGGTTGAGACACGATTATTTTCTAATCTTCTTCCGCGTTCTTACCTGCAAACTGAAGAGCTTACCTGCAAACTGAAACTTTCTGAAAATTACTAATTACATTTAATAAAAACTGTTAAAATAAAGAATAGAAAAACCAAAGAGATCCAAGGTAAGTGTGATCGTTCCTTCAAAAACAATTTAACTCCTATTTTATATATTATATAGCTACAACGCTTAAGAAAAAAAAAAACTAAAATGCTAAATACATGAAAAGAACACGAAAACGAATTAATTTTTTATGGTATCAATTTCTATTTCTATATAATTTTTTATGGTATCAATTTCTATTTCTATATCGCTACAAAAACTGTCGTGTTCGCTTAAGAAAAAAAAAATAGAGCGTGGAAAGAAGAAGAAAAACTTATTATAACAATTATGAACAGCGACAAATATATCAAAGCGAAACGTTCTATTTACGTATCGAATATGTTGCCAAATTTTTAATACAAAAGTTAAACTTTTCTCCACTTTGATAAATGTAAACTAATGCGAACCTTACAATTAAATTATTAATTCCTTCGTATATTATTGGTTTAAGTTGTCGAAAATTAATATTTCAATTGTAAGGTTCGCATTAGCATACATTTATAAGAGTGGAGAAAAGTATATGCATTTTTTAATAGTTTTTTGAATATGGTTCTTTGAAGACGAAAAAGCATAGATTTTCTTACAAAATGACTGATAACTAAAAAACTAATCCAAATTTTTGAAAAAGAAAAAAAAAATACTTCTTCATTATGTCAAAATACAATTATGTGTCGAGTTTCGTGCCTGGGCGAGGCTTCTGGGGCGATATATTGTGATTACAGACAGACACACACACAGCCGCGTTTATTATTATGTATAGATTACTCAGTTTAGCTTTCAGTTAGCCTAATTACCCCAATAGCTACAAAATATCGAAATGAAGCTTTTTCAGATTTTATATTTGTCTCATTACACATGGTCTAAATTTGAGACTTCTTGGTGAAAAGTGTTAATTAGCACTGCTGTTAATTAGGCTTATTACCCACGCAATTATAAAATATCTAAATGAATCTTCTTTTTTTTTCCTTCATACTATCCATGAAGTAACACATTCAGCAAATTTGTGATTTCTGTTTTAGAAAAGAGGCGTTATTTAGCTTTAAGGTGAAATTGTCTAATTACCCCAATAATTACAAAATATAGAAATGAAACTTTTTAAATTTTCTATTTACTTCATACATACAAATTTGAAACCTCTTTCTTGATTGAAAACTTGTTATTTAGCATTATTATTAGTTTTCGGCTAATTACCTCCTATTACCCTATAGTTACAAATACCGAAATGAAACGTTTTTAGTTTTTCTTTATATCAGATAAGGGACACATGGTCCAATTTTGAAATTTTTTTTATTGGTAAGAATTTGCTAAAGCGTAACTGTCAATTATGCTAATTACCCCAATAATTACAAAATATTTTTTTTATCCCAATGTCCACCTGTGTTAACATTCGTCAATTCAGGCATATACTGGGCGATTTTGTTGGCCTCTCTTTCAGGGGCACCATATTAGGTGGGCGAACGTCGCTCTCACAGTGAGGACAGATAGTACAGAGAAGGAAAGAACATCCATGCCTTGCCTGGGATTCGAGCCCAGAACCTTTCTAATACAAGGACAGTTCCCTGCCCCCTACACAGGCCGGTCGGCTTTTATTACAAAATAGGAAAAGTTAAAAGTTTTATCGCATACAGATGTGTTGTTATCGCATGAAGATAATGTTCCAAATTTTAGCTTTCTAGCTTCATGGGAATTGAAAGAATCCGTGATGAGTGAGTGAAGGCTTAGCGTTCCCTAATATGTACAGATGAGAGAAAAAAAAAAGCCTATAATCTAATCTAAGCATTTATTTAGGTAAATGTTTTTAGAAAGAGTTATTTCTTCAAAAAGTAGTAATTACCTAAATTCATTAAAAACATCTATTAGCATTTAAAGGCACATTGAACTTATGTGTGCAGAACTGTTCGTTAAGACTTATTTTTTTTATTTTTTATTAACAGCACTTAATACAGATAATAATGCATAAATATTTGTTTTCATCCTTAAAATCATATTTTGTAAAACTGCAAAGAGAAAAAATTCTAGTAAAACTACTCTACCGTATGGTAATAACATTTCTGGTAAAAAAAAAAAAAAAAATAACACGATGATTCTGGTTAATGAAAACGAAATATTCAATATTTAAACCAGTCATTTGATAATTTTTCCATTTATATAGTGACAGTTTACCGGAAATTCTGGCTTTCAAAATTATAACTTTAATTGCTGCATATCTAGTAAAAAATACAAAACTAAAACTTAAATTAACTGAATCAATGGTTTTTATGCCATGCTCCAAGGTATCATAATAAAATTTTCAAATTTTATCATATATTATAAAACCATATTTTATTGTTAATTTTACCATAAGCATTACCAAAATGCATTGGTGAAAATCCCCGAGCTTTTTAGTATTTCCATGTAGCTAGAAACATGGTAAATTTTACCATACTCTGGTAGTTTTGACCATGTTTTTTTTTTTCTCCGTGTGAACCATTATTTTTTCAGCTTTATGGAGTAAAACATTATTTTTTAAATAACTTGTTTTGAAACTTAATGTAAGAAGCATGCATTGAAGCAAGAGAAAAAAAATAATAATAAAATTAAAAAATATATGAATTTTAAGAGAATCAAATAAGATATTTCAATTTGAAAATAACTAGTTGCCTATTATGTGAATCAAAATTCAGCAATGACAACCATCCTTCAGAAGGATGCTAAACATGGTTTAACTGAACAGAACGAATTAGGAAGGATATCAATGACTTACCTACGAATTTAAAAATTATAATAAATTAGAATCCCACACAATGTAATGGCACTGTTCTTAACATTATAATCCATACTAATGAAAAAGATTAAGAAATCACAACTGATTTAATTATTCTAATGCTGCCATCAAGCTTTCAAATCATAAATTCATGATCATGAATTCTTTAAAAAGATACTTAACCAATCATTTTAAAATACATTCTGCAATTAATTCCTTTAATGGAATATAAATAAGATAGAAATTGAAATTTAATGGTAATTAAATAAATTTTCCATTAATTAATTATATTAAATGGACATTAAATAATATATTTCAATGTGAAAATAACTTGTTACCTATTATATAAATCAAGACTCAGCAATGACAACCATCCATCAGATGGATGTTAAATGTAGCTCTTCAAATTGATTGAACGAATTAAGAAGGATGCTTACTTACGGATTAAAACGGTTATAAATTATAATAATCCAGCAAAATTTATTGACTCTGTGCTAAACTTAAAATGTTTCATAATAACTAAAAGGAATAAAAGATCAAAACTGATTTAAATTATTTTGTAACCACCATCATGTTATCAAAATATCCTAAATTTTTCAAAACAATTTTAAAAACTTATATATATATATTTGAATGAAAAAATCTATTTATTAAGAGGTATGTAATTGATGCAAATAATTTTTTTAGAATATTTTCTTAGTTATAATCTACATTGGGTACACTGGTCATACCCCATTTTATACTAGTAAAGAATGACACCCTGAGTTCATTTTTCCACTGCTTAACGAAACAAGTTTTATCTTAATAAACTGAATTTTTCATTCAAAAATGAATAAGTTTTTAAAATTATTTTGAAGAATTTAAGATATTTTGATAACATGTTGGTGGTTACAAAATAATTTAAATCAGTTTTGATTTCTTATTCCTCTTACTCATTATGAAATATTTTATGTTGAGCACAGCGTCAATAAATTTTGTTGGATTATTATAACTTTTTTTTAATCCGTAAGTAAGCATCCTTCCTAATTCGTTAGTTAAAGAACCACATTTACTATCGTTTTGAAGGATGGTTGTCATTGCTGAGTCTAGATTCAGATAATAGGCAACAAGTTATTTTCACATTGAAATATCATATTTATATTTCATTTAAGTAGTTAATAGCAGAGTGTTTTTTAAAATAATTAGTTAAGTTTCATTTTAAAGAATTCATGATCATGAATTTATGATTTGAAAGCTTGATGGTGGCATTAGAATAATTAAAGCAGTTGTGATCGCTTAATCTTTTTCATTAGTGTAGAATATAATGTTAAGCACAGTGCCATTACATTGTGCTGGATTATAAATTATTATAACTTTATAAATTCGTAGGTAAGTCATGGATATTCTTCCTAATTCGTTCAATCCAGTTGAAGAACCATATTTAGCATCCATCTTATGGATGGTTGTCATTGCTGAGTCTTGATTCAGATAATAGGCAACAAGTTATTTCCCATTTAAATACATTATTTAAATTTCATTTTTATGATTTGAAAGCTCGATAGCAGTATTTAAATAATTAAAGCAGTAGTGATCGCTTAGTTCTTTTTTCTCTATTATTATGAAACATCATGTTTAGCACAGTGCTTACAATGTACTGTATTAAAATTCATTACAGCTTTAAATACGTAGATGAAAGCTTGTAATTCTTCTTAACTCCTGTCTTGAATCCAGTAGAGGAACCGCATTTATCTACCCTCTGCAGTATTCGAATATGTTACCCGTTCGAATATGACGTAAACACCTAACAGTAGAAGGGATTTGTAATTTGCCTATTTTTGCAGATAAGGGGAAGGAGAGGAATGAGTAATGTTCCAGTAAGACATTAAAATTCTATTATTTATAAAAAAAATTTAAAGAACAAAAGAAAAAAAAATAATTAAAACATTACCCGTGAAAAATTTCAATTGTGGAGTAAATGTTGAATTCGTCAACAGATAAAATTGAAGGAAAATTTCTTCATAGTGTTTCAGAGGTCAATAATTTTAAACACAAAAAGAAATCACAAAAGGAAAAGTCAAAATTTTATAAAATAAATTAGAATATTTATTTTATATTATGCAAAGTTACATCTTTTTAATTGAATTTAATCCTAAACTGGATAACTACATTAAATGTCAAAGTTCGAGCAAAAACTTGGAGGGGGGAGTGTTGCAACTTTCTTAAATAAGCCTTGGAGGGGGGTTTGTGATTTGCTTATTTTTTCTGTCAAAGGGTTTAAAATTGAACGTATTATTTGAACAGTCTATCATGAATAATTTAGATTTTCAGAAATCAAGACATTGCTTTTTCAAGCTCCTTCTATAAAAGTAGTTGATAAATGAATTTTTTTTATTAGAGTAGTTTTTTTTAATAAAAAAAAAATTGAATTTTTAATAACATTTTAAAGATTTTATGAATTTTCGAAAGCAAGATGACAACATTAGAAGATCTCAATCAGTTAAGATTTTTAAATCTTCTCTACAATGGAATATTATGTTTAAAACAACGTTAATACATTGTGCTGAATTACAATTTATTCTAAATATTTTCTTAGATCTTAAAAAAAAGAACAACCCTTTGATTTCCTTGTTAACTCGTTTTATCCAGTTGAGGAACCGCATTTAACAGACTTTTGAAGGATAGCTGTCATGGATGATTCAGTCAATTAGGCAACAAGATATTTCACAATCAAGTGTTTATTTGACATTTGTATTCACGCCTTATACGTAGCGGAATCGGAAATTACCGTTTTGAGAAATATACTTTTTATTTTACTTCATATTGAAAGACATGAATGCTAAGTTCGCAGCGCGTGATTGTCTAGAGATTAGGTTAAACGTTGAAAGACGTTAAAGCTTGTTTAGTAAAAGATTAAAAATATCTGAAACTGTTTTTATCATTACTTAATTGAACTTATTATTAGTTGATTCGTTTTAAGCATATTTTAACTTGTAATATGAACTCGTCTAATACAAGAGGTCTGATAAAATGAGCAGCACCTATCTATAGATGGCTCTTTTTTGTTTTCAAAAGCTGTTTCTTTGAATAACTCATTAAAATGAGAGTGCCTTCATGTACTCAAACCGTGAAGAGAAAGAGTTTTGAATTGCATAACCGGTTTTCATATGGATACCTTAAACCAGCGGTTCCCAAATCATGTTCCACGGCACCCTAAGATCCATGGAAGGGTCACAGGGGTTCCGAGAGTTATGACTCTTTTTTTTTTCCAAGAGTTATGGTTTTCGAAACCCTTAATTAAATTTATATCCGTTTAATTACCCATTATTTATTCAATATTTTTGTTATTTTTATGAAATTATTTAATTAAAGTGCTTGTGGAGAAGGATTATTCTAATAATAAAAAAAATAAAAAAATACTAATAACAATATATTGAATGGGTAACGGAAAATTGCATTAATATTTCACATGAAATAAAAATAATCAAATTCAATACTGAAGAAATATGTCTCTCAAGTGACCATTCTCATAATTTATTTTGGTTCTTTTGCGTCATTATTTGAATGAAAACCAAGTTTTAACGCATGTATATTCAGTTTATACATACACTAAAATCAAATGAGAAGACTACAAGCCACTCCAGACTTGTAAATTTAACTTTCTGACAAAAAAATTAAATAAAAAAATTTTATTTCTTATTAATTCATTTTATTTTATAACCGTTGTTGAACAGCCGACAAAATTTTTTTTCAGTTTACGGCTACCAATGTTCAACTCTGTAGCCTTGTAATTTTGAAACCTATCCAGAAGACAAGGGAACTCCTGTATCAAGTATAGGCAGAAATTATCCTTCGTGGAGGATTTTTTGATGGATCCACATTTGCATTACAGGGAGGGGAAAACCACGAAGACCTCCCATGGTTAGCCTGACGGCAAGGGGACTCTAACCCATGGTCCGGCTGCCACTGAGATTTTACGTCAGCACTATGTTATTCATTCAATAAATATTTTCAAAATAATTAATAAAATTTCAATCATTGAATTTTATTCATTGTGTCTGTGTAGGGATTTGGGGAACTGCCCTTGAATCAGAAATGTTCTAGGTTCGAATCCCGGGCAAGACATGGATGTTCTTTCCTTCTCTGTACTATCTGTCCTTACTGTGGGAGCAACCCACACCCCTAATGGCCCACCTAATACAGTGTCCTTGAAAGAGTGGCTAACAAATCTGCCCTTAGATGCCTTTATGATGCCCAGGTGGGTCATTCTAAAAGGTGGGCATTGGAAAAAAAAAGAAATTTCATTTATTTATAAATTGATTTTTTAAGTTCTGGGGTTCTATATAAACTGATCAATCATTTAAGTAGATCCATATCCAAAGAAAGTTATAAACCACTGCATTGAACTATATTAATATGAAAGTTTTTTTCGGGAACAACTATTAATTATATTATATTAACCCCAGAGACAGCGTTGAAATTGTTTCTTTTCATTAAAAACAACAATAATTCTATATCTATGAAGAACGAAAATTTAAAGAACTCATGAAATGTTTCACAGCTACAACCCAATGAGTGAAGCTCAAGGATTAGGTTTAGAGGTGACCGAATTATCAAGTTTTTGACGCAACAAATGGAAGAGGAAAAATTAAAACGATTTTTCTTATTATGAAACTTATATGCGTGTGTAATTGTTCTGTCCTTTAAACAGTAATCAATAAAATACTGATAATTAAAATTTGAATACATGAAGACATAAATATACATTACACATTTCTTATCTATCTAATATTCATTTGCGCAATATTTATTAGATATTTGAGTTTAAATAAATAATAAAGGAAACTTATTGCCCGTACCAATTCGAAATGGGAAAACGGGTAATGAAGTAAACCGGGTTCAAATTCCAGCTGTGGCTGGTCGATCGAATTCCGCATCCGGCTTATACCAGCCACAGTGCTTGACGTAAGATATCCTCAGTGGTAGGTGGATCATGGATTAGAGTTCTATTGCCATTAGGCTAACCGTGGGAGTTTTTCGTGGCTTTCCTCGCCATGTAACGCAAATGCGTGTTAGCTCCATCAAAAAGTCCTTCAAGGAGGCAATTTCTCCCAATACTTGATCCAGGAGTTCCCTTGTCTTCTGGATTGGGTTTAAAACTACAAGGCTACGAAATTGAACATTGGTAGTCGTAAACCCAAAAAAATTGGGTTGGCTGTTCAACGAAGGTTATAGAATAAAATAAAATAATAAAATACAACGCTTACAAGAAATATAAAGTAAGCGAACATTAATACTAAGAACCAATCACTGTCAAATAATTAAAATTTTTAACTATTTGTTGACAGTATGGCAAACAAACTTAAAGCCAATAATTTAACATTTGTTAAATTTTAATTTCTAATGCTACTGTGCGGTAGTTGTTTGTAGCCAACATAAGCATAATAGTTTTTATAATTGAGATATGCTTTCTGGATTTTAAATCATTCTTTTTTGAAGAAAACGAATAAGGTTTTGTTACTTGACCAGTTCAGTGCGTTTTATATGAAAGAAAACTGTCGATATTTAAGATAAGTAATCTATGCAAAAAATAAATTCAAATAAGGGATGTAACTTTGCATAAAACAAAATTTACTTTTAATTTATTTTTTAAAATTTGTTTTAGAATATTCTTTAAAAATCTTTTGTATTCATTTTGCGTTCTAAACTCTTGACCCCTGAAATTTGTTGAAGAAATTACTTTCCATTTTTTTTCTTTCCCTAAATTTCTATTTTATTCCAAACTTGAAAAATTTCCATATATAACTTTTATTGTTATATTTTTATTTGGTTTCTTAAGAAAATTTCAATAAATTACAGGATTTCAATGTCGTACGTAAGCATTACTCCCATCTCTTCTTCCCCTTGCCGGCAAAAATGCCCCTTGCGTGCATACATAATATTTGAACTGCCCTGTATGAATGCGAAAAAAAAAAAAAAAAATGTTTCATGTAAAAAAAGAAAAAACAATTGCATCATTTTTTCCTTCTGCTTCCCCTGCACTATCGATATTTTTTATAAGTTCATGTATTCTGTCACGCAATTGAAAAATCAACGTGAGTGCTTCACGATTGATTCCGGGAAAAGTGGCTTGACAACTATTTTCATTCTATGCTAATGCTATGAACGCCAAAATAGAAATTCAAAAAACTGATAAAGCAAAATTTATTTTTAAAAGAAATATTTTTTGAAAAATGTAGCTTACCATACAAAGATGGCAAATATATAAAAATCTCAATTTTGATTATTTTTTTATCCCTTTCCTTGATTTGTATGGCAGTTATCATAGGTAATCTATCGCCAAAGCTGTACTGCTACAGTTCCAAAAGGAAAATCTGACACATTTTACTTATGGTAAAGTATCTAAAGTATCCCATATTTCATTCAATTAGATAATGAAAAGATTAAAAAAAACATTTCTAATTTTTTTAGAGGTGTCTTATTTTTTTAATTACAAAAAAAAAAATCCCGATTATTTTGCATTTCTTAGAATTTTGAAGTATTAGAATAAGGAATTGAAAAACTCATGAAATAAATTATTAAAATAGTCAATGCTGTTTTTCAGCATTCCGTAGAGGCTAAAAATATGAAGGTGAAAAGATAAAGCATTTTATATTCTAAAGTTTTAACAATAACCTCGTTTGTTTTCAATATCGATGATAAGAATGGATTTTACACAAAATGTCTAGAAAGTCAGAAATGTCGAATTTTCTGTGGACGTGATTTGCTTCTTACAGTATTCTATGGCGAATAGAATAAAAAAAAAAGAACAATCGAGTCGACCTTGGCATGGATCATCTTGTCTTTGCATTGTCCGTTCTAAACTGTCTTTGAAACAATTTGCGCGGAACATCTTTTACAAAATAGCATTTTTTTTTTAACGTGATAGAATGTCATTTCCTCGTTTGATTTGACAAAATCCTTCAAACTAAGGATTTGGATAAATTTCACGGCGCCAAGGAATAAAAAGACCATGAAGATGTTCTTGGTCATGGATTGAGCTTTTCAATTATTTTGATTACATGACATTTTTACACGCTGCGTTTTAAGTTCGATGGAGGACGTTTTGTAAAGTAGGCAGATGGTTATAAATGAAGGTTTAACCATATATCAAGCTGGCGGAATTTTCTAAAAGAAAATGCAGTTTCAAATATAAATTTAAATTTCAAACGATAAAACATTGACAAAAAGTTTGTGTAAAAGTTCTTTTTAATGTTTATGGTTTATTCACGTGTTCTTAAATGACGTCAGAATTCCATAACATTTAAATCCAGCTCAATCAAAGAGATTAAGATTATGTGAATCACGTCATTAATTAGGATTGTTATAGGAATTTTTTTTTTTATTTTTAAATCTGATTTGTTATTCATTCCACTTCTTAAAAATCTTAAATCAGCCTTCAAACTGAAGATTCAGGTGAATTCCATTACGAAAAAGAATAAGATTGTGATGATTATCCTTGCCATGGTATAAAGAATTTAAATTATTTTTATTAAATGACATTTTTGAACGTTAAGTTTCAAGCTTGAAGGATGACACTGTGTAATACAAGCAAAGAAAGAAGGATAAATGAATTTAGTGAAGGTTAAATACTGGGGTACATATTTTTTTTTTCTGTATCAGGAGATTTTTTTAGCAAGTCTTAGATATTTTTGTATCGCTGATTTCAAATCTACAATCTGTTTCTCTCAAAAAAATGCTGATTTTTTTTCTTCCGAAAATGACACTTTTAGACTATATTTTGTCGAAATGTACAGGTTTGAAAACGTTACAAATATAGGGGTCTCTTAAATGCTGTTACAAACTTCTTTGGGGAGTTAGGGCACATCATCAGGATTAAAATTGTACAGATACCCGTGCTCGGAAATGTCTTTATATGCCTCTAGGGGCGCTTCATCTATCATGAACTGTTTCTTTGTGCTTCTGAATAGGCCAAAATAAAGTGGTGCCAAAGCTGCTCTATTTTGGCGACTTTTTGATTCGAAACATTTTTGCGACCCCCTGTTATATGTAACGTTTTTTACCTTGTATATTTCATCAAAAATTAAACTAAAAGTGTCATTAAAAAATCTGTAGCGCTGGTAATTAAATTAATGTTAATGTATACATTTTTATTTAACATATGCATTTTTATTTAATTTAATTTTTTCTTCTGACTTTAGTTAGTTAATTTTCATAAAGCGGTGATTTAATTAGTTTTATTACCTTAATTCTTACTCTAAGAAAAATTTTAATTTTATGCATTGTAAAAATTTTAGTGAACCTCAACGCCTAAAATGGTGAAAACTACTTAACACCAAATTGTTGTTGTGAAACACCATACATAATTCTTGGATCTAATGTTTCTCTACGCAAATAGCCTTTTTCTTTTACACTACTTAGTGTGGAGTAGCCGCCACCATTTTTTTAGATTCAGTTAATGTATTTAATTCAACTAGAATTAAATACAGTAAGACAAGAAACACATAGGGTCAATTAAGTTACATTTATAATACTATATGAAGTAAGAATTTATAATTTAGAATGGATGGATACACTAATTCTTTGAATGAAATTAGTACGTAAATAATATAGCCGTAGCACAGAGAGAATATTAAAACGAAATTCGAACTAGGCTTAACAGAACCTAAACAGATAAAAATCATACATTATTAAGTCCTTTAATACAGTTCTCATAGATTTAAAAATAAAATATAATTATCCTTATTACACATTTAAAAACATGCATTATAACAAGCAAGAAACATACTTTAACAGTGTACTTTTTTTTTATAGTTTTTTATGCAAATTTATAAATCACTTTGTTTTGTGTACTATTTTCATTTTTCTTTTTCTAATTCTTTTGTAAAGGTTTTTTTTTTTTAATTATTTTTTATATTATTATTCTTTTTCTTTTCTAAATTTTACATATGCCTTTTTGGTATGTATTTCTGTTTAAAAATCCTACATTGTTTGCTGCCGTAATTACGTCTGTAAGCCTCATGTTGTACTTTTTCAGTGGTGCACAAGGAATCATTTTGTTCTTGAAATGAAAAAAAGAAGAAAAAGAAAAAAAAACAGTGTATTTTTGTTTATGTTGAAGAATATTAGCTTAAAAAAGACAGCAACGAACTCTCGATAACTCATTCTGTATTGTAAACATACTGCTGACAAAATTCAAAATGCGCCAACGTTGGTGTTTTTGGAATATTGGAAATAAGTGAAAATAATTCTCGTATGGTGTGAAAGAGCGAGAGTTTGGTGTATGCTTATTCAATTTTATGTGTTTAGAATTGAATTACACTTTTCAAATCGTATATGAACGCTCAAACTGGTGTTAACTTGGAATAAAGTGTTCCTTATATTTTTTAGGTTATTCAACATCACTTTCGGAGAGATAACTAACTACACCACAGTTAAAACACCAACTGTTTATCACGAAACATAAATGTTTTATAAATTATGACATCAAATGTTTATTACGAGGCTGAAATGTTTTTTTATTTATTATGACGCCAATATGACATCGATAAGTTTTTTGTTAATACCGAAGTTTTCATTGCTCGCAAAATTTTTTGAAATACAAAATTACATATATTTGCAAAATGTGTTCCAGAATTTTTAGAATGAAAAATTCTGAGAAATGTAAGTTTATTATTTGATTGTTATTTAAATTATAATAGACTGCTTTCAGGAAAATCTCGTTTCTGTTATCTATTTAAACGACATTTTGTTTCTGGAGAAATATTCTTACATCTGTATGCTCGTCTTTACTTAGAAATCCACTGACATACATAATAATCAAGACAAAGGAAGAAAAAAAAAAAAGCGAAAACCTAGTGTGCTATCACAAGTTTTTCTGAGTTGAATATGATTCACTCTCTAAATAATGAGCCTTGATCTGTCTTGAGTATTTACAAAATAACAAAGAAATGATGCGAGTATTAAAAGAAGAGCAATAACCTATTACATGTAATGTTAGTATTTTAATAGCGCCAAAATTCGCTCGTTTTTATTAAGATGAAAACAGGTTGAATCAACAAATTACTAAGATTTTGTTTCCTGAAAACATTTTACTACTAACGTTATTGTGAAAAATTATTGTGCAAAATACTTTCCGTTAGAAACAAAGATTTTACATTAAGCATCAACTAAGCGGGTAATTAACTAATACAATTATATTTTCTTGAAGCACTTCTTAAAATAATTCAAGATTGACTGAATATAGTATAATATTCAGTAAAAAAATTTATTAATTTTCTTCTAAAAAATTAGAAAGCAGGCAATTTCTCAAAAAATATTTTTAATTAATTTTCTCGAAGATTATGGACCGTATTTGTAATATTTTCAAAATTAAGAATGTGCTAAATTTCTAAAAACTTGAAATGCTCATTTTCCTTGTAAAAAGTTTCCATTTACATATATTTACGTCTCATAAAATTGTAAAAACACTTCAAATTGTCACTTCAACTCTATGATGTAAAAAATATTGTGCGATAATCATAGTAATAAAATTAACCTAAGGGGCTAAGATGAAACAAAATATAATTAAAAAATCATGATCGAATGAAAAAATTATTTGAACACTGAGCCAATTCCATTTTTGTTCATTGTGAAATTCTGAGCATTAAAAATCTAATGATTTTTGTTTTTCCTATTGAGTCTCATTTGTGGTACCCACGGTTTGACTAATTACTAATAACACGGTTTGACTTGAAAACGAGATTACTTTTGCATACTAGAATAGTGTTCTAGAACGTTAAATGGTTCGAAGAGGGGATCTCAAATATGCTAATTAATTAACGCAGACGATATTTAAGGTTACGAAATAAGACACAAAAACATACTTTCTCTACATTGCTTCCCTACATAAATTTTTTTTAAATAGATTCGAATTTCTGACCCCCAAAATATGGAAGATAACCGCAATTAGGGTGAGGAGAGCGATTCACAGTTCGGTACTTATTGCGTATTCCGCCATGTCTCGAGAATTTATGAAGCGAATTGAAAAATTTTTACTCATAATTATAAAATTCGTTGATTGAAAGACAATTCTTTGCGAAAAATACCTTAACCAATATTTATTATTTTTAATTATTTAATTACTTATAGTCAAACAAATTTGGAACTGTTAGGTATAAAATTTTTTATATCATTTTAAAGAATAAAATTTTACATGAAAAAATACCAAATTCGATCGAAATCGGTGGAATAGTTTCTGTGAAATCGAATTTTAAATTTTCTACCTTTTTAAAATTTGATTATTCAGGAACTATTGGACCGATTTCGCTTAAATTTTATTATTTTCCGTGTAAAATTACATTCTTTAGAATGTCTGATTTCGTAACTTAAATTAACTATTAAATAACACTAATTAATAAACATATTGAGGTCACCATCTCGAACCATTAAGTTTGAGTCCTAGAACGTAAAGATAACATTATCAGATCAAAAGTTATTAAGGGTTGTCCGTTTATTTTTTTGTGCACTGTAGCTTTCAATATTTTCTTACATTCTTTTGAGATATTTTTACGTTATTCATTAATATTTATATCAAGATGATCTCTTTTGAAACCGAAATCGAACTATTAAATGAAAAAAGTTAATATACTGTTAATATTTTTTCTTCTACTGTTTTATGATTATTTTTGTGATCTATTTTGCATTTTATGGCAAGAAATTTTTTTAACTAAAATTTAAATATATTGAAGAAAATATCCCCCCAAAAATATTTTATTTTAACGGATTGCAGTTGGGGACATGCATCAAATAATTTAAAAAAATGTGACCAACAATAATTAGAGAACAATAAAAAAAAATTAAGTTAGCAAAAATAGTAAATTAGTTTCTTAATCCCCCCCCCCCCCGTTTAATATTCAAAAGGAAAGCTTGGTTAATTTTTGATCGAAACATTTTATAAGATTTAATTACGAATTAAGAGTCAAATTGAAATGAAATACCACTTAAAACTTTTTTTGAGCTAGTTTCATCACTATTTAGTGTTTTGTTTCAAATATTAAATTATAGAAAGCATATAAGAATTATAATAAATTAAAAAGTTTTTTTAAAGTGTTTTTTTTTTTTTTTTTTTTTTTTGGAAATTTGAACTAAACCATTTGTCTAAGGGAACATTTAGAAATTCTTAAACTACTTCAGTTTTAAAGATAATTAATTTTACTGGAAGTTTAAAATATTACCATTATTTCACAATACAACAAACGATAAAAAACAATTCCATTTTAGAATAATAATTCATTTCAGAAGATCACACTTATATCCGGATGTATACAGTGTAACAAAACGGCGCAAAAATGCTTTTTTGATAGATTTATAGTGATAATAGACTTTCCTTTTTTTTCGTTGCGAAAAAAGCAATTGTAACATGTTGTTGTCTTTCATAAGAAAGCATCTTGAAGAAGATTTATAATACAGGGCAAACATAGTTCTTAAATGTAACAAACACCGGAAGTGAAGGGACAAATAATTATATGAATCATGTAATATTTATTTTCAAGTCATGTAATGTTTATTTTCATTAGACAGCTGCAAGGCTGAGAAACAAAGAAACAGATAAGACGGTTTAAAGTGAAAAAGAAAATCGGTTTAAAGTTTTTTATAAAATATGATACAATAAATGAATTTAAACTACGAGCGTTATCCTACTAATTAAAATTATAACTGTGCTAACTTTGCACTAACTTAAGTTTGTTCTATTGTACTGCAATTTATCTTTCTAAAAAACTCTTTTTTAAACTTATAAATACAATTAAAAAGATTGAGAAAAGAATAACAGATAAAGAGCTGGAAATATATAAGTTTCATTTTCTTTGTTTCTTTTTCTAACAAAATAAATTTTACGTCATAAAATTGTTTTTATTATTTTTATTTAAAAAAAAAAAAGAAAAGAAAATTAAGTCTTTTTTTAAACTCCCTAAATACAACTGCTTTTCCAGCTGCTTCCTATTACAAAAGATAGTAAGAAACGAAAAAAATCGATATATAAACACAGAAAATGATATTCAATGAGTTTAATTCCTCTAATATAATTAGAAATTCTAACATAATAATGTTATTCTAATATAATAATGTTATTCTGATATAATAATGTTATTCTAATATAATAATGTTATTCTAATATAATAATGTTATTCTAATATAATAATTATAATATAATAAATTCATTTAATGTAATCATATAATTTTAATTAGAAAACGATATTTTTAAAATTATAAAACAGCAGGCGATTTGAGTGAATCTCAACTTTGTATTGGAGTTCAGTTCGAATTTTGCATTTAATGCCGTTTTCTTTAGTTTTGTGCGTAGTTTTGTGTAATATTAAGTTAGCTGATGTTAAGTTAGTTAATGATTTCTTTTTTCGTTGAAATCTAAAATTATGATAGTAGTATGAAAGGAGAAAATAGATAAGTCCTCTTGTTTTACACACGTCTTATTATAGAAAACAAGCCATTGATTTATATCAAAACGAGGTACTTATGTACGAGGTAACTAAAATCCATGCCTGTCAATCATCCCATCGAATTCTGAATTTCGCATATTATTGTGATATAGAATAATGTTTTATCGGTAAGCAAGTATTTGAAATCGCCTTGTTTTATTTTTAATTTTAGCAATATTTCAATTCAACAAAATAAGAATGTTTAAATTACTCTAATGAATTTTAAAACGTATATAATCTCGTATGTAATATCGTTGAAGAAGTTTTAATTATATATCGCGTTGCAAATAAAATAATTACTTATTACGAAATTATTGCTTCTTTATATACATATTTAGCATGAAAACGAGCACTTTCTTGCAAATACTTTAATTTAAATAGCATTTTCAGTTTTCATGAATTTTGATTGTATAACGTTGATTTAAACACTTTATTATAATATTGAAGTAATGAATTTTCTTTAGAACAACAACTTACTTAAATACTAAGTAAATTTTTTATTTTAGTTCTTAATTTATTTGTATTCAAATATGTATCGTTATTTATTTTAAAATAAATATTACAGCTCTTTTGTTTAAATAACTGGGTTTAAATAATTTATGTGTTATAATCTTTCATTTCTGGATACTATTTGAAGTTTAAATTCATCTTCTTATATTCTTTATTTAGATTTTTTTGTGACTCTTTCTTTTTTTTTAATGCTTGATTTCTTTTTTATGAGCTTACATATACTATATAAAATCATATTTAACCATGTTTCAACTAATCGTTCAATGTATTACCTTGGAAATAAGTAAAATAATTAAAGTTTAAGTACTGATTGGTTATAGAGTTCTGCCTTGGCGACAGTTTTCGCTAACACGAGCATCATCTCTATAGCCGATAATTGCAGTATTCACGTTGTTTTTCACTTTAATATCTTGCAATATTTTTTCATTTTAACACTTTTATATTGTTTTTACATTTGTCAATATTTTTGTTACACTAATAAAATTTATCAACAATCATAATAATATCGTAATGAATAATTATCATTATGTACAATATTTGCGATGTTATTGTATTCATTGACAATCGCAATGCCGTCACGTTTGATCAACATTTTTGCACGGATCAATTTAGTAGTTCTAAGTAGTGAATATAAACTGCACAGTGGAGGAAAAATAAGAAAGATGTTACTACGTTTGGGCTACTAAGCTGCCCAGTGGTGAAAATACAAAAGATGTCATTAATTACGTTTGGACTATTAAAGGATCAAATTTCTTGTTTATCGTCATCCGTGCTGAGGCAACACCTCCTAGAAGAAGAAAGGCCTCGGCACGGATCAATTTAGTAGTCCGATGTGACGAAGTTAACTGCGCAGTTGATGAAAAATAAGAAAGATGTCATTACGTTCGGGGTACTAAGCTGCGCAGTGGTTGAAAATACGAAATATGTCATTACGTTTGGACTACTAAAGGATATTTATGGTAACCCATGCTGAGGCCTACTCTTTCTAGGAGGTGTTGGCTGAGGCCTTCTCGCTTCTAGGAATTATTGGTTATACACCTATGTGTTATATCGATAGCCGGGTAGCCAATGACCTCGTAGCTTCTATAATCGCCATGTAACATATTTCTTATAACCAAATAAAGTAATCTAAAAATAACACACCATAACAAGCTGATCGATGAAAAAAATATATAATTTCGAATGATTTTTTATTATGCAGTCGAACCTCGTTAGAACGAAATATTTTCGTATTAATCAATAAAACAAATAAATGCATTTCAGATGATTTTATCAACCAAATCAGTAAGGCTAACGCAAGATAAAGAATTTATATGATATCTGTGCAATTGATTTATTTGATGCAATTTATATGATATCTAAAATTTTAAAATATATTACCTCTTTATAATTTTGTACTCTACATAAAATAATTGGGGAAAGTATTAGGGAAAGAATGACAAATCTTTTCCATGGGTCATCACTTAGGTTTGCTCCTCTGAATTCCGTCGTCAAAGGTTCACGTCCCTCAGCAGGTATTCTATCGATGTCGTTGAGGCGTAGTGCAACTAGCCTCCTCGTGCTGCACTCTGAATAATGCAAAATCTGTAGCACCCTTCGTATTTATCTTACCGTCATCATTGACAGTTGTGTCAACTAATGACAACCTCGTACCTCAGTTCAGAACAAATCAACTATCCTACAGTGATCGGATTTTCGAAAACATGATTGCAGGACAAATCGAAGGATTGTCCTCGAAAAATTTTTACGATTTGAGAACACCCATATTTTTATGTGCAACAAAGATTTTTTTTTTAAACTGATAAATTTTTTCAAAGATTATTCTAATACCAAGTGCAGAACATTCTTTAACAAACTTGATTTCATAACTGAGCAGTTTTGAAATATCATTTCTCAAGATCAATATTAATAATTTCATTAATCAAAATTAATAAAATTATTAATACAATATCATCATCAATATTAATATCATCATATTCTGCATTTGAGCATATGTAAATTGAATAAGTACATGATTATTACAATTTGTAATTTTTTGAAATTATTTTAAGATGAATATAGCGTTTTCATCTTTTACCGTGGTGTTTCTTTTTTGCTTTTTGTTTGTATTCTCTGTAAGGCAAGACTATCTTGTTCAAAAATATATTTAGGATATTTTTAATACATCATATCATATAAAAAAAAATAATATGCTTTCAAAAAAATTCGAGAATATTTGAGGACACATATTTAAAGGCATTTTCTGTTCTTCAAAGAGTTTGAAATTTTTGGAGCACAATCAATGAAATTCGAGAATTGTCTTCAAGATTTGAGGACGTCTGGTCATCTGGCTATCCTAACGAGTCATGATAAGCGGCAATTTTGTTTCAACTCAGAAGATGGGTTTATTTTACTTGCGATATTTATTTTGTCTTCAAGAGAAGAGTTTATTTTTATGATTTCGTTAAACTCTTCGATTATAAATCTTTTCCAAGAATGCGTGAAAAGGAAAATGTTTTACTTCGTCTTAAGCGAAAATTCCCAATAAGCATATTCGTCTTAACGATGTTGCACAGTACGGTGTTCTCCAGTCACTTCTATGATATTTCTGTTACGAATACTTGTGATGAATTTTTTAAGCACACATACACCGAAGAGCCATTACATTATGACCACCCTCCATCTATAACAATGGGTTCGACGAGGTTTTCATGGCTTCTCACCCAGGAACAATGCTTTCATGGGGCACATAATCCTCATAAAACAATCCCTGACGTCTGTAAGCTACTTGACCAGGTTCACCCATTCATGGCAACAGTTTTTCCTGCGGGGGATGGTGTTTACCAACAGGATAATGCACCATGACATAAGGGTCGAATCGTCATGGATTGGTTCGAGGAACACTCCAGTGACTTTCAAGTCATGTCTTGGCCCCCAAATTCACCTGACCTTAATCCAATAGAGCATTTGTGGTCCTACTTGGAAAACCAAATTCGTGCTGCCACGCTACCCCCTCGCAATGTGAGGGAATTGCAGGACCAGTTGGTGAGCGCTTGGTACTAGATACCTCAGACTACCTATCAGCACCTTGTGGAATCAATGCCACGGCGGGTGCGAGCAGTTTTGAGGGCTAAAGGTGGTCCTACATGTTATTAGCAGGGTGGTCATAATGTAATGGCTCTTCGGTGTATTTTAGGAACAGGTTGGTTCCGAGATTTTGAAATACTCTTGGTTTGTTCGTTAACCTCAACCAGCAATTTCAGTAATCATTTTCTGGGTATTTTCATATTGATGTTGACAAATAGTTTGACTGTTCTTGCAAAAAGAAACACCTTTCTTTTTCGACATTTGGTAATGCTTTTCAATGTTAAAGTGGTAAACTTTGAGTTTATGGAATTTAACGATGTTAGGAAACAATGAAAAGAATCATTGGCCTCTAAAAATTCCACTAAAACTGTCTTTTTTAAAAATTAATTTTTAATGTGATAATTTTGTTTACGGCTTAAAAGAACATTTAAGCCTATTATGACAGAAACATGCGAGATTTAAAAATATTTACAATTAAATTGAGAAAAATAATCAGTGATCAATTGCAATCATCTTATCAATGCAATCATCTTATCAATTGCAATCATTTTATCAACAGCAATATCTTAACCAGATTTTGTATTTGCATGATCTAACTGCTGCTATATGAGAGATCAGATACCTCTCGGATTCTTAGATGAATATAACATGTTTGTATTAACATGTTATATTCATCTACATGTTGTTATCATCTACATACATCTAAATGTTAATACAATGTTTGTATTAACATTTCCATTTTGAAACTATTTTATTCGTTGTTATCTTTATTTTTGGATTTAATAATACTCTACATTTGGTAATGGTTTTCAATGTTATGTGGAGATTATCGCAGGTCCGTACCTCCTAAAATGCCTGCATTTATTGCCATTAATATTAATAATCGTAACATAATGATCAATGTAGAGCACATTTGGGTAAATCGTGATCTGTGGACTACATATAGCATATTAAGCAGTTTTAAAGCTCATTTACAAACTGAAAAAAATATAACAAATTCATAAAATATAATAAATATATAAAATATAATAAATATATAAAATATAATAAATATATAAAATATAATAAATATATAAAATGTATTAAATATATAAAATGTAATAATCTATTTAGATTGAAGGCAGACATTTAAGTTCAAGACTAATTTTTCTTGACTTATTTTGTAGTCTAGGCAGACTGCAAGAAAACCTCTTTTATGGATCTCATATTGCCTACAGACAGCAATTTGTCCAATCCTGCTCCACATTATGCCCTCGTACATTTAGTATCTAACATAGTATACAAAGTACGTGCTAAATTATATTATAATATTTTATGTTTTAATAAAAAATACAAATATGGGCTTAAAATAATGCCAATAAACTAACACGTTGGATAAAAAGTTCTTTTTCTCGTAAATTATTAAACAAAATGAACAATTTGTTTTCGATAAAAAAATTCAAGATAACACGTATGATGTCTCTAAAGATCAACCTTCTTAGTGTTAAAAAACTTAAGATAAATGCAATTTAGGAGCGATTTTGGCAGTAACCCTAGAAAAAAAAGCACAAAAAAGACTTTGAAATTTAAACTCTTTGGCATAATAAAAAATTTAGAGTTTCTATTTGAAATTATTTTTATCGTTTTATCTTATCAAAATGAAGATATCTTTTGGTGTACTTTTGGCCTCTGACGTTCGTTTCTAAATGAAATGGGGGGTTCCCTGCCAGATGTAATTAATTTTATGATAATATCTACATATTACAAGTAAAATAGAAATTTTTGTGCCTGTCAAAATTCAATAATAAAGCAAGGCATTTATCAACTGGCATGAAAATTATTTTATAATATAGTATTGTTTAAAAGAGAAAAAATCAAGCATAATCATTTGCTGTTTCTAATACTGTAAACTAAAATTTATGATGGCTATTTTCAGACTATTTAATTATCAATTAAAATAATCTGCAAACATTCATTTTAATTATTTTCTCCTTATTAACCTGTGAAAAATTAACAAACTTGAGTTAATCACTCTGTAGGATGAAGTGTTATACCTTAAAACTATTTGAACCCTTTCAAAGCAAGAATTTTTCACTTGAGTTAGTTATTGAATTCACCAGAGTTTTAAAAAATATTTAGATATGCTACAAACCTGTCTAGTATTTTATTTCATATTTTATAACCGTCGTTAAACAGCCGACCCAATTTTGGGTTTACGACTACTAATGTTCAACTCCGTAGCCTTGTAATTTTTAACCAATCCAGAAGACAAGAAAACTCCTGAATCCCCCAGAGTTATGATTTGTTATGGGAACATTGAGGACTTTGTGACTCGACAGATTTAGCGTGCATCAGTCACCATTTACTGCACGGGGAGTCTTCGGCCGACAAAAATCGAACCCACGCCCTCTTGGACATGGGCCCAGTGCCCTACCAACCAGGTTATCCCGGCCAACCAATCTAGTATGTCAGGATAGTGGCGTAATAATGTATTTTTCCTGAAATTTTTGTCAAGTGTAGTCAAAAATGTCCTCTTATCCAAGTGAGAACATATCGCTGCTTCAAAACTAAAACGACACATCTGCAGGCATAATACGTTTGCAGATGTGTCGTTTTAGTTTTGAACCAGCGATATGCCTTTGTGGTATCAATATAGTATTAACCATGGAATTATTGATTATTCACACTTTATATATAAAATATAAGGAGATACCAACCTTCCCAGTGACGTAATAAACCCTCCAAAAATAATAAATAGATAAAGAAAATTTTAGATTTTCACTTCTTTTTTGAATCCTCCATTGATTCCCAAAGAGATAATATTCTTTTAACTACCTTAGTTTCCAAGAACTGTTAGGACTCTCCTAATGAGGACTATATGCTAATTTGAATAACATTATGAAGCAAAACTATATATGTATTCATATGAGATCCTAACATACAACATGGTGTTGGTTCATGGACCTACATATGTTGTATCTATATTGGACCATGGGATATTAATTGTTAGATAACACTCATTTCGAAATCTTATCAGCTAAACTTGTTTGTTGATTGTATTATAATCACGTAATTAAAACTTAGTTTGTAAGAAGATTGTATAAGCTAAATACATGAGCTAATCATAAATGTGATACAAGATACTATATTTTGGGATACTATATTTATATACTCTGAGTGCAGCATCTATAAAATCTATGTTACCGTGAAATCAATTTTAACTGTAAAGTTTTATACAGTAGTTTTTAGAGCAATATTTATTTAGTTACAGTGATTTTACCGTAAATATTACTGTAAAAATTATTGTGCATAAAATTTTTTGTTCCTTAGACCTTTACGGATAAAATAAATCTTATACTAAAAAGTAGTATCACTCAGGATACTAGAACTCTATCATGAATTTTTTTTACAGTGTATGGTATAGTGTAGAAACCAATTTTCTGATTTTTTTTTTTTTTTTTTTTTTTTTTAATTTCTGGAGATGAAATGTTTAAGATGGCATGCTAATAGTATATACGTGATGGCTTCTTGAAGGGGAAACCAGTTTGATATTCAGTGTGACTTAAAGTATGTGACTTTAGAAATACATTAGAAAACAAAGAACGAGGTAAAGCTTTCTTAAATCACCAAGAAGCAAATTTTTTGTTGCATTTACACGACTACTTGATCATGCCGAATTCAGGTATGGGGGCTACATTTTTACTCTATTTTCGGACGAAATGTACAAAATTAGCCTTCAAACTCAAGATTCAATTAAATTCCATTGCGAAAAAGTATAAGATTGTGATTATTGTCTTGACCATGGTAAGAAGATTTTCTATTGCTTTTATTAAATGACATTTTTGAACGTTATGTTTCAAACTCGAAGAAGCAATGTAATAGAAGCAAAGAAAGAAGGATAAATGAATTTAGTGAAGGTTAAATAATTACTGGCGTACACAGGTTTGTTTTAGATATTTTTGTATCTCTGATTTCAAACCTGCTATTGATTTCTCCAAACAATTTACTGATTTTTTTTTAAATGGCATTTTTAGGCATCAAAATGTAGAAGTTTAAAAACGTTAAGCATATAGGGGTCTTATAAATGTTGTGACAAACTTCTAGGGGATATAAGGCACATTATTGTGATTAAAATTGCATAGGAACCCATTCTTGGATATGTCATTTAGGCTAGGGGCGTTTTCCTAATATAACCTGTTTAGAAGCACGTGAAGAAATTGTTCATAGTAAGGAAGAACCCTAGCGGCGTATGACATTTCCAAACAGTGTTCTTATGCAATTTTAATCGTGATAATGTGCCTTAACTCCCCTAAAAGTTACTCGCAACATTTAAGTGCCCCTCTGTTATACATAACGCTTTTAAACTAGTATATTTCGACAAAAAAATAGATTTAAAACGACACTTTATAAGAAAGGAAAGAAAACCGTAACATATAAGAGAAAAATTGATTACAGATTTGAAATCAGCGACGTGAAATTATCCAAGATCACTTAAAAAATTTCACGCAACAGAAAGAGAAAATTGTTCCGCATATGCTTTAGTACGTTGAAATTCGACTTAATCGCGAAAAACTTATTTTTAATGACTCATAATGCTAGATAAGATTGTATTAAAATACAATGAAACTGAATAATATGAATTCTAGAACTAATTATATTTTGCATAAAATGTTTCCAAAGAGGTAAAAAACCTATCAAAACCTTGACCAATATTTTGCTCCCGTTAGATTAAAGTCAACATTTGATGCCTTTGAACCATGTTTTATTGCAGAATAATTCGAGTTGAAAACATAAAAAAAAAATATTTTCTCGAATCACAAGGATTGCGAAACCCATACCTGTCCTATTCTGACCTAAATTTCATACTTTGTTTCTTTTTAAATTCAAATTCAATTCAATAAAAGATAACGAGCAGATGTTAGTGAATTACGCATCATCTTGTTGTCAGGGTGACATGCTGTTTGTTGATTGTTTAATAAGAAGAAACGAAAGAAATTTTTGAAAGAAATTTGTCATATTTTTGTAACTAAGTTGTTGTTCTCTCCGATAAAGTTTAACCTCAGAATGATTTTAGGGATCCTCACGTAGCCGTGCATGCTTTTGATAAGAGAAATCGATTGTGTTTCGTTGTAACTTATTGCGTTACAAATATTGCAGAATTTGTTAAAATTTAGTTTAAATTGAAGGAACACAAAAACGAATTTAAAAACTCTAAAACTAATATTATTTTTTTCTGTATACCTTCATCATTAACCCCGATATGGTTGTTAAGCTTTGTTATTTATGTTAAGCTTTGTCCATATTTTTCTCGTTTTGTTTAGTTTTTAATAACTTTTAATGATGTATTGTCCTTTAGGGATGATGGGTTCTATCAGGGGATGGAATGATGGAAAGACAAAATTATTTGCCACCTTGATAAAGATGTAAAAATTAAAGACATCTCTTAATTAGATAAGGAGAAGTAATGTTTGATAGCATTTAACATTTTCCTATTTTTTTCAAAAATTTTAATGCAGTAAAGCAATTTTATTGATAGTTTTAAATTGGTAATTATTTTTACTCCTTTTTGAACCAACAATATACTCGTATTTCATAGGGCTTTAATAATAACCCCCGAAAGTGTATTGCTATGTTATATTTTGAGGAAATAAATTTGAATAGTTTTCTGATTTTTAGTTACAATTCTTTTGCAGAAAATATATTATTTTTTTTCCTTAATATTAAATTTTAATTAAAAAAAAACACACCTAGCTTCTTTTTCGAATTGCAAAGATTTTTTTATGAAAAATTTGCAAAAATTAAGGTAATATTTAAGATAAAAAAAATCTGAACAGCAATCAGTAAAGTAATAAAGCCAAGAGTTCGAGATATTTCAAAATTCTAAAATGTTCAGATTTAGTTCAATGATTAAGTTATCAAAATTATCATTGTAAACGTACGTGTTAGTTATTGCAATTAAAAAAAAGTAAAATTATTTCTTGTTTTAGAAGAGCTATTTAAACGTTTTGTGGCTTTGAATTAATATTAATTTATAGTAGCAAAGTATTATAACAAATTCATTTTCGAGACGCTTTCAAGCCCCATCTGGCCAAAGTTGCTTGGAATACTTAATGCTAAAAATATTCTTTTCTTAGTTAATAAAAAAACGTTTCTACTGATACATATTTCATTTTATATTAAATCTCCACGTGTTTATTTTTCTCGCTTCTGATAAAACTCATCTTTTCAAGATATTATAATTTGTGTAAAAAATCTAAAATTAACGCACTTGAAACATCAGGTGTTTTTTCGTAAACTAATAGCATGATTCGATTCTTAACTTATCTTAACTGTGGCTATTGCATCATATTTTTTTGTGATTAACTATAAACAAGTAACTTATAAAAATGTTTAGGGCATATTAATAGATAATCGTGGATAATGATGTTTTTATTTGTCTAGTAGGAGGAAAGTGTTAAGAAAAAGTAGGTCAGTTACAATTTTAAGGGATTTGTGGTCATGTATAATAAATGAGTTTTTACAATATGGAGGCTTAAAGCGTTTGAGACTTGTAAATATTGTGGTACAGATTACAATATTTACAAGAAAGTTAACAAAGTCATTATTAAGTACTGAAACAAACTTTATTAAAGCATGGAACTTTTAAATTATCCTATAAGATGACTAAAAAAGTGCAAATGGAAGAAAATAATTTTAATTAATTAAAGAAATTTGTCACTTTTTTGACAATGCGTATAAATACGACGAAATTCCAGTAACTCCGAAATGCATTGTCGAAACGATGACAAAACAGCTTTTAAATAAAACTATAGTTAGTTTTCGGTCATTTGCACTTGATTCACGTACACCTAAATTTTTGTTGAAATTTTGCACTTAACTGACAGATTGCTAATAACATATTTGCTGTAGACAACATGTTTGTACAAAATATAAAATTATATTCAACTGATTGACACTTTTTAACACTGCTCCGACGGCTATAACGTTCTACATTTAATGAAGGAAAGGGTTTTTGTTGTATGGTATGGCATGAGAAAACATTTGCAAAGTTTCTCAGTATTTATTTAAATCAAAAGAAATAGTTATAATTTTTTAGAAGAATTCAAAGAAACAAGCATTGTTCCCCCTTAGTATAAAGCGAAATGCAGCAATCAGTACTTTACTATAAATTCATTTTGGAAAGTTTGACAAACACGAACTTCCTCATCAACTTCAGCATAACATAAATACGAATCTACTCCGCTATGTCTGCAACTTATAATTAAAAAAAAAATCTTAGACAAACAGTACAACTTACAGCTTCACGACTAACAATAAAATTATGCACAGCATAAATATTTATTGTAATCTCCATCAATATTCATCATTGATATTCAAATACATTGCAAATGTTCAACCATTGATTTCAATCGTTTCTTGATTTTATCTGATCTTACCTCAAAATTTTCTTAGTGTATTTCTCCAATGTTTGCGATAATTAGAGACCAAATAGCAAATACATTTTTACATTTTTGATTGAAACAAAAATTTTGGTTTGATTTTAAAAAGAAAAATTATTGAAAAAATTGTTTTTGTCTAAAGGATTTTACAAGTTGATTTTGTGGTTCAATTTCAAATTCAAAAAAATCTTTTTATCTCATAATAAAATATTAATCAGGAAAATATCTTAGACTTGTTTTGATCACGAAATCATACTTTTTCAAAACTTTCATCTTTAACTTATTTTTGCTTTTTTTGGACATAGCTGGGCTTGAATTATAAATAGAAATTTTAAATTACAAAAGTTCAAATCAGTCCCCCAAGATAATCATAAAAAACATTATATTCTGATAGATTACACTATACTGGTTACTCCAGTGCGATATAAAGTTGTAAACATTCATTAAAGTTAAAAACATTGTTTTCAACTTTAAAAAAAGTGACTTTTATAAGTGTTAGTGTAAGCAAAAGTGATTTCTTATAT
Organism: Parasteatoda lunata; assembly: GCA_949128135.1. NCBI lineage: Eukaryota > Metazoa > Arthropoda > Arachnida > Araneae > Theridiidae > Parasteatoda > Parasteatoda lunata. The sequence goes on from OX421979.1 coordinate 31,341,429, forward strand.
TTTCAAATTTCCAATCAGTCCCACAATAAAAGTTTTTAAGATAATCATGAAAATCATTATATTTTTGATAGATTAGACTATACCGTTTACTTCAGTGCGTGATATAATAAGGCTGTAAATATTTTTTAAAGTTAAAAGTAGTGTTTTTTACTTTAAAAAATTGATTTTTTTTAATGTTAAAGAACGTAGAAGTGATTTTCTAGAATACAGTAATAAGACATAGAATGATTTGATAAGTACCGTCTCGTGTGAAAGAATTTTTTTATTCAAAAAATTAAAACTGTTCAAAAATAAAAAATTAAAAAACTATAAGTTGTGTTTTCTTATTACAAAGACTCACTACATGAATTTTAATTATAATGATATTGGTTGCGAAAAGTGATTTCAACACAAAATATAATAATCAGACATATATTTAAAAGTAACTTAATTTTCATTTAAATAAAATTGTTAAAAACTTGATTGATACTTTTTTCCATAATTACAGCACTTCAAATGAATGAGTTCAAAATTGCATTAAGTAGTATCTTGAAACTGGAAATAAAATTTCTTTTTGTAACATTATGGTTGGAATAAGGAAAAGTTTTATCAATAGATTGTTATCACAGGGATTATCGATGGGATGATAATAATAAGCATTAGTGAAGAAATGTCTGTAGCCAAATGAAAGCACTAATTTTCATCCAAATCAAGGACATTTTCTGAAAAGAAGGAACACGTTATATTGCGCATAAAAAAATTGCAATACAAAGATATAAGTGTTAAACAAAAGCATGTGGATATGCAAATGATTGCATAACCAGAATGCCATCATTCAGGAACAGTTGAAGGTTGTTAAAAACCGGAACAAATCTTGAACATTTCACGACTTTTAAATCTTTTTTATGAAATTAGTTTGGTTTACATGTATTCTTTTTTTTCCCTTTTATATTCCATTGTAGAGATATGGAGAAAGTTTATGAACGATATGTTTTGCTTTTTCAGCATTTCAGGAGTAGCACAATGAAATTTAATACACAAACTTCTTCAAATTGAACATATGAAAATATTGTTCTAAAGTTTAAATTAAAACTTTTAGAAATGATAGTTTTGCCTGTACCCACAAATGATTAAAATAAATTTTCACGAACTTACTCTAAATCACGTTTTTAATGCTGGCTGACACGACTTATGTTTTTGATTAATAAAATTAAATAATAAATTCAAATTTTCTCAGAATCCAGATTTTATCAATTAACCCTTTGATGCGTAATTTATATAAAAATAATTTTATACTTTTTTCATTATTTGGTAGTAATTTAGGTTAATTAAGTGAAAAATAGTATTTTTAGTATTTTAATAATTTATGGTTATGAAATACAGCATGAAACACCGGTGTCTTTTTCTGCGTTAAAGGTAAAATCTTCCGAACACGCCTCACTTCAGAACCGTAATTTTTCTAATTTGCACTTAATTTGTAGTTATTTAGAGCAAAGAGAAACAGTTATTCACCATTAAAATTTCTTTAATTAACAAAATTATTTATTGATAAATTTGGAATAAGAATGAAAAAAGAAATTTCAATCCACTTTTTTTAATTTCATACTTTATTACAAATATAATTCTGATATTTTAATAGAATTTTTTTTAGTAACTATTAGACTATTTTTTTACAATTAAAAAATATTTAAATAGATTTTTATTTATTATTAGAGCGGCATAAAAAATATATAAAAGGGACACGGATGTACCATCTACGTCAAAAGATTACTTTAAAACGAAAAAATTAATTTAAAAAAAAAAATTCTTTCATGTAATAAAAATTACATTATTATATTGTTAAATTTTTATGTAAATCAGTTAAGAATTCGAAAAGTTATCAAACTTGAAAGCTTATTTTTTTCGCGAAGTTTATTTTTTTCTTAAGCGGGACTCATTTTAAGAACTTGCAATTTGTACTTGTTTTAAAAATCGATATCTCACACAATATATCGATTTCTCAGCCGAAATATTTTTTCATATTGCTGTTCCTCTATAAAGTGTAAAATTAACATAAAGTATTCAAAAATAAAAATAAATATTACTCTGGAAAAATTAACTTACGAAGAATTAGTAAAAATAATCGATTTAAAGTTTGGACGAAGATAGTATAAACAAAATGCGTTTTGATTAATTTAAAAATATAGGAATATCACGTATTGATCCAAAATTAATAATCTGTGAAGCCAAAATAAATCAAAGAAATATACAGAGAGGAAGAAAGCATGGTCAAAACTACCATAATTTGAAAAAATTTATTATGTTTCCGGCTCTATGGAAACACCAAAAATCTCTGTAATGTTTACCAAAGCGCTTTGGTATTGAATTTGGTAAAGTTAACAATGAAATGTAGTTATATATACTGTGATAACATTTCGAAACTGGGGCATTTTTATCATTATACCTTAGAGCGTGGCATAAAAACCATTTATTCTATGACATTTACTTTTCAAGTTTGTATTTTGTGTGGAATTTTCTAAACCAGAATTTTTGGTAAACCATTGCCATATGAATGGTGTAAATTTCGGTTTTATTAACCAGAATTAGGGCTTTTTTTTAAACCTGATATTGCTTTTCGCATACTGTAATTTTACAACAATTTCCCTCCGTGTATAGTAATAAAATATATGAGAAATAACAATTCAATAACAACTCGTAACACACTACACTGAAGTGTGTTAGAAGTTATTTAAACATTTAGAGAAAATATAAGTCTACGTTTCGTTGTTTAATTTTTTTGTGGATTCACTTCAAATGCATATTTTATTTTTTATTTTATAACCGTCGTTGAACAGCTGACCCTATTTTGGGTTTATGACTACTAATGTTCAATTCCGTAGCCTTGTAATTTTGAACCAATCCAGAAGACAAGGAAACTACTGGATTAGTATCCCCATAGGTATTGATTTGTTATGAGAGCATGGAGGACTTTGCGACTCGACAGATTCAACGTGCATCATTTACCATTTACTTCACGGGTAGTCTTCGGTCGGCTGGGATCGAACCCACGGACTCTTGAACATGGACCCAGTGCCCTACCAACCAGGCTATCCAGGGCATTTTATATCACAAAAGTTCAAACCAGTCCCACAATAAAAGTTTTAGGATAATCATAAAAAGCATTATATTTTGATAGATTACACTATACAGGTTACTTCAGTGCAATATAAAGTTATTAAAGTTAAAAAAAAATTGTTTTTAACTTTAAAAAAAGTTATTTTTATAATAGTATAAGCAAAATTGATTTATTATATTTCAAAAATTCAAATCAGTACATTTAAATCATATTTGCATTTACTTCAAATATTTCAACTTCTTCACGAGTTTTGTAAAGTATAATTGAAATAATTTTTGATGTAATTTTAATTCCATTATCTCATTTATTTGATTTAGTGTTTATTATTATGATGGCTAATGGGTTAATTCTAAAAAATTAATTCCCCTTCGGAAACAATAGAGAGAGAAAAAAACTAGTTCACCATTGCATAATAGCCTCATTACCCAGTATTAAGTTTAAAATATTGTTTAGTTGAGTTACTTACCCGCCAAAGTTGATCACGACAAAGAAATTTATTTTTTGACAAATTAGAGCATTATTGATGATCGATTAGATAATACAAAAGGAAAAACCGTTTACTGGTTATGCCGCATCTTTCATCAGACACTTATTCCGGACAGATAATGAAGCGGAGCACAAATTCTGCTTTCATATATATCGATCCATTCATAAGCTATGTTCAATAAGATTGTTGAAAACTCATGGGAATGTTTGGATCATCAATTCCGCCACTACTTTCGATTGATAAAATACTAACACGATCTTAGAAAACATAATCGTAGTTTGAACTTTCTCAGTCGATTAAGTGAATGATAACATTTTTGAACTGGTTTCTTTAATAAAAATAATTTAAGACTTTCATAACTGTTTTTATCAACAACAAAAAACGCCTCAAGAATTTCGAACTTTTTCTAACGTTTAGGAACAGATTTTTTTTATGAGCAAAATGTTTTTCCTGAGACGGGATTTCGGTATTCGTGAACCAGTTATGAAAATAGAAATATTTATAAATGTAGTTAAAAAATCTAGATGTCTTAAGCCCTAAAAATGTGTAAAATATGAAAATATGAACTTATTAGTTTAAACTCTTACAGTCGATTAAATAAATAATAAAATATTTAACAGGTTTCTTTTTAAAAAAATAATTAAAGAGTTTCATAAATGAACAAAACCATTTTTGCAGAATTTCGAACACCTTCTTATATTTTAGAACAGATCATATGTTTTCATGTTTGAGTCGGACGACTTAAATGTTTTTAACAGAGATGGGATTAAGTCAGTACTCTGGGTACAATTGTTTATAAATGTTTTTAAAAAATCTTTAATTTTGGAAGTTGAGCCCTAAAAATACGTATTTAAATTTTTGAATATTAAAAAAATATTTTAACTTCAAAATTGACAAATATTTTTGTATTTTAATATTATTTCCTTTTAATATGTTTTTAACGTTTTTTTTCCATCACTATAATGATTTTCGTTTTATAGCTCATTTCCAGTAAAACTTATTTCTTAGCTCATTTATGTTAAACTGAAGCAAAAAAAAAAAAAAAAAAAAAAAAAAAAAAAAAAAAAATTATCTTTTACTACATTTAAATTTAAAATGCAATGTGCAGATATAAATGCTAAGATTTTTGGGGTATTTTGCTCGTTGTATTAAGTGGAATATTACTATTAGTATAAGCTATTAGATACAGCGTAAAAGAGATACAAACTTTTTTATTCATGAATTTAATTAAAAAAAACGAAAAGTTATTTTGATATTGCTATTAAGTATTCTAAATAGTCCCCAAAGAGCACATATCCTAGGTGTTAATTGGTTCTTTATTGGTGTTAATAGCTTAGAAACTATATTATATTCTATATTGGTATAATATATATTGGTATTAAAAATTTAAAAAAAAAGGGAAAAAAGTATTTTAATGCCTAAGATTTCATGCATTCATAATAAAATATAATTTTCTTATTATATAAGATCAGGCTATTTCTTGAAAGAGATAATTTGCTTGCTATTCGAAAATCTGTGTAACGACAAAATTATGATAAATGTTCCAGATCCCCTTTTCCTCCTCCCCCAATTTTTTTGGTACTCTTTCAATTTTTTCTTTTTTTTAAATTGAAATGTCCTTTCTATAATTTAAATACATTAATTGTTTTAACCTTAAAAAATACTGACCAGTTCGAAAATGTGAAAAAAGAAATATTTAGTGCTGGACAGTTTAAACCACTTGCTGTGATTTCCTCCTCAAAAAATTGAACTTTGAGATATTCGTATTTTACAACTATATTACTAGATTAAAGAAGTTTTCAAAATCTGTTTCAAATTAAGATATCTATTGATTTATATTCATATTACATACTGCTTACATAATTGTTTAGCATTTTTTTTTCTCACTTAAATCGGTAAAGAAAATTTCACAACATGTTTTGATTATTTCTAATGTTTTCGCTTATCTGTTTTTAGAAATTTCTGTGTATCTTTTTATTGATTAAAAAACTAAAATTTAAAGATAATTATTAGATAATTGGTTTATTTATGTTTATTTAGCTTAGATATTACCTAAAACAAAGGGTTTATTTTAAAGTTCTTATTTTATTTTCTAATTTAATTTAAATTATAACTATTAGGAAATTTTATCAAAATTATAAAAATATATATTTGTGTCTATAAATATGGAGTTTTATGAACTTTTAAAATAAATTATAAGCGGAAAAGTAAATATTTTATGTAAAATAAGATTTCATTTAGATATATTTTTCAAACTAAATTTAGTTACTTTATTTTATATTTTTTTGTCCTTCATTAAATTTAAACGAAAATTTTTTTAATTTAAAAGCCTTCATATGTTCGTGTTATTTAATATGATAAATACTATAAAACATGGAAATAATCATGTGTTTATAACAACTACACAGTAAAAATTCCGGATAAAATTACGGTACCGGCACTTTGGGTGCATCATCCGTAATATTTATATTATCGTAAAATCTAATTATACCGTAAAATATTATACCGTAATTTTTACAGTAATATTTCTTATTTAGAATGATTCAGAGATTTTATATAATTTTTACTGTAAAAATTACCGAGTATCATATTTTTTGTTCCGTTACACGTTCCTTTTTAAATAAAAAAAAATATTTTAAATCATAATTTACTTAAAGTTTTAAAATTAGATTAATTGCGAACTGCGATTATCTTGAAAAGTATTAGAATTTTATTTGTCTTATGATTATGTAGAATGTTTTTTTTAATATTTAATTTAAAAATACTTAAAAAAATAATTTATAGAAATACAAATGAAATATTTAACAAAAAATTCTGAAATAATAAAATTTATTTTAGATAACACTTATTTTACCATCAAATAATGCAGTGCCAACTTCGCAAACTAGTCAAAAGTGAGAAAATTTGAGATACGGAAGTATTTTTTTAAAGTGAATTTAGAAATAAAATGGATTTGGTTTTCTTTGAGTATTGTAACTGCAAATGTATTGTGGCATCTTCCATAAAACTATTTAATTTAGTTCTATTTTTCTATTTTAATTACTCTTTATGGTTATGATTGGTTAGTACATTCTCTATCGATTGTCTTTTGTTAAAAAAATACCAACAATCAATAACCAAAAATTTTTTAACCTAACACCTCCAAACACCTTTTGTATTTTATATTCTCGTTTTTCTGTTGCATACCGCTCTCTTTCGTTCGTTTGTTTTCCTTCCATGTAGTGTTGCAGTGCTCTTCTTTAACCTCAACGATTTGAAAAAGAAAAGAAAAAAAAAAAAAAAAAAAAAAAATTAATACATTTTGGAATATGTTATTCAAATTGTATTCTTAAATTTATAATAACTATTCATTATAAACAAAAAATTAAAGTAACTTAAGTTTTCAAAATTGTTTTTATTCACGTTTTTTAATAAATAAAAAAAAGCGTGTTGCTCATTACTTTAAACTGAAGAACGCATAACTATCACTAATTATTTATCTATTATATTTATTTATCTATTATATCCTTATATCACATATTTATTTATCTATTATATCCTTATATCACATATTTATTTATCTATTATATCCTTAGATAGATAGTTTCATTTTCGCACTTAAATTATTGACCTTGGAAACATTTATTATTATCTGTAATTTTTACGGAATTTATCGCAGAAACAGCAGAAGAAAAAAAAATCGTCTAACCCGAACAAAGGGCACAACAAAGTTCAATCTTAGAAACTGTATCGTTATGGAGAAAATCATTTATTATACGTACTACATCATTTAAACGTGGTTTTAATAAACTAATAAATTTAGCAAACTCTAAATTTTTTTTACTTACTTTCACATACTAAATAATTTCCTTACACCTACACTGAGTGTCAATTATTAGTTCTATAGGCCTGAACTATTACGTAACAAAGTTGCCTCTAATGGACAAGTGCAACATAAAAATATTAAATTTGGTATTGAATACTATTGGTACTGGTCCTGCCGTTATAAATACTGTGTTATAAAAACCTATTATACCAACTTAGTTGCCCAATATAGGTAATAGGTTTCTTATCATTCTCTGAAGCGGATATGTATCCTAATATAATTAAACTATATATCCATGGCTTATAATATAAAAATTTTTTTTTTTCTTTGTTTGTAATATATTACGGTGCAGTTTTATACTATTGGATATAACATAATATGATTTAGAAGCTCTACCCCCAAAATAAAAACTGACTATATTATTAATATCACTTAAAATGATATTTGTCAGGGCTCGAAAAAACTCGGAAATTTTAACCGTACCCGAGGACGGCTTGTCCAACAATGTACCCGTCCTCCTTTTAAACTAACCCGCCACTTCTAAATAAATAAAAATATAATTTTCTCTTATTTATTACAAACATTTATCATATAAATTGCACAATGAATTAGTAGTTATTAGGATTACAAATACTAGGATAACATTATACAGTTATAAAAGAAATACTAGGTTACTAATAGTAACCTAGTATTTATTTTATGAAATAATTTATTTCTTATATGAAATAATTTAAATGACATAAGTCAAGTTATCTGGAATGTCAATTTATCCGAGGGTACTGCGTTTTCTAAATGAATCAAATATGACGTCTGCTGTTCCACAATCAATCTAATGATTTACAGAGGTTTGTGCTCAGAAATCTGAAATGGGTTTTCATTTAGGTAGATGTTCATAATTGCGTTTAACGCTTCTTGCTAAGACCAGTACGTAATGTGTTTTTTTGTAAGTTCATTACTGAAAAGCTCCTTTCAACCGCTGCAGTACTCCCAGACAGAGAAAACATCAATTCCACCAAGAGCAGTATGTTGCTGTATTTCTAGATTAGAGGGTCATTATAGAAGTGAGGCGATAGACTCTTGTAAGATAACAAAAATTGAAAATGTATCACGAACGAACGTCGGATTCGAGAAATTTGTTGTCCGCGGGGAATTTTTGACCGCCGAGGACGGGCGGACGGGCGGTTTTTCGAGCCCTGATATTTGTATAATTATTCAATGAATAGTAGTAAATTACATATATTCATTTGTATAGAATTAAATAAATTCAGAGTTTACTACAATTCCCATGACTTAATAGATAATTTCAAATTTCCTTCATTAGTTCTTGTTTAGTTTCCATTATTTAAGTATATATAAGAAATGCGTGGTTTCATATTTCTTTTAAAAAACATATTCGGTGAAGTCATATCCGTACGTGGATAGTTAACATCCGATTTTACTTGTGATAACCTAACATAGAACATCAAAGATAAATAATTTAGCAAAAACTTGAGATAAAACTAATTTTTGATTGCTTAGAGCTGCAAGCTATCAAATCACTCATATTATAAAATATTTATCAAATCCTATGGAAAATTCTTTCTTAGGCATGTAGTGCATGAACCGGTGGTTGGAATTTAGTCTTAGAGTAGACAGTTAGGTCCGCGTTGTCTTCGAACGTATTTACACCAAATTTAGTGAGGATTAATTCAGAATTGCGGATTTGTATAAAATACATACTTATATATAAACATTCCGCTTTATTTATATAGATTTGTATGAGGAAAATGGAAATTTCGTTTTGTTTCCTCGGTGCGCTCTATCTCCAGATCTCGAACCTTTTTGGACATTAATAGGATAAGGTTGATAGAGCCTTCTATCTTCTATATATTTTATGCCCTGATAGCTTAATTTAAAATATCTTAAACTCAAATTAATTAAAATATTTAAGGTTATTTCCTCGAATTAGTGAAATTGTATCTTATTACACGAAAATCCAAAAATTAGAACAAATATTAATGTGTTCTCTTTTTTTAAAAAAAATCTGTTTCTCGTTACTTTGTTTTTATATTTTTTAAAAAGTTGCATTTATTATTGTTTAAACCTAAGAAAACAGCATTGGGTAATGCTAAGAAAATTCTTTTTATTAAAAAATAAATAAATAAATAAATAAATAAGAAAAATCTAAAAATAGAAAAATAAGCGATATTAAAATTCCGTTCAAAAAATGCTGATTTCCGAAAAGTATTCGTATACTTTCAGTTTCTGAAAGCATACGAATTCCTAGAAGTACTTGGCGCAAAACGATTGTAAGCGAATTGAAAACAATAGAAAAGACATGGAGAGAGGCGAAATATCTAGCCATAAGTAGAGTGAGATGGTGGAAGCCCTATGCTCTGATTTGGAGTGAATACTTTTATAAGAAAGAATAAATTAAAATTCTAGAATTGCGCCAGTTATATTTCTCCTATTCCAATTAGGTGAGGCCCATCTTCCCTTATAGCCAACATCAGTTTATTTCTGAAAACTGAATAAATATTATTAAATGCTAAATTAGAATTCCACCTCTCCAACCGTTGAGTTCGGACGCAAGGAAAAAGGCATTTGAACGTGAAAAGCGATATTTTTAAAATCTACGATCATGTTGCATTTCAAGTGGTTATAATAAAACAGTAGCTAAGTGCATTTACTGAACAGAATTTAGTAATCCAGTAAATAGTTAAACAAATTTAATACAGCTTTTTTATGTACTGCTACTTTAAGCACTTACTTGTTCAAGGTACTTTCAAGTCTGACTTTAGAGCAAAAAACATAAATAAATAAATATTAATATGTTATCATTCATTAACATTTAACGTGTTTCAGACGAAAATTGCAAATTATTTCGTGATTATACACGATTATTTTTATTATTTTATCGCCGGCGTTGACGACAATTTATAACACAGATTTTTAGTGCTTGAAATGTCACTTTTAGGTGATTAAAATTTAACCTCATAATTTTGAGAGTGACTTGCGTGTAAAATTTTGGAATTTTTAAAATTTTTTTTTATTTAAAGTTTTATAGTATAAGAAGAGATGTTTTTAATTAAAGTGGTTATATATATAAAACTTAAATAATTTGGTGGGGAGGATTCAAACCAAACATTTGTTATTAGCTTCGTTTTTCAGAAAAAAAATTGTTTCATTTTCCTGATTTGGGCAGATTGTTAAAGTAAGGATAATAATTTATATTTCAGAAAAATGTGTCAGTAGTAAGTTATATATGCAAGGCATTGCAATGCCTAAATTTTTTTAAAAAGATTTTTAGGAAGAAATCTTAAATATTTCATTTTTTAAATCTCTGAAAAAAAGGTCAGTTGTTTTGATCAGAATTAAATCAAAATATTTATTAATATGAGTAAATTTCTTATAAGGATGGTAATATGTATAATTTAAGAAAAACTGAGAATAATTATTATCAAAATACATTGCATTGTTTTGCATCATGATTTTTTTTCTCCATTGATTCTGGAGAAAGTTGTTTTTAGCCTCTAAACATATGAAAGTGCGAGGTTTGTTTTTGTTTTACTGACTCTGATAGAACCCCCCCCCCCTTTGCCTCAAGCGTTACAATGGATTAAGCAATAGGACAAATTAAAATAAAGCAATAAAATCCCAGAAAACAAAGGATAAAGTCTAATATTACCTCGCAAATGATTGATAAAAATATACATATTTTTTATTGATTGGAAAACGTGGACCCTACAAGTGATGAAAAAACATATACTGTTGCTAAGTTGCATAAGCAAATTAATTGTTAGAAAGCTTATCAGAAAGTGTCTCTCCTTATCGATAGATGGCGACACTACGATTTTATGACGTAACTTTCACGCGGAGGTCGTTTTAGCTGCTTGCGATGGGCAACGAAAATATCGGTCTTTTCGCCTTGTGCTGCACAATTCAAAATGAGCTTGAAACTTTGAAGTCTTATAATATGTCTCCAATTATATGCTTCTTTATGTTTTGCGTTGACCAACGTTGAAAATTTGTTTATTGTTTACTTATGCTTTATACGAAGTCGACAAGGACTGGTAAAAAATGTCTGATATTTTGGATCTTCACTTAAGGCATTTTGTAAAGGTTAAAGTCAAGAGAACAAAAGTAAGATTTTAATTTTTTTAAAAGAATATTTGCGTAAAAAATTTTGCCGGTTATATTATTTATCCATAAAAATTTATTTATTCCGATTTATCAAAATAATGCAACACTAGTTTATAATGCAACTCTATATCTATTTTTTTTTTTAAATAATACTAGGAAATCATTTTAAATAATACTAGTAAATCAATTACAAAATAAATTCAATAATATTTGGGAGAATACAGCAGTTAATTTTAATATTATTTTGAACTTATACTAATTTCAAATGTGTGCATAAAATTTAATAACAATAAACATTTTAAATTGAAAATCTATTTGAATATATTTATTTTCAATTACTTTGAAATTAAGATTGTCTTAAAATTCAATCATAATAATTTTCTTAGTTTAAATAAAAATCTATTGTTTACAAATTAATATCAGTTTCTAATGTTATTTTTTATTTAAATTTTTTTTAAATTATACAAATAAATCAATAAAAAAATCTATGCAATGATATTTAAGCGAAGGAGAATATGACACTTGATTTTAATATTGTTCTGAATTTATATTTAAATCAAATTTGTACTTAAATTGTAGAAAAAGCAAACAGTTAAAATTAAAAAGCTTATATAAATACACTTTTTTTCAATGACTTTGAAATTAAGACTGTTTTAAAATTAGTATAATAATCACTTCAATAATATCTAGGAGACCGTAATTATTAATTTTAATATTCTTTCAAAATAGTACTAAAGTGAAATGTGAACTTAAAATATAAATAGCAATACAGTTTAAATTAAAAATGTATTCAAATATATATGGCTTACAGACTTGGAAATTGAAAAGTATTTTAAATATTTAGAGCCATCAAAATTTATTTTACAGCGACAATATTTGCTTAAATTTTAATTTTTTTTATATGTTATAATATATATGTTTTAATATATTATAATAGTTATAATAAAATCAAAATTATATACAATTATAGTTTTTATTTTAGTTTTCATAATTAATTTCATTAAATTTGTTGTTGTTAAAATTTTGATAATAATCTATAACATAAATAAAAAAATTGTTGATTATAACTAAATTCATTAATGATTTGAAATAAATTAATGATAAAAAATAAATTAATGACAAAAATTAATAAATTGAAATAATATCTAACGCTTTTGTTAGAATTTTTTCTACCATAATTAGGGAAAAAGTCGGAATACGTCAATTTTCATATTTAATTTGCAGCCTCATCAACTTAAATTGAAATAGTAGAGTGATAACTATCTATAATCTTCTGAAAAGTACTTGGTGGAAAAATATCTATTAAAAGTGAAAGGATGATTCAATTGACGTAACTTATTGTGATTTTTATCAATTGAAAATTCTGAATCATTACTATTAAGCTATATACTAGCAAAGAAAAAGATTAAACAAGATTTTCAACTTCGCTGATTAACTCTTTAAAGTATGATATATACATTAGAAAAATAAATGCAATATCTAATGCCCTTCCTACTTGATAGAAAATTATATAATAAACTATAGAACAAACTGGAAAAACTTTTTCTTGACATAAAAAAATTTTTTCCCTTAAATTTTGATAACATTGTTGTTAAAATACATAACTTAAAAGTATAATGAAATACCAATAAATTATTCATTTTAACTTTAAAAATAGATATTTTGTGCTGTTTATTTAATTATTAAATATGAAATGTAGCATTTATCTTTAAATACCTTGATTGTTTGAAATATATTATAATACAAAATAATATTAGCCGTGCTACTAAATTGAATCAGAAAAAAAAAAATTTACTTTAATTTTTAAAAGTTTTTTTTTAAAAAAGAAATTTTTAATATAGAAATAATTGATACTTTATAACTAAGATTTATACGAAATTTAAAACAATCAGTTTATCGTGAATCATATTTTTTAAAATGCTAACCATTACTATATTAAAACTATATAAAAAAAAAAAAAACTTTTAAAATAAAATATTTTTTAAGAGTCATTCAATTTGTAAACGTTAGTTTTATAATATTGTTAACTAAGGTAAATTTAGAGAATTAAGTTGTTAAAAATTCACAATTAAATTATTTGAAAAAATGGAATAATATTCTGAATGATAATTCATTATTACTCAATATTAATAGCCAATGAAAAGGTTTCATGAACAGTACAATATTTTTACTTCCTTAAGACATGAAATTTTATAGAAAGTAGCAATTAGATGGTTAAAAACTATATTTATTTTTAAATTCCATAGACATAAGATATAGTCGGTACGGTTTTGATTTTTAAATTCTATTAACCTTAAATAACATCCGAGGATTAAGTTTGAATAAAACATTGTCTTTGAAAATATAAGAAGTTCTAGTGAATAATCCATTGGAGTTTTTTTAACTTCTTCAGATAAATTTGATTGAACATTACCCTAAGGCACCTTATCGCAGTATAGCCACTTCCAGAGCTTGTTTCATTAAACTCTACATTTAGCTTAAATTTATAAGTCTTATTGAATTAATCAATATATGATATGTAGTTTTTTTACTGCATGAATGATGGACAACTGATGATCGGAAGTATCACACTACAAGTTGTGAAACTTCTGTAGTCGCTACTCTTTCCGTAGCTTGTAGTTTAGTGTACTACTGTGGGGGATTTAATCTTAGACTATGTCAACCTTCTTCTATCAAAAGGTACCTCAGGATAGAATCGAATTAACATGTCTCATATACTAGTGAATTGTTATTTAATATTTCTAGTGGTAGTTACGCCACACTACTTTTAAAAAAAGTGTAGTAAGAAGTGATATACCAAGAAAAAACCCAGCAGTTTGAAACGATTTCTGGTAACTTTTTTAATGTTAGTTTAGTAACGAAGCAATGTGGTTTTTGTGCAAATAATTGTTCGAATATGGTGGGCAAAAATTTTCCCAGGTTCATCAATAGTCGCACTGAAAAGTCCCTTGTGTCTGCAGCTGAGAGTTAACAAGAATTGCGTATTTAGAATCACGCATAACTAATATTTAAATTAGCCATTACGGATCACACTTTCACAAATGAATGAACACTCGGGAAACATTGATGTTATTTCAAGGGAAGGGAGCATATTTTCGATTTTTTTAAAATTTCTTAACCGAAATAAAAAAGCATAAATAGCTTAATAAAATTGCTAATATTTGATAATTTCCTAATATCTTTTAAATTTAATATTCGCTGTAGAGAAAGGCATAAAAAGTTGAAGGTTAAATTAAGAAATTCGAAAAAATATTATGGAATGACAAATTGGCTCATATAAAATTGATTAAATATTTCGTAATAATTCATCGTGTTTCATGTTCCAATTTTTAAATTAAAACCATTTTGAATGTAGGTATAAATTAAGTTCTCCAGCGAAATTCGTCTCCTTAAAGTAGTGAATTATTAATTACATTTCGAAAGTAGCTTGTAGTCACTTTATTTTTAAAAAAAGTAGTTGTAGTTAACTGCATTTCTAAAGAGTAGTCTACAAGAATTTATTTTTTCGACTACTGCCCACAACATAATATTGCAAAGTGTTCTTAAATTCTGATTATCGGATTTTCAAAGCAAATAATTATTGCCATAAATAATTTGAAAAGAAAATTGCATAACTTTTTGAAAAAGGAAACTGTAATTCTACAATTTCGGCTTTTCAAGGATTGTTTTAGTTCCACCACATATGAACTAATTTTATAAACAAATAATTGACCAATAAGAGCAGAATAAAGTGCTCACGCCTCTGACAGAACATTCTTATCGAAGTAAACGATAATTTTTTTCTTCCGTAATTTTACTTGGAGTACGTCTACAATCGTATCTTAAATAAACATCTTAAACTGGATATCCAGCTCAAATAAATACTCAAATCTACAACATTTTATAACAAATTTAAAAACTGCGAAATTCTATTTTTAGTTTTGTGTGAAGCATTGTGGGACTTTTTAAATTATTAAGTTACGTATATGATAATTAGAAATTAAATAAATAATACAAAAAAATAACAAATAATACGAAAACTATCTCTAGTTATGATAAATTTGTGACAATATCTATACATAAAAATATTCATTCAGGAAAATTTTAAATTATTACTCAAAAAAATATTTTAATAGCGTATTGTTTCATTATAATTTTTGATTTGTTCAAAAAATTCTATTCAGTTCTCTTTAATTCAGAATAGGTATAAATAAAACAATATTTCTCGAAGAGGTTGCGAAGTCAGTTACTAAGGTAGCAGGTTCATGTCCGGAATAAGTAAAAGTCTTTGCCGCCAGTCTTTGTTTATAGCACTGTTTGACCAGTTTATCTAGAATGGCAGTTGTCTCGTACATTTGGCGCAATATAGCTGATTCCAACTGTTATGTCATTATACTACACATTATATTCATATACTCAGACAGAATAATGTACCTTTCTCCATGAAAAAGCTTGTTCATTGACTTTCCTTTTTATTTTGCCACTTTCATGATTTTATTTTTGCTCCAAATCTAGTTTATAGCACCGCTTTATTTTACTAATTTGAATACATAATATCGTTTGAGTATAGCACAGTATAGTCCTTAAAGGGTCTTGTGTCTTTAAATTCTTAATTCAATTGATCCGTATAATATCCACACAACATAGGATTGTTCTCTACGATTCAGGGAATTGAAACTCTCCAAATGCGTATCTCCCCTAAATGTTTTTTTAATTTTTATTTATTTATTTATTTTTTTTAAAATTTGAAATTGAACTCACAACCTTCTGCTTTCATTGAAAGAGAATGAGATGCACTTCTCCCAATTAAGTGTCTTATATCCCAAACTTCTTCACAGACATTTAAAGTTTCAGTTAGAATAATCAGTAAGACATATTTTGAAGTTTTTATATAGTAGCATTTAAAGTTTCAGATTAAGCAAATTAATATTTCATTGAAAGAAAACTGAATAATGAAGTGAAAAGTTAGCGAAATTTTACACGCGTCTCAACATTTGCAGAAAAGAAAAATATTGTAGATCTAGATAAACTTCAAATCAAGACACATTAAATTATGTTCTAGAATATTTCATGCAATATGATTTCTTCGTGATATGATTATTTACTTTAAAATCCCTGTGTTGAGTTGTTGTTGACATTAGAAACTTTTATCCTTACAGTTTTCTTAATCGACTCCAGAATCCGAAAAACAGTTTTCAGGCATTTATTCACATGGTATTTGAAAAATTTTTTTTTAGTATGATATTCAAACATCTGCCACCAATTTTACTCATTTGCTATCAAAATTCAAGCACGTTTTTCTAGAAATTGAAAGTCGAAAGAAAATAAATCCATTTTTCTCTCCCCTCTTTTCTCTCTTGTTCTTCTCTATTTTAGTTTTGTGCCAGACTTAGTTTCTTATATGATTTGATTTTGTTACCCTTATTATGCATCTAATATATATCTAATTATTCTATTTGTTCCCCTCTTAAGTTTGGCGTATCATATATGCTTGCGGCATAAAAAATGTTTATTCAATTTGATCCTACTTAATCAGTCTTATTGCTATAAGGGATTTTTATATGTGGAAAATTCTATTGTATTAAGTAATAAATGTAATTATTCTAATATAAGTAAATAAATAGCAATAAGCCTAGTTTACTAAAAACGAAGGTGTTAATAAGAATTCATTTTTCAAACATTAAGCATCGTAATGAAAATGTATTTAAATATATAATTATTTGTTGATTGGGCCAGTTGTCCAATTAAATCCAACTTAAGAAAAGCAAAATGTTTAATGATCAAAGGTGTGAAATATGACATCATAATAAACAGCTGAGAGTAACGTGACAATTTGGATTTGTTATACTAAATACAACAGTTGTGAATCTTAATTAAGTCGTGAAATGGAATTTTCCGTTAAAAAAATAAAAAGAAAAGTATTTATCAAAGAAATGAAGATCAACATCTAATATTTCGCATTCCCATCTGGATTTGACCTTTCTGTTAAAGAATTTTGTGGTACGTGCTTCAGAGGATTTAGATAAGTTGAATGTTAAAAGAGGAAGAATGTCGCTTTCATTATTTTGTGTTAATATCCTATTAAAAAGCATTGTGAAACCCGTAAACAATCAAATCTGGCACTTGCTTAATTAGTTTTCTCTTAAACTTCTAAATTTCGAATTCGAAATGTCTCAATTTAGTAAATTTTGCATGCGTTCTTCAATATTATGTATTGAAATCGGCATGAGCTCAAACCGTGATATAGTTTCAAAAATTTAAAATATATCTGTCTTCAAAAAAATTGGTAACAGCTCACAGTAGCAAACGTTTTGTTCAATTTTTTAAAGTTTTTTAATTCTGCAAAAAATGCTTATTGTTTTTTTTTTTTTTTTTTTTTTCTCTTTTTTTTTTTTTTTTTTTTTTTTACAGCTCACGATAGAATATTGGTCTGGTCGATTTTTGGAAAACTGTATGCGAACTACAATACCTTCTAAAGTTCTTATATAAAACACTAATTTTCAGTAATATTATTTTTGAAATTCATTTTAAAAAACAAAATTGTGTTTAATCAAACGTTTATTTCTCATAAAAAGACACTCATTAAGCTGAAATTTTCGAAAATCATTCATGATGGACTGGAGTTTTGATTTACAATTTCAAGCAAAACGCAAATAAAAAATCGGTTACGACAGAATTAAATTTATATATATCAGTTTTTCCAATTACCAGTATTATTCAGATTATTTTGGGTTTTTTAAATGTTGGTATTTGATCAAAAATTAAGGAACAAAGGAAAACAAGACCACACCTCCCAACTGTACGCACGCGCATATATTTAATAGCATGGGGTGATTTCTTGGAGATAAACGTCAAGTATTGACTCAGCGGCACCAGTACAAAAGCCTTCACATGGCGAGGACATTACATTTTGTGCAAAAACCTCAGCTATTAAAACACACCTGTGGAAGAACATCCTTCGAAAACTTCCAGTTACGAATCGAAAGGCTATAAAATTATCTCGATGTAGCCATAAAATCAAGTTTATAGAATTTGGAAAAACGTTTTTTTGAAATATGTCCATATCATAAAAGTTTTTAATGATTCCATATTTCATAAAAAAAAACAAAACAGATAATGCTTTTCAAAATAAAACTTCTAATATTTAATACAGTTTTTATTGTCCGACAAGCAACACGAAAGGTCATCGGTGGTTTTAATTTTTTATATGCGTATTAAACATTGAAGCAGAAACAAAAATAATGGTTATGATTGGTCAGCTGGTTTGGTTATGATCCATACAGCACTATCATGGTGCTATTACAATAGAAATTTTTAATGTCATCGTAGTGAATTTTAAAGTATATATATATATATATATATATATATATATATATATATATATATATATATATATATATATATATATATATATATATATATATATATATATATATATATATATATATATTTTATCTGCTGCCTCTACGGCTACGAATGGAAAGGCGAAAAACCACTTCTCGACTGTAATTAATTGGTCTGTAATTAACTGTTTAATTGGTCTCCATACACTTTGTAGTTATTAGAGCTTCGCTGTTACTGTTACAAATCAGTCTTTTTCATTTATTGCCAAAATTGCAGGCGTAAAAATTCTGATGCGAGGTTATCAGGTTCGAGTCCTGTCGTTGTCTGGTAGATTTTTAAACAGCTACTGGTTTGCACCGACTATAGTAATAACACTTATTATTTCCGTCTGTGCTGCATCATGGTTAAGTGCAGCGTCCTATTGTAGTTTGAGTAATCGTGGAAGATTTAAATGGTTTTTCATTCATGTAAAGTAAATAGGCTTAGAGTTTCAATAAAAAAAATTCTTCCGGGAACATGAAGGTTCATGATCATGAAGATTTTATTTTATTTTATAACCGTCGTTGAACAGCCGACCCAACTTAATGGGTTTACGGCTACTAATGTTCAACTCCGTAGCCTTGTAATTTTGAACCCAATCCAGAAGACAAGGGAACTCCTGGATCGAGTATTGGGAGAAATTTGCCTTCGTGGAGGACTTTTTGATGGAGCTAACCCGCATTTGCGTTACATGGAGAGGAAGACCACGAGAACCTCCCACGGTTAGCCTGACGGCAAGGGGACTCTAACCCATGATCCGTCTACCACTGAGGATATTTCACGTCAGCACTGTGGTCAGTGCAAGCCGGATGCGGAATTCGTATCGACTGGGATTCGAACCCGGTTCGCCTCATTGGAAGGCGAACGCTCTATCCCCTGAGCCATCGCGGCTCGATCATGAAGATTGCTCAAATCCACAACTTAGAGTGACTTTATATCGATGGTGAAAAAATAGAAACAATTTGATTAGCTTGCATAGGTGCTTAATCATGCTCAGTTATAATATTAAAATAACTTATTTTGTTTCACTATTGTTTACACTAAAATAATATATTTAATTTAAGAAGATAGATAACACCCATGCATGATTCTTCCAAAGCTGGGATAGGTAACCTTTTACCCATGGGGTCTATTTCATCTAAATGAAACAAGGGTGCGGGCCGCACTTTTTTCATATTCGCAACTTTTAGTATCACATTTTTGCTTTCATATAAAATATATTCTTAATACATAAGAACTTTATAAAACATATTCATAACCAAAAACTTATTTTAAAAACTATCTATAGTCGTACGTGTGCTACCAAATTAGCAACATATTTAGGGAGAGGAAGAGTCTCAGAATTATGCCTCTTATCGAAACTGTTGCAACGGAAAATGTAAAAAAAAAATTTATTCGTGATTTCTATAAATTGTATCTACCTAGCTTGAAAAGACTTCAAGTTTGTAACCATATCGTTGTTATGTAAGACATGTGGGATTACTTTTTCTCATAACAGAGTTGAAGGCTAATTTGTTTGTCCACTTATCATTCTTGGCTTGCGTTTTACGTCAAAGGAGTAAAAAAAGGGGGACAATGTTATTTGTAAGGATGATGAAGTATATTTCTCTGGTCACCAATGTTTCAGATTTTTTTAAAACTTAATTTGAAGAAAAAAAAATTAATTAAAATATTTTTTCAAATTTCATAATCTGGAAAAATAAACTAAAAATTGATGGTTACTTTTGAGGGAACAGCAAAATTACTAAGCGGAAGTGACGTTCATCATACGCCATGTGGAACATTCATTATCGATCTCTTTCTGGATGCTGACAATCACACATCTACCGCTCCTGTCCGCCAAACATCTGGCTTTTTATTTTATATCTGAGTTGATGTTTTCTTATATTAAATGAATTTTACTTTTTTAACAGTACAGTTCATTCATTCAATTTTAGAGACTCATCCAATTATTTAACTATTTTTAAACAACTTTTACCTTCCGTCATATCTAAATTACACCGTTAGAGTTTGTTACACCTAAAAATATCAATTTGTTCTGTTCCGACCACCGTTTCAAAAACGAATCTTATAGACTGTATAAATTGTTTGTTTCTCCAATTATCATTCTATACTCTATCAGATGTTGCTTATAACTCTGATTAATTTTCTTATCTTCAGAGCTAATAGCATTAGTTTTTTTACCATCGGTTTAGCCTATTTGCCTAACATAACCTAGTAGTCTTTAGTATTATTGTGATGGCTGATAATTGGCAAAAAGAAATTTTCTTACACAGTCATTAAAATCTTTATCTTATATAGCCTTAGCTTAAAAAGACCAGCAAGTATCTTGCTGCTCAAAACCCAGCTTAGATACTCAAAATTGCGTAATTATTCTTGGAAACACTTTATTACAGCAGGATAAAAGTTCACTTTAGGACTGTATAAATGAACCTTCAGGGTGTGATAAGTAAGGGCATGATAGAGCAAAAGTTGTTTCCGATACCAGGTTAATTACATTGGGAAAGAATAAATATAAGTTAATTATAATTAACGCTGTTACTATGTTGGCAAGCTATTATACAAGCACAGTATTTGAAGCTAACAATTCCTTGAAATAAATGATTTAGCGAGTTTGATCAAAATACTGCTTTTTTTTTTAAAAAAAGTGGCCACACATTCATCGTTTTGAATAATAAAAAATAAAAAAATTGTTTAATGCTTTTAACTTAGGGCTGTAACATCGTTTCCGGCTTTTGTACTGATATTTTAACTAACATTCAGTTTATATGAATTGCAGATTTAATTAATATTCCAAAAACTGCAACATTTTAGAATATTGTAAATTTAGAGTAATTATATTTTAATTATACCATTTGGATTTGTTACAGAATTTAAATAAATTTATTTTTTGTAATTTAAATTTTTTATTTTTTCTCTTCAATGCACCGTGGTTGGTAAAAATAATTCTAAATATTGAAATGATAATATTATGTGATTTTGCTCAAAAGGTACTCATGAGATACTTACTTGAGGTAACATGACATATTTAGAATCGATATGCTGGGCGAAATGTAAAGCAACATGCACAACATATAAAGTTAGTACCAAAAGTAGCCGATAGGGGAGGATTCGGTGCTTTAAGCATGTGTAAAAATTCAATGCATATTTGTCAATTTAAACTGTAAAAACCAGTTTTTTTTATTATTATTAAGCACCTTATTATTATTTACAAATGTGGCTCCATGTGATCGGTTTGGTGTTTTAGTCACATAAGAGTAACCAAAATTTGAGATTACGACAATTTTCATTACTTATTTTTTTTAGAAATCAAAAAGATCGTTCTCTTCGAAACATGTACGTCAATTTTTTTTTTTATTATTAGTTTTTACGTCCTACCAACTACATCACGTGCTGTGTGGCGTTTAACAATTCGCGTTATTTTTTTTTACACCCTGTATGTGACAATAATACAAAGAAATCGAAATACTGATCTGTTTTTTTTTAAGGCACATAATAATCCATTAAATATTATGCCACAAGTGCTGCTATTTACACTTCAATTTTTATGTGACAATTAAAGTAAAAAGAATTTGATAATTACATTACCATTATAGATTTATATCCACTTCACGCAAACTTCATATGAGCAAATATAATCACATAATATTTAAGTCTTATTTTAAGGATTTGTGAATGACGCCATTTGTACCATAACTAATCCATTAGATTATAGTATTTGGTTTGGGTATGAAGTTTTATATTGATTTGTAGTGCCCTAAAAGTCCTTCTGCACTGAAGGAATGTTTAACCAACGTCATTGATGAGCGCGCTTCTGTTGGGAAAGAACAGGTGAATCGTCAATATCTCCTACACAATTTCTACATCTAGGGTCACCCTGAGATTTTGTTACGAAGTTCTTGTCTCTTCGGATATAATCTTAGTTCTATCCGTCTTTAATGCTGGAACTTTGAATTGTGTACACGCCATTATTTATTGTAGTAAGACAAAGACAAGATTTCTAATCTAATCAAAAATTTGTAATTGTTCAGTTGCTACTGGTAACAAGTAACATAAAGGAACTACATAAATTATAGAGTTAACGTGTAAACTGTATAACTAACGAGTTGTGCTAGTTTCTAAGGAAAAACTCCGCGCTGTGAAAAATAGGATTACACTATTGAAATCTAACATTTTTCATCTTTTCTAAGTTTTTAAAGGTATGTGCATTTGAAAAGAAATATTTTATTCAAACAAAATTTTTGCTCACGTAGAAACTGTTTGTTTGATCATATTATTATTGCATCTCTGCTAAATCTAATATAATTAATTATTGTAAAGTTATAAACTCTTAAAAATGTTGGATTGCTGACAATTACTCGCTCTAAAAATAAATTTTTTTTTTTTAAATTTTTCTTATTATGTGATTTTGTTTTTAAATTTCCTTAATTTAAAAAAATAAGAATACTATAGTTGTATATAAATCACAAATCTTTGTATAATTATGAATATTATTTATGTAAATAAAAAGGCTATAATTAATTGATCTCCTGTCATTTTAGTTTTAAATTAAAAAATTGAGTGAATGTTTAAAAATTCAAATTTATATTGTCTTTTAATTAGGACTCTGATTAAAAATTTTATGCATATAAAAGTATTACAATTGGTTTTAACAGCCATTTGAAATCACATTAGATCACAAGACTCCAGGATTTAATTATAAATATTTTCTGTGTTAAAAAAATAATTCAAAATATTTTCAATATGTGCTAGTTTTTTCTTTTCTTAATTTATAAAATATCCATTTCCATTTGATCCTGTTTTATTTCTATCTCTGTAGAATCTACAATGAATGATTTGTAAAAATATTTGAATTCTTAAAAAGCCTTTGATGTAAATTCATCGCCGTAAAATAAAATTTTTTAGCAACTTCTCTCACAAAAAATGCAAATTGTTTTAAAAAATTTCCTGAAAAATAAATACATTAATTATACAAACAAAAAAAACATTACTATTATAAAACTAAAAGCACTTATAATAATAAAAAAAAAAAAAATTTGCAAATTAAAAAAAAAATTATTTTAAAAACTCACGTTTATAGTTCTTATTATTATAAATATGATTTATTCTTAGTATAAATTAGTAAAAACTTAGTTAATATTACGAATCTGACTATATGCTGAACTGATTCATTATAATTTTCATGAGTAAACTAAGTATCAGATATTACTTTTTCTCTTGCCCACTAGCTTCAAACAATTTACTTTTCACAGGATAGAGTCTGGTTAACAATCAGAGCGGTTGCGTGACTTTTCCCTTCGCGTAACGCAAATGCAAGTTGGTTTAGAAACACTAAAAACACAAACATACAGAGGTTCTAAACACAATACGTAATTTGAATAAATGTAACAAGAAAAAAAATTCGATATTTTTTTTAACAAATGTCTCTTCAAAAAAAAATATAATTTCAAAAAAAATAAGATTTATGAAAATATTGTCTGCATTATATATTATTTTCATTTTTCATATAATTTTAAAATCCTTTAGTTGAAATTATTATGTATATATATATATATATATATATATATATATATATATATATATATATATATATATATATATATATATATATAATGTATGTTTATAAAGGGGTACTATCTTAACGCCAGTTCAACTGCCGCGTGAGGGCGCCCTTAACATCCCACCAGATAAATTTAATATCGGCAAATTCGAGAAATCTTTCGAGAGATAGTGAAGTCCAATACTCTGGAAATAGTGTTTCGAATGTGAAATCAGTTATGTCACCTTCCCTGAATAGATACTTGTAACCGAATATCGGTTCCAAAAATAGTAATATATTTTTGAAGCGAGTATTATAAAATCATATATTGCTTTGACAACCTTCTTTAACCCTTTAAGGAAAATTTTTATTAAATATATTTTTCATACTTGTACTATTATTTCGCATTAATTTAGGTCAAAATAGTGAAAAATATTCTATACTTTTTCTATGATAAAGGTAAAATCTTCCAAACACGGCTGACTTCCAAACAATAATTTTTCAATTTAGCACTCATTTGCAATAACTTAAATCTAAGAGCAACAGTTATTCATCATTGAAATTTCTTTAATTTACAAAATCAATTATTAATAAATTTTTAATATGAATGAGAGAAAAATTCTAGCTACTTTTTTTAATTTAATATTTTATTACAAATATAATTCCGATAATCTAACAAAGTTTTTAGTAACAATTAGACTGTTTTTTTTATAATTAAAAAGTACCAAAATATATTTTTACTTGTAATTAGATCTTTGGAGAAGTATAAAAAAAGGGACACCAGTGTCCCATCTACATCAAAGGTTAATAAAGATTAATAAGAGCCCTCTTTGATTTTAGGAAAATTTTTTATTTTTCTGTCTGCTCGAGGATTTTTTTTTTTAATTTTTAACAAACTTTTGATGATAGAATACCATTTGACAGTAAAATATCTCTAAAAAAATTGCTTTATTAGATTTGGAGAATTAGAGCATGGTAACTAATAGAATTTTTAGAGATTTCTCTTCAAAATGTAAATAAAAACAGTATGGTTAGTAATTTTTTATAGGTAAATTAATACTGTACATTTATCTGTGTTCAGAATTTGTAAATTTTATTTTCATCTTTGGCTAAACTGAACAAAAACTGATTTCTATGAAGCCGACAAATTCTCTTATTGTTAAAAACAAAGAAATGTTTCGAAAGTTTTAAAGTGGGCAGGCGTTTAATACTTAACTACTTCTCTATAAAGCTGATTGTAAAATTTTGTTGATATATATTTGCTAGAAAAAAAATCCTTTTAAATTTCAAAATACCGTGCCCTATATTTGTTTAATTTTAATTGAATGAAGACCCTAAATTTTCTAAAATCTATTAATCGCTAAGTATCTATATATTCATTGATCATGGATGCATACAGATCATAGATATTCGTAAGTTGTTATTTTTGTAACATTAAACAAAAATTAATTTTATTTATAGTGAATTCTGAAAATTCAATGATTTAACATCTATATTTACATTTTGAAAGTAATTATACCCACACAAAAGCCCCAGCTGATCGTTTATAAACAAAATGGCGTGCTAAAGTTGAGCCAAGTTTCTTCACATAAGTTGGAATGTTAATTAACTCGAAGTTGATTAAATACAGCATCATATCGCACATCAAATTTGTTGAAATATAATTATTTTTCGTCTACGTCTTTAACTTTACTTAAATTTATTATTTGATTAAGTATTTTATTGTAAACGTGATAAATTGTTGTTTCGAGAACCAGACAACTTCGATGCAGAATTTGTTTATATTCTACACAACTTCATGCCCGTGTTTGTGTTAATAAAAAGATATATATAGTGAAAGAATTGAAATCTTCGTGTAAGAATAGAGAATGTGTCACTTAAGAAAATTGATACTTGACGGTCTTGGCTAACTCAAAATAGAATAAAAGAGCAATTGCTAAGGCAAACAAATACCGCGTTTCAACAACCAATCTTGATCGAGATACCCACACTACGTCACTTGCATGTATCCCGTTCTTTTTGCCGCAAAAAGTGCGGAAATATTAATTTTGTATCTCCAAAAAAATAATTTTTTTCAAATAACCCTTCTTTTTCTCGTGGGTTGCCTAACCGATCGAAAAATCATAATAAATTAAATCTCAAATGAGGCCGAAAAGAAAGGAAACTCTTTAATGCTCTGTACCATAAATTTTAACAAAAAAAAAAAAAAAAGAAAACAATATGGTTCAAAGATAATTATTTTTTCGTACTAAAACATATCGTGGTTTACTGCTTTATTTCAAAACAATTACCTACCTACTCAAATGTTTATTATGCCCTCAGACTAAAGCTTGAGCATTGTAGCGATCTGGAGAAATCTGTGACCGATATTTTTTCTCCTATGTTATGACTCTTTGACGCAAATTAAGAAAGGTTACCAATTATCGAATTCTCTTATTTCACCTAATTTTCGCAATGATTTTATGTGGCCTTAACCGTTATCATTACTTTTTTCTGTATGCAATGTTTTCCTGATAGTTACAAATTAATTTACTTTGATTGTACAAAAAGGATTTCATATTCGATAACAAGGTAAACGTCATGGCACTTTTTGACCTGCTTTGTAATCAGAACTAATACAAAATGGAGTGTTATTTAATGAAATAAATATTCAATTGATTTTCTTGACCTTACTTTCTAGAACATCTCTTTAAAGTATATTACCGGTGATGGACATTATATCATCGTAATGGTATCTTGGAATAGTGAATAACATTTTTGAATGGAATCTTTTTCACTGTCTTCGAAATTACCTATTGTTTGTGCATTGTTTTTCTCGTTGTTTATCTTCTTGTTTATTCTTTATTTATCTCCTTGTTATTTCTTTATTTTCATCTTTCCAGTATTTCCTCCCTCTTTATTTACCAAAGTTATTTTGATTTTCAATTTTAAAATGCAAGGAAATTTATCCCCTCAAAGTTTAGAATTACATATCACGCAGGGAGCAATTTTTTTTTCCTATTGCTTGAATAGTACAATACCTATATGGAATAGTGTAATAAAGTTATAGTAAAGTGTACATAGCAGAAGTGATGGATTTAATTGTTTTAAAGAAACTCATTCTAAATCTTAATTCCATTAAATTAAAAGCACCTTAAGTTGTAAATCATGCAAACCAAATAATTAAAACTGCAATCAATTTGAACACTTTGAAAAGGTTTGAACACTTTCTTTATTACTTCTCTAGTACTTTATTAAATGTTCAATATAATCGTTATTATAAATATAATCGTTTTACCTTACATTTTAAAATGCTATTTAATAATATTATTTCAATTTCCTTCGTTTTCAAACAACAAACTTTTACATTTTAAAATTAAGCATTTTTTTTTAAAAAAACGAACTGCAAGTTGTAGCTTTCATTTTAATTTGAAAACGTGATTGCTAATATAAAAAGTTTTCTCGCTCCTGTTGCTTTAATTGTTTACAGTTTCCTAGAACTTCATTTATCTTTTTAAAAATAAAACTTTTACTTACAATGCTATAAAATTTCATCTTGATCATGTTTAATTGTTTCTTTAAATTCACATGTTGTTTATATTTGAAATATTATTGAATAGAAAATTCTAAACACACATGAAGACTCTTAGCTTAAAGCAAGTAAGATGCGTTAATAGTTTACTTTTGAAATTTATGAATCTGGCAGTCACGTTTTGCAACGTAAAAAAAATATTATTTGCATTTCCCTACGTTATAGGGAATTAGGTTAACAAACAAACAACTTTTTTGTATTTCTTCCCATTTAACAAATGTTTCATGAATTTTTAATACGACAAAAGTGTGGAAGCAATTTTAGACAAGGCTCATAAATATTGAAAAAAGCCCTTTATATTTGCTGCAGTTCATTGGAAATTTTTTCAGTAATAGAATAAAAATGAAATTCGCAAAACAAACGGAATTAATTCGAACCTCTGAGTTCAAAAGCATATTTTAATTAGAGTTTTTTTTAAAATTATGTTGAACTTCATTTGTCATATTGTTGTGAACTTCAGTGTGTTTCTTTTTCTTTTTTTTCAGAATAAAAAATACTTTTTCAAACTTTTTTCGAAAATTTTATGCAGTCTTCTCATTGGGTAAGGTGACTTTGAGCCATCTTATTTTTCACCATAAAATCAACTTAAACTTCATTTTAACACATAGTCAACTTTCTTGCAATCTAATTGTTAAAAATTTTTTGAAATATCTCAAATTTTTTTATTTTTTCTTATTTTTTTCATAAATTTATTTATTATCGATTCTATTATTATTACTATCAATTGTTATTATTTATAATGCAACATTAAGATCAATATCGAACAAATGATAAGAAGTTTTGTTTGGAAGGGGGTATGTTTCAAGAATCATCAGAAGAAAGGTAGAAAAGTATTGGTATTAGTAGACATAATGTTACACAATAAAATGAATTTTAATCTCAGACTTCCCCAGATTCTAAGAAAATATTCTATCCTGCTATCAAATAAAATGATAAGGTGAAAAATATCAAACATTATCAATCAAAAATAGTAAAATAGAGGTATAGGTGAAAAAGTTATTTTTATAAACTTAACAACGAAATCCCATTTGGAAATTTAAAATCAGAAACAATTATTTTTAAAACCTACGCATATGTTCTTATTACGAAAGTTTTGATAATAGACTGCATTCCTTATCATTTTTATACAAAGGGGAAAAAAATACTAAAACGTAGACTGATAACTTTTTTAGTGACAGATGGCACTTTTCTATTTATCTATTTCATCTTAAATCTATTCTGAATTTCCACTGTTGCTTTTTAGTTTTTATACCGAAATATGCTTACTTTGAATTTTCAACTAACGTCCTGTTTTTTTTTAAAAAAATGTACAGTTGACAAAATACATTTCTACATTGATGTACTTTCGTCAAAAAAATTTAAAAAAAAGAAAATAAATAAATAAATAAAAATAATGAAAAAGTGACCGGTTATTTATTTAATTTAAGCCGAATTTTTTTTTTTTTTTGTTTTTTTTTTTGACTTGCCACGTGGTGAGTGGTTATTTTCAGGTCTATAGACCACATACCATACTAATTGATATTTACTGACAGTAATTTAAGTAATGAATTTCATCTTATAAAAACTATTGCAATGGAATTAATCTATTTCACAGTGTTAGTTAGGGAGTCAAAGGGTTATTTTGAAATAAAAAAAAAAATAAAAAACTTAGTCTGTATATTTTGCAATGAGCAGTTACAAAACATTCAATCAATCTTGTTTTCCACAGAAAATGAAAACGCAAGCCGTTGCAACATTCAAAATTTTATATACAACGCTGCTAAAGACACTATTTTTCATGGTTAAATAAATAAAAAAATCTTTTTTTTTGGAGTGTCACTGAGGTTAAATGACCTTTTTTAGGACTCTCATTCAATGAGAAAGCACTTCAACTTTCACTATCCGGAAGGATTTTGCTTAAAAGGTGAAATTTCTAGAGAGTGCAACAACCGCTATCGTAAATTTATCCATCAAACTGGTTCCTTGATTAATAATTTTCTTTTTGTATTCCTGTCCGTTCGATTTTTGTCACAACTCTGGTGGGTAATTCCTAACATTTGCAATGCGGAAATATGCTTAAGATATGCGTGGTATGAGAGACAGGTATCCTAAGGCCTTCACTAACAGCCTTGACTTAAGTGGGAAAAGTTTAAGGACATGCATACAAGGTTAAGGACGTCTAAATCTTTGACCTCTGGATATTGGAAATGCGGATGTTAATTTAACAACATTAATATTGTTTTATGATAATACTCTTAGCAAGTTGTATAATATTTCGAGTATTGTCTTATGAAAATTCATGTTTTTTAACTTATAATTAGCATGCCCTTACAGGGTGTTATTATATAGGCAGTTGGTAATTTATACTCTTAGCAAGTCGTATAATATACGACATTTACTATAATTTATGTTATTTAACTTATGTCATGCTCTTACAGAGACGATAATATCGACTTAATATTGACATGAAATTTTTTTGCAATTTGAAGAAGGTCCGGGATAATTTTATTAATCACTTGTTGTTATATTTTAGAATATATGTGACTGTGGATGCACTAAATGCCGGCATTCTACAAATTGTCTACTCATTGTAGAGAATGCCACTTCTTCCGCTAAGCCATATCTTCAAACTTAAAAATAATTTATTTATTTATTTATTTATTTATTTATTTTTTTTTTGAATTTTGCTTAATTTTAGATTTTTGTACTTATTGTTTAATATTTTTACATTTTTCACTACACCCCAAAATTCTAGGGATGGAATTTTTCTTTCAATAAAACGCAAAATTTTTGTCAGATTTTTTTTAGCTTTCATATTCTATACTCTCCAAGACATTAAATATAATTTAAAATCAAGTAAATAAATATTTTTTTAACTCTTGTTTTTTAAAAAATTATTGATTGTTAAAATTTTTAAAATATTGATGTGGTCCTATTTTTTAAAACTTACATACTTTTTCGTTTACTTTCTACAATCTAATAATGCTTCAAAAATAGCTAAAACGTACTTTTCCCCCAACTAATTTTCCTATAGAGAATGTGGGCATTTTTTTTTTCACAGTTAAGGTAACAACTTGTCCCATATTTGGTGCCATTTTGGATGGACAGCACAGAGCTACCAAATTCTAAACACAAAATGACCCAAAATATAGCACAAAATAACCGAACGATTTCTATACTTTTAGCTATGATATATAGAAAATATACAATTTGTCCTATGTACATTTTAATAAAAGAAACATTGCGCGAATAATTTTTAATAATTGTAGATTAAATTACGTAATACTCTATTTGAGTTATCAATCAACCTATCATATTCATGGAATTCAGATTTCATTTACACAAAACATAACTGCGGAAATGAAAAACAGCGGATATTATAACAATTTAAAAATCTTAATGTTATTCATCCACGTGAAATTTATCCACAGAAAAAATTTATATTAAAAGCATTGTCTTATCACATTTTTACATTTTTCTGAAGATATTTGGTTCCGTGATGTAAGGATGAAATATGCTGTTTTTCTTCAATCCTTATTAAAGAACTTATGATCAAATTGAAATCTCTCAATCTGATATCATCTGTTTTTCGTTCGTTTTCAATATTATCTTTAGGTTAAATAACACGTGAAAGCTGTGAATTGCGTGAAAATGAGATGGTGGTTATAAATTTTTCTGAATCATAAATCCGATTGTATAAGCAGCTGCGTTTATGTGTCTTTTGTAACTCTTTCATAGAAATTCTTATAAACTCGAGGTAAGCTTATATTTTTCACATAAAGTTTTGAGTAGTTCAAGTGTTTTTACTCTAACAAGCTGAAATAATAGAAGTTTTATCACTAGATATGTATCTTATTTACCTATGACAAATGGAAAATGCCTCATTCGCAATAAGGTTTAGAATTTCTGTATTTTGAAAATGAATTCCAAACAAAAATTCATATTTAGGATTTCAAGTGAAAAAATTCAATGTAAAAAACTATGTTTGTCCAACTTTGGCAACTTATTTAAAAAAAAAAAAAAAAAAAAAAAAAAATTAAAAGTCTCTTATTCAGAAAAAATTCTTGCAATTGTCATTAGACTGAATAAGATAAAATCGAATCTCTGGAAACATTTTTTATTAGAGACAAATTTGCAAAAAATTTTGCAATTAGTTAAGAACATTACATGAAAACTAAATTAAAAATACGAAAATAAATATTAATCGCTGTAACAGTTTTTGGTCTATAAATTTAATGCAAGATGTAAAATGAAAATATTTTTAATGATATTAAAACAAAGTATAATATTCGGGACTGGACAGCATGTGATGCGCAGACGAGAAAAGCGATTAAAATGAATCTCATTAGCATTTCCTAAAAATAAGTCAGAATTATACTTTCCTGCATATAAACTATACTAATCAAAGTTCTGTTTGAATTAAATGAAATTCGAAATTTCGAATTTCGCTTAGTTTAATTTACTCGACACCCTATAAATTGTTTTAACTTGATGCATTTTTTCATAATTCATCCATTTCTTGAAATTCGTAACTGTAATTGTTCAGTTTATAAAGCATTTTTTAAATTCCTATTAATGTGTCGCAATGCCACATTGTACTATGTAACACTGGATACACGAAGCTCCTCCAAAATATATGTGTTTCTTTATTTCAGAATTAAATTAATTATGAAATACTATATCAGTTCTCCGTTTGAAACTATCTGTTTTTGTAGTTTTCTGCAATTTTTTAAATTCATATTTACTGCGTCACATTACTACATTGTACTATGCAATACTGAATACATGAAGCTCCTCCAAAATCTATGTGCTTCTTGATTCTAGAATTAAATAAGTTATAGAATACCGTTTCAATTCTTTTTTAAAATGTTCTATTCCTGCAGTTTTCGGCAATTTTTTAAATTCGTATTTACTGCGTCACAGTGCTACATTGTACTATGAAATACTGAATACATGACGCTCCTCCAAAATCCATGTGTTTCTTGATTCTAGAAATAAATTAATTAAAGAATACTGTTTCAATTCTTTTTTTAAAATGTTCTATTCTTGCAGTTTTCGCCAATTTTTTAAATTCGTATTTACTGCGTCACATTGCTACATTGTACTATGCAATGCTGAATACATGGAGCTCCTCCAAAATCTATGTGTTTCCTGATTCTAGAATTAAATTAATTATAGAATACCGACCGTTTCCAATTATTTTTTAAAATGTTCTATTCTTGCAGTTTTCGGCATTTTTTTAAATTCGTATTTACTGCGTCACAGTGCTACATTGTACTATGCAATACTGAATACATGAAGCTCCTTCGAAACCTATGTGTTTCTTAATTCTAGAATTAAATTTATTATAGAATACTGTTTCAATTCTGTTTTTGAAATTTTCTGTTCTTGTAGTTTTCAGCAATTTTTTAAATTCGCATTTACAGCGTCACATTGCTATATTCTACTATGCAATACTGAATACATGAAGATACTCCAAAAGATTCTCTTCCCACCAAATTATTTGCATAGAAAATCAATTGAGTTATGTTACTAAGGATGTATTTAAGACTTGCTTAATTATAGCGTAAATTTAATGACGCAATAAGAGATAACTGAATAAATTCTTTTTTTATAGAATCTATAATGATTATAAAAACACTTTAAAATTTTTTTTTTTCATTTCCAATCACAAGTAGTTTACTAAAGATAATGCGAAGGTAAACAAAACGATAATATCTACCTGAAAAAAAATTTACATATTGTTACTGCAGATAAAGGGTTATAGCCTATTTTTTAATCATCGGAAGAAATGCACCCTTTGGACTTTCAGAAAGGGGTCGGTATTGGAAAAAGTAGAAAAATATTAGATTAAGCATTGTTGCTTAATTATTTAACGTAATCGCTTGATGATGGTGTATAAAATCATTTGTCTTGTTAAAAAAAAATAATAGAATATATATATATATATATATATATATATATATATATATATATATATATATATATATATATATATATATATATATATATATATATATATATATATATATATATATATATATATATATATATATATATATATATATATATATATATATATATATATATATATATATATATATATATATATATATATATATATATATATATATATATATATATATATATATATATATATATATATATATATAAAGTTCAAAATGAAGATAAAACAAAGGTAAATTACAGACAAATGAAAAAAGGGGGGCGAATAATAATAATAATAAACAACTGGGGAAAGAAAAAAAAAAAATAATCTTAATAAGATAATCTTTCCCCAGTTGTTTATTATTATTATTATTCGCCCCCCTTTTTTCATTTGTCTGTAATTTACCTTTGTTTTATCTTCATTTTGAACTTATTTTATGAGTTCTATTTACTCGCAGCTTATGCGCAATAAATGATACTTATTTATTTATTTTTTTTTTTCTTTTCTGGTTTTTTTGTATTCATTTATTTTGCTGTATATATATATATATCATCATCATCACTCGTAGAATTCCTCTGGAATTTACTTAATTTGCGCATTTCGGTTTCCCAATGCCTTTAGTCTGCATTTTAAAGTTTTTTTCTTATTTCATTTGTTCAATTCTCTTTTTTGCGGTAGACTTGGTCTGCCGTATGGTTTGATTTCGATTAAAATTTTACACGGTCATTTGCGTAGGCCCTTTGCAGTGCAGTTACTACAAAACAATTCCACTTCTCTGCAGAGTGTTCGTAGAATCCGTATGTACAGTGCGCAAAATGAAAAACTGACCACCCTTAATATCTTTTGATCTAATGATCCGATTTTCGCGTCCTAGTACCCAATCTTAATGGTTCGAGAGGGGGACTTCAAATAGGTATTGACGATATTTTAAGTTACTTAATTAAACACAATACTGAAAAAACATACTTTTTTTCGACGGATTTGGATTTTTGACCCCCAAAATATAGGGGATAGCAACAGTCTGGGAAATATGGGCCCAATAGTATAGTCAGGAGAGCGGTCTAAAATTTGGACCCCTTAATGTTAATTTTACTTCGAATTTCGCCATATCTCGAGAAAATTGTAAGCGAATTAAAAAGAAGTTTGCACACAGTTATAAAATTTGCTCATCCGGAGATAAATAAATGGAAAATATAACTTTTAGAATAGATTCATTATTTTTTTAATAATAAATTTTTAAATATCAAAATAAAAGAATTTGAATAAAATCTGTCAAGTAGTCTCTGTGAAATCGAATTTTGAAAAAGTCATATTTTTAAAATTCTTTTTCCCAAGAACCCTTTGGACCTATTGTGCTCAAATTTTGTAAAAAAAAAAAACTAACTTCAAAATGATGTAAAAAGAAAAAAATCTTCAAAATGATGTAAAAAATTGTATACTTTAAAATTTTAGAAACTGTAACTTTCTTGAGAACCAAAATAATTCGAATAAATTAAATTATCTTCATTTAGCTAAAAAAATGAGCTCTAAATGGTCGTAAAGCCTATGAAGAAATCAGACTTAACTGAGCAAAGAAAAATAATCGTTAAGTGTTAATAAAAGTTTCATCTTAATTAATTATTACATATTTGTGTCGTAATAGTGATAAAGCACTGATCGGTTAATACCCTTCAAGCGGAACTGATAAAAAAACATTTAATCACAATAAACAATTATCAGTATTTTTCTTTGTTGTTATCTGGCTTCAAAATCCTTTTATTTCTTATTTGTTTTTTATTGGGTCGAGGTTATGGAGTTTAAGCGCGTGTTTGTTAGTGATAAGTCCTTTAAACTTCAGAAATTAATTAAGTATAATTGCTTTCTAGAAAATTGGAAGCAAAATTACCTTAAGTATGAAGTTTAAAATTAAATTGCTTTTATTTGATGTGACAGCTTAAACTGCATAAATATAATCAATGCTATTTGTATTGATTTTTTAGGGTAAACGAGTGTTCCACAATTAAGAATAAGAAATTAAAATGCGTTTTTTCTCTTCAGAAAAACAATACATTTTGAATTACACAATTTTTAAATTTATCTGCTTAAATATATTTCGTAATATAGTTTTTATGCTAATTATGCACCCTATCTAAACAATATAAACTAGTATGTTTGCAGTGAAATAGTTAAGACCTTAGAAATTCAGGTTTAAATTACACTGCACTTTAGTTAATTCATGAGATAAAATATTGTAAGTAATTTTAAACAATTGTTGTTTTTTTATTTATATACTCAATTTTCAATTGTTATCTGCATTATACCATTTGAAACTAGATATAAAATTTTAATATTACTTAAAAATTAGTTAACTATAAATTTTTGGTGTACTTCGTTCAAAAAAAGTAACATTCTGAGTAATTTAACCCTTTGACGCAAAATATTTATTAAACATATTTTTCATATTTTTTTTTATTATTTTGTATAAATTATATAAAAAAATATTATAGTTAGCATTTTCATAATATATGGTTATGAAATACAGCATTGAACACCGGTGCCTTTTACTGCCTTTAAGGTACACGGCTCACTTCCAAAGAACAATTTTTCAAATTTCCACTTATTTGGAGTTATTTAGATCTAAGAGAAATAGTTATTCATCATTAATTTTTTTTTAATTTACAAAATCAATTACATTGATTAATTTTTGACTATGAATGAAAAAAAAAATTCAAACTACTTTTGTTGAAATTTATTTTTTAGTGCGAATATAATAAGTCCGAAAATTTTACAGATTTTTTTTGTAAATTAGACTGTTTCATCGTTAAAAAATAACAAATTTGGTTTATAATTAAAGCGTCAAAGAAAAATATATAAAAGGGGCACCGGTGTCCCATTTGTGTCAATGGGTTAACGTGCTTACATGTAATAATGAGAAATTTATCTATAAACAACACCATAGAAAGCTTTTTGATACACTCTCTTGCTCCGCTGACACCGAAGCTCGTGGTTATGGTCACACTTATTAAATCTTATAAATAAATCATGCAATAAGTATTTTTATGAAGTTTTTTCTGTAAATTAATTCAATTATTCTTTATTTACTTAACATTTTTAAAATGTAGTAATAATGAATTTATAATATGACAGTAACGAATGACTATCTTATTTTAAATTCATTATTACTACATTTAAGATTTCATGAAAAAAAAAAATGATATAAAAAGGAAGGGAATGGAAGAATTACAAGTTTTAGATTAGAATATAATACAAGAAAAGTTTCAAAGTTTGTGAACGTACTGAATCGTTTCATTTTACTTTAAAAAATATGTTAAAAATGTTATTTGCTTTCATTATTGTCAATTCATAATCAACTATTGAAATTGAAATTAATCCTCTATATAAAAGAGAAGTCAAAGCATTTTAATCTTAAAATATTCTAATTTATTTTCAGTCTCAATTTGTGCAGGACGGAACTAACTGTGAACAACTGACCCTTGACACTCAAACTATCACTTACACAAGTTTGCGGAATTTATTAGCTCGAATCTTCAACATTAAAGGGTAAGTTTGTTACAGTTTACTGTTTTTACTTGAAAGAGTAGAAAAATAAAAGAATTATTAGCTTAAATTTATGAAATAATTTTATTTCAAAAAAATAAATGATTTTCTGACTTTAAAATTTAAATGCAGCAAAAACACGAATTATGAGATACATGTATAACTCTTCTTTATTTTCGCTAAAGTTCCTTGCGCAATAAATCCGATTATTTTTCTCTTTTTTTCTTCGTCTCTTATTCTTCACTTTCAGTATTTCCCTTCAAACATTATTAATTACAGCTTTGCCAATACAAATTTACTTAGCTGCTTTCATTTCTGAAGAAAAATCCTTGGATTTTATTTATGCGATGAGGCCACTTTCGTCATAAAATGAAGCATTTCCCACACCTGGTGTTCTATATGATTCATCTCAATAAAGCTGCTTTACTACCATTTTATTTACATATGATTACTACACGTGCCGCACAAATCCTAGATTGAACCCTTGAACGAAATTAATGTCCAATATTTTCTAGAATATATAAATATTTTATGGGTAGATTGCATTAGATACGGTCATGTGATAGCTGCTCCAACTTGCAGTAAACAGGCACTTATGCAGAGAATTGCTTCTAATCTGCACTTTTCAAATTTATCTTATATGTGTTTAAACCAGCTACGAGGTGAATATTTTTCTGAAAAGTTCCGTGGAGGTTTTCATCTTCTTTGGAAATAGTCTCCAACTTGCAACTTGCTGTAGGCATGCACGTATGCGCAAAATCTGTTCAAATCTGCAATCTTCAAATTTATCTTATATGTGTTTGAAACGGCTACGAAGTGAATATTTTTTGGAAATGTTCCGTGGCTCTTTTTCCTTTTGCTTAAAAATAGTCTCCGCAAATCAAACTATACTTAAGAGCAATTAAAAACTAATTTAAGTAAAAATAATAAATAAGCGCATTGGTATTTAAGTTTAAATTGTATTACTACTTAATTATCCATGAAGCTTAAAATTTAATGACAATTAGAGTTAATTTATTGATGCTCTAAATGGCGAAAAAATCTAAAAGTGTACCTCCAGAATTGAAAACATTGCTGCTTCGAATTGCCTCACATCCAATGAAATTGCAAAACACCCTTTCACACCATTAAAATATCCGATATTTTAAAAAATATTACATAATATGTAGGAGAAATTATATATAATACAGAAAAATAATATAATTTGTTCATATTAATAATTATCAGTCTATAAAATTAAAACAAATTCAGTTTTTATTCTATATGCACATGTTTAATCGTTAAATTCTGATACTATCTGATGATAAAAATCGGA
Organism: Parasteatoda lunata; assembly: GCA_949128135.1. Classification (NCBI taxonomy): domain Eukaryota; kingdom Metazoa; phylum Arthropoda; class Arachnida; order Araneae; family Theridiidae; genus Parasteatoda; species Parasteatoda lunata. The sequence continues at coordinate 31,380,190 of OX421979.1, forward strand.
AACTGTTTTTGAAGATAGCAAATTTTTTCCATTCAATTTCACTCTTATTTAAAAGGTAAGAATAAATAAATACTTACCTGTAATTGTATACAATAATTAGATAACTGTATTGTACTTAAGAAAGTGTTTCCAAATAGCATAAATTATATCGGAATCGATTTTAAAATTAATAAACTCTTCAGATAATTACATACTTTATTGGAAAGCACTGATTCCCTAACACAGTATCGTCTCATTTTTTTAAATTTCGTTTTCTGCTAAACATTCCTTTCAAAAAAATTAAAATTAGTATCTACAATCTTTACGTGGAGAATAATTAAAAATATTTTTTTAAAGAATATAAATAAGCTTTATATTTTAACTGAAAAATTAATTTTAATTATTTATTTTATAGTTAATACTATAATAATAGTTTTCTTATTCTATCCAAATGATTTAACCGCGTATTTTAATCAGCTGTTTCTGCATTTAAAGATACTTTCCGCTGAAATTCACATTTTTCTTTCTTAAATTAGTATAGCAAATAATTTCTTAAATAGTTAAATAGAACACAAGCAATAATAATATTGAACAAGTATTATGCTATAATAAAAAAGTAGACAGTGTGCTTAGACGTAAAATTTTGAGAACCTAACAAAAACAAATGACGTTAATTACTTTATTTCAAAACTGCGCTTAGACGTTCATGGTTCCAGTGAAAGTAATTTCTTAACTTCAGATAAAATCAAAAAAATTTTTTTTTGTTTCTTTAGGGAGTTCACGGTCAGTTTCAAAAAGGACAAGGTATACATTCCTCTGACATCTGACTGGGACTTGGATGGAGCAATTTCTGAAGCCTCAAAGCCTTATTTATCTTTAGCAATAGAACTGCAACCCATAGATAAAAGTGAGAGTCCCATTTATCATTTGCTTTTTTTTCCCCTCTTGAAAAATGTCATTTGTGCTCGAGAAAGACTTAATCCCTTTTAAGTTGAATAGTAAAGCTTTTTGATGTTATTTTCCCCCTTCAATTGAAATTTCAAAATAGTTTTTTTTTTTCTTTTAACACATTGTGTGATAAATACCTTTATTTCGAATTTTTAAACACTTTAGATTTAATTTATTTAATTTTTTAATTAATTTAAAGTTCAATATTTCCAGATTAAAAACTGAAAAAATACGGAATAATTAATTTTTTAAAGGTTGAGGGACTTTATGCGATCGGGTAGTTTTTTTTTCTTCTTAAAGTTCTTAGTACAAGTAAATTTTTACACACTCTAGTTGAATTCAGACATTTTGAAGTGAATATTTATTTATTTATTTATTTTTTTTTTTGGTATGTAGTTTTACTATGATAAATATCGATCTTTACAATACAATTTTTTAGATAATTACGGGACTTCGTCGTAAAATCTGGAAAATTCAGAAAAATGCTACTACATCTAGAAAATGCTTTAATTGACTGACCAAAAAGCTTATCTGGGATAAATATTTGCACTTTTACTTAACACATATCTACAAAAAATAAAATTACCCTTAAAAATAAGAAATTTATTTTTTGCCCTGTTTTATAATTGTGTTAATAAAAAAAATTATTGCACTTATAGATATTTGCTAGAATTTAAACTTTATCATAATTATCATCAAGTAGTGATTTATTTTTAATTTAATAATTTTCCTAAACTACAGAGTAATCTTTTTTTTTTCTTGCTTCTGTTTCTATTCTCAGTCAATTTGTAATCAGATATATTTTTAACTTGACGATATGATTGTTTTCATAATCAAAGTAACGTCTAGGAATATAATATGCATAATCCTTCAGTCTATCTTGCGTTCCTGTTATGTAACCGAAATAAGTAATTAGCAGAATTAATTGTAGTTAAGATAAAGAACGATCTATAAAAAAATTTAAATTCTAGCTTATAAAAGTAAGTTTAGAAGGTGCAATAAAATCAATTATTTGCAATAAAGATGGTGGAAAAAAGTTAATTAATAAACTATGATAAAATTATAAAAAACTTCGTTAGGAATATGAAACGTCTTTCGTTAAAATTAATCGTATTTTGTAGTTTTATTTTGTTAAAAATGGAAATTTAAATTAAGTATTAAAACAAAATAAAACAACTCTGCATTTTAAAAGAAAAAAAATGCGTGGAATTATCATGAGGTATTTTGAAAGACACTCAGTTTGCTGAGCATTAAATATCAAAGATCTGTTTATTATTCAGTTTATTAACTTTTTTGTTCTGCGATTTATTGCCTAAAATCGTTAAATCCTAAAAAGTTAGTTTCCAAAAAAGTTACAAATGGAAAAAGCTACGAATTAATTAGTCAAAAATAATTTTATAACCATCGTTGAACAGCCGACCCAAATTTGGTTTTATGACTACTAATGTTCAACTCTGTAGCCTTGTAATTTTGAACCCAAACCAGAAGGCAAGGGAACTCCTGGATCAAGCATTGGGAGAAATTTGCTTTCGTAGAGGACTTTTTGATGGAACCAACCCCCCATTTACGTTACATAGAGAGGAAGATCACGAGAACCTCCCACAGTTAGCTTGATGGCAAGGGAATTCTAACCCATAATCCGTCTACCACTGAGGATATTTCACGTCAGAACTGTAGTCGGTGCAAGCCGGATACATAATTCGTATCGATCAGCCATTGCTGGGATTCGAGCCCGGTTCATCTCATTGGAATATGAATGCATTATCCCTTGAGCCATCACGGCTCAATCAAAAATAATTGTCAGAAATCTAAATAATTTAATAAAAGAAGACTTAGTTACCAGCAGTTGTTTGCACTATAAAAAGGTTACCTTTTTAAGACCTTTGGGGTTCACTACCTTTGGGGTTCAATAATTTCATATAAATTTAAATTTTTTAGATTAAATTTTTTCTTTCACTTTGTCTATACATAAAAGCATTGAAACTAAGTATATCAATAAAATGAAGAAAATACGGAAAACTACCTAGCGGATGACTGTTTCATCCTTTGTATGTCATTACTATTTAAATAATTTTTAGAAATAATTTGGTCTATTTATGAAATCATTGATTACACCATTTCTAAATAAATTAATATTTTCTATCTAGTTTAAAGTTTTATTACTTTTTTCCTTTGTGTGGTATGAATCTGCTGTATTTATTAGTTAGAATTAAAGATACCCACATTAATAAAACATAATGAAGAGTGCATATTCCATTCAATATCAATAGGCAATTTAATTAAATGCATTAAACATATTTAAATAACCATTACACAATTAAGCCTAATACATTTTCTCTTATTTTTTAATCTATAATTAGTACTATGTTTTTGTTCTGTAATTAGTACTATAATTTTATTCTATAATTTGCACTTTATTTTTAATCTATAATTAGTTCTACATTTTTATTGTAATTTAAATCGTTAAATTTTATTTACTCATTAATTTTTTGTAGATTTAGAAGAGTGGGACATCATTTGTCCGGCAGATATTCCAGCAATGGGACAGGATGCGAACCGGTGTACCGAGGATAGGAAGAGTCTTGCTGGATCCATTCTTAGTCAGGTGCGAAAACTTTTACTAAATGAATGCAAATTTTAAAAAATAAAATTTTTAAAAGCTAAAATCTGAATAAAAATTTTAATATGTAGTTTTTGATTCTAAAATTGAATATCTATAAGTTATGGATGGATGGTTACGGATAAAATTAAAAGCATATGAAACATATTGTAAATAACACATTTCCAAAATAAGAAAAACAAAACATGTTTACTTACCAAAAGGTAAAATTGCGCCTTCTTAAATCCCTCTTTCAATTAGATCATCTTTTTATTCTCCTTTATTCAAAAAATAAATAAATAAAAAAATAATAATAATAATAAATTAATTAATTAAAGGCATAATCGCTAGCTAAATCAAATAAGCAACAAAACGTAAGGTCAAAGCGAGAATGACGTCTGCCTCTGTTGAGAGACTCTATCAGAAAGTTTAATATTCTGTTCTTAAATAAAAAAAAATTTTTGTCTAAATTTTACAAAAGAAAGCATAACACTTTTAGTTACATAAGTTGTTCCATCATATCGTCATAGTAACCGAAAATTCACATCGTTTTCTTTTAAAATTAAAATGAGACATATTCTAGCTTATAGCTCACACACAAATATAAAAATGAAGTCTGTTATTAACAGTCTCTACGAACTGGTATGTTGCACCAAATGATGCTTGAGAAAAAATAATTCAAGTATCGCTTAAATATCTGCAATTTCAGATAGATATAGCGCAAAAAGCAAATATTTAACTCGAACTGAGTTATTAAACTCAAGTTGAGTTCGAAATGCTTCATTCTTTTAATTCTGGGAAATAACCTCATTCATTTTAAGTGCTTAAGCTCGTTAATTATAAAATACCAACTACAGTTCCAAAAGCAAAATGTTATTTATTACAGAAATTACTTAAATATAACACTATTTTTAAACTGTCACTTAACGCAGACATTCGTGGCTCCCTTAAAGTGAAAAACTTTTTTCTTTATTATAGATGGAAACGGCATTCAACCGAGTCCAAAGAGCTTTCAGTGTCGATTCGCCTATCGAATCGTTAGGAAGGCCTCCAGTGGATGAAAGGGAATTTAGAAGTTTCCTAGACAGTGAAGGAAGGGTAGTCAACCATCGAGATCTTCACATGGCTGTATATAGAGGAGGACTAGAATCATCATTAAGACCTGAAGTTTGGCCACACTTGTTGAATGTATATCCTCATGGTCTCACAACAGAAGAGAGAAATGTGTACATGAATTCAAAATGTGAGCAATACTACAACTTGAGATTTCGCTGGCAGCATCTTATGCAAGCTGGTAAGTTTACTAAAGAAATACAGATGTTGTTTCAAAAGACTTTATCTATAGGATAATTTAGTTTACTTTATTAAATATATTGTAAAATAGACATTCTAAACTAATCTTGTAACTACTATTTGCAAAGAGGTTTGCCGCTGATTTTGTCTTAAAAATACTAAACAATTGAAAAGATATCTTTCAAGATACTGGGTAACATTTAATGACTTTGCGTAAATTAGCTTTAAATTTTATACGTTGGCAATGGCGAATAAATATTGTACCTAATCTTTATATCTTGTCCACAAGTTTCCAATTAGAAAGTCTTTAAATTCCTGACACTAATTCAGACTGCTCACAACTTAAGCGTTTTAATTTGCTGCCAATAGATAAGTAACTCGTTGTCTGTTTGTTGCCAAACGCACTCGAAACCTTCATGCCCTCTAAAAATGCTCAAAGTTTGCCACTTAGTATCCTTATCAACTGAAATGTGTCGCGTTTAAAGAATTGGTGAAATAAATTAATGGTGTATATGTAAATACAACGTTAAGATCTTTCAAGAAATCTAAATTTTTTAAAAATGCCTCCTAAAATTTTTTTCCTCATAGGGCTTCAATTATTTCTTTGCTGTTTGAAATATTAGAAACATTTTATAAAACATATATTAAATAAATTACAGTGATTCTCCTGATTTTTTTTCCTTGGCTTAGTTTACAATATTTTTTAATCTATCTACTTACGGTTCATAATATCTTTTACGTTTGGCGCAATATATACGATTCCTGTTTTTGAGCAATTAAACTTAATATTCAATTCACTTTAATTATCAATTACACAGTACATTTGCGGGTTCACTTAGGTAAACATAGGCACCATAACCTCGAGCACCACCAGTAATCTTGTCTTCCCTTCCTAAACTCTCCTTCAGTAATCAGTTTATAACATTCATAGATTTCGTTCTCGTAATAACTTTCAAAATCAAAGCAGTATAGTTTATTTGGCTCTAATTACGAATTAAACAATTTAAATGCAGAAAAACTAATTTGGGTTATCTGAAAAAGTGCTCCATATTGCATCTCATCATAACGTAGATATTTACCCACGTTGTTTAGTAGTTAACATATTTTTTCTTCCTTACAGGAACTATTCCGGAAGTTCTACAAGACATTACAACCATGGTAAGAAAAGATGTTAGAAGGACTGACCGAACTGAGAAATTTTACTCTGGATCTGATGACAACGACAATGTCAAAGCTCTTTTTAACATTCTGACAACATATGCTGTAAACCACCCTACTGTTTCTTATTGTCAAGGCATGAGTGATTTGCTCTCCCCAATATTATACACTATGCAAAAAGAATCAGTTGCTTACGTCTGCTTTTGTGCCCTTATGAAGAGAACGTATACAAACTTCAGGTTGGATGGCCGATCCATGAAAATAAAATTTCGCCACCTGCAAAAGATGCTACGGTTTTATGACCAAGAACTGTATTTGTTTCTGAAAGACCAAGAGGCTCTGGATCTCCTGTTCTGCTATCGTTGGCTGCTCTTAGAATTAAAGCGTGAATTTCCATACAATGATATGTTGAACATGATGGAAATTGTTTGGGCTTCTTTACCACCAAGACCACCTCATGATGAACTGGATATATATGATGTTAAATTTCCAACAGCTGCCATTTGTAGCACTATACAAGATAAAATGAATTGCGAAGAATATGTAAAGTTAGACGAAGATTACTTCGCATTATCTAAAAACTCTTACTCACAATCCCTTTTTAGCAACACTATTGATAAAAAAGTAAAAAAATGGGAACGCCGTGTCAGGCGGGAATCCATGGCTAGAAGCAAAGAAAGTGATGGTTCGAGTGAAGAGGAAATTCGGATACCCGTGCACTACAGACAAAGAAAATATCGCTCCTACATCGTCGGTAAACTTAACAGAGTAAACGCAGATGTGAAGAATTCAGAGTTTTCTATCAAATCTTGCAAAATTCCGGCCCGGAAAAACTCCATTATTCCAGGAATCTGCCAAAGCTGGACTTGTGGCGAATTATTTGAGGAAAAAAAAGAAGTGACCGAAGCTCTGTATGATGCCAGAGAATTTTTAAGGATCCAGTGGTGTTACTCGAATACCATAAATGAAATACAATTGAATAACTGGTTGAACGGAAAGAATTTTGAAATTACACAGTGTGCCATTGCTAGCAAAGATGCTGATTCTATCATAAACGATGCTAAGACACGTCAGAGGCACGGCAGCAACGATTCCAATTATGGCACGATTTCTGACGACTTGTCTGATACTGAAGATATCTCAGAAAAGGGTTCACCACCACTTCCACGTAGGACTCCAAGTGATGGATACCAATCTGATGAAGAATGCAAGGAAATCATTCTAGCTGATGACGAAGATGATGAGTATGATGATTATGAGGATTACTCTGATGAAGATGATGACAACGATTTCTTGGACTCGATGGCTGGAAAGCAATACTTGGAGGTACAGACGTACTTTGACCGAAAAAGAGATATGTTACCGCCTCCCCATGAATTGGGAGATGGCAACCCATATTTGCTCTTTCTTTGTCTCTCCATGATTCAGTCCCATAGAGAAGAGATTTTAAAGAAAAATTTTGATTTTAATGAACTGGGTATATATTTCGATAGGTTTGTTAGAAAGCACAGATTGTCGAAAGTAGTCAGCAAATCACAGAAAATGTTCAGAGATTATTTAAGTATGGGTTGGGATGTTGAAGACAAGGGTGTTCGCAATTGTGAACCTGATAAAAAGCCTGTTGTACCCTGATGATTTTGAGTATTTGATTCAGCTTGATCTTAATCTTTTTTTAAGAACATGTTTGCCAAAGTACGATCTAGAAATAGTCCTAAGGGTTGAAAATGAAAAAGATTTAAAAAAATTTCAGTTTTGTAACTTTGAAAAACAAAAGTGATTAAGTTTCCGTTAAAAACTCATCTTTAATAAATATAATATGCCTGCATGAATGATTTAGACAAATTTTACTATCAAGTAATTATTCTGTATTTTCAGCTATATATGTGCAGCAAAAATCATTAATCTCATTTTTGTAGGGAGGATTTTTATCTACTATATAATCGTCAAGTTCTGAATACTTTGTGATAAATTCTGTATAATTTGTACATATGTGATTTTTAACTATACATTCCAGATTGTGTTAAAATGTTGACACATGAATCCATGTTTTTTCTTTTAATTTTCGAGTGATAAAATACAAATGTGATAATGTCCATAAATTGCTAGTAAAATAAATCAATTTCATGTTGTTGAATCTTTTCACTGAATTACCATTAATAAGCGTGATAGGATACAACTTACATTTTAAAGATTGTGTTTTTAATTTCTGTTGTGAATGTTTTTATTGATTGTTTTAAGTAACTTATAAGTGTGTAAGTGTGCTAGAATTATAAGAATGGAGTATATTAAGTACGCCTGTTCCTAGTGTAAGTCCTGAGAATGCAATCAACTCTAAATATCTCACAGCCTATTATGTTTTAAAATAAAATAATTTTTCTTTCTTAATGTTTTAAAATAAATATACATTCAAAGATATAATCTAGAATAAATAAAAATACTATTTTCTTTTAATATTTAACCAATATTTATGTATAAGACAAAAAGCACATGAATTCACTAAATTTCATGACTTGATAACTATTTATTTTAAAATAACTAATTGGCGCGAAAATTTTTTTCAGTATTCTGTAATTTTTTTTATATTAATTTTTTTGTTGAAAATTACATTTGTAAATTCATTTTTTCAAGAAAAAACTTCGAAATCTTTTAAGGACAATTAAACAATGTCTTATAAATTTGTTCATGTATGTGCCTCACACAAATATTTTCGATGTTAAAAGCAAAGTAAAATGCGCCTTAAGTTGTTGAACTTCCATCTTTTTTTACTTTAAATATATATCGCATCATGTAAATCATGAAAATTGAAAACTAATTCTTAAAACAGTGGAGGAAGATCCCCCACACCACTTTTGAAAAATAAATTAAACTAATGATTTGGTTTATAAAGTCAAATTCAAATTTTTATTCTGAAATGCTCACAACGTGACAAATGAATTAGCATCAAAAATTACTATTCCAAATAGAGTACAAATGGTGTTTTTCATTTGCATTTATTCATTAAATAACTTTGCTTAACATGTACTTTTAACAAGCTTTTAAAGTTTGCTTAAAATGTATGTTAAGTAAAATTTAACAAAATATGTTTTGATTTTTTTAAAACTTTTATTAGTGAAATGTGGCATGAGTTGTCAGGCAATTAAGTCTGTATAGTTTAAAGTAAAAAATTTCTCGAACTTGGTATTGTGCTTTATGGTGCACACAAAAAGACTTTCTCGAAAACAGACATTTTTTTAATCATCACTAAACGCGAGAGTTCATTGCATTTTCTAATTAGTATGTTGAAATCATTGTAAAAAAAATCACATGTATGACTGGATTATCATTTTTCTTCATAATCATCTCATTCATTACTAGCAAATTTGTACAGCTTTTATTGAACTTTATGAAGCATTTCCCTGAGCAAAATTTTTTTATGAAATTGCATTGAGTTCTGTGAAAATTTTACATTATTAAAATAAAAATAAAAAAAATTCTTTATTGTATCATTTTTTGTAGTTTTTAGAGAAATCAATGAATTTATTTATGAATGTGTTTAAGACACAATATAAATAATGGCTAAAACATTAACTTTAAAAAAAACTAGTATCGCAATATAAAAGGAGAGTTAAAATATTTACCTCGACAGTGGGTCGTAACCACTAACGAGCCAACTGAACCAAAAAAGATTGAGTCTTAATTGTATATCTGCATGAAGAGCCATCATAAGAAAATCTTGGCATTTGTCGATTCAGAGGTCAATCAGGTTCGACACGCATACGAGTATTTCCATCAAGAAAGTCCTCCAGGAAGGCAAAATTCGTCCCAATACTTGGTCCAGGAGTTCCCTTGTCTTCTGGATTGGATTCCAAATTACAAGGCTACGGAGTTGAACATTAGTAGTCATAAACCCAAAAATTGGGTCGGCTGTTCAACGACGGTTATATAATAAAATAAAACCTAAGTAAATATTTTTATTTTCATTATTTTATTTTTTTTTCTCACTTACTGGTGAAATGAACTGTTTAAAAATGTGTAACCTTAAAATTTTAAAACTCAAATATATTTTAATCAGAATTTAAAAAAAAAATCTAGAATTTAATTCCTAAATGAATGATATATAAATTTTTTCCCCTTCATTTTATTCAGCAAGAGTTTATTCTTTTCCCTTGAAACATTTTGAAGGAAGCAAAGCCGTCCTGCTTAAGAATTGCATGAATTCTGTCATATGCGGACGCCTTTTTTCTAATCGGTAACTGTACTTCTAATTTCACTACATTACTAGTACTTATATTTTGAAACAATCATTCAACCAAAAACGTTAATTCGAAGATGAAATTCAATTGATACTTATGTCCCGGTTTATAGAACATGAATGTTTAAAAATGCGTCTTAAATTTCCAATATCGTATATTTTTTATCTCAAAATATTTAACGGTGTCTTTCGAAGCTGTGTCGCCAAAGGAAATAAAAAAAAAAACGCCAAGGCCATAGTTTAAGTGCCTTACACTTGAAGCAATGCGATGATTTTAAACTATACGTACAATCTTGCCGTGAAGAATGATCTGGGCTTTAGAACAAACAAATATCTTAAATATTTTAGAAGTTATTAAACTTTTTAAAAATTGCCAATTTGGCGACATTTTCCCACCTGGATGAAAATTTTTCAAAATCACTGCCTTATTCTGAATTAAAATTTTTTATGAGTTCAGGTAATACAGCATTGGTGTAAGTTTTTAAATATTAAAAATTTACACAACAATCTCTTTTCATTTCAACTAAAGAGTGGCCTTTCTGTTTATTGACGTTTTGCACCATTTTCAAAATAAGCACAGACACTTGATCTAACAGTCATGAATAATAGTTGCAAACTCACAGCAGTTATAAAAATTGCATATTATTTGCAATAAAAGCATTTCTTAATAAGACGGAGCCTTCGAAAAAACATCTTGTAACTGCATTAAACTGCAACTAAACTTGTAACTGCAACCAACTAAACTATGTCACTACATCACTTTTTATATTTTGAAATGAGTTTTTAAACAAAAACGCAAATACAGTTATGGAATTCAGTTGGTACTCACGTACCAGTTTTTAGAACACAAATGTTTAAAAATGTGTTTTAAATTTCCAAAATTGTATATTTTTTATCTCAAAATATTTAAATTGTGGAAAATCATAGAATTTTTTTCATTCGTTTAACTTATCTTAAAATATTTTTTCTTCATAAATAAATTTTCTTTTTTTCTTCAGTCATCCTTAAAATATTTAAACCTACTATTACTGCAATGGTTTAAGTCTTTTCGCTAAGTACTTACTGCCTTGTGACCGACTATTACTATCTTTAACTTACATTAATTACTATGCACAATTTTATTACTTCCTCATCTCTTCATACACTTCATCTATTTACATTGCATTACCACTATTTCCACTGCCACTTGAACGGTCATCCCTTTTTTTTAATTTTTTTTTATTAATGTTAAAGGAATATATTTTAATGTTAAAGGAAAGTTAACGTAAATATAAAATTACATTGGAATTTTATCGCATTAAATTAAATTCAATCAGACTTATTATTTGATTGTATTTATAATTTCCGTTTAACCCCTTTTGGGTCGCATAATTTTGAGGAATGCGGTCATATAAGAGCTTGTTTTTCATTCAACAAAATTATATAAAACGTACGTACATGTATTCTATTTCAATTTTTGTGTTACATTTACTTATTTTTTGCTTCCATATTTGATGATTATAGGCATCTATAGTTTAAAATAAACTATTTTAAACACATTATAAATAGTCTAGTAGTGAGATCTGATGTAGATTGAGAAATCAAAGTGATTCCGGATATAAGAAATAGATTGTCTACCTGCCAATTATAGGATTCCGATTTATTGGAACCTTTCATTTGAATGTGTAGAATGGTTGTGGCAGAAATTTTTTATAATTTAACGTTTTATTATTGTTTTAGTAAATTAAATACAGAAAAGATTGTTCAGAAAAGATTTTATAAGTGAGCAAAATAAAACAAATTGAGTTTCTCCTTAAATTGTTTTTTGTCTACAGCTAAACATTCTGAGAAGTTTGTACTTCCGGATTAGCAACGAGGAGATTGTTTTAATCATTTTAACACGTTAATTCTGAATACCAAGCCCGGAAATATCACGAGCACGAGAAATCGGAGGCGAAAGTTCACTTCTCAAATTTGACAGGAGTGAGAAGGAAGGAGTTAAAATAATTTTATATTTTCATGTAAATGCTGTAAATATCACCAGAGAAATTTTTAGGAAAGGTTGTCATCCTGTATTCATTTCTTTAAAAAAAAAAAAAAAAAAAAAAAAAAAAAGAATTTGTACCAATTTTTATCCTTTTAATTAAATATCATTAATAACTTTTTTTAAATTATTATAAAATCAAATTTTTTCCTCAAATTTAATAGATATTTCTATCAAAAAGTAATATTTTTATCAAAGATTTTTATCATTTCAAACTTGTCACATATTGAAGAGTAAATCGAGGAATTTTTCTTATGAAACATAAAGTTGTATTTACATAAATTGCTATTCTTTTGATTTTTTTAACTTTACTTTTGGTATAAAAGATACACAGATTTAAACAACTATACCTTTAAATAAAGAAAAAAGTATTTTGATAATTAATAAAATAACTAATAAAACAGTTTGCAGTTTCCTATCCTGCACTGTTTCGAAAGATTAATCTGTTATACGATAATCATACCATATTATTAAATTGTCATTACAGTAATAAAAGAAAATCTCTAAAAATATATATTTTATTTACGACAGTATTCATCCATTAAAATATAATTTTCCTTGGGTTGGGACCTGTTTTTTTTTAGGATGTCGATTTTAGATAAGTCCAGAATTCGGTGATTCTAGAGTTAAGAATTTATAGAGCCAAGGAAAATTTTAGAAAAATTGTCGCAATCTACAAGAATTTTCTTTTATATTTGTCATCGACAACACTTCAAACTTTTAAATCTTATTGTTCGTGACATAAACATATAAAAAAATGCGGGAAAATATGGGCGTTAGTAAACATGTTTGCCAAATGATTAAATGGGTACTTGCAACTCGAGAAGAAGTGAAGTCATTGTACATGACATGTGATTTAAATCAGATTTAATTGGATACTTGTAAGCGTCGAGTCTTTGTTTTTTTTCTTTTTTTTTTCCCTAAGATTTAAATAATTTTTGAACAAATTAAATATTTCCGATTTAAGGGTCAATAACATATTGTCTGGCAAAATCTTTATTGTAAGCGTTTTGTTTCATATACAAAAATTGCTAATTTATCATACATTGATTAATTTTGAATCTTTTATACGAGGAAAAAATTAAGTAAAAAAAAAAAAAAAAAATGAGCATATGTAATTTAATGATCCATATGAGTAAAGGAAGCATTTTATCTGTAAGATCACATAAATGTACAGTGCACTGATAAAAAAAAAAAAAAAAAAAAAAAAAAAAAAAAAAAAAAGGATTACTCTAAATAACTTTTGATCTAATGATCAAAACTTTACGTTTTAGGATTCAATTTGGATAGTTCGGGGGAGGATCTCAAATATGCTAATTAATTAATGCAGACGATATTTTAAGTTACGAAATTCGACACAAAAACGTACTTTCTCAAAATAAACATAATTTTTTTAGAAAGACTCGGATTTCTGACCCCCAAAATATAGGGGTAGCCGCAATCTGGGAAATATGGTCTCCATAGTTTAATTACAAGAGCGATCCGAAGTTTGGACCCCTTAATGTTAATTTTACTTTTTGCGTGTTTCGTCACACCTCAAAAACGTTTTAAGCGAACTGAAAATTTTTGCGCAGAATTATAAAATTCGTTTATCCAAATATGCGCAAATTTGTTGCGCAGAATTATAAGATTCGTTTATCTATGCAAAAAAAAAAAAAAAAAAAAAAAACCTTTCGTAAATAGTTATTTTTTATTATTTTATTGAACAAAATTTTGATCAAAAATTTGAATTGTAAGGTTTATAATTTTTTTCACCATTTTTAAAAATATAATTTTTATGGCAAAATACAAAATTTGAGCGAAATCGGTCGGATAGTTCCGGTCAGATACTTTAAATTCGGTTGCTCAGGAAATACTCGACCAATTTGCCTCAAATTTAGTATTTTACCATGTAAAATTACTTTTTTTAAAATGATGCATGGGACAGAGGTATGTTTTACAGTTCAAAATGTTTTTCTCCATTTTTAAAAAAAATTATAAAAAATAATAAATATTTATTAAAAGTTATTTTTTGTATGGAATTCTCTTTGGATAAGCGAATTTTATAATTGTGTATAAAAAATTATCAATTTATTTAAAAAGTTTCTGAGATATAGTAAAATACGCAAAAAGTAAAATTAACATTAAGAGATCCAAACTTTGAATCGGTTTCCTGACCAAACTATTGGGTCCATATCTCCCAGATTTTGGCTACCCCCTATATTTTGGAGTTCGGGGTCTGAAATTCGAATCAGTCGAAAGAAATGTACTGTTTGTCTAAGATAGGTACTCTGACCACCACTAAGTCTGCGGCAGTCTGGTGCTATGGAAACAAGAAGAGGGCATTTTAGGGAGGGTAGCTTCGATGAAGAGATCTCCTTTTCTCTCGCTGAAGCCTGTTCTAAAGAGGGACCCCGAACCTCTACTTGAAATAATCATACCTCGTTACCATAGTCACCACCACAGCTCCAGACGAATGTGTGCCAGAGTACCTATCTCAGACAAACAGTATGTTTATTCAGAGAAAGTACGTTTTTGTGTCTGATTTCGCAACTTTAAATATCGTCTGCACTTATTACATAAAAGCCAATCTCCCTCGATAAATAATTGTTCTAATTACGTTATCTCAGTATATAAAATAGTGTTAATTAAAAAATAAAAAATAAAGGTCATAAATTTTTTACTTTTTAATTTAGTATTGTAATGAACTTGGATTTTAGAAACCCCAATTTCATTCAGAACATTTCTAGTCCTTTTTTTTATGTTAAGAAAATTATTTAAAAATAATAATGATGTTATAACTGCTATAATGAAAATTTTTTTTGTCTTTTGTGAGTAAAATTTTTGAATTTCACGAGTAAAGAGGATTGAAAAAAAAAAAAAATGAAATGCAATTTATATTATAATCTCTTAAAAATTATGATTCTAAGCGCAGTAATTAAAATGTATTTTAAATACAGAAGTCCAAAAATTAAAAAGCACGTTGTGGTGCTGCCATCTAGTGTCATTTCTAGGTAACAAAATGTGAATGCTGTCAATGAGGTGAGAAAAAAAAAAAAAAAAAGAAAAAAAATTCTAAAAGGGAACAGTTATCCATAAATCCGTCTACTAGTTATTCACATATAATAAAAAATTCTAAATTGTTGAAAGAAATTAAGGTATACAATACGTTTTCAAGGTTGGTATCGGTCCCAAATCTGTAGCTATGAAATGGAGAGGTTTAATTTCCAGATAAATGAATAAAAATCCCTAAAAGTTTAAATTGTACGAACTACGCAAAATTACGAGATTATGGAGAAAAACAAAACATTTGATTTCCTATATGTTTTATTCCAGATATAATCTACATATTGTCTCGTAATTGGGCTTGGCTGGACGTTGATGCATCACATAATGAACTTAATATATTAAGTCACCATAAGAAATATGCAGGGGTGAGTGACCACCAAGAGGTGTCAAAATTTCAAACTTGTTATTATACATATGTTTTTTTTTCTCGTCATTTTACATTCTTGCGACGTTGAGAAAATTCCTTTAACTCGTTATAAATTACATTCCTAGTTAGTTCCATCCCTTTCTCAGTAGAAAAGGTTATTTATCTTACACATGCCAGTTATTGTTGCATGTGTAAGCATGCTAATAAATCTTTTCACTGGAACGTTGTGAATGAAAAAGGCTTTGCCATTCTCATCTTAACTTATATTGATATTGGGCTAAAGTCAATGAAATAAGGTTTCTAGTTTCAACATGGACTGGGAAAACTATAGTAAAATAACCTAACAGTCAGTGGCGTAGTTTTGGAGACAAAACAATCTCCGAACTTCTTTAGATTTTTCAGTTTTAATAGATGACACTCTTTGCATCAAAGAAAAATAATCTCATTTAATCAAAAATTTACGAACTTCATGAAATTAATTAAAAGCAACTTTATATAAAGATTTTTGAACATTATATACTGGTAAGGCAATTTAAATATTTATTTTGTTTACTTAGCTTTTCTGATACGTCAAAAATTTTAAATACTATAAACATTTCTGAAATTAAACTTTTTTTTTAACAGAACTATTCTTGAATTTTTAGTGCATCAGTTTATAGACGATTGCAAAAATTACACCTATAATATTTGAAAGCTCACTTGCACTTTCGAATGTGATTAGTATTTTGCAAAAAGGAGGAAATTTTTTTCAAAACCGAGCAGAAATTCTTGTTTCACTTCCTGAAAAATAAATAAGTAAATAAAAAGGAAAAACAGAAAAGAAATAACATTGCTTTGAATTTTTTTAAAAATATTTTAAATATATTAACAACAACAAACCAAATATTTCGGGAAACAGCGCCCCCCCCCCTCCAACTATGGATGGTGTTTTCTATATGAATGTAAACAATAACAATCTCGAGCTCGGCACCTGCTCTAGTTCCGGTTAGAAAGTTTGCAGCTGCTTACTACATGTTATTCTGATAGGCGATGTTTTCAAGCGGATAATTTTGTTTTCATCAAAAAAAGTAAATTAGTTAGTTTCTGAGCTCAAATCTGCCGTATTTCATAAGATATCAGTGTTATTAAGTAATTCTGGTGAGTTTAAAGTGAAAATTTGTTTTAGTTATTTATAAATATATTGTTAAAAAAAGTGACATGGTTGCTAGATTTTGAATAACTCGCTTTTTGGCAGTCCTGATTTGGCCTCTTTCCATTTGTTTATTACTGTTTATTCTTGTTACAAGCCGTGTACCATCTTACGTTAGTGTTAATACTTTTAGCATTGTAAACACAAGTATTGTTAGCATTGTAAACACAAGTAATAACTAATCAAATACCACGTTTTCAAGAATCTCAAAACACAATGATGCCCAATGACTTGAATATACAACGGAAACAGTAACCCGGAAATTTAGGCGGTACCCAGCTTGCAGCGTCCCCTAGTGTAGAAAACACCATCCATAGCACTGGTTCCAAATAATTCAAAATAAACTTTGTCTCAGTACTCTTAACACTTGACGCATGCAGGTGCACTGGCCAAATCTAGAAAACCAAATAACCAAGGAAAAATAAATCTAGAAATTATATTTCCTTTGCTCCTACAAGCTATTAAAGTATGAAATTAAATACAGAATATTCATAATTTACACGTTCCATAAAATCAGCAGTTAAAATTTTATTAATATCATTCGCTCTCGTGGTCATCATTATGAAAATCGTACTTTTCAACAAGATCACTCCACTTCCAAGTAATTAGATGTATTTTTCATGCATGCATTAGTTTCTCTTGATGGCCTTTTTTAATCTGAAGTACCCATTCTGCAAAGTCGTCTGTTTTGTCAAGCGTCTCTGCCGTTTTAAATATTGACTATTCAACACTTCTCGCTATTCAAACAGTGTTTTTAAATAATTTTATTTCTTACAGTCAAAAAGTTTTTAAATTATTAAATAAAATGCAAAGTATTTATAAATTTATAATTGAAATGCGCAATCAGCAAATGAAGTTAAAAATTTTGCAATATCATTCGCACACGTGCTCATCATCCGCTAAAGAAAGCAATGCTTTTTTACATGAGGATGCTGCCTCCGAATAAAAAGCTCTCTCCTTCAGGCTTGCCGATTCCTCCTTTTTGCACAACTGTGCATCTTTTCTTTCTGTTTTACCCCTCTTTGAAAGTTCACGTGACATCTGGTCAAATTTTCTAGCAAAATCTAAGCAATAACCTTTCTCAAATTCGTCAAGTGATTCGGACATCCTTTTATAATATTTTACTGATGACTCCTTATATTTTATAGATTGCTTTTCGTGAATTACAGCCAGCAACGTCCAAGATCGTGAATGTATCGAAGCGAGTCGTGCTTTGAACCTGCTGTCACTTGCTTTTTCTCTGAAGTTGGCGTATTCCTCACAAAATGTTCTTCCTTCTTCGCAATTACAATGCTTCACCTATAATATTTCAGAAAAAACAAAGATAATCGATTTAGGTGTCATAAAAAATGTCAATCATTTTTAGAATACGTACAGCGCTGGAAAAAAAACGACGAATCTTACTGAATTACTTTTGGTTTAATGATCGGATAATCGCGTGTTCAACTTGATGGTTCAAAACTTAATGAAAAAGTAAAGGATTCGAATTTAATGGTTTATGCGGGTGACTAACTCAAATATGCTAATTAATTGACTGTACATACTAGGAGAGCCTGCGACCTGCTTACTTCGCTCACCAATACCCTTGGTTGCTACGATCATTTTTCGTTTCTTCCCAATAAACAGATGATTACATTTAAGATAAAAAGCATTCATTCGAAAATTACTGATATGCTTTACAGTATAAACGTTGAATAAAAGAATACTTCTGTTGGAAATCAAAAGAAATCGTATAAGGCGTTGAACATAAGTACCATCGTTTCGGTTGCAGATTTAGGCCTTTGCTGTCGAAAGATAGTGGTTGGTTTTGGGTTCTCACGGCTATCTTCACTTTGTCGCCCAAATGTAATAGTCACCCCCGCAATGCTCACCTAAGTGGCCCAAAGATGTGGAATTCCCAAGGTGACAAATCTGGCAGGTATGGTGGGTGTTCCAGCACTTCCTCTTGGAAATTTTACAAGGTTGTCTGGGTTTCATGGAAAACGTGCGGGCGGGCATTGTTACGAAGAAAAATCTCTTGTGGGAAGAGGTCTAGCCGTTTGCTTTTGATATTGTTTTCCATAGTTTCGTCAGAGTACAGCACCGCATTACGCTCCTTTATCAAAAACCGTTCTAATCTAGATGTATCCACTTTACTTTTGTACAATTTCCTTAACGACGAACAGGTTTTACCGTTGAACCTCTAATACAACACATTCTTCCCACCGCTCTTTTTAACCCTCTTCGGTGGCGATTCTATAACTGCAGTTCTTTTTGACGCAAACGCACGTGGCCACTTTTCATTTAGGCAACCCTTCTATTATTGGGTTGGCAACTAAGTTTCCATTTCCACTGTTTTTTTTTTTTTTTTTTTTTTTTTAAAATTTCAACAATTTGAAAGTCATTAAATGTTTTTGGCTTAATTCCATAAGGTCATTCAAAATATAGCATTTTGTTCAACAGGTTCCAATGCTTTGTTTATTGTTCAAGTTAATTAATGTTTATTTTCAGAACATTATGTAATGCCAAGTTGAGAAGAATGAGCGTTATCGGCACCTCGTTTATTTAGCTTTGAATCAAGGTTTTTGTAACCGCAAAAGTTGCTCGTGACATTTGTGCTCAATATTGAGAGGGTTCGATAGCTTCTTGAACTCAAAGATACACCTCATAGTGGCAGTCCACATGAGTTTGGTAGAGAACGATTAAGCAAAATTTTCCACCGAAATTCCCACCAAGCAACAAGAGACATGGAAGAGAAAAATTTAATGCCCCCGCACTTTTTTATATATATATAATAGTGGGAACTTAGTTGCTAACCCAATCTAGGATATGATTTAAACCTTATCATTATTTTAATTACATATGTAAAATCGACACAGTTTTTTACAAAACTCTTGATGAAAGTAAATATAACTCCTTTACTGCAACTTTACACCACAAAAAAAAAATCAAGAATTATGTATGATCTTTCACTGAATCACTTCGGTGCAAAGTAGTTGTCACCTTTTTTAGTGTTGAGATACACTAAAATTTATACCGTTTAGAGTGAAAACGAAATAGTGTAGACTCTATCCATTGAACGTTGTAAATTAGAAAAATTCGGTGACTTTAAGGATTTAACCTCAAAAACACTATATTTCGATGTTTTCGCCTAAAAATTTGTAACGATAAGATCAAAGCAAAATCTAAAACATGCCTGGCATTTATTTGCCACGTTTTAACGCTTATTAACAATTTAAAGTTTTTTTTTCCCCCTCCATGTATGTAAATAATTTAAGAAATTTTGCTTACAAATATACTTACAATACACCTATCACCACATATTTGAAGTTTTCTGCTTGTAACAGAAGATTTCAACTCCATTTGACCACTCATATTGTATCTTGAAGCGCTGCTGAATTAAAAGGAAGAAAAGTATGACTTATGTGTTCCAAATGACTAGACAGAAATATGCAATTGAAGCTTTATTAAACAAAAAATGATACTTTTCCATTATACCGGCGCAGGCGATAAAGTCGCCAATAATGATGTAACGAACGCCTAACGGAATATCGCTTCTGGTAACCTTTTGCCTCCATATTTTCAAAACAAATCGCGCCCTTTTTTTTTATCCATCAGTCACGTCTTTTTCATAATACGAAAAATTAGCAAAAAGCAATGAAAATTTGGGATTTGCCCAAAACAGAGGAAGAAGCGGTCAGATTCTTTCAAGAGAAAGGGGTTTTACCTGAAATCGTAACTTGTGATAAGAATCATGAAATGAAGTTGTATATCGGAGATGAAATTCAATGGCAATACAACTTTTCATCTTGTCGCTGTAAAAGAAGTGTTCGTAAAGGCACATGGTTTCAATCATCGAAATTGAGCTTTTTGAAATGTGTGAGATTTATTTATTGTTGGAGCGAAGAATTAACTCCAGTTAAATGGCGTGAAAAGCAGTTGGAAATCAGTCCTGGAACAGTTGTAGACTGGAATAACTTCATGCGAGAGGTTTGTGGGAATTCTTTGCTGAAACGTGAACAACGGAAAATAGGAGGGCCTGGCATGATCGATGAAATGGACAAAAGTTTGTTTACGAAGAGAAAAAACAATGCGGGACGGATCCTACCACAGCAATGGATCTTCGGTGGAGTTTGCCGGGAAACGAACGAATGTTTCCATGTGGAGGTGCCAAATCGATCCATGAACACTTTATTGAAGGCAATTAAGGAAACTATCGAAAAAGAAACGATAATATATTCCGATTCATGGAAATCATATAGCCCTTGTAAGCTGGAAGATGAAAGTTTCGAACATTTTAAAGTTAACCATAAGTACAATTTTGTGGATCCGGAAACTGGATCGCACACTCAAAAAATAGAGAGACTGTGGAGCAGCGCTAAATGGCGAAATAAGAAACAAAAAGGAACGGCACGCCATCATCTCGAAAGTTATCTTGCAGAATTCATGTGGAGAAGGCAAATGGAGGACCCATTTGAAAAAATTTTAAGGCGGTCCTAAAGTGGATTCTAGCCTCAAACTTGAAAACTAGATGGCGCTGACAATCGCACCCCGCCTCAGGCTAAGATCTAGTTCAGCTTTTCCGAAAAAGATTCTAACTCCTAGCTGATTGGCTACCTCGAAAAGAGCTATTCTATCTTTTAGCAATTTCTGGAAGTAAATAAATCAATGCATCGCAATGATATATATTGATGTAAATATGCAAAGAAGAGCTTCTAGTATCGCAAAACAAATCAATATTTTTGAATAAAAAATTGGATTTTACTAAACATTATAAATTATTAAGAAATCTTTATTCATGTTTACATGAACCAGTTTGTTATTCTAAAACATTTTTTTTTTTTCGAATTCCTTCATTTAATCTTCAAATTTTATTCGCCAGCGAATATTTAGCTAAAAAAATGCTAGGAAGTTATCCAATATTTGCAATTTTAAGAATTTAAGTACATCGAAATATGCTCCTTTCTTTTGAAATTACTTCAATGTTTTTCACAAGTGTACATTCACGCGTGATTATATGTTCATATTGTTAAATTATCTATTATTCATAATGGCTAGTATAAATATTAGTTATATGTGATTCTAAATACATAATTCTTGTTAATGCTCAGCTGCAGCCACAGGGATATTTTCATTGCTATTGGACGGATTTGCGAAGATTTGCCCTCCTCAAATTTTAAAAAGTGGTCACGTTAGAACATTGTTGCAATTCTAAACTAACGTTAAAAGTAGTTGCTGGAATTTCTATAAACTACTAAGGATTTTTTTACTGCTCTACTCATTACACTATTTATTTATTTATTTATTTATTTTTTTTTAAAAAAAAGCACGTTACACTAAAAAAGAAAAAAATAGGGGCTACAGTAGTTTTACTACTTGTAGTTTTGGTTGTACCAGTACTGGTTGTTGTTTCCTAACAAAAATTTGGTAAATACTGTTAACCCATGTTTATTGACAAGTAGTAGTTTGTTATTTACAGCTGATTCGAATGTATGTCAGCTGTTATTTGTATATATTATATATATTTCTTATATATTTTATATATATTGGAATATATTTCTATATTATAGCTAATATTTAGAGTTATTAATAATTACAAAAACTTAAATTAGGAAATTTTTCTTTATTTCGAATGCATACATCATTAATAATCATAGATAAAAATATTTTTTTATACTTTTAACACATTTAAACACTTGATTATTTTACAAGAATTCAATGTAAAAAGTACACGCTAAGTGAAATAAATAGAATAACTTTTTTCTATGTTACTTTTATTGAATAAATAAGTACTCAATTTAACGGTAGGATTATTCAATATTTTACAGTATCCTTATTGCTATTGTAAATTTTTTAATGTTTATCTGTCTTTTGTGAAAAGGAAAAATTTTTCTTATTCAGTTTTTTTTTTTTATTAACTTCTAAAATTCTGCTTATTAAAACTTTCCTGTTATTTGAGTGTTTTTCTGTATAAATGTGCAGCTGCAATAAAGTTATAGTGTCTAATGAGATGTTCACAAAAGTGGCATAAACAATAAGAATTTTTAATGAGGATGGTAAAAACCATGAAGAAATTATTTATTTTACAAAACAGCAAAAACTGAGGGAAATCTTTTTTTTTATAGAGTGAAGAAACTATAGGAAAACTTGTTTTTTCCCACGACCTTAAAAACTGCATATGGTAAATACTATGCCAAACCATGCATCTGCATAGAATCTTGCTTTTACCTCCAACAATGCACAATAAATAAAATTACATCTTGCGAATAAAATTTTTGCGACGAAGAAAAAGATTTGTATTAATGTGTTTTTTCTTAATGTTTGTGTTAGGGCACCACATAAGGAATAAAATATGCTGATTATTTTAGTCTTTGGAAATTGTAAAATAGATTGTGTAGATAATTGTATATGCTTTCTTTCTTTTTAATGAAAATATGACCTTATGAACTGATAGATGCAATGCAATAAATATATATATATTTTTTTTTTTGAACATTCGTTTTAATCTTGAAAAGTATTTTTTAGTCATAAACTCATGTCAAGTAAAGGAATATATTAAGTACTGAGTTTTCTAAAGAGTGTCTTTTAAATTTACAAAGTGTCTTTTTAAACTTTTTTAGGTTTACTGCTTTTAAGTATTGGGTGACAAATTTATGGCTTAAGAACCAAATGTCTGGCATTGGAGAAACAATTACCTTTAATTTCTTCAGGCAATCAAACGTATTTTGATATTTTTTATCAAACTTCCTTGTTAAATATCTTATAAATAGTATAAATTATTCACCTAGGTAACCTAATAAATTATAATTAAATATAAGAATATAATTAAAAACAGCCTTATAAAATGTATTTAAATATGAAATAAAAGCTATTAGGTGCTTTTGTAATAAATAAGTAAAACACAAATAATTTTGTTCATTTAATAGTTAAAATAAATAATATAATGTTATTTTTTGTAATTGTATATATGATCTAATGCTTTAATAGATTATTTTTGATAAATAGCTTGCATGCATAACTAACAAACGATGCATTTTTTCTAATTAAGCAAGTTAACATTAAATTTATATATAAAAAAAACTAATTTCATATGATAACTAGTCTCATTTCCTAAGATACAATATAGATTATTTAAGTAAAATTTTCAAGCCATAGTCATATCAACAAAATGTAATGGCATTCATCTTTATTTTGATGATAATATCTGAAAAAAAATTAATTATACAATCAATTAAAATTACATTACACATCTTTGTGTAAAAAATTATTTAGAAGGTGAAAAAAAGCACATTTTTCATTTAGTTTTCCACTAAGTTGATTACAAAAGCTCAGCATCATAAGTGGTGAGATTATAATTTTTTTTTTTTCCTGTGGTCTTTTAAAAAAGGGTTTCATATTTAAATCTAAAATAATCGCCCTTTCAAAAACGAGTTATTGCGAAATGCACGATCTATTAAAAAAAAAATTTTTAAAACAAAAGCAAAAACTTCGAAAAATACATAACTTAACAATCAAACTGTATATGAGTCTCAAAATGCTTAAAATGTATTCAAATAATATAAAGTAAGAGGACACTGCTTCGGAAAATCATAAATTTTTTTCAACCATTAAAATTCAGTTTGGTAAATAAAACTGATGTTTTTTAAGGTTCAGTGCCATTGCCCGGTATACATTTGCCCGATACTCCAAACACTGATGTTTCTTCTAATCTATTGTCAGTAAGTATTAAAATATCGAATAAATGTAATTATATTCATGAATAAATTAATATCGAATCGGATGTAATAAATATTTCGGACATTCACCAAAGCGACTTTGTGACTGTCAACATTCACCGGTGAAAGTCAACAACCACCGATTTCGGTCATTCACAGTAACATGCACATCATTCACATGATAACCTCATCAGGACGTTTAGTTCATACTTTGCCTAAATAGCATTTGGCATTGTATACAATGCCTAGGCAATGTGTGAAATAATTCTCACATTTCATACTTTGCCTAAAAACGTCAGGCATTCTATACAATGACTAGGCATTCTATACAATGCGGGCGTTTCATACTTTACCGGTAACATATATAATAGAAAGAATCACGTAGTTGATTTTTTTTTTTTACACTTTACGTAATTAACCTAATGTTATTTATTTTTAGATTTCTAAACAATCAAATTAATATGATCAAACAATTTATTAAATGAAAGAAACTATTGAAATTTAACAACAACCCGTTAATGTAACAATAAATAGATGAGTAAAACGGGGGGAAATCTTGACTTCGCATTTTAGTAGAGCAAACAAATTGATCTGCATATTAACTAAGTAATAAGTACACTAACAGATTTCGGTAAAATTCTTCAGGTTACTACTCAAATTTATAAGCTGTAATGATATAAGGTAACATACAAGTTGCTGTTATTAATTTCCAGAATTTATCCTGAAACTATTATGCGAATCACAATTACATTTAATATGCTTCTACATAATCATACCTCGTGACGTACAAAGTGCAAAAAAATACCCTGTATAATTTTTGGTCTAATGATCGGATTTTCACGTATTAAGATACAATATTAATGATTTGAGATCCATACTTGAAATATTGTTATTAACTAGTGTATTTGTACCTTTGATCCTCAAAACTGTTTTGCACCCAATGATAAAACGCGTTTATCCAAAAATAACTCCAAGCAAAAGTAATTTTTAATAATTATTTATTTTTATTTTATTTAATGAAACTTGCAAAAACTTTGAACAGCAATGTATAAAATTTTTTATATCATGCTAAAGTATGTAACTTCAAATCACTAAATTTGAATAAAATTTATCAAAAATTTCTGAGCTATCAAAATTTCTAAATCATATATTTAAAATTCAATTCATAGAGAACTATTTGAAAGATTTCGTTCATACTTTAAATTGCGTAAAAATTTGTCAAATAAATAAACTAACAAGCTGTTTGAAATTGCAAATGACCGAAAAAAGATTTAGAGAATCTTCAGAATGGTTATTCCGCAACTGAAAAAAAGCTTTCTTTCGGTGACACAAGTAATTTTTTAGTAAACTTGATAGATAAATTTTGAAACGCAGAGCAAAAAGATCAAAGTTGCAGGAACAAAACGAAAAGAATATTATACACACATAATATACTTATTAAATTATATATTATTATGGTTTTTAAAGGTAAACTATTCAACAATTACTTGGTAGTGACAGAAACATAACATAATACTCATAAAAAACAATATATATAAACATTTATTTCTTGTACTTACATACTTAGTCAGCCATTTATTTATTGCACTAACACATGCGCTCGAGCAACTTGTTTGCTTGTATTATGTTTCCGTTAGCATTTTTCTGCGAAATACCAGAAGCATTAACGTGGCCGAAACATCGAAGTTTCAACTAAGGCACGGAAGGTCATAGGTTCGTGACTCGAACGACCTTTGTGCTAGTATCAACTCCATAGCTATAGTATGATGATTACTAAGATCAGCATTGCCAAAAGATTTTGAACTACGTCTGCGAGGAAAGGTGTGGGTCGTTACAAAAGCAGCTGGTTTCTTTTGCACAACTTCACGGAACGCGTACCGAAATCTTCAAAACCGAAGTTCCGTCAAAGCTCTGGAGATAGCGGGTACGAATCCCTCAATTACCCTGGATGTATAATTATGCAAACTTTCTCCAATTTGTCTTAGCTGTTCTTTAATTAGACAAAAGCTTAAAAGCCATATTTTGTTTTTAGTACCTGCATACGCATTTTATTTTTTAACCGATGTTGTACAGCCGTTCCAATTCTGAGTTTGCGACCACAAATGTTCAACTCCGTAGTCTCATTAGTTTGAACCCAATCCAATAGACAAGGGAACTCCTGGATCCAGCATTGGGACAAACTAGCCTTCGTGGAGGACTTTTTTGATGGGATTAACTCCTATTTGCGTTACGTGGAAAGCAAAAACACGAAAACTTTCCTTGGTTAGCCTGACGGTAAGGGGATTCTAATCCATGATCCGTCTACCTATAAGGATATTTTTACGTCAGCACTGTGGTCGGCGCGAGCCGAGGGCAGAATTCGTATCAACCAGTCACCACTGCATATGGGTTAGAAAAAGTAAATAATCAAGAAAGAACTTTGAGGTAACGGGTGTTCGATTCTCACCATAAATTTGGAATCATAAAGGTTATTTTTTTTAAAAAAAAGCTTTAGGTCTATGAGGGTATTCCTGTAAGGCAGATAGCATAAAACTATCTGGCTTACAGGAATAACCTCATAGACCTTCACCTAAAACTTCTTTTAAATTGGCCTGCCATTGGAAATAAAAAAAAACTATTTCTGTCTTTATTATGAAATTCATTAAACAATTTTACCGCGATTAAAATTTACGCACTATAGTAAAATAAACATTCACATTCAAAAATTACTACACAATATTGATAGAAAATAATTGCAATTAGAAAGATTTAAGTTCCGAACAAATTAAAACAAATAACTTTTGATTAATATTATAAACGGTAATTAATAACCGAGAAAGTTTTAAAAAATCATTAAAAGGTATATAAGACTAAGACTTACCATCGAGCATTGAGAGTGACAAAAATTTTCATTAAATTATTGATAAACTATAAAAAATTATTAGTTTTTTTTAGATTAAAAAGTATTTTTTGGGTTTAAAAAGAGAAAACTTCCGACGTTTTGAAAAATTAATGATGGGGCACATGCTCCCCTGAAGCTATGCCTGTACTTATTTGCGCCCCCTACTGTGGGAATGGGTTTATTGTTTAAAACTTTTTAAAACGTTTCTAAAAAATACAAGTTAAGAGCCGTCTTTAAGAAATACCCTGTATATTACAGCGTAATTTTAAACCCAAATTCGATTGAATAAGTTTTAGATAAATAAGAACAACAAAATATGATCCGTTATTTAAATTATCTTCTAAGAACTATAGGGCAAATTTTACTCAATTTTGGCATTGAAAATTAAGTAATAAAAAAAAAAACAGTGTTTTCATACTCTACAATTTCAATTAATTTACAATTTTAACTAACTTTATATGTTAGAAAAACTTAAAAATATAGAAAAGAAAAAACACCCTTTTTGCAGAGTTTAAACTTCCCCTTGTGAACCAATTAAGTCTTTCTTCCTCTTCCAGTGGTTTTACAAACTTGTGACTCGCCGTTCTTTTTACTCGAACCTCATTCTTTGAAATTTGTTTCGGCAATTTTTTGCTTTTAATATATTATGGTTTTATGATTATGCGTAACATCTGGTTTTATAATTATGTGTGTGAAAGAATTTTAAATACATGTAATGGGCTCCAGAGACAAATGAACAAAAAATTAAATGTACCCAATAGATAGCTTTTTTGGCGTAACTTTTGAAACCATATTTTGAGGGCCAAAAATTCCAATCCAATAAAAGGGCTCTATTTGAAAAAAAAAAAAAAGATCTCAAAGAGTTCACTGGCAAATTTGGAATTATGAATTGTTCTGTAGATTTAATTCATTTGTTCTGCTATTAAATGAGAATCAAATAATTTTTCACACTAATGATTCTTTCTTTTTACTTCTCTAGAAAATTTTTTAAGAAAAATCATTATCATTCGAACGTACTTATAAATTAATACTGTATAAATTTTTCTTTTAAAAAAATCAGGTGATTGAACTTAGTCAAACTCAAAGCGAATTCCTATTTTATAAATACTATTTGCATCAATTAATAATGTTATTAATTTCAATAACAATCATTAAGATTTGGTGTTAACCAATATTGCTACTTAAATACTTAGCATTATATCATACTAGATTCTTATGGGACAAAAATAAATAAGATACTTTTCAAAAGTATGGAGTAGATATATTTTTTAAGAAATGATTCAAAAATACATCTTTTTCTAAAGAATGGGTATTAAGTTTTGCACTTATGACGTAATTTAATCTTAAAAATCTAGATTTTCAAAAAATGAGCATTTTTGTGAATGATGTGTAAAGGGTATTGAGCCAACAGGAAAGATTACAACAGTAGTTGCATTTGAGAGCAATTTTATTGTTGAAGTTACAGTCAATTACCAGAAAAGTAAACTCAACTTAATAGAAATGTAACAATTATAAGAAAAATTTTCTGCGGCTAGTTTCCATTTCGTGTCGTTTTAAGATCCACTCATATTCTCCAAATTTAGTATCAAAAGTATTTTTCTGTAAACTTCGGAGCCGTAGAGTAAACCTTGGCCCTATTTCTTGAAGTGCTACTTTCGATTCACTTTTAAATTCATAGCGGTGATGACGTACAAAAATGTAATCACGTTGGTTGTGGAAGGTCACCACTCTTCTACCATGAAAATCAGGATTAAATTGAAAAAGTGATGTGAACAAACGACCGATGGAGTGTCCCAATCGAGTGCGAAAATTGTTCATAACAATCTCTGGCTTGTGAGAAGTGTACTCAGCACGATTTTTTATTTTCTTACAGTATTTTACACTGCTTATTCTGAAAAAAGCTGTCGGACCTTCTGGTAGGTGAATAACTACCATCCCTGTTGGATGTCTCCTGTCTTCAGTAACTACAACTATATTAGTAAAATTTCTTCTTTTAGCTTCTTCAACTAGTTTTTTCAAACTGCAACGCCTGCGATAACGAAAAATTGAATCCTGGATGAGCAATTTGAGTTCTCGACAGAATCTAATAGTCCAAGTGTGAGGGTTTTCACTGCAGGTTATGAGGACTTTGGGCGGTTCTTTCTTTTCATAATATGTAGCAAATTCATCCATGCTTTGGTCAATTTGGACCTCTTGATCTTCTGGATCAACCATAGTTTCATCTGGCTCTCGAGTGTTCTCCAGGGTTCTAGGTACTTGTTTTGGAACATCTTCACCCGCTTCCCTGGCCTTTTGGATTTGCTTTTTCTTAGCTTTTTTAAATTTTAACTTCTCTTTCTTTAGTTTAAGATACTCCTCTAAGCGGCGTTGCTTATTCTTTATTTCAGATATGTTCCGATCTGTAAAATAATAAAATAAATTTAAAACAAATGCAATGACTTCCCAAGCAGTGTTCTCCCACACATTTTTTGAAGGGCACCCCTTCCAGCTTGCCCCTTGATCCCAATAAATAGACCCTCTTAGCCATTTTTCGAATAAATAAGCCAACATCCCTTAAAAACACTGCCTTTTTTATTCAGAATCCATTTTGAAAAAGAAAAAAAAAGAAATCGCAGTTTAAATAATAATTACACATTGGTAAAGTTATCTGCGATGTGATATGCGTTATACCTATGTATAACACATATTAGGATTATATTTAAGAATTATTTTAATAATTGTTAAAAAAAAAAAAAAAAAAAAATATTATGTGATTTTTAAACTATTTTTTTAAAAATAAATACCTTTTTTTTGTTTAAAAAATGCACTTTAAATGTTTATTTTCTCATAATTTTCAGTTTAAATTGTGGAAAAAAGCTTTAAAGCTGTTTGTTTATTAATAATTTTTTATTAGTTTACTTTTAAAAAAATGTGCACAGAGTTTGTCTTTCAGCATACCTTAAATCATTTTTATATACAAATAATTTTTCTAATATTTTGATAATGAGAGAGAATTACTTTTTCAAACATACTCATAAAATAGTATGAGAGGGTAATTTAAAAATTGTTGAGAATAAAATTCAGTTATTACATAATGCTACACATTTTGATAAATATGTATGATGTTAAACGAACCTTTCAAAACACAAAATGCCTTTGTCAGAGAGGAAGTGCCCTGCCCTTTTTTATTCTTAGGGAGTACGCTGTTCCCAAATAATATGAAATATAGAAATAATTTCTTATTTTGAATTTAATGTGTATACTATTTACACATTTAAAGAGTTTATACAAACAAAATAAGTTTGAGAATATAATAAAGTAAATTCAAGATATAACAAAGTGTAATATCCTATACTCATTCAATTTTTAACGAAAATTGATATCTAAAAATTGCAAATGAAAAAGAAAAATGCTAAAAAAACTATTTATGATAAATCAGGTACACATAAAGTGTGCTTAAAATGTTATTTGCTTCAAATAAAAATTCACATCTTATGAAAAATATCGACAATTAAAGAATTATGAGGAAATCTGACACAATTATCACTGATACGATTCACACATTGAGTGGGTCAAAAAATGATATCAGAAATGCAAGATTCAAAATTTCAGACTTATTTTTATCAAGAAAATAATAATAGTAGTTTTTTGTATCAAAGTCAAATGCTAATGTGGGCCTTAAATTAAGAGTAGGTGAGTCGCAAGTTGTTTCTCCATCCTATGAGCAGAGTTGGCAGAAATCAAGACTTTTTGTTTTATTAAAAAAAAGGAATTTTTTAATTATAAGATTTACTAGCTAAATTATTGAATAAAATGCATTGAGAATACTTATTATTATTTTTTAATAATGATATAGCTAAAATTGTTGATTAAAACGTTTACAATTATTATAATATAGTAATACTGACCAATGAAAAGTAAATTAGTTTAAATCAGCACACATCAATGAATATATATATATATATATATATATATATATATATATATATACATAAAATAAAAATTATTTAAAGTTTCTTTGGGTAGAATCTTCACTTAAGTTTCTCTGGCTTGTTTTTCCTTATTGATAAATACCAACTAAATTTTAATAAGTTTTAAAATCACTTGTTAAAGCAATAAACATGAAACTAAATTTATTACCAACATATTATTTTCATACACATAATAGAAAAGTATAATTTAACAGTTTCATGACAATTTTATTCACTTTCAGTGTCTCTTTTTTGTAAAAATAATAATTACATATATCTCCCATCAAACTAAATCACAGCCTAAAGAATATATTTATAAATAAAGTTTATTTAAATTGATGATTTTATAAAAAATCAAGTGATTTAATTAAACCATGTCAACTCTGCCTTACAGTAAATCAAACCTTCGCTTACAGATTGTTCGAAAAAGATTGCTCATCATAAATACTAATTCAGTTTCAAGGTGACAATTCTCTGATCTTGAATTATAATACAAATTAATTCATGAAATATCAACTAATTAAACCTATCTTATAGATATTATTTATTTTCTTAAATTAAAATGAAGAATTGCTTAATTTTTATTTAGGACAAGGGAAAATACATAAAATATTATTTGCTCAACACAAGCTTCAGGAGACATTATACTGATCTTTCCGGTACAGTATGTAAGAGAAACATTCTACATTCTTTATTCAAACAAACCTTTTCTAAGACTAAAGATTAATAGTTTAAATAACGAATACAAACAATCCAGCCGATGAGCAAAATATGGTTTATGAGCTTTTTAGTTGGCCCTAAACTATTATAAGTACAATTAATAAAAGATCTTTTCGCCATTACTGATCTATCTGATTGTGAAACAGCCTCAGAACTGAGGCTGTTTCACAAAGTTAGAAAAGATCTTTTTCTATCCTTAATACTTTAATGTAAGAAATTTAGTTTCATTTTATTGATTATTCTTATTTATGATTTATTTATTGTCTCGGTGTAAGGCTGAACTTAATGGTAAACATTACTCTTCGCTTTTGGCCTTTTTTTACCCAATTTTTCAAGGTGGTAATGTGTTACAAACTTGTTCAAAAAAGGGGCAATTCAAAATCATTTTTATACACCAAAAAATTTCAACAATCACATAAATCTAATACTTTAATTGTATCTTACGAATAAATTTCTTTTTATAACAATTTAGCAGTCATGCATTGTATAGGTTATTTGTAATGTATGCATTAAAGAAGAAAAATTCTTACTTGGGATCAACTTTAACTCAGTGTTTTCCATTATTATAAGCTAACCAACAAATAATTTCTTAAAATTTTAATAACCAATAAATTAAACTCAACAACGTGACAATTTGTAAATAAACCAAATGCAAAAGAAGGAAAGGCATAAATATGAACCATTTGTCTTATAAAAAGTTTAGCTTGTAGCTTTAAAATAAAATAAATATCCCGAACCTACGGGTAGTTATGGAGCTTTTTTTAATTAATCATTTCAGTTGAGTAAATATGTTCAAACTATTGTACCCTTATGCCAGAAATTAATATTTCATCTTATTTTTGATTTCGAAACAAATTTTCATAGTAATAAAGAGATATTTCATTTTGTTTTTATTTTCGAAATCATATGAATTCTGCAATAACTCTCACGTGAATTATGACATGCGACCGTGGCGCTACTTTCTTCTGCTCTTGTCATTTACGCACCGAAACAAAAATATAATATAATTCAGAATGTAAACAAAAAATAAAGTTATTCTTATTATAATATGAAATTAAATTTGTTTCAATTTACGTTTTTTCATGAACTTGAAATATCCCTGCCAACATGAATGAACCTTTCGAGGAGGATATATCATGGAATCTCTTTATTCACCAATATTATTGGGTATATAGTTTTATAATCCGAGACTCCATTTCATTTTTGCCGATAACTGTTGCATTTATATAAAAACTACTTAAAAAATGTTTTTATACGTGTAAACGTTGAAAATATATCTTTTCATGTAAATAAAATTTTATTTTTTCGTTTTGCATGTTTATAAATTCGTTTTATTAAAGAAGTTACGATTTTTTTGCAGTTAAATGATTATATAATCAGAATTATATTTATTGTAGTATTTTTGAACTAGGGGATGCAGTGTTTTTGTCAAGTTGTGCAATCTTTGTATATGAAAAAATCAATAATTTATTTATAATATTTTAATATTCAAATATTTTTTATTTGGCATCAGTAAAAGGATTAAAAGATTTTTACTTTATATGTAATGTCTTTTATCCCACTACATTTTATTTCATGTGAAATCATAAATCAAATTTATATTTAGGTACTGTTTAAAAGTCTTGTTGTGTTTTTGTAGCAAATGACTAAATTAAGATTACTTTTCTTTTTATGAGTTAAAGAATAAATTTAATTTTCCTCCTGCTTTTCACAGATGGTTTTTCTGATTAAAAAGGCATTACCACATATAAAAAGCTATGTAAATGATTAAAATATGTTCGTAACAAACATATTATGTGCCTATTTAATATATTGAATTTAGTGACTGATTAGGAAAGATTTGACTTTCTTATATTTTGAACTTGACTGTCAGAATTTTTTTGCATAAGATATACTTTTTCCTGCCTGAAAATCTCTTATTTTAGAACTTACAAACTTTTAAATGTAATAAATTTAGTAAGATATTTTTAATTTTTCATTGTAATTTAATATCTTTCAATATTTATGTACAATTTTCTTATTTTCTGAATTGATGAAGGAAAGGTAGGGTCAGGTGGGGGAAAGTGGTGGTAAAATCAAGGTTTTTTTTAAAAAATCCTTATAACAGTAAGTTTTAAGCACTAGATATCAGGTTTTTAGTAGATATTATATACATTAGACTTATATAGGTTAGAAATATTGTGTTTATATAAAGTTTTGCCAAGAAAATTTCTTGTAGATTCATTTTAAAATAGGCATGTTTTGATACCACCACTTTCCCCCAGGGTGGGGTAAAGTGGGGGTATAATATGTTTTTATTTATTATTTCTTCAAAATTTAACTGTGAAATAAAGGAAACGCTATGAGATTTACATTCAAATCTATATTCAAAGTATCCAATTTACATAAAATTTCTTGCATAGTTTTTATTATAATTACTGATTAAAAAAATAATGTCCACGACTGTCAAATCTTGGTTCATCTAAAATGCGAATAATGCTGCTAACTTCCACATTATCTTCATCATCTAATTCTGGGAAAGTATAATAATTTCCCAATTTAGACTTAGTAAGATATTTAACATGATATAGATCACCATTTTTCTCAACAACTTGCCCGATAAATGAGCACATCATAATTCTTTTGGAATTGTATTTTACCTCAAGCCATGAACCTTGATTGATTTTTCTGGTATCGAGAGGGGTAGTAGGACTGGGGACTTTTTTATTTTTGTATCAGACCTTTTTTGGTCTTTTCGTTTAGGAACCTGGCCTAAATTGCATTTTTTCTTTCTGTCTTCTTCTTCCAGTGCTAATCTTTTTAAAACATTCTCTTGAGTTAAAATTTCCCCAGATTTGCTTTGCACCCTTTTTCTTTTTTTCTTAGAGTTATCCATAGCTAGAACCGTGTTTGCAGATGGTGTGGGAGATACTGTCAACAGAATTGCCTTTTTCAAATCTTTCATAGGTGAATCTAGTAGTGCAGAAACTTTAGAAGACGCCGAGCTCTTATTTGTAGCTGCAACTGTTGGATTATTTTCTGTAGGAATTATACGATGTTGAATGGCATTTCTATTGAGAGGATAAAGGCCAGTCCCTCTAAATCCATTTACAGCATTTGTTGCCTTCATTTTTTCAAATAATTTCTTTAGAAGAAATGGAAAGGTTGCTTTGGAAACATTTTGCAACCTGCTCTCTCGATACCACGTTTTTAATACGTCCCTCCACGAATTTTTCATTGGTGAAAAAACTCCAACATCTAGTGGTTGAAGTGCATGGCTGCTATTAGGTGGGAGGCATAGTAAAATAATACCATTATCCATGGCTAGCTTAATGGAATTATATGTTAGGTGACTTCCATGGCCATCATATATTAACAATACCGGCTTTTTAAAGTTTTTGACGAAATCGATAAAAAACTTCATCCACGTTTCAAACAAAAAATCCTGCATCCAACCAGACTCTGTGCACCCGTAAAGAGTTCCTTGTGGCCCTCCAGTCATCCAGGATTGATATAAGTTCTGTCCTTTGTAGACAACAAAAGCAGGTAAATATTCACCAGCAGCAGATATGCAAAATAATACTGTATACATGGCCTTACCACAGTCGGCAGACTTTAAGTAAGCTGTTCGACTTTCCTTCTGAACAAAAATCTTGCTTGATCTGGGATCAGTAGACAACCCTGTTTCATCCAAATTGAAAATCCTTCCTGGCTCCTTAAGCAAACCATTGCTAAGCAGTACATTTTCATATATGTTAAAGAAAGCATTTGCTGTTTCTTCGCACATATCTTTAGCTCTGGCTTTCGTTAAAAGTTCTGGCTTTCTTTTCCCAATTTCTCCTTTCCATCTCTTTTCAAATCCTCTCACCCATTCGATTCCTGGCTTTCCATTAGGAAAGAGATTGCTGAGCTCCTTATTGCTTAACAAGTATGTTTCAACAACATTAAGAATATCTTTTCTGTCGAATGGAAATCCACATTTTGACAGGAATTTCACAGCTTCAACGATGCATTTCTCTTCTTCCTGACTAAGAAAAGGCGATCGGCCAGGTCCTTGATGTGATGGACTTTTAACAATCCACCTCCTTAAAGTTTGTTCAGGAATACCATTTTTCTTGGATGCAGAATAAATAGATGCTCCATTTTTAACTTCTGCTATAGCCATCTGAAGATCATTTTGTGTATACTTAGGACCACTAGTCTTCTTTATGTAGTTTCTAGGCATACTTAAGCTGGAAAAAAAAAATTACATGTCAGTGAACAGTCACACATTAAAATTATCAAAATTTAAAAAAAAAAGAATTAAATTTATTCTAATGATATTAAAAAATATTCTAAATCATGATTAAATATGTAAAAAATAACTTTTAATTTAATTGCATTATCATATTAAGATTAAAATTTATAAATAAAGCCTATTTTTTTTAGATTAATACTTTTATTACAGCCCATTTTTAAAAATTAATTACATCTACAGTCTAAAATTGAATCATCATACAACATTGAGCTAAGCCTAACTATACCACCACTTTCCCCCACCTCAGAAAAAAAATCATAAAAAATTGAAATAATAAAATAATTCTTACCTTGATGCATGAATCTGTTTCTAAGAAGTTCTTCTACTGAAATTTATCAAAATACACTAATTTTTTCAAGTGAGAAAGGATCAAGAACAAAGTTTATCAATACGATGTGTTAAGAACAAACTGCACATATATGTAAACAAGAAGATAAACAACAGTAAACTTGTTGCCAGATTTACAAATCTTAATAGAAATATTTGTCACAAACTCCAATTATGTATTAATTGAAAAAAAAGTAAAAATATGTACATTTATTGTGAAAAAAGTGCATTTTTTTAGATTACCACCACTTTCCCCCATCCCACCACTTTCCCCCATCTGACCCTATAAACAGAGTTCTTCCTAGGCCAAGGTGCTTCCTCTTAACACACTCGCTCAACACAGCAAAATTTTATCAAAATGTGTAATCTTATGTAAAAATGAATTTTGATCTTCAATAATTTTTAAATTATCCCCTTAAACTATTTTATATGTATATTTCAAAAACTAGTTCTCACTCATTATCAAAATAAGGAAAAATTTGTATCTTATTAAAAATAATTAAAGGTGTGGTGTTACTAACTACCACTACAAATAATAAATACGAATTCAACAGTATATAAGACATGTTAACTTGATTCTATCCTGAGGTACCTTTTGATAGATGACGGTTGACATAGTCTAAAATTAACTCCCACATTGGTGACCTGCGGACGTGATTTGAACACGTAGTAACGCCCATTTCGCAAAAATCTCAACAGTATCGCCTACTTCGTTGGATAGTCCACATTAAAACAGTTGATTTGCTGTTAATATAAAAATGCTCAAAGAAGAAAAAAAAATCCGGTGAAGTAATTAAAGTCTTCCGGTCCATAAAAATAATAATGAAGAAAAAATAAGCGAAATGCTACAAAAATAAATAATGAGCAAAGTGCTATAAAAAAAATGAAGCAAAAATATAATGAGCAATATTAACTAAATATATTAATAGCATGAATCAACTAGTGGTAATCGTTCATCGAATTCTATCCCAGATAAAATTCTGGAAGGGGAGTAATGTGGTGTAACTAACTACCACTACAAATAATAAATACGAATTCAACAGTATATAAGACATGTTAACTTGATTCTATCTTGAGGTACCTTTTGATAGATGAGAGTTGACATTGTCGATAATAAAAATTCCCACAAAGGCAATCTCTGTGAATAATTTATTATGAAATAAGTAAACAAAAAAATAGATAGTTGATAAGCAGCTTGAAAGTTTTTTTTTTCTATAATTTAAACTGAAAATTTCAAGAAAATGATTATTTTAAGAGAAAAAAAATTTAAAGGTGCATTTAAAAAAAAAAAAAAAATTATTTAAAATCACTAAAAAATTTTATTTATGTAATATCCTTCCTTCCACCAGAAAAAGAGAAACTTATAAGAATTGAACCAGTTTAGAATAATCCTTACTAAGTAAATATTGTGTTAGTACAATATTACAATAACAAGCCAATAAACACAGATAATTTTACCCGTGTGTAACTATTATTTGAACAGTGCCTTTATTTTTTTAAAAATGGAATATGATTGAAAAGGCATTGTTTTAAAGAGATGGTTGCTTATTTTTATAAAAAGGGCATAGAGGACACAGTTATGGGGATCAAAGAGTAGACAAAGCAGGCCGTCCTTCTAAACATGCCTAAGGAGAACACTACAGTGAATCACTTTTAGTTATTTTACTGTAACAATTGAGCTAATTATTAACTATTGAAATATAAACTTTAAATAGACACAAATTATGTTTCCTGAAATAATCTTAAAAATATTTAATTATTATCAGTAAACTTTCATTACTCTTTGTATAAATTATTCAGATTTAAAAAAATTTCATTTTTTAAAAAAGGCTTAATTTTTATTAAATATTGTAGAAAAAAAGTTTAATACACTCATGTCC
Source organism: Parasteatoda lunata (assembly GCA_949128135.1). Classification (NCBI taxonomy): domain Eukaryota; kingdom Metazoa; phylum Arthropoda; class Arachnida; order Araneae; family Theridiidae; genus Parasteatoda; species Parasteatoda lunata. The sequence goes on from OX421979.1 coordinate 31,418,753, forward strand.
ATAAATTAAAGATATTTAAAGCACGTGGATAATTCAGATTCTACCCGGCAAAAGGAACTCCAAAGTAAAAATTTCACCAGTAGAATTATTGCTTACACCTTCAAGAATAATATGGAAATGTCAAGAAATTACCAGATGATGTCGATAAGTGCACCACAATGAGAAGAGTGTATGAGAGGGGTAGAAGTAAAATTATTCACATGCATTCTACAAGTGGCTCAGTGCCATAACTGAATAATTATGGCACAGATGAATTTGGATGATCTTTTTCATGGTAGAATTATTTCCCCCTGGAATGTGGACATACTTAGATGGAAGTAACTAAGAAACTTGTAATTGGAGAGCATTGCTAGCTGAGTTCAATAATCTTTCCCAAGAGTAGTTCAATAATTTGATACTCAGTATGTCTCAGTGTTTTACAGACTGTATTTCATCCCATGGGAGATATGCAATGTATTAACCTTCATATAAACAATGTAATATTAAGTTTTTGTAAAGGATATATTTTTTATCAGTACTCCAGGAAGCAAAAATTGTAGTTTTTATGAATGGTATACTTAACACCATTATTTTAGTTCTTTATCTCTTGTTTAATAAATGAGCTTCATGAAGAAGTCACATTCGTTTCCTTGCTTGAGCTGGCATTATTCTTAATTTATAAACACAAGTGTATTTTATCTACTTTGTTGACTGTATTTGTAAGTTGCTGTGGAACATTATTTAAATATCTTAAATTCATGGGTAATGTGTTATTTATAAGTATATGTATGTATATTTGTATACGTATGCATATGATTGTATATATATGTATTATAGAATTATATATATGGAACATTATTTAAATATCTTAAATACATGGGTAATGTGTTATTTATAAGTATATGTATGTATATTTATATACGTATTAATATATATGTATGTATGAATGTATGTGTATATATGAATGTATGTATATATATGTATGTGTATATATGTATGAATGCATGTATATATATATGTATGTATTAGTATATGTATATTTTTTTAAATTTGAAGTAAAATTCATAAAGTCTGTCCTCTATAATCAGAATTAGGGCAGCTGGTGCTATAAATTTACCTTTGCCATGCATATGTAGCGTATCTACCACTACAAAAATACAATTCCAATTCACTAGTATGTAAGACATGTTGACTTAATTCTATGGTGCGGTACCTTTTCATAGATGAAGATTAATATGGTCGATATCTAATCTCCCCACATTAGTGACCTTCGGACGCGATGTGAACACGTCTACCTTGACAGAAACTCCCACTTCGATTTGAACACACCTACTGAGATGGATGGTCCACATTGAGCAGTTAACTTGCTACTTGTGACTGCAACATTATCCACCTCCTTACGTTGTTACTACTCAGTCTCGATCACACACAATGTCGGCCTGTATACACTCGACTGCTAATGGTAACATAGGAGCGATAACGACTGTGAACTTATGCAGCTCTTACGATCAGCAATCAAACGTACGATGATCTTAATAGAACTCTCCCGGCTTCTCACACAACAGCAATGATTTAACTAGTGGTATCCGTTCATCGAATTCTGTCACAGATAAAAATTCTGGTGGGGGAGTACTGTAGCGTATCTACCACTACAAAAATACAATTCCAATTCACTAGTATATAAGACCTCGATTCTATGGTGGAGTACCTTTACATAAGCGAAGGTTGACATAGTCGATAACTCACTCCCCACACATACAAAAATTAGTAAATACAAATGTCTAATCATGGGCTCTGCAGATTAATCTTCAATTTTTCCATTGTGTTGCAGATCAATATAGGGGTTTATGCTAGTGGGGTATCTCTATAACAATTTATTGATTATTTCCAGTTGAAAATTTCTCTATAGAGGATTTTTTATCCCATGAATGTTAGAGAATTTTGCAGTTGGTGGGTTATGTTCAAAAGTATATAATTTAGACTATTAATTAAAAAAATGTTTTGCTTATTATAAAGGAATGTTTGAAAGGTGAATCCACCTTTCTCACTAAGTCTTTCAGATAAAATTTTATTGTTATGCATTATTGCTGGAATAAATAATGTAAGAAGTTCAAGAAATAGGATGTGAAAGCGATTAAGTTGCAAATAAATTTTAACTTTCAGTAGATGAAAAATGTGATCTGAAAAGATAAACATGTGAAAAATTAAAAAAATGATGAAAATTAAAAAGATAGCATCTGAAAAATTTGTTATTTGGAGACAACCACTTATTTATGCATTTTGAATGTTTTTTAAGATTTAAATTAAAAATTATATTATAGATTGAAATTTGCTATAGGGGGACTTAGAATTAGAGAGACTACTGATGGTTTTTATTTGAAGTCAACTTAAGTTTACACATATCAACTATTTTTTATATTTTTAAGAGAATAATAAAACAGCATTTTAGGTAAATTTAGGTACGATATTTTTTATAATTATGAACTCATAGAAGAAAATTACAAAAAAACTATGAATATTTCAGCAGATTTTTTTTACTCTGTGTACCCATCTCTTATAATTATATTCGATCCTGTTGGAAAAAAAAAAAAAAACCAACAATTTACAGGATTTTGCTTAAAGTAATGTAGAAATTGAATGTTGTTTCTATTTTTGTTTTCAGGCCTTTGTTCTAATTGTGGTGCTAGCATTATTCGTTTTGTGCCTGCTTTTATGGTATATGAGACGCTGTAGGTAAGTAAAAAATGTTTCTAAGAAATCTCATTTCATAACTATTTTTTCAACAATTTCTTTTTTTATTAAAGTCTTTATCATCATTATTTTTTTTTCTTTTACTTAAATTTATCTTAACTTATTGCACATATTGCTTTAACTATGCATTTGTTTGTAGTATCATAATGAATTAGTTAATTTTTCTTGAAGTGTTGCTGCTATTACTTTATTTTACAAATTCAGTAGAACCTTAATTATCTAAACTAGGGGTGAACAACCTGCAGCCCACGGGCTACATGCGGCCTGCCAACTTTCGACCTGCAGCCTGTGGCAACATCTGAACAAAATTTAAAAAAATATTTACTGTATGATAAAAGAAAAGCAATAAAAATAAATTTGACACAATATTGTTTAAATATTTTTCTTTAGCTTTTTTATAAAAATACTTCTGTAGTTCTTTATAAAAGGTATTTTGAATTAATTTTTTTTTAAATGTTAGAATTATTTTTGTGAGACAAATATTAAACATAAAAGAAAGCAATAAAAATAAATTTTAAACTATATTGTTTAAACATTTTTCTTAATCTTTTTTAAAAAATAATATTTTGGTAGTTCTTTATAGAAGGCACAATTTCTTTTAATGTTCGAATATTATTTTTCTTAATGTTTGAGTTTTTCTTGTGAAACAAATATTAAATAAAAAAAGTATTAAACAATATTGTTTAACCATTTTTCCTTAGCTTTTTTATAAAAAGTAATTTCTCTATAGCTCTTTATAAAAGGTGCAATTCTTTTTTTGAATGTTCAAATATTTTTTTCTGAAACAAATATTAAATAAAAAAATAAATAAAATACATTTTGAACAATATTGTTTAAATATTTTTTTTAGCTTTTATTTTATTTTTTTTATTTCATAAAATTAATGCTTTTGTAGCTCTTTATAAAAGCCATTTTGAATTGAATTATTTTTCCTTATTATGTTTGAATCATCTTAAACAAATAGTATATAGAAAAAAGCAATAAATAAATAAATTTTAAACAACATTGTTTAAATATTTTTCTTTAACGTTTATAGAAGGTATTTTGAATAAAAATTTTTTTTAATGTTTTAATTTTTCTCTGTGAAACAAATATTCTATATAAAAAAAGAAATAAAAATAAATTTTAATTTATATTGTTTAAACATTTTTTGTTTTTGTATAAATTTTATTTTTTACTTTATCTCTTTGTTTCTTCTTTTTATCTTTATTATTACATATTATGCATAAAGGGAATGTTTCAATTTATCTTTACAAAAACATACTATGCAGAAACATTTAGTAAATTGCTTTTTTCATTCAATTGAGAATTGTTTCTTTTTTATCGATATCTTCCTTATTTGAGAGATTAAAAAACAACTTTTGACACTTCATAAACTCTGAAGCCATAAAATTTCATACACAGAGAAAAAGCAGGTTTTCCTGCTACAACAACTCTTACTGTTAATTTTTTTTTTATGTTACAGAAGGTTTCTGCTTTTGTTAGGTTTCCCTATTTACCAGTCTAGCGTGCATTATTTGTGGCCGTCACATAATTAGAGTTGAAACTATTTATTGATCTCATCATTTTAAGGCTAGACTCCTGGCTTATTTATTTCATAACATGAATTTGTACTATATTCATTTTCGTAAGAAACAAGCAAAAGATAATATTCAGCCTCTTGAAAAACCTAAACCTGTAGCTCAACGAACTGGAAAGTTTAAAACAGCCAAGAATTCATGTGACATTCATCAGTTAGCAATTGAACATGCTCTTGCATATTTCAACAAGCCGTGGGATTATTATTTGAAAGAAGAAGCACTTAAAGAAAAGAGTGCAAAAAAGGATAACCAGTTGTATTATGATGAGGTCCGATACCGTTCTAACAACGAAGTCAACTTCAATGTTTCTTATGATAGAAATCAAATTGCTACTGAAGAGAGTTTGTTATTTTCAAAAAGTAAAGTGAAGTCAAATTTGCTTCTTGCTTTGCATAAAAAAAGTTACAAGAGTGTAGCCTTTGAAACTTCATCTCTAAATAAGTACAGGTTATTAAAATATTTTGTGTTCATAATTTTTTTAATGTATGTATTTGAAATTATTTAATTCTGATAAGTTTTTTTTTTTCTTTTTGAAGTTTTACATTGAAATATTTTTAAATGCATTGTTTCAAGTCTATGTATAGAGGAGAAATTACATATTTAAATGAATGAAAATTAAAGTAATCATGTTAAACAGATTTTTAGCAAAACACCTATTTTTTTAAGTTAAAATTTATTAATTCATTTGGGGGGGGGGGGGAGCAGAAGGGAGAAGTAGTTATATTTAGAGTTTGATGTTTAAAAAACAATATATTTAGTTTTAATTCTTAATAGATGTGCAGATTAACTAGAAAAGACTTTTTGTTAACAATTTCTTTTAATATTTTTGAGGAATATATTTAATTTTCAGCTAATTAACTTTAAAAATTTTATTTTTCATACAATTCTAATGATATTAGTAACAAACAGGTTAACAAACATTGGGCTTTTTGTATAAAATCGTTAGTTATTCTCTATCAGTTGCAATCGTAAAACAAAGGTTGTATATTTACTTTTTAGTAGAACTTTTAGGTCCTTCAGTTAATGTCTGATATGGCATATTGTTTCTTTTCTTACTTGCACAAACAGTTGCAATGATATAAATAATAAAAAAGTGTTCTGTTTTTATTATACAATGCTAATTTTTTAATGAAAACTCTCAATAGCATATAGAAATTTATTTTGCTCAGATTCTACTTTTTCAGTCACTCTTGGTTTCAATATTTTTTATTATTTTTGCATTTTTTTCTTTGATTTTGCTTATACATTTGCCTTTATTGCACTTTTTTTAGCATTTATGCTTTATCTTGATGAAGATCATTGTTATTGTATTCTTGAAATGTATGGACTCCTATTTAATATTTATAAAGTGTTGAAGTTGTTTCATTGTTTATAAAAAGTTAAAAATATATTCGAATTTTATCAATAGGTTTTTTGTTTTATTTAAAGATGGATTTTATGGAGTTTTGTATTAATTATGTGGTTGTATATTAAGTGGTTGTATTTGAATTTTTTTATGTTATAATTTAATGAGTATTAGTTATAAAATGCATTCTCAAAATTTATAGATTAAATTTAATTTAATTTATGAAGTGTTGAAGTTGTATCTATTGATTCATTATTAATAAAAAAAAATATTTTTTTAAAAAAATGTATAGATAAGATTTTAGCATAATTTATAGATAGAGTTTATGCTGTTTTTAATTAATTATTAGAAATTTCGATAATTTTATAAAAGCATTTAATACTTAATAAATACTTATCTATACACATATTTTGTGTATTGAACAAGAGCAATAATGAAAGATATAAATTAAGTTTCCTAAAATTGTTTTTAGTTTTAACGAAAGTTCAAAAGTTTGGCTTTACGTAAGTTTGCATTGATTTGAAAATTTTTTCTTTATTTTTCTTTTTTCATAAAGCTATAAATTCATGGTTAGGTCAGACATAGTTCTGCACAGATAATTCTTTTAGAAATAAGTTTGGCTATTAATGTCAAAACAGTAAACAATATCATTTATTTGTTATACGTATGTCTGAAGAATGTTAAATTTAATGCTAAAAAATGTTCATAAAAATATTTCTTATTTAATATTTTTTTTAAAAACTCTTTTTAACATATATAAGGGCTTACCCTTAAATATTTTTTAAAACCCTTTGTGATTTATACCTTTAATAAATAAAAAAAAATATTAGAATTCATGTAAGTGCTAAAAAAGGTATTCTTTGATTCATTTTTCCTTCTTTAGAAGAGAGCCCAGATATGAGTATACAGCATTGGCAGATGAAAACATTTTACATGATCGATTGGAGATGGATCGAAAGATGCAAAAAGATTCAGATAGGAGTAAGTGTTTTTTTGTTGTTGTTATGTTTGCTCTTTCTGCAGGTTCTGTATCTTTCCTGATTTTTCAAAGATAATATATTTTTTTTACTGTAACTTTTTAAAACATAGTCAAACCTAACTATAAGGAATCTTGAATGTAATAAACATTCGTTCATAGTGAACTTTTTTATTGGTCCCTTCTGGACTCCCATTTAACTGAAGATAATTTATCTGCTTATAATGTACATCTGGAAAATTGGTAATTTGTTTATACTGGACTCTTAATTTCATTTCTAAAATTTTTTTTTATTTCTTTAACCTAAATTTGCATGAGTTATGATTGGAATTGATGGCATTGTATAAAAAAATGTCTTTTACGTGCACTTTGCTAATAAACGGAGATAAGTTGTTAACCGGCACAGCCCCTTTTTTACCCTTTCCTCCCTAGGTTGAAGAACAAGAAATTTCAGTAACTTTTATCTTGGAAGTGAAATTGATGTTAAATATGCTGATACTGTTTTGAACTACAGAAATTGATCACTAGATAATAATGGATTCTTCACTAAGTGTTGATACAAAAATTGGTGGAATCTGCATTAAATTAAGTTGTAATTAATTGGAAATCATTAATTTCTTCCACGAAATGTAAAGTTAATTATTTTTTAATATTCACTTTCTATTTAAATAGTTAATAATAAATAAGCAAACTATTTATATCTAACAATACTATTGTCATATTCTAAAATTTTTTTAAAGGATTCGGATATGGTGGACCTTAGTTTGGGCTGCAAGTTTGTCATGGGTAAGAAGACCCAAAATTCGCTAAAAATTTTGAAAATTATACAGATTTTAAACATAAAAAAATTCACTATATAAATGATGCAAAAGACAGAAACTGTGCCAATAATAGAAAAAGAGCTTAAAAACTACAAAACAAAAGTATTTATTTTAATTTCAAGCAATATTAATATTTTTATTTAACTGAATTATGCCATCAACAAACATAGAATTGCCAATTTTGGATTGCAAAGTTTAGCTGACGACTCCCCGTGTAGTAAATGGTTACTGATGCTTGTTAAATCTGTCGAGTCGCTGAGTCCTCCATGTTCCCATAACAAATCAATACCTCTTGGGGTACTGATCCAGGAGTTTCCTTGTCTTCTGGATTGGTTAAAAATTACAAGGCTACGGAGTTGAACATTAGTAGTCGTGAACCCAAAATTGGGTCGACTGTTCAATGACGGATATATATATCACCGAACTTTTCATAAATTATTTTTTTTGTGAAAATTACTTATGTATTGCTTTAACGGAATTTTTCATTGCCCTATTTTTTACCAAGTTTGTTTCTATAATTTTAGACATGTCGACTATTCGATGTCAATATTATTTAAGAGGATCAACTCGTTATGTGTTTCTTCGACATTTGCCAGACATGGGTATGTGTAAACATTTTTAAAAATTTTTCACAAATGCTGCAATTATTCACGAGCTGTATGCTGTATTTTCCTCTTACTTAATTTCAATTCTTTTTGTTACCATGAATAACTATTGTACATTTTCATGTCTAGTAAGACATATATTACCTTGATGTATCCTTAAGTATTACAGAGTTTTATTTCCTCATAACTAATATTTACATGCTGATTTGTGTTAATTAGATGCAGATGCTCTTTTGCTGTCTTTGGATACATACAACACATTATATCAGAATTAAAATTTATGCTAAATTTAAGTGCAAAATGAAAAATATGCTAAACAAAATATGTTTATTAAAAATGTGCATAACAACTTACAATGGAGATATTTGTGTGCCAGAAATTGTTAAATGTTATTCGCTTTCAAATTATAAAAAGTATTTAGAAGTGAAAATTTGTTATTTTTCATAATAATATGAACAGGTATTTGTAATACTGATTTTCAATATAATTTAAGTCATCTTATATCTCTTTTGTAACTCATACTAAATTCATTTGACTTTATTTGAGGAATATTGGCTAGGTTACAAAGTTTTTAATATTCTATGATGCAAAGTTCTGATACTAGATCACTGTGTTTTGCACCCTAATTTATTCTACATGCATTACAAGCCTATTTTTTTAAATTCTCCATTAGTTATATTTTATCGTTACCAGAATTAAATTTCTCACTTCAGGGTAAGATTTTAATATTAAAATAAAATAGTTGATTTTCAAAATTATATGAAGATGTATGGTCTATTAATAATATTGAACCTTTTTGAGAAAATTAAGGTTATTATAAGGTGAATGACACTAAATTTTAAACAATAATAAATTTAGTTTTTTATTAATTACTCATTAATAACATATTTACAGCATAATAAAAAAATGGAGATCTAATTGTAAAAATAACTTGTGTGAAAATTTCGCACAATTTTTTAAAATGTATCTCTTGTTATTCTACTCACTTTTGATTTCTGAATTAAAGTAGTATCAACAGTTATTTATTTGTTTATTGTTTTTTATTAATGATACATACTAATTGAAATGATAAAAAACATGGAATGTGGAAATGCCTAAGCTGAAGTAATTTCGCTTACCTGCTTATTGAAAATTTGGAAAGATTGATCAGTTTCTAGTAGCAATCGATTTTATTTAAACTCAAATTTATGTTTTTTGCTTAAATGTTTCTTATTTGTTTATTTAAAATAAAAGTGTAATGTTTCTGGAAAATAATTGTTATCATATCGAAAGTTGCTTTATAAGCTTATAGTTGCAGTCAGATAATTGTTTTTTAGGAAGTAGGCTGGACAAAAACTGGTTTCTTGTGCGTGATACAACCACAAAAACTGAACGCTTGCTAACAATGACTCCAATGGCAGAAATTTGTCCTATGAGATACAATGCTGATACAAGGCAAGTGTTACTGGAGCTCTTCTTAGCTTTGCAGCATCCATATATTTATCCTGTGTTAGATATTGATAGAAGAATTGTTATGGAGCAAGAATATGTTATTGCAGTTATACCCTTTAATGATGAGGGCACATTAAAAGATGTTATACATCAAGTAAGCATGTTGCATGTTAATCTATTAAAATATATTGTCCTTGATAATTATCAAGAAATATAATTCATAATATGAATAAATGGAACTTATTTAGCAGACTTGTTATAGTTTACTTACTAAATACTTATATATAATATAAAAAAGATTATTATAAATTAATTTGTATATTATTGTTATGTTTATAAAAATATGCACTGAAGTTTTTACTAATTTTTAAATTAAAAATCTTATTTAATTGTGGGCTAATTTCATTTTAGTTCATTTCAAGATACAGAGCCTTAAAGTCTAATAGTGTATTTTTATTTTTTTGTTATATTGTTTGATTTGTGATGTTCTTTGTCATCAGAAATGAAAAAAATAATGAAATGAAGTTAATAAGATAGAAATGACTTGCATGAATATAAAAGTGTGGTTGATTTCTTTTGATTAGAACAAAATAATTATGGTTTTGTGTTTTTCTGTTGTTAATAAGTTGACTAAAAGACAATGAATAATAATTTGTTTATTTTTATATTTCATTAATTTATTTCATACAGATGCGAATAGCTTTGTGGTAATTCTCTTAAAATTGTATTAAAATATATATAAGTGATAATGTGTATGTAACCTGTATAATTTTTGAATATGTTAAAGTAACACCCTTATATTGTAGAAAAAGTCGGGAGTGAATTTGTTATTGTTAAATATTTGTTGTTGTTGTTGCACGCCCCCATTGGCCAGCAGTGCTAGACCAGGTCCATGACGTTATACACCCTCAAAAAATCCAACACCATCAATGGATCATCTGCTAAATCCTGTTTAGTAAGCCCCAGGCACACGAGTATGTGGTGAGGCGAAGCCTGGTCTGAAGAACAGTTGGTACATATTTCAAAGTTCTTGGATCCTTCCGAAAATTTCATTGATTTAAGGTGACCACTTCGAAAGCGGGCAAGAATAGTTTGTTCCTGTCTATTAAAACCTTGGGCCAGGGAGCCTCCAGGTCGAGAACACGCTTACCATGGGTGCTTTGGGGGGACATTCCAAGTGGTCTTGTTTTTGTGTTTTATGTTAAATATTTAGTTATCTAAAGTTAATTAGTGAAACTGGACTATTTAAAAAAGGCATTCTTCTGTGTATTAAAAAATAATATGAAATTATATTTAATTTCTAGAATATTTTTCATAAAAAAAATTTTGGTTTTTCTTGCTGTTAAATGTTTTTATTATTTATTTATTTTTTATTTCTATTTTGTTCTGGAACTGTGTAATTATTTACAAATCATTTTTGATTCATAAGCTTATTATAAATACTTTTCTAAAGCCTCATTTGTTGTATTTAAATTGTTGATAAATCAATTAGTAAGTATTAAATGCAGTGAATAAGTATTATTTGTATTAAGTATGAGCAATTTTAAAGTGCATAATTTTCTGTGATTGTAATGTGCAATTTTTTTACCTTAGAGGCAAAAAAAAAACAAAAAACAAAAAACACAACAACTTATAAATAAATAAAAAAGTAGCTGTTGTGATTAGAAAAAATTACAAATCATAAAATAATTGAATGGTTTTCTTCAAATTTCCTCAAGATAATGCGTAATAGGAAAAAGATTCTAATTTTTTGCAATATTTAAAATTCTGTGTACTTAAAAATTAGTTTTAAAATAATTGATTGTATTTGAATTAGTAATAAAGTGTCATTTTCAATGTGATATTATTCTTTTTCTAAATTCAATTCTTCTTATTCTAGAGTCATTGTCAGGATGACTTTAAAGATAAATATCATTTTCAAGGTTGTGGTCTCAGTTCTGCTCAAATTCAGAGACTAGGTTGCCAGGTGCTTGAGGGTTTATTGTTCCTCAAAGATCAACGATTCCCACCTTTTTTGCATTTACATTCCGGAAATATCATAATTCAAAATGGAGTCGCTAGGTGAGTGCCTATTTTACAATTGGGTACTTTATAATATTAATCTATAACTGAAGACATTGTTTTATTCAACTAAAAGCTTTATCCGAAGTCTAAGTAGGTTTTCATTTCATTACCTTTTTCTTTATTACGTTAAATCTCAAAAAACATTTTAATGTGTTAATTTTTTTTAATAATCACTGCAGTTGTCATATACATTGTTAATCAGAATATGTATTGGAGATGACAATGTCAGTTGTTTAGAAATATTTTTTCAATTAATTATTGTTTTCTTTTTTTTCCTTCTAAATTTAGTTTACAATCTTGTCTGGTTTTATCCATTTTGTTTAGTCCCGCAGTCGACTGACACGGTTTCCAGTAGAACATTGAAGTCAAGCATCACTGGCTGCTGTCAATAAGCGGGCGGGTGACCACTTTGATTAGCCTGCGTAGTGTCCAAGGGTGCACAGTATCGGATTTCGTTAAACTGTTTTACCGTAACGTGCTTAACTTCGTGCGCAGGTCATCAGTCTACCAAAGTTGGGACACCATAGAGAATCAAAATTGCGATGGCAAGTCTTGAAATCATCCCCAGGGATGTTTCATAGACTGTCGCCAATAGCCCATTGTGCAACTTTAAATTGACGTAAATGAAGTACCTACCTACCTACCATTTAGTTTAATTTTTCACATATAAAACTATTATTTAGTTTCAACAGAATGTTTTAACTTTCATAATAATGATTAAAAAGTGTATTTTTAATTAAAATAATTTTGTATCTGTTTTGTGCCCAAGTTTTATGCAAAAATTTGCTGCAACAGTGCAATGTTGAATATCAGCAAGAAATAGTTATAGTTATAGCTCTATCATTCTATAATACAATTTTATAATTTTATTATTATATTGTATTACAGTTTAAAAATTTAATGATCTTTTTGTAGTTTAATTTTATACTAAAATTGTAGTAAAAGGATAATGTAATGAATTACATAGCACTTGATGCTCTAGAAAGTGTATTTAATAAATTTATAGAAATATACTGCCATTTCTAGAGTTATTTTCATGCTTATTAGTTTATTATTTAAAATTTAAAAAAAGAGTTTCATTTACATATTATAAATTTTACATTTATAGATAGTAACAAGTAGGGAGATTCATCTTAGATTCATTATACTCTCTTTTTTATGTTAGTTTATAGATAGATATATTTAGGGCATATAAAAATTGTTTGTATAAAGTAAATTATGCATAAACTAATAGCTGTATATTTTTAATGTAATTTTATTCCATGTATGTTTTAATGCAATTACACAGTAAAAAGGTTTTTATTTAAATTTATTTCACTTAGTTTGATTGTATATATTTTAATAAACATTTTTATTTATTTTTAAAAAGCTTAATTCAAATGATATATATTAATTCATTGTTCATTTTTTGTAACACACTGTAAAAAGGTTTTTATTTAAATTTATTTCACTTGGTTAGATTGTATATATTTTAATAAACATTTTTATTTATTTTTAAAAAGCTTAATTGAAATGATATATATTAATTCATTTTTCATTTTTTGTTCTATGTTTTTCATATCATTAACTGATTTAAAGGTGTATTTTTGTGTTTTTTTTTTCATTTCATAAATTGTTTTAAAATTCATATTATATTTTAGAATATCTGGACTAGAGAATACTCTCTTTGGCTATACTTCTCGCACTCATTTATTTATCCCCAAAAGACTTTATGAAAATAAAGAAGCTGTAGAGGTGTTATGTTTTGGTATGTGTCTATTTAATTATTTATTATTTTCTTAATTGAGTTTGTGTTAAAAATACAAAAACTGTTATTAAATTTTTAGCTAGTTAATTAAGAAGTTGTTTATATAAATCTATGAAGTATCTTTAAATGCTGATTTAGAGTCAATACCTAATTTATAACTAATATTGTTACTTACACTGCATGTTATTATTTTTTTAAAAATTCTTTTCTTTCTATGCCTTCTAATTTTTTGATAAGAGTTATGAAGTAATGTAAGTATGTATAATGCAATGAAATGAAAATATGATAATAATGAATTAAAAAAAAACATAGTCATACAATTATCAATATGTAATTTGTGTTTGATGAAGGATTTTTAAATTTGTAGAAAATATGGAAAAAGTGTTATTTTTCTTTTTCACTATATGCATCTACAATTAATCTTTATATATTTTGTTTTCTCAATTGGGAGTCTTGCTTGGATTCAGAGTACGTAATGATGAAACCAAGTATTTTTCTCAGAAACCATTGAACTGTATATGCTATTCTTGTGATCATTAACTAAGGTTCATAAACACAAATAAGCATTTTACATTTATTTTTTATTTATTTATTTTTGTAGTGGCATAATCATTCTCATTACTCTATTTTTATTCTGACTTCGAGTTGCTTTGTAGAGAATTGTAAAAATGTCTAATGCAACCAAACTTTATACTAATAATAAGTCCTTAACAATTTACATAATCTGTCTACTTGCTAGTCAACTCAACAATTCCAGATACTTAATGCTTCCTTGCACATAATTTATACAGGGTGATTAAAAAAAGATGGGCAAAATTTTAGGAAGTGATAGTACACACCCAAGCAAAATTTTTTTATCAAAGAATGCATGGTCGAAAACAAAACGCAAAGGTGCTGGCGCATTTGGAAAGTTGTTTGATGCAAACGTGAAAGCTCTATTCCTGTTGCGAGTTACTGCGCTGTGAGTTATTATTTAATGTTATGGGAAGAAGAGCTCGTATGCAAATTTTTCGTCACGATTCATACATAAAAGCTGCTGATTCGAGTGCTATAATGTCTAAAAATGTTAAAAAAATAATTGGCTTTTTGTGGGGACAGCTGAAGGCTCTTATGTATGAGACTCCTATTGATTCTGCAGAAGAACTTATCGCTAAGGTTTCGGCCGCTGCAGGGAAAGTTCGCGATATGCCTGGTGTGCTTCAGAATGTTCGCCTATCTTTTCTTCGCCATTGTATTTTGTGCATAGCCGATGCCGACCACTGTTTTTAACACTTATTGTAACTATGTGCCATTAAATTTGCTTTTATAACTTAACTTCATCGTTCTTTGTGTGTTTTTACCTCATATAAGAACCTAAAGCGGTTTTGCGGTTTGTTTTCGACCATGCATTCTTTGATAAAAATTGTTTGCTTGGCTGTGTACTATCACTTCTTAAAATTTTGCCCATCTAATATCCTTAATTAAATAGAATTATATTTTTTATGCCACTAATTTTTGTGTGTGTTTAGTGTTTTTTAATAATTACTATTATATTCAATTAAATCCTATAAATCTTTCATTTTTAAACTAAGTTAGGAACAAGGATAGTAGAGTTGCTAGATTATTCAAAAGAATTCTAGATTTTTGCCAATTTATTTCATTTTTCTAGTTTAACCAAAAATATTTATTTTACAATGTTTTAAATATATAGTCTGAAATTGGGTTGTCTGAAAAACGTATTTTCCTAAATATATTTTTTCTTGGCTAATCTGATAGTTGAGAATTCAGATCACTTATACTTCTAGCCACCGAAATAAAACATCAAATAAAAATTTTAAAAAATTGCTATTTTCTTCATAATATTCAATTTTTAACTTTTTTTTTTGTACCTAAAGATTTACTATTACTTTTTTATGTTAATAAATTTACATTTTATTAATTAGTTGAATATATTAATTAATTAGTATTATTAAAATGTTTAATATGCTTGTTTTTTAAGAGTAGCTGATTACTACAAAAAATAAATTCAGAATATTTGGTTCATATTATAAAATTTCTTAAGTACTTCATATACTGCAGTCTGCATAAGTTAACAAAATTTTTATGAAAGAAAAACCACTGAATTTTTTGAAGAGTTATATAATAATTAATAATAAATAAATATAAAAATTTTTGTGTTATTAGTATGGCTAATTTTGCTAATCGGTATTGCAAATTTTTAACTATATGTTTTTTTTCTTTCATTTAAATGTATAAGTTTCTTGAGTTTTAGCAATAATGTTAGAATATGTAGAAATGTCAAGTTTTATAACACTGGCAAAGAGTTTATAATGTTAAAATACTTTTTTTTTATATCAACTATCTTAAACTTTCTGAAATATTTTGTGTTTTAATTCAGATAATTTTTTACCAGGTGATATGTGTGTTTAAAACTTCAAATAGATAAAATAATTAATAAAAATTCTTTTAAAAATGCTGTTGATTGTTAATGCAAATATTATTATAACAGTCCTTATTTTCACCATTTATTATTTTTCTTTTGTATAGGTCATCTTCTGTTTGAAATGGCTACTGGTTATGAACTCACTTCATCTCATCCTTCTGAAAAGAATTATATGGATTTAGAGGACAAACCTTTAGTTGTAGATGTAAGTCAGATTTTTGAATTTAGTTTGCAAACAGTGATTTATATGTCATTTTATTTATTTATTTATTTCTTTAAAAAAAGTTTTTAGCCTTTTACAAGTATATTTTTTATGATTTATTTTTTAAGGTTTGTATTTCATATGAAATTTTTTACTTTTGTTGAATTAAAATACTTTGAATGACCCTATAAAATTATTAAATTCATTTTACTTAAAAAGTATTCAAAACTTACTTTTCTTGGAACTTTATATAATGACTTATAATATATTGAAGAATTACCACGTATCTTGAATTTTTCTTTTGATTATTTAATAATTTGCTAGCAAATGTGAAATTTACCTAATTCTGGATAATTCTAGCTTTTGTGTAATTTAATCTACCATGGTATATGTACAATGAACAATTATATATGTACCATGGTAGAATTTTTCTTTACTATGTTAAATCAAATGCAAGATTCTAAGTAATTTATGGTTATTATAAATAAAAAATTATAAATAATTTATGAAACATGATAATTGATAGTGATAATTTATGAAAACTTTCAATCTACTTTTTAATACACATGAAAAAGCTTTTGATTTATTTTACGTAGCATTTTTAAGGTTATTTAAAAATGTACTCTTAGCTCTATATATAGATAAATAGAAAATGATACTGATTATTTATTTTGACTAGTACCCATTCAAGTGCACTTAATTTTTACAGCAAAAATTATTCCTTTAATTGTTGTAAGATCTTTTGAAGTAACAGTAATTTTAGAGTACTTATAAAAACCTATATTATTTTAGGTACTGAAATACGTTTTTGAGCAGGGTCGTTATCGGTTTCCTTCTTTGCAACAAGTAAATATATCTATCAGATTTTATTTTACATTTTTAACCCTAATTTATTGTTAAATAATTAACACAAAAAATGTTGTTATAGGTTGCAAGTTTAGATTTCTTTCGTCATATTGATTTGCGAGAATTGCGATCCTTGATGCCTGCGGTAAGTACAGCAGTAAAATCTCAAACATTTCTTAACTAAAAATTTTAGTAACCATTTAATAACTGTTTAACAATGCAGTTTTTTTTTTATACAATTCAACTTAATGCTTAATAATCACCCTATGAGTTATTATTTGATAGAAAATGCTTTTAAGAAATGATTTTTTGTTTTGAAATGAAATTTTTGATTCAGCATCTGTAGCAGATCAATATTTTTTTGTTAATTAATTATTTTGTAAAATTTTTGTTTTTTGCTAAGTTTTTTGAGTTCCATCTCTTATTTTTAAACAATATTTGGAAAACAAAATGTAATGCTTGTATTCTTCCAAATGATTTTTTTAAATACTTTGAACATTTTATTCAAGGCACAGTATTTGCCTTAGCAACAGTGAAGTAAAATAAATTATGCCTCTGATGTTTGACTTTTAATAATGAACGTAGAATTATCAAATGTGCCAGCTTCTGTAATTATATGAGCAACTGTAGCGTGTAAAATTAATAAACTAAAATCAAAGTACTTAAATATCTTAAAGAAGTTGAATTTACTTCTGAAACTAATGATTCTCATAAGTTTGTGTGGAAAGATATTTAAAAATCCAGTAGTGAGCTACAAGGGGTGATAGAAAAAACTTTTTTACCAATTTAATATTTACCCTTTTATTTTTATCAATAATTGTAATTTTTAATTTTACTTTTAAGGCTTCTATCAAGGCAAAAATCAGCCCTGCCGCAAAGTCCCTCTTGAAAGAAGTGAAAAGGCATCAGAGGTCAAGGAGGTAAATCTATTTTTTTTTGCCAGTTATTTAATGTATTTTATATTTTTAAAAAAAGGATTTAACCATACAATTAAAAAATTGAAGCTGTCAGTTTGTGCTTAAGTATCTTTCTATGTATTATTTCTGCAGCATAATTGGCTTAGGTAAGTAGACAACTGATGCAATCGGCTCTTAGTGCTTTGGAGATAGTTCTATTTAGGCTGTTTTTAACTATTTAGGCTGTTTTTAATTCTGAATGATTTCAGTCTTGATTTTATTTCTTACTATTCCTACAAAAGAAATTATCATTAGTTTTGATAACTTATTGTTTTTATTCCTTATGCTGTAGTAAATACCCTAGGATATCTATGTTTTAATTCAAAGTTGCTTCATTTATTACATGAAACTGAAATGATAGTCAACTTAAAATTATTATTTTTTGTTTATTAACACATTTTCAATTTTATGAATAAGAATTTTTTAAAGTATTTTTGTAAGAATTTTTTTATTATTATTTTAGAAGTTTTTTCAATTTGCTTTTAGCTTAGTTAACCTTTATGACAGTCTCTTGATTTTTATGATTTCATTCTCAAAGTTACCTTTTTACATATAAAAATGTACATTGAATAGTGTTTTGTTTCATTTGTTATTAGTTTATTACTATTTCTTATATTTCTCACAAAAAGTATAATGTTCAGTGAAATTAAATTTGAATTAGGAAAATCTTCCCCTTAAAACTTTTGTTTGTTCCTTTTGTTTTGTTTCTCCCTTAAAACTATCCCTGAATTAAGGGACAAACTTGTTGTCCCTTAATTCTGGGATAGTTTTAAACTGTGTTTTTCATAATGAAAGTATATATAGCTAAAAACTTGATTCAGTCACTTTGCGCTAACTCTAATCTTTTAGAACTTGTGAAAAACTCTGAATTATTAAAAGTTTGACTTACCACAAGTTTCGGTATTTGATTTTAAAACACAAGACTTGTCTGACATAATAATTTATATGTAATAATTATAGATCTTCTTATAATATTCAAAAAGAAGAGAGAGATGGTGTTCAATTTTCACACCAGCACTGATATGAAAATTTGAAAAAATTGTGGAATTCAATTAATGTATGCTACATTTTTCTTCTTCATGGTTGGTTTTCTGTTCACACCATTATTAAGATAAATTTTGTCTTCTTAGTTAAGAGTTTTTCACTTTAACCCTGACTTATAATAACCCTGACTATAAACTCTTCTTCCCCTCTAATTCTAAAAGTAAATAATCTCTAGTATACATGTTGACTTATTTCATCTTAATTTTTAAAGCTTAAGAAGTTTTTCCATCCATAAATATGAATATATGCATATTTTGTGAGTATTTTGAATTAGGTGTTTAAATCTTTTTTTTCTCCTTTTAACAACTAAGTATGAAAGCAGAATTGAGAATGTTTTTTTATTTTATATTATAATGCTTGCCTTGATAGAAGTTTCGTCTAAGATTTTTAAAATTTAACTGTATTTTACTCTAAAATGTTGTTCTCTATTAACTGATGTTTTTCTTCTGTTTTTTTATAAAAAGTTTCTGGGGATATTGAATTTAGTTTTCTTGTTCAATATATTAAATGTTTGAATTAAACAAAACACAAATTATTAGGGCTTTTTTTATCATAAGTGTAGAAGTAGATATTTATTCCACTATAAAATAATTTTTTTCTTATCAGTTTATTTTAAAATTTCCATAAAAAAACACAAATATTTAAAAATTTTCAAGGAAAGCTAATGCCTAAAAATAATTACAAAATTTCTTTTATTTGTTTCTATGTAACAATAATTTATTATTTCATAGTAATTATGACTGCTCAAAACTAACTAAATACTGCACATAAATGATGTATTTGAACTTTATTAATTTTTTACTACTGATACTTAGGTCCTATGTATACACTTTTACATGTTAAAATCCTATTTTGTTACAAAGCCGAAAGTTTCTGCTTGAAGCAGTTTTTATGATAGTTTAAAATTGTCAGTATAAAACTTATTTAAAATGGATGGTTTCTTTCTTTCTTTTTTTTGTGATATTTTTTAGTTAGAGAGAACCTTCACATTCTAATTATTTGGAAGTACTTAATATCCTTATTAATGAAGTTTTGCTTGTATTTTTTATAAATTAAGAAAATCTTTATATTTTAGGCATGATTTCTTTTTTACTTAAAATTTATACATTTTTCTTATCAAACAAATAGTTACTGAATAGTAGCATATAACAGCTAGTTTAAAAAAATTTTTATAATTAACAATTTGTGTTCTTTTTTTATGTTTTTATTTTTTTATTATAGCAAGAAAACTGTTTCATATGTTGTTTATTCCTTTGATTGATTGGATTTTGCTTGAATTTTGTAAATGTTAAGTTTTGTCTGATGCATTTTCAGCATGATTTGTTTTTTTTTCCTTTTTACTGAATATATGTTTTTTATGTGAATTGTATTCTTCAAATATATAGTACTAAATTAGAAACAGAAAAATTTCTTGAAATATAGCATTTATGTAAAAAAAATATTATCAACTTATTCCCATTTTTGTTGGTTTTTCATGTATATACTTATTTTTAATAAAAATTCAATATTCTGTCGACTTTTTGTCCCAACTCTACTCAGCATTGTTTTACCATCAAAGAATTTTATTAATCAGTTTGCTGCATTGAACCTAATATAGCTTAAACTGTTTCTAAAAAAGTAGTAGTTGAAAAGTAGTGAATGTACTACTAAAGTTATTTTAAATGTTGCACAGTATATGGTTAATAAATTTGCAAAAAAGAAAGTATGTATCTATCTTGATTTTTATCAATCACATAAAATTTAGTGTTTTTAATTGTTTTCTTTTATGTTTGGTAATTAAAAATTCAAAGGTATTATTAAATTGTACAAAAATTAAATTAATTTATTTTAAGTTTATAAATATATTGCAAAATGTGATTGTATGTGAACATTATATGTAGTATTAAACTATCTAACTATTAAACTATTGCAAGCATTAAACTATCTAAGCACTTAACTTAGTGTTAATTTGTTTGATATACTGTTTAGTTTTCAAAGTAAATCAATAAAAACCATACAGCCCTTTGGATCCCAGTTGGTACTGAAAACTTTAGGATTTCATACTGATCGATGGATCGATACAGTTTTATAGCTGAAAGTCTTCATATTTGCTGCCAGAAACCATTCAAGTGACATTAAAATTTATGTTTACCTGAAAGATAGAAATTACCATTAAATACAACACATGCTGAAAAAAATACCAATTATTAATTAGATACTTTTATTCACTTAGTATATAATTCTTTTTTTATTAAGTCCATTTATTGTTGACCTTTTTTCTGTCATAAAGTATCGTTAAAATCGAATTTGTTAGACAAGTAATAGTATGTCAATACTAGATCGTTTAACTATTAACATCTAAATTTTATTTTTATGAATATAGTTATAAATAGTTTTTCTAATCTACTGAGGGTTCTGTACATAAAAAATCTTATTTTAACCTACAGTCTTCTCCGCATAGCTGAATTGGTTTTTCAATGTTATTAAATAGGGAAATGATGTATTGGGACAAAACATTCTCCCAATTTTGCTCATTTGTATATCCACCTGTGGTTTAAAGAAAAAAAACTGATATTGTTTATAAATATAATATTGAAATAGGAATTAAGATTGTAAGAGTTTTTTAGTTAGTATATTAAAAAGAATAATTTTGCATGTAACTTCAATACTTTTTGTACTTAAACTTCTTTTAATTTCATTAATATTTTACAAAATATTTCTGGACGATAAATTTTATTATTTGTTTTAATGTGTTTGTTTCTGAGATACTTGTACAGATTTTTACTAGCAGTCATTTATTTGAATTATGTTTTTTTTGAAATCCTGCATTTGATTTTTCAGACAGGATAAGCGCTCCCAATCAAATAATGCTGTAGAAACAGAATCTGTTGATGGTAGAGAAAGCAGGAGTTCTGGAGCTAGTAGCCGGTAAGTAGTGTTAGTTTTTCTTTATAGTTCCTGAATCCTAATCATATAAGTAATAACAATATAGATTTTTGTAAATTTCATTGTTACAGTTCCCTCAAGTCAAAAGTCAAATCTTTTTTTTTTTCTCAAATAATACATTCTCACTTAGTAATGTTTGTTTTAAAAGAGTTTGCTAAGTAGTCCGTATCTTCAAAGTATCTAATTCCTTTATTAATGAAATTAAACTATAATTTTTATAAAATTAATAAATAATTAGAAATTATCAATAAATGTGTAAAAGGAAAAAAAATACAAAATGTAATTTTATAATATAAAATATATATTTTCATATGCAAAACATCTTTTGAAAATAAATTGGTAGGTTGCTTGCATCCTTGTCTAATTGTCCTGTATCAAAGTTACCATTTAAAAGGTTTTTATATTTGGTATAGAAAGATTGCACTTAATGTTAAAATTATAGAAATTTCTGTGAAAAAAAGTTAAATTATCACTCTTATTTATACATTAACCATTGAGTAATAAACATTAAGACCTAGCAAAAAGGATCTTAACCCACTGACGGTTCTGCACGTAAAAAGTTGTAATTTAACCTGCAGTCTTTTCCACATAGCAAAACCGGTTTTCCCATGTTATGAGATAGGGAAATAATGTATAGGGGAGAAACATTCTCCCAATTTCGCCCATTTACTAAACCGCCAGTGGGTTAAAATAGTCAATATTTTAGAAAATAAATATGTGTCAAATTATGCAGGCATTACACTTAAAATAAATTAAATACTGTTTGAATTTTGTGTTTAAATTTTTGATATCTTAATTAAACAATTTGTTATTGAATTCTTTATTACTTTCATAAAGTTTCAAAGTGTTGAAAACTGGCCTATTTTTAATGTATTTATCTATTTATAAGAATATTTAAAAGTAGATTTATTCATATTTTATAGAATTAACTAATTAAAAATTACACAGACATATAATTTATAAGATTGTAGAATAATTTAAAAATAGTGAATTTTAGTTTGTAAAAAACAAGAATGATAGCTTATATATTTTTTAATGGCACAGCATTCTCTCTATAGTCCTGGCTAATGAGCTAGGAAAGAAAGAAATTTAACAAATCCAAAGGCACATGTTTTAAATTAATATACTTGTATAATGAATTATTGTTATTAGTTTTATGTGAAAAACATAATTTCATTATCAGTTAACATATTCATTCTGATATTTTTTTCTACATAGTTTGCCATAAAACATACAGTAAATTGATTAAGCTATTTAAAAATATAATCCAATTGTAAATAATGTCTGGTTCTTAAACAAAATCCTTTACAGTGCGCAAAATGAAAAATGGGCCTCCTTAAATAACTTTAGATCTAATAATCAAATCTTCACGTTCTTGGACTCAATCTTAATTTTTCCAGATGGGGACTTCAGATATGCTAAATAGTTAAATGCAGACAATATTTTAAGTTATAAAATCAGGCAAATAAATGTACTTACTCTGTATGATAAAGTTTTTCAATGGATTCGTATTTCTGACGGATATCCAAAGTTTGAATCTCTTAATGTTAATTTAACTTTTTATGTATTTTATCATACCTTGAAAGCTTTTAAAGAGTTTTGCACACAATTATAAAATTCGTTTATCCAAAGATAATTCCATGAAAAATATAAATTTCAGTAAATATTTATTATTTTTATTACTTTATTTAATAATGGTAGATAACATTTTGAATTGTAAGGTATAAAATTTTTTACATCACTTAAAATAATGTAATTTTTCTTGGCAAAATACTAAATTTGAGCGAAGGTGATGGAATAGAATATTAAAGAAGGCGTGTTTTTAAAATTTGATTTCTCAAGAACTATTCGACCCATTTTGCTTAAATTTTGAATTTTGCCATTTGAAATTACATCCTTTAAAATGATGTAAAATTTTTTATACCTTACAATACAAAATGTCTTCAAACAGTAATAAATAAAATAATAAAAAATATTAAATATTTATTAAAAGTTTAATTTTGCATGGAGTTATCTTAGGATAAAAGAATTTTTGAATTCCCTTAAAAGCTTCACAAGATATGGCAAAATTTGCAAAAAATAAAATTAACATTAAAGAGTTGAAACTATGGACTGTATTACTATTTTTTTGGCTACCCCCCATATTTCGGGGGATCAGAAATCGGAATTCATCGGAAATAAGGCATGTTTGATAGAAAAAGTACGTTTTTGTGATTGATTTCATAACTTAACCTACTGGCGGTTAAGGAAATGGGCGAAATTGGGAGAATGTTTCCCCCCCTACGCACAGTTCCCCTATCCATTAACATGGGAAAACCGGTTTTGCTATGCAGTGAAGACTGCAGTTTAAAATACGACTTTCTACGTGCAGAACCGTCAGTGCGTTAAAATATGGTCTGTACTAGTGTATTAGCATATTTAAGATCACTCCCTTGAATGTGAAGATTCATTCATTAGATTAAAAGTTATTCAAGGTGGTTGGTCTTTTATTTTGTGCACTGTACTTATCAATGTTACACTGTCCCACAAAATGTGGTCCATCCGTTTAATGGTTTGTTCTTCTTCATATATTTTTTTGTCAATAAGTTTTTCTTAGATGACAAATTGTAAAAAAACCCAATTTTACTGATAAAGATTGTTTAAATAGTAAAACAGATATTTTTTTTCAATTTAGTGGAATACCCAAGATAGTCTAAGCGCTCTTTTCCATGTATAATTTTACTAATAGTAAAATTTTCTCATTTTTTTTTAAGGCAAGGGTTCATTTTTTATTCATGTATGTTAGATACAATCTATGATCATAGCATCCATGTTTTATCTGTATATATTCTTTAATAAAATTCCAGATCTTCTAAAAGGAAAAAGAAACGAACCCATACTTCTAACGAGACAACACCTGATGATGCAGTAGAAGGAACCATTTTACAAACTTTACCTCTTTCAAGGATCGAAGGCTCCCTTCCTGCAGCAGGTTCACGATCCGATTCATTGGATTACTACACCCCTCCTACCACCCCATTAGGTGCACCGAAATCTCAATCTCAGACTCACGAAGAAGCTAGGACTCGTGCCCAGTTACTGCAAGAAATACAAAAAGGTTGCAGGTTGAAACGTACCAACTGGTTCCCTGATCCGGAAGTTTAGCTTTGGTCCCCCCCCCAAAATGCATCAGGATGTTTTTATGGGTTTATTTTTCAAGAAATTAGTCACTGAATACTTGGCAATCACCATTAGCAGATGGCTTTTCTGATAACCAGAGCTTTCGCAGCAAGTGACACTTACATATCGAGGATATTTAGTACCATATAGGAAGATAAACTTATAATGCTGTTTATATTTGTGGAAAATAATTTTATGGATATTAAATATCAACCGAGATACCTTTAATTTAATTTAAAAAAAATATTAATGAATTTATAGTAAAACTTATTATTTAAAAGCATATATATCATTTCTGATTACCCAATCGAAATTCTGAAGGGTAAATATTAAGGTTAAGCAGTTTTAATTTCAAACAACTTTGACCTTTTTGAGTTTGCCAGGAAAATATTCCATATCATTTCGCCCAGAGTGTGTGACAGTGTCACAAAATTTTAACTAGAATTTATTTTTATTAAGTTCAAATTATTAATATCAATCATGTTATTTTGCAGATTATAGTAAACAAGTAAAGACTCTTAGAAAAGTAATAACTAATCTTTATTTAATTTGTTTGGTATGCTTTAAGGAAACAATGGATATTCAAAACATAAAAATGCAATTTTTATTCCATTCATTTCAAATTTTAACATAATATTGGTAGCATTTAAGTCTATGTACAGTGCGCAAAATAAAAAACGGACCACCCTGAATGATCAGATCTTCACGTTCAAGGACCCATCTTAATCATTCTAGGGAGTGACCTCAAATATGCTAATTAATTAGTGCAGACAATATTGTAAGTTACAAAAACTGACACAAAAGCATACTTTATCACCTTTTTTCCTCTCGATGGATTAGGATTATTTTCCTCTAAAATATGGGGAGTAGCTGCAATCTGGAAAATATAATACTAATAGTTTGGTCAGTAGAGCGGTGTAACCCTTAATGTATTTTTTTTCCTTTTTGCATATTTTAAATATATCTCTTTGTATTTCGAGAACCTTTTAAGTGAATTGGAAAGTTTTTGGACAGAATTATAAAATACACTTATCAAAAAAATAATTCTATGTAAAATACAATTTTTAGTAAATATTTTTTTTAATAATAGTCAAAAAAATTTCGTATTGTAAGGGTTACAGTTTTTCACATTATTTTACGAAATGCAATTTTAAATGGTAAATAACAAAGTTCGAGCAAAATCGGATAAAGAGTTCCTAAAAAAAAATCGAATTTTAAAAATAAGACTTTTTCAAAATTTGATTTCTCAGAAACTAATTGACCGATTTTGCTAACATTTTCTATTTTGCCATTTAAAATTGCATTCTTTAAGCTGATGCAAATAATTTTATACCTTAAGATTCCAAATTTTTTCAACTATTATAAGAAATTAAATTTTTTATAAAAGTTATATTTTGCATTGAATATATAACCTTTAAATATATAAACTTTATAATTTTGTGCAAAAAATTTTCATTGCATTTAAGAAATTCTCCATATATGGTGAAATACACTAAAAGTAAAATTAACATTAAAGGGTCCAAACTTTAGACTGTTCTACTGACCAAACTATTGGTGTCATATTTTTCAAATTACGGCTAAATCCGAATCCTCAAAAAAAGGTATCTTTATTCATAGAAAGTATATGTTTGTGTCTGATTTCATAACTTAAAATATCGTCAGCACTAGTTACTTAGTATATTTGAGGTCAGCCCCTCGAACCATTTGGATTGAGTCATAGAATGTGAAGATCCGATCATTAGATCAAAAGTTATTCAGGGTTATCCATTTTTTATTTTGCTCATACTAAAAAGTTTTAGAAAATATTAGTATATAAATCTTCTCGAAATAGAAATTTCTTTGACTCGATGAGGAAATCTCCGATTTGAACACGATTCATTGCATGTTACTTAGTAAATTGTGTTTTTTTAGAAATATTTAAAAAACAAACAAACAGTGGATTTGTGAAGGATTTTTCTTTATCTGAATATCTATTGTCTCCTTAACTAGGAGGTTATTACTAGGCATTTGATTTCTAAAGTTCTTAGAAACTTAAAATTTAGGATACATGAGATCAAATATTAGATGCTCCTAAATAGTAATATTTTATTTCAAATTCGATAATAATTATATAAAAATCTAAGTAACAAAATATGATTTAAAAATTATTGCTTCCATTGGGGATTTCTTAGAAATAATTTTTATTCAAGATAGAGTCAAGATAGTCAGAGGTAGGGGAGAGTCAAGATAGGAAACCTATCCTTTACTGTGACCATAAATTTTGAAATTAAATACTATTTCAAAAACCACTGAAATTTAAAACTGCCTTGCCATAAATTTTTATGAAAGTAATGTTTACCTCCTAAATATCTATTAGATAAACCTGAAGTAAATAAGAATAGTCAAAGAAAACTATAATATCTATAGGAATGCTTTATATATGTACCCTTATAATCTAGTAAGGTTAAGTGATTTGCTGGAATATCATGAAAATATAATTATTTTCTAACGCAATATTGAAAGCCTCATTTTATAAATGCTTAATTTAGTAACTATTCTAGTTTCTGAAATATTCTTTAGTTTGAAAATGTTTGCAGTACAAATTTCCATTGCAAGTGTAAATTTTAAAAATTTTATTAAAGGATTTTTTAATAATGGTACATGAACTTAATGCACTTTTCTGCTCACTTAACTTGTAACATGAAACAAATGTATTAGTATATTTTTAGATGGTAAAAAACTTTAATAGAATAAATTGTTACAGAATTAGAAATTGAATGTTTAGTGAAACTGGAATTTTTACTATATGTAATTGCGTATTTAGGCACACTTTTCTGATCAAAATTTTAATTTCTATTTTAATGTAAGCGAAAATAATAAATAATTTAAAGCTGTTCAATGCTTACTAGTTTGCCATGCATTTTTGTGTCCTGCTTAAGCATGTTTGTGTCTATGAATAAGTTTTAGTTGCATAATTTCATTCTTTTTTATATTTTTGATTTTTAGTCATTATTTTTTAAATAATTATGCTTAGTTCTATTTGTATTATGTTGTACCATAACAGCTCTCATTTTTAGGAATATTTGTTGCTTTTATAATTCATTCATAACTTTATTCTTTTATATATTTTTGATTTTTAGTAATTATTTTTTAAATAATTATGCTTATCATTTAGTTTTATTTGTATTAGGTTACACCATAACAGCTCTCATTTTTTGGAATATTTGTTGCTTTTTATAATTCATTTTAAGAGAATTCATTAGTATTTTTATTATTAATTCTAAAACAAAAAGAATATTTTATTACTGGAAACTATTAAATATCCAGTGGTTACATAGAATTATGCAATTTCAATTATTCGGAAATTTCATGCTTGTATATAACAAATATTGAGTTTAGGGGAAAAAGAACCTATATTTAATTTGTGAAAAAAATCATGAGCATATGTTGTGAGGCTAATAGGTATAAGTTCTGTTTGTTTTTCCGAAAAAAAACTCGATTAATTTGTTCTTATTGAACTTAAAAAAACCTGGTCACATCAATATTCGTTATTTTTGAAATTTCATCACAATAATAAAAAAAGCTTTTAAAATTTATTTATCTTATACTGTTCAAGATCTTATTTGTAAATCAAGCTTCATACATTGCATGTATTTAAAAACTTAGAACCAGCTGTTAGTATTTTGCTTAATATTCTGTTATATAAGATGGACATCTCCGAAGCTTTTTAACAAACATTGAAAAAAATTTTTAAATGAAGGGAAAATAACTTCTGTAGAACTTATTTTCTTCAGCTTGTTCTTTTAAATTTGGATTTATATAAAACCCTCATGCAAATTTCAAATATTCAGCTGTAAAAAAAACACAGTATAGAAATTATTTTCACTTCACGTTAAAAAAAATCTGAGCAGTTCTTATCAAGTTTGCCAGCTGGACTACTTTGTTAATATAATGTTTGAGTCATAATTTTTATTAGAAATAATGTTAAGAAAAAAGTTTAATATAGCTCTCCCACATCTTTTTTAATAAACGAAATGCATGTTACTGCTATCCAGAATTTTTTAATAGAAAACATGTACTTGTGTATAAATTTGTATTGTACAGTAAAAAATTTAACTTTGTAAAAAAAATGTAAAAGGATATTAGATATAAATGCATCAAAAAAAAAAAAACAAATTTAAATTACACGTTTCATATTTTATGCACATGTGCAGCTACTTAATAATAGTTATTTAAATTTCTCCTTAATAGATAAATGTAGTTCCACTTTTCTATAGATTTAGAATCTATATTTAATATTATGCTGTGCAGAACAATTTCATTACATTAAATGGTACTATATTAGTTTAAACTGTTTGTATAATGACATTTTGCTCAAATACGTATTGTTGTGCATCATTTGGTGCAATAGTGTGTTCATAAATATGTCCTATAAGGAAAGTATCCTAAGTATCACTCTGAATTTAAGCCTATATATTTTAAGATTAGGAGTTTAATGCCTACATACTACAGGGTTGACATGATTTAAAATACCTGATTTTTTTTTAAATGATCAAAAATATTTTATGCATTCTTACTGTTGCGATTTCCTATATTTAAATTTTTTAAGTCTGATTTCATTGATATTAAAGATTTTTTTGCCCAAAAATATTGAAATAAATTTGAAATACATTAATGATACTGATAAAAGTTATTTTGCTACTTTTTCAGTAAGCTTCCGTTGTTTTGTGAAACCTTATATTTATTACTATTATCTATATCCTCATAATTTTCTGTTACTTACCCATATGCTTACAAATTCATTCATGTATAGAAAAAAAAGTCTAATTTTATGTCTATAACAGTTCATAATAACACTTAAAAAGAGGCACATTTTTAAAATAAAAAATTTATTATTTGAAAAAGATCTATTATCACATTATTTGATGCCTATTGTAAGAAATTATTGGAAATCTAATTTTTTTAAACATTCAATTAAATTCTTAAAATACAATAAGCAAATTTATTGTCAGTAGTATTGCTTTTTATCTAAAATTTGAGAAACCTTTACAAAAGAAACTATGTAATAAATTTATTATAATTCATGGATTGACAATATAGCTGCATTAACATTATAATTTTTTTTTCTTCATGTAATAAATTACTGTGTATTAATATATCTGTGGAGTATTTTTAGTTGTAGCCTTTTCTAAATACTAATTTTCTGAAGATTTAACTATTATTTGGATTTGCTTTTGAATGCTTATACTATACTAATTGTAGTTTCAACTTTTAATTTTGAAAGTTCAAGTTATTAATAGAATTTTTTTTAATCATACCTGTAACTTTATATAAGAAAAGTTTTGTAATAACTTTAATAACAGTAATTAAAACCAAAATTTCTTGTACTTTTACATAAAAAAAGTTTTGTAAAAATTAAACACCATTTGTTTAATACTGTTTTAACTTTTTTGGAAAGAAAAACCATCTAATAAATTTTTGAATCTTTTAAAACGTTCTCTTCTGCATGAACAATAATCATATTGCTGAAGATAAAGTCGAGAAAATAGTTGCCATTAGTTTATTTATAAAAAACAAATTGATATTAATAACTAAAAATTTGGCAAAATATGGCAAAAATTAAATCACTTTCGTTAAACTAATGCTATGTCATCAAAGTATTTATTGCAATTTTTTCTAAAAATTTATTTCAAAATATGAATATAAGCTTTTTGAAATGTCATTTTTATTATATAATTTTTTCATCTCTACATCATATCTAGTGGCTATGTATGTGCTATTACTCTTTGCATGACTTAAATTTTTAAATACCAATTTTATAATAAACTATTTAATATAATGCTAAATAATTTCAATAACAGGACATATCAATATGAACAATTTCTTTATGGATCTCAATATAAATGTCTCTCTCTCTCTATCTATAATTTTAAGATTTTATAATATGCATGAATGCTTATTGCATATGCTCAAAATTGCATAATTTAGGCCAAAACAATATATTTTTTAAAATTTAATAATACTTTCATTTTGAGCATATTTTATTGATTAAGAATATTTATTAGCACATTTACACCAAAAATTATCAATGAGTGTGAATTACTTAAAGAAGGTCTATATTATTTATAATTTTTTAGCTATGATTGTTTAAAATATTTTATAAATTATGCATTAATAAAATTATTTAGTGCTTGAATTTTTACTTTTAATTAGTGATGATCATAAATTTTAAACTGTTTTTTTAATTAAAATATAATAATTTTTTTTTTTAAACAGCTTACCAAATTCATTAAAACTACATTTTTATTTAAAGTAGAAGTTTTAAAATTTAGGTAATATTGCGTTTTCATAATTTTTATTTTTATTATAAATTAATCTATTGCTTTTTAGAAACATAATATTAAAATTTTACAATTCTTAAACCTGATACGTTGTAATACTCGGCCTTGCAATCAACGGTTAAGTGTTTCTTGAATATCGCCAATGGTTCAAAAGTTATCTTAGATTTTTTTTTCTCCATATAGGTCAATAATTCTCACCTTGTATTTATATTCATTTATTAATATGATAACTATAATTCATAGTTAATTGCTATTAATTAAAATGTTATGAATTAAAGAAGGTATTAATAATTTTTATTTTGTGATATAGTTTTTTGAGGTTTCACTTATTTGGCGATTTTTTTATGTGATATGTATTGCTTATTGTGTGATTTGGAAATACCGGTAAAGAACATTTTACACCTTTGTTATTATTGCACGCTAACATTTTTTTTTACTATCAGTTTGCTGCTTTTACAGCAGAATTTTGTTTACATTTTATATGTCTGTAGATGCTTTTGCAATTTTAAATGCATTCCATATATTTAATGCTTTATTTTTATATTGTCTTTGATTCAGATTGTTTTATAATTTCACAATGTACATGTTGTTGACTTCTTAGCAAAATTTATGAAATAAAAACGTTGAAGTTTTACATGACTTGTTTCCTGAATTGTTTTTCATATGTGTCTGGATGATTTTAATTTGTTTTGTTTAGAATTAACTTTGAGTTTTCTGATTTTTGTTAGATTTTTTTTTTTACCAGGTGCTACAATATTGGAGTCTAGACTCGTGGTGATGAATATTTCCCAGTTCGGTTATTTTGTTCAAGTTATTGAAAAAATTTTTAGTAGTTGGTTCGTGATAGAATTTCTTTTTAATAAATATTAATATAAAAATATGAGAAATTATCTTTCAGTTTTGCTTAAATAAAGCAGAAATTGTTGAAACTTGATTTCTCATTTTAATTCATAAAACAACTGACTCATACCTATTTTTTATATACTATATATTTTTAACTCTTGCATTATATTATGCTTACATTTTAACTTACAGCATTTTAAATGTATAAACAACGTTTTAACTTTCGTTTCCCGTACTAATTAGTATAATTAAAGTCATATGTAATTGATTAGAGAAATTTTAAGTATTTGATATACAGGAATATGTATGAGTATATATATGATTTAATTTCAAAATCGTTTTTTCTTTAAAGCAATGTTTTCTGAACGATTTCTCTAAAAGTTTTGTGAATATATTTAAAACTATTTTTATATTGTTACACATCTAGGTATTTGACATAGACATTTGATTTGACTGTTCTATAAAAAAATTATTGATTTTTTTTAATTATTATCATTTTTACTATTTGAAAAAATATGGAAACAGTCCAGAGATTTTAAAATAGTTTGGATAAGTTTTACATCTCAGTTTAGTAAGGGAAGCCATTGCCAGAGCTCTAGACTAACAATTGCGAATATTAGCCACCGGCTACCATGTCATGAAAAATGGTAGCCATTTTTGGTAGTGGCAATTTTGTCTCTACCTAAAACTATTTTACTATTTTTAGATTAACTATTCAACTGATATGACTTGAAAAACAGTGAGTTCACCATTTCATTATAGAATTACTTTACAGGCTCTGATTTAACGAGAACTCTTTATTTTACTAGCAAATCGAAAATACTTGCTTGGTACATTGTTAAGTGTATTGGAGCATAGCTTGTTCTTAACCCGAAAACCCCGGTTTTAGCGAGCAATATTTTTGTGATTCATAAAATTTCTGTGTAACCTGACCAGCTTAACTATCTTCAGCTGTAGGAAAATTACGCTTAACAATCTAAAGACAATTGAAAGTTAGTGTATAGTTGTAAATTCAGTGAACACGTGAACTTTTTTTAGAAAGCAGGAGTGCAAGTGATGTTTTTCAGGCCATGAGTCTTATTCGAAGAACTATTACAAGAAAAAAAGACAATAAGAGAGTTCTAAGCAAATTAACTAACTTCTTTTATACTATACAGAAATAATAAAGTAAATAAAGTAAGTATTTTGTTTATAATTTAAAAAATATGTATTAACTTTCTTCACGCTCCTCTTTTTTACGAGGACTCGTTTATAACAAGCAAATATTTCAATCCCTTCGCGCTCGTTATAAGCGGGTTCGACTGTACTTTTGTTTTGCGCATGCACCAACCAGAATATTTGTAACGAGTCAAAAATTTTACTTCCTTAGAAATATAATTTGATTAGTAAAATTTTATGTTTTGACTCGAAAATATTTTAAATGAAGTTATCAGAACACTTTTTGGTTTATAAATTAGCTTACATCAATTGAATGTTAAGTGTGCAAATTTGGAAGGCCAATATTAATACTTATATTTTTTACAAAAAATAGAAACACAGAGAAAACAAAAATAGCGATTAATTTGGATATATTTTTGACAAAACCAAAAATTTAGATTCCAAATTATTAAGAAAAAATACTGATTACAAAATCGTTTTCGCAAAAAGATAAAATAATACATTCTGATAAGCTTTCTGTGCTCTGAATTATTTTTAAAAATATGCTATTTTTTTAAAAAATTGAAATGTGGTTTAGAATTCTTCATTCGTTATATTAGTTTACAATACGAAATAGCCCTATATTAGAATCCAGTTCTAAAAAAATAAAATTATTTTTATGTTAGTATATAAAAAATAAATTAATATGCAAGTATGCAAAAAAATATCTAAATAACATGCCTTCAAAAATCCTATTGTTTAAAAAAAAAAAAAAAAACAAATTTTTAGCAACATTTTTTATAGCTCATAGGATTTTGTTTTGATTAAGTAGTGATAAACTTATGTGGAAGCTTATATAATTTTGCGTTACTCATATCTTATTAATCAAAACTTTTATTTCCAACGTTATGCATTCCAAGTTGTGCATCGTTTTATTCTGAATTCCACTTCGAACAATTTATCTCAACAAGTCATATATCACATCACTTTTATGATGAATGAATTTTTCGCGTTGCGTTTACATATCAACATTGCTAGTTTGCGAACTCTAAGCTTTAGAAATTCATTAATAATGAAGGCTTTCTGCGTTTACAATTATAATAGTATGTGGAAATGTTTAGCATGTGGTGAAAAACTTTTCAGGAAAAATATTAATTCTTCTAAGAATTTTTCGTTTTGCAATGTCATTGACGTTGTTAAACAATATTTTTCCTAACACAAATAAAATTATAAAGCTGGTTTGTAAAATATGTTAAAAATTACTAGCGGTAAATCTCTATTTTCATGCGTTTACCGCTCCGCTATCAGTAGCACTATTTTCGGAGCCGCATTTAACTATTTATAGTTAATTTAATTTATTTATTTTATCTCATTTTGATATATAAAACATCTAAAAACGTATTTTTCTTAATATAATAACGCAAAGTTACCGAAAAGAGTAACAAATAAGAATTAAAACCATTAATTTATTTTAAATTTCGATTTCTCTCTTTTTAGTTATGAATATGATTGAGTTGTGTTCATTATTACCGATTTATCGATTACTTACTATTTTGTTGACCTTGTAGGAAGATTGGTTTGTTTTTTTTTCTATTAATTTTATTACATTAAAAAAATTAAGATTTTTTTAGTATGTTTTATTAACATTTCTTTGTTATGATTAGTTTAGTAGAACCTTCGTTTCCTGACTTAAAATTTTGTCTCAATCTGGTATGGATTTAATTTGTTTTAATTTATAAATTGCTTTTTTTAATGTTAATGCAGAAAATCAGTGTAAGGGAAAATCCGTCACCATTATCTAATTTTATTTTACAGAACATTTTTGTTCAATTCATACTTAAGAAAGGGATATTTTGTAACATTATAACTGGAATTTTTTTTTTATCTAAATCGTAACGACTTTTGTTAACGACTCTTATGAAATTTTGCTACAAACAATTTATTTGATATAAAAACAATAATATTAAGATTAAAGAATGTACTAAAAAAACACTTCAGTAACTTCCTAAATAATGATCGGATCTTCACGTTCTAGGACTCAATCTTAATGGTTTGAAGGGATGACCTCAAATACGCTAATTAGTTAGTACAAACAGTAAGTTACGATATCAAACACAAAACAGTACTTTTTCTGATTAAACATAACTTTTTTTTAACGGACTCGGATTTCTGATCCCCAAAATATAGAGTTGCCGCAATCTAGGAAATATGGTCTCCATAGTTTGATCTGGAGAGCGAGCGTATCTCACGATATCTCAAGAACTTTTTAAGCGGATTGAAATTTCCTTTTACACAATTATAAAATTCGTTTATCCAAAGATGAAAGAATTACATTTTAGTAAATATTTATTATTTTTTGTTATTTTATTTCATAATAATCGAAAAAATGTGAACTGCAAGATATACGATTTTTTGCATCATTTTGAAGAATGTATTTTTTCAAGGCAAACTACAAAATGTGGGCGAAATAGGTTGAATAGTTCCTGAGAAATCGAATCTTAAAAAAGTCGTATATTAAAAAATTAAATGTGGAATGTAAAATGTTTTGAAAAATACCTAACTGCAGCATTCGTTAGTTTGTTCAAGAATTGAACATTTAGCATATTCCGTAGTGAATGCTTTTTTCTCTACTTAAACTTAAGACATTACTAAGAGTTAGTCTTTTAAACGAGCTATATGATCGAGTAAAAATAGAACTTTTTATTCTCTAAAAATTTTTGATATTTACTTTGACGAAAAGAATTTCCCGGACATTTTATATTTTTCTCAAATTGGCAGAATTTATTGTTTTCCAATCTCGTCCGATATATTTCGACGTTTCTTTCTCTGCCTTTCTTTTTTCTCGGAATTTCAGTTTCTGTTCGTTATAATATTTTTTACTTAAGCAATAAAATGAAATCGAATGCAATTGGCATAATGTTTGATTGAAAATATTATAACTATATATTTATTGCGTTCAATGCCTTATGCTCAAAACCATTTTATTTTTTAACTATCAGTTAAATTTTAAGTGGTTGATGAAATTTAAAAAAAAAAATATATAAAACTTATAAGAAAGAATAAAACAAAGACGAGGATTAATTAGTTAAAATTGGAAGCATTGTGCTATCTTTATTATATAGCTGTTTACTAAGTATGATTTCTATCGGTTTTTCCTAGGGTCTGAAAGTTTTTGCAATTTTTAATTTGCTAAGGGAAATTCGTTTTTGAAAATTGCCCGTTCTGAAAATTTTTGAATTTCACATATAAGTTGAAAGAAATTACATTTCTTTAAATCAATGGACGTAATTCCCTTTTTTTTCATAAAAGTATATATTTGCATATATTATATTAGGCACAGGTTATAGGCACTAAAAAAACACACACGTATATATTTGATTTTAAATGTTAGTTTTTAATTAATAATAGCAAGTCTATTTTATGTCGCGAATTTTTCGAAAGTATCTATTTTTGATTGTTTAATTTCTTGAATTTTTTGCTTTTAAAGGTCAGTTTTTGAGAGTAGTAGTAATACTCCTTTTTTAATAATTATTTTTTATTATTTTATTCTATAGTTATCAAAAAGAATTTTGAATTGCAAGTTACACAAATTTTTATAACATTTTATAACATTTTTTGTAATTTTAGATGAAAAATTATAAAATTGAAACAAAATTGGTCGAATAGTTCCTGCGAAATCAAATTTTATATATCCGACTTTCATGAAATTCAATTTCTCAGGAACTACTCAGCCTACTCCTTCAAATTTTATATAAAATTACTTTCTTTAAAACGATGTTAAAATTTTTATACCTTACAACTAAAAAATGTTTCGATTGCGAATAAAATAATTAAATAATAAAAATGAATAATTATTAAAAATTATTATTCTGCAGATTGTACACTGAAATTGGTAGATTTCCGGAGAAATAATTTTGGTAGGAAGACAATTTAACGTATAACGAAAATGTTTCTTAATTTTCCCCTGTTTGAAATAATTAGTTAATTCTGTTATAAGCAAGTAATAAAAACAAGTTTTGAATATAATCTTATTGTAAGAAGAAGTATATAGTAAAAGTAAAGAAACATATATTCATTTTTCAATATTTTTTTTAGATGCAAAATTCTTATTTTAAATGATGTAACAAAAAATTTAAGACTATCTCGCTGAAAATCCAGGATTTACAGTATGCTGTTATTAATGTCAACGCGTGTGTTAGTCGCTTTTTTTTTCAAACAGAAAATGTAATAAAAAATTTGTTTAAGATTATTTTAATTTTAAATGGTTCCAATTTCTTTAATGATAACCAGAATGCTGGCAAAGTAATGCTATATATATTTGTTTGTATTTATAGCTATATATATAACTAATATTTTTTTTGTATAGCGAATTTTAAAACAAAATTGTACAGAAAAAAATCATAAATTTAAAGCAAAAAATATTTTTTAATTATATTTATTATTGTGTAATTGAAAAAAGATAAGTTTTTGAACTATGCATGTATTAAGAATTAAAGCTTCAATTTTCATATAATAAAATTATAAGGTCTTTCGTAATAGCCTCCTTTAATTTCTGTTTTAAAATAATATTGTCAAAACAGTGTAAATATTAAGGCTTTAAACTTAATATTTTTTATCATATGAAGAACAAAAGTCATATCAAAATCTACTAAAGAAGGTGAAGCTGAAAACATTAAAATTTGTGTTGTTACCTGACAAAAGAAGTTCTAAAACGATTACAATAGTTACCTCCAAGTTTTATCAGATATCTTAAAGTAGTTTTGACAATTTTCTTTCTGCCTTTCTCCCTAGCAAATTGAAATATTTCGACAACGTTTTTCTCTTTTTCTTTGTTTAAATATAAATTTTCAACCCCTAATGTGTATATCTTTCTTGACACAGATTCTAAAATTATATATTAAGGTTGGTGATTACGGAACATTTGTATACGCATTCTTGTTGTTGCGTCGTTTCTTATCACACTTGGACAAACCCAAACATGCCAGACTTTGTTTGGTTCGGTTCAAATTGGCTTTTGCGACTTAAATCAGGAAGGTGCCCTTTCCGTTTGACAAGAGAGCACCGCAAGGGGTAAAGTAAGTCTTAGCTCAGAACCTCCCGGATAACGGAAGCACTACCCATTCGTGAAATCATTTCCGCAATTTTGACAAAGATCTGAAGGAAAATTTTCTCTAGATAGCTGTAGCCAAGATACATCTCAGCGACCGACCACAGTACTTTCGATTCCACAGGTTTTATGAGCACATAGACATTCTTAAAAAATTCAAATAAATTAATAGTCCGATAACAAATAAATAAATTAGTCAAATAGTTTTTTTCTTCCGAGTTCGAAGAATTAGAGAAAATATAAATTTATGAAAAATTTAAATTGGTTTAAGTTAAATGCAAATTAATTAAATAAAAATTAAAATTTAATGCAAATTTAAATGAAAGCAAGTAAAAGTGTTGAATTTTTATTTTGCGTACTATACATACTTAGTGATATTAATAATTCAGATAAACTCGTGCTTTTATATTTTTTACGAACGTAAATTTTAAACAAAACAAAGAGAGCCTCCTAAAACTTTCTAACGACCTTATCAGCTTTCTATTAAGAAGTAAATTACTTTCTAATAGTTTTACTAGATGAAGATACCTTAAAACAGCATCTAATATTTAAGAAAATGATCAAAGAACTGGACAAACTTTTACTAAACTTTTTAGAAGCGGCTATATAATAAATGCCTTTCTTAAGAATACGGTTACGTTTCATGTTATAAAATAACCAAAATCTAATCTTTTATTTATTATATTTGTCCTATAAAACAATTTGCTATTTTATGGCCACATCATAAAAATAACTTTTCAAAAGAATGTTCATCTAACTTTAAACTATGCAGCACCAAACTATCATAAAAAGACAACTTCGCTGCTGATAAATATTTATTTTACGATTTGGATTTCTTTTTCTTAACGCCAGCCATTTTTACTCTCTCGGTTTTATGTGGTTAATTTAGAGAAGTAACTATTTAATTGGAACAAACAAACACATCTTACTTCATTGGATTTATATATTTTTTATTTGAAATAGCTATTTTTCTTTATGAGCACAGATATAGGGGGGAGTCGGGTAGCCCCGCCCACTTAAGGACTATTACTTATATTTCTGTATAATATTGAGTAATAATCAAGATTTTTGTATGTTTCTATTGTTTTATCATTTAATTAAATAATACAAAAAGAATAAACCAAAAAAAGAATAATTTAACTTAAAAAAATAGAAATTTAAAAAAACATGTTTTTCAGCTCTTTTCAAAATGTGTCGGGTAGCCCAGTTACAAAAATTATGTTTTTTGATTGTTTTTTCAGGTGTAAATGAAAACGACCAATGTATTGACAATAGATAAACCTTATTTATCATTTTTATCACAAAATTATTTTTTTTATTACATATTTATATACTTTTAGTGAATTCTATCATTTATTAACAACAAATGTTATATTTTTTTATTATTATTAATGTATATTAATATATTATAATATTAATATATATTTATATTAAATATTTAAAGAAAATAATTTAATTTAAGTAAATCTTTGGAACCGTACATTTATCGACGAAATAAAAGTGGGCTGTGATACCTAACATTCATGTGAGCGGGGCTACCCGAAATCCAATTTTTTTGTAAATTTGTAATTACTCGAACAATTTTTCACAAATAAACTTCGTTCTTTGTGCAAACTAAACTTAAGACTACATACTTTAATGCTGTATGTATAGAAAAAATTATTTTTTTAATATTAAAATGAAGTTTAATCGAAACATTCAACCAATTTTTCTTAATATCATGACAACTGTATTCAACATATTTTCAAAACTATTGTTTACCATGTTACCAGCTGCATAAATACTTGAAACTTTGAAAATAATCTTTTTTTAATATAACAATTATTGTCCGATGGCCCATTGACTTGAAAAAATATTCTATACATATGAAATTGACATTGGGCGGGGGTACCCGCTGGGCGGGGCTACCCGACTCTCCTCTACTCGTAATTTGTGTGTGAATTGTATACTCGTGTAAAATGCTCGTGTACACAGTGCACAGATATACTCGTGTAAATGCTGTAAAATACTCGTAATTTGTATACTCGTATAAAATCGTCACCAAACGATTTATATTTTGCAAACTATTTTTATAAACTTATATTTTTACTTATTGTTTATTCTTCTAATTTTATATTGTTAATTTAAAGACTTAACAATTTAATTGGATACTTGCAACTCGAGAAGATGATCAAAGATACACAGACACGTGACCTATGATTTCAGCGCTAGCTGATCGCTTATAAACAAGATATCGTGTAAAAGTAGAGCTAAGTTTCTCCACATAAGTTAGAATGTTAAATAATTTGAAGTTAATTAAATTAAACGCCGTATCGCACATCAAAATTGTTAAAATATAATTCTTTCTCGTATATTACTTAACTTAAATTTATCATTTGTTTATGCATTTTATTGTAACCCTTATATATTTTTGTTTTACGCACCTGGCAACTTCGATGCGGAATTTAGTTTATGTGCCATATGACTTCCTGCCTGTCTTTGTGTTAATTAAAAAATATTTAGTGCAAGAATTGAAATCTTTGTGAAAGAATATAGAATTTGTCACTAATACAATGGGATACATGCAAGTGACGTAGTGTGGGTATCAGAACCCTGATTGGTTGTTGAAACGTGGCATTTGTTTACAATCATTAACTATTCTTTCCATTCTATTTTGAGTAAGCCAAGCCCCTCAAGCATCGATTCTCTTAAGTGGCCCATTCTAATTCCTTTCACAAAAATTCTTTTACAAAGATTTCAATTCTTTCACTAACTATTTCTCTCTTAACGTAAAGACAGGCACGAAGCCGTGCAGAACTAAAACTAATTATGCATCGAAGTTGCCTGTAAAGGCCTGTTTAGACGATCCAATTTCTTGGACAGAGATTGATTGATATTGATGGAAACTTGTTTTGCTTTGAGCTTGGACAGTGTAAAAAGTCATCCAAGAACTTGGTCCAACTTCTTGGACGATAGTAGAGCATGTTCTACTTTCCATCCAAGTTTTTTCTCCCTTAACCAATCAGCGTCTTAGGTTTTGTGACGTCAACAAGCAGGCAGCAAATTATGTCATTTTGTTGTCTGTTTTCATATATTTTAGTCCAAATAAATTTATCTGTTGCGGTTTATTTGTGTTATTATGATTTTATTTGAATTTATTTAGTAATTTTAAACTTATGTAAGTATTATTTTATAATGTTGAATATGAACAATGCGTATGCGCAAGTTTTTCTTCCGACGAATCAGTGACATTCAAGAACTTGTATAGTGTCAACGAATCATCCAATTTCTCTGACAGAGAAATCCCTCTAATTTCTCGGATTCAAGAACTTGGACCGTGTAAACAGGCCTTTACACAAAGCAAAAATATATCACGGTTACAATAAAATACATAAACAATGAATGAATCTAAGTTAAGTATAAGACGTAGAAGAGTAATAATTATATTTTAACAAATTCGATGTACGATATGGCGTTGTATTTAATTAACTACACACTAATTGAAATTCTAACTGATGTGGAGAGACTTAGCTCGACTTTAACTCGCCATCTTGTTTATAAACGATCAGCTGGCGCTGAGGTCATGGATCACATGGGTGGGTATCAATCATCCTCTTGAAGTGTAAGTACCAAATTGATACAGCGGCTTGGCTTACTCGAAATAGAATGGAAAGAAAGTTCATAACTTAAACAATTGCCACGAGATACCCAAACTACTTCTCTTGCAGGTATCCCATTGGAACAAGTACATATATCTCTTAATTTTTTAGAGAAGTTATTTAATGGAATGCTTGCAAGTGACGTAGTCTGGGTAGCTCGATTTTGATTGGTTGTTGAAACATGGCATTTGTTTACGTTAACAACTGTTCTTTCCATTCTATTTCGAATAAGCCAAGTCCGTCATGTATCAATGCATTCTTATACTCTTTCACAAAGATTTCAATTCTTTCACTATATATTACCTACTTAACACAAAAACAGGCATAAAGCGATCCAGAACATAAACTAATTATGCATCGAAGTTGCCAGGTACACAAAACAAAAATATATCACAGCTACAGTAAAATATATAAACAAATCTTAAACCTAAGCTATGTAAAAGACGCAGACGACTAGAAAGAATTATATTTTTGGCGAGATAGGTTGCGTTTACTAAATTCTGCATTTTAGATGGGTCAATCTTCAAAGATAAAATGTTACCTATCCTCTATCACATGTGACCTATGGTCACATGTGTGGGTATCCCAGATATTTTTTTCCCCCCTGGAAATGCAAGTACCCAATTGGAACACACACATATCTAACTTTATAAGATTTATATTTTCTTTAATCGGAAAAATACTATTTTTTTACTAACACACATTTTCTCATAATTTAGTGAAAACTTATATTTTGTAAACAAAATTTCAAGACTTATATTTTTGCTAATTGTTTACAGACTTATATTTCTGTGGTTAAATTAGAGAAGTAGATATTTGATTTGAACATATACACATATCTTACTTCAGTGGAT
Organism: Parasteatoda lunata; assembly: GCA_949128135.1. Classification (NCBI taxonomy): domain Eukaryota; kingdom Metazoa; phylum Arthropoda; class Arachnida; order Araneae; family Theridiidae; genus Parasteatoda; species Parasteatoda lunata. The sequence goes on from OX421979.1 coordinate 31,461,505, forward strand.
TTTTATTCTTTTATTCGAAAGAGCTATTTTTCTTTACTTCCACATAAGACCTTTAAATCGTCTTTTTACAAAGAACGGACGATACTCATTATTCAGCTCTATTTTATTTAGCTGTTTTAGGAAGAAAGGTGCGTAATATGCGATAGTTCCAATGAAATAATGCAATGAGAGCAATAAATGAAAACATTGTGCTTCGCAGGCGTCCGATTTCTGAGGGGGGGGGGGTGAAATTAAAATACACAGTCATAATAATTCTCTAAATTTAAAACGTAAACAAATTCCTAAGTCTGCAAGAAGAGTAATTATTTTTATCTCTTTCTTGCTTTTATCTTTGGTGAATTTAAATCGATGATGTATTATGAAAATTTTCTTTATATTTTTAAAATATTGGGCTGGACTTAGAGATTTCTAATTATTGAGGGAGACATCTACGTCGCCAACGACGCATATGATTCTAAAACAGTTTTTATACTACCGAATTGTGCTTTTCAAATTTCATGTTTGAAGAAATGAGTGGAAGAACCAGGTAAATGACACTTTTAGAGTGGTTATGCAGTGGATCACCTCCCATGTGGGTATTTATGGGAATGATATTGCTGATCGGCTTGCCAAGGAAGGGAGTGAACTTGCTTCTCCCCCTTCCTCTAAACTTCTAGTGTCTGAGGTTCACTCCCTGAAGTTAGCTAAGGTAAATTCAGCGTGGAAGCATCCACCAGATCATGATCGGTATGCCACCAAATGCCCCGGATTATCCCTGCAGTGCACTTGTCCTAGATTTGCTCAAACAGCTTTGTCAAGACTTAGGACTGGCCACATAAAGTATTTGACCTTCAGAGAGAAAGAAAAGACTTATGCCTATTGTCATTGCTCGGCCATCGCTTCTCCATCTCATCTTTTGGACTGCATTGGTGCCTTTGTGAGGCAACTGATGAGTGATGGAGAGACTGTCTATGACTTGCTGATCTGACATGATCTTCTGGACTTGGTCTAGGGCTCTAGACCAAGAAGATAAGCAACAACAACAACAGAGTGGCTATAATCTGGACAAAAAAAAAAAAAAAAAAAAAAAGCGGTATCCTAACTATTTTATTATATACTTATTAGAAAGCAATGCTAATAATTCTATACCGCTACCTACTTTAAATAAAAATCATGCAAGCACACTCAAAACAAATGCGGAGTAGTTATTCTAAAATTAAAATGAAAGCAATTGATACACTAAACATACCTATATTAATGTGACCACTTTATGTTATTTTCCTAATTCATAAACACCCCTGAAGATGTTACAATGCTTCATCCAATAAGCTTTTCATTTGTAAGAATTAAGAGAGCAAAGAAATTATATCAGCTTTTTTCCTGCTAAAAATTGATTTTTTTTTTAGTTAAGTAATATGCAGAGAAAAGAAAATTTTGCGTAAATATTTTCAACAACAAAGAAAATATATTATTTCTGGTTTTTAAAAGCTTTTCAATGAATTACGTTATAAGAAATCGAAAAAAAAAAATGATGTAATAGAATAACTAACTTAGGAAAGAAAAAGAACTAATGATAAAAATCGAAGATATTGTTGATAATAATTGATAAGTTGACGGCTTTCACGAAAGAAAATTATTCCTTCTAAAGATAATGAGACTATTTATTAGAAGATTTTATGTTATGGAGCAATTTTCTAGAGGGTTTCATTCTATATTAAAGCTTTCCCCTTTCTTGAAAAAAAAAAAAAAAAATCAAAAGTCATTTTGGATTTCTTTATTTTATTTTCAAAGCTTTTCCGGTGTTATTTAAATTTCACCGGAAACTATTCAAGCTAGGTTTTTTTTAATTTGCTTTTCAGAACTTTTATAACCATAAATAGAACGTTCCTTCTTTGTTTAACCTGTTAAAACTCTAAATTAATGCGTGTTGAGAAAACAAGCAAAAAATTGTTTGCTTTTTTCGAAAACGATTTTTTTTTTACTTCCGATTTTCATAAGAATGAATAATGCATTGCCATATTTGTGTTGATGAAACATGCTTCTTTCTTATTTTTTATATCAAAAAAAAAAAAAAAAAAAAGATGAAGAAGAAGAATGGAATAGAATCATCAACTCGCTCTACCAAACAAACTGAAACCATCTGCTTTGCAAATGAAAAACTTGGTTTGATTTTCGCAAAATAGAATACAGTTAAAAAAAATTTTTAGAATAAGATTAAAACAAATAAAAAAATAGAGATAGCATCAACAACTTTTTGGTTAGTTGATTTCAGTTTATTTGCTTGCTACGTGTGCGTTTTTGTTGCTTTTTTTCACATTACATTTACTAAAAATGAATTTTTAGAAAAACTCGAGGAAAAAGAAAAAAAAGTATCTAACGTATTTTTATAATGCTTACAAAAAAGCACAAAATTAAAAATCGCTCTAAAACAAACATAAATGATATTTTCTTGTGCAGAATGAATAAAATAGTTATGATTTAAATAAAAAATTATAATATTACAATCATTTGTGAATTTTGTAAACTTTCTTCCTAAAAATATTTAAAATATTTCTTCTTAAATTGTACTTGTTAAGCAAATTTTTATATTTAATATTATGTGTAAATCTGTAAACAAACCGCGAAACCTATTGCTACAAAATTAACTAAAAGGTCTCTACAAAATACAATAATTCTTTATTTTCTATAATCTTATATAATTTAAAAAATTGAGCATCTTCATTTTTTTTCTATATAATTGCCATTTCAAAAGATATATTTTGGTAGTTTCTGTGTCAGTATTTGTATGACCATATCATATAAGCTCCCCGCCATGACATCGAGAAAGTATTAAACTTTGTCTTTCACTTTGTTGTCCGATGAAATGTGACTATCCTGCAAGAGTTTCCATGGAATATCATTACGCGTCCACCTTTTAGTCATGCCTTGGCAGCAAGTAACTACCACCTGTTCCCAAGTAGGAAGAATGTTTGGTCGGAAGATGATTTAGTTTTGACAGCGAGATGGAAGGTGATTTTAAATACAAGGACATAGTGGCGACCTGGTATGGCATTAGCGTGCGAAAATTATGATAGCATAAAAACATTTTATATGGAAAAATAAAGTTTCTTTTATTGAAAATAATATGGGAAAAATATAGTTACTTTGCAGATTGCCTTCATAGATATTGAGCCTACTCCCCAACATTAACTCGCTGCCGGGTGCGCAAATTTTTTAAAGCAAACTTTTTCTCATTTTCAAATTTCAAAAAAATTGTAAAAATTATTAAAATATATTCTTTTGTAGTGGCAGATATCACTTTAAATACATAATGCTAAATATCCTTTAATCCTATGTATGAGAGTTACTAAAAGGAAGCTCTCAGTTCAAGGGATGAATTTCAGGGCAGAGAGCAATGAATCTGAAGGCAGCAGGCTAATTTTAAAATGTATTGGTGGATGCTTGAAAACAAATATATCTGAAGTAAGCGAAGATAGCTCCTTTTTAATACTAATATTTATTTAACATATTTACATTATATACAAGTTGGGTTGAATTACAAGAAACATCACCACAGCAGGTGATGGGAGAGATATTGGGCTGACTGCCATATGCGTGCTGGTATTTATACAATTCTAAGAATATGATGACGTCAGAACTCTTAATTCAGTTCACTTCAAAAGTAAGTAAAAACACAATTGATTAAAGACAAACAGATAATAAAATGAAATACACTTGATTTTACGATGAGCGGCGAACCCATCACCACACAGTATCCCCCCAGTAACAAAGTCACGATACCAATAATGATTGCTTAAAAACAATCATAAAATACAAAGTAGTAAATTGAACTATATGTCTTAATTGGGAAAAAATTTCTAACTTAGAAATTGGAATACAATTAATAGATACAAAATATTTAGATGCTTTTATATTACATACTCTTTAACTAAATATTTTGGGAAATGCACACGGCGACCAGATTTTGTAACAATTGATTTTTCTTCCTTTGTTTGAGATAATTTCTTTTCGACCATTGGAATTGTATTTATTTTTAATTTCTCAGAAATTTGAAAAGATGGTTTAATTCTATCTATTGAGACAGTTATTTTCTTACCATGAAAATCAATAACAAAGGTTTTATCAGAACGTTCAATTACCCGGTGTGGTCCGGTGTATGCAAGTGATAGTGGAGGACGAATTTTATCTACTCTTAAAAATATATGAGAACAAGATTTTAAATTAGGATTAATATAGAACTTATTTTTACTGTGTGCTGATGCTGCTACAGGACTTAATTTTCTCATTGAGGCCATTAAATTTGTGACATAATTTTCTGTTACTGGTGGAGATAAAGAATTAGCGTTTAAAAGATCCGAAGGTAGACGTAAGGAAGTACCATAAACAAGTTGTGCACAAGTTGCATTAATATCAGCTTTTAAAGCTGTGCGAATACCTAATAAAACAATTGGTAAAATTTCAGTCCATTTATTATTTTCTTGTGCTATTATAGAACTTTTAAGTTGTCTGTGAAAGCGTTCTATCATTCCATTACTTTGCGCGTGATATGAAGTAGAATGGATGTGGTTACTGCCCAAGATATTAGTGAGATTTCGAAAAAGAGTTGATTCAAAATTTCGGCCTTGATCGGTAGTTATAGTAACGGGAGTGCCAAATCTAGAGATCCAACCGTGAATAAGTGCTTTTGCGGTGGTTTCGGCAGTCATATCCGTAGTAGGGATAACTTCCGGCCATCTCGTGAATCTATCTATTATTGTAAGGCAGTATTGCTTCCCTTCAGAAATAGGAAGTGGGCCAATAAAATCCAGATGGATAAGGGAAAATCTTGCGTCGGGTTGAGCAAATGTGCTGAAAGGAGCTTTAGTGTGTTGGAAAACTTTAGCTCGCTGACATTTCTCACAAGAACGAACTTTATTTTTGATATCCACTTTCATGTTGGGCCACACAAATCGTTTAGATATTAAATTTGTAGTTGAATATATTCCAGGATGAGAAAAATAATGTAAATTATCAAAAATAATTTGCCTATATGATTTTGGAATAAAAGGTCTAGGGTACTTAGTTGAAAAATCACATATTAAATTAACATCTTCCAAAGAAAAGTAATGTTTTTCTAATTTTAAAGATGAATTATTGGAATTTAATATTTCTTTCGATTCAGAATCTTCATTTTGTTCCTGTTCTAGTTTTTTAAAGTCTAAATGGAGGTTTTGAAATTGCATTTATTTCTATTCGCGATAGAGTATCAGCAATTGAATTAGATTTTCCTTTTACGTGTTTAATATCAGTTGAAAATTGAGAAATATAATCAAGGTATCTGAATTGGCGCGGGGAACATTTTTCAGGTTTTTGTTTAAACGCATAAATTAGAGGTTTTTGGTCAGTAAAAATAGTATAACTTCTACCCTCTAGCATGTGACGAAATTTTTTTATTGACGCGTATATTGCCAATCATTCGCGATCGTATGCTGACCAATTTTGCTGACTTTTATTTAATTTTGTTGAGAAAAATGCAATTGGTTCCCACCCATTATTATGATATTGCATTAAAGAACTGCCGATTGCAAAATCTGACGCGTCAGTCCACAGACTTAAATTAGCACCAGGTTTAGGATATTTTAAAAGAGTTGCATCGGCTATTGCTTGTTTTGCATCAGAAAAAGATTTGTTTGAAGTATCGGTCCAAATTAACGGTAAATCAGATTTTTTGGATGATTTGTTACATTTCTTAATATTTCGTTGTCCTTCTAAAAACTTGGTTAAAGGTGATAAAATATGAGCTGCATTAGGAATAAAACGTCTATAAAAATTAAATAATCCTAGAAATCTACGTAATTGAGTAATCGTATTTGGTTTTGGAAAATTTAGAATTCCATTAACGCGATCAGTTAAAGGTTCAATACCTTTTTCGGAAATTTTGAGCCTAAAAATTGTAAACTATTCTGTCCAAATAAGCATTTAGAGGGATTTATTGTTAAACCATAATACTGCAGTCTATCAAAAAGTGATTTTAAATATGTCATATGCTCTTCGGGAGATTCGGAAGCTATTAAAATATCATCTAGAAAAGCGTAAACGCCTTCTAAGCCTCTAGTTACTTCGTCAATAAAGCGTTGGAAAGTACTGGCTGCATTGCAAAGACCGAATTGCATACGAGTACTTTCAAACAACCCGAAAGGAGTTATTATTGCAGTTTTATGTACATCTTCATTGGCTATAGGTATTTGATGAAAAGCTCGAATTAAATCAATGTGAGAAAATATTTTAGTTCCATGTAATTCACTAGTAAAATCCATAATATTAGGAATTGGATATTTATCTTTAACAGTTTGAGCGTTTAAAGCTCGATAATCACCTACTGGACGCCAGTCCAAACTATTTTTCTTGGGAACTAAATGTAAAGGTGATGAAAAATTGCTTTTGGATGGGCGCATGTGGCCTAAATCTAACATATGTTGAAATTCCATTTTTGCTATTTTTAACCTATCGGGCGCTAGACGCCGAGGTTTAGCAAAAACTGGTGAACCAAAAGTTTCTATATGATGTACAACATTATGCTTACTAATTTGGTCTGAGCAAATAGGTTTCGTTATTTCAGGATATTCATTTAACAATTTTTCATAATCATTTTCACCAAGAACAGTTTTAATTGAAATAATGTCAGCAGTTTTAAAAATACAATGAGAATTTAAATTAGTATTAATATCATTTAGACAACGTTTTCTAATATTAGGTTTTAGATTAAAATAGTATAAAAAATCTGCACCTATATGATTAGTTATATCACAAATATAAAATGGAAAATTAAACTTTCGTCTAAGACCGAAGTCTAAAGTTAACAATTTCTTACCGTATACTTTTATAATGGTATTGTTCGCAGCTTTAAAGGTCTGTATCGGAGAAAGAGTTTTTTCTTCTTTATTTGCTGGAATGATTGAGCAGTCACTTCCGGTATCCACTAGAAATTGTTTGTTAGATTGTCTATCTCTAATAAAAAGGCAACAATTTGTTGGAGGCAAGATGTTAGTCGCACTCACTCTTGCCTTTCTTGGTTTTTCTGATAGATGCAGGGTTTGACACACTTTCTAGCTTCCGATTTAAATTTTCGATGATAGAAACACATTTTGGAATTTCGATGTGGAGATGAGAATTGGCTTTGGTGATTATGAAATTGTGCATAGTTCCGGTTGCGAGACCTACTGCGTGTCCGCAATGCTGCTACTTCTTTTCGTAATGCTTTAACTTCTTCTAAAAGCTCAAAGGTGCATTGTTGATTTGAAGAAACTTCGCTAATTTCACTTGAAGTTGACACTTCCATTACTTTATCTGCAATTTCAGCAGCTCTTGTTGCATTCAGCGAAGGAATTGCGGCCAATATTGACTGAACATGCTGCGGCAGCTGATTTAGAAATAATTACAAAAGTAGGGAATCTGAGATTTCGTGAGATTCAGCTCGTCTTTGCATAGTGCGCAAGAGTTCGCTAGGCTTTCGATCTCCTAGTTGCTCTCCGGAGAGTAAACGTCGAATTTCCTGGGACTTTGTTTCTCCGCAGCGTGTAATAATTTCTTCTTTCAGCTTTTTGAAAGGATCGTCTACGTCAGGAGTTATAATGACGTCCCTTATAACTGCGGCTACTTCGGGAGGAAGATGGGCGAGGCAGTAGTTAAACTTTGTTTTGCTCTCTGTAATCGGCTTCGGTGTCGCAAGCTGGAAAGTTGCTTCGACCATATGGAACCACAGGTGTGGATCGGAGATATTGAAGATGGGAATTTTTACTGCAGACGATTCCGCCATAGTTGCAGTTTTCTATTAATTAATCCATGACCAATACAAGAAGCAAAAACAGGAAAGTTGAAAACTAAAAGTTGCTTGTATCGTCAGACGTTCGGGTCACCATTGAAGTAAGCGAAGATAGCTCCTTTTTAATACTAATATTTATTTAACATATTTACATTATATACAAGTTGGGTTGAACTACAAGAAACATCACCACAGCAGGTGATGGGAGAGATATTGGGCAGGCTGCCATATGCGTGCTGGTATTTATACAATTCTAAGAATATGATGACGTCAGAACTCTTAATTCAGTTCACTTCAAAAGTAAGTAAAAACACAATTGATTAAAGACAAACAGATAATAAAATGAAATACACTTGATTTTACGATGAGCGGCGAACCCATCACCACATATCTATACAGAAAAAGATTTTGGACGCCATGAATAATAAGTTGATTCCCCATTTATCTAGCTTTATTTGTATACAGAATAGGCGCCTCAAGTTTGTGATTTTCCCACTCTCCACAATTTTCTCCTCCTTATTACTATGGTTCCGGAAAATCTTACTTTTTCCCTACGCCAATATATTCCAACTCCTTATGGAAAGGTGCTGCCGTGGGGAAAAAGCAAGACCAGAGGAAACTATGATAATGGGGTGGGGATGAAGGGTGGACAGAGGGGAAATTGTGTAACTTCCATATGTCTATTCTTCTTAAAAAAGTATAGATTTAAGAATAGCTTTCAGTTATCTGTAATTGAATATTACTAGTATTAGTTGATCCCACATTTATCACTTTTAATTAAGTTTAGGGATAGTTTTCAGATCATCCCGGCATTTTCACTAGTAAATAGTTCCCTAGGTTTAAATTGCTTTGTTAAAATTTAGACACAAAAAGACATGGATTGACATAATTTATCCAATAAACTATATTGCATATTATGTAACTGCCGATAGAGCAAGCACAGTGGACGGTGAGTGAGTATGGCAATTCACATGGGGAGAATTTTAGATTTAAATATTTCTTATTAAATACAGTACTATCTCGATACAGCAAAGGATTAAAAATATAATTACTTATAATACAGCATAAACATATAAGAATAACATCGTAACCCTGACACAACGACATAGTAACACAAAATAGAAGTGACAACTACTTTTAACAAAGCATGCTTTTTATAAAAAATTAGTAATATCATGGACACAGAATGACGTAACTTACCCTATCTGTAAAAGAAAATATACCTGTTGCCAACACAAGACCGAAACTTAATTCTGTTAATTCAATATACTCAGAGGAGTAACATACCACTTCAGCAGAAACTAAAAAGTAATCGTTTCATTATTATTTTGATGTATAAACAGCGCTAGAAAAATCATAAAATGTAAGAATAAGAAAGGACTTTTATGGTTTTAATTGTATAATATAGCCATAGATTACGACATAATAAATTCAAGAGCTAAGGGAAATTAATAGCAAAATATTTTGCACATTACTTTATGTCATATTAAGATTTCAACAAAGTAGGTTGGAAATAATTATAAAGTCGGTACAGTTATTACATTGTAATCAATGTGAGATCCTTTGTTTTTGATTATATACTAGGGGGCTAAGCCCCCTGTTCGCTGCCGCTCACCAACCCCAAAGATTAGTTTGAAATAATTGTCTTTTCTTGGCAGAAAACAGTTTTTCTACATATAAGTTAAAATTATTCACTTAACATATATGTACTAAAAGGAATTCTGTTTGCTTACTCTTGTGCCTTTACTTCCCACGTCCAAATATTACTATTTATTAGTATTATAAACATTTGGATCTCTTGGTGAACGGAAGTGATTTCGAAGTAATCATTTTTTTAAAATAACATTTATATTCTTATAACATTATATTGTTCAAACAAATTTGATGAGTTCACAACCATAATTTAATATTCTCGGTAATAATAGCAGTACTGGAAAATAAGTTTAAATTAGGGATACAAAAATATTTAAAGAAAAAAAATACCTTTACGACTATTGTTAATTTTATGCTGATGACAACCAAAACAATATGGAAATAAATGAGGGAAAACTGGACTTCTTTCATACTGTCACGTGATACCTTAGATTTCATTGGCTGGTGCGACACCATCATTAGATTTTTATATATAGTAAGATTTTCAATTTCGCATTCATGAACCCAGATAGAGTTTGTAAAATGCTGGAATCTTTATTGCTCTAAGGCATCTCGATTGCATCAATAAAATCCGAATTGCTCTTGAGTTGTCGGCCAGATCTGTAAACGTCTCTTACTAATATGCCCCAAAGGTTTTTTGCCATATTGAGATCTGGGCTACGAGATGACCACTCAAGGGATCTAACCTCATTTGCTTTCATACAGTATTTAGTTGAGCATGAAGTATGGACTGCCGCATTATCTTGCTGGAAGGTTCAGTGTCCAGATGTTATAAGAGGAGCAACAGGCAATAAATTATCCCCTAATATATTTTGATGCGTTATTGAATTCATTTTAGTTTGTACAAATATAATTGGAGTTGTATACCGCTTGTTGCAAAAGCGGCCTAAACCATAACAGACCCACCGCAAAATTGAGGTATGGAAAATCAGTGTAGTTCAGTCTGTAAATCATACGAGAAATATCGACAGCCATCTTGTTCATCCAAAATAAAGTTCTTTTCATCAGAAAAACATCACTCCAATTCCTACCTTTCTTAAAATATTTCTTTGCAAATGCTAATCGATCATCTTTGTGTAATTTAGTAAGCGGAGGTTTTCTTTTATATTTTTAAATTGAATGTTTGGATTACTACTCAATAATTTCGAACTGTGTGGTTGCTGCATAGTAACTGCATTTCATTTTTAATTTGTACAGATGACATCTTATGATGACAAGCAAGCTTCCAGATTCGTCTTTTCTACTTTGATGAAATTTTCTTTTGCCTTCCAATATGTTGTTTACTGTTACTGTACTTTCAGAGCTTTCAGGATTCCTGAAGCACTCCCTCCTTGGACCCTCCTATTTTTCTTGCAATTTGAGAACCAATCAAACCCATTTTTTAAAAAGTTAAAATTCTACATCGTTTGCATTCCATTAAATGAGTTTCCTTTATTGTATTGCACGTGCAAGCTGCGAAAATCTGCTGTTAACAACTCGGATTTATTTCTTATACTGGAGGAAGCAGCTTTATCGCATGTTTTATGCCTGACAATAACGTAATTAGTATCGACTTCATACTTTTTTTCCAAGTTGTTTTTCAGTGATTATATCAATTTTGCCATGATTCAATTAACATGCATAATAAAATTAAAATTGTCATGCAAAGCAATTAGGCTCTAAATTTGCAGGTGGAAAAAAAAATTGTATATTCAGCTATGATAGTGATGTTTTGCATTTGGTGACTTGTTGCTTTTTCCAGCACTATATCAAAATTATTTTATTCTTTTAATGTAAAAGAAAAGGATTCCTGCAACAGCTGTTCCTGTAACACACGTTGAACAGCAGACCAGATCTTTTGGGCTTAGGACTATTATGTTGAACTCCGTAGCCTAGTAGTTTTGAACCCAATCGAGAAGACAAGGGAACTCCTGGATCAAGCAATGGGAGAAATTTGCCTTCGTGGAGAACTTTTTGAGGGAACTAACCCGCATTTGCGTTACATGGAGAGGAAAATGACGAGAACTTCCCACGGTTAGCCTGACGGCAATGGGAACTGTAACCCACTGAGGATATTTCATGTTAGCATTGTGGTTGGGCGCAAGCCGGATGCGAAATTCGTATAGACAATACATCACACTGGTATTCGAACTCGGTTCACTTCATTGGAAGACGAACGCTCTATCCCCTGAGCCATCACGTCTCAGAAACAGCTGATTGTGGGATAGGGGGATGGGTAATGGTGATAGAGACTATTTCGTGACTAATAGCATGATTGTGGTAAAAATTGCGCTCAAGCTGCCTTTACAACCAAGAAAAACTGGTACACATCGATCTGAAGCTATGTGGGCTTCAAGCCACCAATGAGGATTGAACACCAGTCCTTCATAACGACATGTTGGTACCTTTAACCACATATCTATCACTGCTCTAGTTTTTTGCAATGATTTTAGTTTAAACTAGTAAAAAATTTAATCTTTCTTTTTAAGTACTTAAACGTATTTGAATTCTTTAATGCATATTTCTTAAAGGATGTTAACACTCAAATGTTAACAATGTACTAAAATAGTTACATAATATTTCATTTGTATTACATTTTATCCGTTTTATTCTTTGGTCATATTCTTTTATTCTCACTAAAAAAACTGAAGAAACAAAAGAAACTTAAAAAATAATAAAATATCAAAAAATTTCAACGGCATTCCAAAAATAGAAAAAAAAATTATTATTCCAGTAAAGTAAGGGATTTAAAACTAACGAATTAAAAATAAACATAAACAGCAAGGACAGTAAATATATTTAATGAATCGCTTTTTAAAAATAATTTACCAAAAGATTCTATGCGTGAAATTTTTTTTTCTTAGTTTTCATTGAAAGATTTTTTTTTTCTACTTGAAGTAAAAGAATTTTTCCTTAATTCTCCTGGAAGTTATTCAAGAGATGTTTTGAACAGTTTTTTAATAAATGCTTTTTATATCTTTTCTTTTGTTTTCACACATTTAATAATAAAAAATGATTAAAATCTTTCCCCTACTTCTTTTCATGCGTTTAAAAATTTTCGTTTGGCATTCTACCTATGAATAATGTATGGATGCGTTTCAGGTATAAAGTTACATTTTTTATGGCATTTTTTTAATGAGTTAAAAGGAAATAATGCAAGTATGAAGAAAGTTTGCCACAAGAATGACAGTTTCAAAAACATTTGTAAAAAAAAAAAGATTATAAAAAAAAAAAACATTTTTTAAAAATAGTATTTAAAAGTCTATCCGTATGTTTATTGTATAAGAATTTATTGTTACGTGTTTATACGTTGCGAATTCATTGTTACATTATCTAAACGGAGTTTATTTGGGAATAAAGCGTACAGGAACAAAAACAGTTTTTGACTATGATCAATCCCTATTGACGGCAATAAAAACAGAGGAGAAATTAAAGTCACGTTAAGCCAGTTCATTTATTAAGGATTAAGCGTATAGGGACAAAAATAATTTTTTTTTCATCTCCAATTACCATTGATGCCAATAGGAACAAAGGAAAAATTAAACTCTCCTAAAACCAGTTTATTTAGGAGTAAAGCTCGCAAATATATTATTTTTAATCTGACCGATTACTATTGATGTATTCCTAAACCAGTTCATTCAGGGATGAAACACAAAAGAAAAATAACTTTTTTTCTAATCTATCAAATTACTATTAATGTTAATAAGAACAAAGGAAAAATACATTAATCTGAAACTAATTTTTAGGGGATAAAACATCAGGAGCAAAAACATTTTCTGACTGTGATCAATTACTATTGACTTCAATAAGAACGAAGGAAAAATAAATCCTTCTTAAACCTGTGCAGTAAGGGATGAAACACAGGAAAAGTATTTTTTTTTCTAACCTGACTAATTATTGTTGTTAATAAGGACAAGGGAAAAATTAAATCTACCTAAAACCAGTTTATTTAGGGATAAAGCCCACGGGAGCAAAATTATATATTTTTTTTAATCTAACCGACTACCATTGATGTTAATAAGAACAAAGAAAAAATAAATTCATCTGAAACCAATTTGTTACGGGATTAAATTTATACAGGAACAAAAACATTTTCTGACTCTGACCAATTACTATTGACTCCAATAAGAACAAAGGAAAAATTAAATCCATCCTAAACCAGTTCGGTCAGGGATGGAACGTACAGGAAAATTATTATTTTTTTTTATAACCTGGCTAGTTACCATTGATGTTAATAAGAACAAAGGAAAAATTAAATCCATCCTAAACCAGTTCGGTCAGGGATGGAACGTACAGGAAATTTTTTTTTAATAACCTGGCTAGTTACCATTGATGTTAATAAGAACAAAGGAAAAATTAAATCCACTTAAAACCAGTTTACTTAGGAATAAAACTTACAGGCACAAAATCATTTTTTTTTTTACTCTGACCAATTAATATGGATGTCAATAAGAACGTAGGTAATCCACATAAAATTAGTTTATTTAGGAATAAAACGTCTAGGAATAAAAACGTTTTTTAATATGACCAATTACTATTGAGGCCAATAAGAACAAAGTAAGAATTAAATCCACCTAAAACCAGTTTATTTGGAGGAAAAAGATCGCAGTAGCAAAAATATTTTCTAACTGTGACTTATTAAAGTGGAGTCAATAAAAACAAAAGAGTAATATCCATCTAAAACTAATTTGAGGCTAGAGCTTACAAGCGAATCTTAAAAAAAGGTAAACATATTTCAGTTTTAAATGAAAAACTGGTTTATTATGGTTTAAGTCTATTTTTTGCTTTTCCTTATCTCAATAATGATTGGTCATAGCATAAGAATATTTCCGGCCTCTAATGTGCTAGGCCTTTAAAAAGGTTTTTCTTTTATATTGAGGGGGGTCATAACAACACATCCTGTAAATGATAGAAGGGAAAACATTTGATTGCTTTTATTTATTTATTTTATTTAAGCAAACTTAATAAATTGCTCTTAGCCTTACTATTATAGTTGAAGTATGTAACTCATGATAACTGTATATGATTTGAACAAAATGTTTATAAGGAGAAAATTCGAGTTTTTACATACTCAGTATTGTCTAGCTACAACAAGAACTCCTCTGACTGAAAGTCTGAGGATGTTTATTGTTATGGAACCTAAAGTAAAACCATTTAAATGGTTTTACTTGTTACCATGACATGAATTTTCGAAACATGACTCTCCTTACTTACAGCTAATGCGAAACGGTGAATACCCATTTACTTATATACTGAATACCCATATTCGAAGTTTCGTAATCATATTTTACTGCCACCACGTGAGTCTGGGGTCTGAGAAAGTTCTCTTGATAGCTGAACAGTACTTATTTACAAAGATAACAAACAAACACGATATTGTTCCTTATTAAAAGTAGAACATTATTACTTAGCTCAAAACTGGATAATTCTAACTTTGAATATAAACTACAATGAAATAAAATCGATTATTACAATCAATATTTATTATTACAGTACTTTAACACAAATTTATTTATGAAGTTTTTATTTATTTATTTATTTTTTATATATTTTTTTTTTTATAACGGCAGGCACTGAACTTTCGTTTTTCGCCATAGAACATGCCGGAAGTGTTGCTCATTTATCGTTACCCAGTGGGCACCTGTGAACGAAAGTCACGGAGGCGAGCAACGTTACCCACGCCACACTGCCACAAACCCGTTTATAGGGTGGGCCACATTCACTCATCAGAAGACAACACAGAGAGAGAAACATCCATGCCAAGAGCGGGATTCGAACCCGCGGCCATTGCTTTCGCAGTCAGCCACGCTAACCACTCGGCCACCTGGCCGGCTTATTTATGAAGTATATTAATGTACAGTGCGAAAAAAATATAAGAAAACCCACTCTGAATAACTTTTTATCTAATGATCAGAATTTTACGTACTATGACTCAATCTTAATGGTTAAAGGGGGTGACGACAAATATGCTAATTAATAAGTGAAGACGATACCTTAAGTTACGAAATCAGACAAAAACGAAAGGTTTCTCCGAATATACATACATTTTACTCGACGGATTATGGAACGGACCCCGAAATATAGGGGTAACCGCACTATAGGAAATATGGTCATGAAAGTGAAGTCAAGTGAGTGGTTGTAAATTTAGATATCTAACTGTTAATTTTACTTTTTGCGTATTTTCCCATGTTTCGAGAAGTTTTGAAAAGGTTCAATTTTGTCAGCAATAAAGAAATTCGGTTATTCTACGATAACTCCATGCAAAAAGTAGTCTTTGATAATTATTTATTATTTTTTAACATTTGTTAAAAGTCGAAAAAATTTGGAATTGTTAAGGTATGCAATTTTTTACACCTTTTTTAAGGATGCCATCTGAATATGGCAAAATAAAATTTTTTAGAGAAATCAGTCGAAAAGTTCCTGCGGGTTTCGAACGAAACTTTGAAAAATAAAGAAGTGGTATGATAAGTTAGATGAAAAAAAAAATTTAATTTTATAATATTTGTAAGCATTACAATATTTGTAAAATTTATGTGATTATATTTAGATGCAAAATTTGTGGATTCAATTTTTATTATTAATGTGAAAGCTGGTACCAAGAAATTAGCACCTTTTTTAAAGGAAAATTGTTTCCGGTTTTTATTTTTCCAAGGAATGTGCGAACCCTGGAGTTCCTGAGTAATCGAATGTTTATTAAGTCAGATATTTAAAATTCGATTTCTCAAGAACTATTCGACCGATTTCGTTCAAATTTTGTATTTTGTCATATAAAATTACATTCTTTTAAATAATGTCATAAACTGAATACCTAACAATTCAAAATGGTTTTGACCTTCATTAAAAGTTGTTAAAAAATAATAAATTATTATTAATATTTTTTTTCTCGCAATTATTTTTGAATAAACGGAATTTTTAATTGCGTGTTAAGTTATTCAATTCCCTTAAAAAGTTTTCGAGATACAGCGAAAAGTAATTTTATTTTATATTTCGGGGACTAAAATTTCGACCGATCTCTTCATCGGACTGGGACTATATATATTTTGGATGCAAGAAATCCGTCAAATAAAATGTATGTTTACTTAGCGAAAGTATGCTTTTGTATCTGATTTCATATTTTAAAATGTCGTTTCACCAACTAAATAGCATATTTAAGGACACCTCCTCTAACCATTAAAATTTGGTTCTTGAGTAAAAAAAGAAATTGATCATTAGATCAAAATCACTTTTTGATCATAAGATCAAAAAGTTATTTAGGGTTTTTAATTTTTTTTCTTTTTTTGCACACTGTCACGAAAAATTTCTTTTAATGACGAGGAAAAATTGTATTTTAACATTTAAAGTAGCGAATATTGCAACAACAACAAAATGCTTTGATGTTTAAAATGAAATAAAAATAAAAAGAGTTTAATTTCTTTTTTAAGTTCATTAGCTTGTAATTTAAATTTATTTTTAAAAATCGTTTGAAGATTAGCAATCTATTTTTATTTTATTACCTTTCCCCGTTTGAAAATCTTTTTTTACGCTAAACGATAAGAATAACAAAACGATAAGAACAACAAAACGATAGGAATAACAAGAAATCTCTAAGTTTATTTTCTAGAAGAACGACAAGGCGCATACATCATTGAATTTTGGATTGTTGGGGGAAAAAAATGCATGGGAATAAGAAATAAACGAGATAGTTGGTTGGAAGAAATTTTCGTTTATTCAACCAATCACTTTATCACGTGACTTAGGTCGGAATGAGTTGTTTTTCTGAATGACTTAGTATTCTTTTTTCATATTTATTCTTCGAAAAACTTGCGGATGATGTTTTGATAAGAAAACAAAAAGAACATGAAAGAGGATGTTTAAACAACGAAAGTAGGTAAAGCAATTGTATTTCTAATTAGTAATCTGAAAATTTTATATAACAATTTGAATAATTTAAATCGGTGCCTTTTCGTTTTTAAAATTAGTATTTTTTTATACCTTCTGAAAACAAACTATTTTTGGATTTAAAAAGATATTTAAGGTTTTTTAACACTTGGAAATAAATAAAATAAGTTTAACTAATGATACTGTTATTTGTTAATTTAAAAACCTTGACTTATTTATTCTTTACGGGCACGCGTTAACTATAAGCCATCAAAGATACGTATTAAATAAAAATAAAATTATAATGTTATAAAATTTTTATATTAGAGAAAAATGTGGGAGAAATAGTTTAATTTATCTATAACACTTCTCTTAAAATTGTAATAGTGAATAGTCGCTATTAAAAATCTTTTAAATTATATTTGAACTTATGTTACGAATAAGCTAAAAAATTGTAGTCATTTTAACAATAACATTTAAGACAAATTCGGATTGATTTAATATACATTAAATCAAATGCTACAAATCATTTAACACATTAAACATTTAAAACATATTCAATAACATTTAAAACAAATTCGGCGATTTCTTATGGCAGATTTAATAGTTTACTTAGAACGTAAGAACTGCAAAGATTGTTTAAAAATATTCTAAATAGTTTTAAAAATATTAAATAAAAAATATGGGAGTTTGTTTATAGCTGAAAATAAACACAAACATTTTCAATAAATGACCGAAAAAAATAGCAAGTACGTTATTGGGGTATTTATTAGAAATTAGTTATTTATTGGAATATAATTGAAAATTTCATAATTGAATCCCTAGGTGGAATACATTAATCATAAGCAGAAGGATCAAATTCAATAGTGGAAAGCTTCTAAAAATAATTAGCGGGTAAAAGTAAGTAAAATCATCAGCATATAATAAATATTATTGTCATTAATCAAACTGAAATTTCCGGTAAACAATCATAATCATAATTTTGTAACAAAAATTGAAGCGGTTATGTTACAATATTTGTAATTATCATGCGGCAATAATTAAAATTGTTGGTATACATTAATCATTGAAAGTATTTGAATACAACAATGATCTTAGAATGTAACAATATTTTAAATCATTGACGTGTAACATAATTGAAACTTTTGACAGGTAATAATAACTAAAATCATTAAAAAGTAGTTGCAATAGAATTCAAAAATGAATTAGCTTAATTGTAAAACTTGAAAATTCATTTAATTATTTTTTATTGAACATTGCCAATTCCTTGAGAAAAAAAAGAAAGAAAATTATAAATTTGAATAACAGTTGAAGCAATAAAATTAACTTAAAAGAGTTTTCAGCGAAAAATGTTTCAAAAGAGAATATAAAAATAATACACAATCATTATCTTTGATAAAAAGAAAACACTCTATCAGTTTTAATAACCTAAATATCTGACTTGCATGGGAAATTTTTTTTTAAATCTTAAATCAAAAGTTTCTTAATGACACCTATGTAGTTTAAGTATAAGTTTAATTAATATAATATAATTTATAAGGAAAGTGATGTATGTATTAAGGTAAATTTTCAAAAATTTTATTAATAAAAAATATTCTATAAAATATTTACCCAGTTTTCCAGCCGATTCTGAATTACGATGACGGATGATAAATAGGAAATTCTTCGAATTTGTAAATTGAGCGATTGCAATTCACGTAAAAACAATCATAGAGCACTAGGATACCCAAGATTTCTTCTCCCCTAATCCAGCGACCTTACCGATCCGCCAAACGCTCTTAATGGGGAGTAGAGTTAATGGGTTAGAATCCAAACGGAATTGTGGCTGTACGCTTTTATGGAATTTGTGGAATTTGTTTTTCAATTTTGCTTGATCTTATTAAGACGTTCTTGTAATGATCACTCAAGCCTGAGTATGTATTCGTTATAAAAAATAAATAGACAAATAGGAAATTGCAAATTGAATGAAAAATTTAATATACGAGTATATTACAGTCAGCCTTATGAAGAGAATCAAACCCGCTACCTCCACTCTCTGGAGCGTCTGGAGGAAGGACAATACTTTTCAACAACTAAAGCTCCACCAATGAGATGTGCTAATGCATCTTAAGTTTGTCTTGCTTTGATTACGCAATTCAATCATTCGCATGAAAGTTCTTTGCGCAGTGACTTTGAGCATTCAAGCCCGGGCTATTGCGTAGTCCAGCTATACGAATCTAAAATTGCTATAGAGACTATGATTAGTTCAGGACTTAATTATCTTTCAGTCCTCCCGACCTAGATCCCTATGTCGTTGAAATCCCTAACAGTAATACTAAAAGTCACCGTTGAATCACCAAAATTACCTGAGTGACCAAGAAATCAAGGTTTCATATTGCTAAAAAGTAATCCCGAAGTCACCAATTCTCTGTGCTTATAAGAGAATGAAAAATTGTTTCTAGAATTGAAATTGCAGCTTGAGCATGGGTTGTCGAAATATCAATGCTCGGCAATAGAGAAGGTTGCAGATCATGTTCTTAAATCATTGAAAAACCTTCACGAGCTTAGAACTTCTATTTGGGACAGGGGTAGCTTTTATGATCTCGGACTATCACAGAAGTGATCACAAGTTCG
The DNA here is from genome assembly GCA_949128135.1 of Parasteatoda lunata. Taxonomy (NCBI): domain Eukaryota; kingdom Metazoa; phylum Arthropoda; class Arachnida; order Araneae; family Theridiidae; genus Parasteatoda; species Parasteatoda lunata. The sequence continues at coordinate 31,481,387 of OX421979.1, forward strand.
TACCTTAAAATAATAGAACTTAACCTCTTTAGAATCGTCGTAATCGCATTCTCCCTTCACAGCCCATAGTTTCATATACAAAATGATTCCTTCTGCTCTAGCGGATTAAGATCACATAAACGAGAACTCAGTATGGTACTCTTGTATTATATTTTGCATTAGTACGTTTACTTACTCTTTAGTACATACTTTAGGAGTATTCGGGCCTAGGAAAAAACTTTTTTTTTAAAAATTTTACCGGTTCAGAAGGGGTTAAAGGGCTTACTGAAATGTCACGATTATTTAATTGTTAACTGATTGATTGCAACTTAAATGCTTGGTTAGAAGGCTAATGGTGACCCTGAAGGGTTGGAATCAAGTTAAACTATCTGGGATCTGGAGCGAAGTGTATTTATCGTTTAAAGTAAAATAAAAAAAAGCTCTGTAGTGTGGTAAGCGGGTTCAAATCATGCCGTTACTCTGCATGCATCTTTCTGATGACCTTCTCTATATTGCGCTATCTGTTCTTAAAATTGACACGGGCTTATAAGCCGCACTTTGTAATTATCATACAAGCCTGCAGATGTATATGCACGATAAATAAATAGATAAATTAATAAGCCTGTAAATTGGACTATCCTGTTTTCTAATTTTTGACTAGTGTTTATAATTAGATCTTTTTTAGTTCAATTTTGCTGTATAATTTTGGTTTGGATGTTAACGCTGCATTAGAGCTGCACTAATGGACTATTGGTGACGGTCTCCTTAATGTTGATCTGATCACAATACTGGCGCATGCGCACACTACACTGCTATAATTTTTTATTGGAGGGTATATAGTAGAAATCCAATGGCTTCTGTAGCACGTTCAACCACCACCTAACCGAACGTGGATTGTTCTGGCTCTGAAACCGCCAAGCACCTTATGATAAAGTGAATTCCAAACCATTAAGTCACGATCGGCTGCAACCAATTCTATAACATGAAAATAACTAATTAAAGGTAGCTAGAAGTTGTTAAAAATGACTAATTAGAGACACTCAATCATCAAATTAGATACTTTTAGACGGTCTTAATTCACCTCCACTTCATGATTAATCATGAGCATCATTCGTCAGACTTTGATATTATTTTATCTTAAATATAAATATGTGATCACTATTTTGACGTCAGATTTGATTAGGATTCCAAAAATGGACATTAAGGGAGTTGTTGACGAAATATCTTGAGTAGCAGACATGTGAATGTGACAGAGATGCGAATTTTTCACAATACGTTTTCTAAGTGAAGTTTTATGCATCTATCTAGATTTGAAAAAATCTATTTGTGAATTTTTTTAGCTGTCGGGATCCGCTAATCAAATCAAATCTTTGAAAAATGATAAAATAAAAAATAAACAATAATCTCCAAACTCATTATTTATTTACTTTTAAAAAAAAAATATTTTATTTTCCTTTTATGCTCTAAATTTTTATAAAAACCACAAAGTAATAATATCATTTCAAAAACCTAAAAAACAATTGCCTCGTATGCTTTGGAAAACTCGAGATATTTATGACGATTAAATTTTATTTCTACTTTAATGCATGCAGAATTGTCAAATAATTTCCCAGAAACTTGTCACAAAAAAGTTTGTGCCATAAACCTAAATTTTATTCTAATAAATATTTGCCTTTTTACAAATACCAACAATAAAAATATAATAACTGAAGCACTTAATGTGAAATATAAGCAAAATAAATAGTTTAAATCAAGAAAAAAAAATTAGAAGAGGGGTCATAAAAGAGGCAAAAGTGTAAAATTGTTTTATTTTATTCTGCAGTAAACTCACTGACAATAAAATTCTTGAGAATTTTTTTTCCAATGGTTAAAAATAATGCTCGGTTAAATGTATTTATGAAAATCCCTCGCCTCATAAATATTTATGTTTTGAAGTGTAGAGAAAAAAAAATTTCCGTTTACAAAAGAACTAAAATCCTTCCGTATCATTTATTTTGCTGTTGAAAGGATCTAAGGAATACATAATTTATAAAATCTTTTTTTGGTGGACATTTTTTTTCCATCCAGTTTTGAAGAATTATGAAAATGCTAAAAAATATATATATTTAGCTATGAATTTTTGACAGCATTTCTGTTCTTTTTGCGCTTCCAACTAAAGGTTTTATTGATGGAAAATTTTGGTGTAAAAATTTGGTTACTGAAAAACATTGTTGTATTTAATGACAGCGGAGGAGCTTTTTATTTGCGTTTATTTTTTATTTTATTTCTGTTTTATTTTGGAGGATATATCTTCGTGCTTTTATGCGCAAACTAATGAAGATTTTATTGTTGTAAAATTTAAGTGTAAAAATTAGATAATTGAAAAACTGTGTGGCATTTAATGACTGGATATGATTTTTTTTATTTGCGCTTACTTTGCTCAGTATTTCTGTTTTAGTTTGGTAGACTTTGACTTTTGTCTTTTGACTTTATTCTTTTTGTTTCAATGTTGGAAGATTAAATAAGGTTTCAATGTTGGAAGATTTAAGTGCAAAATTTCTTTTTTTGGAAGACTGCCAGGGAAATGTTTACCTTAATTTTTGATCATATCTCCCTGTTTTGATCTTATATGATCTGTTTTATTTTGGTTACAATATCTTTTGATTTTTTGCACTTATAAATGAAGCTTTTGTTGTTTGAAATTTAAGTGTTAAAATTCGGTTACTGATAAACCTCGTTGCATTTAATGACTGCATAGGAAACTTTTTTTTTATTTTAAGATTCATTTTCAGTAAATCTGTTTTATTTTAGTTTTGCATCCAAATCGAGCATTGTGCGCAATTCACATGTTTTTTTTTTGGTGCAGATTAAAAAGGTTCAAATTTTAAAAATTCAAGTATAAAAATTCGGTTATTAAATTTCTTGATTTGAATGACTGCCTGAAAACATTTTTTTAAAATTTAAATTTATTTTTTTAGCATTTCTTTTTTATTTTGGTTTTGCATCCAAATCGTGCATCCAGTGTCTTGTTTTTTTAAACATATAAATTAAGGTTTTAATTTTGAAAAATTTAAGTGTAAAAATTTTGTTCTAAAAAATTTATTGTATTTAATGAAGTCTTAGAAGCTTCTCTTTTACGTTTAATTTTGTCAGTATTGATGTTTTATTCCGGTTTTAATATCTTCGTATTTTTATGCGTATAAGGAAAAGATTTAATGTTGGAAAATATTAGTGAAAAAATCCGGTTATTGAAATGCTTTCTTGTTTTAAATGAATAATTTAATTTGCTATTTAATTTTAATAATGTTTATTTTTTGTTTTATTTTTTAATTGCAATAACTTTCTACTTTCAGTGCATTTTCGGAAAATTTAAGTATAAAAATTCGATTATTAAAAAAAGTATTTAGTTTAATGACTACCTTGAAACTTTTTGTTTTCGTTAATTTTTGACGTTTTTAATTTTTCTGTCTTATTTTGGTTGCAGTATTTTCGGGATTTTTGAACACATAAATGAAGTTTTTATTGTTTGAAAAAGGCACGCATAAAAATTCAGTTTGTGAAAAACTTTTTGTAGAAATAAGTGACTACAAAAGATCTTTTTCCTTGGATTTTTGTCAGTATTTCTGTTTTAGTTCACTTGCCTGCTTTTCATACATTCAAATGAATATTTAATTGTTAGAAAATTTAATGCAAGAGCAAAAATTCGACTTTAGATAGACTTTGTTGCATTTATTGACTGCCTGGAAACTTTTTAATATATGTTTATTTTTATCAGTATTTAATCAGTATTTTTATTCGTATTTTATCAGTATCAGTATTTATCAGTATCAGTATTTTATCAGTATCAGCTTCATTTCGGTCCCAAAATATTCTCGTAATTTTTTTGCAGATAAACGAAATTTTTAATTTTGGGAAAATTTAAGAGTAAACATTTTGTTAATAAAATTATTTTTTGTATTTAGTGAATGCTTAGGAGCTTTTCCTTCAAATTTATTTTTGACAGTGTTTCTGTTTTACTTTAGTTGTAATATCCTCGTCATTTTTGCTCAAATTTGGAGAAGGTTTTTAAGTTGGCAAATTTAAGCGTAAAATTTTGGTTTGATTAAAAATTTGAATTTAATGACTGCATTGGACTTTTTGTTTGCATTAATTTTTGACAGTATTTCTGTTTTACTTCAGTTGCAATACCTTCTGATTTTTGTGCACGCATATAAAGCTTTTATGGTTGGAAAAATAAATTTCCGTTTTAGTTTGATATTTTTTTTTTTATTTAATAATTATTTGTGATCCTAATGAAAATGCTGTTATTACTTCATTTAAAAAAAGGACTTAAAAAAATACCAAAAGCAATCTGTCATAGAAAATAATTATTAAGTTTTACTATTTGCGTTAAAGAAGTATATCATAAATATCACGAAACTATTAAAATGTTTTAAGGGGAGTCAGTAGGGTCAATAATACTTTTTCTCAGTATCTAAACAAGATTTTTGTTCACAAAATATTTACATCTACATATTTACTCTGTAAAAACTTTTAATACATATCTTTGGTAGAAAATTATTTTAAAAATTATGAACTGAGAATTTTTATTTTTTTAAAAAGTTTCACCAAAAATCTTTTATAACTTTAAAAATATTGACTGTTATCACTGTCATCGATAAAATACTGTCACAAACAACTACAGATAAGTTGAGCCCTGAAATTCGTTTCTTCTAAACTGCATCTAAGCGTTTCTTCTAAGTTGAAGCGCAATTTTGGTACCTTAAACCTTACTATCGTGTAAATTTTCGAAATTAATAATAAGCAAATTTGAACCACGTTTCTATCCAAGTTAAACCGTAGTTTCGTGCAGTCAAGTTAAAAAAAAGCAAGATAATCTGCACGTCAGGAGAGTGAACTAAAGTTGGGAACTCCTTAATGTTAATTTGATTTTTCGCGTATTTTGTCATGTCTCAAGAAATTTTTAAGCTAATTGAAATTTTTTTACACAAAATTATAAAATTTGCTTATCTAGAGATAATTTCATGCAAGAAATAAATTTTAATGAGTGTTTATTATTTTTTATTATTTAATTTAACAATAGTCGAAAAATTTTGAGTTGTAAGCATGTAATTTGTTATATAATTATAAATTATGTATTTTACATGGCAAAATATAAAATTTGATAATAAAATTTTTAAAAAATTGTACAGTTAAAATTCGATTCATAGTCCTAATCCTCCTCGAGTTCTTCTTCTTTTTTTTTTTTTTTTTTTTTCCTTTTTTTTTTTTTTTTGCTTAATGTACATTTCGGAGAAAATGGTCTAAAATATAGAAAAACTGAAACTTGGAGAGGAACACTGATTACAGATGAAAAATAGACCAGATGAAAGTATCTAAGATCTATTAAAAAACTGATGCAACAGAAAAAAATTGTTCTACAGTGTTATCTGAAAGTGCATAAAAACGACGTTTAATTTGTGCATAAAATGTAGTGAATAAATTATTTGATAAACTAACCTTCCTTAAATGAATCCTCAAATTTACAAATACTTTTTAACAACAATATTTGAAAACAAATTAAATCTCTATTTCTTAGTAAAAAAAGCCGATAAATACTATAAACCAAATATTTTTTATTACTCGTAAAAGTCGATATAGTTTTCTTTTAGCCCGTGTTATAGTAAATTGTAACTCAAACACTTTTTATAGTATCGAACAGTTTCATGAAGATGCAAATTGAATAAAAATTTTACTTCATGTTTTGAATATGAAGCAAGAGTTTCTTATCAAATCAAAAGAAGCATAAGTGCAAAATGTTATCAACTCTTTTAAACAAGTTATTTCAAAAACATTATATAACATAACGTTACTTTATTTAAAGCACGCTTAAAAGCAGTTTTCGTAAAATAGATTAGAGCTTTTCAGAAAGAAAGAATTTTTAGAAAATCAAAGAACCTTCTCTTTCTTTAAAGATAAAAAATTTAGGGTTTGAGGAAATAGATTTCTCTATATCAGTTAATTTAAAGATTTTCATCTTGTTCCTTGGTTAAATTTAAAGATAAAACTTAAAAACTTCGAATATTCAGTTTAATTTTATAGAGTCTATCTAAAGTATCGTAATATACTTTATTCTTATCAGAATTTATTGAAAGAAAAAAAAATCGAATTATTTTACGTCGTTTTTTTAAATTTTAACAATGCCTTTTATCTTTCGCTTTACATTACATACGCTATTACGCTTTATATCAACATTATTTAAGCAATTTTTTTTGCAGCAGAATCTCTCTATATTAAAAAAATCCTGTGATGCTTTTGCGTGCAACTTTTTGTGTTTAACTTAGCGTCATATTTTGTTTTGTATATAACTCAGAAACTTTGAAAAAATGAGGCGTGTAGAAAAATGTGTAAGAAGTACGATGCAATAGTCCTGAAAGAGTGGATACCACTTCTGGAGAACGCACTAGGTCTGCTCATCGGGAAGACTGATTGTGCAGCTCATAGGAAATAAAAAAAGTTTAAGTTTGATATGCTGAAGGAGTCATTTTCATTCATGAGTTCCACGTGAATTTGTTTCGAAATTCTAATTCCATCGAAAATTATTGGAATTCTAAGAGCTCTTTTTCCTTTTTTTTTATAATTTTAATTAATAACTAAAAAACCACTGTTTTTTTTTATAACTTTAAGTAATAACTAAACAAACTGTAAGAAATAAAAGCACCCTGAGTGCCGGTAATTCTTACCGTAATTTTATCCGTAATACTTTACAGTGTAGCTGCGCTTTTTTGATTTTTGCAAAATCAAACTAAATCAATAATTTTGAATTATTTTAATGCATTTTTAGGGGATAATATAGCTGTTTTGATCATTACAAAAAACAAAATAAGTCTAAATTAGTATTTATTTTAAAATGCGTTTTTATGAAGGACAATAGCTACTTTAATTAGTACAAGAACAAGAAATATCTAAAATTTTATATACATTTTAATACACTTTTGTAGAAGACAGCAGGTACTATAGTTGCATCGATATATTCAAAAACCATGAAATGGTATGTCTAACGTTATAATTTATTTTTAAGGAGTTTATTGTGGCCACAGCTGCTCAGATTGTTACAAGAATCAGGTAAGTCTAACAAATTTTATTTTTTTAAGGCATTTTTTAAGTAGAAATTATAGATTATTTGATTAGTACAGGAACTGGACACAGCATCCGACTCCTATGTGGTAACCATTGTGTCAAAAATTACAGAGATCTGTTTTATTATCACCAACAGATTTTGTTTCAAAGAGTGGCTCTGCAGAAAACATTAATATTTCAACAGTTGTAAGTTCTGTCGTACAATTTAGTGAAATTAAATGTCATTGTATTGCTTGTTAAATAAAATATGCTCGTTTCTCTAATTCGTATGAAAATCTAATTTTATTTCACCTTTACAAGAAATCATGCAACTGAACATAACATGAAATGAATTAACTAATGTTTGTCCAAAAGGAAAACAGCATTATCTGTTGAAAACAAATCAATAATCTTTTCTCTATTGATTTGGAAGCTCATTATGGAATTCGTAATCAATTGTAGAACAATTAAGTAAGGTTATGTATAAACATTTCAATAAAACTGTCATAACAAACACTCGGAACGACAGTTCTGAGTAGAGAAATTTATAGTTTGGGACGAGTGAATCAACTTTCTATTTTCCCAACATAATGAAAATAGCTGATCGATATAAAATAAATAATCTTCAATAGTTATTAGCGAGAATAGTCGATAGCTATTAGGGAGAAAACTGATCAAAATTGATCTTTAATTCTAAATTGTTGTGTTATATATATATATATATATATATATATATATATATATATTAGATATGACAGGAATAATCCTTAAACCACTAAGACATTGCACAAAAGTAAATATCGACAAAAAAATTCATATTGGAAAGAAAAAAAAAGATTCTTAAAGAAGTATAATTATAGTCTTAATGCACTATAAATCAACGAAAGTGTTAGATATTATATATTACCAGCAATAGAATTGTATGGGATTATTTTCAGTTCTGTAAGAGACAGTCACAGATGTCTTATGTGTGACCCCTTAGTTACACGACACACATCGACCTGGTAGTTCATTTCGCCCAAACGTCTGTTAAGGAATCTGAATCAAGTCCATCGGTAGTGGCTGTGGCACCCTGTTTCAGTTCCGCTGGAAGTTGCAGGAGAAGGATGGAAGAGGAGGGGCCTTGTCATTTACATACCCTACTTGGAAGAAATCACAAGATGTTAGAATTTCGAAGTGATCTTTCGGTAAGTAGCATATTTTAGTGTGCGGCTCGTCCAATTCATCGATGAGGGAGATATTTATGGAGGTAATCTCGCAAATATGTCAGTGTGGTGGTGCATCATCCGACAGTAGAATGAAGTCGTCAATGTCGTCCTACAATTGTGACATAAACCAAAGATTTAACATGGCCAAAGAAGTGGCTGCAGAAACAGTTTGCTCTTGAAAAAAGAAGGGATCGAACACTTTTCTTTTGGACACTGCGTCGAACAGATTTATCTCAGGGCGATTTGGCACTTTAAGAGTGGGACACTTTGCTTGTTCCAAAAGATGGCACTTTGCTTGTTTGCCTCCCCACTGGCATGGGATGTTATTTCATCGGTGGAAACTAAGCGATAGGCACAATAGTCATTTTTAATAACTCTTTGCCGGATATGAATTACCAGTTCGATGCCGTATAACTAAGGGGTCACACATAGAATATCTGTGATATCTCAAACAAAAGCTAAAATGATCCTATGCAACCTCTGTGACTATCTAAAACAAAACTTAAATTGATCCGCTACAATATCTCTGACTATCTCAAACAAAACTTATGATTTCATACAATTATGCCACAGGTAACATATGATATCATGCATTGATTTTGATTTATAGTGCATTGAAATTTAGTTATCTACACCAATTTTTTTATAGAAATAAGCATACATAATCTTAATAAATATTTAAATTTTTTTCTTTCAATTTTCTACAATTTAATATAAAAAGATAAATAAGTTTCATTATATCAGTTATAAGCTACACTAGAGTTTTGCAAACAGGAGAGAATAAATAAAACTTTAATGAGCAAATTTAACACTTTATTTGTATCCTCAGGGGACATTCGCACTCTATTTGCTTTGTTAGAAACAGACGGCACCCTTCAAAAATTAATAGGTTCCCTTGTTTATGTTTTGCCCTGGGCAACACAAAATACTTGAAAAATCAAAAATCACATTTCTGAGCAAACAAACCTTTTTGCGCTTTTATTGAAAACCTTTTGTTTTGTTTTTAAACTGCGGTATTTTCTGTTTTGTATGAACTATTTATTTAGCCAGAGGCGGGAGATGTCATTTCCAAAATTGGTTCCATAAGAACAAAGCAATAAAACAGTTATAGTATTTTTTATTTCTTTTAAAATTCTCCTCTATTATTTAGTTGTGGTATTTTTCATGCCATGGTTTAGTTTATAATATTTGCAAAAAGGGCGCATATATAAAATAAACACAAAGGACATTCTAGTTTTTTTTTTTATGTATAACAGATCGAAATTTGTGAACTGCGCAATTAAATTAAAAAGCCTTATCGTTTGAAAAAATGTTTTTATGTTTGAAAAGTAGTGTGATTTTTTTTTTAACATCGCTTGCCTTAAATGTATTAGATTGTAATTTTGTTTTTTAAAAATTAATCTTCTGATAATTGCGTTAAAAATTATTTTAACTCCAACTTACTCAGAGCTAAAAATTCTATTTATGTTTCATAAATGTCTTGTGTCCCCCCCCCCAAAAAAAATATTAAAAATTTTATGTGTTCTTAAAAATGTTTATATAAAATAATGTGTTCTTACAAAATAATGTTTACGTAAATAACCGTTGTATAGATCAAATAAATGAAAATATGAAAGGCAATCCAAGTTCCCTTTCTTCCCTTTTTTTTATCACGAATATAATTGTTTGTTTAATACGGAATGTAAAAATGTAGCTTTAGAGTTTGGAATATGATTTTTTTTTTGCATTGTTTGTTTAAAGCAAACAATGCAATGTATTAGATACTAATTCTGTTTTATGAAATTGGTTTAAAATATTTTAAAAACTAGTCCTCTAACTGTTATGCTAAAAGTTACTGGTGCTGTAACCTACAAAATACTTAAGATTCCATTTATATTTCAGAAATATTTTGTATTTTTCCTAAAAACATTATTATTTCTGTATATTATTAAAACTGTTTCTTTAGTAATCTTGGAAATATAATGTTTTGAGTACGTGTGGAAAATTTATGGAATGTTTTCTTTGAAATATTTTATTTCGATTTCAAATATCGAGAATTTTGAGATTTGTAAGTAGAGGAAGCAAAAATAATAAAGAAGGAAATCTTTAATAGAAATTAGAAGAATTTTGTTTTCACCATGCGTCAGTAAATTTATTAAAAAGTGTAATCCTCGGAAATCGTGGTGCGAAATGAAAAGTATGATGGAAATTAGATTGTAAATTGTTTTTTAATTATAAGAACTTTCTCTTTAGGGAAGGAATTTATGTCAATTCTTGTATCACGAGTCACGGTGGCTCAAAGAATGGAGCATTTGCTTCCCAATGAGGTGACCAGGTTTGAATCTCAGCGGTAACTGGTTGACACGAATTTTGCTCCTAGCTCGCACTCAACATATTGACGAAACAAAATGCATTCAGTGGTAGACGGTAGCATTCGGTGGTAGATTTAGTGGTAGTGGGATCAAGGGTTAGAATCTCCTTCCATCTGGTAAACCGAGGGGGGTTTTCGTAGTTTTCCTCTCCATGTAATGCACATGAGGGATAGTTTTACAAAAACGAGAGCTAGTTTGGCCCAATTCTTGATCCAAGAGTACCTTTGTCTTCTAAGTTGGATTCAAAATATCTAAGGCTATGGACTTGAACATCGATGGTCACAAATTCAGATTTGGGTCGGCTGTTCAGTTCAGGTTATAAAATTTTTGTATCGCACAATTTTGTTAATATTCTCTCTTTAATGGAATAACACTGAATGAAACAGTAATAAAAAGCAATGGAATGTTTATATCATCATAATATGCTTGAATTATTGAGATATCCCAGAAATACAATGAAAAAGTTTTAAAAATTGAGTACAAGAAAACTGCTATTTTGTATAAATTTCAATTTTTAAGGAGATTAAATTCATAAATGATTAATTATATCAATATATAATGTGATTAAAATATTTTATATCCTAAAAATATAACATTTTGAATGCATATGCTTCTGAAATGTTTTCTTTGAAATATTTCATTTTATTTTCAAATGTAATATTTTCGAGAATTGAGAAAATTAATATATCTCAATCAGGTTTAACTGTGTAGAGTCAATTTTTCAGTAAAATGGACTTTGATTGATTGCAGAAAATTCTGTTCCTAAAATTAAAATTTTAACAAAATTCTTCGGTCAAAATTTTACTCTTTAATTGAATAGCAGAATATAAAATAACAATAGCGATGAATGGTACTAAAATATTTATACTGTCATAATTTGTTTGAAATTTTATAAATCTAAAAAACAGGTTTTAATAAGTGTTTATAAAAATAATTGACTGTTGTAAACAAATTTCTGAATATTTATGGAGATTAATGGGATTATGGCATTTATGGAGATTTTGACACGCAATTTTTGAACAAAATTTTTCTGTAACTAAATTTATTAATGCAGTTTTTATCCATACCCTTAATATCGTTCATCCCTTGTATTTTTGTTCTTTATGTCAATTTTTAATTGAGATCAGTTTATTTAAAATGTAAGAAATGCAACTCTTTCATAAAAATGACGGCTCAATTTTTTAAAAAAATTTTTGCGTAAAGCTTTACAATTTTCTTACTCTGCATTTGTAAATGAATTACGAATTTTAGTTTATTTAAATTTATGAATAATTTGGTATTTAAATACATTTTTTGTTTTGTTATTAGAACTTAATAATAATTTGCAAATAAATTATAAAACGCCAAAAAAAAAAATTAACATTTTAATTTATTCATAAGCAAAAATAGATTTTAAAACAACGTCAGTTACTAAAGATTGCAGGAAAAAGCGTAATACTTTTTCATATATTCACTTTTTGAACGAAAAGAAATGTCAAAAGATATTCTACAGCGAGTAGAAGATATTAAAGTTTTTTATATTTTTGTTTTTAAATGATATGAAAGTTTTTTTTTAAAAATAATACTTTAAAGGAAAACTTGTTAATACGAATTCAAAATGAAATAAGTTTGTTTACAGAAGTAAAAATATAATTTTATTAATAATAACTCCAAAAAATTGTTTTACATATTTCTCCCCGCTCCTTTAAGGGCATCTAGAGAACAACCTTCATTCATGGACTTGACATATTTCTCCCCATTGTATGTAATTTCGAAATTTCAATACTATTTATTTATTACAAAGAGACAAGAAATCAAAATAATTTTGTAATCACATGATATCACACATTTTTTTAATCTTTATTTAAGAATGCGATGTCAAATTGGCCTGAAGCTTTAAAGAAAAACACTAAGAACAACAACAACGCTTTAAGTAAGGATATGAAAAAAGTAAATCCTTCTTACAAAAAAGGTAATGTTCATTTGATGCTTTTATATCGTTCACTTTTGGAAAACATTTATGGTTAATGCCGTTTTTACGAGACATCTATAAAAAGTAAGCAAGTAATGTGAGTAAAATGCATAAAAGATTAAAGTTTGGATAAAATAACATTTTACTTAAGTTTTTATTGATTTTAAAATTCGTGATCCGTAAAATTCTGTTTAATTCTTTATTTCAATACAAAATTGGTGTCTTTTTAAATTTTGTTTTAGAAATTGAAGAATAATCAGTGCAAAATAGTCCTAAAAACAGTGTAAAATTTGAAATAACGGAGTATTAATGTAACGTAATATATAATGTATAAACGGTAATATTAACGTAATAACCAGTTTTGAATTCTTTTTTTCCCCCATTCTTTTTACTTATGCTTTTTAAGTTCTGTTTACGTTATTAAGGAATAAAAATTATTCTCTTTTTAAAACATCCTTGTTTTAAAGAAAAATGCCAGTTGACATCATGGTTAAACATCATGGTTAAAAAAACGTTAAGTTTAATACTTATGTTTTTTTTTTAACTATACTACTTGCAAACGAATTCAAAACGTTAAGGTAAAGAGACCGTATACTCTGCGGTTAGTCGGAAGGACAACAATGATTGTTGCTGGTTATTTTACCGTAATTTTAGAATAAAAATTCTAAAAGTGTAAGACTTAATAATTTTTCTTAAACTTATAAGAAGGTAAGAGGTTTGCAGAAGTTGACTCCCAACTATGAGAATTCGAACATATAGGCAATTATCACCTACAAGAAAACGATATAAAATACTGTAATGGAAATAATTACTTTAGCTCACCAACGATATTGATATTTTCCTTTTTACTGTTTCCAAATGTTCACTTTTTTCGTTATTCAACTGTGGTTCAGACTAATTTCCCTGCAATCAGAGAATTGTGGTATTAAGGCTCATTTTTCTACTTCTAGATTCTAATTCTAGAAGAATAGTGTTTCAGTATTAAAAAAAGGCATTTCTTATGTGCCAGATCATTAAGAGGTGAAAAATGGATTCCTGTTTTCACGTGCATTTGAGAGGATTACAATTTTCCGCGTTCAGAACCGTCGAAGGGTTAAAACGGTTTCTGTTATTTAGGTATAGTAACATATGTATGTGCCGGGATAGCCTATAGTTTGACTAAGCTAAGAACTCCTCCCGCCACTATGTCTGCGGGCGTCTGGTGCTATGGAAACAAGAATGGCTCATTTTAGGGAGGGTAGCTTCACTCTAGGACTAACACAATAGACCGCAGAAAGAGATTCTCTTTCTCTCACCGACCCGACCCGACCCAAAACCACTACAAAACAGCGACCCCGCACTCCTAATTGAAATAGTCATACTTCGTTACCATAGTCACTGTCACAGGCCCAGACGAATGTCTGGGGGAGTTCTTATTTTAGACAAACTATAGTTAGCAGGGCACTGGACTCCCGTTCTTGAGAACGGGAGTTTGGATCTAGTCGGTCAAATACTCCCCATGTAGTAAATGGTGACTAGTGTACGTTAATTTGTCGGGTCACAAAGTCTTCCATGCTTCCATAATAAATTATACCTCTGGGGGTACTGGACAGGAGATTGATCGTTCTCTGGTTCCAGGTCAAAATTACGATTTGTGGATAACAGAATGGATGTGTGAATGGGTCACCCCATGTAAACGGATGTGACATATGGGTGTGGCAGTAGTCGAGTTCTTGTCCATAGATGGCGCCACTGGAAAACAAGAACAATTGCACCCCCAGTGTCTTTATGGCTTACGACAACAAAAACATATATATTTTTATGTTTATTGTAATGTTTTCGAAATCTTTGTAAATTTTGATTATAAAAGTATAATTATTAACAATAATGAAGTTGATTTTAAGTGTAAAGAAATGAAACCATTTTAAGCAAAATTCATTTTTTTTTATCTATAACTTCTTTTAAAATCTATCAATAATTGTAGAATGTGATTAAGTATTCCGCAATCTATCAAATCACCACTTCTCTTAAATCCAATCTAAGCTTTTCAAATTTAATGAAATTCCATTTCCCTATATAACTTGAATTCCACAACATTCTCTAAGATATTAAACTAGAGCTTTACACTTTAAGAACAATTTAGAGTTAGATTTAGTTTGAATGCCGTTGTGAGATTTCAGAGGTGAGATATAAGAAATTGAAAAAAATAATTTTTCCAAATTTTTTTTAATTAGAGAGAATTTAAGTCATTTTCCTACATTTTTAAAAATTTATTTAAATGTGGGATTACTTAGTTTGAATCAAAAATAAATTCAATTATATTTCAAAACTTTTAAAATCTTGATCTTTGCTCTTTTTTATTTAATCTTAGTTAAAAACACAGATTCATAATTTACAAATGCTAAGGAAAAAAAATATCATAGCTTAGCATTCGATATTTAATTTAACTCAGCTTCAAAATTTAAATCAAGCAAGATTGTTTTTTTATAAAGTAGATGCATTTCTAAATTATAATAATTTTTTTGCAGTTTATATATTGAAAAAATATTAATTAAAAAACTCGAAATGTCACAACCTATAAGTACTTTTTTTCTGGAATTTAATAGGTGGATATAAGCATATGAGTTCCTGAAGGACGCTTTAATAAATATTAATTTATTTTTCTCTGGATATATATTGGAAAAGCATTAATAATAAACCAGAAATGTTGCATCTTATATAAATCTTATTTTCTGGCATTTAATAAGTAGAAATTATTTACTGATTTGCAGACTATGTCGATATCGCGGGAATAACTGAAGGAGCTATTGTAAAGACTTTCTGCGCACTCGATGCAGTAGCAAAATACATAGGATTATCAGTCAACGATGAAAAAACTAAATTCAAGGCAATAACAAACAGAATCACAAATCTGCAACCAATGAAAATTATTGAATGCGAGTTTGAAAAAGCGGCTCAATTCAAATATTTAGGCACAATAAGCAATAATAATGACATGAAACAAAAGTAGAATCAACAAGGCTAACAGATGTTATCATGGATTGAGAAACCAGTTCAAATCTAAATATATAAGTTGCGCAACAATCCACTAGTGAGACTAATAGTTTTATATGGCAGCGAATACTGGGAGTTGACAATGATGCAAACGAAGAGAAACTAATGACTTTCGAGAGAAAAATGGTAAGAAATTTTTTTCGTGCAAAACGGAACTTAGAGAATTCGTTACAACCATGAATTACAATAAAAATACAAAGTACATAACAAAATAAAAATGATCTAGGTTTCTCAAATAAGGTAGCTAGGGCATGTATTTCTATATAGCGATGAAAATTCTGTTAAAAGAAATATCCTTCCAAACACTAGAGGGAGAAATAAAAAGATCTAGAACAAAAGGGATAGATAGAAAAAAAAAGTGGTTGAATAGATCTAGATGGGGTAAACTGACTGAGACGGCCTGGGATGATAACTGGCTGTAGTGCTTAAGAGGAAGAATTCCTTTGTGATATTTGATGATAATAACTAATTTTTTGCGATTATGAATTGAAAAAAAATATTAATTAAAGAAACTAGAAATGTTACATTTCATATAAAGCATATTTTTTTGAATTTGTATATGTGATTTTTACATTTTCGAAAATGAATTTATGCACTGAGGGTTTTATTACTACTGCTGCAAAATCTTTGAGAAAAATAAATTGGTATAATTATGCACATGGGATCGTAAATTAATATTTAAATGAAGGAAGGTCAAAAACGCTATCAAAATCTGTCAAAGTGCGATTAAAGATACATAAAGCAGTTTGATTGCCTGCTTGAAAGTGCAATAAATAATTACCTTTCAAATTCGTTCTATACCTTCCAACAGTGAAAGAACTTTGTGACTGCGACATTACCAGAACGACATTACATGAACTTTGTGACTGCGACTTTGTGACATTATCCACCTCCGCGCGCTGTTGCTACTCAGTCTCGATTACACACAACGTAAAACGTATTCACTCGACTGTTAAAGGCAACACAGGCGATACCACGACCGTGATCTTAATACAGCTCTCACGATCAGCAAAAAAAAAAAGTACGGTGATCTTAATACAGCTCTCCCGGCTGCTCACAAGAAAACAGCAATGAATTAGCTAATGGTATCCGTTTATCGAATTCTATCACAGATAAAATTCTGGTGGGGGAGTACTGTTGTGTATCAACCACCACAAAAATATAATTCCAATTCACTAGTATATAAGACATGTTAATTCTATTCTATGGTGGGGTACCTTAACTTATAGAAAGGTTGACATGGTCTATGTTACTATTCCCCAAAATGCTTTTACAAATTCCGTCCTATTTATTGTTAGCAAGCTTTCGTTGATTGCAATAGTTATTTTTTTGTTTATTTTTTTCCAAACTCAAATATTGTTCTTAGACCCTTGATGTTGATACTTAGTTTAAATTTAATTCAATTATCTAGGTCTAAAGTTTCGTTTAAAAAGTGGTTTTGAAATGAAAATTTTGAAAACTGTGTTCTGAAATTATTATACATTCTATAATTTATAAAATGTAAAATTATTTGCATAATAAATTTTCTAAAAATTTGAAAATATTACAAATTTTAAAAATTCTAAATCACAAAATAATTATAATTGAACAAAACCCCAGATATTTACAAGACTAACATATTGTTTAATATATTCTTCCAGTACTTTAAATTATTATTTAATTCTTTTTAAATATCATGTTGGTGAATAACTTTGCATTATGTAGATGAATTACTTAAGGAGTAATCCGTAACAATTGACCTTAGGACATATATTTTTAGAATTTTTGTCAAAGATTAATTCAACATATCAGGGATAACTAATTAATATTTTAACGAGGAGGAGACAAACAAAAAAGTACTTTCAAAATATGGTGAATCACTGGTGATGAAGATAGCACGAAACCACCTAAACTAATTTGATTGTTTGATAACAATAGGAAGAGTTTCTAAGAATAACATTCTTCGTTGTTTCAATGGTTGGTATATTTTTGTTTAAATTCTGAAAAAAAATATGGTAAAAGGAAATGGTTAAACACACACGGTGAAAAAAATTTTGTTAAAATTATCGTAATGTATGGTAATGCAATTTCTGGTGAAATTTTTTAATAATTCTGGTAATAAAACCAAAATATACGTTATTTAAACCATTAATTTGTTAATTTTTCCGTTCATGTATTGTATGGTAACGGCGTACTAGAAATACTGGTTTTCAAAATTATAGTTCTTATTACTACACATATTGTAAAAATACTAAACTGAAAAGTAAATTTAGCCAAATAAAGGTTTTTTTTATAACTTCATCTAAGGTATCACGAAAAAAAAAAAAAATACCAAATTTTAGCGCATCTTTCTAAATCGTTATTTTACTGTTAATTTTACCAAGATCATACCCAATTCGCTTGGGTAAAAATTTCCGTGCTTTTTACCAACGTGGTAAATTTTACCATACTATGGGAGTTTTGAACAATTTTTTTTTCTCAGTGAACAAATGTAAATACATTTTTATTTATTCTTTTTTGTAAATATTACATTGATATGTAAGATTTATCTAAAATATTAAATTAAGAATAAGCAATTAGAATATGAATTATTTCTTTACAAGTTCTTTACAAGACAAAAGGAAAAAAAAAGAATTTTTACGTAAATGAAACGTTTTTATTAAATACTGTCACATTTGAATAAATATTAATTTAGAATGAAAAAATGTAAGCCAAAGCCACAAAACTAACGTAATTAGCAAGAACCGTTTACAGTTTTGAAAAAAAGAAAAACTTATTTAAACATCGCCAATTGTAAGTAAATGCATATTTCTATTTAAACTACTTATGAAACTTCTTTTAATTCATTTCTGTCTATTACTTTATATATTTTTTTGTGTTTCTAAACATTTGGGTGTTTTTAAATTTGAAATATTCTAAATGATTTGCGTAGTTAAGGATTTTTCCAAATATATAAACTAATGATTTATTCATAGTGCTAAAAATGTAAACGTTGAACTTAAATTCGATTTAAGAAGAAATGTTTGTCTTTTACTGAAAGAAGGTTTCAACAATGGGAAAGTTGATTAAATTGTATTTTAACGACTTCATATAAAACAAACTTTAAATTTTTTTTTTTTTATTTCTCTAATTCTTTCTCTTTTGAAAAGTTTTTTGTTTTATATTCTCAAAATTTTTTTTATTTAATTATTTTTTTTCTATGCAGAGTTACTATCTATTTTTGTCTATATTCAGACTATTTAATGAAAGAAAAAGGAAGAACGTTTTTTGTCCAATTTTCACAAAAACGACAATTATATCACAGTCTTTAAATTTTAAGGTTTAATATGTTTTGTCAACTCAAATAATGTAGAAAGATCGGATCACCACGAGAGTTATTACACAGTGAAGATGAGCCGTACTGTCAAAAAACTCTTTCTTTCCACGCGCAAAATCATTTTTTCTCCGGATTATAGCCTTTATGGTCACATACTGTTTCCCTCTCCCCCGAGAGGTCTTTATTTGTGATTAAACTACAATTATAAGATCACAATAAAACTTCATAATTATGGCTCAAAGCACTGACGTTTTATAACAGCGTCTAAATCTAAGCTTTTTTGAAATTGATTTTAAAGAAGG
Source organism: Parasteatoda lunata (assembly GCA_949128135.1). NCBI lineage: Eukaryota > Metazoa > Arthropoda > Arachnida > Araneae > Theridiidae > Parasteatoda > Parasteatoda lunata. The sequence continues at coordinate 31,500,583 of OX421979.1, forward strand.
TTATCTGCAGAAAGTTAAAAAAATAAGAATTCAGGCAATTTCTATTTTATGCAGGGATTCCTGTAATCACCATCATTAATAAATATTTTTTTAAAAAAAATTTATGGGAAATGCAGTTAAGAGGTATAATCATTGTGTTTATAGATTAGTATTTAAGCTGGTAAAAAGCAAAACTAATATTGAAATTCGACAAATCACTATTTAGTAAGGAGTGGTCAGAACTAAAAAAAGTATGTTTGTTAGTTGGTAGAAATGCTAAGATGTTTCTAAAAGCTGCATTTTAATATCTTTCAGATTCTTCGCGCAATAGAACTGGTTTTAAAGCTAATTATTCCGTATTCAGTAATAATCTCTTCATTTCTTTATTTTTGTGTGCTTTTTTCTAGCTTAAATCACAGTTCATGACTGCTAATATGTACACTTTTTTTCATTCCAGTTTTGAAAAAGATTCTATGAGTAGTTATGATGGAACACGCTGCATGTAATGCATGCTGGCAACATCGAATTATGTCTGAAAAAAAAATGCTGTGAAATATTATTGTTGTAGACAATTTTTTTATGTAAAAGAAGTGATATCTACAGAAGTTTTGAGTTGAATGTCAGGTGGAAGCTTGTGAGAAAGTGATGACAACTACTATTTGAGCATGAGAATTTATGCATAAAGGTTGTCACAGCCTTTTTCAAAAGTCAAGATATGAAGCATATCGTTTTGAAGAAGATCACACGGACGAATATTTTACAGCCTTTTGCTTCCAGACGATATTTTTCCTTTTATATTTTGAGAAACCCCTGAGAAAGTATCTCAGGATTTTACGGATAGTTTTAAGATATTCAATGTTGTTAGATACTGTCATTGCACAATAAGAACATAAATATGATATATTTGAATACAGATAGATTTTGTTTGAGTTAGATCGGAATTAACTGTCTTTATTTATGATCTCTTATATTTTAAGCTACATCTAACACGAAAAACAACAGCTTTGCATTGTTATAAAAACTGATGAACGAAAATTTAAGGAAATACATGTATTTTTCAGTTTGATTTACATTTTTAAAGCTTTATATTAAGGAAAAAAGGAGTTTTGTTTAGAGACAAGTTGTAAAGACAACTTTTCCATTAATTCCGAATTTCAGAGCTACCGACGAAATCTTCGTTTTAAACTTGTTTATAAGTTATTTTCCAGTTATTTTCCTTTAAATACTGTAGAAAGTGGGTAACTCGAGTTCCACTTAACTTGAATTTAAGCTTAAGTGTTTTACGTAACTCGATGAAATAGATGGATAACGACATAAATAGTTTCGATAACACGCTATAAAAACTGGCGGATAATGCTGTTAGAATAAAAAAAAACTGACATCGTTAATGCAAATTACATTGGTTTTTTTGTTGTAATTTCGGTGGCTCAAGAGATGGAGCGTTCGCTTCCCAATAAGGTGTTGCAGGTTCGAATCCCAGTGGTAGCTATTTGGTAAGAATTCTGCTCCTGGTTCGCAGTGACTACAGTGCAGACGTGAAATATCCTCAGTGGTAGACGGATCCTGGATTACAATCCCCTTGTCATAGGGCAAACCTTGTGAGGTTTTCGTAGTTCTCTTCTGCACGCAACGCAAATGCGGGTTAGTTCCCTCATAAAAGTCCTCCGCGAAGGCTAGTTTGTTCCAATGCTTGATCCAAGAGTTCCTTTGTCTTCAAGAATGGGTTCAAAGTTACAAGGCTATGGATTTGAGCGTAAACTCAGAATTGGGTTAGCTGTTCAACGGAGGCTGTAAAATACAATAAAATGTGTCCACTATATAAAATAGAAAAATTCACTTAATCCGAGTTTTTAGTAATCCGTGGTGGCTGTGGCTGATATTAGCTCGGTTAATCGAGACGTGTCATTGTAGATTGTGTGCTCTAAATTCTTGGGTAGGAAAAATAGGATTAAATAGGGATTCGCTCAATTGTTTGAAGTTAAAATCAGTCACACAAAATGCATAATGGTAATTTTTTTAAGCATTTTGAATAAATTCCCTTTTCAGAATTTAATAAATTTCTCTTGTTATCTTTTTTTCTTTTATGCATAGTATTCACGTGTCTTTTTCTTTTTTTCCCCAGAAAATATTTTTCCGATTGAAATTTTTTTTATATATTTTTGTGCTAATTTTTGAAACTAGCCCTATAAACTTTTGCATCATTTGTAATAGTATGTAACTGTATAAGATTTGTAAACAAAAAAAAAAAAAAGTGATATTCTGTTAATAAAAGAAGTTAATTTTAAAAGCATCTTCAAAATATTAGAATAGAAAATTAATCTACAGTACAAACAAAGAGCACAACCGTTTTTGTTGCAACTAACATCTACTAAATTACAACAAATAGTTTTTAAAGCATGTTTTAAGAACTTTAATTTTTTTTCAGATCCACCATGTCATTAGAAATATAGTAGCTCAAATTTCACAAAAAGGGAGCTTTTTTTATTTTGTGGTTTTAATTACTCATATGTGCTTATAAACTTTCAGTCATTAAAAAAAATTATATCTATGAGAAAAAAATAGCAAACTTTCATTTTTTCTTTCAAATAGCAAGATAAAAAAAAAAAAACGAGAAACATTTTTAAAATATTTTTTTAAAGACTTTATCGTAATTGTGATGTTATAATGTTTCAAAGTTGTTGTTCAAATGTTTCAAAGACATTAAGGGCAAAAAAACAAATGAAAGATGATATTTTAAATTTAAGAAGTTAAAATGTTTGATAGAATTTAAAATAAGAAAAATTTATAAACAGGATGCCCCGATGTCATTTTTTATATTGTTTTTTGAATATTTATCAAAATGCAAGTTAAAAAAGTATTATTTACATAATATATAAAAGTATACTTATGAAATGAATGTATTGCAAATGAATAATAAAATCGATGAAAAGCGTAATAAAGCACATATGAGCACTTTAGTAATTGCATAGTCAAAAAGAGGAATTTTTTAATTTCGGAATGCTTTGGTGCGGAAAAATGTTGTAAAAAGAATCGAACTGGTAAAATTTTTTTTTAAAAATCGGTTAACATTTTCCGCTCGCGCATCGAACTTAAAATTAATTCAAGCTCATTTTTAATAATTTATTATACCTTTTTGATAGTTTGTATAAGCTAAATAAATTAAATTCTGATTATTAATTATTTTTTTTTAGTTTGTTCAACGTTTAGAAAACAAATCAGAAGTGTTTAAGTTTTTACAGTATTTATCAGTATCAGTATTTTATCAGTATCAGCTTCATTTCGGTCCCAAAATATTCTCGTAATTTTTTTGCAGATAAACGAAAGTTTTAATTTTGGAAAATTTAAGAGTAAACATTTTGTTAATAAAATTATTTTTTGTATTTAGTGAATGCTTAGGAGCTTTTCCTTCAAATTTATTTTTGACAGTGTTTCAGTTTTACTTTGGTTGTAATATCCTCGTGATTTTTGCTCAAATTTGGAGAAGGTTTTTAAGTTGGCAAATTTAAGCGTAAAATTTTGGTTTGATTAAAAATTTGAATTTAATGACTGCATTGGACTTTTTGTTTACATTAATTTTTGACAGTATTTCTGTTTTACTTCATTTGCAATATCTTCTGATTTTTGTGCACGCATATAAAGCTTTTATGGTTGGAAAAATAAATTTCCGTTTCAGTTTGATATTTTTTTTTATTTAATAATTATTTGTGATCCTAATGAAAATGCTGTTATTACTTCATTTAAAAAAAGGATTTAAAAAAAATACCAAAAGCAATCTGTCAAAGAAAATAATTATTAAGTTTTGCTATTTGCGTTAAAGAAGTATATTATAAATATCACGAAATTATTAAAATGTTTTAGGGGGAGTCGGTAGGGTCAATAATACTTTTTCTCAGTATCTAAACAAGATATAGCTTCAGATTTTTTTCACAAAATATTTACATCTACATATTTACACTGTAAAAACTTTTAATACATAATCTTTGTAAGAAAATTATTTTAAAAATTATGAACTGAAAATTTTTATTTTTTTTTAAAAAGTTTCACCAAAAATCTTTCATAACTTTAAAAATATTGACTGTTATCACTGTCATCGATAAAACACTGTCACAAACAACTACAGATAAATTTGAAAAAAAGTAGATAAGTTGAGACCTGAAAAACTGCATACGTTGAAGTGCAATTCTGGTACCTTAAACCTTACTATCGTGAAAATTTTCGAAATTAATAATAAGCAAATTTGAACCACGTTTCTATCCAAGTTAAACCGTAGTTTCGTGCAGTCAAGTTAAAAAAAAGTAAGATAATCTGCACTTCAGGAGAGTGAACTAAAGTTGGGAACTCCTTAATGTTAATTTGATTTTTCGCGTATTTTGTCATGTCTCAAGAAATTTTTAAGCTAATTGAAATTTTTTACACAAAATTATCAAATTTGCTTATCTAGAGATAATTTCATGCAAGAAATAAATTTTAATGAGTGCTTATTATTTTTTATTATTTAATTTAGTAATAGTCGAAAAATTTTAAGTTGTAAGCATGTAATTTGTTATATAATTATAAATTATGTATTTTACATGGCAAAATATAAAATTTGAGAATAAAATTTTTAAAAAATTGTACAGTTAAAATTCGATTCATAGTCCTAATCCTCCTCGAGTTCTTCTTTTTCTTTTTCCTTTCTTTTTTTTTTTTTTTTTTTTTTTTTTTTGCTTAATGTACATTTCGGAGAAAATGATCTAAAATATAGAAAAACTGAAACTTGGAGAGGAACACTGATTACAGATAAAAAATAAACCAGATGAAAGTATCTAAGATCTATTAAAAAATCTGATGCAACAGAAAAAAATTGTTCTACAGTGTTATCTGAAAGTGCATAAAAATGACGTTTAATTTGTGCATAAAATGTAGTGAATAAATTAATTGATAAACTAACCTCCCTTAAATGAATCCTCAAATTTACAAATACTTTTTAACAACAATATTTGAAAACAAATTAAATCTCTATTTCTTAGTAAAAAAAGCCGATAAATACTATAAACCAAATATTTTTTATTACTCGTAAAAGTCGATATAGTTTTCTTTTATCCCGTGTTATAGTAAATTGTAACTCAAACACTTTTTATAGTTTCGAACAGTTTCATGAAGATGCAAATTGAATAAAAATTTTACTTCATGTTTTGAATATGAAGCAAGAGTTTCTTATCAAATCAAAAGAAGCATAAGTGCAAAATGTTATCAACTCTTTTAAACAAGTTATTTCAAAAACATTATATAACATAACGTTACTTTATTTAAAGCACGCTTAAAAGCAGTTTTCGTAAAATAGTTTAGAGCTTTTCAGAAAGAAAGAATTTTTAGAAAATCAAAGAACCTTCTCTTTCTTTAAAGATAAAAAATTTAGGGTTTGAGGAAATAGATTTCTCTATATCAGTTAATTTAAAGATTTTCATCTTGTTCCTTGGTTAAATTTAAAGATAAAACTTAAAAACTTCGAATATTCAGTTTAATTTTATAGAGTCTATCTAAAGTATCGTAATATACTTTATTCTTATCAGAATTTATTGAAAGAAAAAAAAATCGAATTATTTTACGTCGTTTTTTTAAATTTTAACAATGCCTTTTATCTTTCGTTTTACATTACATACGCTATTACGCTTTATATCAACATTATTTAAGCAATTTTTTTTGCAGCAGAATCTCTCTATATTAAAAAATCCTGTGATGCTTTTGCGTGCAACTTTTTGTGTTTAACTTAGCGTCATATTTTGTTTTGTATATAACTCAGAAACTTTGAAAAAATGAGGCGTGTAGAAAAATGTGTAAGAAGTATGATGCAATAGTCCTGAAAGAGTGGATACCACTTCTGGAGAACGCACTAGGTCAGCTCATCGGGAAGACTGATTGTGCAGCTCATAGGAAATAAAAAAAGTTTAAGTTTGATATGCTGAAGGAGTCATTTTCATTCATGAGTTCCACGTGAATTTGTGTCGAAATTCTAATTCCATCGAAAATTATTGGAATTCTAAGAGCTCTTTTTCCTTTTTTTTTAATAATTTTAATTAATAACTAAAAAACCACTGTTTTTTTAATAACTTTAAGTAATAACTAAACAAACTGTAAGAAATAAAAGCACCCTGAGTGCCGGTAATTCTTACCGTAATTTTATCCGTAATACTTTACAGTGTAGCTGCGCTTTTTTGATTTTTGCAAAATCAAACTAAATCAATAATTTTGAATTATTTTAATGCATTTTTAGGGGATAATATAGCTGTTTTGATCATTACAAAAAACAAAATAAGTCTAAATTATTATTTATTTTAAAATGCGTTTTTATGAAGGACAATAGCTACTTTAATTAGTACAAGAACAAGAAATATCTAAAATTTTATATACATTTTAATACACTTTTGTAGAAGACAGCAGGTACTATAGTTGCATCGATATATTCAAAAACCATGAAATGGTATGTCTAACGTTATAATTTATTTTTAAGGAGTTTATTGTGGCCACAGCTGCTCAGATTGTTACAAGAATCAGGTAAGTCTAACAAATTTTATTTTTTTAAGGCATTTTTTAAGTAGAAATTATAGATTATTTGATTAGTACAGGAACTGGAAAGTTAAAAAAATAAGAATTCAGGCAATTTCTATTTTATGCAGGGATTCCTGTAATCACCATCATTAATAAATATTTTTTTAAAAAAAATTTATGGGAAATGTAGTTAAGAGGTATACTCATTGTGTTTATAGATTAGTATTTAAGCTGGTAAAAAGCAAAACTAATATTGAAATTCGACAAATCACTATTTAGTAAGGAGTGGTCAGAACTAAAAAAAGTATGTTTGTTAGTTGGTAGAAATGCTAAGATGTTTCTAAAAGCTGCATTTTAATATCTTTCTGATTCTTCGCCCAATAGAACTGGTTTTAAAGCTAATTATTCCGCATTCAGTAATAATCTCCTGATTTCCTTATTTTTGTGTGCTTTTTTCTAACTTAAATCATAGTTCATGACCGCTAATATGTACACTTTTTTTTCCATTCCAGTTTTGAAAAAGATTCTATGAGTAGTTATGATGGAACACGCTGTATGTAATGCATGCTGGCAACATCGAATTATGTCTGAAAAAAATGCTGTGAAATATTATTGTTGTAGACAATTTTTTTATGTAAAAGAAGTGATATCTAGAGAAGTTTTGAGTTGAATGTCAGGTGGAAGCTTGTGAGAAAGTGATGACAACTACTATTTGAGCATGAGAATTTATGCATAAAGGTTGTCACAGCCTTTTTCAAAAGTCAAGATTTGAAGCATATCGTTTTGAAGATGATCACACGGACGAATATTTTACAGCCTTTCGCTTCCAAACGATATTTTTCCTTTTATATTTTGAGAAACCCCTGAGAAAGTATCTCAGGATTTTACGGATAGTTTTAAGATATTCAATGTTGTTAGATACTGTCATTGCACAATAAGAACTTAAATATGATATATTTGAATACAGATAGATTTTGTTTGAGTTTGATCGGAATTAACTGTTTATATTTATGATCTCTGATATTTTAAGCTACATCTAACACGAAAAACAACAGCTTTGCATTGTTATAAAAACTGATGAAAGAAAATTTAAGGAAATACATGTATTTTTATGTTTGATTTACATTTTTAAAACTTTATATTAAAGAAAAAAGGAGTTTTGTTTAGAGACAAGTTGTAAAGACAACTTTTCCATTAATTCCGAATTTCAGAGCTACCGACGAAATCTTCGTTTTAAACTTGTTTATAAGTTATTTTCCAGTTATTTTCCTTTAAATACTGTAGAAAGTGGGTAACTCGAGTTCCACTTAACTTGAATTTAAGCTTAAGTGTTTTACGTAACTCGATGAAATAGATGGATAACGACATAAATAGTTTCGATAACACACTATAAAAACTGGCGGATAATGCTGTTAGAATAAAAAAAAACTGACATCGTTAATGCAAATTACATTGGTTTTTTTGTTGTAATTTCGGTGGCTCAAGAGATGGAACGTTCGCTTCCCAATAAGGTGTTGCAGGTTCGAATCCCAGTGGTAGCTATTTGGTAAGAATTCTGCTCCTGGTTCGCAGTGACTACAGTGCAGACGTGAAATATCCTCAGTGGTAGACGGATCCTGGGTTACAATCCCCTTGCCATAGGGCAAACCGTGTGAGGTTTTCGTAGTTCTCTTCTGCACGTAACACAAATGTGGGTTAGTTCCCTCATAAAAGTCCTCCTCGAAGGCTAGTTTGTTCCAATGCTTGATTCAAGAGTTCCTTTGTCTTCAAGAATGGGTTCAAAGTTACAAGGCTATGGATTTGAGCGTAAACTCAGAATTGGGTTAGCTGTTCAACGGAGGCTGTAAAATACAATAAAATGTGTCCACTAAATAAAATAGAAAAATTCACTTAAACCGAGTTTTTAGTAATCCGTGGTGGCTGTGGCTGATATTAGCTCGTTAATCGAGAGGTTTTCATTGTAGATTGTGTGCTCTAAATTCTTGGGTAGGAAAAATAGGATTAAATAGGGATTCGCTCAATTGTTTGAAGTTAAAATCAGTCACACAAAATGCATAATGGTAATTATTTTAAGCATTTTGAATAAATTCCCTTTTCAGAATTTAATAAATTTCTCATGTTATCTTTTTTCTTTTATGCATAGTATTCACGTGTCGTTTTATTTTTTTCCCCAGTAAATATTTTTCCGATTAAAATATTTTTTTTATATTTTTGTGTTAATTTTTGAAACTAGCCCTATAATCTTTTGCATCATTTGTAATAGTATGTAACTGTATAAGACTTGTAAACAAAAAAAAAAGTGATATTCTGTTAATAAAAGAAGTTAATTTTAAAAGCATCTTCAAAATATTAGAATAGAAAATTAATCTACAGTACAAACAAAGAGCACAACCGTTTTTGTTGCAACTAACATCTACTAAATTACAACAAATAGTTTTTAAAGCATGTTTTAAGAACTTTAATTTTTTTCAGATCCACCATGTCATTAGAAATATAGTAGCTCAAATTTCACAAAAAGGGGAGCTTTTTTTATTTTGTGGTTTTAATTACTCATATGTGCTTATAAACTTTCAGTCATTAAAAAAAATTATATCTATGAGAAAAAAATAGCAAACTTTCATTTTTTCATTCAAGTTGCAAGATAAAAAAAAACGAGAAACGTTTTTAAAATATTTTTTAGAGACTTTACCGTAATTGTGGTGTTATAATGTTTCAAAGTTGTTGTTCAAATGTTTCAAAGACATTAAGGGCAAAAAAACAAATGAAAGATGATATTTTAAATTTAAGAAGTTAAAATGTTTGATAGAATTTAAAATAAGAAAAATTTATAAACAGGATGCCCCGATGTCATTTTTTATATTATTTCTTGAATCTTTATCAAAATGCAAGTTAAAAAAGTATTATTTACATAATATATAAAAGTATACTTATCAAATGAATGCATTGCAAATGAATAATAAAATCGATGAAAAGCGTAATAAATCACATATGAGCACTTTAGTAATTGCATAGTCAAAAAGAGGAATTTTTTAATTTCGGAATGCTTTGGTGCGGAAAAATGTTGTAATAAGAATCGAACTGGTAAAATTTTTTTTAAAAAATCGGTTAACATTTTCCGCTTGCGCATCGAACTTAAAATGAATTCAAACAAATTTTTCATAATTTATTATACCTTTTTGATAGTTTGTATAATCTAAATAAATTAAATTCTGATTTATAATTATTTTTTTTTAGCTTGTTCAACGTTTAGAAAACAAATCAGAAACTTACCAATTTTTCTTAATTTTTACGGTACAGTGTAAAAAAATTCCATATCAAATTACGGTATAAAGTATCGATACTTTGGGTGCCTCATCCATAAAATCAATTTTTCTTTTAATACCATTTTTACCGTAAAATATTCTACCTTAATTTTAACAGTAATATTTATGCAGTGAGAGTGATTCAGTGATTTTCAGTAACTATTACTATAAAAATTACAGTATATAAAAATTTTTGTTCCGCAAAATATTCCGGTAAAAATGAATTTTACGGTAAAATGTACCGGCACTCTGAGTATCAGTACTTTTTACCAGTAATTTTTTTTGTAGCTTGATCCGGAAGTTTTTATAGTGTTTAACTTTTCGAGTAAAGCGCTTTTGTGATTTTCATCATTGATTCATCCGGAAAGAGTAAAGTGAGTGTTTTTGCCACACTAAATTTTATGTTTCATTCAAATTTCGATAGATTGCCATTGAGTGAAAACTTTTGATGAAACAGACAACCATTGGTGGTGATTCTTATATTGCAGGTTAAGTTTTTACCTGTGAAACAAAGAATTTTTTGAAGATTCATGAAGTTGGTAGTCAAGTTTGTGATGGGGGACCAAGAAAGATCGCTACCGATGAAAATGTGACGCGTATGATTAATTGGGCTAAAATAGTCCGTTAATTATTCATTTAACGGCACAGAAATTAAAAGTACGGATACATCATCGAAAAAATTGAAAGCTTCAATATTACAAGACACTTTGACACTACTTCCTAGTACTAGCAGTCCCTCAGACATTTTACTGTCCTAACGTAGCTCCCTCAGATTTGGAAACTCGATTGAAAAAATATCGATTATTCCGAAGCTATTGATTAAGTAAATAGCTTTGCACCAAAATCTGAAAATCATTGCTAGAAAAGGCATGTTTTCACTCTCTGAATGGACGAAAACGATTTAGCGATAACGCATGAGTAAACTGTCCACTTCCTGTACCAATCTCGACTGGTCTGAACTTCACAATAAATTCAGTGACAATACTTTTCTTACACATCATTGTATACTTAGTTCCATTATAGATATAAGTACTAAATAAGTAAACTCCGTAGTATTGTACATCTAAGTTTCAAATATTCATTATGTATATAAATTTTTTTTAATGAAATTGTATTTTTTTAAGGACGCATTTTTTTCTGCATTTCATTAAAAAAAATAATCGACTACAAGTATTGCTTTACAACTCTTTGATTTAATCAATAACGACTATACATAAAACTAAATAAAATAAGCCATTCTCGTTCTCACTGCGGCCCGTTGGTGGCCAGAGGGGTCATGTAGGTTAAGATGCTCCAGTTTCATGACCAACGACATGATTGTGGCAATGTGATCAGCATTGTGTACAGTCCGTCTTTAATTCTCAGACAAGCTGGTATCTATTTTATTTTATACCTAGCGTTAAACAGTCGATCTGATTTTGTTTGCCTTTTAATTTTAAACCCAACTCTGAGAAGGGAATTATTGGATCAAGCATCGGCATGAACTAGCCCTCGAGGAGAACTTTTTGATGAAAATAATCCATATTTGAGATACATGGTGAGGAAAACCGCGAAAACCACTCACGGCCAGCCCAGCGGCAAGGAGATTCTAACCCATGATCCGTCTACCACTGAGAATATTTTACGTCAGCACTGTGGTCGTACTAGCCAGAAGCAGAATTAATCAACCATCCTTCTCCCAGATTCGAACCAGGATTACTTAACTTAGAGACGAACGCTTTAACCCCTGATCCACCACGCTTCAAGTTTGTATCCATTGATATAAAGCTGGATGGGCTTCATGCCAACACTGAGAATCGAATCCCAGTTCTTCACAATTGAAGTTCAGTGCTTTAATCACCGAACCTTATCGGCTCGTATATTAAAATGCTTCTAATGAAACATGTTGTACTTTGTAGCTTATGTTTGTCTGGGTATTACTAGATGCAATTGAGTGTCGATAAATTATCCTTTAAATAATTTTTGGTTTTAGGAAATCATAGATTTCAATGAATAAATTATGGGAAAAATGGAGGTTTCTACATTGCAGTGGTAGTAAAAATATTAATTAGGTATTTATCTTTTGTATTAGCACGTGTATATTTAATGAACGACAAGCATTACTTTCTGCGTATCATTAAAAAATTAATGATATGATTAATGATACGATATGATTAAAAATTAATGTTCACTATTAAAAAATTAATGATATCTAGTTTTATGAAATATCATTTAAATGGTGAATTTAATCTTTATGTTCTTAAATTTATGAGACAGGTGTGTGATTCATCACTGAAACTTCATTTAAGCCAATATTCAGTTGGAAGAGCAAAGCTTGAATAAAGCTAACTAAAATCAATTTTCCAATATACTTTGATTAATGAATCAAACGAGATCGAAACGGTAAGAAATATATAAAAATTATAGGGCAAATATTTTAGAACAGAAGTAGGAAAGGCTGGGTTATTGATTATTGAGGCTATTATCTGGGATTTATCTTTTCCCCCTTCCTTTTATTTGCTTTTCACCTTTACAACAATAAACGTGTTGTAAGCTTTAGTTTAGTACAGATATAAATAAAAGAACCGAAAATCTCAAAGGAAATTTCTAAATGTAATCGCGTCAGTTAACCTCCAAAAATTTTGATGCTTATAGCAAATATTTACTGCCGTAATATCAAGTAACAAGGCAAGTTTAGTATTTTCACTTATTTCAAACAATAAAAATCTCTTCCCCCCTTTTTTTAAAAAAACTTTTTTTATAACAGCCACATTCGCTATAATTCCACTGTTCAATAAATTTCTCTATAATGGTTGCAAAATTCATGTATGCCACTTATCATGTTCTCCTACTACGTTAACTAAAACTTCTAAAAATGTAAATTATCATTGTTCTCCAGATAACTTCCTTATAAAAGTTATATAACTCATATTCCTGAATACGTCACTTAACATGCTATTCCACAAAGATTTTTTAGCTAGTTTCTTTATATTAGCTATAATATTCGTACTGACTACTTTAATTAAAACTACTCCAAACTAGTAACGTTAATCAGGGTATGTAAATTTTCATTATTCTCCGAACAGCTTCCCTATAATAGTTATACTATTCACATTCACCAATATGCCACTTTGCGCGTTATTCCTCTCAGATTTTCAACTAGCTTCTTTATTATAGCTGTTATATTCGTATTCACCACGCTAATTTGAACTTCCTTAAACTAGCTACATTAATCGGGATATATAAATTGTTATTAGCATGCTCTTCCACTAAGTTTTTCAACTAGATTTTTTATTGTAGCTATAATATTCATACTCACTATTTACTAATGTTTCACTTAGGACGTATTTACACTAAGTTCTTCAAACATTTTTTTTATAATAGACCACTTTATTCATTAATTGTCATTGTTCCGTAATAAGCTTCTCTATGAAAGTTAAAATTTTCATATCCGTTAATATGTCACTTGGAATGTTCTTTCACTAATTTTTTCACTATTATCTAAATCTAAACACTATCTGAATCTATGAAACGAAAAATATGTTCTTCAATCAGCTTCTCTATAATAGAATAGTTATGCACATTTTACATATTCACTAATCTATTAATTATTACGTTTGCCATTGGGTTCTTCAATTAGCTTCTCTATAATAGTTTTATTATTTATGGTAATTAAAGTATAATTTTATATTTTTTATAAATCTGACCACATTTCGCGAATTATATATGGATCAAAATGAATAAAGGCGTCTAATCTCAAAGCTTAATATTTACACTTATAATTGAAAATAGATCTTAATTTAGTGGGAAAAACGGTATTTAAACTCACTCCCACAAATAACGAAAAAGATCGCAGAAAATGTTTTTGAAAGTGTCCTTCAGCCAGGTAATTTGGCTTCTCCTGTTCCAATATTTTGTTCTATTTCAGAAAACAGGGTCTTTGTAATAGTTATATTCGCTTATATTATTCCACAAAGTTTTTCAATTATCTTTTTCATAATAGCTACTTTATACGCCACACGAAAATTATCATTTTTCTCATTTTAACTTTGAAACGCAAATTATCATTGTTCCATTAGTTTATCCACAAAAGTTATATTATTTATATTTGTACAAATGACACTTATTATGTTTTGTCACTGAGTCCTTTAATTATCTTCTCTACAATAATTACACTGGGGGAGAAATTTTTTGTTGCATTTATATAAATATTTGGTCCTGCCTAATTAAGGTGTGGTGATTTTAAATATTCTTAAACTTGTTTTGCTTTTAATGCTACAAATTGTTTTTTACAATGACATTGTTCATCCATTTTTTGCCGAAATGTACAAGTTTGAAAACGTTAAGAGTAACAGGGGATACGTAAAAGTTACGACTTATCACCAGGAATAAAATTGCATAGGAGATCCTCGGAAATATTGTCGTACGTGGATAAGAGTCCCTATTATGACCTGTTTAGAAGTACATGAAGAGACAGTTCGTAATAGGGAAGCGACCTTAGCATCGAATTAAGACATTTCCTGGCATTTATTTTAATTCTGATGATGTTCCCTAACTACTCTAGAAGTTTGTCGCATAATTTATGCGACCCTCTGTTTTATATAACGTTTTTAAACTTGTACATTTTAACAAAAAATAGACTAAAAGTTGCATTAAAAAATTGTAGCTTGGAGTGAGAAAACGATTGCAGATTAGCAATCAACAATACGAAAGTGTCTAAGATCTGTTAGAAATTATCCTGCAACAGAAAATAAAGTTCCCCAGTATTATCTGTTATTCATATACATTATTCACAAATATTTCACTTAAATGCGTTTAAATGTGTTCTCAATTATATATTCCACAATCTTCAATACAAAGTTCTTCAATTATCTTTCTATTATAGGTCTTATGATATGTTAATAGTCATTGTTTCCCAATTAGTTTTTCTATAATTCATGACATGCAAATTATCATTTTGTATTCCTTTCAAATCTAAAGTTACCACATTTCGTTAATTGTATAAAGATCAAAATGAATTAATGCTTTACATTTTGAAGCTTTCTATAACATGTCTTATTATATTTAAATTGTCATTGTTCTCCAGTTAGTTTCTCTATAGTAGTTACATTATTTAAGACACGTAAATTATCCTTTAATTAATCTTAAGTTACTCCATTTCGTGAATTGTATATGAATCAAAATGAATAAATGCTTTAAATTGTTTTTAATAGTTCTTATGTTACGTTAATTATCATTGTTCTTCAATTAGTTTCTCTATAACAGCTACATTATTCATGACACATAAATTATCCTATTATAAATCTGAAGTTAATACCTTTTATGAATTGTATATGAATCAAAATGCTTCAAAATTTTTTAATAGCGCATATGTTACGTTAATTATCATTGTTCTTCAATTACTTTCTCTATAACAGCTACATTATTCATGACTCGTAAATTATCATTTTATAAATCAGAAGCTATCGCATTTCGTTAGTTGCATATGGATCAAAATGAATAACGGCTTTAAATCTTGAAGCTTTCGATAATAGGTCTTATGATGCGTAAATTGTCATTGTTCTTTAATTAGTTTATAATACCTACTATTCATGACATTTTCAATTTATGTTCTTTATAAAACTGAAGTTACTCCATTTCGTGAATTGTATGTGGATCAAAATGAAAAAATGCTTTAAATCTTGAAGCTTCATATCTACACTTAGAATTGGTAATAGGGTATCACTTTGAAGAAAAATCTTTCTGTAAACTCAAACTCTTCTACACAAATAAAGGAAAGGGAGAAGGGATTGTAGAAAATATTCCTTGAAAATATCCATCAGAGGAGATACTTGGTTGGCCACAGAAACTTTATCACCATTTGTGAAGGAGTTCTGACAGATTCCATGCATAATTTTTCATGTTCAGATAACAGTTGTCATCTGCTTTTCTGACCATAAGAGTCGAGAAAACATTTTTCATGGAAAGTTCCAGTTTTATCTTCTCTTGAGAAGGTATAGAAAACTATTTTTTTCCTTCAAAAGTAAAAGTGTCATTTATTGTTTTCAAATCCATAAAAAATATTTAACTGATTTGAAGTAGCTTAAAGATATTTCTTTTTCTTCTTCTTTTTCTTTGATGCGTTTAGTTAAGTCAAAGGGTTGACAGAAAAACGGACAAGGTTAGAATCGGTACAATTAGATGATTTAAAATATAAATTCTAAAATTCTAATAAAATTTAAAGGATTAGCCGAATAATAGTTTAAGTCAAACTTAATTTGCTTAATTTCGCCCCCACTAAAAACTTTTTTTGCTCATTTAATAGGTTTTATGCATTTCTGTAAATTGTTTCATTGTATTCTAAATTTAATTTATGAAATCAATAATAAATTGTTAAATCATAAAACTAACTACCACTTCCACTCTAAATATTCAAATAAAAATGTTCTGATAAATCGGAACAAGTTGGCAGGTAAGTACAAACCTAGTATTTTGTTTTAGGTTATTTATTCAAAGAATTTTGTCTTCCAGTTTTTGTCAAAATACATTTTTTCATCTGGTGTGCTCTATTACTCGACTAATAAACTATTCAGTAAAAACTTGGGCAATATTTTGCGTATAAAATGTTGCCTAAATTCCTACTAGCTATTTATTGATGTTGCTTAAATTCATAATTGGATACATTATAGCCTATGTCACAGTTATTTCTACTAAAATTAACCAGTAAATGGCATTTTCTGCGAGCCTGACTTCTAGCAACAAATAAGCATTAAACGAAGTGTGTTGTAAAAATGCGCTACTCGTCAGGTTTAGAATTGTATTTGTCTAGTTCTTTTTAAATAATTTATTTTGTTGTTTTATCTAAGTTTATGTATTTATAGTAAGCATATTTAAAACAAAGTTTATTAATTAGAATAAAAGATAAATGTTATTCCTAATAAAATTTTCGAGGTGGAAGAAGTTGTGTTATTTTTCCTATTATACCCAATGTATAATGTTCGTAAATATTTTATATATTTTTGGGGACAAAATAATTTTTTTCAAAATAAAAATCCAAAAAGTTACGTTTTCCTTTATTTAAATAAATACTTTTTTTTTCAATTTCCTTGAGATAGTATAGTTTTTAAAAGAGTATATTTTATAGCTGACTAAAAGTTGTTCCAGGCCATACAGATGTGCAATCCAGAGGCTCAACTATACCACTAAGTAGAATAACAATTGTCATTTGTCTCATTTCCATTTTATTTTATAACCGTCGTTGAACAGTCTACCCAATTGTTTGGTTTTACGGCTGATATGTTCAAACCCGTATCCTTGTAATTTTGAACCCGATCCGGAAGACAAGGGAACTTCTAGATTAAGTATTGGGAGAAATTTGCCTTCGTGGAGGACTTTTTGGATTTAAATCACTCGCATTTGCTTTACATGGAGAGTAAAACCATGAACACCTCCTGCGGTTAGACTGACGGCAAAGAGGTCTCTAACCCATGATCCGTCTACTATCGAGGATATTTTTAATTGAGCACTGTGTTCAGTGTAAGCCGGATGTGGAATTCGTATCGATCAGACATTTCTGGATCGTTGTTAATATGTTGATATTGCATCATTCCTATTGGACGATTCATAATCGCATCCCAATATAAACATATTCCTATTGGTTGCTATTGGTAACCGATTGAACATCGATGGATTTAGTGAAGCCAGCTTTAGCATCTCTGTTAACTTGATTTTTATGACCTTTAACGTGCGCACTAGACGTCACAGTATTTTTTTCATCTTTTAGCTCTAAAGAAAATTTAACTATGAAAATTCGTTTCATTATTTCACAAAAGTATTTACATCTAAATAATGTCTGCGTTTATGTTAAACTCCAGTAAGAAATACAGAATCCTAAAATAAATTTTATATAAGTTATAAAAAGTACATTGATGCCTTCCATGGTAAAATCAAAACCACCTAGAGACAGAAGGGTTTATATTTATTATAGAAGAATTAAAATGTTTAATGTTTTAAGCTGACCTTGTAGTAAATATAAACATACTTAAATATGTTATTGGATGTTAAAGTAGAAATAATCTATACATTATAGGTTTGTAATAAAAGGTTTACTATTTAATGTGTACCTCGTAAAAGTAACGGGAGCTATAACCCATAAAAATTGCTAGAAACATTTAACGTCTACTGCAAATAAACTATTTGTTTTATTTTGGTTTTAGCTTACAATTATTTCGTGATTTTCTTAACCTAAGTTTTTCCATTTTAAATGATACATTTTGCTTTGGATTGTAGAAGATATCTCTAAATTTATATCAAATTAAGGAAACAGTTTCTAATTAGTTTGCTATTTTTATTATAAAATTTTATTACATTAAATGCTGTATTTCTGAGGCAGAAATAAAAATGTCCTGAAATATAAACTAAAAGCAAATTTCAGAGAAATATATTAAAGTTATGAATTACACAACGTGTAATACATATTATGCTGTGTAATACATACAAGTTTAGAATCAAACAAAAATTTACAGTAATTTGATTGCATAAATTGTCGAGATTAAAAGTGCTGCAAAAAGAGTAATCTTTTTAATCATAAATAATATAAAATAATTTTGTTTTAGTGAATCATCATGAGGTAGTAGATTTCGTTATATTCAACTTAACTGTTAAATATGTTGAACAAAATACTTTGTTTAATTCCTCTTTAAACACAATTTTTAAAAAATACTCCTTCAAAAATGATGAATTATTCGACATTACTGAGTAAAATATAAAAAAATGTAATATATCATTGTTTTTAGTGTATTATTATTAAAACTATATGGCCATTAAATGGTAATATTATACTGAAGTTTTTTTAATTAAAAATTAATTTTTAGTATAAGTCCTAAATTCTAAATTTCAAAATTTCCATTACCGGATTTCAATTCTAAATTTGCGGGATTTCAATTCTAAATTTAGAGACTTCAAATTTAGATTTCAAAAAATCTAAATTTTTTTAATTTGCTGATTACAGTCTTGTGCACCAGGAAAGTTTAAAAAAAAGAATATTTTAATAACTTTAACAAGGGAAATTCATACGAGCTGGCAACTTTTGGAAACTAACTAATCAGAGACAAAAACGTATTTCCTCTGAATAAATACAAAAATTGTCGTATCCTTAAATTTCTATTTGAATTTAGGCAACCTTTCAAACTTAAAGTTTTTTTTTAAAAATATTTTTGTGCTTTATTATTCACAAAGTTCATTATCATTACGTAATTCAATAATTAAAAATTATAAAAATTAACATTTCTTAATAAGAAATTTTTGGATAAAAGAATTTGATTATAATGTGCAACAATTGTTTAGAACAAACATTAGTCTGGGTGCAAACAATAAATATAAAAACAGCTATAATGTTAGATCAAAAATCATTAGAGTCTTTCTTTTATTTTTTTGTCTACACATTTTATTTTACAAAGTTTATTTTACATTTCATAAGAAAAAAAAATATTTTGTCCATGCTAAAATTAGAAAATGATACTTTAGTTTATGCGTCATTGTAAAAATCAAAACATTTTCTCCGCAAATCACGGTAGGCGCAAGCAATAATAATAATAATAAAAAAAAAAACCAGTTCGGAGTTAAAAATTTCCGCCAGTCTATCAAAAGTTATTAGACCATTTCGTTCCTTTTAGCACATTTTACCTAAACTACAAATTATTTCCTCCTTGCTAAAACTTAAAATTGATACTTTAGTTTATGTGACATTGAAAAATCAAAACATTTTCTCCGCACATTAGAGTGGGTGCAAGCAATAAAAATAAAAACACAAAAGGCGAAATTAGTAATTTCAGTCAGTCCATCAAAAGTTTGTAGAGTATTTCGTTTCTTTCAGCACATTTTACAAATTTTATTTTACATATTATAAGAAAATATTTATTTACTCCTTGCTAAAATTTGAAATTGATACTTTATGTGACATTGAAAAATCAAAACATTTCCTCCACACATTAGAATAGGTGCAAGCAATAAAAGTAAAAGCCTCACCTTAAAGGCACCCTATTTATTAAATTATCGACATAAAATCCACACCATTTTTAATTACACCTCTCAAATGCCTCAATCTGACTTTCCAATTCACGAAATAGTTTGAGTTGCTCATAAAACCCTAAATGTATCCTCTCTTTGTTGCTTATTAATTCATTTAGTAGTCCGTACTTATAACATTATTGAAGCATTCTCATTTGAAAGCGTTGAGGCTTAATTTTTACGAGGTGAAAAGATTTTCTAATTTATTCATCCATAAAATATTTAATTAAACATTGTAAATTTTTCCCTTCGGCGCAAATAATAATGAGAAAATCTCTTAAGTTCATATTTAGGACCTGTGACATTTTTAACAAAGCTGGTAATTACACTTTTGCAAGTAATGTTTTCAAAGTAGTATTAACAGAAATAATTTATAAAACTGGTTTTAAAAGTTTATGGATCAATCACAAATTGCTTTATTAGAATTAAAGGAAATAATTGCTTATTTTTGAAAAATTATTTGGTTCAAAAATCATTAAAAGTTTATTGGATGATACACAAAAACTAGCATTACAAATTTCTTTTTACAACAACTAGCAAAAAATGCATTTTATTAAATTTTTTCTCTTCTGCCACTGCTTTGAATCGATCTAAATTTAGAGGATTCAAAGATTCCTCTTACTTTTTGAGTTAGTTTTATTAGGAGGAATTTTCTTTAAAAACAGTATACTGTTTTTATGATTACCTTTTTTAAGTGTCTTTCGGTTATTACTCGTAGTAACCTTTTTTGTGAAATTATGTTTAGATAGGTATTGTGATAGATATTAGATAGGTATAAAGGTAGATAGGTATAAATATTAGATAGGTATAAATGTGATAGGTATTAGATTGGCATAAAAATGTATATGTAAAAGAAAAAGGTAATGGAAATTGTTTGCAAAAAATAGAACAGATGTAAAGTAGAGAACAGTGGATAAGAACAGTGGAGTTTTGAAAAATATCTTATTTTCGTCCCAAAAAATTAGAAAATAAATGTTTTTTTTAAAAAAGAAAATAACTCAGGTGAAAAAGGATTTCAAGAAATAATTTCTTTTAGAAGTATAACTCTAATGACCTAAACTGAAGTCTAACTTTCGAAGCATTAATAAAGTACGAAAATCTTATAATAAGACACAGAGTACTAAGTCTATTCCAGCATCAAAATATTTAATTTATGTTTTTAAAAAGTCTTATGACGTTTCAATTAAATTTAAATAGTCAATCGATTAGAATATTAGTTTCAAATAGGACTAGAGTACTACATAGTACTATAGAGTAAAAAGTAGTGCTGCCATCTATTAACTCGATAGTTAACTAATCAATAAAATAGAAAAAACGTTAAAAAAATAAAAAAACTCAAATTAACTTAAAGCATAATTACGATTTTAGATCACATTGTTACATTCTTACAGTGCATAGTATTATTCTATTACCATATTATAGAGCATTTTGATAGATTAATATCTTTGGGTTTACATCACACTCTATATGCGGAATGCGTTTTAACGGAATCAAGACGCACCTTTAAATACATATTTAATACTTTGAGGGACACAATAGAAAATTTTCCAAAGTTTTTTTACTAGAATTTTTGATTTCTTTTGAGTTATATACTAGAAATAGAAAGCTTCAAAAGTTTATGTTTGCAGAATGACAAACGATTAAATACTATTTTACATCATATTTTAGAATTATATATTTAGAAATTCTGATGTGTTTTTTTAATATAAAGTTTTCTTTCCGATTTATAAATGGAACATTTTGTTCTGCATGTATCCATTCTAATCAAAATGATTTTAAATTAATTTAAATTTCTTTGCCAAATTAAACTTGGTGTGTTTAATATCCCCTATATATTTCTTGTATCGAAATTACGCTTTAAGAATTGTTTACTATTGTGATAAATAGGAAATTAAATTTCTATTCTATATTTGTTTTAAAATAAACTTTATAATTTGTAAGATGAGTATCATTTATCCTATTGTTCACAAGCTATTACTACAACTTCAACATCACTTTCAGAAATTATTATTTCTTTATTAAATTCGAGTTGATTGTAAAAATATTAATTTATTGTGTTTTCTCTGAAGGGGTCAGGAAAAGCAGATCACGGATAATTTAAAATTTTTGATATTAAAAACCATTAATACTTCTTAACAATCGAAAAATAAAAGGAACTTTAAAAAAATATTCATGAGAAATTGTGGAAATTGGAATAATCAATCAATTATACAATTAGATGAAAAAATTATTAAGATTTGAGTTAAATGGAAACTATTTATATGCGTGATCAGACCTTAGCTTAAATTCAATAATAATCTGGAGAACAAATATTATTCGAATGAATAATTAAAAATCCGGAGCAATAAAGCGTGATATAGCTTTGCGAAAAATAACAAAGACTTGCCTCAAATTTGAAAAAAGATACAGTTAAAATGTGAGTTGTCGAGTAGAATTAACTTCAGAACTCAATGGCAAAATAGCCGAAATTGGCTATTCTACGCCAAGTGTAACCAATATTTCTTGCTCTCGATTAGCTGATCAAACGATGTTGCCGACAAAACTTGACGCATTTTTGGATTTACGACTATTAATTTCAATCTATAGCATTGTAATTTTGAGTCTAATGCAGAAAGCAAATTAATTCCTGGTTCGAGCATATGACAAACTAGCATCCGCGGAGGAATTTTTAATGGAACTAATCCGCAATTTCGTTACATACAGGAGAAAATCGTGAAAATCTTTCACGGGTAGCCCAATGGCAAGAGAATTCTAACTCATGATACATCTACCAGTGAGAATAATTGACTTCAGCACTGTGACTGCTGCAAGTTTGAAGCAGAAATCGGACCAGATACCTCATTGAGAGGTGAGCGCTTCATTCTTTGAGCAACCATGTCTGTAAGCCTACGCAATGAAAAGACTTGTGTTTTTTCCTTTAATCAAAATGGTACAGAAAAATTTAAATCCGTTATTCAAGAAACCTGTTATTCTTTGCAAAAATAAATAAATAATTAAAAAAAAAATTCCAAAACTTTTTATTGGAAAAAAACCAATATCATATATTAAGAAGACTTCATAATTTAGCATCTCATATATGACCACAAAATTACGTAAATGCCTTTAGTGATCGGAATTTCGGATCATTCACATATTTTTTGTATAATTCAAGTGGGTAATAGGCCCACTTTCCTTAAAGTTATGGTGTTTTACTATATTTTTTGAAAAGGAAATCTTTAAAAAAATAGGCTACATTGTTCAGTCTGTTATCTTTAAACATATGCATTCAAATAAAACTACGACTATAACAATGTTTATCTATATTTGAAGTGCTAAGTTTGCATGAATTTAGTTGTATATCACGTATATTTAATGAGTATTACGACAAACTTGCTTTGAAGCATTGTATACTTGGTCTAAATTTCACAGCGCGACAAGGGATATGTTGATAAGTTTGAATGAATGTAGTTATTAATCACGTATACATATTGAACAATACGACTAACCTGTTATAAATTATTGTATACTTACAATAAATATTATTGCTCGGCAAGGGATACAATGCTAAGTTTGCATGAATGTAGTTGTTTATCGCGTATATTTTTGGAATATTAATAAAAACCTGTTTTGAGTTGTTGTATACTTACAATAAATATGATTGCACTGCAAGTGGTATGATGCTAAGTTAGTTTGATTTCAGTTATATATTTAAAATATATTTGCTAAAATCACGATATTTGAAATCGTATTTTTTCATAATCAGAGCGATATAGAACATTAATTCTCTTACATAAGAATGTTCTATACCATAAATAGTTTATAAATTCAAATTCATTGAGATTGTTTACTTGATATTGTTGAGATTGTTAGCACTGTAGTAAGTAAAATCTGTTTACCAAAATGATTTTAAAGAATGCATAAAATTATTATAAATGACAAGACCGTTAATGGTCCGCTCTATTAATTTGTCGTCGTTTTGCAATTTCATACGTATGAGGAAAACAATGGTATAATATTAAAACAAAATTAAAAATCTATCCATCAAAACGGAAGCGTAATTTCACTATGATAGCCGGTTCTGGGTAGAAAAGAAATTATTTACCATAGTGAAATTCACTAATTAAATATAAATATTAAATTTCACTAGATTAAATAATTACGAAGAGTTTAAAAGTTAAACAAAAAATACGAAATGAATGTTAAAATTGTTAAAAAGAATGCAGATTTGTTTACTGAATCCTTAAGTGTAATGCGTCAATATCACAAGGGGATCAAGTGTTTTAAAATTGGAGTCTTAACATGAAATGTGCTAATAGTTAAGTTTAGAACATTGTAACTAAAATTAACAGGTTAGACATTTTCGTGGTAACTGATTTTCTTTTGATAAGTGTTCGCGGTACATAAATTAAGGTAAATTTCGTCGGACATAAATTACTTTTACATACATTTTAGAAAATTATTCAGATATTTTATAATCAACCGTATCAGTTCATTTTCACAACAGCTTAAATTTACAACGCTCTAAGAGATTAAGTAAAGATTAAGTAGTTAACTTCATTGTTTTCACAGCATGAATAATTAATGACGCTTAACTTTCGCGCGGTCTGGAACTAACTCCAGTATACATTCCTTTTTAACCTAGTTAGCTTTATAAACCTTGCTGTTGTAAAATTCTCCTTTATCGCGCTTGAAATTGCAACTTTGTCATTAGTTTCATGATTATAAAAGTTAAAACCGTATTTGATTAAGACTTTTAGAAACTGTTAAAGTAAAATATTTGTGTAAATGATTACACTAGTTAGTTTGCACATTATTACGAATTTATTTCTTCCCTAATAAGACAAGTAAAAGAACCAAACTTTTTAAAACATAATACACGACCTAAAATTATTTTGTGTGTTACCTTAAATTGATTGTTTAAGAATTACATATTTTGAAACAAAAGTTTACTTTATCTTCAACTAATAATTAATTGGATTACTAGTTAAAGTCACAGTTAAAACTTTAGTGTACCTTTCCGCCACAAATGGTGACATCTACTTTACATCAAAAATGGTGTATTGAAATACTAGAGGAAATTATTAGTATACTTAGACACTAAGGACGTTTCTTGGTGTCCCTGATATACTGAGAATGTTTCTTTGAACTAAGTAAAATAGTTGTCAACATTTTTGGTGTTCTGCAATACAGAAATTTGTTATACTAATTAGATATGATAGGAGTCTGTTAAATTATTCTTAATTCTGTTAAATTGTTCTTGAAAATTAAAGTAAGAATGGTCATTTTACGAACCATTTTTCTCACTTTAATTCTTAAAAGAAAATTAGTTTGTAAATCAAACATTCACAAATGGAATAGTAAAGACGAATTCTAATTAGGCTTAACAGAACAGCAGCGGATAGAAATTACATATTCTAAAATTAATTAAAAAACTGAAAGATACATAAAAATTGAAATATAATTATCCTTATTGTATAAGCACACCATTTCGTGCTCGATTGTAAAAAAATCTACTGCCGCCATCTGACCGATATTCTAGGTAAACCAACATTGGTGTTTTAGGATGCTGAAATAAAGCACTAATTGTGTGAATGCGCGTGAGCTTGGTGTTAGCATTCAACATTATTGGTGAACAATACCTCTTAAAGAATATTTTATTGCTTGATATAGTGCTAACTTGAAATAGAGTGTTTTTTATACAATGTTTTGAGTTTTTCAACATCAAATTTACAAAGATATTACAACACATTTTTTCTGTGTACCGAAATAATTGGTTATTACTGTATTACTGAAAGGCGTACAGTATTGTTCAAAACTGAGTGTACATTAGTCTATTTTTTACAAGAAGTAGTAAATTATATTTAAAATAATTGTTGTTGGGAAAGTACGAACATATTAGTTATTAATGACTCTAATAAATTTTTTAGGATTTCTAGATCAGTTATAAGAACAAGATGTCAATTGATTGTGGGTGTGCAATTGATGAGGGGAAGATGAGGGTGTGCAAAATCGACTTCTTGATTGTACAACCTATAGAGTATTGTTGAATATCATTGCTGTAGATAGACTATCCACGATATGTCTGGTATTTGTTGGTTGGTTTAGTTTTCATATTGGTTGGTTTAGTTGGTGATACTGTAATAGAACTACACTACTGGGTTATTAGCTATTGTTTGGGATTCACGTTGTGAATTTAAACATTTTTAAAAAATAACAAAGCATCCAACTCATTTACGTAGGACTTCAAATCATAGACAGCAATTAAAGACAAAATCTCGCTGATTTTGCTTAGATACGATGTGCTCACAGCCCCATGAGGGGCGAAGCAGAATGGCTACTTTACTTGCTCTCTTCCTCTTATTTGTGAAATCATTACTATTGGGAATACCATTCACTGAATTAACAGAACATTGAAGATTCGAACTTGTCTCAGATCAGTCTTCCATTCTCAGTTTTCCTCTTACTTAGACCTTCAATATCCTCAAACCAAGCAGCAGTGGTTCAGGGGATAAGGTTGTTGCCTTATAATGAGGTGCCCGAGGTTGGTTGATTGATACGGACTCTGCTTTCAGCTCACACCAACCACAGTGCTGATGTAAAATATCCTCAGTGGTAGACAGATCATGGGTAAGAATCCCCTTGCCGTTATGCCAACAATGGAAAGTTCTCGTGGTTTTCCTCTTCATGTAACACAAATGCGGGTTTAGTTTCATTAAAAAGTCCTCTACAAAGAATAGATTGTCCCGATGCTTGATCCAGAAGTTCTTTTGTCTTCTGAATTGGGTTTGAAACTGTCTCAATATTTCTCCATAGTATCCAAATTATTACTGATTCTCCATACACCCTTAAAGTTGACAGCTACTGAGAATTTTCTCTTTAACTTTCTCTCCCAGATAAACGAATGCTCCTAATCTATATATTTTTTTTTTTAAAAAGGACCAAGATCCACTCCCATATAAAATCTTTGGCTTGAGAAAAACACCAAATATAATAGTATTTTGCTTTTAAATAGAATCAAAGTAGATATTAAAAATGAATGAATACACCAACAAACTTTATTTGCTCCAGTTAACCTTTTAAACTATTTCAACTGAGATAGTATTATTTTAGGTAATTATTTAGCCCAAATAGGCTTGTTGTATCCCTCACTTAAATGCTTCCTCTCCAAATGTTCAGTTTTGTACACTATTAAATTTATGGTTATCTCTTAATCTAGTTAGATAATTATTTCAATTTTGCAGCTTGTTTCACATTATGGCTATTTAAAAAAAATACTAATTAGTGCTCAAATAGCTGTGTTGAGAAAAAAATATTTTTTTTAAACATAAATTTATTGTTTAAGTCTTGATACTATTTAAATCTTGAATTTTTTTAAGATAATGTATTTTAATTTGTAAATCGAAAAAATTGTAATCTTAAATTGTAATATTTACAATAATAAGATATTTTTAAGAATTACTTTAAGCTTCTGATTAGATTTTCTTTTATTTCATCTTATGACAATCTATAAAAATTTATAGAAAAATTAAAACTTTTCTTCGAACAAGAAAAGAACATTTTATTTTGTCAATGACATTAATTTATAACTCAAGGGAAATCTGTTTCAAACAACTTTTTGTCATTATGTGAAACTAAATTATAAAAAAAAAAGAAAAAAAAAGAAAAAAAAAAAAAACTTTCGAATTTGAACCAGTTCCTCTTTTTGCCGAAGTTTTCACTTCTCTGATAGCTCAAGCGAATAATTGCGTTCGGACTAATTATAGAAGCGATTTTTATCCTGGCTTTATTTCCCTCTAATTTTATTTCCCTGGTTGAGCTAAACGTAAGTCATGGATGTTTAAAAAATAGATGTTTCTTATAATGAAATGAGCCAAAGAAAATTTCTCCTATTCAATAAATGGTCAAAATATTTTTCTTGTTGACGTTTAAATTAACATTTAATTTCGATAAGGGAACTACCTAATGCAATATCCAATATAACTAGAAATATAGCATAATTTGGGCTGCAATTTTGCAGTGAAATAAATTAATTAAGGTTATCGCTTCAGTAATATAACTATAAATGTAGTATAACTTCAGATTTAATTTTGCATTGAAATAAATTCAGATAATTTATCACTAAGAAAATTCTTAGAAAAAAAAAGTATCCTTTAATAACCGCCCTTAATATTCATTTTTAAAACTTTTAATAGTAATCCTTATAATGTTAAGAAAAATGTGACAACTTAATTATTAGATACCGCAAATTAATGCTTAAACGAAGAAATAAAACTACACTATCTTAATATAACACTACACTATCTTAATCACAACTGTAGAAAGATAAATTCTGATAGCTCAAGCGAATGATTGATTTTGGACTAATCATAAAAACGATTTTTTTCTGGCTTTTTTTCCCTCTTTATTTCCTTGGCTGAGCTGAAAGTAAATCATGGATGTTTGCAATAGATATTTGTTATAATGAAATGAGCCAAAGAAAATTTCTCTTTTACAATAATTGGTTTAGAAATTTTTCTTCTTGACGTTTACATTTACATTCAATTTTTATAAGGAACTACCTAATGCAACATCCAATATAATTATAAATATAGCATAAATAGTATAGTTATAAATATAGCACAAATAGTATAATTATAAAAATAGCATAAATTGATCTGCAATTTCGCCTTGAAACAAATTTATTTATTTAATCACTTACAGAAAATAAGATACAGTGTATTTTGTAATAACCACACTTACTATACAATTTTCGAATTCTTAATAGTTATATATAAAATTTTGAAATTACCCACTTTACTTATTAGCTATCGTAAATTTCTTTCATTTAATGGAAAGAGTCAAATAAAATTTTTCCTATACAATAAATAGTCTGAAATTTTTTTTTTGCTGACGTTTAAATTTACATTTAATTTTAATGCAGGAATTATCTAATGCAATATCCAATATATGTAAATAGAGTATAATTTGAGCCACAATTTTGCATTGAAACATATTCATTTAGTTTATCGGTAGGAAAAATCTTGAAAAATAAAATACAGTGTGTTGCGTAATAACCATGCTATATATTAATTTTTAGAATTCTTAATAGTAAATATTAGTTTTTAAAATTGCGACAACCTACTCATTAGATATCACAAATTAATACTTTATACCCTTTGACGCAGAATTTTATTAAACATATTTTTCATACTTCATTATTTTGTATAAATTTAGGTCAAATAAGTGAGAAATATTATACTTAGCATTTTAATACTTTTTGGTTTAGAAATATAGCCTAAATCACCGGTGCCTTTCCCTGCATTAAAGGAAAAATCTTCCAAACACGGCTCATTTCCAATCAATAATTTTTTTTTTAAAATTTGCACTTATTTGCATTTGTTTAGACTTAAGAGAAACATTTATTCATCATTGAAATTTTTTAATTCACAAAATTAATTATTGATAAATTTTAAAATGTAAATGAAAAACAACTTGCAATTTCTTTTTTTGGATTTTATGTTTTTGTACAAAAAAAAAAAAAATTCAGATAATCCCAAAATTCTTTAGCAACTGTTTTTCATAATTAAAAATACCAAAATATATTTTTGCTTATAATTAAGAGAGTCAGGAAAAAATCCATTTAAGGGGCACTGGCGTTCAATCTGAGTTGAAGGGTTAAGCGAGGAAATAAAAAATTACACTATCTTAATTTAACAAATCACAGATAGAATGATGTGAGATGACTGAAAATCAGTTTGATTTTCAGTGGAAACTGAGGAAAATTGAGCGGTGATTGTTACGGATAATACAAATACGGGCAAGTTTTAGCAGGAATAAAACTGGTTTTGATATATTCCTTCCACCTCCCTTTATCTAGGGATGTAACAAATTTCGATATTTCATTCTCCATATAAATATTAACTTGCGATTAGATTCACCATATAAATATGAACTTTCAAGCTTTTAATGGGACATTTTTGAGAAAGATTCTAAAAATAAACATAAACGGTTGTATTTACGGAACACCCTATATAAGAACAATAAAATAATTTATTGCATCTTACACTAAAAAAATATTTATCAGAGATAGCCTCTAAATAAGAGAAAAATTTAATTTTAATAATGCAATTTAGTAAACAGAAAAACAATTAAAATCTATTAGATAATTAAAATTAAATGTATAACTTATATCTGCGATTTATTTCTTTTCTTAAATTTCCTTTGATATATTTTCTTTCTTATACTTAATTCTTTTAGGAAAAAATATAATTCTTTGAAAAAAGCAATCGAACTTCCGAATGCTTTGTTATGCCATGTATTGTTAAGGTTTGACGAATTTATTTGTAAAGCTTAAAAATATGTGTAAAGGATTGGCCCAAGGATAGAAAACATATTTTAAAGTTTTGAATTTTAAAATATCATATGTTGGTTAAAGGATATAGCATGATAACAAAGTAACTTTTATCAATATAACCACATTTATTTTAAAACTGATAAAATTTTCGTACAATCAAATTTATCAGTGAGATACTAATATTTATTACACCACGAAAAATGACATAAAAAAGGTTGATTTTTAACTTTTGTGTTGAACAGCCGACTGAATCCTTGAGTTTACGATTATCAATGTTCAACTTTGAAATTTTAAACTCAACCCAAACGACAATGGAAATCCTAGATCAAGTATTGGGGGAAAACTATCTAACTGTTATAATGCAAATAACCCGTATTTGCATTACGCTGAGAAGAAAACCACTAAAACCCACTACGATTAGTCTGACGGCAAGGGGACTCTAACCCAAGATCCGTCTACCACTGAGGATATTTTACATCTGCACTTTTGTCGGTATCAGCCGGAAGCAGAATTCGTATCAACCACTTATCGTTCGGATTCGAAAATGGCTCATTTCTTTGGGAGGCGAACGCTCTATACCCTGAGCTACCACAGCTTGTTAAATTTTATTTGTAAATAATATGAAATTGGTTTTTTAGATGTTGTCAAATCTCTACATTTAAGAAAACAAAAATTTAGTCCCTGAAGTAATAATGAAAGGAATAGAAGTGCTTAAGATTATGGAAGTCAAATTTTTTATCGGGCTAACTGCTAATCGGGACAAATCATAACCGGATATAGTAATTTTTCTCACCATCAAAGCAATTGAGAGATAATTTATTACTTCCTCTAAGATAGTCAGTTTATTTCAATGATTGGTATAGTTTAATTTATTCCTTTGATTATAATATCGATCAGTTTATTTCATGGACAAGTATTTTCGATTGTTCTATTAAACTCAGTTTAAAATTTCAATCATAGTGAAACGGGTAATTTTTATTTTCAAATTTGCCACATGGATAAAAAGTTTATAAGTGGGAATAAAATAATATATTACAAAAAATAATAATAGCTGTGGCATTTAAATAAATTTATAAATATTTTTTAGCAAATTTTAGACAATTAAACCAGAAATGAAAAAGTATTATAATAATGTCATGCATAAATTTGAGTGCTTAGCATAAATATAAGGTATATAAATTTGAAATATTAGTTGCGAAAATTATAAGTTGCATAGAAAAAAAAATAACTGTTTGTCATAATTTAAAAGAAAATTGTTTTTTTTTTCCTTTCTAATTTTACATAATTTACAATTTATAAAAGTAATTTTTTTTAAATTTTTTTAATTCTTAAATAATTTAGTTAAAGAGTAATTGTAGATAGTTTATAAGGAGAAAATTTCTCGTAAAATGTTTACTTTTCTTTACAATGCAATAATTATGACAAGAAAGAATATATTTAACTTATCTAAAAATGAAACTGTAAAAAAAAAGTTCTTTAGTTAATAAACATACAAAAGACTTATTTGGTTTGAGATTTTGTCGATAGATGTCGCGCAAGTATCACTCCGAAGAAATCTAGAAAATACAATTAACATTCTAATTCCATAACAGTATGAAATAATGAAAACATTTTTCTAAGAAATTTTCAGTGAATCTTTTCCTTTTCGTGCATAATTAAAAATTCACAACAATGTTGCTTAAAAGAATTATTTATTTTTCTTTAAAACTAAAAATTTTTTTTCAGAAAAACAATCAAATGTTGATACTGATTATAGTGTGCAAGCTGAATACTCATTCCTCGTAGGGAAAGAAAAAAAAGTCAACAATAAATTAGTACTGCACAACACATACATACACAAAACTGAAAGACATGCAAATACATTGAATGAAGCTGAAATAATAGAATTTTTTTATTTATTATATTTTATAACCGTCGTTGAACAGCAGACCCAATTTTGAGTTTACGGCTACTAATGTTAACTAATAACTCCGTAGCTTTATAATTTTAAACCAGATCCAGAAGACAAGGGAACTCCGTGATCAAATATTGGGAGAAATTTTGCCTTCGCGGAGGGCGTTTTTGAGGGAACTAACCCACATTTGCGTTATATGGAGAGGAAAACCACGAAAACTTCCAAGGGTGAATCTGACGGCAGACAGACATTTAACGCATGATCCATCTACCACTGAGGATATTTTACGTCTGCACTGTGGTCGGTGTGAGCCGTGTGCGAAATTCGAATCGTGTCGCTGGGATTCGAACCCAGTTTAACTCATTTGGAGGCAAACTCTCTATCCCCTGAGCCACCACGACTAATTTATTATAGTTTGTCCTTCCAGATGACTTGACGTCATTCCATCAGATTAAAGATCAACTCTATTCAACATCATTTAACATAATGCTGTTCATTGACGCCAACTCATAATAGTCGAAGTCTATAACAATTAAGCGATTTTTTCCCCGTGCTTATTCTTTTAGATGGGCCACAAAAAACATCTTTTCACAGTATTTATATGAGAGCTTTCAGGTATTGAAGTAACTCTAACGAGTGTCAAATATACTAACATAATATATTGAACGTATATTTGTATATTTGTTTTCTATTAAAACTATAATAAATACCTTTACTAACAGTGCCGGTCACCGAAATTAATTAAGCATCATAAGGGCCAATAATAGTAAGGCGATTTTTTTTTTGTTTCTCCAAAACGAATTAACATTATTTCATCATTAATTTTGCTTTATAGTAGATAGAGTTCTTAACATTATATCTGTTTTTTCCCATTTCAATTAGTATTTAACACCAAAATAAACTAGGCGTAATTAGTGTTAATAATAATTCGGCAATTGTTTAACGCTTCTATCAAACGAATAAGTACTAATTGTTGTTTTTGATTTTTATATTTTATTTTTATTTTTTTTATGCCAAAGCTTATTTTTGTTTGTACCAAAGCTTATTTTTTTATTTTAATTAATACTTATTACGAAAATTAATTAAGCATCATTGGCGTGAATAATGGCTTCGTAATTCATTTCTTAAACAAATTAGTATAATTTCTTTATTGATTTTTCTTTTTACAACGTAGCTTATTTTTATTTTTATTAGTCTTTTACAAAAATCGATTACGCATCATTTGCGTCAAAAAAATTATGGTGAATTTTTACTCTTACCCTAAACAAAACGAATGATTTGTTTATGCATTTTATTGTACCGTGATATATTTTTGTTTTGTGTACCTGGCAAATTCAATGCATTATTAGTTTGTTTATGTTCTACATGGCCTGTCTTCGTGCTAAGTAAGAAATATATGGTGAGAGAATTGAAATATTTGTGAAAGAATCTTTGTGAAAGAATATAAGAATGTGACACATAAGAGAATTGATACTTGTCGGGCTTGACCTAATCGAATTAGAAATGGATAGAACAGTTACTACTGTAAACAAATTCCCCGTTTTAACAACTTATCGGGATTTAATTTAACGTAACGATTAAAAAATAACTATTAATTAAGTATTTTTTCAATGAGTTATAAGCTTAAAAACATAGATGTTATTTTTAAAATATTTGTTTGGTTTTTATTAATGGATATTTCTTAACCTAAAAGAAAATTTCTTTTCTCACACGTCTCTCTCGAATGATCTAATTATAATATTATATTCTTTTTTCCTGGTATGGACATTTCAATACTTTTTCATAAATATTAGGAAATTATTCCCTGGTTTCCTGTAATTACAAAGTATATATTTTTTAAATGATGTTTCTTAATACACAAAATACTGTCGACATAACGTGTAAAGAGCACAGTGTTTCCTTTTGCGAGTTTTAAAATTTCGTGGAAAAGTTAATAAAATTATTCTTACTTTTAATTTTCGAGCGGTTGGTTTAAAAATTAATAGTAATGCTTTTCTAAAGCTACGAATAATAAGTACTAAAACACTTTATCTTCCTACTCTGATATAGAAGATTCAATTAAGATTTTTTTTTTTTGTTTTTTTACGTTC
Organism: Parasteatoda lunata; assembly: GCA_949128135.1. Lineage (NCBI taxonomy): Eukaryota > Metazoa > Arthropoda > Arachnida > Araneae > Theridiidae > Parasteatoda > Parasteatoda lunata. The sequence goes on from OX421979.1 coordinate 31,534,714, forward strand.
TTTAATTTCTTCATATTATAAAAATTAAAAGTAAAGATTTTCTAATGCTAAGATTAATGTATACTATTGATCATGTTTTCCTCACTAGGGAGCGCTGCAAACTCTTGACTGCCTATACTTCCGGATTACTGTTTTTGGTGTGGTTTGAAGCCATTCAGCTGACAACGTGATCATTGTATTTTGAGACTCTCTTAAGTAGTATTTCTTGTATACATGTATTTTTTATCTATTATTTGAGTTTAAAAAAAGAATCGTTATCAGAATCCTCATTTGAAGACCTGTCATTTCAAGTCGTAAGATTTGTCATTTGAAAAAGAATCATTATAAAACACTTCTTACCTTGTTAGACAATGCACCAACTTTAAAATTTAAACCTAAATGATAATTTTTAAAATGAACTTAATCTCGCTGCACGAACTATATGATAACACCATCGTAAGATGGTGCACGGTTTGCAACAAGACTGTATTAAACAAGGTCACAAAGCACGACATCAAGACAACAAACAGTAATATATAAGTAAAAAGAGGCCAAATTTGAGCTGCAAAAAAGCCCGTTGTTTCTATGTCACCTTTTTTTTTACAATACATCTCTAAATAAAAAATAATTTCCTTCAAACTAACCAGAACTACTTAATATCATTAATATTTTATGAAATACAGCAGATTTGTGAACAGAAAATATATAATTTATTTCTTTTAATAAAAACAAAATTATCTGTTTGAAAATATCGCCTCACAGAATAAGCTGCAGTAAGCAGCTCTATACTTTCTAACCGGAAGTAGAGCTGGTCTAGATTTCGAGATTGTTGTTGTTTACATTGAAGTTGAAAACACCATCCATAACACTTTATCTTCCTACTATGCGTTTGATAAGATTCAATTAACAAAATAAAAAAAAAATAATAATAATTTAAAATTTAACTGCGTTCTTCTTTAATTTCATCATACAATAAAAATATTTATTGTCCTATAAGTCAAATAAACATTATCAAAATTTCACTTTCTTCAAGAGATGAAAAAAAGTTGTTTTTTTTATTCTTGTTATATCTAGTTAAATTGTTTACACGCGCGTTTAGGAAGAACAGAAGTTTGGCGAGCAATTCAAGAGGTTTTCTTTCATTCTGATAATGCCAGTTTCCTCAAAGAATGACCAGACAAAGAAGAAATGGATAACCACTCTAGCAAAATGAAAGCCCCAAAAAAGATTTGGAGACATTTCCATGCCTAGTCATAGTCCAGAAAGAACTCGAGCATAAAAAGATACCAACGGAAGGCATTGACTGTGCAAAGATAAAAATGTCTTTTCAACTCCTGGACTATTCATTCATAATAAATTACACAAATATAGGAAGAATTCTCGAAAGAAATTGCTGCTTTATGAAAGAAAACGCTATTTGTTGGTTTACCTTTTTTTGATAAAAAATTATTCTCGAAATTGAAGTGTAAAGCTTAATGATTTTGTTTACTTATGAATGTTACGTTATTTGAACAAACTATGAATAATATACATTATATACTGAGTGTACCATCCTTTATTTATGCACGTATCATAAAAAGTGTTGCAAATAGAAGAATGAAACAAAATTTTGCATGCATTTCTACAACTTTGATATAATAGTAAGTAGTTAAAATTAAAATAGTAGTAATTGAAGTAAGTAATTAAAATAATCACAGAGAAATTGCTGAAAAAAGACAAATGAATTGACCATTTATTACTCTATAGCAAGAGTGTAGGATGCGACACTGTCCGGCATTGAAACATATAAATCCCTTATGATGACTGGCGGCATCTCGTCCCCACTGTTGCTGTAAGAACACAGCTAAATCGGCTAAACTCGAAGACTTTTGAACTTGTTGTCCTTAGTGGTCCAAAATATGCTTGTTCGGTGACCATTTCGGAGCAGAAAAGGGTGGTAATGTAGTGGTGGTATTCCCGTGACAAACATCCTATATGTGACAGAGCATTATCTTGCTGAAAAAGTCATGCTTCTCTTACTGGCTACTAGTAGCAACATAAGGCTAAGGATGTCACGAACGTACCACTGGGATATCATAAAGAGACGCTTTAAGGAAGCGGTATTTTAAAACGTCTGAAAGTTATATTTGTTCTCAAAAGACTTGCCACGTTTTCAGAAAAAAACAGTCATTGGCGTATTTTCTTTATTTTTTGAGAAAAGTGCCGATAACGTTCTACGCAAGTAAGGAGGTAACTGTCATAGAAAAAAAATGAGACAATGAAGAAAAATTAAAAAAAAAAAATATTGAAAAAATATTACAACCAAAGCTGACGTCATCAGGGGGTACCAGCTTTGGTTGTCATATTTTTTCAATATTTTTTTAAAAATTTTTCTTCATTGTCTCATTTGTTTAATTCCTCTTGGTTTCACTGCTGCTAAGCGCATTTTTCCATTTGGATGTATTATTATTAATTTTAATTGCTTTAATATTTTGAATTCATTTCTTAATTGCCATAGAAATTTTTTTTTCCTATTTCGGTAAGGCATTGGCACTTTTTAGAAAAAACAGTCTTTTGCGTTTTTTACCCATTGGCAAAATGGGTCTTAGTTAGGATTTACTTCCCTCATGGCGTCCTCACTCTTGAACTACAATAATCAAGAGTAATAGTAAACAGAGCGCATGCGTTGCTATGACGGCCGCTACTATTTGATATTTTTTTAGAATTCTTTTTTTCACATTTCACTTTTAATTTTGCTGTCCATTAAGTTGGTCAGTTTATTTTTGAGATATGGGACCAGAGAGATCCTATAAATACTTTCTTGAGCTGTGAATAAAAGAGAATTTTATTCTTTGAGCGATATTTATGTTTATTGTTTTAATTAAGAATTAGAAATTCTAACCTACAGTTTGAACTAGATCGTTTTGAATACTGATTCAGGTGAATATCACAAATAAAGAGGGTCTAAACTGATTGACACGGCCCCAAAAGTTTGATTTGAAGCAAGAAAAAAAACGATGCTAGGCCTAAACTTACCGAAGCAGAAAAAGCCAAAGCCAAGGAACGTAGCCAGGAATACCTTAAGCGTTACACACAAACGGATAAACGAAAGGATTACGTTCACAAACGCAAGCATGAAGCCCATCCCTCGCAAAAGTACCAAAGTGGTTGAGAGAATTGAACTCTACCGAAGAGCGAATGGTGACTCTCCGAACCCCTTTCATGCAAATACGAGAACTGGGTGTTGATCACCAGTTAGGGATAAAAGGAACCATTGTCAACGTAACTTGCACAAGACCATTGACTATCTTCCATGCAATATAAGTCATTCATTCACTATTCGTGTAAAATTAAACAAAAAAGCCTAGCTTTCAAATTTAATTTCATATATGAACTTGTGTATCCGAAACGGGTGTTTGATGCAGCTTACAATCTCCGTCGAACACCATTACACCAATCTAAAAATGTTAATATTGATCTCAATAGGCTGTTCAATGTCTATTCAGTTATCAAAAGAATTTACACAAAATGTGTCTGAGCTGCATTTAAATATGTCTGCAAAATTGTGTACCGAGCAGTTTAGGATTAACAGTTAAAGATGTCTAAAATAAAAACACGACAAAGTTTCTTTTCCAAAAAAAAAAAAAAAAAAAAGAAAAAAAAATTAAACTTCAACCATTTTGCCAATGCGTAATATGTGATCGCCTTATGGCGATCGCAATTTTCTTCGTTTTGTAGTCAATCGTATTTTTTTAAGAGATAGAATTTCTTTATTTTAATTTTATCCTGGTGTGGTCCAGGCCTAAAGAGAGAATCTCTCTTTTCTTTATCCCTGGGTCTTCAGAGCATTAATTCTGTACTCCAAGGTATAAATCAACGAGACCATCAGTGAAATAGGCCAGTAGTAAAGAAGTAAATTGCCAGCAGATGGCGCCATCAAGCATATATATATATATATATACATATATATATATATATATATATATATATATATATATATATATATATATATATATATATATATATATATATATATATATATATATATATATATATATATATATTTATTTATTTATTTTATTTTTTTTAAATTTTTTTTTTTTGACTAAATTGCCGACACCGTGCTGCGCAAGTACGCTGGTAACTATCATAGAAAAAAAATCTCTCCTATTTCGGTAAGGCATCGAGCCTTAAAGCCTCGCATTGAATTGAATTTGACTGTTTTAGTTAGCGCACCAGTTAAGTTTTTGTCAGTGTTAAATATCAAGTCCAAATTTAGGTAGAAATACAAGTCTAGTATTTTGAAATAAAGTCTAAGAAATAAAATTATCTTTTAAATCTGTCGCATGAATATTCAATACACTGAAATATTTTCATGATTATTTTGATGAAACAACTGAAATTCACATACTTTTGATATTCTCTATACCCAACTTATTTTAGGGCGCTTCTTAAGCCTAAGGAGATGCTCTGAGGAAGCTCTGCTTTAAAATGTCTATTAGTTATAACAATTAACCACTTCCGCTAGAACGACATGCCATGTACGTCAAGTCACAATATCGTTAACGGCTTGTTGGCTGTATGCACAGGCAATTATCACAGAAATAAAAAAATAAAAAAGAACGTTCGTGGTTCGTATCACGGAAAAACGGGTAAGACTGCTTTCATTTCTATAAGGAGTCCAGAATTTACGGCAGTGTGTTGTAGGCTATTGTTTCTGTAAGCTCATCTGTAATTCTTACCAGCACAAATGTTAAATATTTGGGTTGAAATTTAAATCTATCATTTTGAAAGACAGCCAAAGGAGCGTAATTATCTCTTTTAAATTTCCTACTTGAATAGCCAATACACTCAAATATCCTGATACTAAATTTGGTGAACCAACTAATATTCACTCTAATACATCCATCCTATACTAGTGCGCGTCTTAAGCCTAAAGAGGTGTTCCACTGGTTTAAATGGTCCCTGATTTTAAAATGCCTAATGGCTATTACAATTAATATTTGAAGTCCAGATTTGGATAGAAGATGTAAGCTAAATTTCTAAATTTAAATTTCAACTAACCAGTACATTGAAGACATTTTAAGCTAGTTGTGAAAAGACTCGTTGACTAGCAAATGGCCAGAAAGTGTATTAATATCCATTTTAATGAGTTTTGGAGAATAAGGCAGCAGTAATTAAGCAGAAAATCAAAAGGGGGATAAATTGAATGTCGCCAAAGTAATATTTCTACTTCAAAACTCTAATTAAAGTTTTCCATCTAGAAGAAGCTTCCCTAGAAATTAGAGGCAGGGTTGTGAGGCTGAAATTGGCAGTTAAAACAGAAGCTCCAATGTTTCCTGTAAATCTCAGAAATTTATGGCAAAATATAAACGCGAAACAATTTCTCATTAGTTGGAAGCCATTTAATACTTATATTCGTAATTAAAAATAAGCCAAAAGATATGCCGAGATATTTATAAAATGGTGGAGGTGATTTTAATGTGTCCTAAGTAATTTATGCAAATATAATTTTCTTCATTAATATAACTATTACATACATTTTAAGCATGGTTGTTGTTTCTGGATGAATAAGTTACTAAGAAATGGATGTGCAGTCGTTCGAAATAAGTTATGTGCCTTTAAATTTGAATTAATCAATTTAATGATACTGAACAGAACGTACGTGTTTATATCATGCATGCCTGAAGTATGACGGTAAGACAAATGTAAAGAAAAAATAATAATGCACAGGATGATTATGAAATACCTGTTTATAATATTGCTGTTGTCAAGCTTATTGTTTGAAACAATGAAATAAAATTTTACATAAATGCAAGAGTATCAGTATTAAAATTATTAGTCAACTCTTATGGTTACAGAGACAAAATTTTTACTTTTTTGAACTGCAAATTTTTTTTATTGAAGTGGGATTCCCACTTTAAAAAAAAAAAAAAAAAAAAAAAACTTTGAGTCATCATTTTTAGCACGGTTATTGGTGAAGTTAGAGAGAAAATGCAGCATACTTTACTTTCTTCAACAGCCCCAATTTCCTTAAAACCTGCATAGTAGAGTTAAATAACTGAAAAATTAAAATTTTTATTTCTTCAGCACTGCCTAGTACTACCGTTTTTCACGCTAAAAATACAATCCCAACTTCAAATCTTTGAAGTAGCGATCAGGTCTTTGAAGTAATCAGGTAAAAAACAGATATTGCCATATGAAATTACCGAAATTTTGTTTCTGTTTCCGTAACTGTAAGAGCTGGAAAATCATTTGTAGCACTTTCTAGCTAACACTTTATAATACTTTTAAACAAAACTTACTATATTCTCTCGAACGCTTGATCGCGGGAGGTTAATTTGTTAGCAAAATTAATTATAAAAAGAGAAAATCTGTTTGACTCTGTCCGTGTGTCGATCTGTGGCCAAACGTCGGCATATACATATACGTAGTAAAACTTGAAGGTAGATGTTGACTTTCATTTTAGAATCTTAAAGTCCAATTATTTAATTTTTTTCTTGTATATAGTGAATGTCTGCCATCTTATATATTACGAAATGTGTTTTGCCACTTTGTATAATTTTAAACAAAAGTTTTATTCGTTCAGGGTCTAATTTACTTTTTTTCGTGCACTATACTATATTTCGTGGTGTTATAACTTCCATGTTGCTTTTTTTAATCATCAATTCAATTTCTATTTAATGGTTTGAGGTACGCCTCGCTGTAATATAAAGTAATTTAAAGAGAGGAAATTATTATTTTGACTCAATTTTTTTAAATCTTTCACTTGGACTCCATTAGAGATTCATTTGCTCACATTTATTTCTGCTGTAATTATTTACATGATCAAATCACAATATTTTACAACGTTGTTGGTCTTTTTGTATACATTTTTCCTAAGGAAACATGTATCTCCGTATTTAAAGTTAATTGACGCGGAGACGCGAAACGGTGAGCACCCGAGGTTTCTACCTTAGTCAAGCACCATGCACTTAGAACCACTCATTTTTCTAAGACTTGCCTTTTGTGCACATGAATTTCAAGCTCAAAAGCATCATGTGAAGAGAAAAACATTATTAAAAAATCATAAAAATAAAAACATTGTTTATTTGTTCTAAAACATTACTAGGGTTTATTTACGGCTGTTTATGTATAAAGCATCAAAATAGGGTAAGCAAGCATGTATTTTTCGGACACACATCTGGTAGAGTCAACGGAATTGGCATACAATTCAGCAGCATAAGAACTCTTAGATAGTGTTCAAACAGGACATTGAATTGTTTAATAAAAAAATCCCATTAAACTCTAAAAATGTCCCCGCTGTATTACAGCCAATGGCCAGCTGAATATGCCACTATGACTGACCGTAAAAATAAATTAAAAAATTAACCTGTTAAGTTCTATGACTATAAAAATGCAAGTCCTTATATAAATTTTCTTGCAAAATGTATGGTATATTAACGTTATGCTCGTAAAAATTTACTTCAGATCGGGCTAGAACACGCAATTTGAGACGCAGGTGATTTGTTTGTTGAATTTAGGTAAACCACGGCACGAAGTAAAATATTGTGGTGCTGCTTTCTGCTGGTGCTGAGTTTAAGAATTGAATGTTCGTTGTCTGTGGCCATCAATGTTAAGAGAAGAGGAAAATAGAGAGATTTTTTTCGGTACCGTCAAGGGTTTAAACTGGACCCTTTGTGCTCATAGTCTAACGTAATTTAACTACACGGATAGGTTTCACAGTCCAGAACTGAGTAAGGAAGCTTTAAGTAATAACCGATAAAAGTCAACTACTAATTTTTCTAAAGCTTATTACAATTACGCTGCTGAACTTTTTTTTAAAAAGTAGGGAACCGGCCGTATAAATTAATTGCCATTTTTCCGAAATTTGGGAAAATTTCTTAGAGTATATTTTCAGTTTCCTGGGATTATTCATTCTATACCTACATTACGGTATTATGTTTTACCGATATTTTTATGAGTTGACGTATATTGATTATGCTGGCAATCGCAATGGATAGTCGAATACCAATTGTTATGATTTGTAGAAACAATGTTGACTTTTTATTCAAATTTATTATTATTATTGGCAAATTATTACAAGCGAGCCGCGATGGCTCAGGGGATAGAGCGTTCGCCTTCCAATGAGGTGAACCGGGTTCGAATCCCACTCGATACGAATTCTGCATGCGGCTTGCATCGACTACAGTGCTGCCATGAAATATCCTCTGTGGTAGACGGATCATGGGTTATAGTCCCCTTGCCGTCAGCTAACAGTGGGGTTTTCGTGCTCTTCCTCTCCATGTAACGCAAATGTGGGTTAGCTCCATCAAAAAGTCCTCCACGAAGGCAAATTTCTCCCATTACTCGATCCAAGAGTTCCCTTGTCTTCTGGATTGGGTTCAAATTTATAAGGCTACGGAGTTAAACATTAGTAGTCTTAAACCCATTAAATTGGATTGGCTGTTCACCGACGGTAATAAAATAAAATAGAATTGTTTACAAGCTGCATTCGGCTTGCACAGACCACAGTGCTGACGTAAAATATCCTCAGTGGTAGATGGATCATGGGCTAGAATCCCCTTGCCGTCAGGTTAACCATGCGAGGTTTTCGGGGTTTTCCTCTCCATGTAACGCAAAGGCGGGTTAGTTCTATCAAAATACCTTTTTCCAATACATGATCCAAGTCTTACCTTGCCTTCTGGATTGGGTTCTAATATTAGTAGTCTTAAACCCAAAACTTGGGTCGGCTGTTCAACGACGGTTATAAAATAAAATGAAATTTGTTATAAACTTTTAATTTTTATAAACTTGTTAAAATATTTACATATTAATTTAAACTCAAATCTGAAAAGTTTTCATGAGGAAAACCATTCCATTCGAATTTTATTTTAGTCAGCCCAAAATGCGCTTTCCCAAATCCCATCCGCACTCGATATTTTTTACGGAATTATTTCCGCAGTATCTTAAAACATCTTTATTCCACACGTTTCGATTTGCTTAATATGACATCTCTCAAAATTTCACTCTCTGAGATTAGTTTCTATTATCACATTTCACATGCCTATTTATAAAAGGATTTCTCTAATTTAATTTGAAATTCCTTATTGAATTTGATTTAGAGATAATAATATTTTACCAGGCGACGACAAAAATAACATTTTTATAAAGAAGCAAAGTAACGAGCTGTTTTACGATGTTTCTATTTATATATCCTCTTAGGAATCTAAAGAAGTTGTGCTAGATTTTACTTTTACTCTTAAGACTTTGATGTATTTTTCAGCGAGATAAAGGAATAAACTAATCTGATTTCATTCAATTCTCATTTTGAAAAAGCTACATTTTAAATATTCTTCTCAATGTCTTTTACTGCGTAATGACAAAATTTAATTTCTGTCGTCTTTGGATTTAAAACAAATTTTTGGGATTTAATTCAATTTCGTTTTTCTTAACTGTGTTTGTGTCAACTTGAATTATGTATATTTTTAAAAGAATAATTTGAGAAATATGTGTTTAAACTATCAACACGTGTTTATTAGGCTAAAACAATTCTAGTAAGCAATATCAAAATGGTTTAAAGATGTTATTAATTATAATTAATGATGTATAGTAATAACATCTTATTAATGATATATAACGTAATTAACTAAGCAAAAAATTACAATTAATCACACCAGGTTAAAATTGTTATTATTAATTCTAATTAATAACATTTAATGATAACATTTAATTAATAACGTATGACATAATTAACCTATTCGAAACAATTATGTAAATAAAATTTAAAGTTTAAATAACATAATCTATAAACTTCTATTTGCTGGTAATATTATAAATAATAAAATTTTTATGTTTAAAAGTACTTGGAGAATCATTTATAAGAATGAAACATTTAATGTAACTTCAGAAGTTTAAGTGTTTCCAAAGCGGTACAATTTAATATGCATCAGTCACACTTGCATATATTAAATCAAGTTGCTTATAGAGTTTGTTCTAATTCTTTTTCAGGATTAAATTATATAGGTATAGGTATAATATAGGTGTTTAAGAATATTTAATTTATTGATATATTTGTGAGAAATCGAAGAAAGAGCTTTCCAAATTAATATGTAAAAAATGGTTCTAAGAAAATTTAAAAGGGTTTACTTTGAATATTAAAGTAAATTTAAAAGAGTGTGGACTTAATTGAAAAAATAAAAGATCTTGGGTACTTAGTTAAGTACAAGAGTAGAGACATCACAATTAAGCATTTTATTACCATTTATGTATCATTACGAGCATGCATTTTATATGCATTTATGCATTTCATAACCATTTATAACCATTCACTAGTTAAAATAGGTATTATTTTTCTAGCACACTTTTGAGTTTAAATGAATGTAATTTTAGCATATTTCAATGTAAATAATATTACATTTCATAAAATTTTACGAACTACGCTTACTACTCTTTGGTATAAAATGGGTAACAGTACTTTTTTTAATTAAGATTTTTTGTGTTTACATGTTGTTTGAATCATTAAAGTTTCGTCTCAGTTGGAAATAAAGCTTTGAAGTTAACTATTTTACATTAGCAGAATATATTCAAACAAAATGTGCACTGAATAAGAATTTCACAAATTATTAAAAATTTTACCACGCGTAATATTTGTGTGAGCGTTACATTTTGGATTTCCTTTAAAATTTTTACTTAATGAACCATAGAAAATATTCTAATTGACTACATTTTAATATATTTGTAATCGTTATCATTTTAAATTCGGGGGAAAATATATAATTTTGAAAGAAAATGTGTGTATAAACTATGAAGACTTTTCTTTTTGCCTAAAACGTTTGTTTGAAGTAATATCATTTTTTTTTTTAAATTGCTATTAATTAAAATTGAACCAAGCTTAAATTTCAAATTAATTAATAACTGGAAAAATTAAAAACTATGCAAAAAAAGAAACTTTTTTAAAGTTCTAAAAATTTTAAAAACCTTTTGAATTTTTAAAAGAAATAAATAACACTCTATTTATTGCCCAGATATCATTCTTTGTAAGTTATAGCAAGTTTATCTTATATAGCAGCAACTTTTATCACAAAGCCCAAACAAGATTTACAACTAACTAGAAAATAAACCCTGCAAGCTTGAAGCAATTTTAAATTTAGCTATGACAGTTCACGCGCTATGAGGTTCGCATTAAGCTTGCCTGAACCAAAGAACTTATACGTTTCGCGTGAAGAAGGGAAACTTCCTATACTATCAATGCAAATAGAATATCGGTGCTGCCATCTAATGTGGCAGAAAGAGTGGATACCACTTCTGGAGAACGCACTAGGTCTACTCATCGGGAAGACTGATTGTGCAGCTCATAGGAAATAAAATAAAAAAAAGATTGAATCTAAAAACAGTATACATCATCATTAAAAAAATGTTGCGTTTGAGACTCTACATGCAAAGGGAAAAATTCAAAACAAGATTTGCAATAAAATTAAAGGTAAGAAATTATATTTTTCATGAAGAAATAATGATTAACCAGTAAATCTTATTGTATCAATCAAAGGAAATGGTGGGTGGATCTTAAAATAGCCCTCACCCCGTGGCGATATTTTAAATATCGCCAAACAAGGTTTCTAGTAGAATATTTTCAACGCCCGATGACACCACGACCACACCACCAAAATTCTGAAATCTGATTGGTTATTTAATATGTATACCTGCGCGAAAGTTGGATTTTGTTGGACAAGAGGTAAAAGGGTTCATTTTTTCGATTCTTCATTATTTTTTATTATTAAATTATTTTTATTATTATTTATTATTATTATTTTTTATTATTAAAAATATTTTAATAAATTTGTAATAATTTAAATTTCTTTTTTTTGTAATAATCAAGAAGCGTTGTTGCTGCCAGTAATAAACGCCAACTTGGCGAGATTTCAAAGGGTCACCAAGAGGTGGACTATTCTAGGATTTTACCGAAATGGTAAATACTAAGTTTGTCATAAGGTTTCTTGCTATCCGGGAAAAATTATTGCTTTTGAATTAAGTATGCAAGTAAAACATTTATTATTGTGGACACCATGATTTCTTTAACATCAAATTCTTTGTTATTTAAGTTTTACCAATAAATGAACTCAATAAACTAATTATAAAAATTCTCAGTTATTTTATATAAAATACCACACATTTTCTACTAATTTACGTATATTAATAAACTTTTCTATGAGTTTATTTAAAATGTGCCGACTTTCTAAAACCTTTAACACTCTTTTAAATGCAGCGATACCTAAATTAAAGAAAACTCTTTATTTAATCTCTTTAGATAATTTAGCTACTTTGACAGAAAAGTAAATCTATCGGAAACCTTAAAATCAATGTTAACTTTAAGACGTGAATAAACTTGAGTAACGATCTTTACAGGTTCAGAGATTTTGCTTAGACCAGATTACAACCATCGAAGCAAGACATGATTGGACTTGTAGGAATTTCTACCACATCAAAACGTTATATGAATACTTTGTAAGACAATGAAGTTTTATTCCGTACTTTAATTGCACATTAAGCTGGCAATAACAGAACACGGCCTGTCGTCTATTTCATGGCAAGGGCTAAATCTTGATCAGTATTTAATGAGTTTTTGGTAACATAAAATAGCTTTCATTAGTATTTAAGAGTTGATAAATTTTACGTTTTTATCCTTCTCTTGTTTGAGAATAATTTAATTTTTGAAATAATTTATTAAAGTATTGAGAGCGTTTTCATAATTATATTTTTACAAAACGCGAAATGCGATTGTGGCAACTGCTACCATAGTTTTTAACTCTTAAGATTAAAATAAAAAAAGTACTAAATTTAAGCTTTTATTGGATCCATTATATATCCACCATTAATTGGATCCATAATATACAGGTTTTGACATTTTTTTTAATTTCCCAGGAAATACTTAAAGGACTATTTTGTAACTTTAGAGGTGATTAGTTCATGCAATTTTTCAAACTTAGCAATAAGATTTAAATCTTTCAGAGGTTGGGTAGACCTACAATAAATTACGAAAGAAAATGAGTATTTTTCAGCACCCAGTACCAGAAAATCAAGCAAAAAATTTTTTACGATCACTTTAGTTGTCATTTTTAATATTTGTATAAAATTTGTAAACTTTGAGTAAATATTTATGAAAATATGGACATTTTTATAAAAAATTAATTTTTTCGCCTTTTCTTGCTATAACTTCATAAATATTCAATGGAATTAAGCAAAAGTTTTAGAGAAATTTAAGATTATTTACAAAATTGCTGATTTAAAATTTAATAGAAATAGTTTAAATCTGTACAAGATATGAGTATTTAAGTTAGTTCTTTTATACTCCGCATGGCGCTGAAAAAAAAAAAAAATTCTTTATAATTTCATAGGGAATTGTATTTAGCAACTTTATTTGAATATCTAGCTTTATTTGAATATCTTAATAAATTAAAAAGTTTCGAAGTAGTTCTTGTACTTTATCAAAGAATGCTCCAATTCATAAGGGGTTATCCCCAAATTTCATCTTGTACTCTTAAACAAGATTTATTAAAAATGAGACCGCCATTGTGGGGAGTCAACCACCATAAAAGTATGTTTTCTTTCTCTATACCATCAAAGTTTAGCTTCCGGACGATTATTGTTAGGTATTATCATTTGATGTTAAATTTCGTTTTATGATACAAAATAATATTTGTTGAAAACCCCCCGATTATTCAGATTTTCTTTTGAAAAGTACAAAAACTATTTTGAAAATTGCTTGAAACTTTTTTAAAATTTTAAGACATTCAAGTCAATTTTTTTTATTAGTTGTCAAATGCGATTCACTATAAAATTATGAAAAAACTTTTTAAAATTTTTTCAGTGCATGTGTAGTATATAAGAACTAGCTTATAAAAGAACTTGCGCAGTTTTTAACAAATATTTTTAAAACTTTTGATAGACAATTTTGCTATTAATTTTAAACTGCTCAAAAAATTTTGTTTAATTTTATTGAATATCTATAAAGTTATAATAGAAAAATATAAGGCGAAAAAATTAATTTTTTTATAAAAATGTCCATATCTCCATAACCATTTACCCTTTTATACAGTTATTAAAAATTAAAACTGAAGTAATCAATACAAGTTACAAGCTTATTGCTTGATTTTCTGGCATAAGGTGTATATAAATACTTGTTATCTTTTGCAATTTATTCTAGTTCTCTCAAACCTCTGAAAGCTTTAAATTTTACTGTTAATTATGAAAAATCGTATGAACTAAACATCTCTAAAATTACAAAATATTCCCTTAAGTATTTCTTTAGAAATTTAAAAAAATGTCAAAAACAGAAAGTGTTTCTTCTATTATTGTAGGGTAGTGTATATATTATCAATTGGAGAAAATAAAAAGATAGTTTTCAAATTCGTAAGGTTGAAATTGAAAAGAATGTTATAAAAGATCGATTAAAGAAAAGATGAAGATAGTTCTTAAATTCTTAGGATTAAAAGTAAAATTAGTTCAAAAATTAGAGATGCATTAAAGGAAAGATGCACATAGTTTTTAAACTCTTAAGATAAAAATTAAAAAGGTGCTAAAATTTGAGATACATTATAGAAAATATGGAGATAGCTTTCAAACATTTAAGATAGAGTTCTAAATTTCAAAAGCAGTTCCTAAAGTTCTAAATTTAAAAATACATTGGAGAAAAGATGGAGATACTTACCAAACTTTAAGGAATAAAATAAATAAAAAAGCTGAAAGTAGAGATGTATTGAAGAGAGATAGTTTTTAAAGTCTTAATACTATACAATGTATCTCTAAATTTACCCTTTTTATTAAAACTAATTTTTTAAAAAAAATGCTAAATTTATAGATGTAATGTAGAAAAGATGGAAATAGTTTTCAAACACTTTAGATTGAAAACTATCTCCATCTTTCCTTCAATGCATCGCTAATTTTAGTATTTTTTTATTCTTAATCTAAAGAATTTAAAAACTATCTTCATCTTTCCTTCAATGGATTGCTAGTTTTATCATTTATTAAATTTTAAACTCTTAAGATTGAAATTAATAAAGAGCTAAAATAAGGAATACATTGGAGAAAAGATGGAGATTGTTTTCAAATTCATGAATGATGAAGATGGTCAAGAGAGTTTTGAAGAGAGTCAGAACTAATTTAGGGAAATCGAGCAAACGCAGAAGAAAAAGATAACTAATTAATATAGATTATAAATAATAAATAGCTTTCCTAATTTTTTCATTCCTCCTGAACAAAAATATTTCTAATAAAGCTTTATGCCCTCTTACAACAATAAGAAATGAATGGCGAAGGGAAATATAATTATAAAACATAGTTTCAAATTGTTAAGAAGAGTATGTTTTGTTAAGAAACGACACGATTTCTATGTAAGGAATACTATGTTCGGTGTATTGTGCTGGTCGTAACTGTTTGAAAAAAAAAATACTAAAGCACAGTTTGAAAATAAGAATTTTTCAACCTTTAAAATACATGCAATGTTTTAAATAGTTATTAAATTTTAGCCCATTTAATGAAAATACATTTAAAATATTATTTATCTTGTAGTTTACAGTTCCGTGTTCCAGTTTCTTCGATGTTTAATTTCTTGAACACCGAAACTAAAGTATGCCTGTTTTTGTACTTGATTTGTGTTTTATTTGCGTTGTTTTTCACTTCAGTATAAGGTATAGTCTTCTTTTGAATAGTTTTTCTCTAAGTTGCGAAAATGCCAAAAATTAAAGGATCGTTTAAAAATTATTACGGAAGAAAATACTATAAAAAAATAGTGTATTAAAATTCTCTGCTAATATATAATATAATATAATATATATATATATATATATATATATATATATATATATATATATATATATATATAAGCTAAAAAATTGAGAAAAAATGGAGGGAAAAAATATTAAAAATCCGGAAAACAAAATAAAGAAAGGATATAATCTCTTCATCAGCTCACACGATTATATCCGCAAAAAAGAGTGCTTTCTAATATTGTATTAATATAGCCAAAGCAAAATATATCAATACAATAGTGTGAGGAGCACTCAAAAAATTGAAACGAAATTAGAACACATTAAGTAAAAAATAAACAAATATATCAAGCAAAAACCGAAAATAAAATGTGAAGAGATTATAGAACAGTACACGAGAGGAAATCTGCATAGTGAGGAGCGAATTTAAATGAACTTACTCGTACCGGCATCTTTCAAGAATGATTTAAAATATTTACGTAATAAGATTGCCAGATTACAAACTATGAAAACAGAAGCATAAATAAAGTGATATCTTATGGCACGTTCTTACTGCAATACTGAAGCGCGTCTAATTTGTTATTTACCTTGGATGGGCCCGAAAATGGATGTGCGCAAGGTAATTTAAAGTTTGTAATTAATAAGTTTGATAATTAATTAAACATTTATAATAATTTAAGAAAATTAATAACAATTTAAAAAATAAATAAATAAATAAAAGAAACAGGATCGCTCGTTTTGCATAGGCGCCAAATTATTACTACTGCTGAAATCCAAAAATTAGGCTCAAAGAACAATGCCCAAAACACACGAAATTAGAAAACCGAACAAAACGGGAGCAAAATGAAAACGAAAGTAAGTTAATAGTAGATAATATCAAGCGCTAACGCTGCAAGTATATAGAACTCATAAAATAAGCTAATATATATATATATATGTATATATATATATATATATATATATATATGTATATATATATATATATATATATATATATATATATATATATATATATATATATATATATATATATGTATATATATATATATATATATATATATATATATATATATATATATATATGTATGTATATATATATATATATATATATATATATATATATATATATATATATAATAAAATATTATTCATGAAATATACATTAAATAAAAAATGAAGACACCAAAAATGATGACTGATTAAAAAATTAAGATACCAGCAATAAATTTCACAAATGAAATTAAGAATTAATCTAATGAAAGAAATATTTATGGTTCATTCTATAACGTTTTGTTTGTAATACTAAATGTGCGACATGCATTTATCAAGACAAGGAAAAGTAAATATTTTACATTTTTTAGATTTTCATTCAATTTTTAAAAAAAAATATATTTTCAGCGCTTAAACACACACACAAAAGAAATGTTTTTTTATAAATGTTTTATTTTCATCAGAAAAAAATATTAAACAGTTTCATAATAATTATGAAGAATTTTTGTTAATAAAAATATTCTGAAATTTTTATAATAAAAATATTATAATAAATTTATAATAAAAATTTATAATAAAAATAAAAATATTTTCATGAAAAAAAATATAAGGAAATTTTAATAAGGAATTAAATGTCTATAGTAAAAGTAATTGTATGAAATATTTCTAAGCAAAATATAAAATTTATATAAAAAGGAACATTTTATGCTTAAATTGATAAATTTAAAGTATGCATTTTATATTACAAAATCTTTTTTATCTTACTTAAATGGTACTCGTATTAAATTTTTATTGAATATCTAAACTATTTTTCAAGCTTTAGAAAAAGAAAAAAATGTTAAGGTTTTTATGTATTTGTTTATAGATAACTATATTGAATTCAGAACTGATTTTAAAATCTTTTAATGTTATGAACAATGTTTTTTTTTACTTATTACAATTGCAATAGTAGCAAACGTAAAAATTTTAATTAAGTTTTTCGTTAATTTATCTTGTATGAAGAAATGTTTTTGCTTGAAAGTTATTTCATAGCGTCATAAAAATGTCACAAAACATTACTGACCCTCTTTTATTTATTATTAATTTGGACGAAATTTTCGAATCTGAGTTTTTTTTCAATTACGTTTTAAAAGAGTTTATTTCATTGCATTTATTTCATTTTAGTTTCACAATATTTCTCATATGATATGTTTCTTAAAGGTGTGAAGAAATCCCAATCATCTATTTCCCCTTTTTACTTTGTGACACAATTTTTTTTATCCATTAGATAATTATTATCTTCATGTTCCCATAATTTAACAAATACCTAATTCAACTTCAAGATTTAATAATAGTTTGATAATATATTTAAAAAAAAATTCAGTTTTAATTCATAATGATCTTTTTTGAAATATTTTTAAGATTTAATTTGTAAATTTTGAAGAAAGAAAGAAAGAAAAAAAGTTTTAACACACTGCTAATTTTGAGTAGCAGTTTCTAATTCTATTACAAATTGCACTGATGATTTAAATAAATTTTTTAATTTATTTTAAATTTTGAACAAATTTTAAAAATATTACTTTTTTTAACACTAAGAGTTAATAAGCAGAAGTATAAATAATGTTGGTATGTATTATATGTTAAATAGGTATTTCTGACATGAAATATGATTAAAAAAAATATGATGAGATTTTTTTTAATCTTAATCTTAAATTAGTTCTCTTCAATTATTGCCACTGCAATAACAGTGTAAACTTGGTAAAATTATATTAAGATCTACAAAATGTCATATTATAACGTTCAGTAAATTATTGCATAATTAAAACCAAGAAATGTGGAAAAATATACTCGCCGTTAGAAAAATTTCATAGCTTTCAAAAATTAAGGTGAAGAAAGTCGACATGGTTAGAGCGCTCAAAGCAAGGCACCTATTATCAAGACCTAAAAACAACTTAAATGAGGAAAACAAAACATTTATTTTCTATATTTTTTGTTAGTAGCATTGAGTTACTCTTTTTAAATCCATATTTTTGCCAATCACGTATTGTTCAGTTTTTATTATAGTTGCCTTGTTTACATATAAGTTCCCCCCCCCCTAAAATTTAAAGACTCTCCCTCAAGTTTAGTATGTTCAGGTCAGTGATCAAGTAGTTTTGATACTGATATTTCTTGGACGTCAATCTAATTAACGAAGAAATTTAAATGTTATCATAAATGCACGATTTTAATCTTGGAAATTTTATGACAATAAGTAGCTGATTCCAATAGTCGGTGATTATGCGAACAATTGGGCACTGTATTACTAAATTCATTTCCTTATGACCACCATTTAAAAAATCACAAAGTTCTTGCAAATAAGCTATTCGATCAACATTCTTTAAGAAAAGACGTATTCAGAGTGAGCATCGACATTAACGTATCGGCGTATCCCGTTCTCTGCGCAAGTGTAATACGTAGATTTTAAGAAATACATTTGATTTAATAACCATTGTTGAACAGCCTGACCTAATTTTGGGTTTACGTCTACTAATGTTCAGCTCCGTAGCCATTCAATTTTGAAACAACCCAGAAGACAAGGAAACTCCTTTCTCATTACTCCCAGTGGTACGATTTGTTAGGTAACATGGAGGACTTTGTGACTCGACAGATTCAATGTGCATCAGTCACCATTTACAACACGGTGAGTAGCCAGAGGGGTTCACACCACGACCTCTTGGACATGGGCCAAGTGCCCTACCAACCATCCTATCCCAACCCTTTAAGAAATATAGTCGAAAGCTCATGCGCAGAGAAAGCTATACATCGAGATGTTATGACCGTTTTCATGTGAAGTCACTCAAATAAATAGGCACGCCAAATACGACTTTTTTTTAAACTCCTTATGCAAATAGTTTAGAATTATTGCAGCATTGCGAGAAGATAAACGGGGAGTGAAAAAAGGTACGAAATGTTCTCTTTGATTTTTAGGTTTGGTCACTAACATTTTAATCAATCAGCAGTGCTATATCAAAGAATTTTTTTTTTAAATTTTTGGTAAGGAGTCTAAACTAAACAACAATATCAGAACTTACAGAACATTCAGTATGATTAAATGATACCAGTTATTTGTCGTTTAATATATTGTTGACATTTATTATGATTCATTTTGAGTTTCGCAGTTAAAAGAAATTCGTGTGAAAAGTAAATAGGTAAATGAATAAGAACTTTTGTATATTATATAAGCTAAAATATTCATAACTCATTTTAAAGATATAAATTAATATATTCATTTTATTTTTAGAGAGAAATATATTTCGTTTCAAAAACACTCAGTACCTAAACAAAAATAATTAAAATACAGTATATATGTTAAGCAATACGGATACAAATACAATATTAAACTGATCTATGCCAAAATATTTTTCATTATTTTTGAAATCGGGATTCAAAAATCAGTAGACTTTGAAACTATTATTTATTACTTAAATTCCATCTTCTTTTTTCACTTTTATAAACCACTATCTTTTGAGATTTGCATAACAACTATTGTGAAGGATTTCTTAAAAAAACAATTTAAAATCACCAAAAATTTATGTTGTTTTAGTTAAAGTTTTGAAAAGGTCATAAAATAGACGCTTCAACCTATAAATACATTCCAAACAAAGGGATATATACTATTTTTCTCAACTTTTTTTGTATAAGTTGAATTTTGGAATACTTTCAAAGTTAAAGATGGGAGCAAACTTTTTCTTTCCCAGAAAATCTAGTTCTAAAGCTTTGGATTCTTTTAAGAACGAGAAATCAGAATTCATATGGATTTGCTGCCATAGATCTATATGCTAAAAACTACAGTTTTTATAACATTGAAGGAATAAAGTGACATGAAATATGATGAAGAAATAGTAAAGCCACGTTATCTTTGACAAGCAGAAACTCTTGATTCTAGGTTAGCACTTATATTACATTTATATGATCTTGATAAAACAGGTTTTTGAAAAAGAGAAATACAAAGAATGTATACTTTTTTCCATTAACATGAATATATGTTTATTATATATTCTGAATGAGAATATTAGTAATATAAAAGTATTTTTTTAATAATAATATAATAAAACAGTTTTTATTTAGGATGATTAATGAAAGTAATTTTGTTAAAAAAAATTGGAGATAAAAATGAGATTAACTTGATTAGTTAATATAAAGGCTTAAGATTTAATTTCCTGCTCAATTCCACTGATAAAAAAATATTTTTTAAATAAAAAAAATAAATTAAAAAATTAAAAGCATAGTAAGTTGCAGAATGATTCGGTGGTGAATGGGTGCATTAATAAATAAACCATATTTAATAACAAACAAAAATTTATTAATAAAAACAATAAAAAATATTTGATACGAAATGGGGTTCTCCAATGAGCCATCCAATTCAATCCATTGCCTGCCACATAAGTGATTACAGAATTATAGTGAGTGAGTGATTACAACGCCCTCTTCTGGTCAGGTAGAAATTTGTAACATAGTAAAACACAAAAAACAATATTTTAACTATAACACATTTGCTATTCTTTATTATTTTAAAATATCGTACAAGTTTCGATACAACAACGGAATATCATCTTCAAGGCATGTCTTCGTTTCATTCAGAACATATTTTCTATTTCGTATTTAGAGATGAAGATATCCTGGATCGATACTAAATTGGACAATCATCCTTAATGCATAGTCTTCATTTCATTTAGAACATAAGTTATATTTTGTATTTAGAGATGAAGATATCCTGGATCGATACTAAATTGGACAATCATCCTTAATGCAGAGTTTTCATTTCATTCAGAACATAATTTATATTTTGTGCTTAGCGAAATGCTTTAATATTATATCAAAACTTGTACAACCGACTACTGTTATGTATTTCCGATTTTTAATGTTAGTTTTTTTTAACTTTTACTACTATCGCCATTTTTACTTTTATTATTAATAAAAACTAGCATTATATTAAAATTTTTATTTGATCAAAAATTTAAAAACTACAACACACCAATTTACGACCTCTGATTTTTTCGAAAAGATGAAGAACAAACTCACGTCAGGAAGAGATATTTTTAATCCACAAACAAACAATTAATTTTGATAACGTTAATCGTTTCAAATAGTTTGTTATTGTTTTTTTAACCTAAACAACTTTTCCCAATCCTAAAAATAAATATGAAAGTGTGCTAGTACACTTAATTTTTTATTTTGTGCGTAAAAAAACTACTTGCCAAACAATGACAAAAGACTAAATTAAAAAGCATGCAAACTAAAATAATTCCAGTTTAATTGAAGCTGAAGTTTAGATTGTTTGATATTGAAGAATTAAAATTTCGATACTTTTAAAATTTAATTGTTATATGACAGAGAATATACACGAAAATTTTTTAAAGGTTTTCAGTAAAAAAAAATTAAAATGATTTTTTTAGTGCATTTAATTGTAAAAAAAAAAAAAAAAACTGTGTAACTCATGTCCGTATTCACATAATTTATACATTCTATTTATTCAACAAAGCATTAAAATTATTATCGATATATTCTGTTGAAGAGAAAAAAAAAAATTCTAAATCAATTTAATTTCAAATTTTAACTGCTGTTTTGTAACATATCTTTAGAAAAAATATGGTACTTTTGAACACATAATTTATCCCAAGTATATGTACATGAAATCTCCAAATTTTTAAATAAGAAATATAAAATTATTTTACGTTGAATTTACATTTAATTCAAATAAAAATTTTATTTGTGATTGTAGTTAAGTTATTGCATTTTATTTATGCAACAAAGCGTTGTAGTCATTATTGATGCATAAAGATAAAAGACTGAATTAAAAAAATAGAGAAATTAAAAGAAAATTCTTACTGAATTGAATTTTAATCTTCAACTGTTACTCTCTCTTATACCTTTAAATATTACATGATAAACTTTCGAAATATTCAGAGCATATGCTTTACACTGTTAGAATTTTCATTCTAAAATTATGATAAGATAACCGGCAGTTAATCCATCCAATTAACCGTTAAGTTTACAGAAAGGAACATATTTCACCTTTACGTTTTTTTTTTACCCATTTACAGCTAGTATGGTTTCAAAACCATGAAAAAGAGATTTAACTGGACATTGACGATTGTTTAGCAGCTTTATGGTGCCACGTGTGAATAACAGTATGTATTTTAATAGCCCAAAACCGCCTCCCACATTTCCCTCCCTCGACTGAAATCGTAATCGGTGAAAAACTAGGACCACTAATGCCATCTATTAGGAAAATAGTGAACTAAGTATCCTAGAGTAGAAACGAACTCAGTTCGGGCTTCATGAAATAGAAACGCTAATTTTTCTCCTGCCCGAAGTTAGTTCGGGTATAACAAATAATGCACGTAGTAATTGCCCGAACTGGATTCGGGCGACTAATTCCATCTCCTCCTAACGCAATTTTTATTTATAAATCCACTTTATTTATTGCATTTCCTTTAGTCAATAAAGCGTTTCAGTCATTAGCGATGTCTATCGATAAAAGAATGAATTTAAAAAAAATAGACGAATTAAAAAAATTATTACTTAAATGAATTTCAAAATTCCACTGTTACCTTGTGTTATACCTTTAAGAATAATATGCTGAAATTTCGGAATATTCAGAATATTTGTTACATTATATATTCTTCAAAAGTTTATCAATAAAAAAGGTTTAAAATAATTTTACGGTGAAATTCCATTTAATCCAAACAAAAACCTTATTTGTGACTACACTTAATTTATTGCATTTTATTTATTCAACAAAGCGTTGCAGTCATTATCGATATCCATTAAGAAAAACTCAAATAACACATTTGTAGTTATTTTAATGACCACTTAGAAACTAAGAGAATCGTAAACTATTTCTTCCTTTCAATAAAATTGCCTGATTAATGCCGGAAGTCGCAATTTCGGCTAGTAATCCGGAATAAAAAGTTTAAGTTCAAAATGGGTAAAGCTGAGGAAATACCATAAATCTAATGGGCTACCATCTTAAATACTTTTTCTATTTTACTTCGGCATTCTTTTTATTGATTTGGCGCGGTTTCTGCGAGTATCGATTGTCTTTTCCAGAAGTTTGTCTCATCGTTTCTTTTTATTTGCATCCCCAAGGATTGATGCCAAGTCGAGCGAAAAAGGTCCAATTTAAAAGTCGGATAATTAATTATTCCATTAATTTAATCTGACTGAGAACGGGAGTTTATTCATTTTCTTGCTGTGTAAAGAAATTATATGGTTTAACTTTAATTGATATTTCTTGAGGGAATACCATTCATAAAAGATGAATTTTATTTATGCGATTAAATATCATTTTAGGTGGATAAAATAAGCGAAAATTGAGATGAGCTTACTTTGCAAATGATGAGCCACAATGTTAATTGTGGATAATGAAAAGAATTTGTTTGATCACAAATCATAATTAAATACAAAATTCGTAAAAACTGTTTTCAAATTAAATATTCAAGGAAACAAGAAAAATATTTCCAAAAAAAGGGGTGAAAGATTATTTAAAATTATTTGAGGTTAGCCAATGAGATACGCCAATTTTCCTTAGAATTTTATAAGTTTATTATCAATTTATACGCCAAGCTCCCCTCGTTGAGAAAAAGAATAGTACCTGAAATTGTAACGAAATTTAGAAAAAACTAGTAGATATGACGATTAATATAGAGCTTCCTAAGTCAGTTTGGCGTGGGAATAATATAACCATCATTATCATAGTGAAGGCAATAACTGGCTTCGGATACAAAGGTTCCGGTTTCGAACCCAGCTAACACCAAAGAGCAATTATTTCGAACACTCTCTGCATTGGCAAACTCGCAATTCTTTCCCTCCTCGACAGATGAAAGCACTGCACAATTTTTTCTCGTTTCATGGTTCGAAGGTCACCTGCTTAAACAAAGCCTAAGCTCGGAATGAAGATAATTTTACTGAGCATAACGTTAATTTACGGTCTATGATCAAAAATTACAATTTTACGGTCATTGGTTGAAAATATTTTTGCCGGTCACTTACTTTAATTTAGCAGCAATGTTTTTGAGCATGAGCACAAATCAAACAGTTTAAATTTAGAAAGGGTAATTTGTTACTTAAGGAAATAATCTCTATAATAAGGAATTTTATTTATGGCATTGAATTTTATTTTTAATGGATAAAAATAATGAAGCCTGAGTGGTGCTTAATCTGAACCCAACGAACCACTAGATTTATGCTGTAAAGAACAGATTTGATTCTATTCCTCATTCAAGAGAACATTGAAAACCATTCCCACTAAATTATACTAGTAAAAGATATTTTAAATTAATTGAATTAAAATTTTTCAACATAAATCACGCAGTTTAAATACAACCAAAAAAAAATAATAATAAATAAATAAAAATTAAAAAATGCATGTTTCTAAGATTTAAATGATTAACAAAACTATCTCAAAATAACTAAAATGACAGATTTATCACTTTAATTTTTATTGGTTGTGAATTGTATTTCTTAAGGAAAAAGAAATTTTAAGGTCTGATTTCAGCGATTTCTGCAAAAAGGTACTTTTATTTTTTAAATTAATAAAAAAAAAACAGATTTTCCTTTTTATTTTTTATGGTTGAGCTTCGAATCGTTTCATTTTAAATGAATTTTCAAAGTCAGATTTCAGCAATAATATTCTAAATTGACATTCGAAACATCTCTAAAGATATAAAATTTATAAATAAGGTTTATTTACTTTTCTTTTGTAATCAGACCTATTTATTTGCTCGCATTCCACTGTATCTCGATATAAAATTTATTTATTTCTTTAACAAACCTTAGTAAACTTCTATGGGAAAATAGTCGACCTAAGAAGCAATACGTAGTTTTCGTAGCTAAAGTAGTAAAAGTAGTGAGGTTATGTAACTTCTTCAAATGATTCGAACTTAACGACTCACTTTATAGAGCTGCTTTGAAAATAAAACTAAATTTACCGTCGTCTTTCAATAACGTAAATTTGTTATACAGCTGCATATTTCAATAAGGAAAAGTTATTGACACGGAGAATTATTCCCGTTTTATATTCATTTTCCTACAAAATTATTAATACAAACAATAAATTAGTTTTTAATTTCTGTATGATTCTGTAATTTGGAAATGTTAGAAGAATTTTCCAAGCAGAATATATTAAAAATAACAGGAGATATTATGATTTTTCGAAAAAACCTAGAATCTTAAATTACTTTAAAAATGTAAAATAGTTATTAAAATTTTATTTGAATAGACCACAAATAATGAATTTGTCTTTTAATTCAGGTTTATTAAAAGCAGCAAAATTTCTGATATGAAAAGAATGTCTTGAATTATAACATTTATTATTGTAGTTAATTGAAGTTTATTATCAAAGAGTTTACTTAGAAAAAGTTCTTTATATTTTTTAATTACTTTTACAGATATTACTTAAGGTTTATTTAATTTGATGCATAGAGGTTTATAAGGTTGATCAATAAATTTAAAATTTAATTTCAATATTTCTATTTTTAATTTATTTTTATATACTTCGAATATAAACCAATAGAAAGCATATTTATATATATATATATATATATATATATATATATATATATATATATATATATATATATATAAGTTCAAAATGAAGATAAAACAAAGGAAAATTACAGACTAATGAAAAAAGGGGAAAAAAGAAAATTAATAAAAATAAAAATAACAAAAATTGGAAGGAAAAAAAAGGGATAGAATTCTTTTATAAAAATCCGGAAAATAAAGATTTAATCTTTTCATCAGCCCACATGATTATATCTGCAAAAAAGAGTGCTTTCTAATATTGTATAAATATAGCCAAAGCAATATATATTAATACAATAGTGTGAGGAGAACTCAAAAAAGTTTTACAAAAATAACAACAAATAAAATAACACGTAAAAACAGAAAATGAAACATAAAGAGAAAACAGAATAGAACATAAAACATGATATATATATATATATATATATATATATATATATATATATATATATATATATATATATATATATATATATATATATATATACATATATGCTTTTTATAGGAAGAAGAAAGAAAAGAATATTAAAATTTGGGAAGGAATACAAAAGTAAGAGAAAAATGTAGGGAAAAAAGGGAGAAAACAGAAAATGGATAGTGTCAAAACATGAAAAGTTTTTCTTAGTTTTCGCCGTTCATGCATTTTTTTAAAAATTTTAGTCATGCATTTTTTTAAAATAAAGAAAACATTTAAGCATATTAAGAGGTTAAAATTAATGTTTGTATGGAAACCAAACAAAATCTCTAATGAAATTTAATAAATCTCTAAAGAGAAAGATGTGAAGAGAAATATCAAAACCAGTTTGATTGCTTGAGGTAACTTTGTGTTTCTAATGACGTCTTTTGTGTTTCCGTGTTTCCCCGGGAATCAAACAAGTTTCTAAAAATTCTTTCGAAGTAGAGTTTCTTTGGGTTATGATTCGTTATTATCATTATTAAGTTTAATTTTCGATTCTTAACTTGAATACATTCATGTCTTTACTTTTGAATAAGATTCTAAAATATGTATAAACTAAAAGCGGTACTTAAGAAACACCCAGAATAAAGAAAGGCATTCAAAGAAGGTGGAAATGAAAGATAAAACTAACAAAACGGAAGGATTATTGGAAGACAAAAAAGAAGGAATAAAAGAAAAGTGGAAGTAAAAATGACAACAAGAAAGACACGAAGATCGTAAGTAAGTTAAAAACTCAGTAAGGATGTGCAATTTCTACTTATTTTTGAAAACCATTATTTCTACTGAAAACCTCTAATATTTAAATATTTTATTTCATTTTATAAGTTTTTTCGTAGGAGGTAATTTAATTTTTAATACAATTTTTATGCATCTTAAGTCCTTTTAATTCGCTGTACATTTGTGAGGCTTCTCTTTGGATTTAATAAAGTACACGAAAGTTACGTTAAATAATATTTACAGCTAATTAAATGATAAATCTCTTTTTTCATAACTATTTTCATACTTAATTCTTTTTTCCAGTTATGTTGATAAAATTCATTTTGAAATGAGATTATCTGTTCAATCATATTTAAGTAATTTAAATACAAAATCTATCAATAAACTAGGAAAAAGTGAGTGACTAACGTTTTTCTTTAAATGAGATTTCATTTAAGTGAATAAAATATATCATGATATTTTTTAATGGCTTTTAAAACAACTTTTTTTTATAATTCAGAAAAGTAGTTACTAAGATTAGCTATGGTTCAAAAGATTAAATATTTTTCTATTTTAAAAAAAGTGGGAAAGAAAAGGAACTGTTTTTAACTTAATAATTTTTGTACAGAAAAAATAGATTTACTTAATTTATTCTTAACATTCATTTTAATGCGTAAATTGTTTCTTTAGTATTGAATTAAATATGGAATCACGTGAAAATTCTAGTATAAACAAGTTACCCAGCTGGCAATTAATCTGTTAACAGTTTTTCAAATTGTAACTTTTTATAAAGTTTCAAATATACGAGTTCTTTGTTATATATTTTTAAAAAAATATTACCAAAAAACGATATTATTTATAACGGTTACATTAATAGCATTATATTAATGTAACCGTTATAAATAATATCGTTTTTTGGTAATATTTTAAAGAGGGAGAATGAATATCAAAATTTAAAAAAAAATGAAAATGTAAAATAAAATGATATTGTAAATGCATTTGAACCGCTAGGGATAACATAGTGATAAGCCAGACTTTGATCAGAGGTGACATTTTTACATCAAACATATATTCCGTATTGTTTCCAGGTAGCGTGTAGCACACAACGGAGGAAACTGTGACGTACGTCGCAGGACAATCTTAGTCTCTATCAACAATACGTTTTTTTTATATTGTTAATAATTTTTGTTTCATTATTTTATTACACCTGCAAACACAATTTTATATTTCACTAATTATCATTACTATTTTTTTGATAATTTAGTTGGCAAAAGAAAATTATTCATCATTTTAAAAAAATTGTAAAACTTTAACTATTGAGAGTTATTTGAATATTTTTAAGGATACCCGAGAATTTATAATTATCAAAAGTCTTGTTATATAATCATCATTATCAAAAGTCTTGTTATATAATCATCATTATCAAAAGTCTTGATATATAACCGAAATTATACTGAATAATAATGTAATAATTTTTCTTCTTCTAGACAGCTCCCGGAATTTTCTCTGAAGGTCAACACAATATTCAGATGCTCCTTTTTGTTTCACGAAACTGTGATGTTTTTTCCCAAAATACTCTGCTGAATTATTTGAAAAGTGTGTAATATAATTATATATGCTTTATGTTCTTCCATTTTAAGAATGCCTTATCTTCCTGAACGCTCAAAAAAATTTTAAGTTAAAAAAAATAAAAGTTATAAAGTAAAGCAAGGAGGTTACGGAAAACGCAGCTTCATTAACTTCCCACGTTAATTTCATGATATTTCAGTTTACAAAATATTATGGAAAAATCATGATTTGTGCATTAAAGGAGCAAAAAGTCCTTCCATACGAGAGCGAATAACTTAGTTAAGCTTTACTATCTCTCTGAAAATGTGTCAAAGGTTGTGTGAACAACTCGTGGCTTCCTAATCGATGCAGACAGCATGTGATTGGAAGGTGTGTAAACTCTATCCTTCTGTATTTGTTCCAGACATATAGATTAAACCTTATCTTCTACGTTAGTTAGAATACCTTATATACAACAGACTGGCTTAAGTTAACTTATGTTACCAAACAGGTATATATGTTTGATAAATTATTGAGCTAGTATGGAACTAAACATATGTGGTTATGTTAATTAGCTCTAAATTGACTGATATTATAAAATAATAAAGATTTTTCTAAAAAAAAGTTCAGTTTTATTAAGCTTATTTTAGTGCTCTTGCATTTTTTCTTTTGTTCACGTCATTGAGAGGCTTTTTATGATGTATTATTGTTTTATATCATAGCTGGTACTAATATGGTTATGTTAATTAGCTCTAAAATGATTGATATTCTAAAATAATAAAGATTTAAGAAAAAGTTTTAGTTTACCAAACAGGTATATATGTTTGTTAGCTAGTATAGAACTAAACATATGTGGTTATAATAATTAGCTGTAAATTGAATGATATTATAAAATAATAAATATATTTTAAAAAAAGTTTAGTTTTATTCAGCTTATTTTAGTGCTCTATAAACATGCATTTTTTCTTTTATTCACATCATTGAAAAACTTTTTATAATGTTTGCTTTATATCATAGCTAGAACTAATCTGGTTATGTTAATTAGCTCTAAAATGATTGATATTCTAAGATAATAAAGATTTAATAAAAATATTTTGTTTACCAAACATATAAAACAAACGGATGTATATGTTTGATAAACTATTAAGCTTGTATAAAACTAAACATATGTGGTTATGTTAAATAGCTCTAAATTGACTGATATTATAAAACAATAAAGAATTTTTTGTCTATGGTTCAGTTTTATTAAGCTTATAGTGCTCTATAAGCATTTATTTTTTTTTTTATTTACATAGTTGAAGGAGTTTTATAATCTATTATTTTTTTATATCATAGCTAGAACTAATGTAGTTATATTAATTAGGTCTAAAATTATTGAGATTCGAACATAAAGAAAATTTTAGATTTAGGAAATTTTTTTAATTTACCAAACATGTATATATGTTTGATAAATCATTAAGCTTGTATAGAATTAAACATATGCCTGACTCACTTCATCTGACTCACTTCATTGAGAGGCACGAGGTCATTCCATTGAGCCACTCCGACTCAAATTTTTTATTATAAAGAAATTCAGGTAGTGAGATTTTTGCTTCCATATTGTATCAATTTGACAATAAAGTCAAATCGCAGTTTTATTTATACAATATCAAAAACTAGATGCCAATAAATAAGAACAAGTATAGCAAATAATCATAATAAGGAAAAGGCATCACAAAAACAAAAATTTCAACTAACGGTTTAAAACCGTTTATGATTAGGGTGAAAACGGAGAAAAACCTTTTTGTCAACAAAACGGCTTTAAATGTTAGATATACGGCGAAATTTCGAAAAAAAACATTGGATATTTTTTGCAGTGCATGTGAGAATTTGGAATCGTTTAAAGCTCTGATAGGGGTTTGAAGAATTGGCTGACAAATAATTTGAATATGAAGGTCTACATTAACAGAAAATGACCAAATTCAAATAGAGTGACTTTAGAAACGAAGAAAAGAACGAGTTAAAATAGAACAACCCGTCATCAGAGATGAGAGGCGAAGGTTGAGTTTGGTGTATTTGGAAGGATTGATAGTTTTATGCTAAAAAAGGATGTTAATTATTAAGATGTAGATATAATTTAAGATGCTCGCAATTCAAAAGTATCTTCGAATAGATTATTTTATTTTATAATCAGAATTTAGTCATTTGGTTCAAAATATTTTCTAATATCATATTTAAATCCAAAGAGCATGCAACCAATAGGTAAACGTTGTTTTCTTTATTTCATTTGTTGGGCATAGAAAGGTTATCCAATTAATAGCTTTTAAAACTTAGTAAAAAACATTTTTTAACTGAGTAGTATTTGTATACTAAGCTAGTTTCATTAAAGATTGTTTATAAGCATAAAAAAAATCTTCACAAAAAAACCTCATTTTTTAGCCTTTATGCGAACCTTGTTTTCACCTTTTTTTAATTCTAGCTTTTTCTTGACTATAGAATGCAATATTTTGTTTGTATTGAAAACTTAATGATCAGGCCAAACTTCACTTTTAAATTGTTAAAAAAAGTATAAAAGCATGTGCAAACATACCTTGTTTCAGTAATGGTCCTTTTTGTAATTATTAATACAATTCTGTATATTGTAAATATTGCAATTGTTACAATCAATTAAAAAAACCAGTGAAAAATTAAATTTTTTTAAGAAAAAAATAGTATTATATCAATACAATAAACAATATATATATATATATATATATATATATATATATATATATATATATATATATATATATATATATATATATATATATATATATATATATATATATATATATATATATATAATACTATTATATTTATTTTAGAAAAGATTATTTAATGTATATTCGCCACCCTAGTTTAGGAAAAAAAATAATTGAGCATCAAAATACCTGAAGCGTAACTCAAAAGACTATCAAATACGTTTTAATTTAGTATCGTTTCCTTCTAGAAGAATTGTGTTCCAAAAGAAAATCGATGTAACTGAATTAAGTAACTAGGTTTTCAACGTAAGCAGCAACATACTAATGACTTTAACAAAAACTAATTCAAAAGAAATCTTGAAAACAATAAAAAAGTTACTACTAATGTGATTATTGGACTCAACTGATCTTCTAATACTATTTAACTAAATAAACGAACCATGAGGTTCGCTCCTGCTAAGTTAGCGCACCTAAATGCTTAAGTGGGGTAAAAAAATTGAACTGGGGTGTTTTTTGAAACTGTCAAGAAAAGTTATTATTTAATTTAACTAACTATAAAATCAATGCATGATACTTATGGAAATTTAATATTGTTTAGTTGCAACTAAAAAATATTTAATATATTGTAATTGCATAGGCGTATAAGTGATGTACTGCAAAAAGTATTATTCTTAAAAACTGAAAGTTTCTGGTGATCCAGATTGGAAAAGAATATCTCAAACTCAACAAAAGTTTTAGAGTTTGTTTACTGTTTTTAACGTTTTGATTTGCCTGTTTTCATGGCAGAAATAAAAGTGAGTTCTTAAACCCTTTAAGCAATGTAGTCAACTTAATAAATTTCCGTTCTATTTATGCCTGACTTTCCATAATTTTAAGCGAGATCCCGTACCTTTGAAAAGAAGAATAAAATTGATTCTAAATAAAAAACGATTTGTTAAGAAATAGTACTTACATTCTTTATTTCAATTGATAAGTTACAGAATACCTCTAGAGCAATTTCAGTATAGCAGATTTTTTTAAAAGGTAAACAAAATGTTTTATATATATATCTATATATATATATATATATATATATATATATATATATATATTATATATATATATATATATATATATATATATATATATATATATATATATATATTTATATATATATATATATATATATATATATATATATATATATATATATATATATATATATATATATATATATATATATATATATATATATATATATATATATATATATATATATATATATATATATATATATATATATATATATATATATATATATATATATAATTGCCACTGGCAAAAGAAACAATTGTGATAATTTTATGGATATCAACACAGCACATTGTTTCAAATCTACATGTACTGGAAAAGAGATTAAAAACTAAATAAAAAAATTTCACTAATATGCCACAACATCAAAGACATTTATTCTAATCGATATGTTTGTTTTATAAGATTAGATTTTAAGAAATATAGATCTCACAGTCAGCAGTTGCTTCAAGGAATGCATTTTGGAAAAATGTAAAATGTTATTAGCTTATGCGTTTTGTGTTAGAAGTGATTCTATAAATTAAAGATGAAGGAGTTATTAAAGTTTATTCTTTGATATGCTAGCGTTATCAGAAATATTCAGTTTTATCTGTCTTTGATGATAAATACTGCAGCGGAATAAATTGTAATGAAAATATTTTGCTTTGATAAGGAATAAAATATGTAAGACATTTATGATAGGGAAAGCTTTTATTTGATTTTAAAATATTTCAAATATCAGTTGCGGTATGATGATTTATTTTAAAAAAATTATTTTATTTTAATAACTTTTTTATTTTTATAAATCAGATGTAAGATTTTCAAATGTTAAGAGTGAGAGTATGATATTATTTAAGAGTTCAAGAATTATCACCTTCAAAACTCAAGTTGAGATTGTAGGATAGAATTTATTTTGTTTAATTTTTTTGTTCATAGTTGTCTTTCTTGTTTATATTACATGAGATTTAGACATTTGGCTAAGTAAACAAGCACGTACTTTTGATTGTAAGGGATTTCACAATATTTTTGCTTAACTAGAAATTGTTTTTCCCTTTAAGCCATGAAAATAATCTCTATTATTGCATTAAACTTCATCCATCATGGAAAAGTACCTAACGTTTCTTTTCAGGGCTTTATAATTAAACGCTCATGGTACACTGCAAAAAATTTCACATCAAATTATGGTTAAAAGTGCCAATACTTTTTACCATAGGTTTTACAAAACAGAAAAAAATTGATAAAAATCCCACTATTTTCATGTTTGTTGTCACAAAAAATGGCAACGCTTGGCAAAGGCCTCGTGTCGCAAATTTTTGCACGAAAAATATTTTTCAAACTCAATTTTAAGTTTTTTTTCTTGAAGTTTCGATCAAAAAAAGTGTTTGTTACCATTCGAAAATTTTCAAAGTTTTGTCACTTTAACTGTCACTTTAACTGGAAAAAATAACTACAAAATCATGAAAATTCTATAGTCGTCGGAGGGTATGATCTAAGGTTCATGCCAACAAGGACCGCCGCAATTACCAACGTGGTAAAAATGGTACATTTGAACACAATCTTTTTGAACGGTAAAGGAAAACTTGAATAACTAAATTACAGATTTAAGCTGGTTTCTGGTCCATTTTGCTATATATGTCGAGGCCCATTTGTAATGGATGGCAGCCACGTTCTCCTTTGCAGTACTCTCCGTGTAGCAACTATCTCTGACCGATACTGGGGAGCAAGGTGTCAAATGAGAAAATGACTGTTTCTAATTTTTATATCCTTGTTCTCTTGATATGTGCTATTTTTATCCAGTGTCAGTCCCCTTCTGCCATTAGAAATAAAAAAAAGTTTTTAAACCTTCTCTTGATTTAGTAATCCATATTGAAAGTCATTTGACTCTTAATAACTAGAAAAGTCCACAAAGTAATTAGATTTTGCCAAATGGGTCCGAAAATCATAACTGTTTCTCTAAAACTTTTTTGAAAAGGTAATAGTATAAAGGTAACATTAATCTTTGTATTTCATTTATACTTTGTATGTAAAAAATTAATTTTCGAAATTTAATGAATTTCACTAAATATCTATTATTTTCTAAACAGCTGAAAGAATTTAGACTAATTATAGATAAAACATAAACATCATATATGAAAATTTATTCAACTTTATATACTTCTCCACTTATTCATTCTTCAAAATAAGTTCTAGATTAAAAAAAACAAAGAAAACATTTTATAATGAATCTCAATATGTTTAAAATAAACTGTATTCAGTTTCACATATACCAAAACACATTATCAATAATTATTTCAGAAAAGCGTAAGTGGTAATGCAAAGTTTTCAAAACGTTCCTTGGATTAGTAACCCACATTGAAAAGTCATTTGACTCGACATAATTAGAAAAGTCGTTCATTCCACAAAGTAATTAGATTTTGACAAATTAGTCCCGAAATCATACCTGTATTTCTAAAACTTTTTTGAATAGGTACTTTAATTTGAGATACGAATCTTTCTTTTCAAATGAGCTCATCGAGTCACATGAAATCTCAAAACTGTAGCTCTCGTTATAAGTTCATTGCTTTTATGAGATATTTAGTCAATTCATAATTAGATCATTTAAGACGTTTAGAAATTCTAATTAAATAGTGAAGATTTTCCCTCCTTGTGTAATGAAGCAAATACTTGGTTGTGTATAAAAGTCATAATTGTGTCTTAAAATTGGATTTTTTTTATTAATAGACTTAAAATAAGATCCATCTTTATTTTCATATTAGAATTATTTCTTTTACAAAACATGTATATAAATTTATAAGTTTACATAGATATATGATACCGGTTAAATCATTGCATAAATTTGTTTTATTTTTGTAATAATTTAAGGATATGATGCAAAACAAGATTTGAATAGTCTTTAAACATGTTTTATTAACATACTTTTGTTACATTATCCTCTTTGAATTTGATATAGAAAAATGGTCTCAGTAAATCAATATATTTACATACTGAGAAAAAAATATGATCAAAGATACCAGAAGATGGTAATATTTACCGACTTACTGGCTCTAGGAGTACGCCAAAAATCTCGGTGATTTTTACGGAAGGGCTTTATTATGTTTTTAGTAAAAATAACTAGAAAATATAATTATTTTATAACATGTAATAAAATTTGTTAAATGTATTAATTTTATCATGGTTTCTCAGAGTATGGCATAAAAACCATTTATTCGGTTAAATTTACTTAAAATTTTATTTTTATTAATTGTGTAATAATAAGAACTATAATTTTGAAATCCAAAATTTTTTGTGAACCGTTACCATATGAGCGGAAAAATTACCAAATGCATGGTTTAAACACCGTTTATTTTGGTTTTACAAACCAGAATTATGTTTTTTTTTCTAGAAATGTCATTACCATACTGTACGATTCACTTTTAAAATTTTCCTCTCAAAAGTATGGTAAAATAACCGGCAGAAGTCTGTTATTCAATTAATCTTAAAGTTTAACGGTAAAGAACAGTTTTACTTTTACGGTTTTGAAACCGTTTATAACTAGTATGGTTAATAAAATAAATACAAAATTATACGGTTTTTAATCATTTACAATTAACATGGTTTCAAAACTGTAAAAAAATTAACTGGACAAAGAGCTATGTTTTTCGTTAGGTAATGGGTATTGCAGTTAAATTGTGGTTTACCAAGAGGAAATATTGTTGTGTGTGGGACTCAAACTGCCGTTCTGTCGGTCATCGATTAGCCCCCACGGCTATAATATGTTCACTGCTACAAGGAACTAAGTGTCTTCATTAGGTGGACCTAGTTGGTGCGATAAAATTCTTGCTTTTTTAAACTGTATTAGGTGAAAGCAGTTAATCAACGTTTTTCTCACAGTTAACAGTTTAATTACCAGCTTATTTGTGTTATTTGACTGTTTAGTTTGAACATAGTAAAATAATTAAAAAAATTGCTATTTAACTATTTTTTCTTAGAAATTTCTTACAATGTAATTTTACCAGAATTCTTTTCTCATGTAGGACTGACGTTTTGGTTCACAGTGTGATTGATAGAATGGATTTTTTTTGTACTGTTCTAATTTTATATTTATTAAAATGTATACATCATATTTAATTATTAAAATAGGCCTCTAAAGTAACGTGATTTCCCTACTTTCCACATTTCTACCGTCACGTTACCATGGCAACCTTGCTTTATGCTGCTTTTTGCGCAGACCTTGCCTTTTCTCCCAGCAAGTATATCCCAACTTTTTATTGAAACGTATGGCCATGAAGGAAAAAAAGTAAGATTTGTTTGAACCATAGTAACGAGGAGGGGGGAAGTGTAGCAAGTGGAGAAATCTCAAAATCTTGAGACACCTATTCTATTTACATACAGTCTAGCTTGTTACATTTTTTCACAGCTATGACGTTAAGTTTAGCTCATCTCTGGACAGTTCCCTCTTGGCTGATAGTAAAACTGGCGTAATATATTACAATATGAAAGTAAGTAGTAGTTTTTATAAAATTAAAAAAAAAAAAAAAAACATTTTGGAACCATACTTCTCTTAAAAAGTTTTTAATACTGAGTACTATAATACTTAAGTTAGTCTTAGTGTTAAAAGTTTTTAATACTTAAAAAGTTCATTTATCACTGCGTTAGAGTGAATAAAGGTATGTTTGCTGAAATGCGTGAAATATTAGGTTGAATATAGCAATAAAGAAGCCACGCTTTTACATAGGTTATTTTCACTGTGCAGTAATACTGTTTCTTAGTAATATTTCCAGATGGGAACTTGGGAAATTTTTACATGATAATTTCTCAAAGGTTGTCTATACAGAAATTATGGTGTTTTCCCTCGAAAATACTCTTTTGAGTAATTTCAGAATGATATTTATCATTACATTGGCCATCACATCATTACTAAGGCCTTAATATATTTAAATTCTTCCTGAAAAGATAAAAGTTATTTCGATTGATTAGATCTGGTTGTTAACATCACACAAGAGTTATTGACGCATGCTTAGGATTTCTCCTTAAGAAACCTCTGACTTAACGGCAAAACATAATTGGCAAATACATGGAGAACAAAATTATAAATATGCTTTTAATCCTTTATTCTTAATTTTCAATTTGTTCTTCGTTATTTATTATACTAGGCAGCATCTATCAAAACATGTGCAACGACACTACCCAATCAGAACTTAAAAAACAAAGCACGTGGTATGTTATGTGTCAATCAGAATATATAGATTTCACGCTGTATGTTTCGAGTAATAAATGCACGTGGAATTGATTTACATTTAAGAGGGAAAAAAATCAATAATTTTCAAACGTTTAAAGAGTTATTTTTAGTAATATTCGATACTTTAGACCTGTCAAATTATACTCTTTAACCTAAAGTTAGTAAAAAAAAAATGTGAAAAAAAAACTTGAGATAACAAAAATTAAATATTTAACCTGAAACTCAAGAAAACGAGAGAAGGATGATCCGAAGACAATACTGGAAAATGCCTACTAAACTGTACTAAACTACTACAGTACTAAAGTATAGTTTAGTACAGTACTGTACTAAACTATTACAGTTTAGATCGGAGGGAAGATGGTGGTAGCAATCATCTGGACTCCGTAACATTTCCCCCCGATTGTACCAGGGTATTTTTGCCTCTAATGGTTTTATAATGTTTGTAATTTCATTTTAAACTTTGGAGAAAGAAAACAATGTGCGCAAAATGGGAAAAATCTCCTGAAACATTATTTTAAAGTGCATTTTAGACCCCTCGGGGATGGTCGAAGAAAGTGCATGCCAATCAAATACCCAGCCATCAGCATGGAGAATCGAGCCTAGATCAAAGACATGGTGGGTAAAGACTAAACCCACCACACTGGCTAGATGGTGAAAAATTATTTTAATCCAGATCAAAAACTAAATAAACCTAAAACTTTCATTATTAAGGTATACGACTAGTTTCGATATTGCTTTTTTAAACATGAATATTAAATTTTTAAAAACTAATCTATTTGTTTTATTATGTAAAAAAACTTATAAAAATAGCAAAAAATTATCATTGTTATTATTTTCTTTTTATATGGCTATTTTTAAGTAGAAATAAGGCATTTTTTGCATATAAGCTAAACACTGTAAGAAAATTTCTATGGCCTAAAACAAAAAAATCCTTTGAGGATTTTATTTAGAAGGCAATTGACTAAGTTTTAAACTATTATCTTAAAATACAATTGATACTTCTAAACTAGGTATCAGTGTAGTTGAAAAAGAAAATTTTTAAAAATTTTCGAACTTGTCTTCACGAAGAACATGCATAAAAATGAAATTCTACTTTCTTCTCTCAGTCTGTAATTCTAAACATGTGTGTTATAATCATAAACACTCATGAAAAATTTTAGACAATTATTACAAAAACAACATAAGGTGGTGCAAAATGTGAAACAATCTGATTTCAAGATAAATGCATTTACAGACTTAAAATCATTGGTCTATCCTCTGTTATTCCTTTGCAAAAAACTGACACAACTTTGTAAATAATTAGAGTACAAACAAAAGTGAAATATTCTACGAGTTTAGGAATTTTAAATTTATTATAAAACCAATTTAAAATATTTTGCCTTAATCATGTTTTTGTACGAATCAGATAACTTAATACACACAAAAAACACTTTTAATAATGTAAAATATAAAAAAATGCAAAAATAATAAAAGTATTTTATTTAAATTCTTCTGATAATTCGAATTCTATAGCAATCGAAGATCAGCTTTAGTATTTAATATATTTAATTCTGTTCTTAGTTTTAATGGGTAGACATTAAAATTCTTAATGACAGAATAAATTATCTGAAGAACTTGTGTTATTTTAATTCGAAGAACAACTGAAAAACATGTCTATAGGGTATCCTTTTAAAGAATTTATCGTTCTTAATCTTAATGACGACGTACAACAAACTAATTAAAACTGTTATTGCAAAACTTTTAGTGAAGATGTTTCAGAGAATTATTTTAATTACATCCAGAACATATCAAGATATAAGAAATTTTTTCTTAATTTGTACTTAATGACTTTTCCTTCATTAAGTAATGAAGAAGTTGCTGAGTATTGCATAAAATAATTAAAATTAAATGTCTGAAACTGCATTTTTTCTGATATCACTTAAATTATTCTGAAGTACTTGATAATATTTCTATAATGGAAATGTATTTTTGTTTTTGTGTGATTATAATTTAAAAATGTTTGAACTTTCATGTACTGCAACGTATTAAATTTTATTTATGTTTTAAAATTATTAAATGCTGTTTAAAAGAGTTATTTTTTTTATTTAGAGTTATGTATTCATGATATATTTTATAAGAAACATTATGTTTTGTCGCCTATGGAGTCCTAAATAATTTTTAAATTTTATTCTGTGCAAACCAAATTTAAAAAAAAAATGCTGTATGTTTCTACTAAGTAACTTTGATTCAAACGAAATAATTTTAATATTAATTTTTCACTCGGAGAAATATAATTCTGGTTCAGAGAAAAATAATTACAGCACTAAATGTTAATGTCATTTTTTTTAAAACCAAAACCATAATTCTGTTTAATAAAACCTAAATATACGTTATTTAAACCATTCATTTGGTAATTTTTCCGTTCATATGGTAACGGGTTGCCTCACTGTCACATATTTAGTATGAAATACAAAGCTGGAAAGTAAATTTTGAAATTTATGGAATGGAATCTTAAATAATTTTCATGTTATATTCTTCGAAAATCAAATTTTAAAAAAGTGCTGTAAGTTTTTACAAACTTATTTTGACTTGAAAAATATGATTTAAATTTTGATTTATTTTAAACATCGAATAAACCTCAATGAAAAAAAATTTTTATCCTTTAAATATTATTACTTTAGATCAGTATTTCCCAAACTTTTGACTTTCGTGTACCCTTTCTAAATTTTTCGTAACGCTGTGTACCACTAATAAAAAAATTAATGTATTTTTTTCTATAAAAAAATTGCACAAAAGTTAAAAATCACAACTGACTGTTGACACCACTAATTTTTAACCATTAACTCTGCAAAAAATAGGCAATAGAAAAATACGTAATTGTAAATTTTCATGGCTAGCTTTGTTTTTAAATAAAATTTTTTGAAATTTTCGTTTGTTGCCAGATATTTTGCATAAGAACGCGTACCCCCGCTAAACTGTTCCCGTACCCTTGGGGGTACGCGTACCACACTTTGGGAAACACTGCTTTAGATAAAAGAAAACAAGCCTATAATTTAAAAGCAATAAAATTCACATAATCTACGAAACATTTTTAATTATTTATCATGGGTTCCGGGTGTTTCTTATTTTGTTATAAATGGAATTTCTAAAACGTTTTTAGTTCGGGAAACTGTTACTGGTTTCCAGATGAAAAAAATGCTATTAGACTCTTGCGCGAGAAAACTGGTCATTAAAATGTTAAATACATTTTTAAAGGACACATACACTTATTTTAATGTAATAGATTCTGCCCTGCATGTTTCTTAGGAAGCTAGGTTCGTCTTTCTCAATAAGTTTCAAAATTAGTTGCGAATTTCGGCATTTTATGGCGATGCTCATTTGCAAAACAGTGTTTTCTGCTGTTTGTCAGACCATTTTAAATGTAATATTTGCCCTGGCATCTCTTAGTTTTGTACTCCAGCCTAAGTTACATACAGAATAGTTGAAAGGCAAGCATTATAGACACATTCAAATTTCAGGAGGGAAACAAACTGGTTTCGGAGATCTTCTTACCCCCTTCTTCATAGTGATTTATCAGATTTTAATAAAGTTTTTGCTTATTCCTTGCTTCAATATTATTTTGCGGTCTCTAATGTGAATAATTTTCCAACTTCATTTTTGACAGCAATTGTAAAAACGCATATTAACAGTAATCATTACAGCTCACGCTGTATATGTTTTGGATGCATTCAGCTCTTAAAATGTATTTTTATTTACTGTTTAAATAATTGTAATTTGTCTCTTAATGAAACAAAGCAACATTATTAACAATTTGGTTGCAAAAAACCCACAGCGTGAAAATTTTAAAACGTATGTTAATTTACTAGTTCACTAAAAGCATTGCATTTAAAGAAACGGTGTTTAAAAAAATTGCAATTAGGAGTATATATTTAAAAAAAACGAAGTATTTTAATTCATTTTCGCTTAGAGTTAATTTCATCATAACTCTAGTTAAGTGAATGAAAGAAAGATAATTTAAGTGAAAAAATATTATTAAAACGAAGCATAAACATCACACCACGTAATCAGATGAAAATTTCCTCAAGCACTTAAAGTCATTTATTTTAATATTCCGTGCAAGAAAACCATTTCTAAGTAAAGAATTTTTCAAGAAAAAAGAACTCTTGAAAATTTTAATTTTCTTCAGCAAGATGATTTAAACTTCTCAGTATTTTGAATAGTTCTCGTCTTTTCAACGCTTTAATTGGACATTTTAGTTATCGTTAAATACTACCGTTGTTAAAATATTTTCCCTTCTAAAAACGGTAACTACATTTCATGTTACTTAAGCTATTTATTATCTGTTTGGAAGCAATAATCTAATATACAATTATGTTTTATTTTACATAAAATGAATTAAGAGAAAAATGTTTTGCTTTTAACTCAGATTACGGTCTACTGATCTTTCTTAAAACACGAATAAAGTTTATTATAGAATATAGTTTTTGACGCTCAAAAAGTATTAAAATCACCGGCCGTAAAAATAAATTTGTGCCCCTTTATTTTTTTTTTTCTAGTAAAATTTACAACACCTAACCATAAATAAACGCTATTCTCGCTTAAGTTATTTTCAATTCGAACTCAGACATAGTTTTAGACTAGATCAATTGATTTGCAGAATCAAAACGAATCGTTGAACGAGGCAAAATAGTGTAGTGCTGCCATCTGTTGAGGAGTGAGAGATTTGCGTTTTCGTTATCTGAGGTCACCAATTAAACGTTGTCTATTGAGCTAGCTGGAATAGAACACAGAATCTTTGTGTTCAGAGCTGTAATACGTCCGTATAATACTTTCGTAGCTATAATACATAAATATATGTCGAAAGCGTAAAATCTTCCCTGATTCGTACACTGGTTATTTGTTTATCCTTTACACGAATGTTTAGTCTTTTGGTAAATTGTGTGGTTCGAATAAATATTGATAGTGAGTTCTTAATAAAGCAGTATGATTGTACGGAGGAAAACAAGGGTAGTAACAAAGGTACTTCAAACTTAGAAGAAGATGCAGACACCTTGACATGGAAAGTTACCAGACGATTTAAAATATACTACACTCATGTCCATAAATTAGGGATAATGAAGTTAAGGCACAGAAAGAGACAGAAGTCAAACAAATTTGACTAATTGGTAAAGTCTATGTATTAAACAAAAGGTAAAGAGCGAAAAAGATGCTATATGTTTGACATAATTAATAAAAATTGCGATTTTTACTCCCTGGAGCAAATTTCAAAAAAGAACCTATTTACAAAAAACAGTATAACATGGTTAGTATGATGGTTAATACGGAGTATGTCTCCCGGACGTTGCAATACAGGCCGTACAACGCCTAGGCATACTGAGTATCAAGTTATCAATCTGATCTTGGGGAATAATAAACCACTCATCAAGCAATGCCCTCCGAAAGTCCGGTAGACAGGTGGGAGGGGTTTGACGGGCTGCAATTCGTCGGCCAAGCATATCCCACACATTCTCTATTGGATTCAAGCCTGGTGAGTATGCTGGCTAATCCATACGGGGGATTTCCTCCGATTGAAGGCATTCGTTTACAATGTTTGCACGGTGAGGTCGGGCGTTGTCGTCCATAAACAGAAATTCAGCATCCATGGCGCCCTGAAACAAACGTACATGTTGTTCCAGAATGACATCCGTATAGATGTGGCCTGTCATTGTTACACTCTGAACATGCAGGTCAGTTCTGGAACCAAGAATAATTCCTCCCCAAACAAGCCATCATGCACCACCGTAACGGTGTCGTTCAATGGTGTTGTCTTGGTGGTAACGGGTACCTGGCGCTCTCCATATGAAATCCGGCGAGAATCAGACTGCAAACTAAACCTGGACTCGTCGGAAAATATCACACAAGACCACTGTTGCCGTGTCCACAATGCATGCTCTCTACTCCAGGCTAATCGCAGGCGACAGTGAGTTGCGGAAAGTGGAACACATCTGACAGGCCTACGAGCATATAGATCATTGTGCCTTAAGCGTCTGTACACGGTTTGCCTTGAAACTGTCGTACCGGTAGCTGAAGAGAGCTGACGAGACAGTTCTGATGCTGTGCTCCGCCTGTTTCTTTTGGCAGTAACTGCCAAATACCGGTCTTCATTCGGCGTTGTAACTCGGGGGC
Source organism: Parasteatoda lunata (assembly GCA_949128135.1). NCBI lineage: Eukaryota > Metazoa > Arthropoda > Arachnida > Araneae > Theridiidae > Parasteatoda > Parasteatoda lunata. The sequence continues at coordinate 31,578,784 of OX421979.1, forward strand.
GACTTGTGCTGTAATGTCTACTCACATTACCATCATCTTGGAATCGTTGCCAAAGCCTGGAGATGACACTCTGAGCGATTCCAAGTTCCTAGGATACTTCCAGCTGGGTTCGTCCACATTCCAGTCGTCCAATGATGCTGCCACGTAAAAAAACATCCAAATGCTTCCTTTGTGCCATAACTATGCGGTTATGCCATAACTATGCCATAGCTATGCACTGAAAGGCTTTTAAAGCGCTTGTGAACAATTTTACTTCTTTGCCACCATTACTTATATACCCCTCTCGTCATTGTGACGTACTACCAGCGTCATCTAGTGGTTTCCTGTAATTTGCATATTCTTCTTCAGGATGTGTGTGATAATTCTACAGGTGAAATTTCAATTTTAGAGCTTGATTTCCGTGGGATTCTGAATTATCCTTAATTTATGGATATGAGTGTAAAAGGATTGAAATATAAAATATTACAAACCTATTAGTGTCTATTAAATCGTCCATTATTGTAATGTTCAACAGAAGATATATTGGAAATAGAAACCAAACATTTTACAAGCATCAATGAGGGATTTCTTCTCATCAATTATAATGATATCCACTGCAAGTCGAAGAAAAACTCAGCAGGAGAATATTTTTGACGTTGTATAAATAGCAATTTAATATTTTGTTTAGTAATAGGAAAAGTTACGAGATGTGTTCGGTAAGTAAATACAGTTAAAGCGGTAGTGTTGCAATTCCGCACTCATGTTAATTTGTCTCTCGTTGAATGTTCGCCGAGGCCATTACGGCATGCCATTATAGCCAGTTTATATTGTGTTTACATGTGCAGGGCTTCCAACTTTCTATGCTTTTTGTCAAAATTTGTTCTAGTGGTACCTAAGTTTATGTTTTCATTTATTATTTATAATTCATTTGAACATATTTTCCACACCACTACAGATAAGTGATTTAAAAATTCGTAAGCAACTCTACTTTGTTCTAGATCTTGGGTGGTGAGGTTTTTAAAATGTTGGCAAAATTACCAAAAGTTCTGGAAGTTTTGGTTTTTTAATGTCTACTACTCATATTTGCAAAAAGCGTAGTAGTTGGCAGGCATGCATGTGCTATTAAGCATTCAAAAAGTACGACGATTACCGATCACGGGGGTTTTGCAATGCGATTTTGAACGTTAAGAATGCTAAGACAGCTAAAATCTATCTCCAACTTCTTGAGATTTACTGTGAAAATGTAATGAGCATTGGCATTGAGAATTTTGCAATTCAAAAATGGCAACATTTCAATGATGGAAGCCCCAATGTTCATAATGTTGCACAGAGGGAACAGCCTTCAATGGTGGTTTGGTTGCAAAATTGAAAGAAAATGTCCGTAAGATTGCTTTTCGATGAGTTTACACAAATTTGAATGAGATTGTCACAAATCTCTCAAAATATCGCTTCGTCACTGGTGGCATCTTTTTTTTAAAAAGGGTATCGGTTTCTTTCTATGAAAAATGTTTTAACGATTGTAGTAACCAAGCATAAAAATAGTTTCCAGAATGCTCGTTCATGCAAAAAATTTTTTTTAGAAAAGAATTTTGCACAAGTTTATCCAAACCAATACTTTTTTTTGGTCAAGCTTCATATAAATAACCTTTGTTAGAGTCTTTCTATTCAATTTTATGAGATTATTTAATTAATTTTATACAGCGAAAGCTTAATAAGTTTGCAAATCTGATAAGTTCGGGGGAGGGGAGAGGGAGCAGGAATCGAAATCAACGTGAGCGTCAAAAAAATTGATAATTGAGATTTTTATATTTTTTGCATTTTTTCATTGTAAACTATTTATTGCAAAATATTTTTTTTCTCAAAATTAAATTATTTTTTTTTATCGGTTTGTTAAAATTCCATTTTAGTGTTCATGGTATTAGTAATTGAAAAAAAAATAGTTGTCCAGCAGTTTCTTTCGAAATCTATCGTGAGATTTTAAGTTTTTTAAAAATGTTTTTAAACTTTTTTAATTTGTACGGCAGAATAGATGCCTAAACTAATATCTTTGTTAATATATTAGTTATTTATTATATGTAACTAGTAATATCTATTACCACAATTAATTAAGCATCACTGATGTCAATAATAAATTGGTTATTTTTTCACGGCACACAGAAACGGATAATTACCATCGAATCTTTACAAAAGATGCGCATATGTAAGAGGGAATGATTTCTAAAACGAAGTTTTTGTTCGCCTCAGATCGATTCTGCCTTACAGAGAATTCAGTGTAAGCGTTTTCTGAAAGATAAAAAAAGAAAAACAGTATATTTCTAATACAAACTTTGGGAAGAGTAAGTAATAATAATTAAAAAAATAAACATTGAAGAAAACTAAAAAAGAAATTAGTGAGGAAATTATAAAGTTATTATACATTTATTGGAGCAAAAAAAAATCTCAAACAAAAATGAAATACTTAATGTTGTCCCGGTGTTAAGTAACATTAAGTATCTCATCTCAAACAAAAATGAGATACTTAATGTTACTTAATGTTGGGGTACACAGTAGATCTACCTCCTCGCAGTGTACCCTGGGCAACGCTCTATGCGGCTAAGTGGTCTACAACTTTCGGCATGCATCCTCGTAAAGAGTAGTCATCCAGTGGATTCCCAGCCATTGTAACATCTATGGTAACGAGCAAGCTGACTTTCTTGCTCGCAAGGGAACACAAATCCTTCAACCAAGTTGCTCTGGACTGTCATTCCATTCCATAAAACTACATATAAAAACACAATGAAAATGAATGCCTTCGCTGACCTACGAGAAAGCATAAGGAATAAGAACTGGAGCGAGACAGATATTAAGGCAGTGCCACATAAGCCTCGCTGAGATGCAGTAGCCACCTTTAGACTCCTAACAGGTCATGATTGTCTAGGAGAACACCTGAATCGTATAAGTATTTATGACCATCCTCAGTGTCAACTGTGCGGTTCTGGAGCACCAATGAATATAGAGCACCTTCATTGCTGTAGGAGGCTCTACGGACTTAACACTGAGACTGCAAGATATTGGCGTGCGAGAGAGCTTTTGGGAAGATGACTTCGGTCTTTTGTTATTCTCTACTTTTATTGTTCTTTTGTGTTATTGTTTGTTTTCCCTGCCATTGGAAATAAAATAAAAAAATGTTGCCCGGGACTTTCTTTATCTTTTTTGTTCAAATATATATGAATTTTTTAAAGAAGAAAAATTCTTTTAGCAAGCCAAGACAAGAAAGATTACATCAAAAAGGTGTAACATTCTTCTGAACATTTTCCATTTCGTATGATCCGAAGCGCTTATAAGAATACATCTGATCTATCTTCATACTTGCTCTTGTGAAAGATTATGAGACTTCTTGACATACAGTGTTAAAACATTTATTTATAGTTTTGCGTAACTCTCATTTCTTAATTTTTATTTTTTAAATAGATGTAAAACTATCAATTCTTCCTCGAAATACAATCAATAATTAAAGAGAAGATAATGAATATTTTTATAGCTAAATTATTCATTAGTATTTGTACTTATGATTTATTTCCTATTTCGTATATTACAAGAAACATAAATAACTAAATGTTGAAGATAATAACCTAGATTTAATAAATTATCAAGCAACTCAGTTTATATTTGCATTTATTTTATGAAACAGATATATGATTTACTTACTACTTATTTTAATGTAATATTTATAATAGTATTAAGTATTATATTATTAAGTATATTATATTATTATTAAGTATATTATATTATTATTAAGTATATTATATTATTATTAAGTATATTATATTATTATTAAGTATATTATATTATTATTAAGTATATTATATTATTATTAAGTATATTATATAATTATTAAGTTTATTATATTATTATTAAGTGCTATATTATTATATATATTTATATGTAGTTTTGTAATATACAATATTATAAGATAGTGTAACGTGTAGTATCTAATGTAATATTGTAATTTATATGTAATATTTATTACATTAGAATTATAACATTATTTTTTCAATGTGATATATGATGAAAATTTTATGTAAGACTCCCTACTAATATTGACTTTTTTTTTTTAGTGTTTTTGCTGTCAATGTTTGTACCAGCAAGTTGAAAAAAAGGGCTTTTAATATATATATATTAATATATATACATATGTAATAAAAAAGTTATAAAAATACTTTTGTATTACTAAAAGCATTGAAACTTTTTCGTTTTCATAAAATGTCTTAGTTAAAAAATTAGAGTACAGATATTCTATTTTGGGACTTCAAGGCTGTAAACATCCCAGTGAATTATAATTAGATTTATCTTTAAAAGAGGAGTTATTTTAAGATATTTCACTTCCATATAATGAAAGATTAAAGGATTTTCTATGAGTATTAAATAATTTGCGATGAGGCGTAGGAATACAAGGAATGCAATATGACTGCCCTGTTTACGCATTGTAAGTATCGTATAAAACCTAGGAGCGATGGTTTTTGTGTGGCTTTTTGTGCTTTATGTTTTCTAAATAAACTCCGTCAGATTTGACGGGATATGTGTCTCTCCCCCTCCAGCTGGAGAGGGGCTGAGACTTTTGCTTCACCATCTTTTAATAAATAAACAGCTTATGCAGAACATGGCCTCGTTACTCATTTCTTTTGGACTAATAATCCCATATTAATAACGGGGTAGAGGCCCTGTTATTATATATATATATTAAAATACGATATATACGAGTTGCATAGACTATCATCTATAAAAATCGTTTTAAATATTTTTGCTATGTTTGATACATTTTAAAAATTTGAATGTAAGATTTCAAAAAAAAAAATATGCAGAAAAAGGAGATGTTTGTTTTTCAGGAAGTAATTCAAATCGTTTCTTTGACATTTTCGCAATTATAATGTAGCAAATATTATATTTTTTTTTTCCGCGCTTATAGAATTATATGTACTGCGTGATAATGATTTACCTTCCAATCAATGAGAAGCGTTTGACTTCTCTGATTCACAAATCAGGATATAGCAGTTTCGTCAGGATATAGCAGTTTCGTATACGAATGCTAATCTGGATGCACTGTAGCTATCAACAACTATATTATTTAAAATATGTATTATAATAGTAATTCGGTTCACTTAGATTACTTACATTCTAACCGAAATTCCATTCTATATTTGGAATGCTTGTCACTGCATGCCCACTCCTTTCGACATGTTTATTCATAGAAGCGAATGATGTTCCATTGTGAAGGTCCTCGTCAAATTAAATGACTGACTAGTTGACATTCGTAAGCATTTATCGGATGACTGGGCATTATATTCATTGATAGGAAGATATTGTAATATCCTTCATACAGTTCAGTTCTATAGTAGTTTCAGCTGTTGGTATCTTTAGGTCACGCTTCCAGCGGAGATATATAGATTGAGAGAGTAGATTAATAGTGCTATAATGTAATAGATTGTAAATGAATCGATGTCGTTCTATAAGTACGTGCTGCTATTATAGGCATTCTCCAGCCTTTTTGTTTTACATTTTAATGATTTCTTAAAGATTAATTTATTTCGACAAATCATTTCTCAATAAATAGAACAGATAACTAATTAATTACTCTGGAGAAATATATTAATTACTCTGGAGAAATATATAAAAAAAAGTAGAATTTTATTTTTTATGCATATTTTTTCATAAAGACAAGCGAGGAATTTTTTTTAAAATTTGCTTTTTTAACTGCATCGATCCCTAACTCAGTAGTATATGCATTTGCTTTTAAGATAATAATTCAAAACTTAGTTCATAGCCTTTTAAATAAAATCCTCGAAGGAATGTTTGTTCTAGACGAAAATATTTTTTTACAAGGTTTAGCGTATATACCAAAAATGCTTTTATTTTTTACCTAACAATGGTTATTTAAAATAATAATAATAATAATAATTATAATAATTATTCTGTTTTTATAAGTTTTTAGACATAATAAAAAAATAAACTAGTTTTTTCTTAAACTTTATATTCCTATTTAAAAAAAAAGTTGTCGTAGCTAGTCGGATACCTTAAAGTAAATCATAAGAAACAATATTTCATAAAACTATTAAGCACATCATATAGTTTTCCTTTACATAGTGAGTAATTTTTAATTTTCTTTTAAATATGCAACAAAAGTGGCACAATGTTTCAATTTGAAATAAATAAAGATTTCGAATTGAGTTGATTAAAGCTTTTAAATTAGTCTGAAGCAATGAATTATTGCTTCATGTTGCGTGGAAAAAAGAATTGCGACATTTTTAATGCATCAAACGCAAAATCTAAAGCCAAATCTTTACGAAGTTAAAGAAAACCAAACAAAAAAAAGAAAACAATGTTATTTTATTCTAAAAAATATTTTTTTAGCAAATTCAAATGTATTTCCTTCAATTAAAATGCTAGATAAAACTAAAATATGATGATTCATACTCGTTGAAAAGAGTTCGGGTAAAATAACAGTACTGCACAGTAATGACAATTAAAAAAAACAATCACCATAATTCTGGCAATAAAAACTAAAATATACGGTATTTGAACCATTCAATTGGTAATTTTTCAATTTATATAGTACCAGAAATTCTGGTTTTCAAAATTATAGTTCTAATATAATTATTGTATACCACGCATTTAGTGAAAAATAAAAAACTTAAAAGTAAATTTATTCAAATTAAACGGTTTGCAGGCCATATGCTTCAAGGTATCTTGATAAAATTACTAAATTTTAACAGATTTACCGAATTTTCTAGCATATTATAAAACATATTTTATTGCTAATTTTACCAAAATCATTATCAAAGGGCTTCAATAAAAATTAGCGGACTTTTTGGTGTTCTTAGTGTGACCACTAGGTGTTCCAATAGAGTCAGAAACCTGATAAATTTTACTGCGTTCTGGTAGTTCTGACCAAAAAATTATTTATCTGCATATTATTTTTATATTTACAATTTAATAAAATTCTTAGTAATTATTTTATAGCAAAACGGTTTTGTTCAATGCGTCTCCTGCTTTGCTCATGCAGTTTTATTTACGATATATTTTCTTACTTTAAGTGCACAGAAATATATTAATCACTGATAAAAAAACAAATCTTTTGTTTAGCTTGAGTATTTTGCTGAACAAATAAAATTGTTGCGGTTTTCTAAACTGTATCACTACCATATGATAATGTTTATGATAATATTCATGTAGCTAAAAAGTTTAAACAAGGTGTTAATAATTTTTTTTATAATCCTTGTAATCGGATAATTTCACCTAATTAATATTTAAGTGACGGAAAAATAAAAACACTATCAAAACCTGACGAATGAAAACTAATGCAAGCGTTATGCTGAAAATATCAAAATCTATTGAACCGCCGAAGAAAACTGAGAAAAATTCAAAGTTGATTATTACAAATGTCTCCAAGTTTGATCAAGCAATCAAACTGGTTTCTGTGCTGCTTTTTTTTTTTTTTTTTCCCATCTTATCTTCTTCTCTTGCAATTTGTCAGATTTCAATATTATTTTTGTTTCCTTATCGCTTGAATATTAATTTACGGCCCATAATATGCACACTTTATTACTATACTTTTGAAAAGAATTCTAAAAATACTAATAAAAAAGGAACATAATAGAACACACTATATATTTAAGAATATAATTATACAGGGTCTTTCATAATTCCCTCTGTTTACTACAACCTTATTTTTACTACAACTGGCTTCAGTGGTGCATGTTACTGCCCTCTACCGGCAACTGCTTAAATTGAAACTTGAATACTTTCGGAACAATTTCATATGTTCTTTTTTGTCATATTCATCTTTGTTTTTTAACTATAACGCTTTGAAACCCCGGAGAGAATTATGAATAACCCTGTATTTATGGAATTGGGAGAGAGTGATTAAATATTAAATATTTTTCCTACTTTTAAATGTAAAAACCATATTGAACTAAACAGATTATTTTACACATAAATGGTTATGGTAGAATATGTAAACACATGAAAATTCATAATTTTTTAATTCGAACTTCTATGTGACAACGAATAAAACTGTTTTTACATTAAAAAAAACTAATATTCTTTTACAAACTTATATGAATGATGCAAAACTTTTATATTTCTTACTATTACATTTTTAAAACAAGAAATAACTTAAATTTTTGATTGTTCCCCTTAGGAGATTTCATTCATCGGAGGAAAGAAATAAACAAGATAAATTAAGTTTGTTTCTCGTTATTTCGAAGGCATTTTACTTAAATCAAACTTGAAATTTTACGAATTTCTTTAAAGCAAATAAATGCTAAAAAACTATTTTATAAAAATAGAAGACCCATTTGGAAAAAGCTTGATTCGAATTTCTTGAATTCTAGCAATCGATTCTTTTCATCATGTGAACATAACATAGAAAGAAATATTTGCTTTAAAATAAATTTGATTTCAGATTGTACTTGTGCATCATAAGTAATTTTACAAATAAAACTTCTCTAAAAACTGCATAAAAACGATTTTTTATCAATAAATAGGCGAGGTTTTTAGTTTTTACTTTTGGATGAGTTAAGAAAATTGGTTTAGAGTAATATTTTTGCCGTTATAAAGTTAATTTTTTAAAAAAAAAAAATTCTGGATACAGAGCAAGAATTTTGTATTGAAGAATTTTTCAGAAGAATTTTGTATAAAAATAGAATAATTAGATGGATAATGCCTTTAATATTATTAGTTCCTTTTTTATTAGAATTAGTTCCTTTAAAATTATTTTTTTTGAAACAATCAATAAATATTTTTAAATCATAACTCATCTAGTCTCAAAAAGATTATATTTCATTGGGCATCCATTGAAACATTAAAAAAAAAAACAATCCAAAAGTTTTATCTATTCAATGATAAAGCACGCAAAAAGTACAGAAATAAGCATGCGATAGTTTTGATTCTCTAAACAAGAACCTTCCTCTATGTCTAAACACCAAATGACAGTAGGAAAGTAAAGAAAAATACACGTACAGAGGTTTAACCACTTTGCATAGGTTTATTTCTTTACCACTTTGCAAGCGTTAAATGTGCTAACTTCAGAATTCACATAGCTCGCGCTGTTAGCGTCTGATTTTCTTTGGCTTTTTGCCAAATTGAACAGCTGAGGATGCTTACCCGGTCCAGTAAGTTAAAACCATTGAAAAGAAGAGAGGGACAAAACAATAGTAAAAATATAGCATAATTTTTATTGAGTTTACGACAGAGTACATGTAAACAAATAAACTAAGACGGCTGGTTAGTAAAGAATGGAAGTTGAAAGTTAATCATATTGTTACCATGACTTCTTTTTTTATGATGACTTGTATATATGTTTTGAAGTTTGGGTAAACTTTTATAGAAAAGGGACACTCTTGGCTTATACATAGACGGGCTTATGTTTGAAAATATGCAGTAAATTTAATTGATAATTTTTAGTTCAGAGATATGTTATACATCAGAAATACGCATTTTTTTTAACAAAATAAATTACCTTTGCCTCTATCTTTATAAATATTTTATTATTTTATCTAAATCCTTTATATTAAATTATTTTTTATTATATATCTCAGTCCATTCTACATTAGGTATTAGAATGAAGGCTCAAAAAAATAGGTAAACATAACAAATTATATTTTTAGTACCTATAAATAGAATAGATTTGTTTTATAAGCATTGAAATGTAATATGACTAGCTAATACATATTATACAGCAAGTTTTGTGAGTTGCTCGAAGTTACATTAAGAAGTCTAGATAATGTTTCTTACTTGTTATTATATTTTGCCGGAGTAAAGTATATTCTTCAGTTCTTATGACTATAACCTTTCAATCTTTTTTATGAAATCAGTGATATACATCTATTACATACATTTCTTATGATTATTACTTTATGGCACAAAAGCTTTGGAAGACTTCCATATACTTTTAAAGCTCCATGCGGCCTTTATAATGTTACATGATAAAATGGGATTTGTAAGGAGATAGCTGACATTAGGTAAAAATATCTTAATGTTATTGGGATAGTGAATGGAAAAATAAGTAATTTTATCCCGTTCCATTTCCCAAAACATTCTGTTACTTGTGACATACAAGTTTTTTTTTTTTCCCTACGAAATTAACTGATAAATGAAAAGCAAAATATAGGAAAAGTAATGTCATGATATTCAAGTTCTATTTATTGTTAGGATGCGTAGTCGATAACAAAATAGGATAACCCTTTTGTTCTAAGTTATAGAACATTTGTTTTTCAAAAATAATATGAAAATCTAAAGATTATGGAGAAAGATTTCAGAACTTAGAAGGTAAAACTAATGCTATTGTATGAGTGACTAAATAGTTTAGGTCATTGAATTGAAAGTTCATGTCATAAGTAAATCTCAAACTATATCTTAAACATAAGTGACAAACAATTTATTCAAAATTGCCCACAGAAAATTATAAATCAAAATATCCACAAAACAAAAAAGTTTAATTTATCTTTTAGAAAGATTTTTGACCTTAAATTTTTAACTTGAATAGGCTATCAAAATGATTGTAATAAAATAAAACATAAAAACTTATTCATTTATTAGGAAATTTGTCTACCTATTGCTTTCGTGTTAGCAAATTTATAGAACTATTAAATAAAGAATAACTTCTATCAAAGATATATTTAATAGTGTACTAGCCAGTATTTGTACATTTCATGTCTTGTATTCAAATTGAAATATACCTGTTAAAATTTTTGGTATTAAGATTCTTAAACATAACACAGACACATTGAGTACGAAACTACATAACGAATAAAACATAAAAACAAACATTTACTAATCACGTGACTTCGTGCTGCCATCTATATTCACCGTGAGAACAGTACCATTGATTAAAATGAATTTGGAAGAATACAAAGCATGGACATTTTTTACAGTAGTTTTTGTTTCATATAATCAATTTCAAAAAAAAATTCCGAAGTGTTTTCAATTCAATGAAGTTATTTTTAATCTGTACCTGATTACAAGATTGATCAGGTACATGTACCTGAATTTTTTTTATCTGTATCTGATTACAAGATTGATCAGGTACATGTACCTGATTTTTTCATATGTACCTGATTACAAGATTGATCAGGTACCTGTACCTGATTTTTTTTATCTGTACCTGATTACAATATTGATCAGGTACGTGTACCTGATTTTATTTATCTGTACCTGATTACAAGATTATGAACTTCATTTTTCTGTCATTCTCTTCGCAGTTATAAGGCTGTTTTCCGAAGACTTTACAATCAGATGAAATCATACCTCTGAGCAAATAATATACCATTTTTTATAACTCTTGCGAGTTTTTAATTAGTAATTCATGTATATTAGGTTGAGTTTTGTCGATCCTTAGCCAGTAGTCTCCATGTTAATTTTAAAAATGGCGCATGTGATGCCATTAAAATAATTACATATTTCTTAGCATTTAAAAATTTATTTCATAAATTTTATTTTTTTTACCATTCTTAATCAAATTTCAAGTAAATGTAACCAATTATTTAATTTTTATTACATTTAATAAAAAGAAAAAATATATATTGTATTTTATTTCCTTCGCAACGGCTGACTTTTTTAATTCAATACACATGTTGCGTTGTTGTTACTTGTGCCACTTACCAATGCTAGCAAGACTGCTTGAAATCAAGGGAAATTTTAAGGCAGAGGGAGCGTTTCTTGTTTTTTCAGTGGCGCCATCTATTACCAAGAATACGACTTGAGTCACACACGCGTCATATCCCATTTTACAGAGGGGACCCAATAATATTCCATTCAGCCACCCACAGATCGTAATTTTGACCCGAACCAGAGAACAATCAATATCCAATTCAGTGCTTCCTAAGGTACTGATTTGTTATGTGAACATGGAGACAGATGGATCCCCGACAGATTTAACGTACACTAGTCACCATTTAATACACGTGTATTTTTCAGTCGGATCTTTTCGAACTTCCGTTCTCATGAACACTAGCCCAACGTCCTACCAACCAGGCTATCTCGGCCCTATACAGATATTTAACTCATTAATTCACTGTCGCGACTAAATCGAACATCAAATTATATTTTTAACTATTTATTTCTCAAGCTACATTATTTCTCAAACCACAAAAATGTTTCACTTACAGGGTTATATTAATTCTCAATGCCTTTTTTTGGGTGATGAAGCTGTAGGCGAAATATTTAAAATTTAATATGAATAACGGGGGGTTAGTTTTGTTTTGGAACATTTTATCTTTGGACAAATCGCCAACTATGAATCTCTTCCCATGCTTGTAAGTGTCCGTTAGGAATAATTCCATCACTGTTTATTTTAAATTTTTGAAGTTAGAACAGAGTTTCTCAACTTTTCAGTGTTCGCGGAACAATTTTCAATCATAATATTCATCGCGCCCCCCGCTTGCAGTAAAATGTGTACTACAATAATGTATATGGGGTATTTTGAATTATTTTTAACTAACTGCCATAACAAAAGTAAAGTAAAGGCCAGCAGCAATTGAGATTATAAAAACTATGTTTGGAGATAGTTTATCAAAACATTTGCAGTCCATACCTCTTTCAATGATAGTTGCTAGTCGAATTGGTTATATATCATAAGATGTATAGTGTCAGCTTTTCTCGAAGTTGCGTGACGAATTGTTTTCAATACAGCTTGATAAACAGGCAGCAGATACAGCAACATATATTAATAAAGCTGCTCATTTAATTGCCTATGTTCGATTTTGTGATAATATGTCAGTAGTAGAACTACTCAAAACAACAGCGCTCGCATTATTTGCTATTTTAAATGATTTTATGAATGAGGCAAACATAGAATGCAAAAATTGCGTCGGAATATGAACCGATGGTGCTCGTTCAATGTCCGAAAGATTCCAAAGTATACAAGCACTTGTAAAACAAAAATGGCCTCAATACGTCTGAACACATTGCATGATCCACAGAGACGCTTTGCCTTCGAAATAAATGAGTCCTGGTTTAAATATTGTGTTAACTACGGTTGTAATCGTAGTAAATTATATAAAAATGAGACCCTTCAGATCGAGAACCTTTTCCGCACTTTATAAAGACATGGGTTCAGTATATTCAGCTTTACTATTTAATTGCGAGGCAAGATGATTATCACGTGAGAAATTTTTGCAACGTGTTTATGAATTAAGAGAAGAAATCGCCATTTTCCTAGAAGATAACAGACCGGAAGCCGAGAATTTTCGCGATTGTTTATTTGTGATGAAATTGAGCTACTTTGTCATCATATTCGAGAAATTAAATAACTTAAATCTTAAATTCCAAGGATCAAATACACATAAGTTGGGTACGAGTAATAAAGTTAAAGCTTTTTGTAGAAAATTGGAATTATGCGGCAGAAATTTAAAGCAAAAAAACCCAACAATGTTTGCAAATGTGGATGATTGTACGAAAACTTATAAGGCTGAAGAAGAGCATGTAAAAGCTGTTTTAAAACCATTGAAAATCATTTAGCCATGCTGGCAAGGAATTTTAAAAAGTATTTCTTACTGACAACAAACTGATAGCAAGTTACGAATGGGTTAGGGATTCATTTCATAAGACTCCCGAAGGACTCCCAATTGATGAGGAAGAAAACTTCATAGACTTCACGACGAGTGGCGAAACCAAAAAACAATTTAGTAATAAATCACTATTTGAAAGTAAAGGATGATTTTTCTGCACTAAAAACAAGGGCATTTCGTATTCTATTACCATTTTCAACATCCTACTTTTGTAAAACTAGATTTTCTGCTGTGGATTTTTTGAAGACAAAATATAGTTCTCGGCTAAATATGGAAACAGAACTGAGAGTGGCTATTTCTAATATTAAGCTTTACCTCGAAAAGCTTTGCTCTGCAAGACAGGCCCAAAGAAGTCACTAATAATTCTTAAATTTGTTTTTAATTTAGTATGTTTTGATTAAGTAAGGAAGGTGAGCCTAAGGTGGCCAGTGCTCCTAAAGTAGCCCACCCCCAAAAGTAGAATTATTTTTATTTTGAATCACAAAAGGGCCCTGCTGCATCGTAAACCTTGTATCTGAGGTGCACGTGGCTAAATTGGAAGAGATTTCTTTCAATGGCCTTCCTTGTATAAAGTGATTTTATTTTTTGCAGTTCTCATTCTAAATTCCGGGTAGGAAGATATTGTTATTTATATGCGTTAAAATTCTTAGAACTTTGAGTTATGATGTGTTTTTTGAAGATTTATTTCTCTTTCTTTAACCACATTACTTTAATTTGAATCTTTCAGATTAATAGTTTTAAGTCTTGCAAATGGTGACCATGTGCATGTTTCCAAGGTGGCCCGACACCTGTGCCACTTTGGAGACACGTGGGCCACCTTTGGAAGCAAACGTGGAAATTAATTATAAATCAGTACGTAGTATACTATTTTTCAAAAAGAATTATTTAATTGAATTTAATTGAACTGATTTATTTAATTTTAAGCAAATGTGGAACTTAGATATTTTTTAAATTTTTATAATATTTTGACGTTATTGGCACTTTTGAAGAGTTTGAGATATTTTGTTTCAAATTTTTTATTTTGTTTGCATTAAAAGAAATTTTTCAGGTATTTTTTGGTGTTTTCATGGTAGTTATGAGTGTTTTTGTGGTGAGTTCTGGTATTTTCTTGTAAATTTGTGTATTTTTATACTAGTCATGGGTTAGGTTAGTTAACACTAGTATAGTTATTTTTAACTCTTACTTATTAGTTATGATTAGTTAACCCTTTTAAAAGAACTAACTCCGTAATTCTTGTTTTATTCTAATGAGTTAACTCAAAAGAATAGCTAGTGACGTCACACAAGAACTATCAATGTAAATGATATATAAACAAATTATACAATCTAAGAATAAATATCTTTTTTAAAGTCGGAAAACTTGTCCCTACAAGCTAGACACTTTAAGTGCCTTTTTAAAAGACGTTTGCCAGTTCAAGTGTCTTTTCTAAAGACAATTTGAGTAAGTGAAAAAGTGATTTCAATATATGGGCCACCTTTGGAACCTTAGGCTCAGAAGCTACAATCTTGAAGTTATACTATAAAATAAATGAAATTTTATTTTACAATTAAAAGTATGCGTGATATGTGTTAGAGATAGGTGTAAGATGTTACAAAAAAATTTCAGCCACACAGACTTAACCAGAAAATTAGGAAAAATCCTCAAAGCAAAGCCACCTTTGGCTCCCCACCTAAGTTTTGATATAATAAGTTGTTTAACTTTAATAAGTTATTAAATATGTCGAAATGTAATTTATTTTCTATGAGTATATGCGCTTTACTTTAATCCAGTTAATCAATTTTTTTAAATAATATTTTCTCTTGGATATTCTCGTGCCAC
This sequence comes from Parasteatoda lunata, assembly GCA_949128135.1. Lineage (NCBI taxonomy): Eukaryota > Metazoa > Arthropoda > Arachnida > Araneae > Theridiidae > Parasteatoda > Parasteatoda lunata. Next base: position 31,594,125 of record OX421979.1, read on the forward strand.
CCCTCTGGTGTGCTCGCGCCCCCCTAGGGGGCTCGCCCCACAGGTTGAGAATCGCTGAGTTAGAAAAAGGGGGTTTCTTACCTCTGTCTGACCGTTATTATTTTATGAAAAATTCATCGGGCTTAAAAAAGTACATCTTTTACTCTGAAGCATAATATGTTTTGTTTTAATTTAATATGGTCAATATTCCTTAAATAAAAACAATTATCGTTTGATATATATGTAGACTATCAAATTTTTTTCACAGAAGCAATGTACAACAATTATTTATTATAATCACTCCTGCATAAAATATTTGAAATCATGCTTCCTCACCAAGCCATCATAAAACTTGACTTATGTCTTCATGAGTGGAAAACGTCAATATTAAGAAAATCCACCGTTTCGTGAAAATTAATAGCGTTTGCGAACGGATATTTTTAACGTTTTATAATTAATCATCTGCGGTATTATCTGAGTTTTTAAAAATCTGAAACAAACAGAACTTTCATTAATTTTAATAATTTTCTTCTAGGGGCAAAATCTCGCCAAATTAGGGCTATTTAAAAAAGTTTCATAACTTTTTAGAGATTTAAGCTATTTTTCGGATTTGAAATCCAGGTAATTCTTTGCTATGCTGTAGCACGCTGTAAGAAACGCCTTTTTTTTTTTTTTTTCGGTATTTCTCCGTATGTTTAACATTTAAAGTCGTTTTATTGGCAAAACGGTTTTTGCCCTTTTTTTTCACCTACATCACAAACAGATTAATACCATCAGTTGAAATTCTAGTTTTTGCCATGCAGTATTGCTTTCCGTAACACAACTTTATTTTTTTTTTTCAATCACTTTACGATTGATTTCTATACTCGATTCGATTTTATTGTCAAAATGATAAAATTTTGAATTGAAATTCCAGTATCACAATTTCCTCATATTAGCCGCACTGGCTCAGGTAAAAGAGCACGTGCATCTTAACGAAGTGCCTCAGGTTCAGATCCCAGCGATGACTGGTCGATATAAATTCTGCCTACATAAAATATTCACATCATCTGGTGCTTTTACAGATTTATTTAAAAAGATTATTTTTTAGTTAGATTTACTTGTTAGTTGATTTACTTCTTAGTTAGAAGTATTTGTTAGTTGATTTACTTCCTAGTTAGATTTACTTGTTAGTTGATTCACTTTTAGTTAGATTTACTTGTTGTAAAAACTTGTTTTATTAGATTTACTTGTTGTAAAAATTTCTTTTGTTAGATTTGCTTGTTGTTTACTTCTTAGTTAGATTCACTTGTTAGTTAATTGACTTCATAGTTAGATTTACTTGCTAGTTCATTTACTTGTTACTTAGATTTACTTGTTACTTAAATTTACTTGTTAGTTGATTTACTTCTTAGTTAGATTTGCTTGTTGTAAAAACTTGTTTTGCTAGATTTACTTGTTAGTTCATTTACTTCTTAGCTATATTAACTTTTTGTAAAAACTTGTTTTGATGCAGTAAAAAACCAGTCTAAATACGGATTTTCTATGTAAATTTTGGCAGAAGAAAACAAAATCTTGTATGTTTCAAAACCGTTAAGGCTATGCATTTACTTCGCACAACCAACTCAGCTGTAGGCTTAAAACCGTAATTGCTACGGGATTTCTTTTTACATTGCACATATAGTTTAATATTATAGCATTGCTCTTAGAGTATAAAACATTTAAACTGTGGCTTTTTTACTTTCCTCTTGACAGGTCTTTAAAAAATATCAGAAGAAAAACAATCGAAACAGACTAAAAAAAGCAAACGCGATATGGATAGTCTCCCTTTCAAAAAGAATACATTTAGAATTCCCATGCATGTGAGGAATGCGAGAAATCTTTTTAACAGAAATCTGTTAGCGACAAATGGCCAAAATCATTGTCAATTTCCTTTGAAGCGAACAGAAAAGAAATAGCGAGCTAAAATCTTGTCATCTAGATAGAAAAAAAAGGCATTTGTTCTTGATCTTTAGCTGCGTTTTTCTTGTCTAAAGTCAAAGAGTTTCGGAAATGAACAAAAGATGGTCAGTCGTTTTAGAGAGTAGTTTCCGTCCTAAATCCGTGGAGGAAATTATCGTTTAGGGTTGAACAGATGTCAATAGCCCGGAAAACTTATTCCGGAACAGTTTGGTCTTTTGTATTTTTTTTTAAAAGAGTAATGCATTATCTTAAGTACTTAATTTTGTAAGAGAATTACTTCTGTAAAATTCTGCACCTAAGAAAAGTTGGGAATTTAGATGATAAGACAAAAATAAATATTTTAAAATGAGCATTTAAGCAAATAATTTGCTTGTACCTAGAAAAAATAAGGTCAAAATTACCATAAAATGTTGAAATTTGCCGGTTTTCTGGCTGTATGGGAACAATAAAAAGCTTGTTAATTTTAATCAAAGCGTTTTGGTAGTGATTTTGGTAAAATTATCAAATTTCATAATATTTGATAAAATAAGGAAAATGAAGTAAAGTTTAATAACTTCATCATGATATCTTAGAGCATGTCATAAAAGCTATCTATTCAGTTAAATTTACTTTCCAATTTGCATTTCTTACGAAATGTGTATCACATGAGAACTTTAATTTTGAAAACCAGAATTTTCTGGATTGATTGATGTCAACATTTAAGGTGCGTCGAAGGCTTTACGAACGTGATTGCTCGCTAGCAACCAGGCATTTACGTGCCACTCTCGCCAAGCCATAGAAAACGTTTGAGGTGACGGCAGCACATGTCTACTGGACAGCTGACTAATGGAGGGTTGTTCTCTCCACAGTTGTGTTCAAGTTTGTCCTTCAAAGTGATAGCAGGTGGTGTATGATGTGAAGAGAACCTGGAACCCGATATCATCTATCAAACATCCTTAAAAAAGATGCATACCAAGCAGATAGTGTCTGCCAGTAAAGGGTGGAAGCACAGATCTGCATGTCTTTCCACGTGGAACCGTGAATGCTCTCTTGTATACAGATTGCATATAGAGAGGACATCCTTGATGTGTATTAGCACCCTTATGCTGACGCAGCAGGTGATATTTTCGTGCTACAGGACGATAACGCAACATTGGACTGGGCTCGCATAGGGATTATTTTCAGCAGCAAACGATTCAGGCATGGAGTTGCCATCTCGCTTACCGGACTTAAATTCCATCGAGCATGTTTGGAATGCTTTAGGAAGACATGTAGCTGCTCTCATTTCTCCTCCTCAGACCCTTGCCACACTTGCAACTGCTTTGCAAGAATAATATCTCGCGTTTGCAATTGGAACAGGTAGACCGTATAATTGAAAGAGTCACACATCGCTATATTTGCTGTATTGCTACTAGAGATCTTCCTATTCCATATTGAAGGTACTTTTTAGATTATAAACTGACATAGCTGATTTATTGATTTCATACACATGCTAATTTATGTAACAACATGATTGTCTGGTTAAGACTTATGTTATTTAATACATTATTACTTGCACAAAAATGTGTGCCAATTTCATTAAACTCCTTGCGTAACTTTTCGAGTTAGGGTCATTTCTGTTATTTTTCTTTAATTAATGATAATCAAGGTAATAATTTCTTTTAATGTTTCCTATGAGCTGCACAATCAGTCTTCCCAATGAGCAGACCTAGTGCGTTCTCCAGAAGTGGTATCCACTCTTTCAGGACCACCACAATGGGTGAGATACCGTTGGCCATGTTAATTTGGACGTTCAGTTTCTGCCACACGAGATGGCAGCACCGAGACTCTATTTGGATGCTAAAGTGCACTAGGAATTTAATTTTTCCGGAAATGCCAAGAGACAATAAGGCATTCTAGGGATCTTTTACATGCCACATAATCATACGACATGGCCGCTGAGGATTTTCTGCATCCCGAAAATCCGGCGTCTGGGCCGGGGATCGAGCACGCAGACTTGGGCTTAGAAGGCCGATGACAAACCAACTGCGCCACCCAGCCACTCAGTGTAATAAATATATAATTGTATTACTTATTGATAATTATTTTTTAAAATTAGTTCAATATTAATTGAAATCTCACAATTCATTGTATTTTTTTAAAAATTACATTAATAATTTACAAAATGTGCAATTTATATCTATATTTCATAAACTCAAACAATTCATATTTTATTTAGATTTTACATGGGTATCAAGTAAATAAAACAAAAGCAGCTATTGTTTTAAATATATTTTAAAGGTAAAAAAGATCTGCAATTAAAAATTGTAGTTTTATAACTATTTTGAAATGTCTCAAAACTATATCTGTAGCACAACGCTTTATAAACATCAGTAATAAAACAAAATTTAACTCTAAAACAATTCAAACAAATTTTTTAACTTTAAACAAAATATAGGTTTTAACGAAACGCAAAACACCACATGACAAAAACTATTTTTATGCAAGACCAATTGGATAGCACTACGAATGCCAATACTAATATATATAAATACATCTACATCACCGTTTTTATTTTAAAATGAAATAATTACTCATTTGAGTCTTTGATGCGATGGACACAAATACATTAAAGTATTTATGAGCACCAACTTCTTAGGAAAAGAATAAAACAAACGTGATAATTCACTGCATCGGTAATTTTAATTTTCTCCATTAATGATGAGCGGAATCTGCAGTGTAGAATAGTTAATAATCTTGAAATAAAAACAAAAGAGTGGAAAGAAATGAAAATTTGAGCACGGTCCGTTGTTTTCAAAATTTCTTAAAAACATCACTTCAACAAGAGCAATTTTGTTTCATAACTCTCATCAGTAACTCGAACATATTAATTACTGCATACATATTTGAAGTTAAGTGAGTTGAAGTCTTTATTAGAGAGCTCATTATTGAAAGTATACAATTTCAGGAAAAAACTAAAGAAATTATAAATATTCTTTAAACAGCAGTTTATAATTAATCTAATGAACAGTATTCATATTATAAATTTTTTTTGAAGAATCACGGCTTTCGTTTAAGTCTAACCGTAATGCTAATTTATATTTCTCTAAACTCTAAAAAAATATTTTTCAAACTTTAAATGTATCTTAATAAAGCGTACCTTAATCATAATTATGATTTTAAGAGAATTAAAAATTACCCTTTTACGAACTGGTAAGGTGATCTGAAATTCTGCACCTGACATAACGTTTTATCTTTTAGAGGAAGGATAGTTTATACTTAAAGCTGAAAATATACTTAATGCTGAAAAGATCTTCATTTAGTATACAATTATTAACGACGTGTAACAATTTTGAACTGTAGTTTTTATTTTTAACTGCATAGAAATTAACTTTAGCTTACAACGTTAGTTAAATATTGCAAATTAATAGACATTTAACAATGCTGTTTTAAATGGTGTTAAAAAGAGGGTAAATTGGCTTTACATCAAATTAAAAGTAATAAATTTTTAAGTTATTTTAATTAGTTACTATTTTAACTCATCTTTCACCGTCAAATCCGTTTTCATCGGAACATGCTAAGAACAAAAAAATCTCAAACACCGGTAATTAGTACCGGAATATAACTGAGTTACTCTAAACTAAATAAATATTACAGTACTTAAAATTTATTGTTTGGAAACCAGTTGTAAAATTTATTGTTGGTTGTTATATGCACTGTAAAAATTAATCAGAATCAAAATAGCTATAAAAATTCAGACAACTTGGGTACAGCATCCGTTAAATCCATTTTACCATAAAATCTATTCTAACGAATAATTTTATACCGTAATTTTTACAGTAAATTTATTTAATTATAGTGATTCAGTGATTCTGCAGAAAATATTACTGTAAAAACTATGGTATATCTGATTTATTATTCCGCAGAGTTTTACGGTAAGAATGGACTTTTTATCGTAATTCGATCCGAAATTTTTATAGTGTGGTGAGTGTGCTTAACAACGACTTTTAACTTTTATGTGACTGCGCCCATTTCTTTTAGTGACTGCGACCGCTTCTTTTTTAAACCGTTGGAAAAACCTGAATTTCAAAGGGCTATTAATGGTAATATCACTAACACGATACTTTTTTTTTAATTGTCTAGAAATGACTGTACTACCAACTCTTTTCAGTTTTCAACCTCCATTATTGTTTTACTATGAAGAAGAAACATTTTCCAAAACAAATTGTATATATTTTAGAATTTTATTTTAGCTCGAATTTTTATTTTAGCTTTTATTTTTTCTATTTAAGCATTAATTATTATTTCACGTATTTAGGAAAATGCTTTACGAATGAATAGTGCTGCCATATATCCGTGTAGTTCTGAGCTAAGACAGGATTTCGCCTTTGTGGTGCTCTCTTTTTGAACGACTTATTTCACAAAACTCTAGTGGCTGGCGAGCTCGGTTTATCCAGGTGACACTAAAAACAACAATTAAACATTATTTTGTTCAAGTATAGTAATTTTATAGAAATCAAGAATTTTCTATCTTATACGTATATCCTCGCCTGCCAGGTGACCGAGCGACCAGCGTGCATGACTGTTCAAGCCAATGGTTGTGGGTTCAAATCCCGCTCAGAGCATGGATGTTTCTCTCTGTTTGTTGTTCTCTATTGTGTGAATATGGCCCACCCTATAAACGGGTATCTGTGGCAGTGTGGCGTGAGTAATGTTTCTAGCCTCCGAGACTTAGATTCACAGGTGCCCACTGGGTAACGTTAATTGAGTAACTTTTCTGGCATCTTCCGAGGTGAAAGTTCATTGCCTTCCGTAAAAATAAATAAATAAATGAAAAACGAATATCCTCAGTGGTAGATTAATCATGGGTGAGACACCTCTTGCCGTCTGGCAAACCGGGGAAGGCTTTCGTGGTTTTCCTTTCCATGCAAAACAAATGCGGGTTAGTTAAATCAAAAACCCTCCTCGAAGGCAAATTTCTCTGTTCATTCAGGAGTTCCCATGTCTTCTGGTCTGGGTTCAAAATTACAAGGCTACAGAGATGAGCATTAGTAGCCGTAAATCCAAAATATTGGGTCGGCTGTTCAACGACGGTTATAAAATTTATTATACACATAATATCATTACACATTTTACTGCATCATATCTACAGTTAGAGGTTTTTTTGAGTATTTATAATTATAAAAATATCGAGAATTATGTTTTCTAAAAAGATGTGTATTCTTTGTCTCACACATTTTTTCTCTCCCGAAATAGAAAGTTCTTTCGAACTTTTCAACCTTCTTCGAAGAACTCTCGCACATAGAAATAAAAACGAGAAATAGTGTCAAAAATTATTCGATTCTAAGATCAAAACACCATCCATCATTTAAGACAGGTCAAAATATTTGATTTCGATTTATGCTTCTGTGTTATAGCTTAATACAAACGATAGAAATGGGGGAAAATCTAATTTAAAAGAGGAGGGGGGAAAAGTGGAATATTCGAAAATACAAACACCTGTTTGTAAGAAATTCTTTTCTGAGCTTTCAGTCAAAGCAATACTTTTCTATTGAAAGATCTTGGAATTACAAATTCTCTTTTCAATTCTTTTAGTTTAATATAAATAGTTAAAAATGATTTTGAAGTTAAAATACAGTTCAATAGTTTAAACTAATTTCAGCTTTCAGACGTTGATTTTTTTTAAAAATATTGTATTAACAATGCATCTTTTAAAATTTTAATACCTCAGATCTGAATAATATTCTAAAGACATTGACTATAACTTAATTATCCTGCAATACTTATACTGAATTTTTTATGAGGTTAAGTACCAACCCCTTTCGCATTCATAATTGTTTCTTCTTTAAAGTAGATAATTAGAATAAAAAACAGAGATAATGAAATATATAAGATATATATTTATTTTAATTTTATGAAAGCACACTTTGTTAATGTGTGAATCGTAATTACTCGAACGATTAGCTAGATTTTAAAAAATAATCAGCTATACATAAAAAAAACTCGAACTTATAGGTTTACTGAATAATAGGCAAAGAGGCACTCACGTGATATTTTTTATAATCTTATATCATTATAATGGTTAGAATTCGAAACGGTTTTTTTCTTCTTTCTTGAATAAAACTCTTAAAGTGTATATATTTTTTTTAAAAATCAATTAAACTGTTAAGATTTATATCTGGCAACATTTTATCTCTCTTTCTCTCTTACTTTTAGCACAAAGCACGAACTTATAAAATAAAGATCTCGAGAGAGATAAATGAGTTTTACTACAAAAATGGGACTGGAAAAGTAAATCTTGCTAACTACAAAATTCAGATGACTATCGCTGTAAGCGTCTGATTAGCTGTAACTTTTTAGCCAAGTTGAACTGCTAATGACGTCAATCCGAACTGTTAAGATGGAAAGCGAGAGAGGAAGAGAGAGAGAAATCATTAGTAGGCAGGAAAGAGCCTGTTTTTATTTCTGACAAAGGTAAAGGAAGGTGAAAGTTGTCCCCAACGGTTGTGTGTCTTATAATTTGTCTATGGTAAGAACTCCCCCAGCCACAAAGTCTGAGGTCGTCTGCTGCTATGTAAACAAGAATAGCGCATTTCAGGGAGGGTAGCTTCTCTTCACTCTAGGGCTAGCACAATAGACCGAAGAAAAAGATTCCCTTTCTCTCGCCGACCCGAGCCAAAACCTATCGTAAACAATGACCCCACACCCCTATTTAAAATAGTTATACCTCGTTGTCATAGTCACCGAAACGAGCCCAGACGAATGTCTAGGGGAGTTTTTATGCTAGACAAACTATACTTTTTATATGCCAGCTTATTTATGGATTTTGAATTTAAGGTAAAGCTTCTTTCTTTCAATTTTTATAAGACGGTACTATCGTCTTATACACAAATGGACTTATATTTAGAAATATACGGTAGTTATTCTTTGTAGCAAAAAAATTAGAAAAAATCGCTTAAAGAAGCAAAATTACGCTAACTTTCCAACAAATCGGAATTTGGAAAGAAAAGAAAAAAAAAAAAAAGAAAGAAAAAGAACTTGGAATAATTCAATAATGAAAACGACTTTCATCATATCAAATTTCTAACACTAAGTTGCATTTCTGTGATCGACAAAATAGCAGCCCATATGTTTTTTTTTTTCTATAGCTGTAACTGTTAATAATTCCCAACTATTCTAAAATGATAATTTTAAGTTCATATTTCCAATTAATGTTTTATGCAGCTTTGTTATTTCATGTTAAGTCTATAGACAAACAAATGCAATGTAAAGTGGAGAGTGATATAAGTGTGTAATGTAAATAAAGCGCGGAGACGTCGCTTATAGTTTTTTAATATAGAAATATAATGTATTATTCTAAATGAGGTTAACTTTTCCATTTGGCGCAAATTTTCTTGGTCTTTATGATAAGCTTTAGGTTTAATAAAACTTAAAAAAGAACAAAGAGAAATTGTTCGAAACCAAAATGTTATAGATATATTAAAGATATTTATTTAAACATAAATTAATGTAACTATTTAAATCAATGGTTCCCAAATTGGGGGCGACTTTCCCAATGTGGACGATTTCTCCTTTCAATGGGGAGGTAATCTTCAGGGAGCTATGAATCATATCTGGTTAAACAAAAATCTATCGTCCAGATCCTCGCAGAACAAAGAAATGGTTGAGCATTTGCTTGAAAGCGAACCTCGACGAATATTCATGCTTTCCCTGAAAACACCAGGAAGTCGTGACTATGAACAATAGAGTTTTAAAATTTTAATTATCACTGATTTAAATTCCTCTCAGACTCAAATTAAAAAAAAACAAATATGTACACCTGTTTTAAATATTTTTTTTTTCAAATATCTGTCCTTTTTGGAAAAATAAAGAAAAGAAGAAAAAAAACCTTTAAAAAATAATTTTTTTTTTTTCAATTTAGTATTATTATTGATGATTATATTTTTTTGAGCAAAAGAAAAAAATAATAAATAAAAGAGATAGAGAAGGGCGATAAGTGGCAGTCAACATTTAGAGGGGGGGGGGTGTAATAGGTGGCCATCAGCATCAAGAGGGTGATAGGCCAAAAAAGGTGATAAAGAAAGACCACTGACCTAAACCATCCAAAACCAGAGTTCATTATATTAGACAAAAATTGGTATAGTTGGTTTTCATTTAAACCCTCGATGAATAGAACTATTAACTTCAGTAAAATTTTTCATAAAGGTGAAGGCTCAGTGATCTAGGGATATGATTCTCGCTTTGGGTGTGAGAGGTCCCGGGTTCAAATCCCCGCCGGGACCAACAATTCTTTTGATCTGCGATGACTCAGGGTATAGAGCGTTCACCTTCTAATGAGGTGAACCGGGTCCGAATTCCGCATCCGGCTCACACCGACCACAATGCTGACGTGAAATATCCTCAGTGGCAGACGGATCATGGGTTAGAGTCCCTCTGCCGTCAGGCTAACCGTGGGAGGCTCTAGTGGTCTCCCTCTCCATGTAATAAGGGTTAGTTCCCTCAAAAAGTCTTCCACGAAGGCAAATTTCTCCCGATATTTCCAGATCCAGAAGTTTTCTCCAGTTGTTCTATTTTGGATTCAAAACTACAAGACTCCAGAGTTGAACATAGGTAGTCGTAAACACTAAATTTGGGTTGACAGTTCAACCACAGTTATAAAATAAAATGAAATAAAGGTAAGTCATGGTGGTTCAGGAAATAGAGCGTCCACCTCCCAATGAGGCGACTTGGGTTTGAATTATAGCGATTGCTGTCCACGCACTATGGAGAGTTGCTGAGAACTAATTTCAATACCGCGGGAATCAGTATTTGTGTGATTGAAACAAGATTCCAGGGCATATCAGGTCTATGGAGAATTCCTCCTCGTCAACACCATTGCGTAGAAATATGGTTTCTTTTAGTTTTGTTTCGCAGCTTTATTGTTCTATTTTTCTCCCTCAACTTTACGTTTTATATTTTGTTTCTCTTCCCGGTTGCCAAGTCTAGAAAAGAGGTTCCTGTTTTTGAATGTTTGAAACATGTGGACTGTTATTTCCTATTTAAAGTGAATGAATTTTTAATCAAGTTACAAGTGCAAGTCAAATAATAAAAGTTGGGCAATATTCTGATACTAGTTAACTGAAAATTGAATGAAATTTGTCTTAAATTATTTTAAACTTTTAAAATCCTTTCATACAATGTATGTTCTAGATCCAAAGGGAAACCAAATCAACGTTTCTTTTAGAATGTTAACTAATATTTGCCTTAAACATTATACACTACAACATTCCTTGTCGCCTTGAGGCCATATTCAAGTCAATAAAGAATCTTCCATAAGTTTGTTTAGAAAATTTATTGATTTAGCTGTCTTGCTGTATTTGTAGCTTGTATTTTTACATTATCGTCAAATCTTCATATTCCAAGAAAGGTCTTGCTCCAATTTAATTATTCCAGTCGAGTTATTGCATCAAAGTACCCCGCAAAGATAATTTTGGCATTAACACGATGTTAGAAAAGGAAGTTAAATAAGAATTTACGCCTTCTTGATATGTTTCTTATGTAAATATGTAATTTACTCTTTCAAAACGGTGTTTTTCGAATATTTTTATAAATTTCAAAATAAAAGTTTCAAAGTTTGTTTTTTTAAAATTTGGCGAGAAGTGTGTTTTTTTAAAAAATAAAGAATATAAGGTTAAACATATTCTATCTTCCTTACAATAAGAGAAAAAAAAGATTTAAAAAAGTCAAATTTATTTTATTATTAGTGCATATCCCTGTTTTACACATTAAAAATAATATATTTTTAATCACTATATTTATCAGTATTTCAAAAAATGAGTTTCGAATTTGTTTTTCTTAAATTGATAAGAACATTTTTTCAAAATAAAGATGATGAATGATTTTTACGAATAAACTGCTTACATTTCGTTATAATTAAAAAGAGAAAGTCCCCATATGTTTAAGTTTTTAATTTAATAAATGAATTTGTCACCCTGCTTTTCTTAATATTTATATCAGTTAGTCAGATATTATTATTTCATTACTAATTCTAAGAAATATACATAAAATAGTTTTTAAAACAATATGGACTTCTTTATATTTAGAGAATATTCTACACGGTAAAAACTGTGGTGAAATATCTTTTCGAATGTAAAGGTGATCAACAGTAAAAATTGTGAAATTGTGAACACGTTATTCCGGGTCAACACCAAATCGAGCGTTCATATACACAGCCCTACAATAATGGAAGAAACACTTTTAGTTTATGTGATTTTTCATACTTATAAATTAGATTTAAAGCTTTCAGAGGCTTGAGAAACCTACAGTAAAATACGAAAGAAAGCAAATATTTTTGAACACCCTATGCTAGATAATCAAGTAATAAGCTTGTAACTTATATTGATTACTCTAGTTGTTATTTTTAATAACTGCATTAAGTTTTGTAAAACTAGAGTAAATATTTATAAAGATATGGATATTTTTATAAAAAATAATTTTTTTTTGCTATAACTTCATAAATATTTAATGGAATTAAACAAAATTTTTCGAGAATTTTAAGATTAAAATACAAAATTTTGATTTAATATTTTTAAAAAAAAATTCGTTAAAAACTGCCTAAGATATGAAAATTTAAGCTAGTGTTTTTGCACTGCACACGCGCAGAAAAATTTTCTATCAGTTTCCGTTATGCTAAACCTTATTCGAGTTAGTCTTATTTATTTATTTTTTTTTTTTGCCTTACGTTTTTTGCTATAACTTCATAAATATTCAAAGGAATTAAACACAATTTTTGGAGAAATTTAAGAGTAATTTCACAATTTTTGATTTAAAATTAAAAACTGAAATCGTTAAAAACTGCTCAAGCTATGAGTATTAAGTTAGTTTTTTTCTGTACTGCACATGCGCAGAAATTTTTTTTTTACTAGCTTCCGTTATATTAAGCTTTATTCGGGTTTGTCTTAATGATATCTCTCTGCTCCTTGTATTAAAAATTAATTTTATTTCAAAAATTAATGAATATATCATTCTAATTAAAATATTCTTACTTTACGTTGCATCTTAATAATATAGTTCCTGACTTTTATGGATGTCTTATTTTACTATAATTATAAATTTTAGTGCTACTGAATGCAAAACATTATGGAAAAAATGTACCAAGAAATATAATAGAATATTCTTGCTGTAGTGGAACAACAATTTGGTGTAAAATAGATGCCACCACTTTTGGTTTTAAAAATTCAGAAAAAATTTTACAGTGATTTGTGATGGTGAGTCTATACCACGAGTATCACAGCTAAAGTACAAAATCGTTTGGGTGTTACGCATAGTAAAATTGCAATCGCAATGAAAATATTTTATTTACTTGGATGGTAAATTTTGAAAGTCATAAATATTTCTGAACTGTAAGGGAATTTAACCTGTAACTGCAATACTGGTTCTAACAAATTTGAACTCTGTTACAGTTAACACTATTCAAAATTTTTAAAATTAATAATATTAAAGGATTGCTAAATGACTCTTGCTAAATGCACGAAAATGAATCATGTATTTGTTCAAGTTTGTACGGTCCCGAGATAGCTTATTAGTTAAAGTTAATGGACTGTAAATAACAACCAACAAATATTTATTCAACAATAGTAACCAATTAGTTACGTATAAACTTCCATTTGAGAGCGTATATACGCTCTCTACAATTCAATTTAACAAGAACAAGAATGTGCAGTTCAAAGGGCCACACCAACAGGAAAGATGGCTGGCGCCAAACAATCCCGCCAAGCGGCAATTCAACACCAAACAAAATTGAACCATAGTATTGTGCAATCAAGCTGAAGAAGAAATTACTTGATCGGTATTATAATTCAACCTTGCAAAGTACTATGTTTCAACTTAAAAGATTCAATCTTAGTATCCGATTATTAAGTTCAAAATAGAATGATCTGAAATTCACTTTGATTCAACTTGGTGTTGCATTAAGGTTGCATAAATTTCAACGTTGTTCTAGTTTAACGTGATCCAAAATATTTGTGATGAATCATGCTAAATGCACTAAAGTGGATTATGCATCCGTTCAAGTTGAGCCATAGTGACATGCAATGAAGTTTAAGAAAAAATTACCTCAACGCGGTATTATAATTCAAACTTGTAAAGTACTACATTTCAACTTAAAAGATTCAACTTAAAAGATTCAACCACTGTATCCAACAAGTTTAAAATGGAGTGCAATACGATTCAACTTGCTGTTGCACTAAAGTTGCAACAATTTTGAACGTTATTATAGTTCAACACAATCCAAGAGTTTTTACAGTTTTGTCTCAAGTAAATCAATTTGTTTAGTAAATTTATATCTATTAGTTTACTTTTTGAAAGAAGTTTTTTTTTTTTTTAATGGCGGGCACTTGAAACTATTGTCCATTGGCCACAGAAACTGCCAGAACTGTTAAATCTCTTTTCGTTACCCAGTGGGCACCTGTGGCGAAGCCTCGGCGGTGGAGCAGCGTCGCCCACGTCACACTACCACAACCCGTTTATAGGGCGGGTCGCATTCACACATTCACACACGAGGGAGAAAGGACATAGAACACACAGAGAGAGAGAAAAAAACATCCATGCCTTACCCGGGATTCGAACCAGAACCTTTCTGATGCAAGGATAGTTCCCTGTTCCCTACACAGGCCGGTCGGCACTTTTTGAAAGAAGTAAAAAGTTGTATTTTTTTCTTTTCAAATTTGTTCCTTTCTTATTCTGAGAAAAAAATATGTTAAAACTACCAAAAAATGGTTAAATATAAAGTTTTTTTGAATCTATAGAAACACAAAAACTAGACAATTTCTACCGAAGTGCTTTGATAATGAGTTTAGTTAAATTAAACACAAAATATAATATGTGATAAAATTTAGTAAATGTGGCGAAATATGGTTATTTTATCATGAATTTTGAAACATAGCATAAAAGCCACTTATGCAATCAGATTTCATTTTCGGTTATCGATTTTTAACTATATATTTGGTAATAAGACCTAGAATTTTGAAAACCAAAATTTACGGTAAACCTTTAGCATACGGAGAAATGAATGGCTTATGAATACCATATACTTTGGTTTTAGTTCCAGAATTTTTTTTTATTTACCTGAAATGTCATTCCCATACAGTGCGGTAATTTTATTAGAAATTTTTCCCCATGTAACAAGGCAATGTTCTAATTTAATTATCAACACTGGTAAAAATTTTGATGCATGTTTAATCATGATATCGTTGAAATTTGCAGCAACGTTAACATCTTTCTAAATTAAATCATATTATCGTGCTTCTTAAATTTATTTACACCATGTAAAGCATTTTTATGCATTGTTGTAGTTGTTGCACCAATACACTTGCTGAGACAACTACGGATTTACTTGTTAAAAGGAAGTTAAATAAAAATATACGTTTTCTTGAAATACTTTTAATTCAAATGTGCAATTAGGCATTTTAAAAATATTTTGAATATGCACATTAATTTACAATAATAGTTTTAAATTTACAATTTTTGAATAGATGAAAAGAATCTAAAATAAAATGTAAAATGTTGAAGATGACATCTGATTCATTGGTTATGCTTAAATTTTATTATAATTTAATTTTATTATAATTTAATAAAATTTGCAATTGTTTTTCCATATATATTTCAGTCGCGGAATTTTAAGATTTTTTAACATTCCAATAATAAAAATAATTTAATACATTTTTTAAATAAATTTTTTATTCCTTAAAAATGATGAGTGAGTATAAAATTTTTTTATAACAACATAAAATTTATAAATGTAGCATCAATGCGATCATAAATGACCAAATTAGTTTAAAAAACTGCTAAATTTTCTACTCGATTGAGAAAAGTGCCTTTTGTAAACTTATCCATCTTTCACAGTGGCAATAAATATCGGTTTTCATTGAAATTTTTTAAAGCAACGCATAATTAGTGTATAAAAAATAATGTTTAATGACAGTGACAAGATTATTTTAGCGAATATTTTTTTACTTATATGTTTGTTTATATTCTTTAATGGTTTAAAATGAACTATTAATGAAAGCAATATAAAAATTAATTTAGGTGATATATACCACATGAAGTTTTTTGAGTAATTAAATATTTCTAATATACTGGAAATACTTGCTTAGTTTCATCTTTGCTGGATATAGTATAAATGCAGTTTAGTTTTTGCATTAAATAACTTTTCATAGAAAATATTGTTTAACAGCATTTTATAAACATTAAGATAAGTGTTCTATATAGTTTTAAACAGCAATAAGTTTTAATAGGAAAGCATATGTGCAAAATGATTTACAACATCTGTCAAATTTGTACGTAATTTTAACAAGATAAAAAAAAAAGTTTAAAAAATATGTGGCGACGCTTATCGAAGTGAAAGTTAATTTCTTAAAAATGCATGCAAAATGATAAAATATATCATTATTTTACTCTAGTTAAAAGAACAACTAATGAAATTAATGGCTCTGAAGAATATTTCAAAGCACGCGTTCTTTAAAGCAAATGAATCTCTCCAAAATTAAACAGAAAAATGTGTGAATTATTTTGAAAAGGAAAACTCTATTTTTTTTAAGCATTTTTATATACATAAAAGCATGAAAGATTTATTTGAAAAATGGTTTGTAATATCTCAGCCGGTAAATTATTCTCAGAACTCTAAATACGATCATCTGAAACTTTTCTGGGCCATTTCTCTAAAAGAAATGGTAGAAAAATGACATTAGCTTCTGTATATTTTAGAGATAACTTCGAACAATGCGAATTTAAAATTGAAAAGTAAGATAAATGGTTATATCTAACTCGTATAAAAATAAGTATTTCGAATGCATTTTGTAAAAAAATATATATTTAGAATAGATATAAAAGTGATTTAAGATCAGATTACACATTAAATAAAAGAAGCATTCTCTTATCTATTCTAATATTAGTAAATTACTACACATAATGGTTGCGGTGAATAATGGTTTAAGTAATTAATTATCCTTAAAACTGAAATAGATTGTATTTTATTATGTGTATTACTAAAAAATTTAAGCACATAATTTCCATGTGGCTATTCTAAATATGGGCTATACTAAAAAAAAAACTCCAGTGCAAAAACTTTTTCACAGATTTCAAAAAGATTTTCACAGTTTTTAATTATTTTCCTAAGATCTCGCTCTCAGCTGAAATCAAGTTATAGAATTTTTACGCTAACTAAGTTTTGTTTTATTTGCATAATTTATGCCAGACGCTTCATTACATTTTATTATAGCTGTAAATGGTAAGAAAAAAATATATAGACTGCACTTCAAAGATATAAGCTTAATTTGAGGTTTTTGTTAGTTACCAAATGGAAGATTTTCTGGTAGCTGTTCTGTTCTTTTAAGGCTGATTATGTTTTACTCAAATAGTACATCTATTTCAACAAAAAGAAAAATATGTTTAAGCAATTTTAATGCGCTAAGGCTGTTTTTCGAAGACTCTATCGTATTATGAAATAATGCTTTTTTGCGAGTAATATGCTATTTTTATAATTGCTACGAGTTTGCAACTGTTACTCATGACTGCTAGGACAAGTTTAGCCTGTCTAATGCCAGCGCTGTTTATGATTATTTTGAAAATGAAGCAAAACTTCAATATGGAGAAAAGGCACACTTTTGTGAAAATAAAAAGTGTTTGTGGTCAAACTTTTTACTATTTAAAAACTTACTCCAATGCTGCATTACCTGGGCTCATAAAAATTTGCAAAAACTGAGAATACGGCAGTGATTTTGATAATCTTTATTTAGGTGGGGGGAAAATCCCCAAATCGAAGATTTAAAAAAAAAAAATTAAAAACTTTAAAAATATTTATGTTATTTGTCTGTTCTAAAGCCAAGATAAATATTCATGACAAGATTATATATATCGTTTAAAATCAACGCATTGCTTCAAATGACAGGCATTTAAACGATGACTTTTTTTTTATTTTCCTTGGTGATAGAGCTTCAAAAAAACAGCGTTAAGAAGCTTCAAATGGTTATAAGACTTTCATATTTATTCACTAAAATGTAGATTTTCTACTTCCTTGCAGTTATTATTTCAATATTTTATTTATTTCTACTGAAATATGTTAAAAACAGTGCTTAAAAGTTTTATAAAATGTTTTAAATACAATAAATTAAAAATAATGCGCATTACTAAATTAGAAATCTAAATATTTTTTTGTATTATTTATGGTAAAAAAGTCCTTAATATAAATAATTATTGTTAATTTAAAATCTTAAAAATAATTATTTCGTTAAGACAATAAAAATAACAACTGAAAGACAATAATTATAGAAATTGACAATACCATATTTGTATGTATATTTGTATATATATTTGCATATATATTTGTATAAATATTTGTATATATATTTATATATGCATTTGTATAGATATTTGTATTGTTACAGTAGCTATAACACCATATTTGATGAAAATGACAAATAAGCTGCCTTGATATATATGTCTACTGTTACAAATAAAATCTTATAAACATTTAATGTACTATTCATAAAATTAGATAAATAGAGCTCTGATATTTTGTTATTTTTATAAATTTTAACTAATTGAATTAAATTGTCATAAATTTTCCTTCCCAAGACGTTAAAATCATGAATATTATTCATAAATATCCATTTGCGCTTAACATTCTCTTTGAAATAAATAAACAAAATGACAAAGCGAAAAATAAACTATGAAGTAGTATTCTTCAAAAGCTGTTTTCATTAGTTTGTATAGCATAATCTGGTTAGCCTAATTCCCGTGAGCATTTACTTTGAAGCATCTTTTATAGTAAATTAATTTTATTAAAATTTAACACTGTATTTGATAGATGTATGTAGATATAATACTCTCGATATGTCTTTGCAAACGAATTTAACATATATTTTAAAATAATTCAGTTTTAGATTATACCGGAAAATAAATAAATTTTATTTTAAAAATCTGTATTTAAGGTAAAACATTATCCAAGATTCAGATTATTTTTGATAAGTTTTATAACACTTTGAAGTGTGGCATTTGTTAAAATTGTGTTTACACTCTCTAACGTCAGTAATCTAATTTGTTGCAATAGTTTTAAAATATTTGGGCGGGCACTTGGAACTATTGTCCATTGGCAACAGAAAGTGCCAGAACTGCTAACTCTCTTTTCGTTACCCAGTGGGCACCTGTTACAAAGCCACGGCGGTGGAGCAGCGTCGCCCCTGTCACACTACCACAACCCATATATAGGGCGGATCACATTCACACACAAAGGAGAAAGGACATAGAACACATATAGAGAGAAAGAAGTATCCATGCCTTGCCCGGGATTCGAACCCAGAACCTTTCTGATGCAGGGACAATTCCTTGCCCCCTACACAGGCCGGTCGGCTCATTAAGACATGAGTTGAAAGGTTCTTATTTTAAAGATTAAGTTTAAACTTTCTTATCTATTGAAACAAATACAAGAATCAGCAATTAAATAACGGTAATTATAATATATATATATATATATATATATATATATATATATATATATATATATATATATATATATATATATATATATATATATATATATATATATATATATATATATATATATATATATATATATATATATATATATATATATATATATATATATATATATATATATGTATATATTTTTTTTTCCTTCTATATATAGATATAGATAGATATATATAGATATATATATATAGATATTTTCTTATCACCGATTTAAAATTTGCAATCGGTTTCCCTCTCTCCCAGCTAAAGATTTTTTTAAAATGACATTTTTAGTATATTTTTTGTTGAAACGTACAAGTTTAAAAACGTTGTACATAACGGGAGATCACATAAATGGTGCGGCCAAATCTTAGGAGAGTTAGAGCTGATCCTCAGGATTAAAATTGCATAGGAACTCATATCCGGGAATGCCGAACATTTATGTGACCCTCTGATATATATCTAACGTTTTTAAACCCTTACGTTTAGATATAAAAACAAAAATTTAAATGCCGTTCACTGTAGCTTTCGGAGTGAAACTAATTTCGCACTTGAAATCTACTCACCCGAATTAGGTAAATTTAAGTACTTGTATAATGTAACTTGTAAAATGTAATTGTGTTTATACAAAAGAACGTTCTTCTCTGTAATCATTTATATTTGAGTTGTATTTTTGACAAATAATTTAGTGAAAGCAAAAAAAGAAAAAAGAATTAAAATCTATTTCCTGTATTACCTTCAAGTGACACAAAGTGATTTTTCAGGATCACTTGATTTTTCAAATATATATAAACAATATATTTTTTAACAATGTCTGGTTAAAAATACATTATAATACACAAGTATGTTTTAACAATATAATTTTGTCAATGCCAAATTTTTACTACCTTATCGCGTAATTAATTATTGCTCGGTTATAGTATGAATCCTTTTTAATCGAAATATTGACTTAAAATGAATGTAAACATTCAGACGAATGTGTAGAGTTTTTTAGAGTCCCTTTATTTTGTATAGTTAGAGAATTATGACAAACTGCTTCAAAGCCAGCAGGAGCTTTGCGTTTATGTTTTAAATTTAAAATCAGGTCTATACATGAACTTGAGCTAAGTTTCATCATTTTATCAGCCACTGGATACGACAAATTGCAACAAAGGAGGCGGCTATAAGCCATCACCTCAAGAAGAAAAAAATTGTGGTAAAACTACCGAACTGTATGGTAATGGCATTTTTAGTATCTATAATTCTGGTAATAAAAATCAAATATAGGGTAGACGCTAAATATACGGTCATTTGGTAAAATATTTTCTTCAGATAGTTAAGGCTTGCAGGAAATTCTGACTTTCAATATTATAGATCTCATTACTACACATTTAGTAAAAAATTGAAAAGTAAATTTAACTGAATAAATAATTTTTATACAGTGCTCATGAAAAAATTACCAAAATTTTTCCATATTCACCAAACTTGATCACATATTATAATACCATTTTAATTGTTAATTTAAACAGATTCAGTGCCAAAGCGCATTGGTAAAAATTAACACGGTACATTTTGCCCTATTCTGAAAGTTTTGATAATACTTTTTTTTATCAGTGCTGGGATAGAAACGCCATGACTCCCTTGCTCCCCAAAAGTAAAATTTCTCCCAATACTTGATCCAAAAGTTCCCTCGTCTTCTGGATCGGGTTTCCAAATTGCAAGACAACGCAGTTGAACATTGGTAGTCATTAACTCAAAATTGGGTCAGCTGTTCAACGACGGTTATAAAATAAAGTGATTCCCTTAACGTCAGAACAACCATAAGAGGTTTTCATGATTTTTTATTTGATGTAACACAAATTCAGGTTAATTCCATCAAAAAGTCCTCCATAAAAACTAGTTTGATCTAACGCTAAGAGCTCTTTTGTTATCTAGGTTGGGTTCAAAGTGCAAGGCCACGGAGTTAAGCATTGCTAGTCGTAAACTCATATTTGGGTCTGCTGTTAAACTTCGACTATAAAATAAAATAAAATTTTACGTCTGCGTCTTAGCAACTATGCCATTCCGGATGAATTGAAATAAAAAATTAAAAGAAGTCCTTTCTTATCCTAGAGATTTAAAAATAGAAAATATCGTACATATTATCCATAGCAAGCAACTCTACTTATATAATGGAATTACTTAAAATATTTAAACACCTTATAAATTATTTTTTAATTCCTTCCGTAAAATAGAAAAATAAATATGAATATATTATTTTTAACAATTTACCCTGCAAGTGGCAGTAGCATAAAAAAAGCTTTTTTTCTGTAAAATATGAAGTTTTTAAAAATAAGAAACCTGTGATAATCAGCAAAATATAACATCATTTATATATTATTAATTCTATTTACTATTTTCGTAACTATTAAGTATAAATTTTGTTTAAATAATATATAACATTAATTATACATCCTTTTTTTCCATGTAACATTTTCAGTTTTTTTCACATTGCAAAATCCAAAAAAGATAAAAATCGTTTTTTCATATAAGTTGTAGAAATACACAGAATTTGCCCAAATTCGCTTGTTTTACAGATAAAAATTGAATTTTTACAGATAAATAATTAAGAAATAAATACAAAAATATTTGATAAGCAAATGCTACACTAAGTTTTTACTGTGGTAATTATATTTCTAAAGTTTCATTCAAATTTCATGTTTAATGTTAATTATTTATCTTAGATGAATGATACCAAAATTTATTCATTTGAAAAAAAGCTTATTCATTCTCCATTCTAATAATTTTACAAACATATTTTTAAGAAAAATCTTTTTTTAAAATGTTATTTTATTTTTTATAAAACTTGAAATAGCTTTAGCTACGTAAAAGACTCGTGTATTTTAAAGGTTTTACAATTTCCTATATTTAGTTTAAAAGAAATGTTTACAGCCAAATTGTTTATTTTGTTTCATTAAATAACTGTAAACATGGGAATTTAAAGCATAAAAGCTATTTTTAACTTCGTCTTCATTTTTATTTAAAATTATTCGTGAAATTTAGAATTTCTGCTTAATATTTGTAACGAAAACTAAAAAAACAAAAAAATATGGATTAGAAGGCCTAATTCAAATTTTAAGTTTTTATTTATATGAAAGCTATTTACAGCTGCAAGTATCTCACAAATAGATGTCATACTAATTAACTTTTTAGCTTTAAGTAACAAAATATAAAATACGTTTTAATTTTTTTTATTACACATCAAACTAAATTCTTTACTTTTCGACTTAAGAACGAAAAACTTAAAAACCGTAACAAACTAAATTAATGCATACGGTTCCCTTTTTTAAGATACTTTAACGAAAGAAACGAATTTGAAAAATCTTGTGAACTAATTTCTCTGTGGGACGAAACTAAACATAAGTTTTAAAAACAACATTTAGGACTAGAAAGCGTTCGTTAATTAGAATAATATTCTAACCTAAATATATGCCTAAAAAATAGTAACATAATTTTTATAAACTGAACAAATAAAAGTACTGTTATAAAATTTCCAGAATTACATTTCCCATGAAATGAGGCTTACTAGAATTAATGAGAAACTTCTTTAGTTTTGCTTGAATTCCTTTTTTAGGGATATTGTATTAGCGTAAATATTTTTTTGCGCAGGTTTAGAAGATTTATAGAATTCTTTAACACCTGATAAAATGAATACAAAGATGTGAATTTCTAATAAATTTTTAAAAATATTATGAACACGAGAGAATTTAATCTTATGAAACCAACTGGTATTTCTTTTAATAAAGCTGCATCGTCGGAGTTATATTTTTACTTTCATAATTGGTTTGTGTTCTAAAGGTATAAAAAACATGTTTATACTTTTTTTTAAAATTTTCAGTTCTAAATTAATTAAGAATACTTACTAAAATGCTTCGGTTTATACACTGCTGTTCTAAAATTGTGTCAAAATTTAAATTTTGATACAGATATCTTTTGTTGCAAGATTAATTTTTTTGAAGTAATTTTCATCGTTTAAGCTTTTTTTAAAAATTATATAATAAAAATGTTTTCTGTAAAAGAACAAGGAGATTAAAATTAATTACTATATTATTGTTTGCTCAAACTGCCTTTAGTCTGTACCAGGGCTGTCCAACTGCAAAGAGCTCACGGGCCAGAATTCCGGTCACTGATCACCTGTCGGGCCGCAGTTTGAAAAAATTGAACAATAACCTCTTATACAATAACAATTTATAGTTGAATTATTATTTATAGAACAATGGAACAGAAGGATTATAAAACAATATGTTTACATTTTAATGGAAAAACTGAATCAAATGCTTAGCCATTTCCTATCACCAAATGCTTTTGCCATTTCTGCAGCACACTTTTTTAACAACGACGCCTTTTTAACAGTGTAAGGTTTTTTCGCTTTAGCAAGCTCAAGTGAAATTGCATACGAAGCATGCAAAGCGTTGTACTGATAAGATTTTACTTAAGTAAACATCCCAGCTTGTTTTTGCAGTTTTGATTTCAGTTCTGAAACTGTCGGAGATCTTGCTTCTCCTTGATATTTACTGTGGCTCCCTTCGTGAAGACTCGCGTAATGCCTTTTGAAATTATATTCTTTGCACACAGCTACAACTTGCATACAAATCAAGCACTGGAGTTTGTCCTTTCTATTCGTGATGAAATACTGGGTTTCCCAGCGGTCTTGGAACATTCGATTTTCACTGTTTATCTAACGCGAGGCAATACTATTGTATAACACCAGCGTGCAGGGTAGGACTTGCTCTTGACCTGTAGATGTCCTGTACCTTTTTCTCCCAATACAATGAAAGGAGTGAAAGAGCGATCAAGAGGAAACTTCGGGGATCTCGGCTTGACCAAGAATGGTAGTCTCGGATGCTTCTTGATACCATAAAATTTCGAAAAAAGAAATATGCTGAATAAGAAGTTGGCGGGCCGCACAAAATGTGTTGGCGGGCCGTATGCGGCCCGCGGCCGCCAGTTGGACAGCCTTGGTCTATACTATCCTGTCTAGGAAAAGTAGATTATTACGTAAGACATAATTCATAAGCAAAACATGGAATTTATATTTTTTTTTTATATAAATTCATTTACTCTTCCCAGACACATAAAGTCTCATTTATGGTTCAAAAATATCTTAAGTTCTCATTAAAGATGCAAAATTTAATGCGCGTAATTTAAAGAATTTTTTTTCATCATAATTTTCGTAAAAAAATCTTGTTATAGTTATTGAGTAAAATTTTTTATTTTGTTGGTACTCTAAAAATACTCTCCATATATAAACTTTTAGCCACCGCCTTATTCTTATACTACAATTGACTTTGTGCCCTGAGTCTAGCATTTAACTAAAACGGTTTATTTTCCGAGCTCTAAGGACACGTAGGGACATACTTTCCATTGCTGATCGTCCGTCGAGAAAGTAACTTACTTTATGACATTTTTCCTCTTCGTTTACAAAGGACGTCGTCTGATTTTTATTATTCTCATAATCACTTAAATGAAGTTTAACCTCCTTTTGCTTTTGTAATTAGGAGTAATTTAAGGTACGGTATTAATGTGTATTTTTTTTTCTCTATCTGTGCAAATTTGGTCATATATCTTTAGTTTATATTTAAAATCATTTGAATTAGTTGACCCCTATAATATAGTTTTATTATTCACTGTATCGGGTATGAAATTAATACAATATTCCATCAAAGCAGGATACAATATTTTCTCAATATTTCATCAATTTTACTTCGATTTGCAATTTCTTTTAATTTTAAAAAATATTCTTGCACAGATTCAAGCGTACACTTTTTTCGATTTCTTAAAATTTTATGAATTTCGGCTGAGTTATAGTTAAGAAGAAATTCGTCGATTAATAATTTTATTAGTTGAACAAATGAATTAATATTAGGCTGGCTACGAATAAGCATCAACGCATTATCGCGTAAACACCTTTTAGCATATACAAATTTATGTAAGGAAGATAAATTAAACAATGTAGCTTTATCTTCAAACAATTCGAAACATCACTTAACGTTTTCATGTTTTTTACCTATAAAAAGTGGAACAACTGCTTCAAAATCTAAAAAATCTACTCTATATTTAATTTCATTTACATTTTGTGTTACATTTGAATTATTTTTTTCTACATTGACATAAGTCTCAGTATTATTAAAATTATTAGATTTTTGCATACTTATAGACTTACAAAGGAACAAATAAACTTTTTTTTAAAACTGAAATTTTTTTTATTTTTTGAAACTGTATAATTTCATAAAAATAACTAACTAAAAATAACAGTTAGAAGAAGAATGTGTATCCACATAATATTGTAAAATAATAATAATGATAATTCATTAAATAAAAGTTTTACCCAAACATTTTACGTGAAGATTATGCGGAAGAAAATCAGCGAGAAATACTATACCTGTTATCTATAAATTTCACAATTACTTTTAGTATTATTATGATTATCATCGATATCACACTCACGATTTATTTGTTCTTACTTATTTTCATATGTAAATTTTTTCGAAATTTTCGTAATTAATTATACAAGTAATAATAATGAAAAAAAAATGCAAACAATAAGAGAATGTTAATACAATATGCCTCTATCTTTTGTACCATTTTTGTTTATATTTTAGAAAATTCCCTTCTTAAAATTTATGAACAATTTCTAATATGAAATCTGATGAGAAGCATAATTTCACGAAATATTTCATACATAATATCCAATTAAATACAAAGAAACAAATGAACTTTTTTTAAAATTAAAATTTTTTTATTTTTTGAAACAGAATAGTTTTATAAAAATAACTAACGAAATATAATAACTAACGGAAAATAACATTTAGAAGAATAATGTGCATCCACATAATATTGTAAAATAATAATAATAATAATTCATAGAATAAAAGTTTTACGTGAAGATATGCGGGAGAAAATCAGCGAGAAATACTTTCCCATAGTTACTGCTTCTGTAAAGTGTTGATATCACATGATTTTAGGCAATTGTGAAATTTTCCAGATGGCTTACTCGAGGATTCTGAAACTGCGATGAAGTCTAGTTTCAAAGGTTGTATATTGACATTAGCGGAACGATAAAGTACTTTAAATTTCTTTTTTCGTTGATTTGATAACCCTCTTGCATATTTTTCTTTTTACTTCTTCTTGGAAGAAATTATAAGGAATCTTCTGGCTTTTCATTACATCAATAGAAACTTGGTGAAATATAAGTTCAAAACTTTTTTATCTTCTTTTTTTTTTCCGTTTTAGAAAGAGTAGTTGCGTTTCAAAAGTGTTTTTCCGACAATTTTTTTTTTTTTTGTTTCAAAATATATTTTGAATTTTATTTTATGACCCCAAGAATTACCGAATGACTGGCTTATAAGAATTTATGATCTTATTTGACGAAAACGCAAGTTATTTCCACAGACGAGACACAAGTAGGCTTCTTTTAAGTTTTATTCAGCATCTTATGATAAATTCTTAAGGAACAGGGTTTCTTGGTAGGGGTTTGGAGTTTGGCCATTCGGACCGTAGTTTTGTTAGCAGTTAGTCACATCATAAAAAACCCACGAATTTTTGATAGTTCTCGCTGCAGGGATTCTGAAAGGGAATTGGTTGCAATTATATCCTTAATTTCATCAAACGTCGTTCAAGCGGGAAAATTTAGAGATTTTGATATGTTCCAAAGATGACGTCATTCTGACGATAGGGAATTTTTGGAATTTTCTTAATGAGTATTTTTCTAAGAATTATAACCCATTAACTTCAGAAAATAATCTTTTAATTGGTATTTTGACTTTTTATGGCTCTTTGAGAGCGAACGATTTCTACTTCTTTAAATTAATAAGAGAAATCTGTTTTAAGCTTATGATTTAATAGAGAAAGACTCGTATGAAGCATTCTATATTTTATTACGTAAAATTTTCAATTATTATTACTCTGTAGTGTGTTTACCAATACAAAATACAATTCACTAGTATATAAGCCATGTTAACTCGATTCTATGTTCGTGTACTTTTTCATTGATGAATGTCGACATTGCCTGTATGAGTTTTCTCACATTGGTAACCTTCAAACGTGATGTTAACACGCTGACTCTAACAGAAAGTCCTACTTCGATTTGAACACGCCACCTTCAATGGATTCGCCACATTGAACAGTTAACTTGCTACTTGTGACTGCGACATTATCCACTTCTTCATGCTGTTGCTACTCAGTCTCAATCATACACAACATCAGTCTGTTTATACTCGACTGCTAATGGCAACAGATTAGCGACCACGACCATAAACTTAATACCGCTCTTGCGATCAGCACTCAAAAGCAAAGTGGTTTTGTTGCAGCTCTCCCGGCTTCTCACAAAGCAGCTGTGACATCGAGTCACAAGTCAATTTAAATTTTTCTCATAATTTTGTTAGTTCTAAATACAAATCTTTAGAATTGCTGATCGGATTCCTCTCGCCCCTTAAGCTTTAGGCAATTGTGACACTCTCCCCCGGAAATTCCTGTCTTTTCAACCCCTCCTTTGCTTGAACATTCCACCCATTTTTTTCTTGGAAGGACATCTGTTTGTCGGCCTCTTTCATGTGCGCGTGATGTCCACGAGGGACTCAAAGCATGCGTGATCTTAATTCTTCCCTTTCAATCAGAAAGTGAGAATAGAACCTTTAAATAAATATAGATGTAACTTCTCAACTCAATAATTTAGGAAATTTAACTTTAACTTTCGAAAAAGTTCGTAATCCAACTTCAACTTAAAAGGGTTTGTATAAATATCTGAGCGATAGGGAAGCTCCGGTGCATTCGAATCAAGTTGACTCAAGTTTGTTTCACGGTCTCCCGCGTGGAGCATTTTCTTTTTACCTCAAATTCTCAATTGAGGTAAGGGTTTAAAATTTTTCACATGGCATCCTACAACGCTATGACGTATTTTCTGCACGGACATTTTTTAAAAAAGTTTTTAAGCATTGTTTCAACATTTTCAGCATGTGCTTTTTTTGAACTCACCTTTATATTCTCGTCAAAAATTAATTTAAATCTTCATTGTTTTTTTTAACAATTATTCTGCAAACGAAATCTCCGGTTTGCTTCATGAGGCTATTCTAAGAAAATGTTATGATTTTTCCCTTTGGGGTAGTAAATGACGATGCACGCCATGTATCGCTCCTGATGTTGTTCTTCCCGTAATAGTGCCAGCCATCTCTAGTCGGCCAAATTCCACCAGTTTTCCTGTGATACCAATCATCAGTATGCTAATTTCTAATGATGTTGTGCCATCCTTGTGTAACAATGTGATTACAATTAGTAAGAATCTTCAAAAATCCTCAACAAAATAAAGTGTTTTTGCGAATGCAAAATCGTGCTTATTGAACTTCGTCAAACCTTTTTATTTGTTCTTCCAGGACTAGTTTTTTTTAGGTCTACGATAACCTCCTCGTCATGTTTTCATCAAAAAGGTATGTTCCACTTCTCAACCTTCCTATTGGAAAACTCCATCCCTGTTGTTTGTTTTTTTTAAAATTCGCCTGTAAATTTTAATGGGTTAGTATACCACTATACATCAGTTTATTAATTCGGCCATATTTCTTCTAAAGTCAAGTGTTATATTTCTTATATGTAATTGTAATACCCAACCGAAAACGGTGCAATAAAACAACTAGTCTGTTCATCGAATTTTATCACTGATAAAATTCTGTAGTGCGTCTACCACTAAACTAATAAAATTCAAATTTACTAGTATATAAGACACTTTATTTTATGTTGGACAGTGTTAATGGCGGTTACTTGCGTTTGAAACCGACTGGTCGAAGCATGTTTCACAAGTAGGAGGCTAGCTTTACTAACTTCAAATGTCCTTCTGGTCCTCGCCAGTTTAGTACTAGCGGAGACTGGAGATGCAAATTATCTAATCCAGATAAGTAATCTTAAAAACAGCGAGATGTTTTCTTCAAGCAAAGCACAGTGGACTACATTTTTGTAGATTTCTCTCAACTAGATTTCAAGTCACCTCACAGCTTTTCCGTACCATGGCAATGTGCCATTTTTTCTCCCACCTCATCCTTAGCATTATGCTTCTCACCTTAGGGCATCACCTCATCGATCCTTACTTCATGATGAAGGGGTAAAGGGCCGTCCCGGCCTCAGGTACCCCGACCAACCGTATAGACTAGACTAGACTAGACTTTATGTTGGAGTACTTTTTCATAAATGAATGTTAACATTGTCGATATAACTCTCCTACAACTCTTTTAAGTGTTTCGTTCATAGCTGTCAGCACTGATTTTTTTTTAATTAGATTTTTCAACCAATTAATTTATACAATAAAACTTAAAACCCATTTATTACATTTCTTCCTGTTAGCAATTTTTATTAACTGTTAGGTTAGTAAAAAAAAATTACGCGTTTTTTACTTTACTTTATTTTGGGTAGTTAGTTTTTTCTTATTTGTTTTCTGTTTTTCTACATTTATTCATAATTCATTTGCTATTAAATTATATTTTAGAGACATTGGCGCATTATAAAAAGTAATTTTTATCGTAGGACAATTCTTTTTTATCTTGAATGTATATATATATATATATATATCGGGATGGGATAAAACACTTCCATACTAATACATTCTTTATCTTTCCCAAAAAATACTTAGATAATCATTTTATAAACTTAGAAATGTTTAGCTTATGTGTTTTCTCATACTTTCCAATGAAGTCAAAAGCTTCTAAAAGTTTGAAGAACTGACAATAAATTACAAATGGCGAATTGTGTTTTTAAATACCTTATGCCCATATCAATTTAGCAATAAATTTGTTACTGATTGTAACAAATATTTTAACTATTATATGTTATAATTTCACAAAATTGTAAACCTAGCTTAAATATTTATAGAAATATTGACACTTTTATAAAAAAAATCTGTTTTATAAAAAAAAAATAGTTTTTTACTTAGTAAAAGAAAACTCAAATTGATAAGGGGTTTTCCATAAAAATTTTTTGCACTATTAAACACGAATTTTTAAAAATGACACCGGCATTATAAGGGATCATCCCTCATAAAAGTATTTTTTCTGTGGCATTTTTTTTTTTTTTTTACAATCATAATTCAGTGAATGAGCGTTTATTATAAGGTATTATCATTTGTTATTTAATTTTCTCTTATGATACAAAATTATAAAATAATACTTGTAGAAAACCCTTACTACTTGTAGTAAGTTTACTTTTAAAAAGCACAAAAACTAATTAAAAATTCCTTGAAACTTTTTAAATTTTTAAGTTATTCAAATCAAACTTTTTTCAATAGTTGCCAAATACGACTCATTACAAAATTATGAAGAAAAAAATTTTTTTTTTCTGCACATGCGCAGTTTAAAAGAACTGCTTTAATTATTTATTGCACAGTCTTCAACTAATTTCTTTCAAATTAAAAAAAAAAAAAAAAAAAATCGTAATTTGTTTTAAATTGCTCAAATTTCTTCTTTATTTTATTGAATATTTAAGAAAAAGAATTGAAAGTATGATGTGGGTAAGTTATCTTTGCAGAAGAATTTGAAGTTGAAAATCACAAATGAAGACTCGTCCGACTCGAACACGGTAATTCGAGCTGAAGCTTTCGCTATTTTGCAAGCCACTGAATGGACAATGAAGAACAAAGGTATAATCAGACAGCCCACCGGCCCCGTTGTAAACCAAATAACAAGAACCAAATAACAACGAAAAGACACTATTTAGCAAATCTAATGCAAGGAAGAGAAGAAAATAAACTCTCCTGGGTAAAGATTCTCTTAGGCATCTAAGGAAATTCAGCCACGCAATTTAATGAAGTATAAATCCCCTTAGCAAAACCTAAAATTCAAATTATAAAAGAACTTAAATCAATAGCTAAGAATAAATGGCAGGAAAACGGGAGTGTCCCGAACAATAAAAATGCCGGAATTAGGAGACTTTTTATACTAAGCTAATGTAAAAATTTTCATCTGAAACTTCGCCATGGTATCTAAATCAACTTATAACTGAACACGGAATTCTGAACTTAAATATGTTTCAAAATCTGAAAATACGTTCTTAAATTTTGTCAACTTGTAAACAAGTATTAATTATTTTCAATTCCAAGCTTGTTATTTAGCTTTAATACTTTTAAACAGTTGTTACAGAATTGTATTTTTGATCATTATACTTTTGTACTTGTACCTTTTTCTGTATTTTTTCTCTCCATATGATTGTTAATAAAGTTCTGAGCATGGTATTGAGAGGGAATGCCCTCTACATGCAACACAACTTGTCCTGAGTGTTTGCGAGGGTAAAGGTTGGTTTCTTTGTGTCACGCTACCGCTGGTTTGTTGATTCGGATTTTCTCTGCTCCCGATGGAAGCGAACGAAGGGCGTCGGAGGTTAGATTTGGATCACGGTTTCTGTTCTCGTGTGGGGCTGAAGTGTCGTCCTCGCTGTTCAAGTAGTCAGTTGTTCTGTATACCCATCTGAGGGAATTTCAATTAAGCATCGGGGGCTTTCAATAAGGGCGTCGGGGTTGTTCAATCCCCTTTTTTTGTACATTTTTTTTATTTTGAGTGCATATGTCATGATTGTCTTATCATTTAAGGAGATCATGTTTCAAAGGCAACTGAAAAACATATAATCCTGATATTAAAAAAAAATTTGTTTCAAAATGATTAATATTTTTCCATGAGGTGAACCTAGGTTCAAACCCCAACTATGGCGGGTCGATACGAATTCTACTCCTTGCTCGTACAGATCACAGTGCCACCATAAAATATCCTCAGTGGTTTAGTGATAATGGGTTAGAATCCCCTTGCTAATTATGATAGATTTTCGAGGTTTTATCGTCCTAATGCTTAAACTAGGAGTTCCTTTGTCTTCTGGATTAGGTTCAATATTATAAGGATACAGAATTAATCCTTGATAGTCGTAAACGCAGAACTGGGTCTGCCATTCAACGCCGGTTATAAAATAAAATAAAATAAAATATATTTTCTAGTGTAAGGAGAATAACTTTTATCTTCAACTCAATATTACTTAATTTAAAATTTGATATTAATTTTAATTCTCATTAGCTTTGAAAAATTCTAGAATCAAATTAAATTATAAAAGCGCATTTTCTAAGCTATTTATCAAAGTTACTAATTTAGTTTGTTTTTAGAGATCTTTTTTATTTTGAAACCAATTAATTAAAAGTTTCTCTTTTGTTATAAAGTATACACGTATTTTTAAAAAGGAAATTTTATTTGTGTTAACTTAAGGAAGCAATGTTTTTCCAAGAAGGTTTTATTGTGACGTTGAAATTAAAAATTAAATTTATGTTCATCATAATTCTTTGAAGATACACAGGTTGTAAAATAAAGCTAAAATAGGCAGTAAAAAAGCATGAACTGAAAAAGCAACGTTATGGCAAGCTGTGTAAAACGCTTGAAGGATACTTTCGAGAGAAAAAATTTCTTACTAAATTGAAAAAAAAAAAAAAAACACAGACAAGCTTAAAATGCAGTAGCTAGTGTGGTAAAAAGGATGCGAGACTTTCTCTTTTGCTACATTGCAGCGTGTTTAATGCAATGAACAAGCAGCTGGTCTATTCGGTTTGTTTCTAAAGCAACGCTGCATACTGAAAAAATCGCAAATGGTAGCTCTCTCGAAAAAAATTATGACGCAATAACTCTAGAGTCAATGTTCAGTGGTCTTTTAAAAGGTTAACAAAACTCCAAAAAGCAATAAAATCAAAACGAAATCAAAATTTGTGGAGTTATCATGATGTAAGGCCACAATGACCCCACAGAAGCGAAACAACAAAGAATCATTTCTAGAAATAAATATGGAAACCTGATATCTGACAACGTTTGATTTTTCATATCTTCGATTTTAATAAATAAGTCAGAAACTTCAATGTATCGGAAGATATTAACCAAATTCCATTTACTGACAATAGCCTAAAGCAAGCATTTTCTTGGTATGAGATGCATTTTTATTAGCTATTCAATAATTAAGTTAAGGAGAACATTAATGCAATTTCAGTTCCAAAAGTTGAAATTATAAACTTCTATGTTTGAAATAAACCAACAAAGAGCTTTTAAGTAAATAAAATATACAAAATAACAAATAAGGAAGCGAATTTCATATCCATCCGATAAATATGGCATTCTTCTAAACAAACATTAACAAACTTGAATGAAATATAAAATGAAGGAAAGTGAGGTTTAGAGAATATTACATACCTGCAGGGAGACTTGGAAACGATTGTTTTGCCTAAAGAATTTAAAATAAATAAGTTGTTATTAAACAGAAAATGAGTAGCATTTCTCATTTTAAAACATTCATATTTAAAATTAAATTTCAATTCTTAGATAAAATAATTTTATGGTGTTTTTATGGTTTCTGTTAATAATTTTATGGTTATGGTGTATTTTTAAAAAACATGAATTTTTTTCTGCAAAACTATTGTTTAAAATTTTTTAGGAAGCCGGAACACATTATGTTTTCGAATATTTGAATCAAAATGAGACTTTCATTGTTATTTAAAAAAGAAATAAAAGCATTAATAATAATAAAAAACCTTTCTTTGTTTTATAGTTTATCGAAAAAAACGTTTTGCTTTAAGTATGTTTATTTATTATACAGAATTTAATCTGGTTACATGTATTTTTGACTTGCTTATGATTGAAAATTAGATATCTGCTTTATTTTGTGATTGAATATTATCCAAAAGATGTATAAAGAATTTTGTTTAAGAATATAAGTTATATTTATTTTGAACTTTTTGCCGACTGAAATTCATGCAATTCTTTGAAAAATAACTTTAATTAAATTTGTTCACGAAAATTATGCAATTAATATAAAAAAGAACAGAACGGCAGTGAATTATTTCAGTTTTAAAAACAGCTGACTTCACTGATTTTTACAAGATGGCCATTAGAAAAAGACTAATTTAATGTATAAACAAAGAAATCCTATGGAAGGAATAATTCCTAGAAACATAAGCGAGAAGATATGTTTACTAATATAAACTGTATTTGCTTTATAATTGATCTAGAAAAAGTCAACATGTTTCTTGCTCTCAAAACAAGGCTTTCATTCTCGAGACAATAACACGTGAATAATGTAAACAGAAAAAAATTTATGGTTTCCAACAAATTAAAAAAAATAAATGTGGCAAGAACAAGAAATAAAAAAAAAACCGTGGTAGCCGTGATGGAGGTAGAAGAAAGTAAATCAGTCATTGCCCATTTTCATGCAAAACGTAAACATCAAGCTGTATTTATGCCTTTAAATATCAGCTTTTACGTCAAGAAAATCATCCCTAAAAGCTGATGCCTCAATAGATTAAAGGATTTTAACGTTATATCAAAGTTAAATTTATTATACGATCCCTAAAATATACAGCAACGATGGTTTATAGAATTTTTGATGGCCGGTGCATCAATCATGTTTCTTTTACCTGGATATATAACCGTGTTTGATTTGCTTAATGCAACTAAGTTTATTATAGCAAGGAATG
Source organism: Parasteatoda lunata (assembly GCA_949128135.1). Classification (NCBI taxonomy): domain Eukaryota; kingdom Metazoa; phylum Arthropoda; class Arachnida; order Araneae; family Theridiidae; genus Parasteatoda; species Parasteatoda lunata. Next base: position 31,628,989 of record OX421979.1, read on the forward strand.
TGTTAAATGCCCCAGAGATTATCCACACTAATAGGATCAAAGTATTTAGACATAACTGTGTCATGCCTGATTTTTGAAATATGGTATTAAAATTTTAATTATTTTAATTATTAAAATTTTCAGTATTTTTCCCTTGCTTCTCTTTTATCTGTGAAATTAAACAAAAAGATTTACTTAATAAATCTCTGAAATATATGTATTGTATTAAATTTCTTTCACCCAAGAAGTATTTGTCTTTCATCTGAAATTTTCCATTATAAAGTTTTAGTATTGAGTCTTTTGTTTAATAATTTATATTAATTGAGTCACAAAGCGTTTTATTTTACATTTATGCATGAACGAAATCATTTTCAAAACAATTTTAAATATTTATAAGCCCTTGTTTCTAGAGGAATCCGTATTTTTAATTTGTCGGTGATTTTTTTTTTTGTTAATTAAATAATAGATATGGCTCTTAATATTTTTTTGTGGTTGATTGTGAAACAATACTGCTGCATCTAGCAATTTTTAAATAGATTTAAGATTGAAACTAAAATATTTACTTACAAACTTTATTGTAAATGCAAATAATTTCCTAAAACAATAGGATTTTAATCTTAGCTTGGGTTTTAATTTTTTTTATTTGTTTTGAGAGAATGGCTAACAAATATGCAGAAAAATTGCATAAATATCTTTATAAAATATATAACAAATAGCTATAATTATTTTGTGTTAATTTTGTAAATAGGGCTTTGCTGAAGCTTTCAAATGCATGTTAGAATGATATATATTATAATGCTAATCTTATTTACCACATTATGAGCAAAAAAATAAATACATTTATTAATTTAAATAAGTTTTAACGGTAAGTATTTCATTTCATAATTTAAAAAAAAATATGGTTAATTATAATACAGACAATAGAAACTTTTGTATTTACATAATGAAAGTTATTAAAAGATTACGTTGCGTAAAATTTGGTTTGAAGTAATTATGTCCTTAATTCAGCATCAAATATAGAATACAAAAAGATGGAATTTACACATAGAAATGTAATTACAGATTCATAAAATTTTAACTTTTAAATTAAAAATATTAGGCATAAAATAATATTGTGAGCGTTTATTAAATAAACTTTGTGTATTCTTACATTAACGAAATTTCCTGTTATGAAATTATTTATAAAAACATAACAAAGATGCAATGAAAAACGATATAGTTCTTAAATCTACATCAAATAAGTTATTTTTTTACTTAACGATATAGTTTAACTAACGATTAGATTTATTGTCTTTTAAATTCACAAACAAGAACCAAAAATAGTCCTCACTGTTCACGAGGAAAACAATTCTGGTAAAATTACCATACTGTGTGGTATTGATATTTCTAGTAAAAAGACCCCTACTCACGTTTTAAATACCAAAATATAATGTATTTAAACCATTCAATTCGTCATTTTTTCCATTCAAACGGTAACGTTTACCGGAAATTCTGGTTTTCAAAGTTATAAGTTTTATTGCTGAACATTTATCAAAAAATACAAAACTGAATTGTAAATTTAACCGAATAAATGTTTTTTATGCTATGCTCTAAGGTGTCATAATAAAATTACCAAATTTTACCACATCTAATATGGTTTTATAGGATGTTATAAAAGTATATTTTATACTTAATTTTGCAAAAATCATTACCAAAGCGCTTCGGTAAAATTTACAGAGTATTTCGGTGTGCCCATAGCGCTAGAAACGCGGTAAATGTTACCATGCTCGGAAATAATGACCGTACTTTTTTTTCTCATAGTATTGTTTTACAAACTCGACAGCATTATCGTTCACTTAAAATAACCACCAGGCTTATTTTACATATGTGATGGTATGTACAATTGTTTATACTATTGTTGTACAATTGTTGTACAATTGTTATACGTTAAAACTATATAACAATATAGTTTTAACGTATCTTTTCATATTATTTTTCGAAATTCTTTCCCTTTCTCTAACCTATTAACACGTTGATTCTTACGTTGAATAATCGAATAAGTATTTATTAATTATACGGCGTAAGACGGTAAACAATCCCAACAATCATCTCTTGAATTATCATACACTGTTAGAAATTTCATTACAAAATTACAGTAAAATAACCAGCAGCAGTCTGTCCCATCCACTTAACCGTAAAGTTTACGGAACGAAAATTTTTTTACCTTCAAGGTTTTGAAACAGAATAAATCTAATGTTGTTGAAAAACGATGAATACAAAATTATGCTGCCTTTTAACCATTTATATCTAGCATGGTTTCAAAACCGTAGGAGAGAAATTTTACTCGACACGGGAGTTAGGCTTTTTTTAGGTAATGGGCATTGGAATTAGGTAGTGGTTCAGTTGTGTTTTATCAAATGAACCATGGAATGTGGTTTAATTAGTTAATCTGGTCGTGTCACCTATTTTAAGAGTTGGAAAATTAGTATTTCAAAACTTTGAAACTAAAAAATTGCTTGAAACTTTTTAAATTCTTAAGATACTTAAATTGGATTCTTTTTATTAGTTGTTAACTACAAAAAAATGAAAGAATTTTTTTTTTTCTTTCCGCGCATGCGCTGTATAAAAGGACTATTTTAATTATTTACATACTGCGCAATTTTTAACGAAGTGTTTCAAAATTTGTAACTAATTTTAAATTGCTCTAAAAATTTTGTTCAAATTTCTTGCATGCTTTGAATTTTATAGAAAAAAAACGCATATTAGTTTTTTTTATAAAAATGTCAATATCTCTATAAATATTTTGTGCAATTATTGCAAATAATAACCAAAGTAATTGTTACAAGTTACAAATTTAATACTAAATAAATAACAAATGTAATTTGTTTGGCATAGCTTGTTCAAAATACTATTTTCCGTTTGTAATTTATTGTCTATTCCCCAAACCTCTAAGAGCTTCAAACTTCAAACAGTATGAAAAATTGCATGACACTTCTTTACATTTCTGCAGTCATAAAATGAATTTTTAAGGTTTCTTTGAAAAACCTGAAGAATCGTTTCCATAATTTTGTCCACCCCCTGTTTGTCATTTTCATTCTCAAAACAAAATATACCCAAAAATAGAAAAGATTTCTTTTAAAATAGAGGTCACAACAATATTGGGGTATAATAATAACAACTCTAGAAAACGCTTAAGTAAACTTCATTTCTATTTTTGGAAAACAAATATCAAATATCATATTGCATTTCAATTACAATAGCTTGAAAACTGGCTTTTCGATTTCAAAATAGGAAAGGAATATTATTCATGTCAATCATAGGTTCTGGAATTTTGAAGTGACTTGTTTTACTTCAAAAGCAAATGTTTGATTATGTGTATGTTAAAAAAGGCAATACAGCAATAACTTTGGTATATATTTCATCAGGATTACAAAATCCCAGTTTTCTTTAACCTTTCAGAAATGGCGTTTACGAGGATTTGTTTCTGCTGAAAAATAGAAAGATCCCACAGCTGCATTGAATAATATAAACAAACATTATTTAGCTAAATAAATACTCAGAAAACGCTGGTAGAAAAGATAAGTTGAAATAGATTTAGAGCATCACTTAAAAATAGCTATTTCAAATAAACTTCAAACGATAAAAATGCATTTTTTAAAGAGAGGATTAATATTTGTTAAGGTATTTATATTTTATTGAATCCAAGGCACATTTGAGTTAATCGGAACAAAAGAACGCAATAAAAACAGACAATGGTTTGCTGTCAGTGAAAAATTGTTTAATATGCCGTACAATTCAATACAAATCATTAATGTTGTTTTAGAAATATATATATATATATATATATATAAAGTTCCAGCTCAGTTAATCCCTGAATAGTTGAATTTTGAAATTTAAGTAAATTATTACTTCTAAGTGAATTTTTATATATTACAAAACTAAGACAACACGCTTAAAAAAAAGATTTCATTTCTTTTCAGAAATATTTCCATATGTATATTTACATTCGACGAAGATGAAAAGTTTTCTAACATGCTAGAATGATTCCGCCGAATAGAAAACCTCTTTCTATAAGGTTGAAAGCGTTTACATAGTGTTCATAATTCCATCTTCGATATTTTTAACTCTCATATTAAAGAGAAAATAAGATAGACGATGCGATGAAGTAAGATGTTTGAATATTAATAATATAAATAGATGCAGATAATTATTAAAGTATTTTTAGGCTATTAGAGAAATGCACTGCAACATTTCTGAAAAGGGTTTTCAACATAATATCTATGCATTTTGCACTGAGATTAAAAACATGGTCAAAACTAACAACATATGGTAAAATTTCCGGTTCTACAAGAACACAAAAAAACTCGGTAATTTTTATTGAGTAATGATTCAGGTAAAATTAAAAATAAAACATGGTTTTATAATATGTAATAAAATTTAGTAAATGTAGTGAAACTTGGTATTTTTAATTTTGGAACGGAAAAATTACCCAATGAATGGTTTAAATACCGTATATTTTGATTTTATAACCAATATAATGCTTTTTTTTACCATTAATGTCATTACCATATAGTACGGAAATTTTACCAGAATTTATTTCTTCATTCACCGGATCAAATAATGGCATAAAGCACCAGCACTTTCTCGTGCATCATCCACAAATTCCATTTTACCGTAAAATCCATATTATATCATAAATTCATGGCAATATTTATTTAAATAGAGGGTCTCAGAGATTTTGCAATAATTATTTCTGTAAAAATAGTGGTAAATAAGATTTTTTTCCGCTACATGTTCCGGTAAAATGGATTTTACGGTAGAAAGTACCGCCACACTGTGGCCTGGTAAATATAGTATGTCTGTTTGTGGGACATTATCTTTCTTTTTTTTTTTTTAGCTTAATATGAATAAAAAACAAACTTTACGACATTATTTATTGTCGACTCAGTTAAGAAGTAAGCTTTCACAAAAAAGTAAAATAAATATTTTTAAAAAAAATTCTTAAAAAGCATGTATATAAAACAAAACTCAATTTTTTTACTCTTTTCATTAAGATTTTAAAGACTATATTTTTTATTAAAAAATATTTTTAATTTTAGATTATTTGCGATTTTAGATCATATTTATTTATGTGGGTTTAGATTATTAAATTTCAAGCTATGGTTTTAACGCTAAACTATAAAATTCAATGATTTTTTTTATATTGGTAAAAGCTTCAACGCTTGTTTAAAATCTTAAACAAGTCTAGCAAAGCGTAAAAACTATCGATGCATGAACTAAAATTTAACGAGCTTTAACTTAATATTTTATACCTTGAAAAATTAATTTAGTCAACTAACATGTATTTTAGAAAGAATTAAATTCAAATTGATATTTTTACGCAAAAGTTGATCAATAAAACTGTTATACTTATTGTATCTCTTTTACATGTTTGGTTCCAGTTAATTTTTTTCAAAAATGTACATTTTAACTTTTTAAATTGATTTTCAATGAGTAAGTTCGGAAAACTGATTCAAATTGCTTATTTTGTTAACTCAAGGAATAAGTTAGCTTTTAATTCCTAGTTATTTCTAATTAGCAGTTATATTAAAAATATTCCATTTATTTTTACATACGCTAAAAACTGAAAGAAGAATTACATAGATTTAAATGTAAAGAGTAAAAAGAACTCTTAATAAATTTTAAAGATGGTCAATTGTCCAAATGCAAAGTCTTACATCTTAAAAAACTCTGTTCAATTAATACTCGTTATTGGAAGATATTTAAATAAGATTCAATGCAAAATTTACACTAATTTATTCTCCTTTATAACCATCGTTGAACAGCTGATCCAATTTTTGGGTTTACGACTGCTAATGTTCAACTCCGTACCCTTGTAATTTTGAATCCAATCCAAAAAATAAGAAAACTCCTGGATCAAGTACTGGGAGAAATTTGCCTTCCTAGAGGACATTATGATTGAACTAACCCGCCTTTGCGTTACATGCAGAGGAAAACCACGAGAACCGCTCTTTCTAACCGGACTCTAACCAGTGATCCGGCTACCACTGAGGATATTTAACATCAGCACTGTGGTTGGTGTAAGTTGGATGTGGAGTTCGTATTGACCAGTCATTGCTGGAATTTGAACCTGGTTCACCTCATTGGAAGGCGAACACTAATTTATAAACATATACATACACATTCTTTTTCACTCCGAATCGGAGCATAGGGTTTCTATCATTGTTCTCCATTTCACCGTGTTTGTGACCAGATATTTTACCTCTCTCTATGGTTTTTCTATTGTTTTCAATTCATTTGCAATAGCCCTGTGTCAAGTATTTTTTAGGTCTTCTTCTTTTACTGTTGCCCAGAGGGTCAAATCAAAAACTTGTTTTACTTTAAATTTTTTCAGGTTTGCAGAGAACTTTACCAATCCATTTCCATTTACTTTTTTTTTAATTTCCAGATCAATCGCTTTCGGTTTGGCTTTTCTAGAAATTTTTGCATTATAAATTTTATAGAACCACTGCATGGGATTTTTCTTAAACAGTTGTTAATAAGTACGTGAAGTGTTTTTTTACTGTTATTTTGATTGCTTTGCCGCCATGTCTTTGATCCATGACAAATTTAACATTAGTATTAAAAATTCTAGTTCTTGTTGAATTCGTTAGTTTTCATTTTTCTGGAATTTATTAAGAATAGCGCGATTAATTTATAAAGAAAAAATAATAATTCACAAGAAAAATTGTCTTAAATGGAAAAATATTTAAAATTCGTAAAAGAAAACAAATTACTATAAAAGGTAATTTTTTTTAAAAAAATAACCAAAAAAACCGTGTGTATTACCCAATATTGGAAAAAGCAATAAAAAAATGCATTTATCTTATATATATATATATATATATATATATATATATATATATATATATATATATATATATATATATATATATATATATATATATATATATATATATATATATATATATATATATATATATATATATATATATATATATATATATATATATATATATATATGGTGAATTACATAATTTTAAATGCAAATATAGTGAAAAAAAATGGTCTCTATGCATCCTTACTGTAAAAGCAACAAAACTCATATCTTAACACTAGATTGCCCAAAGAAGTCATTTTGACTGCTTTTTAATTTCAATTCGAAAAACAATGATGTATATAATGACACAATTTCTTAAAATTTTGTGACTTTTTGTACAACATATAATTATCTTATTGTTAATATTTACTAATAACTTGTTATATAACTGTAAATAATATAATCTAATTTTTAACAAATTTCTTTACACATTAGTCATTCTTTCACAATCCAGTCATTTTGACTGCCTTTGGGCAATATAGTTAAATAAGTTTCAGCCTTTCTAGTGTTAAAATGACTTTTACTTTCATATCCTGTTTAAATGTGAAAGACGGAAATATGTGGCAAGTAATTTCTAATTAGAAGAAATTCAAAATAAAAACTTATTTCAATTTTAAAATATCTTATATTTAAAACCAACCTTTGTAAAGTTTATAAAGTGAATGAAAAATTACGCAAGTTTAAACGTAAAAAACAAAATTCCCTTCAACAACTTTGACGACAGTGTCTTGACTAAAAGATATAAAATCTGTCACACAAATTATTTTTATCATAAAAAATTTAACGTGAAAAATGAAGCTTTAAAAAGGTTTTTTTTTTACATACAGTTGACAAAAAAGTATATGTATACTAAGTTAATTTGAAATTCTTAAAAGGCAAATCAGTCAACCTAATCCAAACCATGAATTTATTTACCTTCATCATAGTAAAAAAAAGTAAATGGAAATGAAAAGCACACTTGATTTAACAGAATTTTAAATATAAAAAAAACAATATTTTTAGGGCAAAAAAGGCCTTTTTCCTTATCGGTGTTTCTTTTTATAATATCTTGTATGCAGTCCATCGTCTTTAATGATTGCCTCTAATTTTCATTGCAAGATTCTAATGAATTTCTCACAGTAATGTGGTTATTTCTTATTTCTTGCTCTAGATGTGCCAAAGATGTTCGATTGGGTTCAGATCAGGAGATTATGGGGATGTGCGTAGCCTTTTTGGTGCATTCCCTTCAACCATTCCCATCTTACATTCGCGGAATGTTTACGATCATTATCTAGCTGGAAGTGTGTTGGAGGTCTAATTTTCCAGCACTGTTTTTCTGGCTACATAAAACAGAACTGTCATCCATTAATAATTTTCATATTTCCAACCCCATTATGCGCCAAACAGCTCCAAACCATCATATTTCCTCCTCCGTGTTTAATTGTTGAGAAGATATTTTTTTTTTTTTATCAAGCGCAGTACCTTTTTTCTTTCTAACTGTTAAAATGGTTTTTTTGTCGAAATCTTTCACATTTACGCTCATGAGAAATATAACTTGTTTCAAGAACTCTATTGGCTTCTTTTTTATACGTGAGTGCAAGTCTCTTTTTCTTATTAACTTTACTAACAAAAGGTTTTTTCCATGGCTTTGTACCCCGAAGACCACCTATAAGGAAAACATTTATTATAGTTTGTAGTGTGACTGATATGCCAAAAAACAGACGCAAAGCCTTTGGCAAAAGTTTAAGCATATTGAGTTGAACTTTGTGGGACCATTTTAAGAACATGCCTCTTTTCTTTCTCCTTCACTTTTCGACCAGATCGGGGTTTATTTTTTGTAGATCCTCTATCTTCCATTATTTTAATAATGGAAAGAACTGGTGAAACCCTCAATTTTAACTGGTTCCCAATATCCCGTTACCTATTTTGCAGAGACATTATTTTTTCTCGAATGGAACATGCAATTTCACATTTCTTAGGACTCATACTTAATGAATACAGAAATTTAAAATAACAATGATAACAATACCCTAGTCCTAGAACAAATTTTGAATAGTTTTGATCATGTGAAATTAAGGTTTTATTCTTATTTTATCTAGCGGTTATAATGAAATTCGAGTGTGCCAATATTTTTTTTTTTCATTTTTCAAATTAAAATGTGCTTTTTCCGTTTTAATATTTTAATATTTTATTAACAATGTCTGGAGTTTTAAACAATGTGATATAGTTTTTTGTAGAAAATTGAGTGTAGTACATTTAATTAGTAATGCTATAACCTTTCATTGCGCAAATACTTTAAATGATATCGGTGTGCCAATACTTCTTTTTTCGACGGAATATATTTTTAATAACATATCACATTTGAAGAGTCTTTGATAATCAATCATTCAAAACTTCATATCTTTTCCAAGGAAACAAAAAATAACTCATAGACATTTTAAATTATCACTTAGAAGAACAGGGGAAATATTTGTGATAATCAGTGACAATAACAGGGAAAATGTCTATTTGTACGAGCGTTGCTATTTATATTTCTGGCCTTGGCAACAGTAAGTGTTGCTAGGCGACCGCAGACGATTTTAATCGAAAGTTTGATATTTTTAAACATAAATTCAGCAGACGATTTACCATTATAGCTTCATTTGTGTTGTTGACATTTAATTGAAAAGTTCTTCTCTTTCAAAAAATGGAATTGAATCGTGAACATTTTCGTGCCATTATTTTTCATAACTTTCGATGTGGATTGTCAAGACAAGAGTGCTTCGATGAACTTAATTCTTTATTCAGCGATAAAGCGCCATCCTACAGCACTGTAAAAAATTGGTATAACGAATTTAATCGTGGTCGATGTTCGATCGAGGACGAATCCCGTGCAGGTCGTCCAAAATCCGTTGTTGTGCCAGAAAAGATCGATGCTGAGCGTGAACTGATAAAGCAAGATCGTCAAGTGACATACCGTGAGATAGAGGCGTTTTTGGACATTAGTATGACTAGCATCAATAAAATATTGCATGAACATTTGAGAGTAAAGAAAATTTGTTCGCGTTGGATCCCGCATAATCTGACAAACGCTCAAAAAAAGGCTCGTGTCGATTGGTGCAAGGAAATGTTGGAAAAATACGTTCAAGGTACATCAAAGGCTGTGTGTAACATCTACACAGGTGACGAATCATACATCTATGCATATGAGCCGGAAACAAAACAGCAATCAACTGTATGGGTCTTTCAAGACGAGGCAAAACCAACAAAAGTTGTTCGAGGAAGAAGCACATCGAAACAAATGATTGCCTGTTTCTTCGTCATTAACGGTCATGTGGCAACAGTGGCGTTAGAGCAACGCAGGACGGTCAATTCTGAATGGTACACGACCATTTGTTTGCCAGAAGTCATCGGAGAAATTCGAAAAAAGCAGAAGAACAGGCGAATCATTCTTCATCATGCAATGCGAGCTCTCACACATCGACTTAAACAAAGGCATTTCTGACGGAACGAAAGATCGAACTGATGGGTCATCCGCCGTACAGCCCTGATTTGGCACCCAATGACTTCTTCTTATTCCCACACATTAAAAATAAATTACGTGGACAACGATTTTCGACCCCCGAAGAAGCGGTGATGCATTCAAAACGCATGTTTTGGAGTTACCTCAATCGGACTGGAAAAAGTGCTTTGAAAATTGGTTCAAACGCATGCAAAAGTGTATTGATCATCATGGAGAATATTTTGAAAAACAATAAAACCAATTTCGATCCTACATATCTTTTTTTTCATTATTAGACCAGAAATATAAATAGCAACCCTCGTAATAATCAATTACAAGAATATGGATTGTGATAATCAAGTGCAAAAACTAGGAAAATATTTATTTCTGATAATTACAAGAACAGGAAAAAATTATATTTGTGATAATCAATTACAAGAACTGGGAAAATATTTTTTGTGATAACTACAAGAGCACAAAAATTGTTTATTTGTGATAATCAATAACAAGAACTGGGAAAATATTTATTTGTGATAATTACAAGAACAAGAAAATTGTTTATTTGTGATAATCAATTACAGGAAATAGGAAAATATTTATTTGTGATAATCAATTTTAAGAACAGAGGAGATATTTATTTATGATAATGAATTACAAAAACAGGGAAAATATTTATCTGTGATAATCAATTACAAGAATAGGGAAAATATTTATTTTTGATAATCAATTACAAGTTTTTATTCAATCCGTGTTTATCCAGACAAACTAATATTTATATATTCCATTTTTTAAATTTACTTTTTTATTCTCATTCTATTTGAAAATATTTCTCTGAGTTTCTACATAATAAAATCTCTTTAAAGTCCCGAAAAAATCGTATACGCCATCTTAGTTCTTTCAAAGAATATGAAGATCTTGATAAACCTCATTAGCTTAAAAGCTTTTTTTCAAGAAGATATCTATATCTATATAATATTTCTAAATGAAATGTTCTGAGTCATTCTTTAAGTGCTTAAAAAATCTTTCACTTATTTAGAAATAATGAGGCCTGTTGTTATAAATTTTTGAAGAAAATTTTCTTCTTCAAGTATTTGTGTGCCTTATTATCTTTAAAATAGCATTTGAAAAATTTCAGATCCAAAAATAATTGCATTCTTTGATGAAATCTACTTTGCAAATGATCATTTCAAACCAAATTAAAATTAGAGAACATATGGCCCAGGAGAATTGTACTAAACAATTCGTTAATACCAAATAAATTAAAGTTTTTAATTCGATTAAAAATACTAAAAAATGTGTACTAACTTTCTCAAAACATAAATATTGGATGTATCATTGAATACTAATCCAAATTAATTCAAACAAAATTTTATACGAAAATTTATTGTTTATTTTTCTCGGGGAAAAACTGCGAACAAATATTTCAATTTACTCTTTTATCTTATGAAACATCAAAAAAAGTTTAAGTTATGCTTATCACAGCAATAAATTTTTTTTTAGATAAAGACCAAAATTTTCAAGTTCGAAAAATAATAACGTCAGTAGGAAATTACTGAGAATTAAGGATATTATTTTTAAAAACCAAAATATGTTTAAAAATTCGAATTATAAAAATTCTTTTTACTTTTAATCTTTTACTAGTTGCACTAATTAGATTGATTAAACAAAAAGAACAATATAAATTATTTATTTACACTTCAAAAATGATTTACATCTTGATATATTATTAAAAGATAATTTTTATTTTATTTTATAACCGTCGTTGAACAGCTGAACCAGTTTTAGGATTAGGACTATCGATATTCAACTACATTACCTTGTAATTTTGAACCGAATCCAGAAGACAAAGGAACCCCTTGATCAAATATTGGGAGAAATTTGCCTTCGTGGAGAAATTTTGCATGGAATTAACCCATATTTGCGTCACATGGAGAGGAAAATCACGAAAACCTCCCATGGTTAGCCAGACGGGAGGAGTACTCGAACCAGTGATCCGTCTATCACTAAGGATATATTTTATGTCAGCAGTGTGGTTTTTTCTTTCAATATGGTGTGGACCTTCGGGGTATGGTCAGCACTGTGGTGCAGACCTTTTTCAGTTTCATACATTATTCACTGAGAAAAAAGTATGGTCAACACTACCAGAACATAGTGAAATTTACTGTGTTTCCGGCTCTATGGGAGAACCAAAAAGCTTGTTAAGTTTCACCGAAGGGCTTTGATAACGATTTCGTTAAAATTAAGTATAAAATATGGTTTTATAATATCTGATTGAATTTGGTAATTGTGATTAAAAATTTTAGCATGCTACGTACCTCTGAGTATAGTATAAAAACCTTTATTTGGTTTAAATTTACTTTTCAGTTTTGAATTTTTTACGAATGTGAGGTAATAAGAATTATAATTTTAAAAACCGAAATTTAAAAAAAAAAATAGAACTACGATTTTAAAACCAATGCGAATAGTTGGTTATTGTTAATATTAATACTAACTGATCAATATTAATAATAACCAAATAAACTGGTTTAAGTGAATAATTTAAGCGAATTTACACATTAATAGTTTGTTATTAGTAAAACCAATTATGTTTGGTCAATGTCATTTCTTTGCATTTTTATTTCGCACTGTGACCAAACGAAGCGGTTATTATTAATTTTGACCAGTTAAACCATTTAATCACATTGACTACGCCTCATTGGTTATTATTAATAATAACCGGATAAAGTGAATAATTTGCGATATTTCTCGCTTTGACCTAACTAAAGCTGCTATTATTGATTTTGACCGGTTAGTGTTAATAATAACAGGATTTATCCCTTTAACCGTAACACATGTTCAAAGAGGCCCACCCATGTCCCAATGCTCTATTTAAATTGCTTTATTTACATTGACCGAACTTCATTGGTTATTTTTATTAATTAATAATACTAACCGGTGAATAATTTGCGATCGCACTTTGATCAAAATAAGCGGTTATTATTAATATTGACGGTTAGTAGTAATACTAAGTGGATTTATACCTTTAACCGAAAGAAAAATACATAAGCAGATCTATAATAGCTTTTGTTTAATAATAAATAACCTTTATTGGTATTAATAACCTTTATTGGCACTTTGATCAAAATAAGCGGTTATTATTAATATTGACGGTTAGTAGTAATACTAAGTGGATTTATCCCTTTAACCGAAAGAAAAATACATAAGCAGATCTATAATAGCTTTTGTTTAATAATAAATAACCTTTATTGGTATTAAAATACAGCTTGAAAAATTAATTCAATTAATTAATTAATTAACTCTTCGGTACTCACTATCAAAAAGATCTTTCAAATTTCAAACTAAGATGGTTATAGACTTTTCAATTCTATACTACCGATACTTTTTAAGTATGATTTAATTTTCCTAAAAATGCGTTTAAGAATAAAATTAGAAATTTAGTAATGTGTCAAATGATTATATTATTCTTGTTAAACTGTATAATTAATTTTACGCATTTCTTAAAAAAAAAAAAAAAATTTGCTTTGCTAAAAGTAACATTTAATACCTTTATATTAGATTATTTTTGTTATTTCATTTAATTTAATGAAAACTGTAAAGGAAAAAAATATTATGTGATTTCAAAAACAAAATTTTAAGTTTTTGTATTTGTCACCTACTATCATCATCGATTTTGTTTAAACTACTACTTATACACTCACATAATACAGTGAAACTTTTGAAAAAGATCACTTCTATGAAGCGACCTCTTGTATTAACGACCACTTTTGGGAAGAACGGAATTTTTTTGTATGGACATCGTGTTGAAGAAAACCTTTAGAAGAGACCATCAAAACCTCTCCCAGCGACCGGTCAAACCTCTGCACCAAATGCCGAAAAGGTGAAATAAGGAAACACGAAAAAACATCAAAACAAAAAATATTAACAAAACAAATAAGAAGATTAAAATTCATTCAAAATATTTGAGTGAGGCTTTTATTTAGAGTTTCTTGTTGCAGTGAGAGTGCACTTAAGACGATGATTCATTTTTAGAGTTGAAAGTATAAATTAAAAAAAAAAAAAGTTCTTTTAGAAAAAACTAAGCATTCAAGAATAACAAATTTTTTCTCAGTTTTTAAAGCTAACTAACTTTTACTTTCATGGTATAAAACTAAATTAAAACTTACACAAAAATATAATTCTTTATTTATTTAAAATAATTATACCATTTATAATTGGTAAATTTGTATTGACATTTAGTTATACATTATTTTAGGGATCATTTTGATTGACGCTAGATTTTATTCATCGATCTGATTTTCATGACGCCAACACAAGTGGCATTTCAGCACAAAGAAAATGACATTGACTAAAATTAAAATCGCTTGCGAAAAATTTAGTATTTTCGAAAACATTTTGAAGTCAATGGAGGTAACCCCTAAGAACGACCAACCTTTATTAACGGCCATTTTATTGTAGAATAAAGAGGTTACTCCCGATAGGTTTCACTGTGTCATTTAAGATAGTTTTACTAGTAATATCTCAAAACAGAAATGAAGGATAAAATATGCATTAAAAAAAATTCAAAACAGTATGGAAAAAAACACATACAAAATAACATAACAGAAGAGTCATTTTCTTCAATGTCGAAATACTAAATGGCAGCACGTGTTACACCAAAACGATCTAAAGTCGTTTTGGCGTTGTTCCGCTATCATAAAACGACGAATTTCAATCAAATTTTCAAAACTTTAATATTTTGCTAATGTGAATATTTGAAATCTTATTTTTTTGATTTGTGGTAAAATTTCGTAGCTGCGATAATTATATCATGAGTAATTGATATTTGAAAAAAAGTCCATGTCTAAAGTTTCTAACTAAAATGTATTTTTTGACGTTTTAATTTTTTCATAGTTAGTAGTTTATTAAAAAAGTAATTATTAAGGTTTTTTTACTAAATCTTGAAATTTTATATTCATCTCTCATAACTTCTTTCATATGTATTTTTTTATTTTTAAGCAGTTTTTCTTGATTATGAAGTCTACGCTTTTCAAAATATTGATAGAATGCTAATAAAACTGTCCTTATTTATGCTATTTTAATTAAAATCGAAGCCTTTCGTCCAATTTTTAGATACATTATTTAAAAAGTATAACAGTTAAAAATGTTCTCAATAACTTCCTCTTCAATAATAACTTCTCAATAACTTCATTTCCTCTATTCGAAAATCTAAAAATCTTTAAGCAAAATAACAGCAAAAATTAACATTTTTATACTACAACACTTAAAATATTAGCTTATTAATTAACCCTTTATAAGGCCGTTGAAAGTATGCGTACTAACAACTTCATTAATTTTTAAATACCGATGGGAAGCTATTTTCCCACTTATGCCTTCTGTGGCTAAAGAAACTAATAAAGAGGTTTGTAGTCGTAATATCGGGTAACAGTGAAGGTTTGCGTGGGAACAAAAAGAGAGACTTACATTGGGAAGCTATTTTCGTTTGTGCGTCATGCGTTCGTTTATTTGATCCCTTATCACCAAGTTTATTTATACTTATTAAAAGATAATTTATTAATTCGGTTGTTTATGAGCACAGGATTCAAATTCATAGCTAATTTTTTACAATTGGCTAAATCTTGAAAATTCCAGCCTCCTTCTCACCAAACAAAATCTGATCTCAAAAATCAAATTAATCAAATACTTAGTAAAATATTTTGCAAGGAAAAATTAGAATTACCGAAAACACACTCACTCAAGTCTAGACAAGTGTCTTGTAGTTGAGAAGATGAATTTGCAACTTCACTGCATGCTGTAAATGCTCGTCACGCAACAGCTGCTTCTCAATGGAATTGAGCTGTTAGTGACACTATAACGTGACACAAAACTGCCATCCCGCCTTCAAATATTTCTGGAATAACGTATGATATAAACTCAGTTTAACATTGAAACGTTTTGAATATGGGTGGATACGTTATTTTTTGTCATATTACTTTAAGTCTGGAAAAATAAAAAGTCTTTTATGAAATCATTTTAACGTCTTAAAAGTCGTAATAATAAGTCGCATATTGGTTTAATAAGGGTATAAGTAGTATTAATTCTATTATCCATCCTTATTCGAGAATCAAAGCCAATTTTATTTCGTGGGAAATTAAATTAAAACAGAAAGAATTAAATTTAATACCTGTAATATTTTTTAAGGTTTTTCAACTCTCTGTTCTTTATTAAGAAACAATTAATTTTACTTTTCATTCATAAAAAATTTAAAGAAATATAAAAAGAAAACTTTTTAATTGTACAGTCAGCAAAAAAAAAAGATATCACCCTGAATAATTTTCGTTCTAATGATCGGATTTTCACGAACTAAGTGTCAATCTTAATGGTTCCTGGGGGTGACCTCAAATATGCTAATTAGTTAGTGCTAACTATTAATTAAGTTACGAAATCAGACACAAAAACGTACTTTCTCTGAATAAACATATATTTTTTTTTACATATTTGGAATCCAGATACTTGAATTAGGGGGGGTAGACAAAATTTTGAAAAAAATGGGTGGTAAATAGGGTCGCAACAAAGGTTTATATATTTGGCGATAGTCCAGAAAACCGCCAAAAAAAGTCGCCAGTGCAAATGAATATTTTAAGATAACCCATTGACTAATTCAAAAGAAGAATGCTTAATTTTACTAGATTGCTAAGCAACCAAGCTCTGACTGAAAAAAAAAAAATTGAAATAATGTTCTGTGATTACTCAGAGAGGTTTAATTAATAGTTAATAGAAAATATCTCGAGGTTTCTAGGCAATTGACAATTTTTAAGCTGATTTCTGTCCAAAAAGCAAAAATTTTTTAATTTTAATCTCATTTGAAAAGAAAATTTGAATCGATTATAAATTATTTATGATTTTCTAAGTTTTAGAATTTAAATACTTAAACATTTTATCTGATATTATTTAGATTATGTTGTTTCTGCTATATTTATTCGAGGATTTCATACTAAAATCAAATTAACATAACTTATTATGGCTAAATACAAAATTTTAGGGATAATCACTTTTACAGCTTTAATCAAGTCTTCTAGGCAAGAAAGTTAGAAGGAAAAAAAGTGCTTGAAAAATAAAATGTATATTGTATAGTAATTCTAATGCGCATTCACAAGTTTTTCGATAATTTACGATATTTCTTTTTGCTATAACTTAAGGAATTGCTGAATGTTTAGTGGTATTTTAAAAGCATTGAAATAGGTTATGTTTAAGAATAAGATATTGAAATAATATGTTGCATATAGTATGATTCATTGTTTCAAAAATCGCTTCATTCTGCTAGATATTTAGATAACAAGGTTTTCTTTGGATAAAGATGATTAGCAAATAGCATCCTTATGCTTCGATACATTTAGAAACTTACGTTCGCAAATTCACCATAAAATATCGCACAGCATATTCTTCAATTACGATAAGCTACATTTACCACCAAATGCTGATACTACGATTATTTTTGTTTTCTTATATATATCTGATATGATACTCTCTCTTTAAACAGAGCTTGTAAGGTCCTTAAGATACTGAAAGGGGGACACGAAAACTTAAAAGATAAAATATTTAATTTCATTAACTCAAAATATCTGGTCTCAAAATTTTAATTTTAAACCAAGTTAAATATAACTTTTACAATATTGATGCTCTTATGTTTTTAAAGACCACATAATTCCTGTTGAAATATGAAAATGCATATTTTTACTTTAACGAGTGTAAAATCCTTATCAAAATAATGATTAAGACCCAAATGTAAAACAGTATAATTGATGATAAAAACTCAACTGGCTTCAAAAAATATGAAGAGGGAAGTAAAAGTCGACATGTTTCGAGCGTTCAAATATATTCACCCATTCTCAAAACTTGTCAAGCTTGAATAACTTGTGACTTTTATTATTGTGCGCAAAACATGTCTATTTTTTATCATCTATTAATTTTTAAATGAAGTTTTTATATTTTCAATTCAATTTCTTGGGATTATCTATTTAGTTACACAATACATAAAATTATTTCACTCGATATTAAAATAAGTTTTACTTAAGTTATAGGCACAGGTTCTTAGATTAAAAAAATAATAATTCGCTATTTTGTAAAAAAATCAAAGCAGTACAATTTTTTTTTGCTGCAAGCCTTAACATTTTAACTTAAGAACATAAAAAAATTCCGGTTACAATTGAAATTTCAAAAGTCGAATGTGAAAATGGAATGTCCCCTAGCACCAGAAATCGAAATTAAATAGTTACAAGGACAACTATTTTAAACAAGTTAGCGTTTCCGTCCTACTCGAAGTTGTTTGAAAAGGTATTTTGTATATATAGATTCCAAAGTTTATTCTACAAATATTTTAGGGTATACTTTCGGAGTATTTTGAACGAGTTTATTTTTACACCCTTAGTTGCTTAAAATTATTAAATAATAAGCTTAAAATAAATTATTCAAGCAACATGATTTAACGCATTTATAGTATAATAGTAAACGGGGCTTCCATCGCATATCCTTAACCTTGATACCGCTATCATTAAATGAATGGAATAAGCTTAGATAAATAATAAAAGTTAATTTTTTCCCCGTTTTTATTTTCTAGGAAATATGTTTCGATCAAACAGATTTCATTCTGGAAATAGCGAAATTATTGAGTAGGTCCCTTGGAGCAATATCATTCTTATCCTCTTTTGACGAAATATAGGAAAAACTGGTTTTCACAGTTCTGTAAAAAGTATGTTAGCCTTCTTGCCACGTTTTTTATTATTTTTTTATTTTTAATCATTTTTAAGCATTTTTTTATTTTTAATCATTTTTAATATTTTTAAGCTTTTTTTTAAATCGGATGATTCTAAAATTCGCACGGCTTCGGAAACTTTTTACAAATTTCAATTTTTAGTGTTTCCTGCTAAACAAAATAAGGCATTGTTCCTGATAACAAATTATACTGCAATAATATCTTGGGAATCGTGCTAAAGTAAAATATTAAACAAAATAGTTTAGTACATTATCCGGAAAAAAAATCTACATGGAATCATAAAGAAAGAATCATTTAAGATACTGAGATATTTTAAGACGCTTAAAAGTTTTGGCTACGTATTTGACAGCTTTTTATGTTCGGTATCTTTATACTCTTTGTAGTGACTTATAAAACATGGACACTATTTTAGATAATCTATGTTGAAGTCACAAGAAACAAAACAATAAAGACAATCAATGATTTATATTCTTTATTCGAAAAAAATAGTATGCTTAGTAAATAATCAGCTGTTTTGCATTAAATAATTTTAATCAGCGGAGTGTTTTTAATTTCTTAACAAGGCTTTATTCTTAGCTAGCAGACAATAATTCCTTTAAAAAAAACTTGACTATAATGTAAAAGGGAACTTTACTTTAAGAAAATCTAAATTAAAGTACTAAAAAAATTGATTAGTATAATAATGAAGAAATAATAAATGTAGGGTAAAGAATAAAGTTTTTAAAAATGCTAAAATTTAATTAAATAGTTGGTAAAATAGTTCTGTGAAACACTTCCGGACAGGTGATTAAAAAATTACTTTTAGGATTAACACGATATATAAGATGTTGAGAAATTTGCGATGATGTGAGATATGCTTAAATATGTTTACTACGTATTTTTATTAATATTCAAAAAAATATATACAAGAAACTGAGAAATATTTTATTCCAAATCTGTTCATACGTATGTATATTATTGTAATTGTATCAGTTATTGAGGAAAAAAAAAACTAAAAAATAATCACATTAAATAAGCACAATCTGGTGTATAATCATATTCTATCAAAAGCATGCTTTTATAAAACTCGACATTCGTTGAATGAAATGTTTTTTATTCAATAAAATGTTTTATTCGAATTTCTTTGCTTAATTTCAAATAGATTTTTAGAGAACTAAAAAAGAAACATTGTATTTTATAGTTCAAAAAAAAATAAAAATAAAATGATTAGCAAACGATTATTTGCGAAAAAAATATGAATGAAATTTTACGGCACGCGCCTAAATCAAGTTCTTCGTAAGTTTATCACATTTTAATATTAATCGCCCCATTTAATCATTTTTTCATTGTCGCCAAATTATTTTTTTTTAAATAATTAATTTTAATTTTTCTCATCTTCTAATAAATAAAAACAGTTGAAACTTTAGATTTTTCAATTGAAAAGCATGTAGATTAATATGGTATAAAAAAATCTATACCTTATAATTCAAAATTTTTTCATCCTCTCTTTAATTAAATAATAAAAAATAATTAATAATTATTAAAAATTATTTTTTTCATGAAATTATCTTTGGGTAAATGCGTTTTATGAGTTGGTGCAATATTTTTTTGAATTGCTTCATTAGTTTTTAAAATATGACTGAAAACGCAAAAAGTGAAATTAACATTAAGGGGTCCAAACTTTGAATCGCTCTATGGGGACCACATTTCCCAGATTGCGGCTACCCCCTATATTTTGAAAATAAGGAATCCAAATATGTAAAAAAAAATATATGTTTATTCAGAGAAAGTACGTTTTTGTGTCTGATTTCGTAACTTAATTAATAGTTAGCACTAACTAATTAGCATATTTGAGGTCACCCCCAGGAACCATTAAGATTGACACTTAGTTCGTGAAAATCCGATCATTAGAACGAAAATTATTCAGAGTGATATCTTTTTTTTTTTTGCTGACTGTACAAAGCAAAATAAAAGTAGCGTTATCAGCCTGAATAAAAATTATTCCAAAAATACGGATATTTTTAAAGTATAAATGAGATTTTTATATATTTGTAATAGTGTTATATTCCAGTATGAAATATAGTTTTATTTGTAATTCTAAGACGTTTCTTTTTTTAGCAGAGATATAATCTATCTTTTTTTAATGCCGAAAAGACGTGCTCCCATTTTAATACATTTATTTCTAGCTTGAATACATATTCCTAATTTCTGAAAACATAAAAAATAAAATTTGATATTCCGTACAGAATATCAAACTATTTTCTAAAATTTGATATTCCGTACTCCAAAAAATTATCAAAAGAATTTAGTTTTTTTCTGAGCTAAGGAAGCTTTTTTATTCAAATATTTTCGTTCAAATTTTAATATTGATAAGACTTAACTGTATATGGCCATATCTACCATCTAGTGGCCGGTGGGTAGTGTAATACACTGATTTTCAAAAACACACGGTAAAAAATTCCGCTTAAAATTATGTCAAAAAGTACCGGAACTCAGTCTATACTTTTTACTGTAAAATCTATTTTAACCAGAACATATTACTGAGCAGAAGGTCTGATCTATCGTAATTTTTACGGGGGTAATTACCGAATTACCGTTAAATCCTTGAGTCATTCTTTAATAAACATTACTGTAAATATTAAGGTGTATTCTTTTACGGTAAAAGGAATTTTACGAATGATGGACCCAAAGAGCTGGTACTTTTTACTCTAATTTGATCAGATATATATATATATATATATATATATATATATATATATATATATATATATATATATATATATATATATATATATATATATATAGGTTAGTATAATAATAGCCATTTAAAAATTATAATTTATATAAATAATGCATGACATTTTTCGGAATGGAAAGTACAAAAAACGTATCAACATAATTAAATAAAAAAAAGAATAATAAGGTTTTTACCTGAGTCTATTCAGGCCAATAATCGTAATTTTATATTAGAAATAAAATAGTTTAAGTATTTTTGTCAATTAATTTAACTAAAATTACGATTGTCATAATTCTTACCACCTCTGTCTCATCAGCTCATTTTGAAGCTCTGACATATTACAGTCATACCCTAATTGCCTAGTTAGTATCACGAGCTCCTCTTCACTCCTCCATACCGTTCGGATATGCATTCTGTCCTGATTTGCCTCCCTCGGTCACCTTTATTTCCATTGGCTTCCACGGTTTTATTATTTTGATTTTCACTTGTATCTTATTTTTTCATCATCTATGGAATTTTGTAACTTCTTATTTTTAAAAAAAAAAAATCTTTTTGGACTCGGGATAGCCTGGTTGGTAGGGCACTGAGCCAATATTCAAGAGGTCGTGGGTTCAATCCCCGCTGTCCGAAGATTCCCCGTGTAGTAAGTGGTGAGTGATGCACATTTAATCTGTCGAATCTCAAAGTCCTCCATGTTCTCATAACAAATCATACCTCTGGGGTACTGATCCAGGAGTTTCCTTGTCTTCTGGATTGGTTAAAAATTGCAAGGGAACATAAGGAGTCGTAAATTCAAAATTGGGTTCGCTGTTCAACGACAGTTATAAAATAAATAAAAAAATCTGTTTCGTTGACTTCAAAAGGGTGCCTAGTTTGTGAGTGCTCAAAACAAATATAATTTCAATAATATAATTTTTCAAGCTAATGAAGAATTTATATTTTTATGTATTCTGTCATAGCTACTTGTTAAAAATTTATTCATCTCAAAAATTTAAAATTATATGTACATTATTTGTGAACTATTAAAATAATTTGGATAGTATTTAAACTAATCATAAGCTTGTAAAAATACAGATAGCGTCAGTTACCGATATTTTAAAGTTATGTAGTAAATACAAATTCAAAATTAAAGAATATTTTCAAGATTATAATTTTTTAAAAATTCAATCTCCAATATTTCATGAAACTTTTGCATTAAAATTTTTAATAAAGATTTTAGCGGATCACAAAGTTTATGCAAATACATCTTGTGCCATTTATGAATATTTTAAAGTAAATGGAATATAAAATTAACGCAATATCTAAGTATAAGAATTATTGGCTTTTAATAAATTCTTAAAAACAGTCTTTTATAACCCTAAACTATACTTGACATTCAAATTCAATATCGTATTAGTTAAAACGAAATTAATATTTAAAATTTAATTCAAGCAAATCAACATTTGTTTAACCAGCAATAACAAGGCAAGTGTCCTCTAATATTTATCTATCTTTAGCAACAAATTTT
The DNA here is from genome assembly GCA_949128135.1 of Parasteatoda lunata. NCBI lineage: Eukaryota > Metazoa > Arthropoda > Arachnida > Araneae > Theridiidae > Parasteatoda > Parasteatoda lunata. The sequence goes on from OX421979.1 coordinate 31,652,259, forward strand.
AATGAAATTATTTCTGCTCAAATATTTCGTATATACTATAAATGTTGAATTTGTAAAAGATAATTTCATTATTAAAATTTGTAAGCACAATAATTAAAAATATAGACAATTCTCTTAGAACAGAATACACTTTTGAAATAAATTTTAAAATCTATTCTTTTGACGTATATCAAATATTATAGAGTAAACATTTTGGTAATGAAATATATAGAAATGTTTGAGTTTGTTTAATATCTCTTTTCTTCAATTCACTATTTCCTAAAAAAAAGTTATAACTCTTACTCTATTTTCCGAAATTTCATTTCAAAGGCTTGTTTATCCAATAATATTTATTCTCTTTATTTATTCTTAAATCAATTTTTGTTCAGAATATCCTTCTTTAAATTTTTCATATTTACTTGAATATTTGAATAAACTTCCTTAAAATGAGAAGTGATCAAAATTATTAAAGGATAGATATTGTGAACAATATATTTGAATGCTATTCTTTCGCAAAATATAAAAGAAGCGCTTTTTTAATGAGGAAAAACTATGAATATTTTATTCAATCATTAGATTAAAAATTGTTTTATATACTGCTGAAAACTGGATGAGAACAAATAATTTTTTTTCTTACTAACTGAGGTCGGTATATATACATACTCAAAATATGTAATTTAACGTCCATTTACCGTCCATTTAATAAACTTACTCAGAAAATACTATGCAGCCATATGACATATGTATTTCTGAATACATAATGGCAGATTGTTTTTTATAACAGTAAACGTAAAATTAAGTTGAATTTTTTGAGTTAAAGACAACTACTTAAAATGAAATTAAAATTATTTATGTTTTCTCTGTGTTTCGAAAAAAACATATATTTAAATATAAACACACTTTTATATAGAATTAATTTTGTTAACATTAATTTATCATTAAATTGCTGCGAAAGTTTTGTAGTATGATTAAGGAGGATGGCCAAATTAATGATTCAGAAATCAGATCCCAAAACTACACAAATAAGATCAAACGGCTTTTTGATTCGAATAAATTCCACCAATTTCCTTAATCCCAGATGTAATTTGAAGCTGAATCTATAAGCCCCCAAACCACATAATAAAAAAGAATTTATTGATTTCAAAAGTGCATTCTCATAAAACAAGTCATAATAGAAACTTGGAATTACAATTAATTACTTAAAGTGAAAGTGGTGCATCAAAAACCTATTTTAAATGCATTACTAAAGCAATGTCAAAATTGAACGTGATAACGAAGTTAATAATCTAATTAACTCTCCAAAATCTTTAATTCTCAATCCAACTCGTAATAAACTTATATATTTAGAAAACTATTTTAAACATATATCTTATATTCTTAGAAAAATAAATTAAAAACTTCGAAACTCTCTTATATCCTATCAATTATTTTTATAATTGAACTATTAAACAATTCAATGATTTTCAATTTAGGAATATATTAATGTAATTGAAATATTTACAGCATGCCGTTGCAATTAATATTTTAAATTGAGAATGTTGAAATATCACACTTCAAAACTTGATTTACTTTATAAATTTATAATAAAGTATTTATTCTATAATATTTTTTGTATTTTTATTTTATATTTTATTTAAAATAAAGGGAAATTATGTTTTAAACTGATTATTTTTATATTTCTATTATAGATAATAATTAATAAATAGTAAATATAATTATTTATTTATTATTTATTAATTACATTAATAAATAAATTTATAAATTTTAATTGTATTTATATTTATTATTTTTTTTTTTATTCTACGTAATTCCATAAAATTTTCCATACTCACTTTGCACTTTAATTGCAAACTTCAAAAATTTTAAAAGTTCAATTTTAAAAAAATGCAGAAAAATAAAATAAATAAATAAATAATAACTTATTTTTCAAAAAAACTGTACTTAAAACCCTAGACGTTTAGATCAATTTAATTGATTTTTTGAAAAAAATGTTGTTATTTTTTCAATTTACAAAAAGTAATTTATTCTTATCGTTTTCAAATACATTCCAATCACTCCAAAAATTTACAATTAAAAAATAAATATTTTTTAAAAAATCTACTGTAAAATTCATTTATTTAAAAAAGTATTTTTTTTATTATTTTTTTTTTAGTTAAGTTCTGTGATATTTTGGACGTATGTATACTTTGTTAATAGCTACAAATTCATTATTCGTCATTTCTATTCATATCTAGATTTTTAGCAATGTTTACAATCCTTTTATAAAGCTTTGCATCTATGTAAGCACTGTATATTTTTTGCCGTATTAATTTTAACTAAATCTTATTTGAAACTTCATAAAAGTTCCGTTAATTATTGTTTAATAATTAGATTTCAAGAATGAACTGATAAAATTCACTTCTCTTTGAAAACTTGATAGCCATAATACTTAAGAATAATCTCATTTCCTTTTATAAAAAGGAACAATAACTTCCCAAGCTTAAAATAAATGAATAATTTAAGTGTTTGGGACAAAATTCATTTTAAATGAAAAAAAAAAAAAAAATTCTTGAACCTAATAAGTTTTCAAATATTTAATATTTACTTGCACAAAATAATGTGATTTTAACCAGATTTTTTCTACTAACCCTTCTACTATGCTAAGATAAAATATTTCCAGAATAATGCTGGTCCCAAAGTTTCAATGCTCTAATCCACCTACTTCAGTAAGGGGGTAATAAATGACAAGAAGTCGCAGGTGTTACCGAGAACTTAATTAAGTATCAAAACCCCTCCAGCTGTTATTGACCACTAAGATGCAATCAATTCTAAGCTTAGATTTCTGAGATCATCCCTAAATATAAGATTATTTGGGACATGTCCTTCCCATAATGTTGTTACCTTTTTGAGACAGTAAAATGAACTCCAAAGTTATGGAACAACTTCAAAATTTTGTTTATGTTGCTTAGAAAGTTATGCTGAAAATTTAGAATAGAGTTTATAGTTCTAGCAAAAGTGTTTTTATCCCTTTGACTCAGAATATTTATTAAAAATATTTTTTTCATTTTTTTTTCTTATTTTGTATTAATGTAGGACAAAATAAGTGAAAAATAACATATTTAGCATATTAGTAATTTATGATTATGACATACAGATCATGAAACACCGGTGTCTTTTTTGGGTTAAAGGCAAAATCTTTGAAAAACACGGCTAACTTCCAAATAATAATTTTTAAAACCTGTATTTATTTACAGTTATTCAGATCTAAGAGAAACAGTTTTCATCATTGAGATTTTTTTAATTTACAAAATCAATTATTGATAAGTTTTTGAATATAAATTTTTAAAAAAATTCGAACTACTTTTTTTTTATTTTATATTTTAGTACAAATATAATTTTGATAATCTAATAGAATCATTTTAGTAGCTATTAGACTGTTTTTTATAATTAAAAAAAATACTAGAACATAGTTTGTTTGTAATTAGAGTCAGAAAAAATCATGTATAAAATGGACAGTGTCCCATCTGCGTCAAAGAGTTAAAAATATATTTAGTGTTGAAAAAGTAAATTCATCGATGAATACGCTTTTAATCATTTCTCTAATTCTATTTTTATACTGAGTAAGAATTTCGAAGCTACGTGAGAAAAATAATTTAAACTGAGTTCAAACAGTTTAAGTGAAAGCAGCGTGAAATAAAAAATAAAATCACTTTTAAAAAAATTATTTCAAATAATTTAGCCAAATTTTATAGGTAACAGACATACAGATTTAGTCTATGAAGCATTCAATATATTGTCATTAATGGCGGAGCAGACAGATAATATCATTCTGCTAAACTCGCTAAAGTGAAAAAACATAAATGAAAATAAACATTGAACTCCTGAATCGTATTTTTGAGTTTGAAGATGGTTTTTAAACTAGTTATGTAAACTCTGTCTTTAATATTGCTCCTCAAAAATAAGCCATGAGAGCTCAGATCAGGAGAATAAGGTGGATATATACACAAACTGTTCTATATTTTGATTTTAATTATGCCTCTTATTCAGATGAAGGTAATATAATAATTTATAGTAATAAAGTATAGAAGGTAATATAATATAATTTTAATGATGTTCAGTAGTAATTAACGCAGAAGCGAGACTTTTTTATCAATGTTGAATATATACACTATCTTACTGTAAATAATTATATGTGTTTTATAACAAGACAACTAAGCTCAAATATTTTTCTAAAAAATATTCTTTCCTTCTTTAAAAAAAAAAAAAAAAATCACGAAACAGATAAAAGTTTACACCCATAAAAAGTCAATAAATAGTTCGAAATTTTTATATACTTTGTTGAGTTTACTCTATGCAGCAACGAACGAACTTTTCAATTAATAAAAAATAAGTTCACTCATGCTTTTCATTTATTAAAATACTCTCGTTTTCTTCCGATTCACATTTAACACCATTTTAATAATTAGAAATACAGAATGCTAGCTAAATATTGACGAAATCTTGCCTAACAGTCATCAATAATTGTTAGAAGCATTCAACAGAATAATAAATAGTATATTATTCGCTAAAAAGAGTCATTTCTTACGACTAAGTCTTCGAAAAACAGCCTTTGAATCGATGAATAATTTCCAAGCTTTGCATCTTTTAATGAGGTTAAACAATGAGGTTTCCAAATATTAAAAAATATATATCACGACCTCTTTTTACTTGTTCCAGTTGTCACGTTTCTTCCAATTGGCACTTTGCACTATTTTCCACATTAGAATAGAGCGTAATTGCTAAATATAGGCAATATTTATCCAAACATTTGTGAATAACTGTTAAAAAACAACTATAAAAAATGTTATTTGCTAAAACTCGTTCTTTCCTATGACAATGGAGTCTGAAAAACCGCCTTAGAATCAGAGAATGATTTTCAAGCCTTGCATATTTTTATGAAGTCAAACAATAAGCTTTCCAAGTAAAGAAATAGATCGCCAAGCCCTTTTTATTTTCTTCTAACTGATGCGTTTCTTCCTTTTGGTAATTTGTGCCATTTTTTTATAATTACCCTCGAGAGTACTAGCTAAATGGACAATATTTATCCAAACATTTTTGAATAACTATTAAAAGCGCGCAACAGACATAAAAACATCACATTATTCGCGATAAAACGCGTTCTTTTCTATAACGATAGAGTCTTTGAAAATAGCCTTAGAATCAATGGGGGATATTTTAGCTTTGCATATTTTTACTAACCCAAGCAATGCTGTGTTTGTATGAATAATTTAAATATCAATAATTTAATTTACATTTACTTTTCATTTCGTTGAGACATTTTACTGATATTTGGCGTCATATGTAACATGAAAGGCGTCTGTCAAAAATGGATAAATATAAACCAAAATGTTACGAATAATTAATACATCCCCATTTGTTACAAAAAAACTTGTCAACAATTAAAAAATTCCGTAGAACCAAACTTAAATCTTACCCAACGTAGTGTAAACACAATTAATAAAGTAAAAGTAAAAACGTAAGAAAACTTCTATTGGGAAAATAAAACAAAGATACTTTCTTCAGACATAATCCAGCTAATGACCAATAGCAGCTTATTTCCAGAAATGTTTTGATTGTATTAGGCACTTCCAGAAAAGTTAGGCGTCTCTTTTTGACTTTCAGAGCAAGACGTTCCATTTTATTAGGCCTGTGATCTTACTGACATTTTAGCGACACCAATAGAAATAGTATTTTTGTTCCATTTCTTAAGGGTAGTCGTCGTCTCGCTCTCAAGGGAATATGTCTTGTCAGGAATATGGGCAAAAGGAAAAAAAGAATCTTTTTTTTTTTTGCTTTTCATTTTGTTCCTTTCAGAACGATGATGCCTTATCTTTCGAACAGTTAATTCTTGAAATGGGAAAGAGAAGAGCTATGGCATGCGGCGATAAATTTTCTTAGATGGCAATAAATATGAATTCAAGTTATTTATCTTTTGTCTAAAAGATAATACTTTGTATATTCCGTAGTATGTATATTAATTGTTTGCTTTGAATTTGAGAAGTTTTTCTTGCAAATATGAAGAACGTAATTATTAGGCATATAAATATTTGATACAGTTAAAGGTATAATATTTAGTACATTGCGTTTTATTCTGAAATTAAAAGAGCCTACGATATGGAAGTAATGAAAGTACGTCAAATTTCGATGGCTTGGGCATATTTATAGGTATAATGACCCAAACCTAGTAAATTAAATTATATTCCTAAAAATAAGTGGAAATACCCGTAACCAGGTAGAATAATAGGATTAAATGACTTGGAAGTAACACACTGGAGAACCGTTGCGGCCATAGATATTAGGGAAATTCATATAGGAACCTCTATTTTGGTTACGGCTGGTAGATCACGTTGCAGAAACCTTACCCAGCCTTTCCCAGTAACGGGCTGTTGGACTAGAGGAGAAAAATGATTAGGTCGTGTATTAAGATAACTTTATAAGAACTAAAATTTCTGATCCTGGCGTTCTGCTCTCGTTTCTGGCTCTATAGAACTCCAAAAAACTCTATAATTTTTACCGAAGTGCTTTGGTAATGATTTTAGTACAACTAACAATAAAATATAAAATGTGATTTATTTTGACAAATGTGGAAAAATTTGGTAATTTAGTGTGATACCTTAGAGCATGGTATAAAAACCATTGATTCGTTTATTCGATTAAATTTACTTTTCAGTTTTGTATTTTTTACAAAATGTGTGGTTATAAGAGCTATAATTTTGAAAACCAGAATTTCCAATAAAACGTTACGATGAACGGGAAAAAAATAGTGAATGAATGTTATAAATACCGTATATTTTGGTTCTATTAACCAGATTTTTTTTTAACCAGAAATATTATAACTACACAGTACGATAATTTTATCAGAATATTTTTCTCAGTGCAGTACGACACATGTAGATAGTTTAAATAAATGTCAAGATACTTCAGTTTTATTTAATTCTAAAAAATATAATACGAACTGTATAAGAACCTAATAATTCTTTATCTTAGACAACCCCTAAACATCTTCAAAATGTCTTAAAACTGTTCTACATTACTCTATTCTGGTTCCGGGCACATTAAATTTTCATTCATTTCATCTTTGATACATTGCTACAGCAACAATGTTATAAGATTTTATCCGAAACACTCACAGAAAGGGTATTTTTCAAGGCATACTTTGAATTCAGTAGGATGGAAATTTTGAAGCAACGTAATTTACACAAACGCTTGAGAAAATTTAATAGGTGGAAGCATACATTTATAATATGTCATTTTTAGCTTCATAATTATTCCAGGAGAGCGATCCAAAGTTTGGACCTCATAATGTTAATTTTACTTTTGACGCATTTCGTCATTTCTCGAGAAATTTTAAAGCGAATTGAAAAATTTTTGCACACAATTATTAAATTCATTTATTCAAAAATATTTCCATGCAAAAAATAAATTTTTGTAAATACTAATTAATATTTTATTATTTCATTAAATAGTCATTAACATTGTAAAGCATATAACTTTTTACGTCCTTTTGAAGTATGTAATTTTACTTGATAAAATGAAAAATTTAAGCGAAATCGGACGAATAGTTCCAAAGAAATCGAATTTTTTTTTAAATTGTTCATTAAAAATTCGATTTTTCAGGAACTATTCAAAAAATTTCGCACGAATTTTGTATTTTGCCATGTAAAATTAAATTCTTTAAAATGACTTAAAAATTTTATGGCTTACAATTCAAAGTTAGTTAGATTATTATTAAATAAAATAATATAAAATAATAAATATTTACTAAAATTTATTTTTTGCATTGATTTATCTTTGGATGCACGAATTTTATAATTGTGTGCAAAAATGTTTCAATTCCCTTAAAAAGTTCTCGAAATATGGCGAAATACGCAAAAAGTGAAATTAATATTAAAGGGTCTAAATCAGGAGTTTCCAACTTACATGAGGCAGGGGGCCGCAATTAAAAACATCAGTCAAATAGCGGGCCGCAACGTCATCAAAATTTTATATAGGACTCTTTAATGTTTGAAGGAACATTAAATATTACTGTCAGATTTGTATCTAGTTGAACAAAACAAAAGTATTGAAATTACAAATAATAATAAATATTTTCTCGAATAAATATTTTCTTGGATGCACAACCTGAGAAAATTTTTTTTTGCACCGTTGGTATGTTAAATTTCACAGAAATTAAGAAATTAGGTTTTTTTAACGAAAGAAAAGTACTTAAACACATGTAGAGTTTTTACGAAAATTGTCCCCAAAAAATGACAACTAATATATTTTAGTTCGCAGGCCGCAAAAAAAGGCTTCGCGGCCGGATGCAGCCCGGGGGCCACCAGTTGGTAACCACTGGTCTAAACTTTAGATCATCCTCTTGATCAAACTGTGGGGACCATATTTTCCAGATTACGGCTACCCCATATATTTTGGGGATTAGAAATCGAAATTCGTAGAAAAAAGGTATGTTTATTCAACGGAAGGACATTTTTCTGCCGGATTTTGTAACATAAAATATTGTCTGCATTAATTAATTAGAATTTTTGAGATCACACCCTCGAACCATTAAGACTGAGTGCTAGAACGTGAAGATCCGGTCATTAGATTAAAAGTTATTCAGTGTTGTTCTTTTTTTTTGGTGCACTGTACATTTAAATTTAAATTTGAAATATTTAATAAATATTTTAGATTCAAAAGAATTCTTTTAATTTAAATTTAACTATTATAAAGTGTGATAAATTGCATTTAAAACATGCTCAAGAGACTCAAAACACACTATTATAAAATGTTTTATCGAGTATTGCTTTATCCCCGGTTAATTTATTTTAGGTAACATTTTGTAAACATTAAAAATATATCACTAACTTCCAGGAATTTTGATATTTGCAGGTAGTGTTATAAAAAAATTTTTACAGGGAAATGTTTACATTTCAAAAACTAATCTGTATAATAATCAAAATTATTTAAACTTTCGCAAAAATCTTTCTTTTTGAAATTGTGATATTCTTCTGGCAGTCTGAATGCTGTGAAAGGATGAATAGCTTTTTAAATTTAATTATTAAAAATGTTTACAAATTCATTAAATATTAATAACTAGTTAATTTTCGAATTTTTCTTAAAAAATTAAGAGTTAATAATTAAACTACTACTGCTGGAGCAAATCAATTTTATTTCATTTACAAATTCGGCAGATTATACAAACTCTAGGTTCTATTTACATCTTTAAGACATTTTTATTTGTAAGTATTTTTCGATTCTAGTTATTTCCATGAAAACAAACGTAATAAACTAGTTTGAAACAAATATTTAGTCATTTTAATGATTATATTTTGAATAGCTTCGAGACATATAGCAAGAAATATTGTTAATTTAAATAATTGCATTTCTTAAATATATTTTGAATAATGTTTTTTTCAATAAATAAGCTTTTTTCCCAAACAATTAACTTTTTATTGATAGCTTGCAATTAAGTGTGGCTTTTTATGTATTACTATTTTTCCCATTGAGCTTTTGTAATTTACACATTGCATTTTTATGGTCCTAAATAGATGTGGTCTAGAATATGGTTCTATAAATTAAATGTTAAAATGTTTAAGATAAATGTCTTAACTTTTTTTTTAATAGATCAGAATTCTTTTTCAAACTATTCTTATTTCATTGCTTTAGAGATACTTGAACTTAAGCACGGCTTTTCATGTAGTCTTGTATTTCCCATTTACCCCCATTTAACTTATATCACTTAAGCATTTGGTTAAAAGCCGATCTACAGCATTTTGCCTTTATGTTCTAGATTTCAGTGAATTGAATGTTAAAATGTGTAATATAAATGGTTTAAGTATGTTTTTGATAAATGTTTATTTGTTTTTCAAGTAATTGGTAGTCTATAATATTTTATTTCCACATTTTATCTTTCTGAAAATTAAATGCTAAAATGATGAATATAAATATTTCGAATAATTTTTTTCAATGCATGTAAATTTTTTAAACTATTCCCATTTATTTCCTTCAGTGGTTCTTGCCCTTAAGTGTGTCTATTTATGTGTTACTATTATAGTTTACATTTAACCTTGGCACTTAAACAGTTGGTTATTGGCCAGTTTATAGCATGTATGTCTTAGATTTCTGAAATTTATCTTAGTTCTTTTTTCAACTGCTACTCAAACTGAATAGAGTTAAGTTTAAATAAACGTTTAGGCGTTAAATTCGATAAGACACGGACTTGACATTACTGCAAATGAATTCAATTTCAAAAATCTCTCTTACCCATTTAAATCTTTAAAGTTGTTACAAGAATTTTGGTTTTTAATTATTGTGTTTATTTACACAGCAAAACCTATGAGGTATCACCAATTCAAATTTGAAGTTGAAAAACTTTCAAAATTATGCATTTTTACATATAATGTTACATGATACAGAACCGAGCGTTAATACTCGGTTTGAGGAACGTATTTAAATATTAATGATGATAAAGTTTACTTCAAACTATTTTGTTTTCCTCCATTCATGAATTATTTTAGCCAATCTTGGCGTTAATTTTTTAAGAAGTCAAACGATTGATATTTTTTGTGTGCAATCGAGAAAGTGAAAGTTTGATTTCGTCTAGACAAGATACTCAAAATTTCACATAGATTAATTATCATAAAAAGGTATCAATATTTTTAGTTTTGTAATAAAGATAGATGTGCGATTTTTATGAAATGTATATAAATTTATCAATTGTAATATAAAGTTTAATGATACTTAATATTTATCTGCTTCTGCTTTGTTAAGCCTAGTTCAAAATCGTTTTAGGATTCTCTCTGTGCTAATATTTGGATTACGAACTAATTTTATTTCATGAATTAGTGAATATTTATGAATTGTAAATTAATAATTTTTACTCTATGATGTGTAGAAAAAAAATTACTGACTCGGATGAGGATCTAATCGTAATTATTAATGTTTGTGTTATTAAATAAACGAAAACTGTGGCTGCTAGTTCACATCAAGAAATGTTAAAGTACAGTAATGAAACACAAGAGTTTTGTGAGGCGTTTCACTGCACCACTTTGTTGTAATGTAGTTGAAACCACTCTTGGTGTTGAGATACACTAAAATTTTTGCACAGTGTATGTCACTTATAACTTCAAAAGCCGTGATGGCTCAAGGGATAGATCATTCGCGGTGAACCGGATACAAATCCCAGCGATGGCTGGTCGATACGAATTCGGCATCCGAATTACACCGGCCACAGTTCTGACTTAAAATATCCTCAATGGTAGACAATTCATGGGATAGAGTCCCCTAGTCTGGCTAACCGCGAGATATTTTTGTGGTTTACCTCTCCCATGTAAAGCAAATGTGGGTTAAATTTTTATTTTAATTATTTTATTTTCAATTGATATAAACAAAGCTTCATTCATTATTGATATAAATAAAGCTTTATTTTAAGTAAATCTTCATCTATATAAACATAACTATCAATAATACGATTAGCAAGACCGTGTGTATTAACATTTGCTAATGAATTTTTCCAACAAATAAATTCTTGGCATTTTAGACAAGCAGAAGTTTGTTTTATTTATTTATTCTGACCTGTTTATTATTTTTATGTCTATTCATAACATCACCCTAATCAAACAGCCAAAAGTGGCTAATCAGACAGCCAAAAAAGGGCAAATCAAACAGCCAAAAGAGGGCAAATAAAACAGCTAAAAGAGGGCAAATAAGACAGCGATAGTAAGCAAATCAGGCAGCCAGGGTGACCTTTCAGATCAGTATGGTGGATATAGAAGTCCAAGAGCAAAAAGTAAAATCAAAACCACTATCACCATGAAATTACGGAGAAAAGGCCGGAGATTATGTAACTTTTTAAGGAATCCGAGTCTAAAAAGACTGTTTTTTTAATCAACTATGGGGTGTCTGGTACGCACCAACATGATTTTTTCCAAGAAGTCAGCTCTTGTCTTTATTTCCCCTGATAAAGGATATCCAAACCTGATGAAGTACTGATCCAGATACCAAACTAGGGAATGCAATCCCAGACTGATTTTGGCACTGCAAGATTTCGGTATTGAGACTTATTTCTCCTGCATGGTTACCAAGTCTGAGTCAAGCATTCCACTTATACTTAGAACTAATTAGATAAGTTATAACTGACGACGAAGAGAAGTATGGAAAAACTAAAAGCTTGTAAATAATATGACATTTTATCTTTTGTAAAAATAATATCAAGAAAATTATGAAAATTGTGATTGTAAAAATTTATTTACCATTATTTTTTAATACTGAAGTTATTAGAACGTAAAAGAACAGCAATGAGTCGTGTTCTAAGTGGGGAAGGAATTTTAGGGACAAAGCACCTGATGAAAGTCTCTTTATGACTCCTCGGTAGTTGGTTTTATGTAATAAATAATCATACACAGCTTCGACTACGCTATCGTGTTATCCAACCCCTCTAAGAGATTAATTTTCTTGTTGATTATTGAGTCTTTAAACGGAACTTCAGGGAACCGTGCAGTTTTGAATGGATAACTTCAGCTAATCTTTTAATAATAAATCTGGTTAATCCACTTCAATATTTCCTTCCCAGTGTCCTTGTTTCATAATCGGGCAGATATTGCAGATATTTCCTGATTATGCAGATATTGCAAAACACTATTTGTATTCATTCTTCTCTGTTGAATGCATATTTGAAGAGTAATTTTCATATGTTCACTTAAGTCTGTTTTCTGACTATCAATTTTCTCAAAAAAGCCTTCTCTATAGCATCAGATATTAACAAATTGATGTCGCATTGGCAAAGACTTTTGACAGCTGTTCTAACTGGCTGCAGTGCGTGTACAATTGCAGAAACTTGACACAATGTTTCCTCAAAAACAGTTACTGAATACTTTGTATCGATAAAAGTTTTTTTTTAAGGAGTCTTCCAATTTAAGGAATTGTTCTAGCAAACCAAATAGACTGTTTCATCTTGTCTTAACAATCCAAAGTTAATGATAGTTCGTTTTTAAATTTTTTGTTACCGTATTTCTGCAAAGCTTCATTTTTGGAAGCTGGATCATCTAAATATTTTACATAAGATGTGCACTTATTTGATTAGAGAATTAATATTCTTCAGAAGCTTAAGCTTCTCTTTTTCGACCTTCACATATCTATTAATTTATACCATAAAATTTCCATCATAATATGCCTTCAGAACGAGAAGTTAAGTGATTTACTTATATATAGGGTTCTCGCCAGCAGGGGCGTACTCAAGGGAGGGGTTTAGGGGTTTAAACGCGTTTCAAGGGTGAAAAAGCGTTTCAAGGGTGAAGACTCCTTCAAATTTTCAAGTTTCGGTCTTTTGGGATTGAGATCTTAATCCCGGGGGACTAGTCCCATAGACATCGGTGCGGGATCTCAACTGAACCCGATCCCGTTTGATCGAGATTGCATTTCCAATACCAAAAGTTTCGTCGCACACAGAGGGAAAAATACGACAAGGAACAGCTATGTGGTAGTGACCTGCGTGAGAATCGTTATAATCAATTAGTATTAAACAAAGACTTGAAGATGTTCGCTTCCCAGAAGCGCTGAGTCCAATCCATTTAATCTAGCTTTTCCCTAATGTCCTGCTGTCGTTTTTAAAACTATTCATTTAAAAATTCTTTTTTGCTTTTAATTCAATTCATTTTAAAATAATTTTAACCAGATGGAGGATCACGCCTGACTTCTACTGAAAGCTTTTAACTGGTTTTACTTTATGGTTAAAGGAGTTTAATCCCGGACTGATTAATTGTAATGTATTTATTTTATCGTCTTACGTAGTTCAATTGTAGTTTTACTCCTCACTCTATTTTTAACTTCGACTTTCAATGATCTGTATCATTTTATTAATTCTCGAGCTGTCACCTGTGCAGATGCGAATGCTGTCGCCAGACGAAGGATATACAACCAGAATTTTAGCAAGGCAATAATCCCCGATCTAAACAGCCCAAGAAACCTCTCCTCTACAATAGCTAGGCTACGTACTAGACATTTTAAGTGCATGAAGATCTCACAAGTACTGTCTGCAAGTACTGATCTGCAAGTACTGTCCTCATTTGCAACTAACTCCAGACCATGTTTTTGATTGTCAGGCCATTATCGGCTCCCTCTTTCAACTTGGAGCATCACCCATCGAAATTCTCTATGGCTATCGGGCTCCAGAACTTGCAAATCTTGTTATCAAGACTTTTGGAGGACTCTAATCTTTGCACTAACATAGACACGACAACAACAACAACAACACAACATTTTATTAATTGTAACTTAGATTTTACTCTCCAGGTTTTTATGTGATTTTATTGATAAACTATACCTTTTAACTTATTTTGCACTTTTAACTTTCTTCAATCTTCTTTTAAGAAAAATGACTTCTTATTTTACTCCTCAATGTTAGCTCATGTTTCGGTAATTGGATAATTGCCATCAGATTTATTGTCATTGTAAATATTGCACAGAATTGTAACATTGCATCTTATTTCTAATATATCTATTAATTATATTATTTGAAGGTGGGATTATAATATCTAAACTATTATCATGTAAACTATTATGCATATTACAGTTCAAAACTATTATATTTAATGCTTAATTAATGAATATTAATTATTACTGTAAACCCTGAATATAATGCAACCAATTCCAACCGCCAGAATGTTTCAATGTAAACAAGTAATGTAATAATTGGTAAACATACGTGTTTGAATATGAGACCATAGCCATGGTTTTTAATATACTTGTAAACTTAGGTTTTTAATAAATGCCATGGGAGGGGGGGCTTCGCTGGGACTCTAGGTCGAGCATTACCAGTAGGGACCTTAAACACTTCTCCTGAGAGACATATCATGGTGGTGGGTAAAGAAATCTCCGTGTGTCCTATTTAGGTAAGGCGAGACTGAAAAGTCTTACAATAACATGCCTATAAATAATGAAATTGCGGGAATTGTGTGTGTAAATGAATTAAATTGCTTAATTTATACTAGGAAATAAATTTCCCACAATTTAATGAGACAGAAATCTTTCCCGATTAGGTTATATTTTACCCAGACCCATTTAAACATTACCCTAAATGAAACAAATAACTCCAAACCATCTGTTGTTTCCCATTATTAATATAATATTTCCAGACTTAAATTCGTTATAAATTAAAGCATTTAACAAAATGACTGCAAGAGATTCAGACATTAACAGAAACCGAAACAAGATAGCCCACTACCAGAGTAGCCAAAGATAATAAAACATTTGTCTTTAACACAATCCGCTCGAGCAAGGAAATTCGGGAATTTAATTAAATCCCGCAGGAGAAAAGAAAGAAAGCTGGGCTCTAACTTCGCAAAAATGGCTTCCAACATTTCACGCTTAGCAAATGAAGTTTCGCAATTTTCTGGAATCGAAACGTAAAAGTAGAGTCTATACTTCCTTGCTTAGGACAGAAATTCGGAAAGGGGCGAGGGTAAATAGAGCTATTTCCAACCCAAACGAATAGTTCTACATTTTTGTTTGCTTTTAACTGAACTTTCTCTATGGTCTTTTAACTTTTGTTCTTAACTTTTTTCAGATAAAGTGGTAGATAAAAACAGATATTTCCGATTAGTGAGCCACTAGAGAAAAAGTTAAGAGTGAAATAAAGCGAAAGTTTGTTTTCACATCTTTTCGTTTCTTTGTTTCTTTATTACTTGGGGGTATACTGTTTTTTTTTTTTCTTGTATTTTCAAAACTTAGATTAAGATTTTTTTTTTAAAGCTTTCATCTGAAAACTGAGAAAAATAGATGAATGATAAGAGTTCTTTATTTTGTATTTATCCTGCAATTACTGAAAGAAAAAACTCGTATAGAATTTTAGCTTCAATTTTAAATTTATGGCATTAGCGTATTCCAGTTTTGTTTAACATTTTCAAGACCAAGTCATCGTAAACAGAGTAAAGCACAGTTAAAAAAAAGGAATAAGAAATTAATAACATATATACAGGGCGATCCATAACCCCTATCCTTAACACATATTTTCGTAAAAGAATGGGTAAAATGGTGCAAAAATATACATATTAGGGTTCACAAAATAATATTCAAGAAAGGAAAAAGCGTAATAAAAGCTTACCCAATCATTTCCGATCGAGATACGATTAAAAACAATAAAATCCGTTCAATTATCCGAGAAAAGCAAAAAGAGGGGGGAAATTAGCATTCAAAACACTTTGAAGTTTTACACAGCTATCAAGCTAGTTTTTGGATTTATTTCCGCTTGTTTTAGTTTATAGTTTAGTTAATAGTTTATCACTGCTGTTCCCAAACGGTGTTTAGTAGTAGAAGGGGTTCCGAGAGTTAGTACTTTTTATAACAAGTGATGAATTTTTGAACCTCTGATTATATTTAGATGCGACCTATAATTCATAAATTATCTAATTTACCTTTATGAAATTATTTCAAGTAAAATGCTAACGAGATGGAAATATTATTTTTAAAAGAAATAAATCGAACAACAATATATTGAAAAATTTATGAGAAGAATAAGCATTTATATAATATTGCATTAGTATTTCCTATCGCGTTCTGCAAATAACAATAAAATAAATATTCAGCAAAGAAATATGTTTTTCTAATAACCATTTTCAACTGCAGTTTTCCTCTTTAAGTAAACCGGAATTCGGCTTATTTTATTCATTAATGTATTTACACCAAAAACAAATTCATAACTAGACTAGATATAGCACAATACGTCTGCAAATTTAATGTGTCGGAAATGAAACATAATTTTGTCAATGATAAAAAGATGGCAAATCTTCATTCTTCTAGTTAAATATTAATAAACTTTATTTGTAAAGTTGGGGTTCCATCGAAAGAAGGTTTATTACCAAAGCTTCACAGGGAGAATCCAGTTTTTCAAGAAGGGCACATTCATGCACCATCCTCCCATCCGTAGATCGTAATTCTGATCTGAACCAGAGCATGATCGATCTCTCATCCAGTACCCCCAGAGAAATTGATTTGTTATGGAAACATGAAGGACTTAGAGAGCCGGAAAAATTTAGCGTGCACTAGCCAACATTTTGTACACTGGGAGTCTTCGGCAGGTGGGAATCGAACTCACGACTTCTCGAACAGGGGCCCAATGCCCTATTAGCCAGACTATCCTGGGCCCAACGTTAATCTTGAAAGTACTTGAATACCGTAAAAATATTTCTCAAAATTGAGCTAGAGTATTTAGAAACAGCTTAAAAGCAAATGATAGTCGAATTTTAAAACCCTGTGCATTCAAAATTGAAACAGCATATACTCATATTTTAGCAAAATGCCTTGTCTCTAAAGTAAGGAAGAGGGAGAAATTTGTGAGAGATATTTTCGTTAGCTGTCGGCATAATTCGGAGAAAAGCCTTCCGGGTACTAGAATGCTCCAACTACCATAATTGTTTACACAAGTCCAGGTAGAGTTAGGAAGTTTCGTACAGTGGCCGATACACTGCCAAATCAAGACATATTAATTTTTAATTTCAATGGTAAAAAGAGTTACAATTTAGAAAATTTGAACCCAATATCTTAGTCAGGATATCAGTAATTGTAATTTCACTTTTTGCTTATTTAGCTATATCTTATAACTTTTAAGCGAGTGAAATATCAAAACCTTTCTAACTCATTGTACAACTATGGTGGTTGGAGCAGTTTACTACAAATCCGGTGGTCTTTAGTTCATTCCCGCCAAAGTTAGTTCAATCAAGCCAAGTTTTGTTCAAATTAAAGTATATGCAATATCAATGTTGAATACATGGGTTATTCAAAATAGGCTATTATTTGTTTCAGAGCTTATAGCTCCGAAGCAAATAATAGTCTAACACATTTTTCTCAGTTTTGAGAAACCCTTTTTAACACTGTTCCATCAGTGCTTTTCTCTCTTTCGCTTTTTTTAAAAAAATAATTTATATAATAGAGCCCTAATTGATATTTTTATCATTTCTCTTATTGATACTTCACAATAAAGTTTGAGCAAACACGTGTTTTGTTCATGCATAACATTACTAAGTATAATGCTCGGGATTAATTTGTTTGAGTTTAGTTGTAAATTCTTGCTCTATGATAAATATGATTTACAACTTTTAGTAGTACGATGTTATAAAATGTGCATATACTATCTAGTTAAATAAATAATCAATGGAAAATAGAAGTAAAATTACAGTTTTGAAAATTTTCTGTTGTGTTCTCTTATTTGTTAATAATTAAGCTTTATTAAATCTCAAAAACAATAATGGTTAAATTTTAAAATATGCTATATATTTATTATCTATTGTTTTATATACATGCAGAAGGTTGGAACTTTAGTTTGACCATCTTTTTAATAAGAAATCATTTACTTAAGTTCTTCAGATCATTTAAGAGTAGAATATTTATTTGGAAACTAGTATTTTATGTCAAATCATTCAACAATAATATATCAATTGTTGAGCATAAAGATTAATTATTGAGCAACTGCTATTACTAATAATAACTACATGTGTTGTTTTTCTTAATAATGGGGAACATTATTGCAGTTTTATTACTAAATCACAAAATATTTTTTTATTTAAGGTATGCATATTTGTTTATAAAATTGTAATTGGTTGGTCAAGAACAGTAGACTTTATCTGTATGATGGTTCTATTCATAAATTCCATTCGCTATTATGTGGAAAGATTCTGTCATCTTTTTAGACATACTCTTAGATATATTAGAGATACTTTTTGTAGATTCATTAGATATGTAAGAAATTATTTGATTAAAACCTCGTCGGAAAGGGATGAGTTAATGAAGGATTTTCAAGAATCTGCATTGCTGTTTGAAGAATCCTATGAATCATCGGGTACTCAAACAGAATCTCAAGCCTATGTTTCAGCAACTACTCAATCGAAGCTTATAACCTCTGAGTCATCAACTACTCAAACAGAATCCCAAGTCTATGATTCAGCAACTACTCAAACAAAACCTAGAACATATAATCCAGCAATTACTCAAACATATTCCCGAACTTACTATTCAGCAGACACACAAACAGAACACTCTTCTGAAGCGTATGATTCTGCTAATAGTCATCCAGAACCAGAACATTCCTCTGAAGCATACTATTCTGCTAATAGTCAACCAGAACATTCTTCTGAAGCATACTATTCTGCTAATAGTCAACCAGAACATTCTTCTGAAGCATACTATTCCGCTAATAGTCAACCAGAACATTCACCTGAAGCATACTATTCTGATTCAAGTAGATTCTTTATTAATTTGGAAAGTAGAAAATGATAAACTAAGTTGCAAGTACTGAGAATTCCCCTCAATTTGATAGTAAAAATAAAATGATCATCAGATCAATCATCGAAATAGTTTTGAACAATTCAATAATGTTTTGAAATATTATGAAATTCTTTGATCAATGAAAACATGTACTAAATTTAAAATAAAAACTTTATATATTTTTTGACACTTAAATTGGCGCATAAAACTTTAAATAAAATATATTGAAATTCCTAATAAAAAATAATGAATTATATTTGAGCATTAAAACTTCAAGTTTTAATCATCTTTTTGTAAGAAGGAACAAAAATGATTTAAAACTGATTAATCTCTATTTTGTTACCGAGCAAAAAGGAGGGATAAAAATAATCTAAACCAGTTAACTTAAGAAAAAAGCGGTTCCAAACGAGATGGGAATGCATTGCAGCTCCACCAGACAAATAAACTAACTTTTAATGATTTTAATCCCTTTATGATTTTATTAACTCCAATGATTGTTGACCAGAGGTTTGAAAGATTTTTTTTACTTTATTTTGAAGTTGTAAAATGTGCATAGTTTTTCACTTCTTTTTATTACAATGATGATGCTTAAATAAAATAGTAAGGGCAGTAATTACGAAACACCATAAAAATGAATCAGCTTTGTTCCGCTGGCTATGTTATAGTAATTTCTAAAATATTATACGAAAAACTAGGTTGTAAGGAGGCATCCTAATAAAAGTGCAATTTTCTGAGATAAGCTTTATAAAAGATATTTCCATAATTGTAAATAAGGAATGAACTATAAAAAATTCCGGATCAAATTTTGGCATTAAGTACCTTCACTTTAGGTGAATTATTCATACATTTCATTTTACCGTTAAATATCATGCCGTGATTTTTGCTGTAATATTTATTTAAAAAGTACCGGCACTACGGGTGCCGGTACTTATACTTGTAATTAAAGCAGATTTTTTTTTTTTTTTTTTTTTTTTTTGCAAATTTGGTATAAATGAATGTAACGTTAATAGATTTTCTTTCCAGTTTCATTTACTTTGAGAGATCAGTTTTTTAACATTAAAAAGTGGATAAAGAAGCAATAGCCAAGTACAGATTTATGTATTTTTAATAAATTAGTTTTATAATATGTAATCAAAATAAATTTCAGTTTATATTTAGTATTATAAATTTTTCTTTTAAAAATAATTAATTTTTAACACTCCATTTAAAATATTAATTTTTTTTATACTATGTTTATGGTTATCAAAAACATGCATTGCTTTATTAATAAAAACATTTGATGCGTTTCTGCATTTATAACTTCTCCACAACACAAAATATAGTTTTGCTTTTTTATTAAAAGCTATTGCCTAAAAAAATTCGCATTGGCTAAAAAAAAAGTAATGGCGTGATAGTATCTGAAAAAATTTTCAGATAGTGTTTCATGCCAAAGTAAATAAGCCTTGTCAACAAAAAAATTATATTCTTTTCTTTTCAAAACGCGGGTTTTTTTTTTTTTAGTTAAAAAATTAATTACATAAGAAAAGAAAAAAAGAACACAAATAGAATGGAAATAACTCAAAACGTGTTAAAGGGGGAGGGGAATTAAAATAAAATAACTTTAAAATCTTCTCAAAAAACAGTTTGTCGACAATAAAAAATTTTCATCGGAAATTACTTGCGTTAAAAAAACCTATTGGTAACAAAATACTCTTACAAGAAGTATTGCGGTTCCTTATTTCATTTACTTAAAAAAAAATTCAAGGATTTAAAAATAGGAGTATGCTTGATTAAAACTCAAGAAAAAACATTAGCTCTTCAAAATCTATTAAACGTAACTGGAAAAAAAGAAAGAAAAAACTTTTCAAATTAATTTTGTTTTTGCTTGAACACTTCAACATTGTCAAAAGGAGGGGAAAAACAACGCAAAAAATAATCTACAACCCACAATATTTTTTTCCATCCTTTTATTGTATTCAACATCTTTTTTTTTTTTCATTTCAATCATTCGCTATTCAAGAAATATTTAATACAAAAAGCTAATATTTGTGAAATGTTTTAAATAATTTACACGAATCATTAAAAATTGACAAAATATTATTCATTCATACTTCAAATGTAATTATACAGAAATAGGTGAAAACAAATCAGACACTATTGAAATATGAGTGTCCACTATTCAAATCTGCATTACTAAATAACCGTTTCCTTTTTGTGTCGTTAGAGAGCGCTGCGGCTCATTGGGGGAATAGATACTATGAGAAAAGCATTGTGATGACTTTTACTTCTATGTTAACTATCGGATAATTATTTATCCTTAACAAATTAATATTTTATTCAATAAATAATTAATACTTTTGAATATTTTTTTTTCCATTTTTTTTAAATGTGTTCGACTGATCGTATTTATCCAACATTTTATTTTTAGATTTTAAGCACTTTTTAAAATGTGCACTTTGAGAAACAATCAACTTTAAAAAAAGGATGCACTCACTGCTTTAAAATTTAAAATTCCATACAGTACAATAATTTTACCAGAATATTTTTTTTTGTGTACTTTTATTCATATAAAGTATATACTATATTTAGATAAAATCACTAATAGTTGTAATCAAATTTAGATATTCAAAATTAGGCAATTTTAAACAAAATATAGATTTAATTTAAACGTTAGAACTACTAAAACAAGTGAAGAACAGTACATTATTAAAAAATCCTTTTCCCAATTTAAAGAATATATATACAAGAAATAGTAGCTGTTTGCAAGAATAAATGTGGGGAAAATAATGGACTTCGCATTATTCTTTCTTTTTCTGGCTTAAGTTAGGCGACAACTGAGACAAATGTGTCGATTCCATTAACATTGTCAGCCAACATTATTCTTATTTCGCTTACCTTCTAAAATAGTTTTTATTCTAGCCTTTCTAATGTGCTTAGGATTTCTTGATAAGCTTATGATTTTTAAATGACAACAGTTATTTCTGTAAGTTAAATCCGATTTATTGAGGTGCAGAATACATTTTTAAGCATTACACAGGGGGAACATTTTTTTTATTTATTTTTTTTTTTTTTTTTTTTTTGCTGCGTTTATACAATTGCTTGACTTTGCCTAATTTGGGTGTGAGGATTTCAAATCTAAAATTAGGTTTGCTTCTAAATCCACAAATTTTTTCAATGTCATTTTTTGTTGAAATGTATAATTTTAAAAACGTTATATAACAGTGTAAATGTTGCGGCAAATTTCTAGGAGAGTTAGGGCACATCTGTAGAAAAAAAAATATTATATATATATATATATATATATATATATATATATATATATATATATATATATATATATAGGAACTAATGCCCGAATATGTAATCGTACACTGCTAGGGGAGATTCTCTATTATGATTGTTTAAAAGCACACGGAAGCAGTTCATAATAGGAAATCGCCCCAAGCTATGTATGACGATATTTCCAGGCAGGGCCGGGATAGCCTGGTACGTAGAGCGTTGGACTCGTGCCCGAGAGAACAGGAGTTTGAATCCAGCCAGCAGAAGAATCCCCGTGTATTAAATGGTAACTGGTGCACGTTAAATCTTTCGGGATCACAAAGTCCTTCAAGTTCCCTTAACGAATTAATATCTCTGGGGGTACTGATCCAAGAGTTTTTTTTCCTTCTGGATTGGGTTCAAAATTACAAGCTACAGAGTTGAACATAGGTGGCCGTAAAATCAAATGGGTAGGCTGTTCAATGACGGTTATAAGATATTTTAGGGCATGGGTTCCTATGCAATTTTATTTCTGATGGTATGTCCTATCTCCCTTAGAAGTTTATAGAACATTTGCGCAACCCTCTATTAATATATAGCTTTTTTAAATATGCACATTTCGACAAAAAATTTTATTTAAAAAAACAGTTGCGTGTAGAGAGAAATCTATTGCAGATATGAAATCAGCAATATGAAAGTATCTAATATCTGTTTTAAAGAAATCTCCGGTTACAGAAGGAAAGAAAATTGTACACCAATGTTATCATTTATTTTCTCGTGTATTTATCAACACCATCTAAAGATAACAACTACAGTATTTTATGATACTCTGCACGTCTGCTATTCAGTTGAAATACATTATTCTTTATTATGTCACTCATGGGTTCTTGCTCTGCACCAACAATCTTTAGATTCACTCGAAAACTGCAAAAATTTTGTAATTTGGAAGTTATTATAAAATGATCAAATGTTATAATCAATCTATATTATGTAAAAAATACAATGAAATAAATTTCAAATTAGGGAAATTCTGTTTGAGAATGTTGTTATTTATAGAAAATTTGGTGGAAGTATGAGAAAATTTAGTAGTTGTGACCTGGCGAATATATTTTATCAGACCGTACCAAAATAAATCAAGTTGTATTTTAAAGCTACATTTTGAAGCGAAATTTAATTTAAAAATTTTGACAAGTTTTCTAATTGCTACTTAAAAAGTGATTTCTTATTTAGAGGCTCATTTTGTTTTTTTTGGTAGTTTACTTCGAAATCTGATCCTGTACATTTAATTTTTATTTTATTTTATAAGTGTTGTTGAACAGCCGACGCAATTCTGAGTTTACGACTATCAATATTCAATTCTGTAGCCTTGTAATTTTGAACCCAACACAGAAGACAAGGGAAGTCCTGAATTAAGCAACTTGAGAAACAAGCCTTCATGGAGGACTAACCCGCATTTGAATTACATTGAGAAGAAAAACACGAGAATCTCTCACAGTTAGCCCGTTGGCAAGGGGATTATAACCCATGATCCGTCCTAACCCATGAACCACTGTGGCACGTCAGCACTGTTGTTGGTGTTGTATAATTCGTACCTATCAGGCCACCGCTGGTATTTGAACCTTGGTCACGACATTGGAAGGCGAATGCGCTACCCTTGAGTCACTATGACTCTGACCCTATACGTTGGTGAACATGAAAAACGAACACGCAACTTTCTCACGCCTCAACAAAAGACAAGGCTACACTATTTAGAATCGTTCCTCTTTCCATTTTCATTTGTCAGACAAATCGTCTAACCAGTGTCATATTGAACTGAAGATAACTTTTGTAAACATAATTTTAATTTACGGACAGTGGCCATATATTTTACGAGGAAAATATTTACACTCAGACCTGTATTTTTATAGTCATATTAGATTTTACGGGCATAACATTGTTTTTAAGGGTAGGGGACTGGAACACTGAGTTGAATGAACCAAGTATACATATTGTTGGATCACAATTAATATTTAAGTGAGGAAGAAAGCAGAATATTAAAATCTGACAATAAAGAAGGTAGGATTAAAACATCAAAACCAGTTTTATTGCCCGAGGAACTGGTCTTATTGCTATTCACCCAGCATTCTAAAAAAAAAAAAAATCAAACCGGAAGTCTTTCAGTCCATCTCAGACGTCATAGCAGGACGTTATTGCTGCATGACATAGCTGAACGTCATAGTTTAAAGTTTATTAGTTTGATTCAATGCATTCCTATCATCTAGAGGAAGTTATAAATGCTTCTTAATGTATTGTCTACTACTTATAATATAGAGAAACAAAATTAGGGCAATAAATCTCAATAATGAAAAATAAACGGTAATTTAAATCAAAAATAATTTGTTAACTAAACTGATAATTGGGTATTAGCAATCCGAGAGGAAAAATACATGATTAGGCCCAACCATGTGATTTAAATCAGATTTAAATGCATACCTGTCAGAGACGTCATGCGTGTGTGTCGAACCTGATTGGCTTTTTTTTTTTCGGTGAATGCTACGATTTACCCTCTATGACATAGCTTTACAAGTAGACATCCAATTCAATAGGGAAATCTCTAAATTGAGGTAAATCTAAACTATCATGTGCTGGCTGCATGTATTAAATGTATCATGGGTATCAAGCGTATCATATGTATCAAGAGTAATGTCACCTGACGTGGCAACCAATATAAATAATAATAAAAATTAAAATTATTTTAGCTATTAAAATTTCATACCTTCCAGATTCGAGCATAATTGCTTTGATTTATGTCGATTTTTTAATGATTAACTTTTTGCTTTACCCCATATAAAGAATGCTGGTGATTTAAAAGCACAAAGTAAATTAAAGCTCACTAATAATTTATTTTTCAATATTGGAAAAATATATATATCTTTACCTCATATAAATCTGCAGGGAAATATATATTTTTCGCCAAAGTCGAAACTAAACCTACAAATCATTTTCGAAGAAGTTGTGACCAAGTGCTCTTCGATGTAGATAAAATTAGAGATTAATGTATCTCAAAGCGTCGGAAGAAATATTTTATACTTTCGTCGAGTACATAATTCAAGCCATATCATGGTATCCAACTGCTTTGTGACAGATTTACTTTTCTAACTTTCTGTTCTTCAAACATTTACCGCGAAAAATGGATGTGATTACTCCAAAAACGAAACGCAAATAAATAATATACGAAAGCGCACCATATAAAAGACGGAGAAAACTATTAAACCATGTCATTTGTTCAAGAGAAGAAAATTATATTTATCTCTAAAGTTATTTTTATTTCGATTTACACTAATGGTTTGTAGTTAAAAGAATATTTATTTGCTTGAGATCATAAACCAAAATTTTTAGAGTTTTTATTCGTTTGATAAAGTTTATTTATTTGTTTTAAACAGTTTCTTCAACCTGACTTTATCAGCTAATTCTTAACAACAGTAGTTAAATTTACAAATGATGTAAGATAACTAATCTAAAAGATTTATTAGGAGAAAATAAGGCTAAGCATAATAGGATAAAATAGTTAATAAGATTCCTTTTTTTCCTCTGTTAACTTTCAAAAATATATAAGACAATAAATTACCAAACAAATGAGTAAAATATGGGCCAATAAAACGAATTATGTAAATAAAATTTTAAAACTCAATTGAAGAGCTTGGTACAGGTAATTACTTTATTAACGTCGCCTTAGAGTAGCACAATGGGCTATTGGCGACCATCTGGGAAACATCCCTGAGAAAGACGAGCCAACACAACTTTTGATCATTTGTGAGTAAACTTCAATTTAGACAAAGGGGAAGGAAATTTTCTTCGGATCCTTGTACTCATGGTACTGCTCGGCGAACGACCTCAAGACTTGCGATTCCACAGACTTCACGAGCACGTTTATCGCATGCACTCGGTGGGTCTTAGCGGAGTCAAAGGTCGAGCCCAGGCCTTTTCGGGCCGGAGTCCGATTCTCTAAAGACTAGGTTACCACCACCCAAGCTTGAAAAAATAACATTTTACTTGTTGCATATTTTCATATTATAGGACTTCCACACATGCACCAGGTCTGCTTTGATTTAGAAAAAAATAAGAGTGAGACAAGGTAAAAGATGTACCAAATCAAAGTAGAATCCTTCTGGAAGCCAGATTGCAAAACAACAAACAAACAGCGCTATTTCTTCTTTTCTAAAAACAAATACTGCAGAAAATGCTGCTAAAATACGGCAGACAGAATTAAATTTTGATATCAGAAGATGCAAATCAAAAATAAACTATGAAATTTCACATCAGCAGTAATATATACATGCACATATACAGTTATTATTTATTTATTTAATTTAATTATACTTATTTATATTTTTCAGTAGTTGTGATAACTCTTTTCCCTGAAGATGGCTACGATTTTCACACAATTTAGATTAAAAGAAATGTCAGTGTAGGAATTACTCATCAGTAGCCTGCACACTTACAAAGATTTCACTGTAAGGAATGCCAGGAAATGGTACTTAATCATGTAGGGAATATCTGGCAACAGTCCCGGTCAATGACCCATAAGCTTAAAAAACATCAGCGTTAGAAACACCGAGCAACTGTATACCGATCAATTGTATTTCACTTTAAGAAAACTTCAAAGATAGGACAAAGATGCATTTCCATCTTTTCCCATCCTGTAAAAAAAGCAATAATCTAAAGTGTATGGAAAGGCAGCTTGGGATTGAAGGACTGCACGTTTCTAATTATGTAATCTCGAGTTCAACAAAATAATAGATCTTGCTTTATTAAACAAGAAGAAAGTTTTATGAAACAGGCAGTAAGCTTTATGAAACAAGAAGTAAGCAGACTGACACATTTTTCTGTAAATTATAGGTTTATATAGTTTCCTCCTCGCTATTTACGATATGAGTTGTTAAGTTGTACTCATTTTTTTTTTTTTTTTTCAATTCATACGTCGTCAGAAGTTAAAAGTGCAGTAACAAAATTTCAAGAATTTAGTTTTAAGCTGCTCTTACTTACGTAAGCGAAGTGAGTTTTAAATTAGAGCATTTCAGAACGAAAATTAGAACGTCTACTCTGAATTGTATATATTTTTTTAACTTGATCGAATATCACTTAAAACATTTCAATAAAATTGCTTCAGAAAAAATACCGACAGGACTGTGTAAGGGTCAGGGAACTGGCCTTGCATCAGAAAGGTTCTGGATTCCATTCCCGGGAAAGGCATGGATATTCTATCATCCACTGTACTATCTGTCCTTAGTGTGGGTGGGAGCAACGTTTGCACAGCTAATATGGCGCCTCTGAAAGAGTGGCCAACAAATTTGCCCCCCAGGTGCCTTTATGACAAAAGATCATTTCCCAGGTAGGCGATGGAGAAAAAAAATCAGAAAAAATTATGCTATTCGCGATCGCAACACTCGATACGCCATCTAGCGGGAGACTGTAAATATCGTGCATTAGTTCCCACATAACCATTGGCAATGACGGACGCCATTTTCTTAGCATAAAAAAAGAAGCAAAATTTCCCTAAAGAAAAGGTAAAACTTCTTGAAAAAACTAATCAGAACATGCCAAACATTGAAGCAGAACACGCCAAGCATTTGAAGAACAACTTCTCAATATTTTTTACCTTTCTATTACCAACAACATAACATGATTTCATAATCACTTGCTGTTACAGATGTGTGTATTGCGGTAAAATAATTTTTCTGTCTTCAATTCATTACAAATTAAAATGAAATCAACATTGCTTTCGTCATTCCAATGAATAAATGTGTTCCAATGAATTCCATACAGAATTGTAATAGTTATAGAATATTCTTCTTCTTCATAGAATATTATATATTTCTGTATCTACATAATTCAGAAAACAACAATAAAGAATAATCCGAATTACTTGAAAAAGTATCTTTTGTGCTGATTATAAATAAATTTTTTATCGTTTTCTTGGTAAGTGTTTTTTAGTTTTGAAAGAATTTCAACTAGAATTCAGCTAGTTTTCAAGCTACATATTAAAATTCATATCGAGATCTTACAATTATAAAATTTTGATGTGTGGTATGTTACCTAAAAGTAATGAAGGGATAAACTATGTATATATTATTTGAGAATAAAGTTTGCAAACAAAGAACATATCATTTTGGAATTCTCCGGACTTATAAATCAGGTAAGTGTTATGATTTTTATAATAAAAAATTTGCTTGTAAATAATTTTTTTTTCTTACTTGATGATCGTTCTCTACAAAATGGTTTTTTTACGTCTGATTAAATACTATAAGAATTAAAAAAAAGAAGCAAAACGAAAGTTTTTATTGAAAAATGAGGAATTTTTAAAATCGTTTTTATCCTAAGAATTCTTTATTTTACGTTTTTTAGTTTATCATTTTTTGATAAAATTGTTGTAAAATACTTTTTTTGAAAAATTAAATGGTATTAAATTATGTGTTTATGTATACTTCTTGCATATTCTAATATTTGAAGTAATATGATTCAGAAAAGTATGGAAGAAAAATTCGGTACTTACGTATTAACCACAGCTACAGATTTGGCAGATTTTGAAGTGCCGCCAATCTACACTTGAAATTTTTGGAAAAAATCTTAAAATGAAACACTTTGTTTAAAATCAAAGTAGTCAATCGGATTTCGGTGGAAAATGGGCCGATATAGAGTTTAGCATAGATTCAAAACTAACTTTTCTCTCACCTGATTCTATAGCCATTATGAACTCTAACAAATAAGATTCAAAATGAAATAACATTTCCAAAACGGACTTTTACTAAGATAAAGTTTCATGTTATGGGTATTGGTACATTTTCGTTATATTTCACTCCATAAAATATTTCGCTCTTTAAAAAATAAAATTGCATCTTGTTTTGTTTTTGGCAAGTCCCAAAGACGCATTTTCGTAACACTAAAAATGGCGACAAAAAAAGAATAGTTCTTTTTTTGTTTTGTTTTTGTTTCGTAAGCATTCTTTATTTTACGTTAAAATTTAAATGGGCCTTTCATGTTATGCCATTAAATTTAGTAAAACTATTTCTCAGACATTAGGTTTGAACTTTTATAAGAATATACCTATTTTTTCTCTTTATTTACAAATATTTTACCGATGTGTTCTGAATGTTCCTTCTCTAAAAAAAAAGGAGATACCATTTTGTTTTCGCTTGCATAAGAAAGAAAACAAACATTTTTCTTTTTTAAATTTAATCAGCCACAATAAAGATGGAACGTTACAATGCTACATGCTGCATTAAAGACGTCTCCAGTGCAACTGAATGACTGTTCATGTGGAAATCGCAGGGATTCGGCACATACAACAACGCCCCCTATAGTTCGTTGCGATCGCGAATTTAAAAAAATATATATTTGCACCTAGAGAAAAGATGTCTAGTTTGTGACACGAGATCTTTATAGCAGTTAAAAGAGTTGGTGGACACAACCTAAACTAATATAAATACATACGAAGGTTGTGTGAAGAGTAAAAACAGAAGTATGCGAGCATGACTAGTACTTCAAAAAATTTTCTGTACACAGTATTTAAATTCGTCATTAAAGTTATTATCTTCAGCCAAATGCGAGTGGATACATTGTTATGGTTAATATTTTCGTTTTGTCATAAAGTTGTCTATAAGTATATGGCCCAAAATTATAACAATTAGAGCTTACTTATTTAATACGTTTTGGCTGAAACTTGTTACTATCTCTTAAAAGGACAACTTATCTTTATTTTGTAGATTTGTTAATGTTTTTATTTTTTTAGATATCTTCAAGGAGCTTTTGAGATCAGCAAATTTGGCCGATCCCTAATAGTTTACACCGATGATATAAATCTCCATGTAACATAAAAACTTAATGGTCACAGTTTTCCATCACATGGTAGGATCCAAATCACATGGTAGGATCCAGTTTTCCCACATTGATTTAAATATTTTCTGGTTGTCATTAGCATAAAACTAATAAAAATCATAAAGATATTATTTTCCACTAAATATTTTTGTATCTCTAACTAATTTCTAAATTCGCGATCGCAACGAACTATAGGGGGCGTTGTTGTATGTGCCGAATCCCTGCGATTTCCATATGAACAGTCATTCAGTTACACTGGAGAAGTCTTTAATTTAGCATTGTAACGTTCCATCTTTATTGTGACTGATTAAATTTAAAAAAGAAAAATGTTTGTTTTCTTTCTTATGCAAACGAAAACAAAATGGTATCTTTTTTTTTTTTTTAGGTAAGGAACATCCAGAACACATCGGAAAAATATTTGTAAATAAAGAGAAAAAAATAAGAGTTCAAACCTAAGAGTTCAAACCTAATGCCTGAGAAATAGTTTTACTAAATTTAATGGTATAACATGAAAGGCCCATTTAAATTTTAACGTAAAATAAAGAATGCTTACGAAAAAAAAAAAAAAAAAAAGAACCATTTTTTTTTTGTCGCCATTTTTTAGTGTTACGAAAATGCGTTTTTGGGACTTGCCAAAAACAAAACAAGATGCAATTTTATTTTTTTAGAAGCGAAATATTTTATGGAGTGATATATAACGAAAATGTACCAATGTCCATAACATGAAACTTTATCTTAGTAAACGTCCGTTTTAGAAATGTTATTTCATTTTGAATATTATTCATTAGAGTTCATAATGGCTATAGAATCAGGTGAGAGAAAAGTTTGTTTTGAATCTATGCTAAACTCTATATCGGCCCATTTTCCACCGAAATCCGATTGACTACTTTGATTTTAAACAAAGTGTTTCATTTTAAGATTTTTTCCGAAAAGTTTAAGTGTAGATTGGCGGCACTTAATAATCTGCCAAATCTGTAGCTGTGGTTAATACGTAAGTACCGAATTTTTCTTCCATACTTTTCTGAATCATATTACTTCAAATATTAGAATATGCAAGGAGTATACATAAACACATAATTTAATACCATTTAATTTTTCAAAAAAGGTATTTTGACAACATTTTTATCAAAAAATTATAAACTAAAAAACGTAAAATAAAGAATTTATAGGATAAAAACGACTTTAAAAATTCCTCATTTTTCAATAAAAACTTTCGTATTGTTTCTTTTTTTTAATTCTTATAGTATTTAATCAGACGTAAAAAAAACAGTCTGTAGAGAACTATCATCAAGTAAGAAAAAAAAAATTTTACAAGCAAATTTTTTATTATAAAAATCATAACACTTACCTGATTTATAAGTCCGGAGAATTCCAAAATGATATGTTCTTTGTTTGAAAACTTTATTCTCAAATAATATACACATAGTTTATCCCTTCATTACTTTTAGGTAACATACCACACATCAAAATTTTATAATTGTAAGATCTCGATATGAATTTTAATATGTAGCTTAAAAACAGAATAGCTGAATTCTAGTTGAAATTCTTTCAAAACTAAAAAACACTTACCAAGAAAACGATAAAAAATTTATTTATAATCAGCACAAAAGATACTTTTTCAAGTAATTCGAATTATTCTTTATTGTTGTTTTCTGAATTTTGTAGATACAGAAATATATAATATTCTATGAAGAAGAAGAATATTCTATAACTATTACAGTTCTGTATGGAATTCATTGGAACACATTTATTCATTGGAATGACGAAAGCAATGTTGACTTCATTTTAACTTGTAATGAATTGAAGACAGAAAAATTATTTTACCGCAATACACACATCTGTAACAGCAAGTGATCATGAAATCATTTTATGTTGTTGGTAATAGAAAGGTAAAAATTATTGAGAAGTTGTTCTTCAAATGCTTGGCATGTTCTGCTTCAATGTTTGGCATGTTTTGGTAAGTTTTTTCCAAGTTCTTCTACCTTTTCCTTAGGGAAATTTTGCTTCTAAGAAAATGGCGTCCGTCATTGCCAAAGGTTATGAGGGATATAATGGTTACAGGCTCTCGCTAGAGGGCGTATCGACCGTTGCGATCGCGAATTAAGAATTTAAAACTTAGAAAATAATTATTTTATTATTATTATTATTATAACGTAATTTTACAAAAAATAATAATTGTGAAGTGGTCAGTAAGATCAGACACCGATTTAAATCACTTCATCTTAAACTCTAGCATAAAATTATGTTAATATATTATTATAAATTGCAGTTAAAGAGATTCGTTAAATGATTTTGAACTTTACGATTAGTTTCATGCACAATGTGATACTTGCAAAAATTGTAGTATTTAAAATATCTTTTCGTTTGACAAGCGTAAATATTAAATTTCTTTCCAAATTTGTTGTAAAAATATATTTTTGATTGTAAATGTTATTTTTAAAAATTATTACTTAGAAAAAAAAGGTTTAATAATTAATCTAATAGAATCGCAAGGGAAATATTTGGACGTGGGAACCTTTTAGTACCTATATTTTAGTCCTTTTTAGTACATACATTTAAAGTGCATAATCTCAACTTTTGTAGAAGAAAAATATTTTATGCTAATAAAAAACAATTTTTGTGCATCGGGGTTGGTGAGTGGCAGATAACAGAGTGCTTAGCCTCCTAGTATTAGATATAATAAAATCTAATAATAGTAATGCTTTAATCTTTATTTCAAAAAGAGTATTTCATATCCGAGATATTTTCCTAAGAATCCTTCTCAGAGAAAATTGCTGCAAGCGTGAACAAATGAAAATAAAGCAGGCTTATAAAAGTTAGAAGTGCAATGGGATATAATATTTATGGTGCATGTAATTAATTTTAAAAAACTAAAAAATTTTAACCTGTTAAAATTTCTGCAAAAATTCAAGTACTAGTTTTACACTTTTCCACTAGCAGCAGCAAATAAGACATTTATTTATAACATTAAAAAAATCTTTGCACGTGGAGGAATTGTGTTTTTAATATTTAACAAGTCATCTTTATTATAAGTGATTCTTTTTTATTTAAGCAGAGTATTGTTTAAATTAGGGCAATTAGGAAGAAAAAGAGCGTAAATGTGTTCTTATCTTGATAATATTTTATTAAAAAGCAACTTTTATGTATTTTTCTGACTTTAATTTTTTTAAGATACCTCTACAAATAGTGCTTTTGAGAATTTAGTAAATTTGATCAATCCCGAAAAGTTTACACCTGTGATATGTATATTAGATATAATAATAATGAACAATTTAATAAGTGCTGTGCATTTATCTTAATTTCAAAAAGAGCATCTCACATTCAGGGAACCTTCTCAGAGAAAATGTGTGTGAACATGAACAAATAAATGAAAACAAAGCAGACACATAAAAACGAGAAGTACAATGGAATATAATATTTATGGTGCATGTATTTAATTTTAAAACACTGAGAAGCGTTAATCTGTTAATATTTCTGCACAGAATCGAGTACTAATTTTATACTTTAGCAGAAATGTAAATAAAGCAGACATATAAAAACGTGAATTAATGGAATATAATAATTACGGTGTTAGTATTTCATTTTAAAATAATGATAAACGTATATATGATAAAATTTCTGCAAAGAATCGAGTACTAATATTATACTTTAGCAGAAATGGAAATAAAGCAGACATATAAAAACGTGAATTAATGGAATATAATAATTAAGGTGTTAGTATTTCATTTTAAAATAATGAAAAACGTAAATATGATAAAATTTCTGCAAAGAATAGAGTACTAATATTATACTTTAGCAGAAATGGAAATAAAGCAGACATATAAAAACGTGAATTAATGGAATATAATAATTAAGGTGTTAGTATTTCATTTTAAAATAATGCTAAACGTAAATATGATAAAATTTCTACAAAGAATCTAGTACTAATATTGCACTTTAGCAGAAATGGAATTAAAGCAAACATTTAAAAACGTGAATTAATGGAATATAATAATTACAGTGTTAGTATTTCATTTTAAAATAATGATAAACGTAAATATGATAAAATTTCTGCAAAGAATAGAGTACTAATTTTATACTTTAGCAGAAATGGAAATAAAGCAGACATATCAAAACGATCGAGAAGCAAAACGGAATATAATATTTACTGTGATAGTTAGATTTTAAAACAATGAAAAACGTAAAACTGTTAAAAATTTCTGCAAAAAATCAAAATACTAATTTGACGCTTTTCTTGTATTACAATCATTATCAGTAAATAAGAGATTTAATTTCATTCCTAACATGAAACAAAACAAATCGAGGATCTAATTCCATGAAAATAGCTTCTAACATTTCACATTTAGAAAACGAGCTTCTAGCAATGTGTGGAAATAAAAACAAGGCTCACATCCTCTTATAAACTTTGAGCTAATATCCGAAGAGAGAGGAAAAAGGCAAATAGAACTATCTTTAACATCTAGTGAATAGTTTTACTTGTTTTTGTTTCAATCGAAGTTTTCGACAGTTTTCTTTTATTTTTGTTCCATTGTTTCGCTTGTTGATAAATAAGTCGATAAAAACGGGTATTTCGGATCAATGAGACGCCGGAGTGGAACTCATAAATTGAAGAAAGCGGAAATTCTGTTCTTTCCTACTCTATTTTAATTTTATTCCTTTAATTTATTTTGTGAGAAATATTTTTGCAATGAAGCCGATAAATTGATTCTAATGCTCATGAAAATATGTGTTACCAATAAATAGTAAAAAAATGAATAAATAAATAAAATTATAACATTGAAAAAGTAAATAAAAAAAATGTGACTATATGTTACTGTAAAAATTTTAGTTTACCTTAAACACCAAAAATGGTGGCAACTATAACTATTTTTTACAATGCACGTGAAAATCTGATCATTATATCAAAATTTATTCAGGTTTTTTTTTTAGTTTTCATTTATTTATTTTATTTTATTACGCATTTTAAATACGCTTGATGACATGGAGCTCGAAAACTACTCTAAAACTTTCTCCGATCAATCTATTTGCGAATTCCAAGCCGATTTACAACTTTATTTAATAACCAAAAGAAGAAATAGTTTCCTTGGACAATTTTTTACTAATTATTATTATTATTTTTTTTTTTTTTTTTTGCTTTCGTATGATCAGTTAACGCCAAAATAAATATGAAAAATTTTGCGAATTAGAAATTTAAAGAAATCTATGAAGTCACGTCGCTGAAACTGATGATGCTGTTTAAATGTGTTTCTATATATAATAATGCAAGGTAGAGTTTCAGTATTTATCTATGTGGCTCCCTTTACACTCCAGAACCATTTAGTACTAGAGGAAAATTTAGCCTTCTGTCTTACAAAATTGTTGAAAAAGTTTAAGCACTTATGTGAAATACTTTGGAGACATAAGTACTAAGTGAGAAACTTCTAAAAAACAAATTTTTTTTGCTTTGTTTTAGCATTATGCACTGTTACAGATTAAACTTCTGACAATTGTGCGTTTATCAATGATTTAAAAGATATCATCAGTGGTATTTGTTAGCTTATAGCTCTATTTTATGAAAAACGAATTTGAGTTAATTACATGTTCTTGGACAATTAAATACCTGTATGTGTATCGATCCTGATTGGCTGTTGAAACGTGGCATTTGTTTATTTTAGCAATCATTTTATTCATATAAGCAATCATTTATTTAATTCATTTTATTTCGAGTCAGCTTAGCTCGTCAAATGTGTATTTTTTTAAGTGACACTTTCTG
The DNA here is from genome assembly GCA_949128135.1 of Parasteatoda lunata. NCBI lineage: Eukaryota > Metazoa > Arthropoda > Arachnida > Araneae > Theridiidae > Parasteatoda > Parasteatoda lunata. The sequence continues at coordinate 31,688,332 of OX421979.1, forward strand.
TACACACGGTTCTTACTTCACACAAAGAAACACAAAACCATGTAGTACTTAAACAAATTATTATGCAATGAAGTTGCCAGATACACAAAACAAAAATAATTACGATTCATATAAAATGCTTCAATAAATAATAAATATAGGTTAAATAAAAGAGATTGAGAAGAAATAATTATATTTTAACAGTTTTAATAAGTGATATGCCCTTATATTCAATTAATTTCACGTTAATTAAGATTCTAACTTATGTGAAGAAACTTAGCCAGCAATATCCTAAAAATTAACACGCCATCTTGTTCATAAACATCGTGTTGGGGCGGAGGTTTTAAGTTAGGTGTCTGTGTGTCAGTGGTCTTCTGGAATTGCAAGTACCCAAATATCCATTTTTCATTCCTTATATAAAACAAAATGAACACGGTACAACGTCATTTAGTTAGTAAATTGGAAAAGTACATTAAACTAAGTGATTATTTTCTTTATAATTACGCTATGAAACTTGTTTCTAAAACCCTGAAGGAGTAAAAAGCAACCATAACTGAAATATAAAAAAAAATTTATTTTCTGAACTTCAAATTAATTTAAAAATATCTTAATCGTGATAAATCTTGACTACGATGTGTTGACCGCTATCATTTTTCGAAAACATCGTTTTAGGTGCCTGATTAATGTAGTAATGATTAATATCGATTTAAGAATACAAAATATTTCATACGCCGTACGAAGAACGGCTATTCAATTACGGAAACTTATTTCCAATGTCCTTTTAATAAGATATAAGATTTTTATGAATATGCATTAATTTTCTTAGTTAAAAATGCAATCTTCTTACATTTCTTATTCGATGAAAAATAAAAACAAATTTACGTACTTAACTTATGCAATATGTTTTTAGGCTATATATATTAGAATTGCCCATATTCTGTCTATGAAGGATTTTTTAAACATTAACTATTATATTTTTAATTGGATGATAAAATTTAAATACTTTTAAAGGAATGACTTGATTATCTTTTTAGTCAGCGAACCATAAGATTTAACTAATTGTTCAAATAACAAAAGAATAATGTTTTTGAGGTACGGCTGAGGTATATAAATTGAGCGTTGAGCAGATTATTTTAGATAGCCACAAATCTTATAATATTTAAAAAATCATTGCAGTCCTTTAATACTCGTCAAAACATTTATATTGCCAAAACAACATAGTTTGGTTCACTAACGAGTTAATTAAAAAGTATAATTTCATAAAAGGATATTAGATATTTTTTATTATATTCGGATTTTTTATAAGGCAAATTAACAATTACTAAAAGTATAATAATTTCTAGTAAAAGGATCTAAATATATTTTTAGACCTTATTCCTAATTTGTATTTATTTTGTATTTAGTTGTTTTATTTTGTACTTATTTCCTCATTTGATTCATGCAGAATTTCTATTTTTAATTATATAAATTAATTACATAAACTTTATTTTTAATTAAAAAATTTTATTCTAATTTAACTTCAATTTCATAAAATACCAGTTTATTGTTAACCATTTTTATTTATATTCTATTGATAAAATTATATTTGTAGTTACCTTCTGTATTGAAACATTTCCCGTCTACTTTAATAAAACATTTTGAAAAATGCATGCTGATATTTTCAGCATTTGCACGAATCAAACCGATCACTTAATTTAAATAATACTTTATTCGCATCAAATGTTATAAAAGGAAAAAAAACTGCTTCACTTTTGTAGGTTTACAAGGTCATTTTTAGCTGCTGATAAAACTGGGAAATCGCTTATAAGAGAGAATAAAACATGAAAGGTAAGCGTTATCATGCAACAGAGCTTATCTTATTGTTATAAAAATTGTGGATCCAGAAATCGAAACAGCTGCGTGTGTCAATAAGATATGTCAAAACCGGCGGAGAATGTACTATGCATTTGCAAAAGCGGCAAAAATAAAATTTCCTTTCGATTCAAGTGGATTTTTTAAGGTAAAGATAAGTCTTATAATTTTGGTGTTATTTCGAGAAATCAATGATTAGATAGCAATATCATCTCGCTCATACTTGTTTAAACCAATTATTGATATCATCTTTCGTGAAATGTTGCCTGCCATTTCTTATTCAGTAGTGCAACTCGTAAAAACGACATTTTCCTTGTATTAATGTTTTAAAGGAAATAAGATCTGTATTTCCGTTAAAATTGTCAAGATATTGTTGAATTTCATACATGTAATCATTTCTTATTTACTAGTGCAATCTCTGAAAGCGTCATATTCGCTTTCAACTAATATTTCAAAGACTGTATTTCCGTTAATGTTGTCGAAATATTGGTTGTTGCATTTTATATTTCTTCAAAACTTCATTTGATCTGAGCTCATCACCATGTGGAATGAATCTGACGTCATTGCTCATGAGCTATGTAGTGTCGAAAGCGAGAACCAGGAGAATTCGGAAAGGGAACCTGCGGTGACGGATTCGATGTTCGTTATGGGAAAGTCGGCAATTGATGAACTCAGACGTGATGGGTTCACATTCACTTGGCGGATTGAAAACTTCAGCTCGTTTGGGAGAAAAACTGGCGAATACATCCAAAGTCCTACGTTTTTAGTTGAAAAGCTAGACAAAACTGAATGGTATTTGCGTTTGTACCCAAGAGGTGATGTTGATCATAATTATACAGCTTGCTACCTTTACAGGAAAAAGAATGACGAGGGACCATCAAAAATTGTCATAGGCTATAAAATATCTTTTATAACTGTAGATGGAACTCCTAACTTATCAGGCCAGGTTGAAAAGCTTACATTTGCGAAGAACAAAGGTTTTGGCAATACTAAATTTATAAAACGCGACGAAATTTTAAAGAAGAAAAAGGCTTTCCTCCCCAAAGACACCTTAACTGTGCGATGTCATATGTGGAAATGCTTTTTTGAGAAATCAGTTGCAAAAGAATGTTTTGCTTCAACAAGGATAGATGTCGAACGATGCAACTTAACATGGTCTGTGAAAAATTTTAGCGCCTGTGAATCGGGGGTAAAGCAAGAGGTTCCTTTTGTACCTGCGTCAACCAAAGTACCGCCTTTAGACATTAAATGGTTTATAAATAAGGAAGATGGTACAATCAATATTGAGATTATACTCCGCGGAAAAAAAGTTTCAGTGACAACGTATGTAATCTGTAACATATGTATCCTCGATTCTAAAAGCAATCGTCAAGTTTTAGTTCAAAATGATCATTTTTTCGAGCCTTATAAAGATGAACAGATTTGGAGCTTGCCGCCGTTGATTGAAAAAGAGGAATTGCTTTTAAACCGAGATCAGTACTTGACAGATGATTCTTTATCTTTGACTTGCGAGTTGGCTATATCACTTGGTGAAGAATCGTCCACAATCGAAGAGTCGAATTTCAAACCTTTCCCAGAAAACGATTCCAAACAGAATAAGAATATGGCAAACAGATTAAAAAGTGATTTGTTGTCCCTTTACACAAACAAGAAATATTGTGATGTAACTCTTCAAAGTTCAAGTAAATCCTTCCATGCCCATAAAGCAATTTTGTCTGCCAGATCCTTAGTATTGTCTACTATGCTAGAAGATGAAAAAGTTGATGAAACTAGAAATATTTTAAATATACCTGATATAGATGAGAACACTTTAAATGATATGTTAATATACATGTATTCTGAGACATTAGATCATTTGAATTTAGAAAGTGCTATAAAATTGTACTGTGCTGCTGATAGGTACCAAGTACTCTCTCTGAAAGCCATCTGTACCGATTTTTTGAAATCTATTTTAACTCCATCAAGTGTTTGTCTCTTACTAGCACTTGCAGATGAACACAAAGACAATGATATGAAAAAGTATATTCAAGAATATATATGTAATAATGCAAGTGAAATTTTTCATTCGAAACTATGGAAGGAATTTATGGATAAGAAAGCCACTTTAGCAGGTGAAATTATGCATAGTGTCTTGAAGAAGAATTGAAAATTATCTTACCTGGAAGAAGGGATAATTTATCTAGATTAGGTAAATAACTTATTTACTAATTTTGTTTGTGACTAACTTCTGTTTTATTTGATTGCCCCACTTTCAAAATAGATACAAATTAACCATATCAGATAAACAAGTTACATTTCAACAAATTTTAATTTTATTTTAATGCATCTCTAGCCAAATCGATAATTTAACCAGGTTAAGTGAATAATTCACTAATTAAGTTTAATAACTAATTTTAGTATTCGGTGAATGCCTCACTGCAAATTCGATAAAAATTTAACGAGAATATTTGACCAATTTAATTATTTGACTAATTTTAGTTTTATTTGAATGCCTTACTTGTCTAAACAATTTATGCCTCAGTCGCAATATCGATAAAAGTTTAGTCAGGTTAAGTAAACAATTTAGCCTGTTCTATTTAGTTTGGAACTTATATTTAAATGCTTTACTTGCCAACTAGATTAACAGCATAAAAAAAAACAAATATAACTAAAAAAACTGAACAAATAAATACAATTTATTATTATTCAAGAGCTAAACTTTTTTTTCATTTAGTGCTGTTAATACTTACTGATCGAGAAATTTATTTTGAATTGGCAGTGTGTTCTGCGAAGACCTCCCTTAAAGGTATTTTTTTAAATTCTCGTCGACAATGAAGATTAAACTAAGGATTTCAAACTAAATTTAAAGCGACGGGGAAGAAACGCTATTGAAATCAGAAAAAATTCTATGGAGGAAAGCAACTGAACAGAAAATCAAAGCTTGTTTAATTGCTGCTTTAAACTTGAGGATGTTTTGAATAATCACCTTTCAGCTCCTCTGTTTTCTCCAAGGATTCTAAAAATATATATAATCAAAGTAGTCACCTGAATAAAATTCAAATTTACTCAAGTGCTTCAAAATTAAAATAAAATAATAAATCAGAATGGGAATTGAGGTGGTAGGATAAGTCTTATTTAGTGTTCTCTTTTGAGTCTGTAATTTTAATTTTGGCAATACAAACTACGTTGGCTTCAAAACGAATTTTAAATACAACTTATGCGTGAAATCTAATGCAACATATTAGTTTATATCAAAATATTCCTTTGTTTTTCTTGCGATTGAAATAAGTTTCATTTCTTTTTATTTGTTTTTTTCCCTTACTACACATTAAGATCATGGATTAGGGAAATATTTCTGTTTTGAATACGGGTTAAAAGTGTCATAATTAAGGCCCGGATTTTGATGACACTTGCATTTTTTTGCATGTTTGGACATTTTTTGTCCTTTAGAGCATTTTTTTTAGATTTATAGGGCATTTTTCTTTAAATTTTGGGGCATATTTTGCATTTTAAAGCATTTTTTAAATTTTTTGTTAATTTTTTCCAATTTTTATTATTTTTTATCATTTTTCATTATTACACTGGCTTCCAAACAATGAAGAAAATCTCTAGGATATTAACAGGTGAAGCAAAATCTTTTCAAATTGAAGAAGAATTGTCAGTAAGTGAGACCGTCTTTTTCAAGTACGCACCAATAACATGAGTAGACGTTGAAAGAAGCTTCTTCAGGTATAAAAATTAACTTTCAGACAAGAAACGCTCGTTTACATTTCAAAATATAAAAAAAAAATTAATAATCCAATGTAATTCTGATATTTAGTAATATTATGAGATGGAAGTTGTTATATTCATTAAAGTTTCTATACAAAATGTAAATGTTTTGGAGTCAATATATTTTCCTTTTTTTGTTACTTTAGGATATAAAACATATTTTTCAAACTTTAATGAACGTAGAACAAGTATTGCATTGCTTTACATTTTTTGAAATGACTCATAATAATTTTAAAGAGTAACAAATTGTTTTAGTTTAATATTTTTACTTTATTTAAGTCATGTCATAAGGCGTTTTTAGCGCAATTTTCGCATTTTAAGGGCATTTTTTGCATTTTTAAGGGCATTTTTGCACTTTTAAAGGGCATTTTTTGCACTTATAAAGGGCATTTTTTGCACTTTTTAAGGGCATTAATTGAGATTTTTTAGGTCATCAAAAACCGGGCTCTAGTCATAATTATTATTTATAATCGCTGTTTATCTTAATAATAATCTGATTGATTAGGAAAATAACCGGTATTTTCTACACTCTTTTTATTTTTTCAAGAATAATCCTCGTATGTAGTTCTCTGTATCCCTTACAATATTTTATTTTAGAATAAAGTGCCACTGTTCGATTTACGTCATTTGCCCAATATTCCTTATGATGATATTTTAAGGTTGATTTCCACATTCCGGTATTAATTATTTTGATGTTTTTTTAAGGTTGAGTTAGTTCTATTGCCCGGTATGTACTTGCCCGACGTTTGATGTTTTAAAGAAAGCAATGTTCGCCTTATAAGTCAATTATGGTAATATAACGGATGGTAATATAATGGATGGTAATATAATGGATGGTAATATAAATGAATAATGGTTGCGATTCTAAAAAAGGAGACATTAGAGAGAGAACTGGTCGCACAGAAACTGCAAATTTTGATTGCACTTCAAAAATAAATAAATAAATAAATTAAAAATAATCTTCAAATGACGAAAACTGAAAGTGTAAATAATCTAAAAAATTCGTTTCAGTGAGATAGCCACTTCTTTATATGGAAAATAAATCGAATATTATTTAACGTTTACTTAAAACTTTCGCTATACTTTGCTGCCGAGGAACTTTATACATTTAATTAGCTAATAATTGAGAAAGCAAGTTATGAACTGTTGCAATCACTATTTTCAACAATACTAATGAATATTGTTCAAAAGAATTTTAATAGTGAACCATCTTTTGAACTCTATGCTGGGGTTCGATTGTATAAATATCCTACAATCTACGAAAATTGGTAAAAATTAAAGTTTATAATTTTCTTATGTAACAATGAAAATAGATAAATTTAATTGACTTTTTTAAAAAAAAATTTTCTTTACTGTATATAAGAGTTTACTTAATTCAAAACTATACTAGTAAAACTTTCCTTTTCTTTCATTATTTAAAGCATAAGGATATGATCAGGTTTAGGAAAATGAAAAACAACTCTCAAAATCATTTTCTTAGATTTTAATATTTTCAAATCTATCGATAGTTAGAAATTTAAATCATGATTTCTTTTTAATGTAGCTTAATAGGATTTAAAATTCAAACAAATATTAAAATAAAATATTTGAAGGGTTGATGAAAAGAATAAATTTGTTTTAACTGTAATTAATAAATACTTATACCTACACAAATGGAAGTAATCTTTTACAAACATATTAAAGTTTTTAACTTTTGCAGCAAAACTGATCAATGAAATTTAAATTTTAAAAAAAAGAAACCTAACTTTTAAGGATCACTTTTTAAGTTTTTAACGATATCTTCCTTTAAAGTTTATTGTCACTTCCGGGTTTTAATAACGATTTTTCTTTTGACCTCCCGGAATCTTAAGAATTTTAATAATTATTTCACTGCAATTATTTGACCTTTTTTTTGTACAATTTGTTTAAAATAAGACTCAAAACAGAATGTTTAAAAGTATGGTTGTTCAAATAAGTATTTCCGATAATTTTAAATTGATAAAATGCTTATAGTATTAAAAAAATAATGAAATATTTTTTCTACCTAGTATTTTAAAAATATTTATTTTCAATAAACAAATTATGTTTTCTTTTTTTCTCCTACCACGTTTTGCAATCTTCAATTTTTAATTAAGAATATTTTTGATCATAAATTTTTTTTGAAAATATTTTATGATCAAAGAAAATTATTTTTTTTTCAAATAGTTTCTTTTTCGATTTAAAGGAAATTTTTTTTACAATTAAAAAATTAAAAATAAATTATTGATGTTTCTCAAAGTTACAAATATTGAAATTTTTTTTTTAATTTCTGCATTATTTTATAGTGCAGTTTTTTTCCTTGTAGAATGCGCTTATTTTATTGTTTACAAAAACATTAACAACTAATAAACTGCACTTACTTAATTATAAATATACTAACTCTTTCATAAATAATTCAATTTTTATTATTTTACTATTTATTTAACAATAGTAATTTAATGATAGCGTCAAATTTAATTTTTTTAAAAAATTCTTTGGTATACATGATATTTTGACTGGTTATTTAAATAAAAATTTAATATAAAAATTTGAAAAGATATTTTGAACATATAATGTAATAAATATTGAAATTGTTATTATATTCAATATTATTACAATTATTAAACATTCAAACTTAGATTAAATAAAACTATTAAATAATTTGATTTAGTTAATGATCTAAATGTATGATTGAATTAATTTATTTAAAGAAAAGTTTGAATACTGAATATAGATTTAAATTAATAAAAAAGTATTCCATTTGCTCTTATGATTCTTTACAAATTACACAAGCCTATGAGCAAAAATTGAACTATGAGCAAATTACACAAGCCTATGAGCAAAAATTTAATGTTTAGCAAATTACACAAGCCTATTGTTTAAAAAACAATAGCTGATTATTATTTTACTATTTATTTAACAATAGTTATGTAAAGATAGCATTAGATAGCATAGATAATTTCTTTTAAATTCTTTGGTATACATGAAATTTCGACTCGTAATATTAATAAAAAATTAAAATAAAAATTTGAAAAAATATTTTGAACATATAATATAACAATTATTTAAATTATTATTACATGATACTTAGAATGATTAGATATTATTACATGATGAACTTAGATAGAGTAAAATTATAATATAATTTAATTTAGTTAATGAACTAAATGTATGATTGAATTAATTTATTTAAAGAAAAGTTTGACTACTGAATATAGATTTAAATTAATAAAAAAGTATTGCGTTTGCTCTTATGATTTTCTACAAATTACACAAGTCTATGAGCAAAAATTGGTTAAAATCCAATAGCTGATTCTGAAACATTTACAGAAAAAAAGAAATTTTTTTTATCACGTACCATTTTTTCTCAAATTGAACTTTTTGTATTCCATATCCGCCACATTTTATTGTAAAGTAAGAGCTAAGTATGTATTTAGTGTCAAATAATCACCTTTACTGGCTTAAACTAGAGATACAAAATACTCTGAGATGCAAAGAAATAAAAACAAAATTTTAAGTAATAACGCGCGTATAAAATTTCTTTTGGTATTGTTTGGAAGGATTATAGTTCGAAAATGTTCTTATTCACAATAAGAAATATAAATGTCATTATCTAAACAAATGAGGTATTGTTTCCAAAGTATTTTATTTCACTGAATTGAATAAAAGTAATCCTAAGTCAGTAGAACTAATAATTTAAATATTATTAATGTGAATTCGATCCATTTGCGTGCCTGACATTGCCATCTAAAAAAGTGAGGCATTTTTTTTTTCTAGTGTATTATTTTACGCTGTCCAAGGAAAGTAAAATTAAAGCGATAGATTAAATTATTTTAGAAGAAAAAGGGCTTTATGTATTAAAATTATAACTTCTAATTAATACACGTCTACTAAAAAAATAAATAAATAAATAAATCTTATAACTTTGAAAAAGGCGCGGCAGAGGATTGAGCATTCGCCTCATAATGAGGTGCCCCAGGTGCGAATCTCAGCGGTGGCTGGTTGATGCGAATTCTGCTCCCGGCTTGCACCGAGCACAGTGCTGACATAAAAAATATCTTCAGTGTTAGACGGATCATAGGTTAGAATCACCTTGCCAACGAGCTAACTGTGGGGGGTTTTCATGGTTTTCTTCTCAATGTAACACAAATGTGGGTTTGTTCTATCAAAAAGTTCCAAACGAAGGAACTTAGCTCATCATAAACTCAAAGTTGGGTCGACTGTTCAACGACGGTAATAAAATTATTCCCTTGCCATGGGGGCTAACCATGGGCCTTTTTAGCCATATTTAAATGAAAAAAAAAATTAAAAAAAAGCAATAAAAGTAATTTCTTGGATTTTTCATGGCAAAAAATGTTCAATTCACTTAAATCTTAGATAAGGCGATCTAAGCAAACAATAAAATTAACATTAAGGGTCTAAATTTTCAACCATTCCCCTACTTAAACTAGTGGGACTATATTTTATAGATTATGATTACCATCCTCTACATTTTAAGAGTCAAAAATCATCGGGAAAAAAAGTATTATTGTAAAAAGGACATTTTTTTGCGTGTAATTTCGTAACTTAATTAAAAGTTAGCACTAAATACTAAACAAATTTGAGAATAATTCTTTGAACCAATAAGATCGGCACTAACTATGTGAAAATCTGATCATTAGAGCAAAAGTCATTTAGGGTGATATATATAATTTTTACCTCTGTGCAATTTTGGAATAAAAGAACATCTAAATTTTTTTAATACACTGCCATAGTTCAGTAATGTGTTCAGTGAGGGGAAAATTGTTTATTTATTTATTTTTGTGTCTGAGTATGACAATAATATTGTGTAATCAAGTATAATTAGGTTTCATTTACATGATAATATAGTTCAAATTGCGCCATATTAAAGTTACAGCAAATTTAAACGTTCTTGTGGTTCAACACAATCCAAAATTTTTAACAGCGCAGAATAAACTTTAGACAAAGATTTAGTGTAGAAAAAGGAAGATTAATTTTTTGAAATGAACTTACCCAAAAAATGAAACCAAAGATAAAAATGAAGTCCATAAGTGTATAATTGGCTCACTAAGAAAAAAATAAATAAAGAATGATCAAAAGTACCAGAATGGGGGAAAATCTACCGTGTTTCTTGTTATATAAGAACACCAAAAACATCGGTAATTTTTGCATTGGTATCTAAGCGCCTTGATAATAATTTTAGAATGTGATAAAATTTAGTAAATTTTGGTAATTTAAGCATGACACCTTAGAGCCATAAAAACCATTTATTAAGCTAAATTTACAATTTACTTTTAAGTTTTCTACGTTTTACCAAAAGTGTGTGATAAGAACTATAACTTTGAAGACCAGAATTTTCGGTAAACCGTTACCATATAAACAGAAAAAAAAAAAAAATATATAATAAATAAATGATTTAAATACCGTATATTTTGACTTTTAAATTCAGAATTATGATTTTCTTTTTTTAACAGAAATATCAATACCATGCAGTACGGTAATTTTACTAGAATTTTTTTCTTCGTGTCTACGAAGTCTGTACCGGTTATAATACTTTGATAATTCAGCTTTTAATTCAAGAGTTAAGTTATGAAATAAACTATGAAAATTATTAATCAATTGAATCATGACGTAAAAAGTGTGAATGGTTATAATGATCTTTCTTATTCTTATCTGCTCTTCTGAATGTTAACATTCATTTTTTTTTTCAGGGTTATTAATTCAAGACTCCAGTTACAATTTCTTTGGTCGCACTTGAGCACACCCTGTCATTTCAAACATTCTGTGAAATGAGGAATGAAGAAAAGTCATCAAAAATCAGACTTCAGCTACCAAGCCATCAAAAGTCACGAACGATAATTATATAGGGATTATTTCATCTTCCAGTTTAAATTCAAGAAGGAAAAATTGATTGGCGAAAACTTTTTAAAAATTCTTTTGGCCTTCATTAACAATCAGTTTTTTTTTTTTCCTTCGTGAATTTAGTTTTGAGCGATTCTTTGAAACTTAAATCTTAATTAACGAACTGGCAATTGAGTTAAAGATAATATGACATTAATAAATTTTCTCGTGCTTTTCGAAATAAAAAATTATATTTAATGAATAAAATAACGACGATACGTTTATTAGAAAATCAAAAAAAGCTCTTTATATTATTCTTCATTAAATGCAAGAATAATGTTCTTTGTATGTACTATACATTTATTAGAATTAGATTGTGTAGTAAAAAAGAATTGTTCTCAAAAATACAGAATTAATTTATTTTTTACAATTTTCGATACGTGACATTTAATATACAAAATGAAGATTTTTACTTTAAGAACCTATACAATTTTTTTGCTGTTGTTACATTTTTGCATTTTATGAAGTAGAGTGTACTTATTCATATAAATTAAATGTCATAAAATAAAAATGTTTTTTAGCACAGAAATTGTTTTCTATTGTTATAATTAATAAGTTTTGAATAACTATTTACGTTCAATTAATAAAATAATGAACGCAACTTAAATGTAGAATGGGCAAATGCTAATAAACTTCTGAAAAAAGAAATAATTATATTTTATAGAAATAATATTATATTAAAGAATTAAATTAATAGAATTCTAATGCAAGTTCACAAATAGAACGGCAGCAATCAGTGAGCGGAAGGAGGGGGGAAGCACAGTTGGATCACCCTGCAAAGCGATCAGTGTCTCGTTAAACTGTTCGACTTCGCCTGCAGGTCGTCGGGCTATACCAATGTGGGGAAGCCATCTTTTTAGCTGAAGATCAAAATTGTAAAGGCATGTCCTCTCGGGGATGTTACCCAGGTGGTCGCCAAAATAGCTCTAATGCGACGTAAATAAAGTAAATTTACTATTCAAAAATAGAACATTAATTTATCATTATTTATTTTAATAAACATCATTAACTTACTTTAGAAACAAATAATTAATTCTAAATTAGTGTTAAAATCTAATTAAATAATTAATATATATTTAATTAACAAAATAATAAATATAATATCCTAAAGAAACGCGAAAGAATACAAATTTTTTATATTTTTGAAATGGCAAACTCAGCATAAAATAAATTAGATTATAGAAACATGTTATTGTCAATGATCGAAATCACTCTTTATGGTTAATTAAAATTTATGGATTAATTTAAAATCTGAAATATTGATTTTGTGGAATTATAATTGTTACTAATTTCTGATGTTTATAGAAAAATGAAAGGAAGAGAGAAAAAGAATTTTAATATATGTTACTTTATTTACTATTCAAGAAAAAGTGTAAATCGTTCAAAATTAAATAGCAAGCGGTTAACAACGCAAAATTACACTAAATTTGCTCAATTAGAATCGTTTGCAACATCGAATACAACTTGTTAAAAAAGTTTATTGTCCTCAGCAAAATGTTATTCCTACATTTTTAATTAGACCAGAGCAGCTAATCTGAACTTCTATTGTTGGTTTATCATGTACTAAATGAATTAAAAAGAAAAACAAGGAACTCACTTGCAAACGTCTGTAGAATGAAGAATTTCTTTTATATTCAGTGTGCATTTGTAAGCTGATATTTTCATTCTATCTATTTATAGAAAAACAGACATATGCAGACTTATACGCTCATCGCAAAGCACGGCTAATAAATTCTTATCGGTTGACGAACAGATAGCACATTTTTAAGGACATCTCAAAGATACGTATGTATGTATGTAGTTAATTTACGTCGCACTAGAGCTGCACAATGGGCTATTGGCGACGGTCTGGGAAACATCCCTGAGGATGATCCGAAGACATGCCATCACAATTTTGATCCTCTGCAGAGGGGATGGCACCCCTGCTTCGGTAGCCCAACGACCTGCACGCGAAGTCGAGCACTTTACGGTAGAACAGTTTAACGAGGACCAATACCGCACACCCTCGGTCCCTACGCAGACTGATCCAAGTGGTCACCCACCCGCCTACTGACCGCAGCCAGTGATGCTTGACTTCGGTGATTTGCTGGGAACCGTGTCTTAACGATCAGTCCACTGCGGGACTCTCAAAGATACATCTAAGTGTTAAGGTTACAAACTGAAGTCGTAGAGATAGGCTCTAAAAAGGCCTAACAATCAAGGCTGAAGTAGATCAGTTAACAAACCGAATAAAAAGCATTCTCGCAGTAGTCCGCTTTGGTCTAGGGGGACATGGAGGATAAGGGCTCACTATTTCTTGATCAACGGCATGATTGTGATAAATGGTTAGCATTGCGCTTAGGCCGCCTTTACTTCCCAGGCAAGCTTTGTACCAATCGATCGGTAGCCGAGTGGGCTTCAAGCCATTATTTGGGTTCGAAATCCAGTTCTTTACAAGGACATTGCAGCACAATAAACCGAAAAATATCAATTATTAGTCTTTGAAAAAAGAGAGATAAATGAACTTGCTAAAACGTACTTTAAGACATGGGTGGAGATGAACATGCTGTTAGATCATTTTTATTTAAATTTTCTTGATCGACAGTTACTCTACATGGCAGTTTACGAAACATGTAAAATAGCACAAAGATATCGCAAAGTAAAAAAGGCGTTATTACGGAAATTCTAGAAGATATTTTTGTCTTAATTACATCCCTACAATCATCATATTCTGAAAGATAATTTAGTGATATAAAGTTACTTGTTTTTAGATTTATGTAATCATATAGATTTGCAGGCTTGTGAGCACAACCCTCAAGAACCACTATCAAACTATCACAAACTATAAACACATATCACAGATTAGAGAAGCGCAGCAGAAAAGTGCATCCTAGGTGAACGGAGGGATTCGAACCCGCAACTTTCCTGTTTTAAAACGCTTGGTGCAGGAATACTCCTTGGTCACATATTTTTAGATTTATGCCAAATAATACTGATTACATTCAACACTTATATTTAGAATAGGAACTTGTAAAATATTACGTTTAATTTAATAATGTAAAGCCATCAGCTAGAGCAATAAACAAAAAAAAAGGGGGGGGATTTTCAGCTTCATTGTGCTTGGCTTCGAAAGGAATTTTGTGTATGACACTGTAGTGTTGATTAGAACTGTGGAGTCGTTTGTTGAAATTTTGTAATCCAATTCTGAACTTTCCTTGACTCTATATTCAATTTTAATTTCTATCAAATACTAGGAAAGTACAAGTTATTATATCTTTTTCTGTAATGTAACTTTAAACTATTGACTGATAATTTGATTATTATTCCATTACCAAAAACCCTCCATCTTTAGCTTTCATCTCCTCTGTTAATAATTTAATAGCAAAGCAGATTTATGTAAGCTTTTTTCCCTAGCTATATGCAATGCAAATCTGGTGTTATAAAGAGTTTTAGAGTCAGTAACAAATTTGAGAAAGCTCAATTTTTGTTAAGTCTTGAATTCGAAGATGACAAAGCATAAATTACAATAATTAAGAAGGAAAAAAATAATTTCGATAATTTTGTAAGAAATAGAATATTGATAGTAACTTATAAGATTTAGATAGTTTCAGTTAATTTTCCAGATGTTATGTTCATTTTATATTAATTATATTTTACAGTGTGTTGAAAGATTATCTAATAAAATTTTTAAAGAAAGCAGATGAAAAGTAGGTGGTTTTCAAAGAGCAGTAACGTCAAATAAATCACAGATTTTTCATCAACTTTCTTTAAAAATTTCATAAGAAACTCTTGAAACATACTTCACTATAAAATGAATATAACATCTAGAAAATTAACAAAGAGAATATCAATTCGAATCTTAGAAATTATATCATGTTCTCCATAATCTTAGAAATTATATCATGTTCTCCATAAGCGTTTTTAGAAGGGCGGCCTGCTAAGTCTGTCCTTTGATCCCTATAAATGCACCCTCTGTGTAATACTAAGCCACCATCCTTTAAAAACACTGACTTTTAATTCATATTCCATTTTTTAAAAAAATTCACTGTTTAAATAATAATTACACACTGGTAAAATTTTCTTGTGTTTATTGATATAATTCTGATTACTATCACAAATATTTATCTTGTTAGGATAATCCTCAATTTGTTTATTTGTATAAGAGGGTAATTTAAAATTTGCTGAGAATCAAATTCAGTTATTACACAATTTGATAAATTTTTACGGTGTTAAATGAGTGCCCTTTTCTGCGAGGCAGAGCCCTACTTTTTTATTCTTAGGAAGAACTCTGGCTACGCCCAATATTTGATAGAATTTTTAGTGCAAAACTATAGAATTTTTTTTTTTAAATATTACTTTATTTAGAATTACCTGGTTAAGCATATTATTTTTAGCTTAGATTGATATACACACACAAATAAATAGATCAGGAGCTTGTATGGCTTAGGGCCATGGCGATAAATATCAGAAGCCACAATTCTTTTCATTTACCCACTAAATTACAGATTTGTTGACTTGTAAAAGAAATTTTGAAATTTGATAGGGGATCGATAACTAACAAATAACCACTAACGCTAGATATGTTTACAACGCAATAAAAATTGATATTTTGTTTTTTAAGTATCTATACTTCCTGTTGTGCTATAAGCATTCATAAAAGTATAGATTAAAAAAAATGAACATAAAATACCTTTTTCCATTCTATTCTTTTATAAGTAACACAAATATAAAACTCCCCCCCCCCCTATAGCAACACAAATACCTATTCTAAGAAATTCTCATTTTTCCCTAGCTCTTCAAAGCATTCAGGGGTAATTATTATTTCTTTATTTTTTAAGAAATAAAAAATTAGGTTTCATATTGAAATATATTTTAATTTGAATATTTTTTATTGCTGTGAATATATTGATTTGTTAAGTGATTTTAATAACAAAATCTTATTTCAGAGTTGGTTGGAAATAACTTATTGGGATTATTTAAGAAGCCATTTTGAAAATGTGCCATATATAAGCAAGACTTATCAGCCTGCACATAGTGATGAGATTTTCTTATTAAAATGTAAACATTAAGCAATTGAGTGTGGGAAATAAAAATATGGTGGTTGGTTCTCTGTACAACTGCATCTACATATACAGTTGTAAATTGAGAAATTAAATGTTATTAAAAATAATTTACTTTTCATTTTATCAAAACTTTACGCTGTGAAGGAATGAAAATATGAGGTCAACTATTTTCAAATACTTTTAATGTACAAATTTACAAGAAACTGCAGGCTTGCAGGTGTAATAATAAAAAATGGTTAGCTCACTTAGACAATTTATAGATGAGAGAAATATATAAAACTCATAGGTTTCAACAATTTATAACTAACAGTTAATATTACATACTGTATTTCAAAAACAAATCTCATTCACTGATAATAAGTTGGCCTATAAGGAGGTTCTGAAGGTCCTCTAGGAGGCATGTGTCCAACACTAGGATTTTGAGCTGGAGGAGGTGCAGCTATAGGTCTCGGAGGAAGAGCAGTCCGGGTTGGTGGTGGAGGCACACCACTTGGAGGCCACTGCTGCAAATACGAGGGAGTTTCTTCATATCCTCCAGATGCTGGTGGAAAACGCTGGGGAGGAGGCCCGGGATGAGGTACATGAGTAGGACCACGAGGAGGAGTATAAGTAGCAGGAGGTGGATGATGCACAACAGGAGGAGGTGTTGAGTATATTGGACCACCTGGTGGAGCATGTGGATGGTTAATTGGAGGCTGGTGATGAACCGGGGGAGGAGGTTGGCTGAAAGCCTGGGTAGTAATGGGTGGTGCTTGGGAATAGGTAGGAGCAGTACCTGGATGAGGATGCTGATAAGCATGTGGTGGATAAGTTGCTGGCGGGTGCTGTAATGGAGGTAAAGGATGAGTCGGTGTGACACCAGCAGAATATTGGGGTGCATGTGGCTGAGGATGAAGGTGAGAAGCTACTGACGGTACATGATTTGCTCCATCATCTTGAATGGGAACAGTTATCAAATTAGGTCTTGCACTACTGACAGGTATAGTACTGGCATAATTAGCAGGAGAATGAGGGTATTGACGAGACTGCCCAACTGGGCTTCCCAAAGGAATATTAGCATTTCTTGTGTGGTCTACAGGATCCCTGTGTTCTTGAGGATGTTGAATATGACCACCAACAATAACTGATTGGTGTGAAACATCAACTTGTAAATGAGCTCTTGGATCACGTGGATCCCTAGTCAAAGGAACATGACTAGCGCCGACAGTAGAAACAGGGGGAGGATGTGTAGTAGAGGAGGATGAAGTTGTTTTCAAATGTCGATGATTAACATGAGCCTAAAGATTGTAAGGAATAAGTAAATTTTAACTTTAGAGTTAGAGTTTTAAAACTTTTAACTTGAGAGTTCTATATATATCTAAATTAGAATTCATGCTTATTATGTAACTAAAGTACAAAAAAAAAGGAACTATTTAAAGTAATTAGATATTGATTAAATGTAACTTTTGTTACTATTAGATTCCTAAAGGATTATGAAAGGATCTGAATTTTTTCTTTTTCGAAGATTATTTCCTAGACACAAAAGTTCTTGATAAAAGATAGTTAATAAAAATAATATTTTAAAATTAAGTAAAAATAATGCTTTAATGGAATTTATACTTTAGATTTAAAAGTTAAAAAATTATCAACATTTGATACTCTACGGACACCCATAAAATAATAATAATTCATTATTTGTAACCATATTATTTAATATTTTATATATATATATATATATATATTAAAATAATAATATAGTATACTAAATAATATAGTAGTATAATAATAATATACTAAAATATTTTATATATTTAAAATATTTTAGAAACTAAATACAAATATTGTACTATGTAGTTTAAATGATTTAGTACTTACACATTAGTTCAAACAGCATATTAAAAAACTCAGAGTGCAAAATGTTAATAGCACAAAAAAAAAAAAAAAACTTAAAAGAGTTATATGATTACTTTTGAATTTAAATAACTATTTTTAATAATGAAAATATAAGCTGTATTTAATCAAACGTTAATAGTTAATAATTGACGATTAGAAGAAAAGGCAATTAAGTATTTCGTACTTGTAGATCTCTTTGACTGAGGTAAGTTCTCCCACAAGCACCGGGTACATGCCGAGAACCTCCATATGTACACATAAAAACAGTACCTAAAATACTCTGCTCAATTCTTTGAACATTCATATCACACCTGAAACAGTCAGAAACAATTAAATAAATAACCAAGAATATTAATAATGACATATATTTAGCAAAATACATATTGATAATACTTACTTTGGACAAACCTTATCTAGTTTTTTAGCACAATCAAAGCATAAAACATGTTTGCAAGGAATCTGAAAAAAAAAATTTTTTTTTAAAAGTTAATATTAAATTAATAAAAACTTTTTGTAAAATATAGATAAACAAAAGTATCACAAACAATTCCCATTTACTCTCTAAAATATTTTTTTCATTAAAAATGTTAGCAATCATGTTAAGTTTAATTCTTTTAGGAATAATTAAGAAACTATAAAAATACTGAATTTGAAATAAAAAATAAATTAAAAATGAAATTTCTTTTTAAATGTCATAGAGAAGTCAAGCTGGATGGCATTAGTTTTTCTCTTATACAGTTAATAATACACAATTTAAATGTTTCGCTAAAAAGATTACTTAAACTTCCTATTATTTTTCAAATGATAAAGAATGAGCACTTCTGCAGTAACAATAACTTACCCCTAAAAATGTCGAAAATACGATTTTAGTTAAAATAAAAAGTTCAATTGATGGAGTCACAATTAGTAAAGTGTAAACTTCCATATATTGGATTATGGGAAAAAATGTAATTGGGGGGGGGGGGGAATCCATTTTAAGAGGGGGGAGGGGATTTATTGGACTTTATTTTTGCTTAAAGAAAAAAATAACCATTAAAGCTAAAAATAAAAAAATGAAATAAAATTAGTAAATTATAAAAAAAAGCTCTCAGACAACTATTTGTTAAAACATTCTCAAAATATTATTAGCTTGCAACTAGAATTATTGCATTTATATATATCAACTGTATTTGTAATATTAAACACTAAATGAAAAAAAGAGTGCCAATTTTAAATATCTTAATAACAAAAAGTCTGCATGTTTTAAAAGTTAAAAAAAAGAGAAAGGATTAATACTGATTGTTTAAGAATTATTACACAAAAGTTGTCACCATTTAAAAATGATTATTATAAAGAATTTTTACATGCATGAATCACAAATTTTTAAAAAATGTATCAGATAATTTCATTTTATATAATAAGAAAGAAATAGCTATTAAAATATGTTTTTTAAAATTAAACATTAAAAAGTAACAATTATATGAGTGATTCAACATCTTTAAAGGATGTTAATTGTTATATTTTCCCAATGTGTCATATCTGTTAATTTACTCTTTATTTTAACATGATTTTAATACAAATTTTGAGCCAATTATTATTTTTTTAATACTTAGTTAAACAAAGCTATCTTATCTCACGTGCTATTGCACATCAAAATTAGAAAGTTACTCTGGTTCATTCTGTATAATTTTGAAGTAATTTTTAGTAATGCTAATTATTTTTACGACATTCTAATTTCTAAAATAAATTGGAAATTTTATATTTATTACATCACCTCTATTAAAGAAATTTACAAATGCTCAAAAAAATATTTAATTTAAAATCTCTACTATGCAAGTTCAGTGATTTAAATCGATGTATAACTGCAATGGAAGATATAAAAATTGCGATTATAATTTAAATATAAAGCTAAAATATTTTGACAAAATTATACAGAATATGTTAAAAGTAATGAAGTAGGCACAACACTAAATTAGAATAAAAACTATACATTACCATCCGACCATAATTTAGAATAGGCAATGAGCATTTTTCACAGCAATGAATTAGGGGGTCTATAACTTTTTCCCCAATCAGATTTACCTACAAAACAATTATTAACATGAAGAAGCCATTTTTTTTCACAATTACAAATCTAAATAGTCCTAGAATTCAAAATTGCATACTTTGTGATCCCATCTTAATTTTTGGTTTTGGTGCAAAGGTTCCGGAAATGAACGATCCATGGGACTGAAAGCTGGAGTTTTATCAAGCTTAGAAATAACTTCATCAAGGTTTGTATCTGTAACTAAAATATATATATACATATTAGAATTGCTGCGTTTACAATTGTTTACAATACATACAATTTTTGCCAAATATTCTACAATTGTCTCTAAAATCATACGCATGGGGGACAAAATTGTCGCCTTGAAATATGTTTGGTTAAAAAATAATAACAAAAAATAGTTTAATTGCATCGAATTTTATGCATTTAAAAAAAAAAAAATTTACTAATTTTATTGTTCTACGTGTAGGTTAGATTTTAGTTTAGTTAGATCTCAAACAGAATAACTGAAAGTGTCTGGTACAGAAATTTTTATATGTTGGAATTTCAAAAAATTATGTTGGAATTTATTCTTAAAAGTGTAATATAAAAAGCCTAAACTAGAACTTTAAATTGATAAAATAAAAAATAATAAATAGTTAAAAAAAATTCTGGAATCACAGAAGTTTAACAGAGAATTCGCTCTAGAAATGATGTTATTTCTTTCATCTTTAGAAAGAACACCATAATTTTTAAAGAACAGGATAAAAACATTTTACATTTTAATAAAATATGATTATGAGAGGGGATTTATTACAAATTCAGATATTCGGAGCACTGTGAATTAAACCCCCCTCCCTTAACATAAAAAATTAATAATTTCGGCAACCTAAATACATGACTTTTCAGGTGCGCAGATACACTGCCAAGTATGTCAGCCATATAAAACATTTGGAGCACTAAATGAATATCTAGGTGGTTTTATTAGACAATTAAATTTTCATTACCCATATCAACCCTAATCATTATGAACAGTTCTTATTCAAATTCAACATTAACCTCTTCATTACCCCAGCTCACATATGTGGACCTCCGCTTCTTAGCATCTAAAAACATGCTATAACAAATTAAGGGGTGATTGCGAGCCCAAGTCAAAATTCCGGAAAATTTCTTGAGTAAAAAAAAAATTTAATCGGAAAATTTGAAAAAAAGTTTTTTTTTATTTTTCTCAATATTTTTAGTTTACTTAAAATATATTTAAAATTTTACACATACCTATACTATTTACACATACCTATGTCGACCTGGAGAAATAATTGAAATTACAAATATGCCTTTCTTTCTTGAGTTTATGATTATAATACGAGTAACTATTTACTGATAAAAAATTTATATTAATCTTGAATATAAGCTTATAAAGTATCTGACTCTCCCTTACAAATAAAATAAACTGTGTTTTTAAGTTCCACCTTTGAAAATTTGATTTTCGGAAACGTTTGTGATCAATGAGTTTTTGAAACGTCTGAACCTTCGATCTCCGGAAACTTCCGGATCACGATTAGCGAAAAATCCGGAAATCCAGATTTTTTCCGGAGCACAATCAGCCCTGCAAATTTATAGTATTACCATTACTGAAAAGAAAAATTTATGGATGTTTACACTTTCAGAGGATCCTAAGTCATGCAAAAAAAGTAAACTATTTGGGTAGAAGTCTAAATAAACAGGTTTTCGAAAAATGTCACAAAATCCATCTGCACAAAAAAGATAGTAATTTTAAATATTATATAATTTAGTTATTCTGGGAAGAATTTTTTCTCCTTGAGCTTAGTAGTTATGAGATAAGTAGGAAGTTTTTAAATTTATATTAATTTAATATTTAAGAATAATGCAGTTAAGAACATGCAGGTCCACAGTTGTATACCTTGATATCGTATAGCGAAATTTACAACAGAGTAGAAGTAAAGAGAAATCTCATACTATTATGAAATCTATGTAAGATATATCTATTTAGAGAGATTACAATGATTTAATAATATTTTTATGTGTATTTATATATGTATTAATTGTTTTATATTAAAGTACATACATACATTTAATAACTCTTAACTTTTTGTATATTTTTTTTCAATAAAATTAAAATCTTACCCACAAGAATTAATATTTTTTTATAATTTTAGATTTTTTTCAATAATTATTTTTACATAATTAAAACAGTTTTGAAACTGATTTTTAAAGCGGTATTGCAATGTGCTTAGAAATTTTTTAATTTTTTTAAAATTAATTTTTAAATTTATTTATCATTGTAATTAAATAGACCATAATATAACAATATGCATGTTCATTCCTACTTTAGGTGCGATATAGCATTTCAAATAATCATATTCTTTCACTTAATTTAGACCTGAGGTCCAAGTATGTGTACCAAAAATCATTAGAACACAGGTAGTATAATTCTTATTTTCTTCATATAATTAGCAATAGCAGTAAAACAGAAATTCGGAATAATAAAATATTTTTTTTTGCTTTATTCCTTTATACTTCAGTAGTAAAGAGGTTAAGTACATTTGAACATCGCCTAAAATAATTCCATGCTTCATTATAACTTCACCTTTATCAGCTTATTTTGAACGAAACTTGATAAAAGTAAAGTGATCTAATAATTAAATGAAATACTAAATTGGTGTTATATATAGTGTTTTCCCTAAAGGCTTTTAGAAGGGCGGTCTGCCCTGCTTGCCCTTTGATCTCGAGAAATGCGTCTTCTAAGTCCTTTTTTCTAAAAATAAGCCTCCATCCTATAAAAACGCTGCCTTTTTATTCATATTCCATTTTTAAAAAATTAATGCATTGTTTAAATAATAATTGCACACTGGTAAAATCATCTGGGGTTATAGGTTTAAGTCTGATTATTAGAATAGAAATCAATCTCAATTTTTGAAAGAAAATTTTAAAACTAAACATTTAATTTTCCAATTTCTGTATTTTTTAGAAAAATTGAAGAATAAAGTGTAATAGAAACCCTCTTAATTGCAGCGTCATAATAAAAAGGTCTGTAAAAGTGGAAGATTTTTGATTAAAAAAAAAAAAAGCTTGATAGAAACCATAAGAAAAAAAAAAGGTTCTAAATTTTTAAACGAAAGATTTAACGAAAAAAAATTCTTAATTTTAACTTTTTTACATTCTTGAAATTATAGAAAAAAGTTACAATAAAAGAGTAACGTTTATTAGAAAGGCTTTTTAAAAATTGCTGTCATAATAAAAACAATAATAAAAAATTTAAATAAAAATTAAAAGTAAAACATGAAAAAATTGTTACTAGCTCAGAATTATAACTTTAAAGTTGAGAATATCAGTTTTCTATGTTGACAGTTATCTATCTTACCGAGCAAGAAATAAAAGAGACAATAAAAGAATTAAGTCAATTAGAAAGGCTCCGCTAATATGTTTTGCTTTAGTTAAGACAGAAAAACAAGCATAAACAAAGCAACGAAAAATAAATCTATTGCTTCTTAAACTAAGTGTTGTAAACACAATGAAATGGACTTGCCTGAATAAAAGTTTAAAAAATTCAGCATTACAAAACTGATGGTTCAGTATAAAGTAATATAGATTCAATTCAAATTTCACTTTTCTATGTGCCTTTCAGAACATAAATTAGAAAGTTTTAGAACTTAAATATGTGTAAAAGCTATTTCTTATAATATTATATTAAAAAATATGGTTTTAGAATCTTTTTTAATAAATCTATAAAAATTTCCACACAGAAAAAACTTTGTTGAAAAATAATTTCCCAAATAATACTTTGCCAAATATTTGGTGAAAGTGAGGAAAATCGAATAGTAGACGAGTATTCGTTACATCCCTAAGATATTTATTATTTTTACACATTTTTCTTAACAAATTCTTTTAATTTTCAATTAGTAGATGCTCAATCTTAGATCTCAAAATGCAGAGGTTAGAAAACTGTTTTTGAAAGATGATGGGAGTACAACTAGGACTGGACGATACATCGAAAAATATCGATGTTATGCTATCACTGCCGTTCTGATGTTTGAATTGGCATATTTTTGGGATATCGAAAATTGCGATCTAATGAGATGAGTAGGTACCATGTTTATCAATGAATCTTCAACATCGATGTCTACACACACGATTATGAAGAGTAAATCGATGGATTGAAGCACATGCAAAGAGCACTTCTCTTCAATGTGACATTAATGGCCGCACGCTTGCGCAAAGGGAATTTTCCTTTGAGCAAGCACAGGCATTTTCCTTTGATAAGTGCACAGTGACAGTGTTTCGCTGATGATCTTTGCCTTTCCCCTAATGTGATTGACAGTGTTTTGGTAAATGTTTTTTTTTAAGTAAATACATGTTACACAAGCTCTAAAACATTAGTATAGTTATAATTATGACTAAATTGCTAAAAAAATCTTATATTAAAAAAATTGATTTTTTCAAACCTTGAATTTTTGAAATATTTACTATCTCTCCTATAATAATATCAAGGTTTCCTTATACATATAAAATATAAATAAATAAAATAAAAAATTAAATTGTAACTCAGCATTTTTAGCAGTAGCAACTAGGAGAAATATATATAAATCTTTTAAAATGAATTCAATCCTATTAAAAATAGTTGCAAGTGGGGGACGACCCCTGTAATATAAATGAAAATAAATAACATTTAGAAAGAGAGCATTTTAAAAAGAGAGTATCTGTAAACATAAAATACGCGGATATGTGGGAGTAATTATAAAATTATGTTAAAGAGAAGCAATCGGATTCATAGAAGCAGTTATTATATATATTATATACGACAATTTCAAATAAATAACTACTATTTATTTTAAAATATTGTGAACTCAAACTTACATGTTTTATCAGGAGACGTCTTCTCGCCGGGAGGATCAGTGTTTTCTTCATTGTCATCATTAGCTTTTTTTGTTGAAGTTCGCTTTGCTTTTCCTCCTCGACGACCTCTTCCTCGTCCTTTACCTTTCAGTTTCAATGAAATATTTTTACGCACTCCCTGTGTTTGAGCTGATCCAACATTTGTGTCCGAATATTCTAAATCATCAGCTACGATATAATGTAAACAATGATAAAGCACAGAGAAACAGTGGGCATTTTAAATAATAATAAATGAAAGACAAATAAATATTAAAAATGATAGAATGTTATTAAAATAATTTTTCATTCAGTTAATATTTTACTTATACTTACATATTTTACTTATTACAGTACATATTTTACTTATACTTACTTTCATCCGCCATCTTTCCCTTTAAAATATTTATATATTACAGTTGGCGGTTACGTATAAAATTTCAGATTTGAGTTTGCTGCAAACTAATTATTTGTGCGATTCACTTAGATACTTGAAATCACTAAAAATGTTTTTTTTTTGAAAAGAAAAAAGAGAAACTTTCCTACAGCGAATAAATTTTTTAAAAATCAAATTGCAGGTAAAGAATCATCACAAAATATAAATTCTTTCATGTTCGTTCCGTATTTACGATTTGCACGCGCTTTTCAGTTTTTGGTTTAAAACTCCAAAATAATATGTTTGTTCAACTCTTTCAGTTTTATCAGTTTTTTCCGTGCAAATAACGTTCGACTTAAAATTTCTTCTGCTGGTACCTAATAGTTGTTTACTTTTTTCTTCTTTTTTTAACATCATGAAATCATGGAAGTAAGTTTAAATAATTTGAATTTTCGTTTCATAATATTTTAAAAATAAAGGATTATATTTGTTTATAAGTTTTAAAAAACTGTCATATTATACTTTCTCTTGCATCACTCATTTTTCTCTTATTATAATGTACTGTATATTCTCGTATTTGATTATAATAATGAATAGCTTTTCAGCCTTTTTAAAAAACTGTCATATTATACTTTCTCTTGCATCACTCA
This sequence comes from Parasteatoda lunata, assembly GCA_949128135.1. NCBI lineage: Eukaryota > Metazoa > Arthropoda > Arachnida > Araneae > Theridiidae > Parasteatoda > Parasteatoda lunata. The sequence goes on from OX421979.1 coordinate 31,714,645, forward strand.
TTTTTCTCTTATTATAATGTATTGTATATTCTCGTATTTGATTATAATAATGAATAGCTTTTCAGCCTAATGATTAGTAACGGTTTTTATTTTGTGTCCTATTTTAATTTTTAAGTGCTTTCTTATAAATTGAATCAATATTTTAATTGTTGTTATGCTAGTGCTAATAAATAGAGACTAGCGAATTGATTAAAATCCGTTTCGTATGCAATTTTCAAGAATGAAGAGTCAAATAAATAAAAAAAATAAATCATATTCTACAAAAAAACAAAATTTCTGCTTCTTCAGGTAAAAGTTTACAATGTTTTGGGGTTGGGGGAGATTTCCGTATCGTGATCTGTGGTAGAATAATCGCCAAGTCTTGGAAACTTCCGGGCAGTGGCCTGCGAGAAACTAAAAAAAAACATCACAGAACGAAAGGTTTAACTCGTAGCCACCCCCGGGCAAACATCTACCTGTTTTTATTAAAAAAATTTGCAAGTTTAAAATCTTTTTAGCACCCTGGCGGTTGTAGTTGGCGCGACAGATCACTTTATTCAGTGACTCTGCTAGATTTTGGAATCTTTAGGTCTCAGTTTCCAAATTCCTTTTTTATAAAAACGAGTTACTCATTAAAACATGAATTCTCCAGCTTTTCATTCATGCATTAAAAATGTGCACATTTATTATTATTTTATTAATTGGGGGACAAAACAAAGAATTTGAATTCAAGTCAATATTTGAACAATCAAGCTTAAAACTTATCTAATGATTGTATCAAGGAAAAGTGCTAATATTTTAATACTTTGAATAATTATTATTTTATCGTACAGATATTAGTAACAAAAAATTTATATATGTACCTATATATATTTAAAATGTAGGAAATATCTTACCTAGATAGTTCTGCTGCCATTCTCATTTTTTTTTTCGCGTTACAGAATTACATTTCCCGAGGGCGTGTTTTATTTTTTTTTTGCATTCTACACTGTAACCCTTCAAAATTTCAAAGTGCTATTAAATTTTACAGTGTCTTTTTTTGAAGCATTTTTATACTTATCGTGTTTCATTCATTTACTCTATTGGTTGAAGATCAATGATAATGTGATATTCGCTTCCTTTAATACCAATTAAAAAATTCAGCATCCTTGCAGGTTAGTTTATAGGAAAAAAATCTGTAATCATGCATTTATTTAAGTTAAAATAATTTTAACATTTCATAATTTTAATCACATAACCCAACCTGATTTTCTTAAAAAAAAGTCTCATTTAATATGATAGTCATCAAGTAATAATATGATACTTTGCAGCTATGTTAAATAATTGCAAAATATATTTGGAAAGAAAATGGTTTGATTTGCTCAGGGAGTTACAAGTTGTTCCCTTAAGTTAATCCCCTTCTATGATTTTTTAAAAAAAGTTTTGTTAGTCTCTGCGCGTCATTGTTCGGAAGTTACAAAAATTCGAGAACTATTTTGGTGTAGGTATCGATTAAGGAAATCTTCCCAAATCTTAAGCAAATCTTGATTTGAACATAATCTACGCTAACTATTAAATATCTAATTATTATGCTAGTGATCATCTGATCACGTACAAATCAAAAATTAATAGTTATTCTCTCATTAACTGCCAAGGTGGCCAAAATAAATTCTTTCTTTCGTTGCATTTTAACAGATAAATGTAAGACTTTGTCCTGGGTTTGGAAATTAAAATCAATTATGTTTATAGTAGAAGCTGTCTTTTTACTTATTTAACAACATTTTTAACACTGATATTATTCTTAATACTGAAATTTGGGTTTCAGTGTTGTTGTGCTGCTAAAAACTGTTCCTATTTGGCCCCAAATATACTTGACCGATTATTAAAAATTTTTTTTTGCCGAATATTCGGTATTCAACCGAATCACAATTCATTATTAAATTCGACCAAATCGCATTCGTTGCCGAAAATACAAAGAAAAAATAACTGCGATTTACGATAAATCCGTACCAAAATACCGTATCAAAAGCTGATTATTTAAATGCGCAATTAGAAATTTGTGCGGCGTAATAACATCGTAGTTAAATAACGGGGTAGTCAAAATCACACGGAAAAGTATAGCAATAATTGGAAAAAAAATCACTTAAATTTATGCTTAACTCAGCACGAGTGAAGCGTGTCAAATGCGTGATTTAAAAATCGCATGTTGTAATAAAATAATCGGAATTTTTATGCTACGAAAAAATCGTTGAAAAAAAGAAAGAAAGAATTGCAACAAAATAAAAATAAAAAGTCACTGAGAAATACGATGAAATCGGCATAAATAAAGTATGCCAAAAAGTGATTATTTAAATTGGCCTTGTGAAGCTCATGTGTCGTAATAATTATCTTAATATAAGCTCGTGATTTTCGAAATCGCATTGAAAGGCAGAAATAACTGCTTAAATAATAATTTAGATTTGCAATAAAATCTGTTTAAAGAAACCGAGTTAAACATACATTTACTATAGAATCTGTATAAATTGAGCTCGCCAAAACGTAATGACTCAAAAGTGCGATTACAAATCTTCGAAATTTTTTTTATTATTTTTGAAATTTGTGTTTATTTTTTATTGTGTTTAAAAGCTCTTGCGGGCCGAACTTCAGGGGTCAGCGGGCCGCAGGTTGAGCACCCCTAATTTAAGTGCAAGCAAAAGACTCCAAATGCAACTCATTTTTGTTAAGAGGAAGAAATATATGCATACAAAATTCTTCCTTTTATACTTTTAGGTAAAAAAACTTTTGAAACAAAACTATGTCAATTTAAATTTTTTTTCATTTTTTAAATTAAAGTATTTAGTAAAACTTTGAACTTATTTAGTAATTTTTTTTGTATTTTTAGAGTAAATAGCTATAAAACTGAGAATTAAAAGGATTCATTTGACCATGACAAGGGCATTGTTTTTATCTAGTAAGTATTTATTTGTATAATACCTATACATATTTCTAAATCTTTATTTTAAAAAAAATTTGGGAGCGCTCAGTCTGATTGAGTGAAATGAATTATGTTAAAAAAAATTTCATATTAAATTCTTTTTAGGGCATTCTTCAAATAGAAGATAAAGAAGTAGTGTCCCAGCTTTAAAATAGACAATTTAGCTTTAATATTAAAAATGAAAATTGAAAAAGTTGGCAATTAAAAATTTTTTTTATTAGAGCTTATGATAAATGTTTAATAAATATTAATTTACTCTGAACATTTACTTTAAACATACTCAGTTTCGTACATTTTTGTGGCGTCAAGCATAAGGTAGCTTTTTTAATTATTGAATTACAATTTTATTGGACAGTTCTATGTTCATCTACATTTACCATGAGAAGATCATCAGCGATTTTTCTGTATCATAACATGTAAAAAGGGTTTCTGTTTAGATAGACAAATAGCATAAATCATTCATAGATATCTTTTTTTTTTACTAAACAATTTACTTATACTTTATAAACGCAAACCTTGAAACATTAGGCTTATTGTTACTTAGAATTTAATGTTATATAGATCATTTCTCATATCATTAAACTTACCTACTAAGCATGGTAATGTAATGGTTACAAATTGATATTAACGCTTTAAAATAATTTTTAAATCAAAATACTTTAAAACACAAAAATATGTTCTACATTTTTTTTGTTTTCTGCAAAATATTGATTGAATAGAAAATTTTGTCTTTTGAAATGATAAGAATTTGTGATAAAGTGGTTAAATTTATCATGCTTTCCTTGCATTCTTATTTTTTGTTGAGTCTTAGTCTTAATTTCTATGTAAATTTTGTAATGTAGTATAATAAATAATGAAAAAATTAAATTAATTATATCACTTGAATTTTTTCAGCTTCAATTTTTTTCTGTTCTGTGGCATTTTCATTAAACCATGCCTACAGAAATATAAATAGCAATGCAGATGATACCAGTTCTTCCTTGCAGATTCCACCAATGGTGAGTGCTACTTTTCACTATTGGCATGACATTTTGATAGATTTATATTGAATTGCCCATCACGTTTATATATATAAAAAAAAAATCAACAAAATAATGGATTCTCCAAGTTTTTCAGCCTTTCTGAATAATGTCTCAAATTTAAATGAAGATTTTTCTTTTGTTACTTCTACTCCTGTTGCAAAAAGGAGACTAAAAAGAACTTATGATGACTTAGAACAGCTTAATCCCTGCAATATAACTTGTGAGTTCATGGATGGTGGAGATTTTTCTGAATATCTGAAACCACTGGATGAATCAAGTGAAAAAGTGGAAGAAAATAAAGAGGTAGAACCCATCAATGTTATACAAAATAGTTCCTGTCAATTGTTTCCTGATGATTCAATGACACTTAAAGAAAAAGAGGATCTAAACATTTCAAATACATTTTTTCTTTCACAGTCTAAATTTCCAAAAAAGCAATCACAGACTTCTTTTCTCTCTAATTCTAGAAATTCCCCTACTGCTAGTGAAAGTATATCTTCTCGTATTATTCAGAAATTGAAACACAATGTTTCTTCTAGCCCTAAGTCACCATTTTCGAGACAATTAAAACGATCTAGTCTCTTATTTGCTTTAAATGAGGCTCAAAAGTTACATGAACAGCTTTCACAGACATCTGTTGGACCCTTTTTTGGTTTACCATCGAAAATGATATCTCTACTAAAAACTCACAAAGGTATTGAAGAATTGTATACTTGGCAAAATGAATGTTTGATGTTGCCAGCTGTAAAACAGAAAAGAAATCTTATTTATTCTTTACCTACTAGTGGAGGTAAAACTTTAGTCGCTGAAATTCTTATTATTAGAGAATTATTATGCTACTTCAAAGATGCTATTTTAGTTTTGCCTTATATATCACTAGTTCAAGAGAAAGTTCGAGGCTTAGCACCATTTGCAGTAGATTTAGATTTTGTGATTGAAGAATGTGCTGGTATTAAAGGGACTATTCCACCTCGAAAACGCCGAAAAAGACACACTTTGTATATTTGCACTATAGAGAAAGCTCATTCCCTTGTTAACTCAATGATTGAGGACAAGCGAATGGGGGAAATTGGTCTTGTAGTTGTTGATGAGCTTCATATGATTGGAGAGAAAGGTGGTCGAGGAGCTGTGCTCGAAAGTTTGTTAACTAAAGTTCTTTTCACATCTAAGACTACACAAATAATTGGAATGAGCGCTACACTGAGCAATATGTCCGATCTCCAATCTTTCCTCAATGCTGATATTTATGAAAAAGATTTTAGACCTATTGAATTGAAGGAATTTGTCAAAATTGGCAATGAACTGTATGAAATGGTTGACAAACGAGCTGAGGAATGGCGTCTGGCTCGTACATTAGATTTTGGATATTCAAAAGAAATGTTGTGCCGTGATCCAGCTATGGTAACTGGTTTAATCATGGAAGTTATACCAAAAAATTCCTGTTTAGTATTTTGCCCCACAAAAAAACATTGTGAAAATGTAGCTAGGACCATTTGTCAACTAATGCCGGATCGCATGACTGATCACAAAAAAGAAGAAAGGGAAGCTCTGATAAAAACATTGATTGAAGATGGCAATGGAAATATTTGTGATATCTTAAAACTATGTTTAAAATATGGGGTTGCTTATCATCACAGTGGACTAACAATGGATGAACGTAAATTAATTGAAGAATCTTATCTTAATGGGACACTTTGTTGTCTAACTTGCACTTCAACATTAGCTGCTGGTGTGAATTTACCTGCTAAAAGAGTTATTCTTCGAGCTCCATATGTGGGTTCTGAGTTTATCACTTATAGTCGGTATAAGCAAATGATAGGCAGAGCTGGAAGGGCAGGAATTGATAGTTCAGGTGAAAGTATTTTAATTATTAAACCTTGTGATAAGCTGAATGTTGGTAAACTTTTAACATCTGATATGGATTTGTGTCAAAGTAATTTCATTACTGAACCTCAACTTTTAGACATACTTCTATTGAGTTTAGTAGGTTTAAATATTGCCACAACTGTAAAAGAAGTTTATTCTTTTATGGGTCATACCTTAGCATCAATTCAAAACAAAAAAATTGGTTGTACCCCTAGTACAATTTTTGAAGAGAACATGCAAAACTTATGTGAGCATGGGCTGTTGCTATGTAAGGAGGATAATGCAGGGGAGAAAAAATTTTATATTACTGATTTGGGGAAAGCTTCTTTTCGTGGAGGTGTGGATGTTTCAACTATGGAAGAGTTTGTAAAGAGACTGCGTGGGGGATTAAATGGTTTGGCTTTGCATTCCCACTTGCATTTATTATATCTTGTGACACCTGCAGAATACTCATCATCAATATCCTTTGCCCCTGATATATTTTTTCAAAAGTATTCTAAATTAAGTGCTGAAGATATTGTTGCTGCTGATCAAATTGGCATAACAGAACGGATGGTTATGCTTATGGCTAGTGGACGATCATTAGGCAAAAAACAAACTGTTATGCATCATTTTTATATTACTTTAATCTTGTATGATTTGTGGAATCAAGAGACTATATGGTCAGTGTCCCAAAAATATCAGGTGCATCGTGGTGTTGTTCAAAATTTGCTCAACAGCACTACTGCCTTAGCTGGTACATTGAGTAATTTTTGTAAAGAGCTCAAAGAATTCTGGGCTTACCAACAATTGTTGCCAGATTTTGTTAAAATGTTATCTTACTGTGTCACAATGGAGTTGATACCTCTCATGGAACTTCCGGCTGTCAAGCGTGGACGAGCTAAGCAACTGTTTGTGGCTGGTTTTAAAACACTAGCAGATGTAGCTAGAGCTCATCCCAGAGACTTAGTTGACAAAGTGATGCACATGAGTTATAAAACTGCTAATCAAATTATTTCTGCTGCCAAAATGATTATTATGGAGAAAGCTGAAGCTTTGCAAGAAGAGGCTGAGAACCTAATGGAAGAGTTTGATAAAAACTTCTCATTGCTAACAGAAGTTAGTGAGGTGCCATAACACATATATTTTGTTATCTTTTGTTATTTTTTGAAAATCCATTTAATGAAACTTTGTTATCTGAGTTATAAGAGAATTGATATTTTTCTTGAAATCTTCTGCTATTAAGCATAAACAAGTTAAGGCTTTGTTGCATATTGTACCTAGAATTCATTCCAAAGATTTATGTGCTATGATTAAGGCCATCACTTTAGTAATTGGGAAGGAAATTGTATCTGCTTCCAAAATATTTTATTTATTATAAATATTTATTTTGAAGGAAAAAAAAGCTTAAACAGTAAAAGGCAATCTAACGAAAAATTCACTAAAGCTTACTAACATAACTTGACATACTAACAAAACTTTTAAGTTAACAAACAACAAAGAAAGCAGTGCTTTATTTTGTTTTATCCTTAAATGTTTTTAATTCTTTTGATAAAGTATTTTTCATAGAAAATTTTTTATGTTTCGAAATTTTCATTTTATTTTCAAAATTATTTGTTGATTAAGTTATTAATCTACAAAAATGTAGTTCTTTATTTCAAATCTTCTTTGCCAGTTCCTTACTTCACAATTAATGAAAAGTTTAGAATTGCAAACATAACTAAAAACTTGGGGAAACAATATTTTATTGGTTTTCGGAAAAAATTATTTTAAGCTTTAGGAAAGCTATAATTTTGAAAATAGAATGATACTTATTTTGAGTTAGAAAATGTTTGTTAGATCCATGTTGTTTGAGTTATGTGCATTAAATTTATGATTTCGAGGAAATATAATTGTTTATAGTTTTATTTTAATGTGACAAAAAAAAAAAGTAAAACTAAAAAAAACTTTATATTTGATATGAAATTTTAGTTATTCACTTTGGCTTCCTCTGCAGAAGTTCATTTTTAAAGATTAAATTGTGATCTTTATTTCAGTTTGCACTTTAAACATTCCTTTATTACTATAGCAATAGATAAAATTGCTCATTTTGTTGAATTATTGTATGGAAAGTCTCCATTTTTTTGCATGTAACAAAATTATTAAAAGGTTAAGATTTATATTTTTCATTTCCAATAATATATTTAATTTATTATAGAACATATTATTGTAAAATTAGATTTGTTTAATTCTTATTTGGTTCTGTGATTTCTTTTTATAATTGTGGTTTCTTATAAAAATAAAAGTAAGTCTATAAAAATAAAAGTCAATTTTAACAAAAATCTGTAATCATACATCTGCAGGAGGAATTTCATTTCTATTTCAAAATACTATGACTATAACGTAATTTTTTTTTACTCAAGTATATTTAATACAAATTAAAATAATGTAATAAAAACAATTTAATGTAAACAAATTATAACAATGAATATTAAAACTACTAAATTGAAAGTGCACTTAAGCAAAAATCTATAATCATACATATGAAGGATGAATTTTATTTCTATTTGAAAGTACTACTATGGCTAAAATAAAAAAAAAATTTTACTCAAATATATTTAATAAAAATTTAAAAAATGTAATAAAAAATATTTTATGTAAACAAATTATAACAATGAATATATCGGTATACAGGAGGGGGGAATGGAAAAGAAGAATTTTTCCTTAATATTTACTTTATTACAGAAAACATTTGTGACTAGAATTATTATCTGATGGTATGGGGCAGACTGAACTTTTTCACTTATCTGCCACAGATTATTGTCAACTGATATTTTTTTTTTTTTTAACTTGTTCTTTCACTTTTACATCTAGTAATATAGGACAATTTGATCCATGGGTTGTAACTTATGCATTCCTATACTACAGTAACAGATTATATTATGAATTATTTTTTAACGAAGAAAAAACAAGAAAATGTGTACCTAAAAAAAGAAATAAATTACTCAAATATAACTGATATATTAAATTGAATTTTAGACTGTTTAAATGAAAGGAATGGTTTACTCATTTTTCATTATCGAATGCATTTGTTACAAACTAGAATTTCAATTTCACAAATAATTTATTGACTGTATTGTTCTCTAATATTTGTCATTCATATAATTTTCTTTTTTTATGTTTGTTTACCTTTTATGTTTAAATATATCTAAATCAATATTGTTTTCATAAATTAAAAAATAAAAACGAATGATGAATATTATAAATTTTATTATTTATGTAGTTTTGCACCTCTTTTTTTAAAAAATCGGTATGTCGTGAAGAAGAATTGGTTTTACAGTGCCTTTGTAGAAATTGTTAAAACATCAAAAAAAAAAAAAAAAAAAGCAAATCTTCTGAAAAGTATGATATGAGATTTTTAAATAAAAAGAGTTTCATCCATCTTTGAAGTTTTTTTATAAAAAAAATATAGATAACATTTCATAACAATACAATAAATGAAGTTCTTTAAATTTAAATAAAAATTGAGAAATGTTAAAATCATTGTATATATATATATAACATACTCAGTTTAAATATCTGCATCTCTAAATAATGTGTAGTTAAAAGTTGAGACCCTTGGGTATTATTATAGGATATATATATATATATATTAAATTTTTCATTTAAATTGGATTTTTTTTATTTATTTTTAATATGTTTTAAGAACTTAAGGTCATAATTAGTTAAATTTTGCAAATATCATTATACAATATTTATTAATAATATTTTTGACACAGTTCTTATTCAGTAATTGCATTAAAAATCATTTCCGTAAATCGTGGAAATGCGTGATTTAAAATTATTACTTATGGAGGAGAAATATGTGTCATTATTAACTGTAGGAAAACAGGTTAAACTGAATAAATCACAAAATTTATTTCACATTTTTTTTTTTAAACCATTCAAGTAACAAAATAAATTACCCTCTCTTTTACCTTACTTGAACTGCACTTCGACAAATATTTTTATTTAGAATAACTTCATTCATTCATTTAAAAAAAATAAAGGTAATCTAAATTTAACTTTAAACAGTTTTTTTATACCCAAGAAAAATGTGAATCAGAAAGATTTTTACCTATATTAAAATAACTGCAGGGTTCGTAGTTTTCCTGATGGAAAATATTTTATCCTTATTTGTCCTGATATTCCTAATTATTGTGTGTCTAAAGAACATGTTTCAATGAATATGAATGCGTAATTTAAAAGAATCGACTTGAAAAAACAAATTTGTATTTTCGATTCATTACCATTTTATTTTAAGAAGTCATGTCGATAAGAATGCCGAAATTCGATAGTTTAAACTTGAGGACCATCCACATATCCTTGTCCACAGGATTCATTTTCAAACTTTTTCCGGAATTCCGTCATTTTATGAAAAAGTAAACTGAATCAACAATTTTAAATTAATAATTTTTTATGATGAAATAATCAATTCTGGGGTCGAACGCGTATTTATTATTTTCAACAAATGGAGTAACAAATCTTGTGGGATGGAATTTTGTACTTTCACAATTATTGATTCATCTCTTTCATCTGATTTTAAAAATGATCGATTCCAATCAGCAATACAGTAATCACATCATAGAAATTTTAAACGTTGAGTTCAGATATCATCCACTAAAATGCTAAGTGGCATATTTACTGTGTTTTAATTTGGGATTATTGAAACCCACCTTTAAAATTATTTGGTTTAGAAAGTCTTGAACTTGATTACCAAATTAGATAAATTTTGGAATGAGCTAATTTATTTAATATCGGTTCCTTTTTAAGGCGACAGTATTATAAATATTTATTATATATAATGAACTCAAATTATTATGAACTGTTCAGGGTTCCAATTATGAAAGTGTGTGAGGGAAGAAAAAAAACTTTCTATTTTAAGCTAAGTAATTCTGAAGAATTTAATAATAAAATATTTGTAAAAATTTTTGTGATAAAATTTACCTTTATGTACTTATAGATGAGCAAATTATATTTTTTTCCAGTTTCTCGTTTTTTTTTTATAACCGTTGTTGAACAGCCAACCCAATTTTTGGGTTTACGACTATTAATCTTCAACTACGTAGCCTTGTAACTTTGAACCCAATCCAGAAGGTAAAGGAACTGCTGGATTGGGAAAAATTTTGCTTTCGTGGAGGACTTATTGATAGAACTAACTCGCATTTGCGTTACATGGAGAGGAAGACTACGAGAACATCCCACGGTTAGCCTGACGCCAAGGGGACTATAACCCATGATCCGTCTACCACTGAGGATATTTCACGTCAGCACTGTGGTCGGTGCAAGCCTGATGCAGAATTCGTATCGACCAGCTATCGCTGGGATTGGAACCCAGTTCCACCTCATTGGAAGGTGAATGCTCTATGCCCTGTGCCATCGTGGCTCAAAAAATATATCTGTAGGTGGATGAAGCAAAATAGTATATACGCTTGTACCTACCTGGTTTCGAACCTGGGACCTGCTGCGTGTCAGGTGGATGTGATAATCACTACACCACTTCGTTTGTCTTTTTTAAAATAGTCTCTGTTGTATGTCTACTGCTAAATAAAAAAAAAATTTAAAAATTATTTTTTGCTTTGGCCCACTACAAAGCCAAGTTGGTAGGACTTTTATTACCATTTATCATCATGTTTTAAGGAAAAAAATTCGTATTCTATAACTACTTTCTAATATTTATAAAAGAGACTGCAATAAAATTTCCCTTTGTTCTTAAGTTGCATTCTAAAAACAACAAAATATTCTCTTTTTTTTAAAAATTTAGTTAAATTAAATAAACGAGTTAATTTGAATCACATTTACAGGAAATAGCACAAAAATCTATACATTTGGTTCTGACATTTTATATTTCCAAAATGAGTGGTAAAACCAAGAAGCAAAAGTTATGAGTAATACATTTTTATTTTTATTGTTCATTCACATGTGACCTCAAAAAAAAAATGAAGCGCTAAAACTGATATATTTTGTTTTCTTGTGTTAAGAATATTTTTTATAATTAGTAGGCCAGACTAGAAAGTAAAAAGTGTAAGGCATTGTCTTTTCTATTTATTTATTTTAATGTTTACTTCTTTTAATATTTGGGGTTCACTAGCTAAGTGGTAGCGTTTCATGCTAAAGTACCACACGACGAGTACGAGGCTTTATCCTCGCACCGGAATGTTATTGGGAGTTCAGTGTTTGGTTGACCATGTAAAGCTAAGCGCAGATGGCGCTAGGGGTTAAAATTCGTCGTAAGACTTCTAGGTTTCTACTTCCGACTGATTTTTACGTTTAAACTTGAAAAAAAAAAAAAAAAAACGCAATTTCGAATATTTTTATACTTATAGCATTTTGAATATAACGCTTTTTTTCAATCTAATTTTCAACGAAACTAATAAATTAATTCGGATGACTCCGCAACCTTGCTATGATGCTTTCCAAAAAATAACAAACGAAACTATTTTACACAAATATAGCTAGATACAATTACTAGCCTTATACTTTATTTATGCTGTAATATTAATTCTGTTAAATTTGTTTTAAGTTTACGACCTGTTAGAATTTATAAATTACAGAAAATTTTTATGAATGATAAAATTTCGCGTAAATTTAAAGAAAAATCCCAATAATAAAACTTAGAGTATTAAGCCTGTATACACATTGCCTCTTAAGCGTAAGATAAGCGTAGGGATAAAAAGAAAAGTTTCTAAATTTATTTAAAGTTTTCTAAATTTCTTCCGGTTTTGCCCTCTATGAGCTGTCGAGTAAGTAATTTAAGTTTTAATTTTACCTATTTTCTTCTAAACGTTGAGAAAAGAAACTTTTTCGAATGATAATGTGAAATACTTTCGAAACAATTTTTAGTAAACTTCATATAAGAGGCAAAAATAAATTAAACAAAAAGGAATTCTAAAGTTATGAAGTTAAGACAGAATTTGATTACCAGGCCAAGTTTCTACCTAAGGGCTATGAATTCTTATTAATGGATGGTGTTTTCAATATAAACGTAAACAACAACAATCTCATGCTCCTGACCTGCTCTACTTCCGGGGAGAAAGTATTCAGCTGCTTACTACAGCTTATTCTACGTGACTATATTTTCAAACATATAATTTTGTTTTTAATAAAAGAAATGAATTATCTCATTTCTAAACTCAGAACTGTGCTGTATTTCATTACATACTAATTATATTTAGTAATTGTTTTGAGTTTTAAATGAAAATTTGTTTTAATTATTTATAGATGAAGTGTTAAAAAAGGTGACATGGTCGCTAGATTTAGGAAGAACTCGCATTTTTTGGCTGTCCCGATTTGTCCTCTTTATGCTTGTTCATTTCTGTTTGTTCTTGTTGCAAGCCGTGCACCATCATACGTTACGTTAGTGTTAGCATATTGTTCGAGCAGCGATATCAAGTTCATTTTACAAATTATCATTTAGCTTTAAATTAGTATATTGTTGACAAGGTAATTGGTGTTTTATATCTATTTTTTTTTTTTTTTTTTTCAAATCACGATTTTTACGTCTTGAAATGACAGGTCTTCAAATGACGATTCTTATAACGATTTTTTTTAAACACAAATAATAAATTGGGTAACAATTACACGTTCTCAAGAAATACTACTCAAGACAGTCTCAAAACACAATGATCACGTTGTGAGCCAAATGGCTTCAAAATACACCGAAAACAGTAACCCGGAAGTAAAGGGAGTAAAGAGCTTGCAGTACTCATTAGTGTAGAAAACACCATCCATAGATTAGACCAGAATGGCAAAATTAAGCTGAACAGCGTCTCGGGAAAACTAAAAAAAACCTAGTAAAGTTTTTAAAAGCATATTAGAAAACTCACTGCTTTATATCTTTTTTATTTTATATTCTGAGTACAGAATATCCTGTCAGATAAACTGTAATAGAAATGTTTTCTTTTAAATTTTTTTTCCTTTAAAAGAGTGATGAGTTTTCGAATGTTTCTTTAGAATCTTAACTACCATTTTTTTAAAAATTTCCCTGGGATGCTGGTGAACTTAGACATGATACATTAAAGTATATATAAAAATTTTATGCTCCATGCTTCATTATGACGCTATTATTTAAAACTTGTATAGTTCTTCCCTTCAAAATAAAATTTTTTATGTTAACTATGAATGGTGTTTTCTATACTAGAGTGCACTGCAAGCTCTTGACTGTCTATACTTCCGGGTTACTGTTTTTTGTGTGCTTTGAAGCCATTTTGTTTACAACGTGATCATTGTGTTTTGAGACCCCCTTGAGTAGTATTTCTTGTATAGGTGTATTTGTTGCCTGATTTATTATGTGTGTTTAAAAAAAGAATCGTGATAAGAATCGCCATTTGAAAAAAAGAATCGTTATAAAGCACTTCTTATCAACAATATACCAACTTCGAAATTTAAACCTGAATGATAATTTGTAAAATGAACTTAATCTCGATACTCGAACAATATGATAACACTAAATGATTGTTCATGGCTTGCAAAAGAAAAAATAGCAATAAACAAGTAAAAAGAGGCCAAATGGGGACAGCCAAAAAAGCAAGTTCTTTCTAAATAATTTTTTTTAAAAATATACATATATAAATACCTAAAACAAATTTTCACTCCAAGCTTACCAGAATTACTAAATATCATTGATATCTTATGATACACAGCAGATTTGTGCTCAGAAATTATAACATTTATTTTTTAATCAGGATAAGCTGTAGTAAGCAGCAGTATACTTTCTAACCGGAAGTAGAGCAGGTCAAAAGTTCGAGGTTGTTGTTTTTTACATTCATATTAAAAACTCCGTCCATTAAAAAAAAAAAGATATGTCGCATTTATAAAAGTACTCGAAGATTTTTAACAAATTAAAACACATTGTTGTGGAATAATGCTAGAAATAACGGTACAAGTAGAACCTCCTTTATCAGATACCCAGCTTCACTAAATAAAAATTATTTTATGCGATTGCTAGTAGCTTTAATCGATTTTTTTAAAATAATTATTGTGATTCTTCCTAATTGTCATTAACGCTAATCCTGTGTGATTCTCAAATTATGGCGCGTGACTAAAAAAACGCGTTTAAAAGTTAGGCAAAGAGCGCTGTGCGAACTCATAAAACTGATTCATTTTCACTGTTAAACGTTTGCTTTCTCAATCTTTTTAGCCAGAAAAAAAGTTCAACCGATTTTATTACATTATGAGTTTCTGTCTGAGGAAAAAGTGTCGGTCCCTTATAGAGGTGTGGAAATAAACTTTTTTTTCCTTTCTAATATTGAACGAAAGTGAGACAAATATAAACGTTTTGGCATTAAGGCTGGTTAGCTGTTAACTTTACAATTTCATAAAATGACAAAAATCGCGCATTATCATTCCCATTTTTGAAAACGCAATTCACAATATTTTAAGCAATTTATAAATCTCTTCAGTATTGTGTGCTTCGCATTAGACGAATCGCTCACATTAATACGCGCTATAATAAAATTTATTCTATAATGGAATACTGTCGTGATATGAGATTCTTATATCGCTTAAATATGAATCGCAATATATGCGTGAAAACGAATATATTGCGAAACGAATATTGTGCTATTCTTTAATATAAATCATGTTGGGATATGGGAACTGTTAGTACAAAACTCTTTCTATTAAAAAAAAAAATGCGAGATTTTATTTTTGGGTAAGATGTGTTCATCATTCAAATGCAAATTATTTTTGTTTTTGAATAATACTTTTTTAAAATTAAAATCGTCTGCTGTTCCATTTTATACATCTTACATAAAAATGTTGTAGCTTTCACTAAAATACACTAAGAATTTTTTTTTTTTTTTTTTAATCTCATCGTATGTCATTTCCTAATTAAAACCAGAATGAGACAGGAGAAAAAAAAAAAAAAATGGCAGAATATTATTATGCTGTGTCGGGAATTCTCTAACGACGCCGTTTCTCCGACAGAAGACAATTAACATAAAAATACAATGAGAGAGAGGAAACTAACCGAAAACTTTCTCTTCTTATTCTTTTAAAAACCGTAAATACGCGAGCAAAAAGTTTTTTTGCAATGACGTTAAAAAGACGCCGTAAAGATCTTCAGTCAGGCGTTTGAAAGCCCAATTATAACTAAGCATTTATTAACTTTTTCTCTTGAAATTGCTGCATCAGAATTTCAAAAAGGCATGTAACTATAAGGAAAATGCCATAGCACTATCATTTTTTAGCAAATCGTTAAGTAGGGAAATAGATTGGGTGCGAAAAGTGCCTAAAGCTGGAATTAGTCTTCTTTTTTTTTATATTCTGAGAAATTTTTTGATGTTTTAATGCTTATTGTTCGAATTATTTAACGGCTTTTATTTCAAATGATGCAGCCTGGTACAAAAGAAAAAAGTAACGACCATGAAGTAATGATTCTGAAAATCTCCGAAGGATTTTGGCAATTATTTTAAAGTAGCCGTTTCGGATTTTTTGATGAGGGCAGTTCTTGAAGAAATTGTTGAATATTCGTTATTTTAAATGAGGCCTTTTACTTTTTCCTATTTGTTTTAACTTTGATTTTAATGCGTAAAAATTTGTAGTTATTGCCTGGTATTTTTGTGTCTTGTGCACGGATTTAGGGGCTTTTGGGATATCTTAGATGAAATTATAGTTGGGTTTTTGATTTTATTTCTTCGCAGTTTTTGAGTTTGGGGAAATGTTGGTTTTGTAATATCGGAATTTATTGCTTTAAAATTTTTATGTTTGTTTTTACGCTCGTTTTATGGGTTGTAGCAGTGGTAAATACTTAGAATTAAATGTTATTGAATCAAAAGTTATTGGTTCCGTAATGACAGATTTTAGAATGTTTGGCAAATGCAATAACACTTATGTGGTTAAAATACTAATTTGTGGTCCTGAAGCTGATTCGAAGCTCTTTTGAGAATAAAAATGATTTCTAAAAAACTAGATTTTTATGTTTGAAAAATCCAAATACAAAACGACCGTTTAAATACCACATATCTATGTTTTAAATTCATATACTTATTTTTAATGAAAGCTACTAATTAAGCTGAATTAGTATCTCATTAGACAGTTTTCTTGAGACGTTGATGACAAATTTTTTTTTATTTAAAATATCGCGTGCTGTGAAAACAATCTATATTATTTTTATTTGCACTGGAATTTATCATCTTTATTTTCACCAGTCAGTTGCATTTTATGTGGTATCAAATTTAATAGGCAGTTACTACACCACTTATTGTATTGTTTAAACTGGTGAGCATAGGCGCCGAGATGCGAGGTCACAGTGACGTCTCAAAGATTTTCACTGTTTGGTAAAATTTGTTTGGTTATTCGGTATATTTACAAAATTTCATACTCTTTCTCTTATTATTCTTTTTTTTTTTAAGAAACACAAATCAAAATTGTAAGTATTATATGTTTATTTAGCTTTTTAAACAGCGATGAAAAAAATACGCTTGAGTTAGGTACCCACTACCCTTTCGTGGATGTACCCATTTCACAATTTTGTCTTTAACAAATTTAATGCCCTCTTTATCAATGAAACGTCCATTTGTCAATCCCTCGTATGAGTGCTGTTATTTCCGAATATATACAAGCCAGTTTCATCCGAAATAGGAAGATAAAAACTAGCTCATAATAATAACTTCTTGTATCTATCATCCATCAAGGAAATTTGTGAACATAGTATGAACACGTTATGAATGTACAGTTGAAACAGCCCTTCATTTACTTCTATCCTAAAGCAAAATTCCAAGACAGAAATATTGAATGCCTTATAGAACTACGATGAACTACTAGAACTAATATAAATTTTGCTAAATCCTCCTGTCATTGAATTCCTTTACCGTAATCTAATACACGCGTGGCTCCCGGCAATTTCCTGCATTATTGCTGTGACCCACGGATTGCAAAAGGTTGAAGACCCTTAACTTAAACTTAAAACATAATCTTATTTGTTGATATTATACTGCACTAATCATACTTAATTTCTAAACTGACATCTTAAATTTCGTTAGCACCTCATCAATGATTATTAGATGTTGTTGTTGTCGGCCATTAAGGCAGAGAGAGTGAGATTGTTCTGGCCAAGAATTCGACTTCTGCCACACCCGTTTATAGGGCGGACCCATTCATTCATCCCCACATCGTAGTTTTGACCTGAACCAGGGAACGATCAATCTCCAATTCAGTATCCCCAGAGATATTGATTTGTTAAAGGGACATGGAGGACTTTGTGATCCGACAGATTTAACTTGCACTAGACTCTATTTACTAGGTACGGGGAGTCTTCGGCCGGCTGGATCCGAACACCCGTCCTTACAAACGTGAGTCCAACGCCCTGCCAATCAGGCTATCCCGGCCAATGGTTATTATATAGTTTATGTGTATGGTTAAATTGAATAGGTATAACGGTGAGCAAGAACTTTTTAAATCAAATTTCTTAAAACGCAGAATAAAATGAAGTATAAATTTTGCTAACACTTAAACTATAAAAGTAAGATCTTCGGAAAATTGGAAAAGTTGACAACCATGTTATTCGTAACTTATATTTACTTGTAGCTTAATTACTAAGAAAACTCTTTAAAGATACTTTTGATGCCCCTTTATTTTAATATGTAAGAATAATTGTAGGCATTAATTTATGATTTGATAAGATAAGAATATCACTCGACAAAATGGAAATTTCCCCCCTCCCAAGTTCGTGGTGCCCCTATTGGTAAAAACCAATTTGAATGATGCTGAACATTCATGTTATTAACTTATGCAAAACTAAAGTGGTATATCATAAATCTAAAATCAGACAAATGCTGTATCTGTTTTTAGATTTTCAAAAAATAAATATTATTTTTGTTTAGACTAATGAAAACTGTTTTGAATAATGTAAATCATTTCTTTTTTACGTATGTTATGCAAAACTAAGAATGTTTACAGACGCATGCTGTCTGTTTTTAAATATTAAATTTTACTATTTTTAAAATTAGTGAAAACCAATTTGGATGATGCTACACATTTTGTTTAATGTAAGCTATGCAAAAACAAAAATTTTTATTATAAAAGCAGACAACTGCTGTCAGATTTTAGATATTTAAAAATTATTATTATTATTATTTTTTTTTAATGTTCAAAAGGAAGAAAACCAATTGCGATGGTGATGAACATTTTGTTTAATGTAAACTATGCAAAATATAAGATATTTATCATAAATCTAAAAGCAAACAAATAATGTTTGTTTTTAGATATTTTAAAGTAAAATTGTTTTTATTCTTTAAATTGGTAAAGACCAATTTGGATGACATTTTGTTTAAAGTAAACTATGTAAAATTGAAGATGTTTATAATAAATATTTAAAAAAAATGCTTTTTTTTTATTTTTAAAAATTATATTTTAAAAATCGCACAGTGAAAAATAAAATACTAAGAATAATTTCTATGCGAATCTCTGTAACGAAAACTGCTTTGAGAAAATGGTTTCTGTAGACAGAACTCCGATTTTCGATTGTAACTACCACAGTTCATTATGCCGAACAGCATTATTGGAATAAAGAACTAAAATTTAGTTTCGTCTTAGAAATTCTTTGATAACAAAAGTCGTTATCCTGAAATCGTTAAAGTTCTGTTACACCACCTTTACTACTAGCCATTTGGAAATTTTGCGATTGGTTCTGTATGAAGCATTTGGTTCTTGTTCTTCTCTTTGAAGTGTTCCTTCAGAACTTTGACATTTCCGCCAAAGACATAAAAGAATTTTATGTTGAAACTCATAATACGTGAGAATAAAGTGGAAAACTTTAAAATTTGAGAGTTGTGATAAGATGTATGAGGAAGGCAATAAAGATAATTATGGTAACATGATATATACCTCTGTTTATATACTCAAGAAAAAAATTTTTTTTTTTGTGTTTGATTAATTGAATTTGAGAAAGTAATTTAAAAAAAAAAATTCTGTAGCATTGTTTATTATGCAATTGACGAAAATGAAACATTGAAAAAATATTTTTGTTGGTGCAAGTGTGAAAACTACCGGGTTAAAAAAAAATAGTTATGTGCCCTAATAGTTACGTGCTCTTTACACTGACATAAATTTAGAATTTATATATTTAGCTTTTAATATTCTAAAGAAATACTATTGCAATAGTCACATCTTAATATATGACATTTTTTATAACTAATTCCTGTGCAAATTCCCATTACGACTGCTTTTACAACTGCAGTAGATAGTGCTCAGATTTTTTATTTTAAATACCGTCGCTCATTATGTTAAATATAATTTTTGGAATACGAGACAAAAATTTAGTTTCGTCTTTGAAATTGACAAATGACCGTTCACCTACTGGACAAATTTCCAATGGTCTACTTTAGTCATTTAGAAATTTTGCGATTGGTGCTGGGTGAAGCTTTTAGTAGATACTTTTCTTCGGAACTTTAACATTCTCGTGAAAAACATGAAAGAATTTCATGTTGGAACACATAATACGTGAATAAATTGGAAAATTTTGGAATAAATTGTATGAATAAGATAATTATAATAACATAATATATGGATATTATAATTAGCATGGGATAATTTTGAGGGAACTAACCCACGAGAATCTCCCACGGTTTGCCTGACGGCAAAGGGACTCTATCCCATGATCCTTCTACCACTGAGGATATTTCACATCAGTACTGTGGTCGCTGTAAGCCGGATGCGGATTTGTATCGACCAGGCATACGAACCCGGTTTATCTCATTGGAATGCGAACGTTCTATATCCTGAGCCATCGTGGCTCATTATACTGCCTTATCTATATATTCGGATCTATCTCTTAAATGATACCGAAATGATACCTTACGTTGATTGTTATTGAGAACTTAAAGACGTCCGTAGTTTTAGACCTAATTTTAAAAAAATATGACGCTCCGAGAGATGAAAAAATTGGTGTTTTTCAGTGTTATAACAATTTATTATTGAATATAAAAATTAAGGTATTAGGGTATGTTTTGTGCTACATTTGAATAAAGCTAGACGACATAAACAAAGCACAAATAAATGAATACTTTAGTTTCAGTTATGTAAACAACTTTATTATAATTACTTTTGTAATATTTTTCATTTAAAGCTGATTCTTTTTTCTGAATGTGATAAAAATATAGATTAAGAGTGGTTTACCAGGATATAATTATGCATTTTTCTCTAGAGTTTATCTCTTCCTGAGATTAGTTTCATTTCTTGTGTTCCACTGCCAGGTTTTTATCAAGATCCGATTTTACCTACGGTGTTTCGTGTCGTCATAATTTTTGTAATAATCATTCCGAATCATAATTCGTCTCTTACATATGAAAGACAAGCTTTCTTCTTCTTATTTTTATTTTTTTTTTTAATTTATTTTCAAAACTAAAGCGCAACATGCATTTATCTACTAAATTATGAATAATCTACAATTTCGCGAGCTGCTTTTTTCGATTATCTTTCAAGAAATAAAAACTAGGCAATAACAAATGTAACTGTATAAACTATTTTGTATTTCCTTAAAAAATATAATTTTCATTTTTTCCACTAAATAAAATCAGATATGTTTTCCTGTGACGTTCTTCTCTTATGTCAAGACAAACATGAGATGTTCGACTCAATATAATTTGCAACTTAATATAATCTGATAGATTAAAAGTCTAATACGTTTTATGATTGTATTGATTAAAAACAAATTGTAAACAAAATCTAAATTCGAGATAACTAAAACATTCTTGTGATTTATGTTTTATATTCAATTGTTAAAGAATAAGAGAACATAAGTTATGTCTCTTCTATCCTAGTGTTGAGTGGATATCACTTTTACATCATTTCCTCAAAACCTCGTTAACACCCCCGCAGTTCCCTGTCCTTATTGCATCCAAATAGGGAGAAGATCTTCATTTCTCAACTCAGTCATGGGGTATTTCTTTGCACCCTCCAAGGTAATCATTTTTATGATTGCAATAATCGCGCCAATCATCCTTTCCCACATAATCCTTCTTGGATATCTTACTGTTTGATTGAAAGGGAGCAATTCGAATAATAATGCACTGTCTTTAATCACTTTTATGTCTAAGAAGGATAAGAAAGAGTTTTTGAAATGATAGATAAGGTATCTTTTTTAGCCATCCATTTTTAATATAACTTTAACTTTTATTGTGAAGAAAAAAAAAGATTATAATTTTGATGTCGGATAGTTTTTTTTTTTTTTTCAGTGAAAAAAATTGATCATCAAAATGTTCCTTAGTATTGCGTATAGATATTTATAATACTCAGAAATTCCAACTAAATGGCAGCACACTGCAAACAAGCATCGATTGCCGTGAAATCCTGAATTTCAACAAACGCGGTTAAACACTCTTCTGAACTATCCAAAAAATGTGGCTTATCATTATATTGTCCAAAATCTTTAAATCGAAAATAAATGGAAACAAAATTAAAAGTCAAGTTCGTATTTACAAAAATAATTTTACATTTGAAAAAGTGCTGTCATAAATAAACATTCGAAATTCACTTATTAAAATACAAAAACAAATATCTAAAATTCATTAAGTAAACAGTGCATTTTTCTATCATTTCTTTCTTTCATGTCTAGAAGGTTAATTTTTAATGGTTTTAATAAAGCTCAGTAAGATAAATTTTATTTTTAAGTTGGTTTTTCTTAAAGTAAATTACGATCTTTAAAAAAATCCCTTTTCTTACTTAGTTCACTTTTAAATACTTTATCATTCAACATCATTAAATATTAAAATTTAATATTTTCCTGAATTGAAACAATTACTTTCTTCTAAAACTAATCATTTTAGTATCTTCCGTTAAAGCATTTTCTTTCATCATCAAATAAATTTTTTAATTCTGTTAATTTTAGTTGGTTTTTTTTTCCCTTTAAAGAATCTTTTTTTATCTTCTTTTGCTAAAGTTTAATTAATGGTTATTTTTTTATAAGTCAAGATTATTTAATAATTAAATTTATTTAATATGTATAGTTTTTATAAAAAGTATGTATTTTAGGTACGTTTTTATATGGTTTATGATTCGATTAATCTTTTTTTTAATTTTAGGATCTTCCTGGAGCTAGACAAATATTTCATGATTTTGTTCAAATGAAACCTGTATCTGAATCAGTTCTTCCAAACATAATTAAAAGTAAACAACTTTAATTTATAATTTAATTTTCTGACATTGTGTAAATGTACAAATAATCTGAATTCTTTATTTAAACGAAATATTTTCATTATTGAACTAATACTCCTTTTTTGTTTAATGTTTGTTTTCATTTCTATGTCATGATACAGATATACATATGAAATTAATTAAAAAAAAATTTTATTTAATATTTCGTACTTAAACATGAAATATATTTAAGATTATTGTCATAAAAATACTCACTGAAATTCATATAAATAAAAAAATACACCTTGTTTTGGATTGATTGCAATATAAAAGGTGTTTATTAATGGTCGCTTTTAGTATATATGTTTAGACTATGTGAAAAAAATTTCTATACATTGTCGTAAAAAAAGAGAGGAAAATAAAAACATTATCGTAATCCAATGAAACATCACGGAGGCAGACGCAACTGAAAACATCAAGATCCGTTTGATTGCTGATGGAAACAGAGAAGAGTTTAAAAGTGATTATCGAAAACAATTCCAATCAAACTGGTTTCGCTATTACTTAATGCCCCATCTTCATGACGACTGATTCGAATGATTTCGATTTCGTTTTTTCCTCGCTTAATGACTGAGTATCCTTTATTGTGCCTACCTTTTTTACTGATTTTTTACAAATATTCTAAAAATACATATAAAGTGCGGCCATTACGGAACACTCATTGTAAGAAATAATCTCTATGAGTAAATTCTCAAAACATAATTAAAAGTTTTTTTATTCATTTTTGACAAATGTTCTGAAAATGCATATCAAGTGCGATCATTACGAAACACTCGTTGTAAGAAATAATCTATGAGTAAATTCTCAAAACATAATTAAAAGTTTTTTTTATTCATTTTTGACAAATGTTCTAAAAATGCATATCAAATGCGATCATTACGAAACACTTGTTGTAAGAAATAATCTCTATGAATAAATTCTCAAAACAAACGTTTTAGTTTTGAACTCATTTTTGACAAATGTTCTAAAAATACATATCAATTGCGGTCATTACGGAACACTCATTGTAAGAAATAACCTCTATGAGTAAATTATCAAAACATAATTAAAAGTTTTTTTACTCATTTTTGTCAAATGTTCTAAAAATACATATCATTACGAAACACTCGTTGTAAGAAATAATCTCTATGAATAAATACTCAAAACAAACATTTTAGCTTTTGTACTCCTTTTTTGTCAAATGTTCTAAAAATAAATATCAAGTGCGATCATTACGAAACACTCGTTGTAAGAAATAATCTCTATGAATAAATTCTCAAAACAAACATTTTAGTTTTTTTACTCATTTTTGTCAAATGTTCTAAAAATAAATATCAAGTGCGGTCATTACGGAACCCTCATTGTAAGAAATAACCTCTATGAGTAAATTCTCAAAACATAATTAAAAGTTTTTTTTACTCATTTTTGACAAATGTTCTAAAAATACATATCAAGTGCGATCATCACGAAACACTCGTTGTAAGAAATAATCTCTATGAATAAATTCTCAAAACAAACGTTTTAGTTTTTTTACTCATTTTTGACAAATGTTCTAAAAATACATATCAAGTGCGATCATTACGAAACACTCGTTGTAAGAAATAATCTCTATGAATAAATTCTCAAAACAAACATTTTAGTTTTTTTACTCATTTTTGTCAAATGTTCTAAAAATAAATATCAAGTGCGGTCATTACGGAACCCTCATTGTAAGAAATAACCTCTATGAGTAAATTCTCAAAACATAATTAAAAGTTTTTTTTACTCATTTTTGACAAATGTTCTAAAAATACATATCAAGTGCGATCATCACGAAACACTCGTTGTAAGAAATAATCTCTATGAATAAATTCTCAAAACAAACGTTTTAGTTTTTTTACTCATTTTTGACAAATGTTCTAAAAATACATATCAAGTGCGATCATTACGAAACACTCGTTGTAAGAAATAATCTCTATGAATAAATTCTCAAAACAAACATTTTAGTTTTTTTACTCATTTTTGTCAAATGTTCTAAAAATAAATATCAAGTGCGGTCATTACGGAACCCTCATTGTAAGAAATAACCTCTATGAGTAAATTCTCAAAACATAATTAAAAGTTTTTTTTACTCATTTTTGACAAATGTTCTAAAAATACATATCAAGTGCGATCATTACGAAACACTCGTTGTAAGAAATAATCTCTATGAATAAATTCTCAAAACAAACGTTTTAGTTTTTTTACTCATTTTTGACAAGTTCTGAAAATACATATCAAGTGCGGTCATTATGAAACACAACAGTGTGTAAGAAATCTTCAATTATACTTTTTGGCAGTTTATATAGTTGATACAGTTAAATCTTCAATTAAAATTTTTTAGAAAACTTTTAATGCACATTCATTGTATAGCATATGCCAATTTGTCGCGCACTCTCCCTTTTAAGATGTGAAATCGATGCGGGTTGAATCACGGTATCAATTAAATTTAAGAAAGACGATAATATAGCTCAACTTGAGCCCCATATTAAGGTTATATAAAATTTTTATTATGTCATGGTTTAAACGTAGTATCAGTTAATCAAGTTGGAGATTGAAGATATTATGGCTAAACTTTAACACCGAGTACCACATTTCGGTTACAGCAAATGTGTATCATGCTTTGGTTCAAACACACTATCTGTTAATGAAGTTTAAGAAGTGCGATAATATGACTCAACATTAGCATGATATTATGGTTGTCACGAATTTTAACGATGTAGTAGTTCAACATGTTCCGATCCGGAGAAAAAGTTCTGGTAAAATTACCTTTCTGTATGGTAGTGGCATTTCTGGATAAAAGATGAAAAAAAAAAACATAATTCTGGTGAGAAAAAATATTAAACCCAAAATGTATGGTATTCAAACATTTGATTTGATAATTTTTCCGTTCAAGTGGTAACGGTTTACCGAAAATTCTGGTTTTCAAAATTATAGTTCTTATTATCACGCATATATCATAAAAAGTAAAGAAATGTAAATTTATACGAATTAGTAGTATTTATGCCATGCTGTAAGATATGATGATAAATTTACCTAATTTTATCCCATTTATCAAATTTTTTTCACATATTATCAGAGCTTATTTTATAGTTAATTTTGCCAAAATCATTACCAAAACGCTTTGTTAAAAATTACCATGTTTTTTTATGTTTCCATATTGCCAGAAACACGGTAAAAAAATTTTACAATATTCTTTGGTAGTATTGACCATACTTTTCTTCTCTTTAAAGTTATTACCAAAAATTGATACACTGCTAACACATATAAATCCTTTTTTAAATGTAGTTTCAGGTAAGCATTTTGAAAACAATGATGCAATGTTTGAGAAGAATCATCTTCGCTACTTGATGTCTAGCACTGCCGAACAACCTGACAACAGTAGTCGATCATCTGCATTTAGCATTTGGCTGACTATACTGATTGCTGCTCTTGCCGCTGCAATTTTATCATGATCTTCCCTTAATGCAGACTTTTATTCCAACTTATATCACTTTCATTTTTTAATGATCGATAAATTGAAAAACATTTTTTTACCTAATTTAAGGAACTTTAGCTTAAAGATGACTCATTTTACTAATTTTCTGACTTTTTTAATTTCGGTCAAAAGATTATTTAAATTTTTATTAAGTATTCTTTGACTTTTAAACAATCCCGAGAAACTGAAGCGGTAAGATATTACTTGATTAAAAAACTTCACTCGCTTCAAAATTGTACAAATTGGAAATAACAGGCATCATTTTTCAAGTGCTCAAAAATAGGCGCTTATTTTCAAGGCTTGCTTGACGTGAATGAGAAGAAATGATGCTAATGTGTTTTCTATTTCATGTCTGACAAGTCTTGAAAATGGCCGCCTATTTTTGAGCGCTTGAAACGTTTCGACTGTTATTTCCACTCTGTATATTTTCGAAGCTAATGTAGTTTTTTAATCAAGTAATATTCTTTGATTAGTTTAGAGTTTATTTTCTAATAATTACTTTTTTCTAGCTACTTTTACCTTATACAATGTTTCTAGAGCATGCATTTAAAATAATAAAGGCTTCCTTTAAATTATAAATTTTACTGCAGTGCAGAAGAGAATGATGTAATTGGTACTCTTACTTTTTAACTGAACTATATGTAATCATTTACATTCGGAAGAAGTTTATGAACGTATTTTCTCTTTTCATTACTTTTAATTTAATTTTTTTTTGCACAGTTTTAGTTGTGTTCTCAATTTTTATCAGCTTCCAATTCTTCTTATAGAATTAATATTTATTAGCTTCTAAACCTAGATACATTTTAATATGTTTTTAAATTTAACTCGGTTTTGTAGCTAATAAATATTAACATTCGAAAACTTTTATTAAGCAATGTCATTGATTTTTTTTAGCTTGTTATAGTCAATGTATGTAAAGTAACAATTTAAACTGATCTGTTTTAAAATTTTAATATGCCGTTTTTAAACGATTTGTTTTGCTGAAATTTTTGAGGGAAAAAAAATAGGTTAATCGAAAAAATCTTTAACAAAAAAGATTATGAGGTATTTTGTTCCGTTTTGAAACGAAAATGAAACAAAACAAGATAATCGTTATACTTCTAAATCTTTATAAGTATAGTTATTTAAATTTTTGTCTCTTACATGTTTACTAGTCAAGGAAATATTTTATTGACTGACGAACTTGAAAGAAACGATTTTTTTTTTCAAATGAATATAAACTGTTCAGTATTAATTATTGTACTTCGTTCTCAGTTTTTAATATATTAAATTGTTTTCTGTCTCAAAATAAATACATTAGTTGAACAACTCAAAACTCTAGTGTACTTTATAACTTTGTTTTGTATGTACATTTTACTCATTTCTAAAACTATTTATTATTTTTTCAATTACCTTTCCAGTTTTAACAATATAATGCGTGACGTTTTTTGTGACTTAATAATTTTACTGTATATAGTTTGTCAACTGCCTTTAACTTTATAGTTTTTTAATTGTGATTATCGTTATATATTATAAAATAGGCATTAAAGAGTTATATAGTCTTATGTCTTATACAAATAAAATAGTTGAACAAATCAAAACATAAATATGTACTTTAGCTGCGTGTTTAACAAATTTAAATTTTTTGTAAACAATATTTATTTATTTTATTATATTTAAAATTATATAAATTTCTTGTGTTACTTTTCCAGTATTAACAATATAATGTGTGACGTTTTTTGTGACTTATTAAATTTTTTGTGTTTAGTTCGACAGCTGCAATTAACTTTATAATTTTTTAATTGTGATTATCGTTATTTAATATAAAATAGGCATTAAAGAGTTAAATTGTCTTATGTTTCAAACAAATAAAATAGTCGAACAAATCAAAACGTAAATGTGTACTTTTTATGTTTGCTTAACACATTTACTTTTTTTTGTAAACAATATTTATTTATTTCCCTTGTATTTAAAACTATATAAATTTTCTTGTGTTATCTTTCCAGTATTAACCATTATAACTTAAAAGGTGACATGTTTTTGTGCCTTATTTATTTAAATCTCTGTAATCTGTCAACTGCCTTTTAGTTATAATTTGTTATTATGATCCATGTTATATTACATATGTTAATAACGTTTGCAGTGTGTTAAAAAGAAAATATATATATATATATATGTTCACTTTTTTGCTGTGCTCTTTTTTGTTTAAGATGATAAAAGAAAATAATGAAAGAAATTCAATATATAAGCATAAGCGTCAACCAATAAATATAAACTTTTTATTTTAATTTTTATGTCATAACGCGGCATGCGCATGCTCACTATGTGGCTTCTAACGTATATGTCTCATAACGTGGTCATGTATAGAGAGACCACGTGTTTCAAACCTTAAAATAAACCTTTCTTACATTTGGTTTTTGGGAGATCATGAAAAATGGCATCGATACGGGTCATGTAATTGAGACATAAATTCCTAAAATTTGACGTCTTGAACATATGGAATTATTGCATTAATATAAATTCGAAATATAAATACAAAATTTCAATAATAATTGGAGAAAAGTGCATTTTGCGATATAACAAGAAGTAAATACAACCATCTTAGACATTTTCGTCTCCTAAATTCCTAAAATTTGACGTCTTAAACACATGGAATTATCACATTATTTTAAATAATAAAATAAAGTGTTCGAAATCTAAATACAAAATTTGAATAATACTTGGAGAAAAGTACATCTTGCGATATTATAAGTAATAAATACAACCATCTTAGATATTTTCGAACTTTTTTAGGTAACCAATTCTAGAGCAATAGTTTAATACACGGCATCTCTAATCGAGGCAATAGTTAATACACGGCATTCTTATCTCTAATCGAGGCATAAACTCCTAGAAATTTACGTCTTGAGCATATGGAATTATCGCATTATTTTAAATAATAAAATAAAGTGTTTGAAACCTAAATAAGACATTTTCTGAACACTGTTTGTTAGGTAACCAATTCAAGAGCAATAGTTTAATACAAGGCAATTCTTATCTCTGATCGAGGTATAAATTCCTAAAAATTGACGTCTTGAACATCATTCCAAATAATAATAAAAACAAATGGGGAAAACTTTTATTTTGAGAAAGGTCTGGACTCTATGGATCTTCCCCCGGCTATGCCAACTGCCGCTAGCTTTTTTAAACGAATACTATTTTTTTTTTTTTTTTTCAAATTTCAGCAGAGGGGATAAAAGGGTTGAAATTCCAGTCGCATGAACCTCGCGGTAAAATTAAAGATAAAAATAACAGTATTCTTATATTTTCACATAGCCATTTATTTCATCAAAACTCGATCAAACCCAGTGAATATTCTCGCTGCAGTCGACATTCCATTATACCCACGTCATTTTCGTTCGGAATATATCGATATTTTGTATCGGCTCTTTTCTCCTCTCGACTACCATTTACAGCAAAGGCTGTTCGGTCATTTTTTCCCCCTTGTCCACGAATTGAGAATCCTGTATAGGATCTGAACGAAACCGTGAATCGTGAAATTTTAGCGATTGAATGAGAAAGTTCTTTTTTATTGTATGGCTATTCTCTGTTTTTCTCTTCATACTTTTTGCCATTTATTTCAGTTGAGAGGAAATAAGTTATCGATTTGAGCAACAGAATATCGAATGATTGGTTTCAATTCAAGATTGTCCAATCTTCTTTGCTTTTAAGAACGGTTTCACTTTCTTTTTAGCTCAATCCTATGGAGATTTATTAGAAATATCCGATTTGCCTCTTTATATGCATTTTCAAACATATTTGAGACAGTTGGAATGTTTGGTTAAATGGTTATTTTTAAAAAAGATATAGCATTCTCTTGAAAAGAACTGTATCAGTATTTTGACTCATTTACATTTTGGTTAAATCTACTTCTCAAATGATGCTTTGTTTAAAAAAAAAAAAGCAATATAAAAGATTGCTTTTAATATTTTAAGGTAAGATATTGATTTAATTTTCTACTCTTTTTACTCATTCAATTTATCTTTTTTATTTGTTTTGCTTTATTTTTTAAATATGAGTTGCTGAAACAAAATAAAGTCTTTTTTTTTTTCCCTAACATACATTTCATAGATCTTGCACGAACACTATGCGACGTAATATGTCCCCACCACAAATTGTCGTGACATATTTTTACTGATTTACGTCAGATTTATGAGTGAATGTATAAACATAATATGGTAAAAATCATTTGTAAAGATTATTCAATAAGTCCATATCTCAACTAAAGAAATATTGTTTAAATGTGGCATGTATTTGCTTTGATGTTTGGTTTTATATTGAAAATTGATTTCATGAAAAGTTACGTCCAAAACTTATCGAACCCTAGAAAAAAATGTTTCCATGACAAATTGTGTCTAGGGATATGCCTGGTTAGAATTTCTAATCTAAAAAACCGATAAAATATCCATCAGCGTCAGTCTGTCATCCAATTAACTGAAAAATTAACGGTTAGAAATATTTCTTTACCTTTATGGATTTGCAACTAGTATTGTTTAAAAACCATTAAAATGAAATTTAACTGGACATTGGAGTTAGGAGTTTGATTAGATAATGGATTTTGGAGTTAGATTGTGGTTGAATTGTGTTTTATCAAGTAAACCATTTAATGTAGCTTAATTGGTTTATGAAGTGATGCCATCTGTCGTGAGAAATACTTTAACTTTTTGTGGTAAATAGCTCATAGGGGTAACCATCTATGGTCAAATGGGAGTTTTTTTTTATTCCAAACTAATTGAGGAGTGAAGGACACTGGAAACCCGTCACTTGTTGAAAGAATGGAGAAAATATTTTGGTGACAATTCTGGGGTTCGAATATCCCGTTCAGTTGGTTATGAGATTTACAGATGATCTGTCTCTGTTAAAGTATGTACCCAGCTGCAAAGAACAAAATGGTTTTTATAAGTTGTTCATCACATACTAAAATAAGATTAATCGCAAGCGATGATGGAAAATAAAAATATAAATTCGTAATTTTTGCTATTTGTATCCTTAGCCAATTTGGCGCTGATATTATTCTAGTTGTTTAACCGTATTGGGTGAAAACAGTCAATTAACGATTTTTCTCACAGTTAATAGTCTGAATACCATTTTTTATGGCTACTTGCCTGTTTTGGTGGAATGCGGTAAAATTGAAAGTTTTAAACGGTAATTTTAAAATTAGGAAGGTATGTAGAAAAAATGAAGGTGGTACGAAGGGATAAAAATAGTAAGATTAGTTAATTAATTCGAGAATTATTAACTGTTAAACTTGTAGGGAAAGAAAATACCATGTTTAGGCAAGCTGTATCCCGCTAAAACGCAACTACAGAGTTAACGTTTAGGGTGGTAAAAGAGGCATTTTTATTTGTAAACTTAATTCATTTTTTTAAAAAAGAAAAATTCCAATTTGCTCGAAAGTCTGCTCGAGAAAAAAATTTACATATTTTTTCGTCAATCAAAAGTAGCTAAAAGGGAAAAAGATTACGTGTTTCCAGATATAAATCTTAAATTTATACTGAAATTTAAAAAAAAAAAGCAATAATAAAGAATGATAAGAACCATTTCATAATTGAATGGTTATAAGTTTCGTCAACGAGTAAAAATATGTCCTATTGATTTCTTCTTATTGAGTAACGCATTCTGTGTTCTTTAGGTTGAATATTATTTAGGTTCAGATGACTATTTTTCAAATTCATTTGATCGTCAATTTCGTTAAAATTAACCGGATACCAAAGTATTCTTATATAAAAATACAATAATTGTTTGTTTTAAAAACAAAATATTCTGAGTTTTTGTGGAAAATATTGATGTTTAAGGGAAAAAAAACACTGATGAATAAGAAGCAATTACAGGGGTTGGTGAGCTGAACCTCCTAGTTATTAGAAAAGATACTATCTCGCCTCTATTATTATTTAAGGAAAAATTGTAAGCTTTTATTAAATCTACTATCTTATATTTCATGTTAATGCTTAAAAAATGTAACATAACTTTCACTATAGTTAAATTTACACTGTGAGTTTGTAACATTGTGTAGAGAAATAAAGCTTAATACACGTTAGGTAAAGTGGGAAAAGGTAACAGAGGAGAAGGCTGACAGCGAAACTAAATTTTAAATGTTTTTGCATTGCAAATTGCTGAGTTTTAATCACAAAAATATTGATGTATACCAATATTTATTTTAACAAACTTACTATTTACTGAAATGCAAAACCAAAAGTCAATAAATGAAATTACAATAACAGAGTAGAAGAGAAAAGGAGAAGAAAAAAAGAACCTGCAAATAAATTTACTTAGATTCCATTGAAAAAAAGAAATGTTTATATTAAACTAGGAAGTATAATTAGAAATAATAAATGAATACTATAACAAAAAAAAATTAAAAATGTTGTTAGTTACAGAGAAGAAAGTAAATAAAATATTCTTGCCTTGTTAAAACTTTATTTCCTTTGAATGCAGGAAATCTGACAATTTTAAAATTTCTGCCTAATCTAAAAGTAGAACATTCAGAGTGCCATGGGACCCAATTTTGACAACTAAACAGAAATAATTTGATACAGTAATTCTGCCGTGCAATTGAAAAAACAACGAAAGTGATTCATGATAGATTTTAAGAAAAATGCCTGTTTGAAATTTCGATCTGAAATTTTGGCAAAATAAACGGCAGTAGTCTGTCTATCCAATTAACTGTAAAATTTATGGTAGATAACATTTTTTACCTTTACGGTTTTGAAGCCGTTATTAACTAGTATGGTTAAAAATCCATGACTATAAAACTATACGGACAACTAAATTATATGTTTTCTAGCTATTTAGTGCTAGCATTGTTTCAAAAACGTAAAAATAATTAACTGGTCATTGGAGATAGGCTTTTCGCTAGGTAATGGGCATTGGAGTTAGGTTGTAGTTTATCAAGAGGAAATATTGTAGCGTCAACGCTGGGACTCGAACTCCCGTCTACATCCCGACAGATTAAGCCTCTCGACTATAATATGTACCCGGCTAGACGGAACTAATAAGCTTCATTAGGTGGACCTAGTTGGTACGATAAAGCTCTTCTTGTTAAATTGTATTATGTGAAAGCAGTTAATAAAATGTTTTTCTCCCAGTTAACAGTTTGAATACCTTCTTATTTAACGTTATTTAGCTGTTTAGTTTGAATATAGTAAACAAAATAATGAAACAAATTTTTATTTAACCATTTTTCTGAGATATTTGTAAGAGTGTAAAATAAAATTTTAGAAAATAGATGTAAAAAATTATTTATGTAAAAAAAATTAATGTAGAATTTTTTTAACAATAAGAAATTTATCACGCAAAAATGCCGAATATATAAAAATCTCAGTTTTAAATTTTCTGTCACCTACGGTAATTTTTCTACTGCATGGTAGAATTTAGATAACATAGAGGAAAAAAGTCCTAATTTTTCAAACTGTTTTATTTTTATCAAAAAATACTATTGAAACTCTATATTAGATAAACTGGACTATAATATAATACAATTTCTTCCACCACAGAAATGAATACTGCAATGTAAATTATTTTCAATTAACAGTTGGTTTAATTGCAGTTAAATAAGAAGCAAAGAAGGCTGGGACTAAGTATTAAGAAGGTTATACACATAAAACTATTTCTGACTTATTAAAAATGTTATTTCAAACGCATTATTTTAAGTACTAATTTCTAAGTATCTATATTTACTAACAACATATAGTAATTTAATTTGAATGCTTAAGTGTTAATTGAAAATTTTATTTCAGTAAATAAAATTAATTTAATTCATAAGAAATTAAAACTACACGTTTTTTTTAAAAAAAAATAATACTTAGATAGGGTATTGTTGTTCATCTTGATGTATATAAAGTCAATTTAAAATCAGATAAAAAAAATATTGTTTAAAAATGATTGATTTTACTTAATAAAATTCATCATAGGAATTATATAACAAATGGGTGTTCAATAATCGTTTGCTTATAATGGTTCCCTTATGAAAACAGGCAAACGATTTTTCACAGAGCGAAATGCTGATTAAATTGTTAGAGGTGACAAAGGGCAATCGAAACTTTATCGAGCTAAAACCAATACACCAACAGTCTTGATTAATGGATCATTGGAGGACATGAAACTTGAGATTTGGTAGAACAAATTATAAAAAATGAAACAAAACATCAAAAATACTCGAAACCAAAAATGTGACTGTATCGATTTCATCTTTATCATAAGGGAGCAGTAAATTAAATCTCTCTTTAGTTTTGTCCATTTTTTTCTTATGATTCTCATTCTCTTTATAGGTCAAATCTAGTATATATGGCCATAGAGAAGAGATGGCCAGTTTTAATATCTCCGATTTTTTTTAAATATATTGCAGCAATTGCAATTTGTACAAAGTATTGCTTTTCGTGATGACAAAAAGCATGCAAAATTTTAATGCTTATATTATTTAAGGGTCGAATATTTTTCGTGAATTAAAGCATTCTCTTGTATTTTGAAAAGTAGGTTATATTATTTTCAACTAG
This sequence comes from Parasteatoda lunata, assembly GCA_949128135.1. Classification (NCBI taxonomy): domain Eukaryota; kingdom Metazoa; phylum Arthropoda; class Arachnida; order Araneae; family Theridiidae; genus Parasteatoda; species Parasteatoda lunata. The sequence continues at coordinate 31,749,580 of OX421979.1, forward strand.
TTTGACCTTGAAAAGCAAAAATTTAGTCCACAGTTTGTTCCTGAGTAAAAAGCAGATAACTATTAGAGTGAAGTCACGCCATAAATTCGGTGGCCATCTCATCATCAAATTTAAGAGTCATTGGCCACATAAAATCGATAAGCGATTGTCACTTCTCATTAATATGTATTAACATATCGAGGACTTTTAGGGTCTTTAAAAATAGGTAGGAAAAGTAAGAACATAAAATGAATTTAAGTAAAGTCTTCGCCGCTGCCACACATCTCGAAACAAATAAATCCAGTTGCGAAATATTTGGGTTCTTTAATGGTTTTTATTTGATTTGGTTTTGTTTTATAATTTTAAGGTGAAAGCTAATAAAAAGAAATCTTTAGCTTTTTCATTACAATCTTGAAAACACTTTTCTAAATTTTTGAAGACCACAAAAACCTTGCATATTACATTCCGATTCTAGAGATGTAACATATTATCCGATCGAACACTTTAACCTGCTTGAGAGAACACTACATATCACCCGAAGAATACAATACCACAACTAAAAGCGATGATTGGATGAGTTGAGTAAGTTTCATACAATGGTTCCATGAAATATGTACAGCGATCGAAAAAAGATATCATCCTGAATAACTTTTGATCTAAGGATTGGATTTTAAAAAACACTTCCTGTAAAAATAATAAAATAAACAAATGAGTAAATAAAAATTTACTGCTTTAAAATTTTTCAGAAAGTTTGATGAATTATATATTATGTTTTTTTTTTTTTTTTTCAATCTAAGAGCCATAACGTTGTTGTTGTTTTTGTCGCAGTAAATTTACGTCACACTAGAGCTGCACAATGGGCTATTGGCGACGGTTTGGGAAACATTCCTGAGGATGATCCGAAGACAAGCCATCACAACTTTGATCCTCTGCAGAGGAGATGGCAACCCCGCTTCGGTTGCTCAACGACCTGCACGCGAAGTCGAGCACTTTACGGGAGAACAGTGTTAACGAGGACCAATACCGCACTCCCTCGGTCACTATGCAGACTACTCCAAATGGTCACTCACCCGCACACTGACCACAGCTCGTGATGCTTCTGCTGGGAACCGAGTCTTAACGATCAGTTACGTAAAACACATTTTAATGACGCATTAAGTATTTTAATTTGATATACTGCATAATTAAATGAACAATCCCCAGAAACTAAAGAGGGAAAACAAAAATTTCATGATCTTCAAATTTTGAGCATTCAAAAATTCACGCCACGTCTAGCGAGCGCTGATAATGGCTACGTTTGAAGCAAATGTTTAGCGCGATCAAAAGACTAAAGGACTCATTTAGACTAAAGGAACACGGTAGATATGTTCCTTTTAAAGAATAAGATAAATCTATTGCTACACGTTTTTTGCATCTTTGGGATAAATTTAATCTCTATAATGCTAAAATTCTATTCACCCCTTTCACATCAGTTCATCCTGATAGCCGGGAATCTTGTTTTGTTCATATGAATGCCGATGCTCTTGTTAACGATCTTAGTTTCATACCAACTCTCCATGGAGCGTGGAAATGCATTTTGTCCTGATTTGTCTTTACGGTCTATTGCGGTTTTCTAGTTTTATCTTTATTTTCTATTTCACTCTGTGATTTTTCCAGTTTTATTTTCAACTTTTATTTGTGATTTGTTGTTGCAACTTCGCATTTCTGTTTTATATCACTTCCAGATGTTTTGCAGTATATATTTCGTCATTTGCTTTATAACCCTGTATATAATTAAATCATGCAAATTTGATTTTATTATAAAATCTTTGAATTTAAAAAAGTTAAAAACAACTTAAATACAAATCAAATAATACCTTATAAAAAGTTCATTTGTCACACACACACACACACACACACACACACACACATATATATATATATATATATATATATATATATATATATATATATATATACATATATATATATATACATATATATATATATATATATATATATTATTGCTTTTTCTCTAGAAAAATTCTTAAAATCTATTTCACAAATAATATAACTGAAAACTAAAATTTTTATTGAGGATGAATCAAAAATTTTTTAGTACTGTAGCAATATATTGTCAATTATATAAAAATTTCGTAACATCGATTTTTTTTTTTAAGTCTTTTAAAAATTATTTGAAAGATGGTTTTTGAGAATTTTTTTTTATACTATTTGTATGGTATTGCGGGAAAAAATAAACAGCAATCCATGTATAATTAAAAGAAATTCTGAAACTGTAACCGGGATGCTTTTTTGATGCACATTTACATTATTGGAATTTTAAGAATTCGTTTATGGTACAGTTTTGTAAGCTCCCAAGTTCACAACATATCACCATTCTTCTTAGAAAAAATAACATATGAAAAATTTGGGAGATATATACAAAAAGGAAGTGGAAAAATATAAAGAGTATTTGTTTTCTATTTTTCTTATTTAAATTTACTCCTGCGATTTCTCATGCGAAAACTTAATTTATTTTCCTAAAAAAATATAATTAATAAATTTTGGGAAACATATAAAAAGAAAATACCTGAAGAAATTATTGCAGTGTTTTAAACAAGGAATTTGCAATATTTTTAAAAATGCATTAAAAAAAATCACTTTAAACGAGCGTAAGGCGTCGAAGGTATTTATCTTATCATTTCTTTCCTACTGACTTGGTGAACTAGAAAGAGATGATGCATACATATTCACATGACTGGAAGATATGGGATTCGTTTATGGCATAGTATTGAAAAATTTCCTTTTTCACACATATTTTTAAAAATAATAATACCACGGTATTTTAAGCAGTGAATCATATGAAGATACATACAAAAACAAAATTTTTAGAAAGAGTGGCAAAATGTCGTGGGCATTCCTTTTACTGACTGGGTGTTCTAGAAAGAGATGAATGAGGCTAATCTATTATATAAGTTTGGTGATCTTTCTTCTTCTACAAGAAAGTCGTTTTACTTATTTACATTTATTTAAGCATTTCCTTTAATACAAGCTTCATTTTTTTGTTGTTGTAAAAGGAATTCGTTATTTAATCATTTAATATTATAAGCTTTTTTTAAACAACTGTTTGCAATGCAGTTTATTTTTAAACAACTGTTTGCAATGCAGTTTATTTTTAAACTGAAAAATAGATTGCTACATTGAAGAAAAAAAAAAAAAAAAAAGCTAACAATGGTAAAACTTAAACGTGTTTCTGGCTCATATAGGTACACCAAAAAAGCTCGCTAATTTTTATCGAAGCGCTTTAGTAAGGCATTTCGGTAAAAAAAGCAATAAAATATGGTTTTATAATATGTGCTAAAATTTGGAAAATGCTGAAAATTTGGTAATTTTATCATGATTCTTTACAACAGGGCATAAAAACAAGAACTCCTAGAAGAAGGAAGGCTTCAGCACGGATCAATTTAGTAGTCCGATGTGACGAAGTTAACTGCGCAGTAGATGAAAAATAAGAAAGATGTCATTACGTTCGGGGTACTTAGCTGCGCACTGGTTGAAAATATGAAATATGTCATTACGTTTGGACTACTAAAGGATATTTATGGTAACCCGTGCTGAGGCCTACTCTTTCTAGGAGGTGTTGATAAAAACCAGTTAAAACCACGGCATAAAAATTTGGTTATATTTACTTTTAAATTTTGTATTTTTTACTAAATGTGTGGTATTAAGGACTATTGGAAATTAGATTTTATTTGAATTTGAAATTTTGAGCATAGGTAAACCTTTCTATAGCGAACGGAAGAGTTATCAAATGAATAATTTAAATACCGAAGATTTTAGCTCTAATTCGTATATTTTACAGCATATCTTAGCTTTTTTTAAATTTATTTTTACCAGAAATGTTACAGTACGATTATATTGAACGGTAATTTTAAAAGAATTTCTTTCCCTGTGTATATATTGCACTATAGAAAGTTCATCAGTTTAAATTTCTATGTTAATATTTTTACAACATTTTTTGCTGTTAATTAAAAAGTGCAAATGATTTTACATAGGAGAGGAAGTCTAGTTTCAATTGATATAATGTAAACCAGTCTTCCAAGGTTAGGTCTTGTCCCTGTGTATAAGGGAAAAAGCAAAATTTAGGGATACAACAGAGGTTCTTGAAACGAGTTTGAACCCTCCGTCGCCTCAAAACCAATACTGGGTTTGGGGAAGCGTTGGGCTGAAGAAGAATAGTTTGCGTTTTTCCTCGTTCGTTTATTCTGGATTTTTACTCTATTGATAAACAGTACTGTATTATATTAAGATATTTTTATTGAGAATACATTTGTATCATTCATGTTTATTAAATCTGCCGACCGGCCTGTGTAGGGGGCAGGTAACTGTCCTTGCATCAGAAAGGTTCTGGGTTCGAATCCCGGGCAAGGCATGGATGTTTCTTTCTCTCTATCTGTGTTCTATGTCCTTTCTCCTTTGTGTGTGAATGTGACCCGTCCTATAAACGGGTTGTGGTAGTGGGACTTGGGCGACGCTGCTCCACCGCCGTGGCTTCGCCACAGGTGCCCACTGGGTAACGAAAAGAGAGTTAGCAATTCTGGCACTTTCTCTGGCCAATGGATAGTTTCAAGTGCCCGCCATTAAAAAAAATGTTTATTAAATCTGCAAGCACATTTTGACATAGAAAGAATAAAATGGTGGTTGACGAGAAGCCGCGTACCCAACCATGCATGCAAAGTTGTCCAATAACCACTTCACAGGTGATGTACCTCCTGATTCTCACTTAGCTTCTTATGCGCATGCGCTGGATCTTAGTTCAAATGACGCTCTGATATATCTGAGTGTGTTGATCATCCTGTAAGTTGTCTTTCTGGTATAAGCATAACTAACCGAGAAGTCGAAGAGCTAGATTCTCCTTTTTATATTCTTTGCTGAAAAGAATTTTTTTTCAAATACTTTAATGTATTTTGTTGTTTCGAATGACACTTGGATAAGCCCAAGCATGCCAACCATTGGCCCTTCCGAATTAAGTCAAGAATGTGCACATTTTTAATTGACAATGAAGGAAGCACAGCAAGGGTGACAGTACGTCTTAGCCCAGAACCTCCCGGATAGATTGCAGCACTACCTATTCGTGTGATTATTTCCACAATTTTGAAATAAAAATGAACGGGAAGGTCATTTTTTCCAGATCCTTGTACCCATGGTACTGATCAGTGATAGACTACGCGACTTTTGATGCCACAGATTTTATAAGTATGTACATTGCATATATTCTGTGGGTCTTATCGGCGTCGAGGATCGAACCTCGGCCCCTTTAGATTGGAGTCGGATTCTCTAGGGCAATCATGGTATTTTTATGTGGCTTTTTCGGTGTATTCGGTAGGTGGATTCTTTGCCTACCATAACTTCGACCAGAGATCAATTCCCTTTGCTAAAACAACGATACTGTTTGTTTGATTTTCTTTTTCTCCTCCAGTCCCTTAGTGGTTCGAATTCGATTAGAATGTAACGTTTTCAATGGTTTCAGATGCGGAAAAGGCTTTATATCTAAAAGTTTAGAAATAATTTCCGGAATTTTACTTTATTTCTGTAGAATAAGTAGCTGAGCTGAATGACTAATGACTAGCTGAATGATTAACTGAGTCTCTTGAGTGTGTTTTTCTGTATTTTGTCGAAACATTTCTCCTTTAATAATCTTAAATCTTACATTAAACTCTTAAGAAATTATTTCCTGTTATTTCTTTCTTTTGCAAACATTTTCACAGAATGGAAAGATAACTAACTGAGTTCAACCATGTAATTAAGATGGAATAAATGTTTTTGGTTTTTAAAAAATCTGCACACAGCTCCTTTTATACACTGCTTGACAATTGCTTAGGAACAGATAAATTTTCAGGAATAATTATAGATATCGATTGCTGAAATTAAACTATATATATACAGTCGAACCTCGCTAACTCGAACCTCAATTTCACGAATTTTTCGATATCTCGAAGAAAAAAAAAATTCCCTCCAAATTTCCTATACACTCAATGTTAAGAAAAACTTGATTTCACGAATTTTTTTTTTCTATTCCCTCGATAACTTGAATTTTTTTTCCATAAATAGTATAGATTTTTTTTCTGAAAATAAAAAAAAATATTCTAAAAAAATCAAACATTTTAAGAATAGAAGATCAATACTCATAATGATAAACTTTTTTTTAAAAAAAATGGACATAAAGACAACAGTAACACATTGAAATCACTTCTCTTAACCCCACAAGTAGAAATTCTTGCTTTATTGTTTCCTTATCTCTTTTCAGTCAGTTGTCATTGCAATTCAATGACCATCTATGCTCTCTTTGTCCTGTTATTCTGCAAGGTTATTTCTCGGGGGGTGGTCTCAAGAAAACCAGAAATGACCCCATGAACAAGAATCAAAAGGGTGGGTGGCTTCCAAGAACACTGTAAAATTTCTTATCATTGTAACAAGGGGTGAAAGATACCTGTGAATGCATGCCTGTTTTGTTAGACCAAGGGACCTCCTAAAAAGTTTCCTTTCTTTGTTATTAAAAAATTAGAGCACTTAGATGTTGGATCTTTGGGGAGTCATTTGTTTAAAATGGCTAGCAAACGAAAATTAAACACGCTTTCCATAGAAATAAAGAAGAAAATCATTGATGAAGTTGAAAAAAATTTTAAAAAGAAAAAGGAAATTGCACAGGAATTTGGAATTCCAGGCAGTACGCTCTCGACAATTTTGAAAAATAAAGCAGTTATCTTAGAAAAGTTCGAGGATGGCCTAGGCAAGCGAAAGAAGTTAAAAAACTGTGAATTTCCCGATATGGAGAAGGGCCTTATGATGTGGATTACACAATGTAGAAGTCAAAACATCCCTCTAGATGGACTTGTAATCAAAGAAAAAGCTGAATCTTTCGCAAAAGAATTAGGCCACTTAAATTTCAAAGGAAGTAATGGCTGGTTTGAAAATTTTAAAAAACGTAACAACATTACATTTCTGAAAATGTGTGGTGAAAGTGCTTGCGTAGACGAAGAAGTTTGTGAAGAATTTAGGAAGAAAATATGCTTGATCGTGAAGGATTACGACGAAAAAGACGTTTTCAATGCGGATGAAACTGGACTTTTTTTTAAATGCACCCCAGACAAAACTATGCATGTAAAGGGTGAAGCATGTCATGGAGGCAAAAGAAGTAAAGAGCGTTTAACTTTATTGTTTTGTGCAAATATGAATGGAACAGAAAAGTTAAAACCGTTGATGATAGGGAAATCGAAAAAACCAAGATGTTTCAGCGGCATAAAATCATTTCCTTTAGAATATGAAGCTAATCGAAAAGCTTGGATGACATCAAACCTTTTTGAAAGCTGGCTTAAAGATTTAAATAAGAAAATGAAAACAGAAAAACGGAAAATTGTGCTTTTCATCGATAACTGTACGGGCCACAATACCATACCTAAAATGGAAAACGTAAAAATTGAATTTCTCCCCCCAAGCACTACCTCAAAACTTCAACCACTTGATCAGGGCATCATCCAAAGTTTTAAAGTAAAGTATCGTCATCAAGTGGTTAAAAAATTTTTGTCCGAAATGGAAGATGGGTTTTTACCATCCGGTGTTAGTGTTCTACAAGCTATGCGAATGGCTGACAAGGCATGGAATGATGTGTCTTCCTCTACGATAATGAATGGCTTCAAGAAGGCTGGATTCATTAAAGATCACGAAAGTAGTCAAACAATCAATATCGTTAATTCTGCTGAAAACTACACCGAAAATGATTGGGACAGATTGACCGGACTCATGAATCTTGATGACATGGAATTTCATGACTTTGTAAACGTAGATGATGCAGTAACAGTGTGTGGTCAGTGGGATGACAATGATATCATTGCTCAAACGAAAGCTTCTTATGAACTATCAGAAGAAGAGGATGAGGAAATCGAAGATTTGCCGCCTAATGTTACTAACAAACAAGCACTTTCTGCAGTGGACACTGTAAGGAGATTTATTGAGAGGCAGCCGAATATGTCAGAGGAGACATTTAAATCTATAGTCCACTTAGAAAGTGTTATAGACAAACTTTCTTACACATCTCTAAAGCAAACAACAATTGAATCTTTTTTTAAATGAAAGTGTAAAAAGCGTTTTTAGAATAAATATGGAATAATAAATAAAGTATGTAAAGAGCATTTTTCTTTATTCTACCATCGATAACATTCGATTTTCGATAATTCGAATTTTCGGTATCTCGAATTTTTTCTCCTCTCCCTTCAAGTTCGAGATATCGAGGTTTGACTGTATATATATATATATATATATATATATATATATATACTAGAGACAATGTGCACTTATTATTAAGCAAAATAGTTCAGATATCGAAAAATAATAAAATTAAGAAAATAAAGGATGCTTATTGGACGATTTCCAAAACGCCATGAAAATTTGATCTTTTAACCAGAAAGAAATGGAAATGAGAACCTCTGCAAGATGAGGATTACCTCTGATACTAATGTCCATGATGCATCTGTTATTCATGTCGTCTAAACTAACAAATAGTCATTGTGCGATACTGCCCCGCTCCTCTCTCCAAGCCGTTTTCAGCTTTTGCTCTATTTGGAAAGGGTGGGTTCTTTGCGAAAGACGTAAGTCCTGGGCAACCTAGGCAAAGTCTATAGGATTTAGGTCCAAGGAGTACACAGGCCATTGCATATGGTCAATATCTTTATTTTCTAGTGTTCGATACTTCAACGCACCTGTGTGGTCACAGATTGTCGTCCATAAACAGGAAGTTTAGACCTACCTCACCCCTAAAAAGACAAACATAATCCAGAATAATCTCTCTGTAACACCCCGCTGCGTTGTAACATTAACTCCCTCAAAGATGTGATTAGCCATTGAGCTTGATTCTTGCCCTTATCGGCACACGTCTGGGCCATACCGATCACGTTTACAAACCTATTGTAGTGCACAGCGTGTTCCCCTCTTTCTCCTCACTAACTGGTGGTCAGAATCACTTTTCATAGTGAATCGGGATTCGTCGAAGAACATTATTCTGGACATTTACTGGTTGTCCCAACCAATACGTTCCTTCCACCAACTTAATCTTTCTCGTCGATGGCGTGGTTACAGCCGTGGTTTCCGTGCATGCAAACCAACTTGATTTTATCGCCGTGACATGGTTCTGGGATAAACATGTGCTCCGGTTGTGGTTGCAAGGTCTGCAGCTGTCTGCCTAGAAGTGACATTTCTGTTAATTTTCGCTACTAGGGATACATACAGTTACATTTGAGATGTGGTGTTTCTACAACGACCGCCGGCATGCTATAGTATAGCATCTCCAACTTCAGCTGTCGTTTTTAATCGCGAGATGACACTTTTTTACATTCTCGGCCACAGTGGTGACATTGCTACCAGTCGTCTAACTGGCTGTCCACGTTCGTAAGAACTCAAATGATATCTTGCTAACATTTTGCACTTAATTATTGCAACACCACACTGAATTTTACAGAAATAAGTTCAACAACCTATGGTACTATTTTGGTTACATACCTAATATTTTTCGTATCAATGAAGAGATTGTTTGCACTGCCTTTTATACAGATAACAGGTACTGCTCTACCACGCCCTCTACACTTGATTTTACTGTTATTGGCCAGCTGTCAAGAACGTTAATTTGCATAAATCAGCTGTTCCTAAGTAATTGTCAAGCAGTGTAGATATTAGATATCTTTAAAAACTATTTCAACATATATTTAAACTATACAAACATTACAAAAAGGTATACACACATCAGGTCTTTATTAAAGTCTTGAAATGAAGCAACCTGATCTTTTTTTTGTAACAAATTTTAAATATAAACAATCAAAAACCATACATTTTAGTTCAGACTTTTGTTTTCATTGTTTTGGAAAAAAATGAAGTCTAACACTAGCAAGTTTCATATGATAATTAAGCTACTTTTGATCTCACACGATAATGATTGACTGCTGTAATTATTTGCTTGATTTAGATAACATTCCGTTTGCTTCCGAATTTAACCGTTGTTTGCAACTCTTTTGTTTTGCTTCTCTTTCAAAAAGAAGTTGGACAAACATACATTGAATGATTTAATAACAGAACAAATTATACTAAAAAAAAAAGTTAATAAACTATTTTTTTCAACCAAAAGCATCCCTTGAATTTCAAACCAATTGTCGATCAATAATTATCTCCCACAATCAGTTTCATTAATATTTATTAAGCATTTCATTTATTTTAAACATTTTAATTTTTCTTAACAAATCATATTTATTTATTTATTTATTTTTTGTTTCCTTTTTCCCATTTCTCTCTTTTTTGATGAGTATGCATTTAAGGGAAGGGCTTAGGATATTAGTTAAAAAAACCTTGACACTCTGTCAAGAGTTATTCAATATTGCAATGTAACCACAATCCATTTTTGGCACTCTGATTTATTTAATTTCAGAAGTCTAAATCCATTTTTAAAAGGAAACAAAGTTATTAAATTTGAAAATGAAATGCTATCATTAAAATCAAGAATACAAACGCAGTTTTCGGAAATCGTTATAATTATTATTATAATTATTTTTATTCTTAAAATTGAGAAAAAATGCTGTCGAAATAGATGCGAAACAAATAATAGCTGAATTCAAAGACCCAATGTATTTATAATTGAAGCAGCATATTCTCATTTTTGAGCAAAATACATGTAGAAGAAGAAATGTGTTACAGAGTTGTTCTTTGTTGTCCAGCAGTAATCGAACCGAGGACTATTGGGCTCGTAAAAAGACGCTCTAATAACATAGCTGAACTTCCCCCGTCCAGGGAGAGGAAGGAAGCTTTATACAGGGTGTCCCAAAACGACCGCATAAACTCTGCACAGCTAGATTCCTTGTTGGGAGTACATAAAAACTGCCCAAAGAAGCGTTCCTGTACGATCTATAGTTTACGAGAAAAATACGAAAAACAAAGTATGACGTCACTGCCGGGTCAAGAAAAAACACTTTATTGGACATATCAACAACAGTATTTGCATATCTTTCAAGACAATAATGTTTAAAACGTTCGCCGCGCATATTCTGCTTTATATTGAGCATAGTATACTGCTGTTAAATATATGTTCAATAAAGTGTTTTCTCGTGCACCGGCAGTGACGTCATACTTTGTTTTTCGTATTTTTCTCGTAAACTATGGATCGTACAGGAACGCTTCTTTGGGCAGTTTTTATGTACTCCCAACGAGGAATCTAGCTGTGCAGAGTTTATGCGGTCGTTTTGGGACACCCTGTATAGTGGTCGCCGCAACGACACATTATTCCATTAGCCTAATTATTTTTTAAGATCGAACGAAATCAGCAAATAAAACTATCAAGTGAAAATAAAGCTACTGATCTCCTGACTAAGCAATTGGAACCATATAATTTCCGCATTGCTACCCTTTGTAACATTGAAATTCCAGATTATTATGTCATTGGAGCGGCTATAATATACAGCCTTCTAACTCTCCCTGGAATAGAGTGCACAATTATGGTGGTAAGAGCATCCTACTACAGATCTGGAAGTCATTGATTCGAACCCAGCCACCAGCCAACAAGCATATTTAAAAATGAGAATACACTGATTCAATTTTGAATACATAATGTTTTCAAATTTGACTATTATTTGGTTCTAAGCTATTTTGACACATTTTAGCTAAATTTTGAAACAAAATATTTTACATTTGCAGAAATTTTTTTTTTTAATAATGTGAAACATTTTTAATTTCTTTAAGAAACCTTTCTTTGGCTTAAACTTTACTGTGAAATGTCATTTGGAAAAACATATTGAAATTTACTATAGTTCATTTTCATAATTTATGTTCTATAATAATTTATAATTGAGATCTATTATAATAATTCTATGATAATTTATATCGGAAGATCTTATCATGCAGTCACATATTTTTAAGGCAGTTTATTTGAGTTAAAATATCAAATGAATGTTTAATCTCGTATTTTGTTTTAAATTAATGCGTGAAACGTTTTAATATGTTAATGAAAACTTTTGCTCAGTTTCTATAAAAAAAAAAAAACATGCAAATAAACGATAATAAATTCTTTCTACAAAACGCATTGTATACTTTATTTTTTTATTGATAATATACTATACGAAGATGTATCATTTTCAATACAACCCTGAATTTTGAGTCACAATGCTTTTTTATTACTTATCCAATGTTGCATTGAAATAATATTTGTTGCATTTATTTGTTGCAATATTTGTTGTTACAAAATATTTGTTGCATTTATACAAATATTTGATTTTACTTAATTTGGGTATGAAGATTTCAATTCTATGATTCTAATGCTACAGATTTTTTAAAGGAAATTTTTAATCCGTATTTCAACAAAATATACATTTTTAAAAACGTTATATATAATCGTATAAATGCGTAAATGTTGCGATTATTTTATAAGGGAGTTAGGGCTCATCATAAGTATTAAAACTGCAACGGAACCGATGTTTGGAAATCTTGTAGTACGTAGATGGGAGCGCTTCCCTATTATAGCCTGTTCAGAAGCACAGGAAGAAACCGATCATAACAGGAAAGTGCTCTTAGCGGCGTATGACGATGTTTTTGAGCAATTTTAATGTAATGTAACCTAACTCGATCTGAAAGTTTCTCGCAACTTTTACGTTGCCCCCGTTATGTTTATCATTTTTAAACTTTTACGAGGGCTATTTTTTTTTCAAGGTCCAATTGGTCGCTAAGAGAAATTCTCAGTCAGAATCAAGAAAATTTTATATGGAACAATGTGATACAGCATTAAGCTACTTTTCAGCGTAATCGCCGTTCCGATTCATTCATTTGTCGTAGCGTGGCATCAATTTTTCAATGTCTTCATCATAGAACTCAGCCGCCTGTGTTTTCAGTCAATTCTGTAAGCTGGTTTGCAGCTCGTTGTCTATGGCGAAAGTTTGTCCTCCTAGCCAATGTTTCTTCAGTTTCGTAATGGACCCATGGCTCATCTCCTGAGACAATTTTGTCCGAAACTCATCTCCGTCGTGATGGTAGCGATAAAGGAAGGTTAATGCGGCGCCCATACGTTGAGTTTTGTGATGGTCAGACAGCATCATGGGAACCCATCTCGCGCAGAGTTTCGAGTCTTTCACTCATAATGGCATAGAGAGCTGGCCGTGAAATTTTCGGAATCAATTTACTCAACCTAGAAATTGTGAACCGACGATTTCAGCGAATCACCTGATCCACGCGCTGAACAAGATCATCGGTTGGCACTGACTTCCTTCCCTGGCCGCCTGCATAATGAACATCTGTGCGTCCAGCATCAGAGTTCCTGCACCATTTCCGCACATTGCCATCACTCATGAACGTTTCTCCGTACGCTTTACTCATTCGTCTATGAATTTCAGCTGCATTGCTTCTTCCAGCATGCAGAAATCGAATGACTGAACGCAATTCACATCTGGCGGGAGATTCTATTTTTCGAAGCATGTTTTTGTGCTCCATACGTACTCGAAAATGACAACCGCTAATCCACGCTTTACCCTGGCCAACTAAAGACACAGCGCAAGACGTCTGTGCACAGACCTAGCGAATTTTCCCCGAAGTTTTCCGTTAGCGACCAATCAGACCTTGAAAAAAAAAATAACCCTCGTACATTTCGACAAAGAATAGAGTAAAATTGTCGTTTAGAAAATTCTGTCGCTTGGATAGAAGTCGATTGCAGATTTGAAATCAGATCTCGGAAAGTATTTAAGCAGTTAAAAAATCTCACACAACAGAAGAAAAAAAAATTTTTCCTGTTGTAATTAACGTTACATTATGCAGTTTGGAATAAATGTGGGGTTTGAAAAAAATAATACTCTAGATATCATGTTTATTACAATTTCATTTTTCTCAACTCTATGGTTATAGTATTTTTACTTCATTGAAATATCAAGAGTAATAATGTATAAGTTTATAAAATGTCGAAAGTAGTGAAAACGATATTAAATATCCACTGTTCAACGAAGAAATCCGAATTTTTAACATATTTTATTTTCTTTCAGAAAAAAAAGAACATTCTCACTAAAAGAAAAAAGGTAAAGAATTTTATACCTGACTTGGCATCAACTCGACAGCTTGTCTAGGTATTCGATTCCAAAATCTTTACTCAATTCTTTATTCTGCCATCAGTTCCACAGATGCAATTTCAACTCAGACATTGTATTTTCTTGTGTAAAAAAGTACTTGGGAAAAAGTTACAAATGCAGCATTTTACTTAAAAAGGGAAGAGCAATTTTGGAAAATGAAAAATTGCTCGAGGAAGAAAAAATTGGCATTCTGTAATAGTTTTTACTTTGGCACTGATGCTTTCATATTTAATATTTTACGCTTATGAATAAAGTGAGAAAAAGTTATATGCTATTACTTCATGCTCCATAAGAAATATTTAAAGAATGTATATTTATTAAGGCATTTTTTGAGGTTGGAAAAATTTTTCATGCTTTTGGTTATATAATATTTCTATGCATTTTGTATTAAATAAAACCTACTCTTTTCCATAGTACAGATGTTTTAGTGGAAAAACTTTTAAAATTTTTCACTGAATATACAGCATATGTTTTTAAGAAAAACATTAATAAGATAAGTTATTTTGTAGAATTTTAAAATGAATTAAGCAATGAAATGGTAATTTTAAAATGTTTTATACATAATACTTCTGCTTTAGCGACTCAAAATTTTTTTTAAATAAATAAAAAAATAAATAAATAACTCAATCTACAAATCTTAGAACTTTTACACTCTATAAAGTCTTTTGATTGATAAAAAATCACTAATGAATATTTAAAACTCTAAAAAAATATTTAAATGCCCCAAAATGAATGAATATTCCAAAAAGAACTAAATTTTAAACAATACTTTACATGAAACCAATGATTAAGAGCACCATTTAGAATTGTTTAAAATGTTCCGAAACATATGTATTTATCCTTTAAGCATGCGAACTATACGCAGTTAATGTAGAAATATATACAATGGTGAGTTTTAAAGTAAAGTTAATGACAATAAGATCGGAAATAATAATATAATACGATAGGAGTCTGAAATGTGTAAGTTTCCAATGGCCTATAAAGAAACAAAACATAAATTTTTGGAGAGACATTGAAAAAAATGGAAAGATTTCTTGTATTTCTTAACATAATCACAGACAGCAACAGTAACTTTTACCATGAGATAAGTTTTCTATAGTCTAATATCACCGAAGCCTGTAGAAATGTTTCACAGCAGTCTTCATGCTTTTGTCTGTGGTGCTTTTGCAATGCTTTATCAGCAGAATGTTGCTGAAAAAAGGTTGGAGATATAAAGTGGATGGTAAATTAACTTGCAGTGAAAAATTTCGCAGCCGATTTTTGGCAGAATTTGACGTACGCGGGCGAGCGTTGTCTTTGGAGAGCGTAGAGCAACATACCATCACCGATCACCCCCCCCCCCCCCCCGTTTTATTAGCGGGCGACTTCCTGCTCTTGCACCTGAAGAAATGGTCATCGCTTTCCCACACATGAAATGAGGATAGCTTAGGCAGACTAGCTCTTTTCGTGGCTGGCAAATTTTTGTAATACTGGGTTACAAATACTTATACAGTGGTATGATTCTGACATTGAAGAGTTGTTAAAGTTTTGTACCATCTTTTGCTATAAATAAATCTTACAATGGAATTATGTTTTGTTTCATTTTATGGGCCGTGGGAAACTTGTAATCTGAATATATATATATATATATATATATATATATATATATATATATATATATATATATATATATATATGTTACGGCCAAAGCCCGAAGTCCGGCCAGATCGCGAATGTCCAAAGTCCAAAATTGTTCTTGATTTCGGGAATTGACCGGCCAGATCGCGAAGTGGCAGAGGATGGCTGGCCAAAGTCCGAAATAATTGAAGCGATCAGTGAATATTTTACTTTGGCGGCCCTTTTAATTATATAAATAATTCTTATAAATCTTCTACTTTAAAAATATAAAAAATAGAAATTTTTAAATTGTCTATTACAATCATTAATTTAATAATCATTATTAAATTGTCTATTTAATTGTCATGCATACACCAAAGGCCTTGTCATACTAGGTCTAGTTAAGTGCCACTGCCCGGTATACATTTGCCCGGTATATCCTACACTGATGTTTTTTAAGGTGAAGTGCCCCTGCCCGGTATACATTTGCCCGGTATACCCTACACTGATGTTTTTTAAGGTTCAATGCCACTGCCCGGTATACATTTTCCCGGTATATCCTACACTGATATTTTTTTAAGGTCAAGTGCCACTGCCCGATATACATTTGCCCGGTATATCCTACATTGATGTTTCTTTAAGATCAAATGCCCTGCTCGGTATACATTTGCCCGGTTTGCCCGGTATAATGATTTTTTCTTCCAACTTTGGCTGATCTTCCCATGCCAATTCGCGATTCGGGCGGCCAATTCCTGAAATCAAGAACAGTTTCGGACTTTGGCCAGCCATCCTCGGCCAATTCGCGATCTGGCCGACTTCGAACTTTGGCCGTAACATATATATATATATATATATATATATATATATATATATATAACCCTCCTATTTATATTTACTTAAAACAATACGAAAGAAATAATATTATTTAATAAAATAGCTTTTGACGATTACATCATGGATAGTTTTCTTGTGAATCTTTTACATCTTTTATCTCTACGATTTAAAAATTATTTTTTGGTTCCATTAAACTCATAAATCACTGTAATAACATTTTAACACATTTATAAGTAGATGGTTATTTTTTAGCATGTGTGAGTATTACATCATTTATAGCAGCATTACTGATTTCACGTCGGGTAAAGAATATTTTATGTTTATGCATAAATGTGTACCTAACTTTTGAAGATGTACAAAACTTCGAAGATATGTGCAAACGTTAATGAAAGAGAAAAAAGCGATAAGTGTTCGCTAGCATGATCGAATTACAACTTACAAACTTCATCATGCAACATCCAAGTATAACAAATAAACTGTAAAAATAATCTTATACAGAATTCAAACCTTTATATGATTGTATATACAAATGGAAGTATTCACCGCATCACTGGAACCATATAAGATGCTGAAATAGTTTTTGCACACAATTACAAAACTAGATTTTCCAAACCTAATTTCTACACAAAAATATCTCGTTTCATAATTATTTATAATTCTAAATAAATTTTGATTAATTATTTTAAAAGATTTTAATCTTTTATAATTTTATAATTAATTTTAATTAATTATTTTAATTAGGTTTAATTATTTATAATTCCTAATTTTAATTATTTATGATTTTAATTAATTTGAATTAATTATAATTTGTAATTAATTTGAATGCTTGAAATGTTTTTAAATTAATTTTTAAAGCTTATGATTTTTAATTATTCATAATTTTTACACACAATTGATTATTTATAATTTTTAATTGATTTTAATTATTATAATTTTAATCAATTTTATTTAAATATAATTATTTATAAATTTAAATAATGTCCCAACCTGTTTTAAACAATAAGGAATACAATATCTGGAAATCATCTAATACTGATTATGAATACCTATACTCAAATGCATATCCACTACTGAACTATTGTTCTTTTCTGTAGACATCAGTGAAAGCCGAAAAATATCAAAAAAAATTATTTATAATCTAATAATCTAACGATAACTATTACCTAATAGGAAAATGAATTTTTTTTCAAATAATTAAAGCTACATGTAAACTTTAATAAAAATGCATTACTGGCTACTTAAGAAAATTAGGACAATGAAAAAAAAAGACAATTACAGTTTTTCTTAATGCAATTGAGTTGTAGTGTTCATTTATTACTTTATGTTAATTTTAGCTAAAAAATCAAATCTATTACTAGATTTATGACTCCCTTATAACTCCAATACTCAAGCCAGTTTGATCAGTTCAGACAGGAAATTTTTTTTTTTTTTTTTTTTTACAGATTTTAAACATTTAATATTTTAATTACTGCAATTCAAATATTAGTCCACTATATAAGAATATGATTTTAAGAATAATATGAAGCAGTAAATATGAATATAAAATAATATAATATTTCTGGTTTGGGCAAGTAAATATCAACAATTTAACTAACGAAAAAAATTGCGATACATCAGCTACAATAAATTGTTTTTAAGACCATTCCATAAACTATCGTTTCTTACTGCATGACATGGGGCTATAAAAGACCTATAGAAATAAATGGCAAACATAAACTAAGGCTTATTTTTGAAGATTTTCTATAGGAAAAGTCGTAACCTTCAAATCTTGTAAAAGTTCCATAAATACACCACTTTTACTACCCTCAACAAGTAAAACTTAGTGAAAGTTCTCATAAAATCTAGGGAACTTTTATATTGAGGCCATTGTGAGATTTTTCCAACCAAACATGTATTGCAGTTTTCAAAATTAATAAAATGCAATAGAAGAATATATTGAAAAAAACAAAACAAAAAAAAAAAAACTTAAACAGTATGTGTTTGGTTAAATGCCTGTAAATGGTTAAATACTTAAGTTTTGCCGAGAACATACGTTTTAATAGAAAGTGCGAACAATTTATACAATTTCAAAGCCAATATAAAAAAATATATCTGCATAAATTTGAAATTTTTTTTTCATCCTTAAATTGCCAAATTTATAATATTTTATAGAATCTGTTGCTGGTTGTCACAAAAATGACCTAAGACTTTAAAAATCAACAGGAAGGATCCAAAAATGATCTGCAGCGTTTTTTTCTAAGAAACTAGAAAACTGATTCTCTCCAATTCCCGAAACTAGTTACCAAGTTTTGCTACAGATGGCACTACTGATAAATAGCACTGAATTATGGATATTTGCAGTGACGCTGTCTGAGAGCAAAATTAAAATAGTGTCTGTGCAAACATATAAGTTTGAATGACCTGATGGCAGCAGAAAACATTGCTTTATCATTTCGTAATTTAATCATGATACCTTAATAGTTTTATCATCATACTTTATAAGAGCATGGCTTAAAAATCATTCATTTGGTAAAATTTACTTTTCAGTTTTGTATTTTTAACTAAATGTATGGTATTAAGAGCAACAATTTTGAAATCTAGAATTTCCTTTGATAATTTTCATTAATAATTTTTCCATTGATATGGTACCAGAATCTGTTACCATATCAAATATCCAAAATTATGTTTTTCTTTTATCAATACTAACCAACCATAAAGCACGTAGTGGTACACTACAGAAAGGTAATGTTACCATATAGTGTGGAAATTTTACCGTACAGTGAGGTAGTTTTACCAGAATTTTTTCCTCCGTGTAATAGATTAATAGTTTTTAATTTATATGATTTAAGAATGCTCTGCATAAATTAACGTAAAGGTGTTTATAGCACTTCGTGTTCTAGACGTGTGTTTATCTTAAAGTATACTTTACTTCAAAGGTATTTTTTTAATTGCGTAGATATTATATTTTTTAATTGCGTAGGTTTTCAAATTTTTTTTTTGAAATAGAGAATTTAATAAATAATAATATTTTAGAAATTTTTCTTGCAATTTTGATTTCTAGTTTCATTTTTAAGTTTCAAAAATCTCTAATGGTTAAAATAATGCACCTTAATCTGATATTCAGAAAAATTTGAAGGATTTTCTAAAAATATAGCATTTCAATAATTTTTTAGAAGAATTCCCCAGCAAAATATATTCTTAAAAATAAATCAATATCCTTTCTGAATAAATCTAGCTATGCCAAGAAACAAATAAGCTTAAAAGGGAAAATGTATGCAATATTGAAATCAATGACTTTTCGCAATATTTGTGTGAAACGCAAATTTAATTTACATCTTTGGAAACTATTTTTTAAAATGTACAATACAACCACTATTGCAGTTATCAAACCTTAATTCTGTGTTAAATTTTTGCTCGCTCATCGCGTCATTTAGTGGGCTAGCAAACGTTGCTCTGTAATGAAGCTAGCACTTTTTTGATTAAGTAAAAAAGAAATAATATAGTTTTTTTTTTATATAAAAAAATTTCATATAAACAATTACGTTTTTATACCTTGTATATCTATATCTTTGTATATCAATTTAAATCTCTGCTTCATGGAAAAAAGGTTCTGCAGAGTACTGTATAGTAATAACATTTCTGGTAGAAAAAACTTAATGAAAAACCTTAACCTCTGGTAATAAAACCAAAATATAAAGTATTAAAACGATTATTTGCCAGTTTTTTCGTTCACATGGTTACAGTTAATTTAATGGAAATTTCAGTATTTAAAATGTAAAGTTCCTATTTCCACTCATTTAATAAAAAAATACAAAGCTAAAAGGTAAATCTAACCAAATAAATGCTTTTTCTGTCATGTTCTAAGGTGTCGTGATAAATTGCCAATTTTTACCACATCTCCAAAATTTTATCAAATTTTATAAAATCTAATTTTTTTTGTTAATTTTACCAAAATAATTACCAAAACACTTCGGTAAAATTAGGGAGATTTTTAATTTCCCATAGAGCCAGAAAAACAGTAAATTTCACCATATTCTGGTAGTTTTGACCATGTTTTCCTAAAAGTAAGTAATATTCTTACGTTAATAAATAAAAATAGCAAAATTAATTTTATTTATTTCAAGTTATGGTTATGGAGGAGAAAAGTGATTATTTATTTCAGCTCCTGAGCAAAAAAAAAAAAATAAATAAATAAATAAATAAATAAAAATCAATTTGAACCAAAGATTAAAATCAAAAATAATTTATTCGATTCAACACACATAAAGCACTACATAATATGAAAATTTCATAGAAAGAATCTTATTTTGCTATTGTTTTCATGTTTGATGTTTCAATGCAAACAAAATAATTTCTAATTCTAGTTTGACTTCAAATAAAAAAGCAAAGTAATGAAATTCACTTGTAATACTTTTAAAAAAAGCAATTGCAGGTATATCGACTTATAATAAATTATCTTCTTTCTTTATTTTCTTTCAAAACTCTTTTCGAATTGTCTAATGAAATACGACAATTTAAAGCAATTGTTTTATTTTAAGAGGATCTAGAAAAAAGAATCACTGCTTGCTGCTCTTTTGCTTTTTTTAAGCTACCTGATATATGATGTCACATCAAACTCAATTAGTTAGGCTGAATGTGATACGCGTTTTTATAGTTGTAATAAATTAAGTAATTGAAGATATCAATTTTAATTATTTTGACGCATTGATAAAGTTCAAATCTATATTAATTAAGAATTACGTGCTTCCAGAAACTTATACTTTGTTAGTTTATCCTAGGAATTTTCTCGCATGGACATAGCACGGATATCTTAATACGAAACACTTAAGAAAATTGGATTTCTTTATCGTACAATCTAAAAGTGTGACGTTTTAAGTACTATATTTTTGAACCATAACACCAAACTTTTCTACTAAGGAATCAGACCAAAATGTTCTGTAGGAATCTACGGCATTACTACTTAGGAGATAAGTTTTTCTTACAGGATTTTTTGGTTACTACAGAGATTTTGCATTCTCTCTTAGCTTCTCGTTCGGGTATGCATGTTGATTTTCAAGATTTCTGAAGAACTACCTCGATTCTCAACCTAAACGATACTCGCGCTGAACTTAATGTATGGATGCGAACGTGCTGGTCGATATGGTCAACAAGCCTGATGTCACGTCTGCTTGCGAATCCTTCCTAAATATCTTATTATATACTTATAACTAAGGTCCGGATTTTGATGACATTTGCATTTCTTTGCATTTTTGGACATTTTTTGTCTTTTAGAGCATTTTTTTAGATTTATAGGGCATTTTTTCTAAATTTTGGGGCGTACTTTGCATTTTAAAGCATTTTTTAAGTTTTTTGTTCATTTTTTCCAATTTTTATTATTTTTTGGGGCACTCTGATGTAGACAGTCTGGTGTCAAATGTGACAAAGATTTTTCTGAAATCCCCATATCGTCAAGAATGTTTCAAAACATTTGCTCCTAGTCTAGCTTTGCCCCCTAAACCAGCAATTACACGATGTGGTACCAGGTTGGATGCATGCTTGTACTACAGTGAAAATTTTAAGATAGTGAAGTCTATCGTCAGTAGTTTTGATTCAGAAGATGCTGCATCAATTAAAATCGTGCAAAACGTGTTGGCCTCTGATAAAATCGAAGGAAACTTAGCATTTATCAAGTCTAACTTTGGTATTCTGTCTTCGACAATAACAAGCTTGGAGAAACAAGAATTGGAACTTTGCGATGCAATAAATTATATCGACGTAGTGAGTCAAGTGTTGCAAAAAGCCAGGGGAAAGATTGGACAAAGTGTAGCAGCTAAATTGAACAAAGGTTTGGATAAGAACATTGGCTTCCAGACAATGAAGAAAATCTCTAGGATATTAACAGGTGAAGCAACATCTTTTCAAACTGTAGAAGAATTGTTAGCAAGTAAGACCGTCTTTTTCAAGTACGCAACACTAACATCAGTAGACGTTGAAAGAAGCTTCTCCAGGTATAAAAATTTACTTTCAGACAAGAGACGCTCGTTTACAATTCAAAATATCAAAAAGCATTTAATAATCCAATGTAATTCTGATATTTAGTAATATTATGAGATGGAAGTTGTTATATTCATTTAAGTTTCTATGCAAAATAAAAATGTTTTGGAGTCAATATATTTTTCTTTTTTTTCTGTTATTTTAGGATATAAAACATATTTTTCAAACTTTAATGAACGTAGAACAAGTATTGCATTGCTTTATATTTTTTGAAATGACTCATAATAGTTTTAAAGAGTAAAACATTGTTTTAGTTGAATATTTTTTCTTTATGTCATAAGGCATTTTTAACGCAATTTTCGCATTTTTAGTGCAATTTCCGCATTTTTAGAGCATTTTCTAGGGGCATTTTTAGCTATTTTTAAGGGCCTTTTCAGCATTTTTAAGGGCATTAGTTGAGATTTTTTAGGTCATCAAAATCCGGGCTCTACTTATAACTGTCGGTTCATGACATTTTGGTCCCACCATTTTGGTCCCGCAATTCCGCTCCCAACGTTTCCGTCCCATCATTTTGGTCCGCTTGCTATTTCGGTTCCTTCCCGATTCAGTTCTGCCTGGGAGAAGATTTACCCATCGAATTATTCCCTATTTTGAACTGTTTGGAGATTATTATATCGGAAGAACACGTCAAAGAAGTTTTCGTAACAGGCCATTTTTTCTTCTGAAATATGGCAACCTCGTACGGACAATTATATGGATGTTACTCTTCAAAGAATGATAAAGGAGTGTAGCATGGATCATCCAACAACAGGGAATTACATTGACGTCATTAATAAATCAAAAGTGACCGTAACTAAATGTATAAAGAATTTGCTCGGGGAAAAGAACCTTTAAAAAAAGAGAATATATAAAAACAATGAAAGAATTTTGAAAATCTGTACAGATTTTCAAAATTCTTTCTCGTGGGGCAATCTGAAAGCTCTTCTCAAATAATTCTTACCTTAAAAAAAATGTTTGAAACGAGATTAAATTTTAACCGACAAAAATAAATAAAATAGAAACAAGGATCATTACATTGACATTGAAATGCTTTACATATTTGGTAATATTTCTTAAATTTCAATATCTGAAAGTAAAAATATGAAACGGTAATGAAAGAAACGTGGACCAAAATGATGGGGCCGAATCGGCAACAGGATCAAAATGGCGGTACTAAAAAAGTGGGACTAGAATGGCGGGTCCAAACTGCCTTGCTTCGATAATCGGTGGGAGCAATAGCTGATGAAAAAAGTTGCACGAGATTTAATTGGATATTTAAAAACAAAGCAACAAAAAACAAATAAAATTAAAAACACTTTCAAGTAAGGCCGATGTACCTTGCAGATTTATGAGATTTAGAATAGTAATATTTTAGATTTATTCATTCGAAGCTAACAGATACAATGTTAAATAATGAATGTATATATTTAAGTGAAAGTTTATCAAACATTTGTAAGCAATCATGAGGGGCATATACCAGCTATGCGAATCTGGAATCTGTAGTTCAGGGATATTAAACAGTCACGAAAATTGCGTTTGGTTTTGTATTCGCCTTATTATTACCTTGTGGAACTTAGAAAAAATATATGTATTAGAATTTATTTGTTTAAAATCATTAGAATTTACGAATGTGAATTATTAAATAATAATAATAACTATGCTTCATAATAACACACTTTGCAGGTTTACCTTCTGGAACTTCATGGGAAAACCAAAAAGCTCGGTAATTTTTGATGCTTTGGTAATATTCTGGTAAAGTTAATGATAAAAATGGTTGTACAATATGTGATAAAATTTGGAAAATGTGAAAAAGGCTAGTAATTTGGTTAAGTTTACTTTTCAGTTTCGTATTTTCTACTAAATGTGTAGTAATAAGACCTATAATTTTGAAAACCTGATTTTCTGGTAAATCACTACCTGACATATAAATTCCTAAATGAATGGTTTAAAACCGTATATTTTGGTTTTATAGACAGAAATGCGATTTTTTTTACCAGAAAAGTTAATATCATATAGAGCGATTATTTTTATCAGATTTTGTTTCCTCCGTGTGGAATTATCCACTAGACTAAACTACTGCTCTAAAAAATTAAAAAAAAAGCAGTTTATACCGTCAACATTTTTAAATAACCTTTGAATGTTCAATTTACGAAAATAAAATATTAAATTTGATGCATTGAAATTATTCTCAGTTTTATTAATTTTTATTTTAAAATAGTACTTTTAGTAGATAAATATGATCAATAGGGGAGAGTGGGGTCAATTGTAACAGGGCACGATTGTAACAGAGCAAAAATTTCGAGTGTCGGGTTCTAGATTTGGTTCCTAGGTGGCGCACAAGGTGTATTTAATAAATCTACATGTATACCCCTGCTGGCAACCATTTTTATGTACTTTTGAAAGAGTTACATCACAAAAGATATTTTCACGCTACATAAGTACTTTTTTTGGTATTAGACTATTATATTGTAACAAAGTAATTTTGTTTAAACAAATAAAAATTATTAACCGAATATGTTAGTGGACACCTTAATTAACATTTCAAAAAAAAGAAGATTAGTTTTGTTAATTAACTAGCATTGTTTTTAACAAATGAAGCTGAAATGGCGTCTTGGGGACGATTGTAACAATAAGTAAAGGGACGAATGTAACAGCTGAAAATAAATAATCTTATGTTTACAAACCATTACTTAACTCTTTAAGAACCATCAATAGTTTCCTATATCATTTATATTATGTTGCAAGTGCATTATTTTATTTGTCACCTTTCACAGCATAAATTAAAATTTTTAACCCCTTAAAGTTAAAAGTTTAACCCGTTAGATCTCTGATCATTATTATTTTTACTCCTAAAATATCACTACTATTTTGATCAATAAAAAAATATATCACAACTATGATAATATGTTTAATTAACTATGTTTTAGTTGAATTTATGAACTGTTACAATTGACCCCGTAAGTGGGAACAATTGTAACAAGTGCACGACTGTCAAAAATTGTTAATAACTAATATAATAACATTTAAAATAAGGTATTTTTTTTCTAGTAGAGGATAGTCTACTTTACTCTTCTGTCAATTAATACTAATAATATATTGGATTTTTTGTTAGTTAAAAATAGTTAAGTAAAAAATGTTAAATTGACCCCACTCTCCCCTACTTGTAAATAGATAAATTCTAGAATACATAAATACAGTAAAGTTTCAAATCAAATTGATAATCTGAAAAATTTTGTGCCCTGATATAATATTTCATTAGTAATAATAAATTATAATACATTGAGTTGGTACAGCAGTTAAACTATGGAAATGATGGACAGGATGTACTTTGCTAATATGTAGACAGATAATGCTAATATGTAGACAGAATATGCTAATATGTAGCATATACGCTGAATGAAAATAACGCCAAACAGTTGTAGTAAACCATTTTCAAAATCTCTGAGAGTATCATAAGAATTTTAAGATAAGTGATGTTTGAATGTTTGTAGTGTATTCAGAAGTCGTATTCATGAAAGTCGTAAAGTGCTTGCTCTCCGTTTGCTGAATTTTAATTATTGGAATGTTGCTTTTAATGTTGGCAAAATCTAAACATGTGTTAACGATGAAAAATCTTTCTTCCTTGATTGTCGAATGTTAGTATTTATTCAACTGTTTCTTAAATAAATAAGCACATCTATTGGTGCCGCCTTGCTGAAGTAGATTACTCGTGTATGGGTTGCACATGAAATTTATAAATAGAAATAATTTAAATTTTTATAGATGCTTAGGTGAATACCCATACCTCTTCTTTCTACGTGGTGAAAAAAGTAAATAATAAATAAATCAGTATTAAACAAGAACCACGAAATCATGCACAAAACTTAACGACAACCAACACAATTATAAAGCTTAAAAATTTTAATTTTTATGTTATTGCTCTTTAACTTTTTGCTCTTCCCATTGGTTTTACGTTATTAGGTTAAGCTAAAGAAGTTTAATATTTCATCTCTCTGAAACAAAGATTAACACATTCAGTATCAAATAGCATGATGTTGTTGCTTGTGGCCAATCCATGATAGTCAAAATTTACCACTTGTGAAGGGTCATGAAAAATCTTTTACAACAGTACCTACATTAAAACTACGCAATATTGTTGCACTTTTAATAGGTAAAAAATGTATGAATATAGTAATTTGCTCATGTGTTAGTATTTTTGGTACCTATTAAGACTTCAATTTCTGTAATTTCAGTAGTGCCTGTTACCAAAATTAATTAAGCATCATTCACGACGCTAATAATAGTATGGTGTATTTTTTTTTTACTTTTCTTCCAAAATAATTAGTTCCGTTTTTCCATTAATTATGATTTAGTACATAGCTTACTTATTTCAATGAGTACTTATTATCAATATTAATCAAGCCTTCTTGGAGTCAAAAATAGTATGGAGAATTTTTACTTTTCTCTTAAACGAATCAGTATCATTTCTCCATTAGTTTCGCTTTCTAACACATAGTTAATTCGTTTCTTTAAATTAGAATCTATTACGAAAAGTAATGAATTTTCATTGGCACTAATTGTAGTATGATTATTTTTTATGCTATTCCTGAATGAATAAATTCCATTTTTTCAGTAATTTTGTTTTCTCAAATAGTTTATTATTTATTTAATGAAAATGTATAAAAAAAGCATCATATATGCGTTAAAAATAGCATTGAAAATTTTTATATTTTTCTTAAATGAATTAGTATTATTTGTCTAATTTTTCTTTCCAGTATGTAGCTGATTCTTTTTAATTTAATTCAACGTTCATTTTCAACTATTTAGTTTCATAGAAACATGTTTTAAAAGCATAACCATAAACACTTGGTTTCAGATAACTTTAGAAATACTTCCCTGCAAAAACATCCATGTATTTTATAAAGTCTTATTTAAGATTTATTGAACATTAAAAAGTCAGGAATAATTGAGTTTTTTAAATTTTTTTTGACATTTTCTGACAGATGATACAGTTTCTTATAAAGAGCTGGGTATCTTTTAATAAAATGTTAATGTTAATGGGATATTTTAATTTTTTCCCTTAAAAACATGTTTTTATTTTTATCTGTAGTTGTAATAATGCAGAAATATATTGAATTGTTATTTTTTATACATTGCTGTATTCGAAATTTTCTTGCAAGATGCGTGCTAAAAGATTTTTCATGATTTCCGGAAAAGCTATTAGTTTGCGCAAAATTCAACGAAATACATAAAAAATACTTAATACTATTTTTTTGCTAAGTTAACCATTAATAATGTTGACTACCTTTGTTTTTTATGTATTTTTATTATCATTTTGTTGTTAGGTTGTAATTTTAACAACAATAGCTGTGATGAAAGCAAGGAAGCTCTTTGCTGCAATCACACAGCAAAAAACTCCGAATCAAATTTCGGTGAATGTAATTACGGTAATGTCAAATTACTCTCTGATGTACCGTCATAATTACAGTAATAATTACCATAAGATAATTGAATCACTCGAATTAAACAAATATTACTGTAAAAATTACGAATAATATTTTACGGTAAAAATGGATTTTATGATAAAATGGATTTTACGGATTATATACTTAAAAAGCTGGTATTTTATACCGTAAGTTGATCCGGACTTCTTTACAGTACAATCTTCACTCGGCAGGGGAGACTGTTATTAGTAAAATCTACAATTAAATTTTTAACAAAGGTAACGAAATTAATTAAAATGTTTGTAAGAGTTTCGTCAAGGAATATCATCATATTATAAGCTAATATAATTATCAAAAAACCATCGCTTAATTGAAATCTTTTGAAAGTGTTACTATACTGTGTCATCATCTTTTTCAGATAATTTATCGATTTTCAGATTTTTGGATTTGTTAGATTTATGGTACAGAAGTATTAATGTATTTAACATACAAAAATCATGATTAATCACGAATAATTAATTAAAAATAATTACAAAAACACGGTTAAAAAAATAGTCAGTCAAAAAAATTACTGTTTATCGTTATTCATTGTTAATATTCTGTTATTTATAACAAAACTTATTTTGTAACATTTAAAGAAATGCAAAATATAGTGCCCCTCTTTTTTAGCTGATTAATATATATATTTTTTTGATTTGTAGATTTTTTAGACTTTTTGCATTGAAATATGAGTTTATTTAGTATAAATAATATTATTAATTATGATTAGTTAATAAAAATAATTACAAAAACCCGGATTCTCCATAGTTAGAAGAATAACTATAGATCATTATTCAATGTTAATATTGTACTATGTATAACCAAAGTTATTTTGTAGGATTTAAAGAAATAGAAGAAAAATCTTATCTCAGAAAATACTATTAACTATGATACTATTACTATGAACTATGAAATTCAGAAAATATTATTAATTATGGTTAATTAATAAAAATAATTACAAAAACCCGGACTCCACTTAGTTAGAAAAATAGTTATAGATCATTACTCAATGTTATATTCTGCTATGTATAACCAAATTTATTTTGTAACATTTAAAGAAACAGAAAAAAATATCTTATCTCAGAAAATACGTGAGGTTATTATCATGGAATAAAGATGTTTTTGATGATAAGGCCGATTTTGTTTTCTTTTTTTGATCTTAAGGCTATACTAATCGACTAACAAAAGAAAGTGATTACGGATAGTGCTCCTTAATGACGAAAAGAACATCTATTCTTCGTTTATATATTTTTCTTGCAACCAAGATGCAAAAATATGTGCAATCTTTAATATCTGAAAATGACCTTTCCTCATTAGTTAGGGGAAGTAACTTACTTAAACTTGATAAGAGTTGCGAAAACAGTTGATGAGATTTTGGAATTTGATAATAATATTAAAGAAACTATACTATACTGGATTATGGATATAATTATGGAGAGAAAGCAGAAACTTTTCGTGAGTTCATTTTAATGTGTTATAAAAGACATTAGAAAGTGAAAAAATACAGATTACCTTAAAGAGAATTAAGTTTTAGCCATATTCTTATTTCATTTCAAGACGCTTGGAAAGGGTTAATCATTAGCTTGTAGAACAACTGAGAATTCTTTTAAGAACAGTAAGAATTAAAAATCATGTCTTATAGATAGGAAAATTTTGTTTATCTAAGATAAAATTAAGTTTTAGCCATAAGTTTCTATGACATCAGTGCTGAGTTTGTTTACAGAACACATAATAACAGGAATTAGCCTTACAGTTAGTATTAGAAGTCAACTAGACTAGAACTTTCAAACTAGATTAACTTTCTAACTAGAAAAAATTTACGAATTAAATGTAAATAAGAGTTAAGTTATACGTCTCTTTTTTCATAATACCAGAAACGTGTTGGTTACCCATAAATTATCGGTAACTAAATGGTAAGGACATTTCTAATAAAAAAAATACAAGTCAGGTAATAAAGACCAAAATATACGGCATTTAATCCTTTCATTTGGTAATTTTTCTGTTAATATAGTAACGGTTTTTCTGGGAATACCGTTTTTAAAAATTATAGTACTCATTACCTCACATTTAGCAAAACATACAAAACGGCAAAATAAATGCAGCCAAATAAATAGTTTTAATGCCATGTTCTAAGGTGGCATGATAAAATTACTACATTTACCAAATGTTATCATATATTGTTCATATTACAATAATGAATAGAAGTCTTTTATTTCATTGTTATTTAAATGTTTTTCTTATGAAAAAATAAATAAAAGACAGATTCCTATATTAAATTTAAAAAAAAAAATTATCCTTGAAAATGTTGCCTTAAATTATTAATTTCATTCAATTTAAAATTTTTTTTTTATATTTATGCTCATAAATGATTTTGCATTTGTTTTCACTAACAAAAAATTTCTACATATTACTCGATTAAATACTTCATTCCCTTTAAAAATATAAAAATAGGTAATAACAGTCGACATATTTTATGCGCACAAGAACAGGGTCCCACTTTTAAGACTTGCTAGACGTGAATAAAAAGAAACGAAAGTGATTTGAAATATAAAACGTAACATTGCCAACAAAAAATAGAAATATTAAAGTTAGAAACAAAACTAGAAAAACAATAGTAACCGAGAGAGACAAAAAAAAAAAGAAGATGAAAAGCAGAACCAGAAAAACCATAGTGGCCGAGAGGGGTAAATCAGGGTAAAATGAAATTTCTACGCTAGTTGTAAAGTTGTAGAGTTTAAAACATGTCCTTTCTGCGCATTACCATATTCCTTTGTAGTTCATCTGCATATTGAGTGCTTCAAAGTTGTTCTAAGGAGATGTAAGATTAGAAAAACTTGTTTACTCATAAAAGAATAAATCTTAATTTTTGTTCGAAATTTATGGAGAAATGGCAAGCCATATACCAGATGAGGTTCATATATCCAGCATTATATGCTTTTTGATTTTCACAAATATAGTAAAGCTACTTTTGAAACCCAAAACATTCACGATGCTTATCTAAGCGTTTGTAAATGCTAACAGATTATTTCTAAGTTAAAATCCGGTAATTTTGGTCTTTCCGACTTGTATGAATCAGGTACACCAACCTCATAAAAAAAAGCAAAGATGTATTGCCTCCTCCTTCACATTTGTTCGATATTGTGTCATCGGATTTCCATTTATTTTGATTGTTACACCATTTTCTTAGAGGCAAAAAAATTTAAAGGTTTGCATGATGTCCGAAATTTTATCTCCTGACATTTAACTCTCAAATCAATTGATTTTTATCGATCCTGTATTGGAAATTCTTCACTGAATTTAAAAAGATTCTTGATAAAGAATGTATTTACACAATTGATTGAAAATAAAAATATCTAAAGATTTATCTGTCTGAATTTAATTAAAGAAAATAAAACAACAATCCGGAATTTTCTACATAAATTCGATCGGGATAGAACTTGCCTCTCTGATTTTTTTGAAGAACAAGAGAAAGTTTTCAGTAAAATATTCTACTTCACTTTTTTTTGTCTACAATAGAGTTTTATACAGATTCAATCAAGGAAATTGCAAAAATCATATATGTATTCTATAAATTTAAAAGTAAATTTGTAAGCACTACTTCAGAACGCGTTTCAGTTGTACCAAAAACGGCATTGACAAAGAAGAACGTTATTTACTGTCTCTAAAGAGAAGAAATTCTTGGAGTAACAATAACTGTAAAGTATTGTATGATTGTAGGTATTATATAGCAAAATGCTTCACTTTATTTTGCTCTAATGTGCACACATGCTCTCAAAATTTCAAGGTTTAAACCGAATTAAGGTGCAGTTAGTATAATTAAGGTGCAGTTAACTTTTCAACTTCATAGTGTCAAAGATGTCTACTGGCTTAACTATACCTAGTGAGGCTTACTTTTGCTGGTAAATAAGCATGTAAACATGCTAACTTTCCTCCGAAAGAAGTACATTAGCGAGCAAATAAATTACGCAAAAGTTGTTTAATAAGTAAATATTACAGACTAAAATACTTCGCTTTATTTTTAATGATCTCTTATATACTTATAGCTTCCAGGTTCACACCAAACGTCAGCAAAATGAAATTTTCATCGCTGCGTTGGGTCGAATAACCAAGCTGGAGTCTCATAGCTAAAGTGATGCTTTGTGCTCGGAGAAACCAATTCTGAAATTACCGTACTGTATGATTTCTGAAAAAAAAAATTCTATTTAATAAACAAAAACATACGGTATTCAAACCATTTATTTGGAAAATCTTCCGTTCATATGTCAACGGGTTAACGGAAATTCTGATTCTTAAAATTTTATTACCACAGATTTAGTAAAATATACAAAGCTGAAAAGTGAATTTAACCCAATGTATGGTTTATTTGCCATAATCTAAGGAATCATGATAAAAGTATCAAATTTTACCATATTTACCGATTTTTATGACATATTACAAAAAATTGTTTTATTGTTAACTTTAAAAAAATCATTACCAGGACAGATCAGTAAAGATTACCGCGTTGTTTGGTGTTTACAGAGATCCAAAAACACTGCGTTTTACCATATTCTGGTAATTTTGACTATACTTTTTTCTCAGTATAAGATTTATTTTCTTTGATTAAATGATTTACTTCTGAATTTGCTGTAAAACCCGAGAGCCTCACATACAATATACTAACAAACTGAATTTGTTTGTTTATTTATTTATTCCCCCCCTTCCCCCCGGGAATTTGTGTTGTAATCCAGTATTACACATTTTATATTACAATACAGTTATTGCAATACGAATATTCTGTGATAAAAATATAAAAACAATTGATAATGTGTTTCTTAATATTAGAATTATATAACAACGCATTGCTTATTTCGCACAAAATATTTTTTTTAATTTTAATATTTCTTGAGTTAACCAAAGAAAAATAGTTGTTTGAGGACGATTCTTTGCTATGATTTTCCATTATACTTAACAGAATTTACAAATGCAATGCCATAACGGTAAAATGTAATGTAAAAAAAAAAAAAAAAAACAGTCCTACATTAACAGTCCGTCTTTAACCGGAGAATTAAACTTTTAAAATAGTAAAACTATTACAAAAAATTTTTTTTTCGCGAATAATTTATTTTGTAATTTATCTGAAAATGTAAATTTTATAATAATATGATTATAAAAAAAATAGTAATTTTAAAAATTTTTTTATTTTTTATCTCCATTATAAATCCATAAAAAAAGAAATGCTAAAGAACACCCCTGAATTTTAGTTTATTTGTTAATCTTAAAATATAAAAACTGATTACTCCACTTTTAGAATATTGATATGAAAAAAAGCAATATGAATTTTATTTAACATTTCTTTTCTTTTTGAACAGTATCATTTAAGTATAAAAGAGAAACTACATTTTTAGACCAGTAGAAAAAGATTTTTAGAAAAATCGAAACTAATCAGAAAACTTATTTTATTTTGAAAGTCCTTATAAATTATAAAAAAAACATATGTTATCATAATTCATTTCACTTATATCAATCATAATTTATTTTCATCTTATACTATTCCTTGATTTATTTCTTTTGATGCAAGAATCAAAGCACTATCCTACCAAATCAGATTACAAGAAAAATCCCTTTTACAAGACATTTAAAGATTGATTTGAACAAATCCACGTAATCTGGAAACTACGAAGAAGTGTCCAAACAATTGGACCTTCCAGAATTTTCCGAGCATGAAACTCAACGATTCCATCTGTACAAGCACGCATCTTTCCCTCTGATTTTCCAACAATCGAAATCACTGCAAAAGTTTTCAGGAAGCTTAAATGGAATATAAATTTTGGCATTTATCGCTTTCATTCAACAAATGTGAACAATTTTCTTTTCTTTCTTACTTTAACTAATGCTCTGAGATTTTCAGAAGTTTATACATATCTTCCTTATTCTATTGATTCGGTGTTCGGCACTCAAGTTTTCCATACCGTTGATTTAAGGCATTTATTGAATAATTTCGATATTCTGAATTTTCCGTTCAATGGATCTTTCGGAATAGATATTATCGGAATATTGAATGATTTTGATTCTATGGTGAGATTTAATGGCTCAGAATAAACGTGATCGTTTAAATCTTGCTAAGAATATAAATATCCTATTTATATTTTCCTCAATATAGTTGTTCTGTACATAGTATAATTACTTAAATGTACTGAGAAAGAAAATAAAGTTAAAACTATCAGAATATGGTGCCCTATCATATAACCGTGTTTTTGGTTGCATGAGAAAAGCAAAAACTCAGTAAATAGTTTGGTAAAACCAGTAATAAAACATTGTTTTCTAATACATGATATAATGTGGTAAATGTTGTAAAATTTATTAATTTTATCATGATACCTTAGACCATGGTATAAAAACCATTAAATTGGTTAAATTTACTCCTCAGTTTTGTAAAATTAGGGTTTAATTTACTCCTCAGATCCAACTGAATTATTGCAGCATGCGGTCAGCACTGCGCATAGGCCGCATTTATCTGTCAGGCAAGTTAGTACCCATCGATCTAAAGATCTGGGTGGGCTTCAAGCAGGAACTGAGATGCCGAGGTTAAAATCAAGTTTAATTAAATTTATATATATATATATATATATATATATATATATATATATATATATATATATATATATATATATATATATATATATACTACTTGCAATAAGTGTTTACAAAAATAAATAAAGTAGTTAAATTGTGTTTATGAAAATGGATACAGACAAAAAATGAGTTTTTTCAGTTCTTAATCCAAATTTTACAAGTAACCCAGGAATTGCGTGCTTACATTTCATTTCCTAATTTATTTAAAAGTTAAACGTAATCATTATAAGGCAAAGTCCCAAATTTTGGGGTTGGGGTGGCTAGTTATATTACAGATGTAACTTTTCAAGTAATGTCTTCACATTCCGAACTCTAAACGACAAAGTGAGTTATAAGAGTCTTAACTGCAACAACATAAATTTATTATCACTATTCTACATTTATACTCTCCATGGCAACATTGTAAAAAAACAGTTGACTCTTAAACTGACACTTAAAAGAAAATTAATTAAAAAAAATTTACGAAGGGAATTATGCAAACGGACGATATCACATTACGAATTTTTTTGGATTCATTATTCTTTAAAAATAAACAACACGCATGAACGAAGTTTGAAAACGGAAAAAAATGCTATAAACAATTTCTGAAGCAGGCATTATTAAGCAATAATTTAGACATTTAAGATAAATAATTTAGACATTAAGATAAATAATTAAGACATACATGATAAATTTTATTTAGTTACTTAGTTGGGATTCCATCTGAAAATATAAATTAAAATAATGCAAATATTTCAGTCCGTTAAAATCAAGATTGTATTTGTGTTCATATAAAGTGCATACTTATTAAATAGATTACACAAACTATAAAATACATGCTAATAGTTTTATTTATTTATTCGGGATATTTTAAAAATTACAATCTAAAAAATTTTCTCTCAGTTAAAGTCTCCCTGTATTTGAAACTCATAATAAGTTAAAGTAGTTCGCAATAATTAACTAATTATCACAGTAATACGAAATATTAAATACATGCCAAATTTATTTAATATTTCGTTCATGACGTACCTTCAAAAATACGAATTTAAGTGAATCAACAATTTAGACTTTTAAGCATTTAATATTTGATTGTCAATACAGTTATAATAAATATGTAAATAGTTTGTGAATACATATTTAAAAATAAATAACTACAAATAATCCATGAACAAATCTGTAAACAAATTCTAAGTAATTATATAAATGACATATGAATAGCTATACAAATAACGAATTAATAGAAACAATTACACATAACTTATAGATAACTAAGTATATTACTACTCATACCTTTTCAATTATTAAATCATAACTCTTTTATGTAAATAACAAAATAAAATGTAAATTTAACCTTATAATACTATACTGAAATAATTGTAGTTTAAAATAATAACTTAGCTTCTGAAACATTATTAACCTAATAATAAACCTAAAAAATTGTAGATAAAGCGTATAAACACTAATAAGCAGTCTATTCTTTATAAATATATGGGAGTATGATGTTTCATAACTTATTTCATTCTATTTTCTCATTTAGCTACTAATACAACATCTTATTTTAATAATTTATTTACGTTTTTTTTCCGAACAACTGGAGAATGGAATTATTGCATTCATTCTAGTCTTCTACCTGAACAACGTAATAAATAAATAAGTTCACAACAGATTTAATTAAATTTAGTTGAATATGTATTGTTTCTAGAGAATTCCATCCTGCGATTCTAATTATGCAATCAAAGATATCACTTTCAATTTTATGTTTCATTTCATATACTGAACAAATTCGAATTCTACCTCAATTATGCGATTTGCTTGCGGAATTTATTTGTTTCTCTTTGAAGTAACTCAAGTAGAATGAATTTTTTTTTAGAAATATTGTTTCCGCATTTTGAAGTGGAGCTTTAAATTTACATTTGGTTTATTAATATTGTAATGTATATTAATTAGTTTCTTATAATTGAAAATTGCTCTTAATTGGGGGGATTTGTTATTTGCAATATTTGTTTTCATTTTATATGTTTTGATTTCAGGACTCAAATAAACCATAGATTTTGAATATACATGTAAGAGAATTGTATGCGTCACTGTGAAAAACCGAAATCGGTGATTGTCAACTTACACCAGTGGATGGTAACAATTACATAGACGTTTTGGGAAAGGTCCGATATCTATTATAGTTCTTATTTGATATTAATTTATTTATAGATAGTGAAAAATATTTTAATATCAGATTAGGATATCTTAGGAAAAACCTAGGTGTTTGGAATACTGTTCAGGTGGAGGGATAATAACCGGTATTCCTTACCCTCATGTTTCCTTAAAATTAAAACTTTAGCACTGAATTCACTAACTAATAATTTAACTTAATTCACTTGCTCTCTATTCCCTACACTAATGCATGTGACATTTATGTGACTTTTTGCCAGCATAAACTTGCGCGGTATTTCCTACACTAATGTTTTTCTTTTAAAATTAAGTGCAATTGCCCGATATTCCCTACACTGATGCTTTTTCAAGGTTAAGGGCCTCTACCTTGTATATATTTGCATCCTATTATACTTTTACACCTTACATATCGTAATTGGTTTTTATATTATAATAATTCTCTAAATATTGTGGAATAGATTATTATCAATACAGATAGCATATATTTAGAACATTTACCAAAGCAACTAAGTGATTGATGATATTCACCGATGAAAGTAAACTAATCACCGCATTTCGAACTTTGACTGTATCATATGTGAAACATACAGTTTCATTTCACTCAATTAAAAAAAATATATATATATTTGGCACTTGGCACACAATTTACGTCGAATGAGCAAAATAACCTTGTAGATCTTTCTTAAGAAAATACAATAAAAGCTAATTTTCAAAAATTAATTTTCCAAGACAAATTTACACCTAGATATGTTTCACAAAATAATTCCGTAGTAAATGTGCATGCAGCATGATACTTTTTAGACATAGGATATAACTTTTCTGAACTTTTTTAATAGCTATGTTTGTTAATTAAATATCCACACATTGATTTGATGCTTCGATGGAGCAGTGGGTGAGAAATTCACTTAAACCACTGGTGAAAGGCTGAAGGTTGAGAGTACGATCTTGATAGCCGAAAAAACAAACAGCCTTATTGGTAGCATCTTGCTTGTTAAATCTCTTAGGTTGACGTACATTGCGCAAAGTAAAATGTGGACCACCCTTAATAACTTGCTATCCAATAATCGGATCTTCACGTTTTAGCACTCAATCTTAAAGGTTCTAAGAGGTGACTTCAAATATGCTAATTAATTAATGCATATAATATTATTAATGCATACGAATAAGTTACGAAATCGGACACAAAAACATACTCTCTCTGAATAAAAATGCATTTTTACGAAGGGCTCAGATATTTGATTCCCAAAATATAGGGGGTAGCCGTAATCTGGAAAGTATGGTCCCAAAGGCCAGGAAGTTTGGCCATGAGAGCAGATCAAAGTTTGGACACCTTAATGTTGATTTTACTTATTGCGTATTTCACCATATCTGGAGAACTTTTTGAGTGAATTGAAAATTTTTTCTCACAATTATAAATATCGTTTATCTAAAGAAAATGTTCATGCAAAATATAACTTTTAGTAAATATTTATTATTTTTTAGTATTTTATTTAATAGTAGTCGGAAAAAAATTGAACTGTAAGGTTTATAATTTTTTATATCATTTTAAAGAATGTAATTTAAAATGCAAAATACGAAATTTGAGAGAAATCGGTTGATAGTTCTTAAGTAATTGGATTTTGAAAAAGTCGTGCTATTAAATTTGATTCCTCAGGGACTATTTAGCCGATTTTGCTCAAACTGTACATTTTGTAATTTAAAATTGTATTTTTTAAAATGATGTAAAAAATTGTATATTTTAAAATTTAAACGTGTAACGACTACTGTTAAATAAAATAATATAATTTAATAAAAATATTTACTAAAAGTAATGTTTTGCATAAAATTTTCTTCGAATAAACGAAATTTATAACTATTTGTAAAAACCTCTCGGTTCACTTAAAAAGTTCTCTTACTTAATAGTTAAAAGAAATATTGAAATACGCAAAAAGTAAAATTAACTTCAAGGGGTCCAAACTTTAGTTTGCTCTAATAACCAAACTATGGTGAACATATTTCCCAGATTTCGGCTACCCCTTATATTCTTGGCTAACTCCTTCAGAAATCAAATCTGTCGAAAAAAAGGTATGTGTTTGGAGAAAGTACTTTTTGTGTTTCATTTCATAACTTAAAATATCGTCTGTGCTATATAAGTAGCACATCTGAGGTTCCCTCTTCGAACCATTAAGATTGAATCCTTGAACGTAAAGATCAAGGACGTAAAGACCTTGACGTATAGATCTGGAATGTCATTAGATTAAAAGTAATTCAGGGTTGTCAGTTTATTTTTGTCTGCACAGTACACAAGTTGGTTGTAGTATGGATGTTTGGAGAGAGAGAGAGAGATACCACATCAGGCGCTGTTTACATCACCTGACCCACGTCAAAACGCATATGGCATTTGTTTATGGCCATTAAAATATCGTGAATCGGTTAAGTGATACGGTGAAACAAGTTAGTAACCATGTCTGTTATCCGATGAGCGAATGGGAATGAGCCTCTTCCAACCTGTATCTAGAGGGGAAAGTTCTTGCCAATACCTTTCCAGTTTTTGAAAATGTATCTGCAGAAAAGTACACTTTCAACAGATCTATATAAAAGCCAACAACAAAAAGCAATGTCATTGTGCAAATTAAAATATTCAAATAGCAGTGAGCTGTCCATAATAGCTCCAAAAGCAGACTAGTTTGGCCTTTTGACATTTTTGACCCCTATCTTAGTCATACAATCAAGAAAATGACCACGAACAAGGTGGGCAGATGAAGTTAGGAAATCAGCAAGAGTAAATTGCATTGCAAGAGCAGCAGATTAATTTTTTTGTTAAGTTTGGAGAAGATCTTCATCCTGCAAGATATTGATAATGGTAAATGATGATGAGAATGATATTTATGATAATGATAATGATATTTATGATAATGATATTTATGATAAAGATATTGATATTTATGATAATGATAATGATCTTTATGAAAATGATAATGATATTTATGATAATGATAATGATATTTATGATAATGATAATGATATTAATGATAATGTTATTATTTGATATTAATGATAATGGTGTTCCAAAAATCCATACCTATGCATTAATTATAACAACGAATTATTTAACACAATGTTATATTCATCAATAATGCTCAAGTACAACAGTATAAGGGAAAACACAAGTTTCATTTTAAGAGCTGTTTTTAAACTTTTGACAATATTTTTCAGTTTTCATTAAAATTTTTTAAATTGTTTAGAAAGGACTATAAAAGATCTGAAAACAGTTCTACTTTTCATTTCACTTTTTCCCTAAAGACTTACTAATCGGAAATATCTGTTTTTACTCGTTGTTTTAGTTTAAAAAAATGGAAAAGGTCAAAACAGCGTTCGTAAAGTTGTGTTTAAAGCAAACATAAAAGAAGAAACAGTTTTGGAAGCGAATAGCTCTGTTTATCTATGCCCTTTCCGAATGTACGTCTGAGAATTTTACTTCCAGGTTTTAATTCCGGAAATTTGCTGAAACACATTTACTAAGCGTAAAATGTTAGAAGTCATTTTTACGGAATTAGAAGAACTTCTCTTTATTTTCCATCTCTTTCGGGATTTAATTAGAGAGGCGGATTTCGCTGCTCGAGTGAACAGGATTAGATACTGTGTTTTATTACAGGGAATTTTAATGGTTATAGACTGTCTGGTTTTAGTTCCTATGTACGGTTGAAATCATCGTAATTATTTTTTGCTAAATACCTTAATAGTAAAAACTTACGTAATTGCTTGTCATAAATTCCAGGAAGTTCAGATTTTCAATAGTGTTCACAATGGATATTAAACTCTCATTCAATGATATTTATTTAATTTGAGGGAAATATATTTCTAATATTTAACAAGCTATGCTTTTAACTTCAAACTTACTTTATTGTTAAGTTTGAAGTATCACAACTAGACTAAAAATATTGATTTATTTATAAGGAAAGTGTCATGAAAGAGTTATAAAATATTTGTTTGGTGTAATTTATTAAAAAATGTATATGTCTCTACCCAGTTCATGTTATAAACATCAACTGTCATACTAGTTTTTTGGAAGTCCTTTTTCGAAAGTTTTTTTATTCGAATAAAAATAGCGTTAATTTATCTAATTAAATTATATATTTTTTCCACTAAAAAATATAATTTTAAATGTAAATAAAAAAATCAATCGCTAATAATTTTAAAAGGTAAAAAATCTGTACTGAAATATGCACTTTTATAACACAGAAAAAAGTTTTTTTTAAAAACATATTTAATAGACTTTCAGAAAAACTGCAACAAAATGATAGTCACTGGTTAAATTTAAATGTAAATCAAAATATAAGTTTTAAAAATTTCAGTGAAACACTTGTGTAAAATTTAACCCTAACAGGGTAGAAAAAAATAATTCTGTGCTGGAAGCCATTGTGATTAGTGAATAAAGTGACTGTCTTCATGCCAAATTCTAGATGCAAGTTATTCTATAAAATATTAGTGTTCTACTTTTAAAAAGTTAAAAAAATATGTATATACTCTATTTAAAAACATTTATTAAAATCTCAATTTAAATATTTGCATTATTTGGAAAAACTTTATTTTGATTAAAAGTTTTCACTTAAGAAATTGTGAAAAAAAAAAATTGAAATCTTTTTTTCCAAAAAAATATTTTAAATATTTTTTTATGTAAATATTTTAAGATTTTCTAAATTTCTAAAATATTTTACAGAAAAGTCATGTTCTAAGCTTATAAATTAAATATTTACTCTTCAATCAGTATTTAAAAATACTAAAAGCGGAAAGGAAATATATAAGTTTATAATCTTTAATCATTTACTCCTCCATTAGCTATTTTCATTAGAAAACTCCACTTTCTTTGTGTTAGTTTTCTTTTACCAGGTACTTTCACTTTCTTAAACATGACTTTTACACCGCTGCAACGGTTTTTAAGTAGGTAAAGCCCTTCTTTGAAGTACAGATAAGATCTGTAAAAAGTAAGTAACTTCTAAAAGTTTGAGTAAGTCGAACTTTTTAAGATTTTTCTTCGTTTATATATCTCTTTAAGGATTAGCATTAGCTTTCAAATATTATGAGAAAGAAAAGTATAAAATAAATAGTTTAATGTATGATTTGTAGACTTTTTATGACTCAAAAATTTCTTCGTATTTTTATAAGAATAACGTTAACTATATTATTAAATAAAAATACATTAAACGTTAAAATAATTATATTTTTAGATTAAAGTTTAAAGAACATAAAATTTCAAATGAAAATGTCAATCAAACAACTTTTACCAAATGTCTGACCCAGAATTAATTATTTATTAAAGAAGAAAAACCAAATGACTAACACAATAGCTCAAAAAAAAAAAAATGGGATTCCTTAATTTTTTTTTATTGAGATACCATAAAAAATCGCTTTTAAAAATGTTTACACTCTTGGAAATATGGGCTCAGCTTGTAAACTTGAAAACAAATATCCAGAAGACTTTGTAATACCTTAATAAAGTGTTAAGTGTTCGTAATAAAGCTTAGTTTTTAATAATTCTAAGAAAAATTAACAATAAAATTAAATAATTCTGACTTCATTAAAAAAAAGTTCTTATGATTTCTCACATACTCTTTCTGCCACCTCTTAACATTGATACCCTTTTACTGGCAGCTTTTTATGAAAAAAGCAAATTTCAAAACTAAAGAAAATCCATCTTTAAAACTGCTGATATGATAATCCGGATGTGACGTTTATATAATAATTATATTATTTTGATTAATTTAGTTAGAGAATGCGTATAAATATTTATTAAAAAAAATTTGTTAGTATGATTAGGATAAATTTTGCTATTTTCTCCGAAACTTTTCTACCATAAAAAATAATTGTTTCATCAACAATTCTAAACAAAATTAAAAAACTGTTTTTTAATGGTTTAAAAGTGATAATTTATAGCTAAAAATTATCATGTTTGGGTATATTGTAAGCATTCTAAAACATTGCTTGATGATAAGGTTTTTTATTTTTACCGACATAGGGATTCATCAGAAGAAAATGCCCGGCTTTTCGCTTTACTCTCACAGGTGGAAAGGAAAAGAAAACTCAATTTTCCTGTTTGTTGCTTTAACATTCCATTTGCTATTTGCCTTTGAAAACAAGATTACGTTGATGCAGGTTTGAATCCCAGCGGTGGCTGGTTGAGATGAATTCTGCTCCCGGCTCGCACTGACCACAGTCCTGACGTGAAGTATTCTCAGCGGTAGACACAACATGGGTTAGAATTCACTTGCCGTTGAGCTAACCATGACATGTTTTCGTGGTTTTCCTCTTCATGTAACGCAAATGCGAGTGGTTTCTATCAAAAAATCCTCCAGGAAGTCTAGCTTGTCTTAATGT
This sequence comes from Parasteatoda lunata, assembly GCA_949128135.1. Lineage (NCBI taxonomy): Eukaryota > Metazoa > Arthropoda > Arachnida > Araneae > Theridiidae > Parasteatoda > Parasteatoda lunata. The sequence goes on from OX421979.1 coordinate 31,792,667, forward strand.
CTGATTCAGGAGTTCCCTTGTCTTTCGAATTGCTCAAAATTACAAGGTTTCAGAATTGAACATTGATAGTTGTAAACTCAGAATTGTGTTGACTGCTCAATGTCGGTTATAAATGAAATAATTTCTTTTAAAAATTAAATCTATTTTAATAATATATTTTAATCTAATAAAGCTGTTAATAATCTTTTAGTTAATAATCTTTTTTTTATATTTTAATCTAATAAAGTTGTTATTATTTTTACAGGAACACTTGAGGAAAACTAAGCCTAAATCGTAGATTTCTAAAAAAATGGAACTTTTTGGTTTGAAAGTTAGATAAAAATAATACGACATTTAAAAGATGTCAGAAAATTTATTGAAGCATCTTATACAATTTAATCTTTTCCACACATTAGTAAATATAATCTCTAAATACGAAAATTTCGCTGTTTTTCTACTCTTAATATATTTTTAAACTTAATTTCTTATGAAGAAATTTTGTTATCTTTAGTGGTCTAAATGAAACAAGACAATCAGTATAACTGATGATATTAATACAATTGATGAGTATTACAATGTTATTTAAATCAGCGAAGTTATTTTGATTGATGTGGATACTAAGAGAGTTAATGATTAATTAATGCAAAGACAGTTACAGGTTCCCTCCAATTTATGTTTGTACAATACGAATTACGTAATAAGAGCTGACGTCATAAATATATTTATGTTTCATAAAGGACACACCATAATCGTCAATAAAAATTAATTTAAATAAAATTTAAAGTATGCTTTTACAGATTTTTGATGAATTTCTATTTTCTAACGGAATACTAAAAATATCCTAATTATTACTTCCTAATTCTTATGAATATCAATAATTTGAAAAGCTGAAAAGGTAAAGTTTCATAATAATTTAAATTTAGCTTAGGTGTTAAACGATAATATGGGCACCTTGCACCATGAAAAGGGGGAAATTTTTGACTACCTTAATAAGGTGATGCATTGAACCATGTTTACGTTCAAGTTAAACCATAATATCTTTAGCATTACGGTATTGTTTAAATTATAATCATATTAAGTTGGGATCAAATGTTAACAATGTTACTGTTCTACACATTCTAAAATTCGTAACTGAGCGGATGAGTGAAAATCTACTTTATATTTGCATAAATATTTCCAACGTGGACATAAAAAACTTCTACGTTCAAATTGAACAATATCATTAAGCACAATAATTTTTTTTTTGTGTTATGGCTCAAATTATCATCATGTTAAATTTGAAAGAGATTTAAACAATATTAACTTTCACCGTGTTCAAAAATTTGTAAAATTAGATGAGTGTAGATCTAATATACGTTTACATAAATATTTTCAACTTGAACATAAAAAAAAATCAATCCAGTTGAGATATAGTATCGCTTATCACTACGATATGATATGGTTCAAACTATTCTCATATTAAGTTTGAAGGAACTTTAAGCAATATTACCATTCAACGGGTGAGTATAAATCTAATCTACAATTTTATAAATATTTTACCATTTATATTGATGAGGCATCACTATACGATTCTAACACACTATGCAGTTACTATGAATATTTAGTCCAAATTAGGCTCCTGTCCATTTTCGAGAACTTTTGGAAATTTTATTGAATTCAATAAAATTTCCAAAAGTGCAGAGATATATTACATTAAAGTTACAGACCAAATTTTGAAAATATATTAATTAAGAAAAAAAAAATGTGAAGTTATATATTTATACTAGGAGGCTTCGCCCCCTGCTCGCTGCCGCTCACCAACCCCCGGAACTGCTTTTGCAGTTCATTTCGGATTGCTGAAGTTCCGAACTGAAGTTCCGAAAACTTTTCACTGTAGAAAATTCTAAACCTGTACATTTCAATATTAATTTGAAATTGCAATTGTTAATTTGGGCATTTGGCGATACAACACTTATAGAATTGAAAGATTTGTTACGTCAAGCACTCAGGTATCATAATTTTGATTTATGTTGCTAAGTTAACTTTCAAAAAATTCTATGGCTGGTAACAGCATTTTAATTTTTTAAGTTGTTTATTTTTATTTTTGCCGCAGCTGAATTGAACAACCTGATAATGCTCACTCTGGTTATTGTTTCCGTTTTAGCAGATATATAAGTCTATGTAATTGAAACTAATGCCTTAAGTAAATGAAATAAGGAGAGTAAAAACTTAACAACTTTAATATAACATTTAACAAGTAAATAACATTCGTGGAAATATTAGAACACAATTATAGACAAAGATCGCTGACGTTTTTCTCCCGTAGAACACAAAAGCTAAACTATATCTTCTTTTCACAGAAAACTAAACTGAAACATTTTTTAGTTGCCAGATCACGAAAGTTCAAAGGTAATGCCGCCACACCATCCCCCTTCCTGAAAAAAAAAAAATTTTAAACAAAATTTTATGTAGAAAACTGTGCATATTTGGCGGGGAAGTGAACTCGTCTTCCAGAGCGAGTCCGAAATGGGTTGTTTTGATCTGGAGGAATTTCTTTTACAATTTGCTTTTGCGGCTGAGATGTCTCTTTAGATGTAGGTTCTGGCTGTGTTGATAGAGGGTGGGAAGTATCTTGATCAGGTAGTAGATGAGCAGGTTTAAGTCTATCGATGCTTACAGTACACTTTTTATTATTTAAGAGAATTGTGAAATTTTTGTCATTTCGAGAAATTACTTTATAAGGACCTGTATAAGGCGTTGCTAATGAAGGTCTCATAGCATCAACACGTAAAAAGACATGAGAGCATGTATCTAGGTCTTGGAAAACAAATGTAGATGGAGAAGAATGGTAAGCTGTTTGCTTTGGTTTTAACTGTTGAACGTGTTTTTTTAATTTCTTGATAAAATCAGGTTCAGTCACATCTAATTCTTCGTCAGAAAAAAATTGACCTGGAAGATGAAGATTTTCTCCATAGACCATTTCTGCCGTGGAAGATTGTAGGTCTTCTCGAAAGACAGTTCTCAGTCCCAGTAGAACTAAAGGTAGAGCGAGAGTCCAATTTACTGATGTGTGACACATAATTGATGCTTTAAGAACACGGTGCCATCTTTCAATCAGGCCATTAGCCTGTGGATGATATGATGTAGTCCGTGACAGGTGTATGCCAAATGTATTTGCAAAGCATTTAAAAAGTTCACTAGTAAATTGAGTTCCTCTATCTGTTGTTACTCTTTGAGGTACTCCAAAACGTGCAATCCATCCACTGTAAAATCCCTGAGCAACAGTTTCAGCTTTTATATCTGTTAATGGTATTGCTTCAGGCCAACGAGTAAATCTGTCTATGCAAGTTAAACAATATGTAAATCCTTGCGAAGACGGCATAGGACCTACCAAATCAATGTTTATATGATTGAATCGTTTGTTGGGAACAGTAAATTTAGAGAGAGGAGAATGCACATGTCTCGTGATCTTGGAACGTTGGCATGATACACAACTCTTTGTCAAGAGGGAGACATCTTCTTTAATGTTTGGCCAAATGAATCTCTCACTTATAAGTTTGACTGTTGCTTTTATTCCAGGGTGAGCCAGATCGTGCAAGCAATGGAAAACTGCAGTGCGATGTGATTTTGGGATATATGGCCGGATCATCCCAGTAGAGGTATCACAATATAGGAAAGTTTTCGGATCAGAAATGCTAATCTTTTTCAACTGCAGACCAGTTTCACTGTTAAGTAAGGCTTCTAATTCTGGATCATTTATTTGTTCTTGAGCAATCTCAGCATAATTTAAGTCTCTTGGAACTGCAATCTGTTGAATTCTGGAAAAGGCATCAGCAACTGCGTTTTTTAAGCCGCTGATGTGCCGGATGTCATTGGTGAACTCACTGATGAAATTTAGTTGATGAATTTGACGTGGTGAAAGATTGTCATATTTTTGAGTTAATGCATGAGTTAACGGTTTATGATCAGTAAACACTATAAAATTAGTTCCTTCCAACATGTAACGAAAGTATTTTATGGATGTAAAAATTGCAAGAAGTTCACGATCATATGCGCTATACTTTTTCTCTGCAGCACTCAATTTACGAGAAAAGAAACCTAAAGGCTGCCACTCCGCATCTTGATGACTTTTCTGATGAACGCATGCACCAACAGCAGTATCTGAAGCATCTGTCATCAAAGCCAGCACTGCAGATGAATTTGGATGAGCCAAATAAGAGATTTCTTTTAATTCTGCTCTGCAAGATTGGAATGAGTTTTCAGCTTCAATTGTCCATGAGAGAGGAGTTTTGTCATTTTTCTTGCAACGTCCCAGCATTTGATGTAATGGTAATTGCTTTTGAGCAGCATGCGGCAAGAATTTACGATAGAAATTTAGAATTCCTAAAAATCGTCTGAGTTCGCTTACTGTTGTTGGCTTTGGATAAGTAGAAATCGCTTCAACTTTGTCTGGTAATGGCATAATACCATGTTCATCAACCAGATGACCTAAAAATTTGACTTTTTCTGCAGCAAAAGTGCATTTTGAAAGGTTAACGATGAGGCCATATTGTCTCAAACGCTCGAAAACTTCCTTGACATGAAGGAGATGTTCTTGGATTGTGGACGAGGCAATCAAAATATCGTCAATGTAGACAAAACAGAAGTTTAACCCTTGCAGAACCTGGTCAACAAAACGCTGCATCGTCTGTGCAGCATTTCTCAACCCAAAAGTCATGAAATTAAATTCGAAAAGTCCAAATGGGGTGATGATGGCAGTTTTTGCAATGTCTTCCTTGCGCATGGGCACTTGATGGTAAGCTCGGCGGAGATCAAGCGTTGTGAAGACAGTTTTTCCGTGTAAATTAGTAGAAAAATCGTGTAAATGGCGAATGGGATACTTGTCAGGAAGTGTATTGGCGTTTAACGCACGGTAGTCTCCACATGGTCGCCAAGAACAATCCGATTTTTTTACCATGTGCAATGGGCTTGACCAGCAACTTTTGGATGGACTACATATTCCTTGTTGTACTAGGTAATTAAATTCTGCTTTTGCCGCTTCCAATTTATCAGCAGATAGTCTTCTCGCCTTTGCAACCACTGATCGACCCTTTGTTTCAATGACATGACTGACATTATGAGGTATAGTCTTTTTTTCTAGTTTTCTCTCCTCGAAAATGTCTTGGTATTCACTAAGTAAAGAATGAAATTCCGCAGACGTTTTCAACACAGTTATTTTAGGCGTTGATTCATAAGAAATTTTTCCGCGAAATGCTACATTAGTTAGCTTATCAATTAACGACTTGGATTTTAGATCCACTAAAATGTCATAATGTGATAAAAAATCAGCTCCAAGAATGGGTCGTGATACATCAGCAATAGTAAATGTCCAGGGAAAGATGCGACGCAGTCCAATATCAAGATTCAATTTTCGTGTTCCATAAACTGGAATTTGAGAACCATTAGCAGCAACGAGTTTCAAGATGGACGGAGTCTTATTGCGTTCATTCTGAGAAGGTGGCAAAACGGAAATATCAGCGCCAGTGTCTACTAATAATTTAAGACCTAATGTCCTATCAATAACTATAAGGCGACAATTTGCATGGCCGTTGGCGTTCGCCGCCAGTAACGCATGGCCGTCTAGTTTCCCTGCTTGAAACTGCAGGGTTGGGTACATTTGTTAGCTCTTTCCCGAAAACGATAATGGTACCAGCAAAGTCTATTTTTGCTTGTGGAGCGATTACGGTGTTTATTCATATTTTTACCAGGGCTTCTACCTCGGAAACGCAACACTTTATCAAGTTTTTTATTTAATTCACACACTTGAGCTTGTAGCGATTCAATAGTATTTGAATAATCGCCATCGTTTGGCACTTTTTGTTTCGTTTCTGAACTAGCAGTGAAGATTTCGTTTGAAAAAGTAACATCAGCAATCTTATCTGCCATTATTGCTAATTTATTAAGAGTATCTGATGAAGTACTCAAAATAGCTTGCATTTGTGTGGGAAGTCTTTGAAGCCATAATGATTTTAGCAATGCGTCGCCAACACGATCACCAGCCAAATTTTGCATTTGTCGCAGCAATGCAGACGGTCGTCTATCACCTAATGCGATATCTTGTAAGAGTTTTTTTAAACGACGTTCTTCAGAAATACTGAATATTTCAATCAATCTTTGCTTTAAAGAATCATACATGTTTGTAACTGGAGGTGAAGTGATAATGTCACTGACCTGCGATAAAATGTCCGTCTCGATTGAAGCGACGATCGTATGATATTTTGTGCTATCTTGAGTAATTCCAGAAGTGATAAACTGAGATTCAACCTGTGAAAACCATATTGCAGGATTTTCTTTCCAAAATTTGGGGAACTTTAACAGCTACACGCGAAAGTTCTGGCATTGCAGGCTCCGTTTTAGAACTGTTTCCATTTTCGCCATCCATCACGTCCGGGTCACCAGTTTAGCAGATATATAAGTCTATGTAATTGAAACTAATGCCTTAAGTAAATGAAATAAGGAGAGTAAAAACTTAACAACTTTAATATAACATTTAACAAGTAAATAACATTCGTGGAAATATTAGAACACAATTATAGACAAAGATCGCTGACGTTTTTCTCCCGTAGAACACAAAAGCTAAACTATATCTTCTTTTCACAGAAAACTAAACTGAAACATTTTTTAGTTGCCAGATCACGAAAGTTCAAAGGTAATGCCGCCACACCGTTTTTAAAAGCGCTATATGTTGAGCCACCTCAGCTAGATTTGGCATGTGACATTTTTAGAAGCAATCATGGGTCGATTTTCTAACGTTGCCATTCGGGAAGTTGTGATGAGGCTTTTTTTTTTGTGCCGTGTAAGAGAAATATATATATAGATTACCAACAATGTTTGAATAAAAATATTTTTTTAAAGCAATTTCTCTCCCATTATAAATGTGAAAACAGCTATTATATAAATTCTTTAAACATAATTTCTTGCGTGCTCTGAACTTATTTACTAATTGTATGCCTTAAAGAAACAAAAACGCAAAGTTTCTATCCTTACAAGTTTTGAAAACAAACAAATAACCTCATTTGGAATTTTGTACTGCTTATATCTTCGAAAATAATAACAGCTTCAGGTATTTTATCACTCAATTATGTTTTCTTTTGCTCTTTAATTTTCATGTCATCCATTATTGCTATTGTTTTCTTCCGTACATAATTGAGTGATTGGGTTGTGACTAAGCTTCATTTTACGTATAAGCTTTGCTGAGTTTTGAAGAAAAGCCCTTTAGCTATCATTATTCAATTTATATAGGCATAATAAGAGAAATCAGAGAAAATATGTCTGTTTCTTAAAAATAGTTTAGTTTTATATATATATATATATATATATATATATATATATCACATTACTGAGGACCAATTTTAATGAAATTTGATATGTACATATATTGATACTATACAAAACAAATAATCATTCAAGAAATGTAATTCACAAACATGATCGTGTGTAACTCTCGTCGAAGTCGGAAGGTATGAAATTGTCACAGGACAATTCAGACCAATTGCCTCAAGAAATGCTAAACTGCATTATTTCAAGGCATCATGCGTGTGTAATACAATTGTTGAATAGTTATTTGTTTTTTATTGTATCAATGTATGTACATTTCAAATTTCATTGAAATTAGTCCAGTAGCTCTAGAGATAATCGACCAAGTCTGCAAATTCTCTTTAATATCTTACACCAGTGTATTTGATAATTAAACACGGTTATTAAAATTAATCTGCCCGGTACTTCGATTCTCCTAATTGCGCTTATACTAAATTGACGCAAATTAAATTTTAAATGTTTATTATTCAGATCATGGGTCCAAGGTTTCTTTTTAAAAATAATAGTTCAAAATTTCGCTAATAGATGACGCTGTAATACTACAATTATATGTTAATTATACAAATATGCAATCAAGAGTAGATTGTGGACCATCAAGTTATAAACATACAGCATGCATATTTTTAAATTAACAAAATATTCAGCCATTCTTTTAATTTAGAACTGTACTCATACTTCTTACTGTCTTACAGTGCCACCTGCTGAAAAATTTCCAGCAATTTTTTTTGAGGAAAATCTTGAATTCTATGGTCTAAATCAGGGATGGGCAAACTTTTTTGGCCGTGGGCCAAAAATCGAAAAAAAAATATTTGGTGGGCCAAGTAAAAATTTCTCAGGTAAAAAAAAAAAAAAAAAAAACGATATACAAGTTTTAATTTAAATATTTAATGAGATGAATGAAATTGCGATTTCATTTTTAAAAGTTCCTTATATTGAGGTTCGAAGTGAGATGTACTTATTTTAAGGAAGGAGGATAAATGTTTGTCAATTAGTCTACTTCTGAAATGATTTTTTCTAAGGTTCATAGTTGAAAACACTTGTTCACATATTATAACATGAAGCAAACATAGCACTGATTTTCTGGGCATGAGATATTAAATTTGGGAAACTAGCTTTTGGTAATAATTTGTAAAACTCACACTTCGGCATATTTAGAAACAACTGCTTCAGATGATTGTTAGATTGCAACTCAATTAATTCAAGCTGCAGATCCAACTTCACTGTTTCACAATTCACGTTGAAAGGCATGGTAAAAATATCTAATTCTGTTTGAATGGCACTGAAATCTTGAAATCTGCGTTCAAACTCAAAATGGAGTTTTTTCAAGCCATCTTCATAACTCTTAAGCTTTTCCTTATTTACTGAGGGTATTGAATTTAACCTCGAGAAATGAGAGAAGTCGTTCTTGGCTAGCCTCCCGGCAAACAGATTAAGCTTCAGTTTAAAAGCTTTGAGATGGGTCCAGATATCATCAATGAATTGATTTTTCCCTTCCATTTTAACATTCAAGTTGTTCATATGACAAAGAAGATCTGTGAAAAACGCTAAGTCTGAAAGCCATTCTGTATCTTCCAATATTTCGCACTCTGCTAAACATTGTTTCCCACGGAAGAACGACACAATGTCGTCTTTCAGCTGCCAAACTCGCTCGAATACACATCCTGCACTAAGCCACCTTACTTTCGTGTAATACAGTACATCAGACTATTCAGATTGCACAGACTGAAAAAAATCTCGGAATTGCCTGTGAGTAAGCCCACGAGATCGAATAGTATTAACAAGCTTTACTACTGCATCAAGCACGGGTTTTATATTCAATGCAGATTTACACAGAGCATCTTGATGTATAACACAATGTAGAAAAATAACGTTATTCCCGGTATAGTTCTTATTAAAGAGTCCAAGGAATCCAGATTTTTTTCCTGTCATATTTGGTGCACCATCAGTCGTAATATTACATATTTTTGTCATGGGCACTTTCAAAGGTAAAAGCCTTTCCTGAAACTCACGAAAAATATCACATCCCGTGGTAGTTCCCTTTAAAGAACGCATGCACGCCAGTTCCTCGGTAATTTCAAAGTTCTCATTAACACCTCTTATAAATAAAACTAATTGAGCGGTATCATTTATATCAGTGCTTTCATCCATAGCTATTGAGCAAAATTTAAATTGTGCAATTTTTGACTCCAATTGTGCTGCCAAATTTTTATCGATTGCTTCGATTCCAGAAGTCACTGTTTTTCGCGATAAGCTTACAGCCTCAAAATTATTTTTCATGTTTGGATATCACAAACTTGAAGCATACATTGTCTCCCCATCACCGAGAGATTTATTATTTTTAGCTATATTGAATGCTACAATGTAACTTGCATGCTTCTTGAACACTGTTTATATTCTTGAACAAGACGGCCACATAAGACTTTCAGCATTTTGTCTTCTTTCACACATTGCGTCGTAGTTCGCATTCTTGTGCTTGGCTGTAAAATGTCGGTTAATGTTGTATTCTTTAAAAACTGCTACAGCGTCATTGCAGATAAGACATACTGGTTTATCTTTAACAACTGTAAAAAAGTATTTCTAAGTCCATTCATCATTGAACGCACGGCACTCTGAATCAACTTTGCGTTTTTTAGTCGCCATTTATGGGTTAAAAATTTTTACAAATAACTAAACAAGTACTAGCTATTTTATACATATAATAATTTCACCATCATTTACAATAACGTTATATGTGAGAAATCTTTCCATACGCAATAAATAATTCACGCCCCCCAAAAAATGAAAAAGCCGCTCGTTGGAGCTTAAAATGCGCAGTTTGCCACATGTGAAGCACAATTCACCTACATTAGATTCCGTATTGTCTGCTCCCCGAGGAAGACAAACGCTTGTTGGCGCCATTCTACAGCTATTCTATGAAGAACTTCTGCTTTCAAAATTTTACCAATTGAAAAGCTGTCTGAAGCTATTGCCATCAATTTATGTTTTGTAGAACAAAAATAGAGAAAGTAAAAAGGTCACCAGTACTTTATTAAAAAAGAAAAAAAAACTAGCTTTATACAAAGTATGCAAATATGTATATTGTTTATATTTGCGACGGATCGGCAAGTTAAAATTCTATCCGCGGGCCGGATAAAACCTTCCGGCGGGCCACTGTTGGCCCGCGGGCCGTAGTTTCCCCATCCCTGGTCTAAATAGTAAATCAGCTCATTGGAACTTGAGTTAGGAGTTTTGAGTGCTTAGCTTTAACCACCCTGGTTTTTTTTTTCATATTTCCAATGGCCAAGGTTACAAAAGACCACTCACCACAAAGGGTGGAACAACAAAATAAGAAAACACAAACAAAAACAAACGTGGCAAGAAAAGTCTATGAACCCAATAAGTCTCTTGCGCGCCAGTAACGGTCACACAAAAGGATGTCCTTTAGTGCCGGGCAAAGACGAGGGTGGTCTTCATCCATCTGCGCTTGAAGGTCACAGAGCGTACAGAAAGGGGCTTGAGCAACATGAACTCGATGGAGATGTTTGAGGAGGCAGTTATGTCCGGTAGTCAGTCGAAACTCAGCAACTGCCCTACGTCTTAGCCACAAAGGAAGATCTTTGAGATTATTCCACCAGATCTATAATATACAAGGGACTAGCCAAAATTGTAGATCATTTAGCCGCAAGCGTTACCAGGGTGCACCACGAGGAGGTAGATTTACGTTGCACCCTGGGTTTAAAAAGTCTAGCAACTGGTTGATTATACTGCCATGCAATTGAAAAAAAAGTAAGCGACAAAAATTTAAAAATTGAGATTTTTATATATTTGGCATCCATGCACAATAAGCTACATTTTGCAAGAAAAGTTTTTCAAAACTAAATTGTGTTCTATCAGTTTTCTGAAATTCTATTTTAGCGTTAAATGCTTAGGCTTATGCTTTAGAATAAAATAAATGAATGCTAATGCTTAGCACTAAAATGAAAATTGTTGTCAAGCCACTTTTCTCGAAATCTATCGTGAAACACTTATGCTGTTTTTTCAATAGCCCGACAGTATAGGTGTTATTAACAGGTTAAGATTTTTTAACTCTGGTTAAGATTTCCAAAAACTGGTTGAATTTTAATATTTGATTTGCTTAACTGGTTTTAGTCTTAATGCAAATGTGTAATTTATTTATTTTTTAGGCATTTAATAATAAGTGTTTATAAGAAATAACGTTCGAAGTGTTATAATATCAGGAATTATGAGCTTATTTTATATTATGAATTAAATTCTATGGAATCTCACAAAAAAAGCACGAATACGAAAATTAAATTCTTGGTATAAAAATATTTTTATAATTATTTTATAAGAGATTTCTATCTAAAATTTAATGTAATTGAGATGGAAATTTAGCTATCGAGAAAAACGGTTATAGTAAAATTGAAGAAAATACGTATAATTTGATTTTATAATCATACATTTATAACGTAAAAATGTAAAACAACTCTTAATTGTATAGTTCGGAATATTATTTCTTGATCATTAATGATTAAATTATTAGTTATAATTGTTCAACTAATTATAATGTATTACATTAAAAATAATATTAATAATAAAATAAATTAACATAAAATTAATATAATAATAATATTAAAATAAGTCATTTGGTAGTACTTACATCATAAAACAAGTACAACAGTACCTATACGAAAGCGAATTATTTTATTGCTACGGGTTGGTTTATAAGTACAAAAATTCAAACAATAAAATAATTTCAATAAAGAAATGAAATTTAAAAATACAGTTCGTAACAAAAATATGAGTATTTAATTTTATTTTAAGATTAATAAACATTGCATAGAAAATTAGAAGATATGTATATTTTCATCTTATTTCAAACTAAAATTAATTGTAATTCAACTAAAATTCCTTACGCATTTCCATAAATAGTTATATGAGAGCATGGTTTGAAATCCATTAATTTCAGTTTATTATGCGGCTTAGGCACTTAAAGTGTAACTCGCAAGTTGATTTGGGACTAAGTTAATTAATGGATTTTTAGTCAAATGAAACCGTCATTTGATCTTATTTGTACAACTTCGGATCTTATTTCTTGATCATTAATTCTGAATCTAAGGTTCATGACTTTCTAAGGTTTCTTTAATTAAGTGTTAGTACAAGCAATTAAATGGTACGATAGCTTTTCTAAAAATAAACCTCTAAATTAATTCTACAACTGAAATTAATTCACTCAATAATAAAAGGTTTTATTTATGCAGTTTAATTTATTTCAATTAAAAAATGTTTTTTTTAAAAAATAATGTCATTTATGATGCAACTGAATTTTCATAATTTCAAACTTTGTATTAAAAAAGATTTTAAAATTTTTAAATAATGTAAAAAAAAAATAAAATAAACTTCATTTGTTTGTTGCTTTATTAGTTATGAAATTATAAATTTTTTATGGAATGCAAATTAGAATTAGAAAGCAATAATTAAATCAAATTTATGAAACAGAAGTTTAATTTATATTTTTTTAAATTAATTTTTTTATATATTTATAATTATTTTTTACTGGAACCATAATTTTTACAAGAGAAATTTTGATAGGATACACAGGTTTTTAGTTAAAATATATTTTAATTAATTTTATAAATTCAAAAACTGCACAAAGCAGTGTTATATATAGAATAGTATATCGATCGAGTAAATGGCCTACATGTTTTGCTGGTAGATAATTGATATATTGCGAGCAATGAAAATTTAACATTGAACGCAGGAACATAATGAACATTAATAAGAGTGAAAACGTTTCAAAAAGAGAAAATATTAAGTGAAAAAAAAAATTTAAAAACAAAAACGTCTTGCAAAAAAAAAAAATTTTAGCAATGCATAATAACTGGCTATTTTAAAATCGCCCATTTTATGACGTCCTTTAGTTCTGTTGCTAATCTTTCTGGAAATCAACAAAGACAATAACATGTGGAGCATGACATATATTCAAGAATTTTAAATATTTCTGATAATAGTGCTGTTTTTTTATTCAATGACAAGGACAAATCTACTTTGTTTTGTTGCTTATTCCTCAGAATGGTTTTAGAAAATAATCTAAACAGTACAATTATTCAGCAGATAAAATTTAAAACAGACTTTGATCATACAAAAATTATTTTAATGAATTTTTCAAACGCAGAATAAAAGATTAAGCTTTTCTCTAGTCTGAAAGTTTTTATCTCTACAACAGACCCTAGACTATGAGTATAATTCTAACTCGTGGGTATCAGTTGGTCTCTGAAAAATATATGGGATAAATCTGATCGTTTATTTATTTTATTTTTTTTTATAACCGTCGTTGAACAGCCGACCCAACTTAATGGGTTTACGGCTACTAATGTTCAACTCCGTATCCTTGTAATTTTGAACCCAATCCAGAAGACAAGGGAACTCCTGGATCGAGTATTGGGAGAAATTTGCCTTCGTGGAGGACTTTTTGATGGAGCTAACCCGCATTTGCGTTACATGGAGAGGAAGACCACGAGAACCTCCCACGGTTAGCCTGACGGCAAGGGGACTCTAACCCATGATCCGTCTACCACAGAGGATATTTCACGTCAGCACTGTGGTCAGTGCAAGCCGGATGCGGAATTCGTATCGACTGGGATTCGAACCCGGTTCGCCTCATTGGAAGGCGAACGCTCTATCCCCTGAGCCATCGCGGCTCCTGATCGTTTATTTGAAGTTTTTCGTCAATTTGGATATTTTGACTCAACAGCTTACGGTAAGCTTAGAGTTACGGTAAGCCAAGGTATCATTCTTACTCGCGAGTATCAGTTAGCCTTTCTACTACATATCTGAGATAGGACTAATAGTTTAGCTGAAGTTGTGGGGCTAGTAGCTAACGACAATGTCAACCGTCATCTATGAAAAGGTACCCCGACATAGAGTCGAGTTAACATGTCTTATATACTAGTGAATTGTAATTTTGTAGTGGTAAATACGCTACAGTACTCCCTCACCAGAGTTATAGCTGTGATAGAATTCAATACATGGATACCACTAGTTGCTGTATTTATGACGGTCCGGGAGAACTGGATTAAGGTCACCGGGTTTTGAACATTAGTCATGAGAGTTGTATTAAGATCATGGTCGTAGTCACTCCTGTGTTGCCTTTAGCATTCTGGTGTATGCAGGTTGACGTTGTGTGTGATCGATACGAGACTGAGTAGCAACAGTGCGAGGAGGTGGATAATGGCGCAGTCACAAGTAGAAAGTCAACTGTTCCATGTTGACCATCCATCGAAGTAGGCGTTATTGTCTAGGTGGGCGTGTTCACATCGAAGTGGGCGTTACTGCAAAGGTAGGCGTGTTCACATCGCGTCCCAAGGTCACCAATGTGAGACTATAGTTAGCTACTAACGACAATCGTTAGCTACTAACGATAATGTCAACCGTCATCTATGAAAAGGTACCCCGACATAGAGTAGAGTTAACATGTCTTATATACTAGTGAATTGTAGTTGTAATTTTGTAGAGGTAGATACGCTGCAAAGTTCTTCGCAGATTTAAATATTTTGTCTCCGCAGCAGACTCTAGACTTACGGTAAGGCATCATTCTTACTCACGAGTATCAGTTAGCCTTTCTACTACATATCTAAGATAGGACTAATCGTTTAGCTGAAGTTCTTCATAGATTTGCATATTTTTGTCCCCAGCCTCATGATAAGGCCTCTCTCTTATTCTTGAGTATCAGTTTACATTTTACAAGATATATGGGGTATGGATAGTAATGTTTCCAATGTTTTTCGTTTGTATGAAATTTTTGGCTCAATTACAGATCCTTGACCTCTGATCCTCTTGCTTGAGCATCAGCTAGTGCATCTAGAAGGGATGTTTGTATATCTGAAACTCTTAGTTGATCTTGAAATTTTATCTAATTGAGCACAAATATATTTTTTTTAAAGTGAGTTTCTTAAAGATGAGACATTTTTAAAATAAAATAAAATGTGCTTATATAAACAGCAAATATAAATTTCAGTTTAATTCATAAATATATCTAGAAAAAATAAATGCTATATTTTTTAATAACCAGGAGAGAAAGAAATTAAATGCAATTAATTGTACAAAGAATTTAATATACACAAATATTATTGTTAAATATTATTATAATGAATTGGGTAAATCTGCTGAAAACAATAGAAGTAATAAAAATATATAAATGGTTTAAAAACACTAACTTTTTCTTAGATCTTTTGAACTACAAAATATTTTTGATATAAAGCTCGATAGTTTTACAAAAATACCTCACATTTGACATTTTTATCCTTTCATTTATAAGCCATGCTTCGTGAAAGCAAAACATAAAATAGGACGAACAGAAAAAAAGAAAAATGATTCTCGTAAAAGAAAGGAGTTTTTCCTAACACAAAAACTTGTTTCTCGTGTTCAAGCTTATTCGCATTCTCAAATGCTACGAAAAAGATATAAAGAAATATATGTGTATGTTTTACATTCATATATGTTCAGCGTTTTTAAAAGACGAGTCATATAAAGAAGTATTCTTAGTCCGTAACTGTGGTATTCAAAGTTCGTATTACTGAAGATTTCGATTTAGCTTTGAGACGCTGGTCTTCGTCATTTAAGGAGAACAACTTTTTTGGAAGATAAGATGCTTGACTTTTATTGTATGCTATGCATGCTTTTTCAGTAGCTGTTAAGAATATTTTGCATGCTTCAAATACTAAGAAAAGATATGTATATTCAGACTTTTATATGTCCTTCATATTTCATGCTTTTATAACGATCTTTATCGAGTAAAAGTACAGCCATAATGCGATACGGTATAATTCAGTTTTCATGTCAAAACCATTTTGAAAAGAAAAACACTAAAGTGATTTGTGGTTTTTGGTTTTCTGCTAAAAAAATTTTGAAATAAAAAGAAAGCCAAGTTATATGCTGTGTATCAGATTAAACGTTGAAATCATTTTGAAATAAACAATAAAAAATATGAATCATTGTGCTATTCTTCAGTTTGGTATTAAAGTTTTTTAAATGAAAATTAATAAAGTGACGTATTTCAGTTTCGTTGTTGAAGTCATTTCTTAATTAGTAGAAAAAGGTGATTTGCTTCATTCTGTTTTTGCTAAAATCAAATGATAAGTCAAAATGATAAAGGGCTCAGATTGTTTATCAGTTTTAGTGTTAAAATCTTTTTAATGAAAAATAATAAAGGAATATGCTATGCTTTATTTTATATGTTAAAACCATTTTTAAATTCGTACAATAAGTTTATTAGCTTTATTCTGTTTTTGTGTGAAAATCATTTTTAAATTTAAAATGATAAAGTAGACTAACTGTTCTACGTTTTTAGTGTTATTATCTTTTTAAATAGAAAGTAATAAAGGCTATATTTGATTTTTTTTTGTGTTAAAATTCTTTTTTTTTAATTTAGAAATATCATAATTAAAAGGTTTTATTTTTGTCTCAGAAACAATTATAATATCCCTGAAACAAGTCAAAGCTCTTAAGGGAGTTTATGGGGTAATACGGAAAATACATTTTATATTCTGGAAGAATATAACATATTTCCACATGTTTTCCTTGTTTTCTTAAAATGTAGTACTTCATGGCCCAAAAATATAAGTTAATCTCTGATCGAGGCATAAATTCCTGAAATTTGACGTCTTTTTTTATGCTTTATTTTATAACTTTCATTCAACAGCCGACCCAGTTTTTGGGTTTACAACTACTAATGTTCAACTACGAATTTTGCAATTGCAAAATTCGTAGCAATTTTGAACCCAATTCCCTGCAATTTTGAACCCAATCGCTATCTTGAAGACAAAGGAAGTCCTGGATCCAGTATTGGTAGAAATTTACCTTCAGGGAGGAATTTTTTAATGGGACTAACCCGCATTTGGGTTATATGGAGAGGAAAACCGCGAAAACTTCCCTTGGTTAGTCTAACGGCAGGGAGACTCTAACTCGTGATCCATCTACGACTGAGGATATTTTACATCAGAGCAGTATATTTTATTTTATAACCGTCGTTGAACAGCCGACCCAACTTAATGGGTTTACGGCTACTAATGTTCAACTCCGTAGCCTTGTAATTTTGAACCCAATCCAGAAGACAAGGGAACTCCTGGATCGAGTATTGGGAGAAATTTGCCTTCGTGGAGGACTTTTTGATGGAGCTAACCCGCATTTGCGTTACATGGAGAGGAAGACCACGAGAACCTCCCACGGTTAGCCTGACGGCAAGGGGACTCTAACCCATGATCCGTCTACCACAGAGGATATTTCACGTCAGCACTGTGGTCAGTGCAAGCCGGATGCGGAATTCGTATCGACTGGGATTCGAACCCGGTTCGCCTCATTGGAAGGCGAACGCTCTATCCCCTGAGCCATCGCGGCTCCAGAGCAGTATATTGTAACACCAAACTGCTTTCATTGCCAAACTGCAGTTTTTGCAGTTCAAAAAAAAAATTCAATGTAGGATAAATGCAAAATAGTGATAGCCTACGAAAATTATTGTAATAACAATAAATTGAACAAAATTTTGTTGAGTTACATATTCTTAAATATTGTTGTTGTTGTTGCTACTAATCCTCCACGAGTCTGACGGAGTCAGACAAGATCTAGTAGGTTGTTGACCCTCAAAAAGTCGATGACAAGAAGTGGAGTAGCGTCCTCCTTGTAAAGGCCCAAGCAGTCAAGGATATGTTCAGCAGAGGCCTGCTGGGCTTCACATTTGGAGCAGACTGCATAAGTCTTTCTTCCTTCAAAGTACGAGAGACTATTCGCATTAAATATTCTTATGGTAATTTACTCGTACTAATTTTGAATTGTTTTTTCTATTTATTTGTTACTATTTTATTTATTTATAGATTAAAAACTAATTAAAAAAAAAAAATTAAACCACTTATTGATGTTGGTCTTTCTCTTATTCGTTCCCAAAGCGACTTACAATAGCATTTGCAAACTTTTTCTATATTTTTAATTGTATTGTATTTGAAGAATATTTTTGAATTTAACTAGTACATTTCCTACCCCAAACTAATACAATTTAGTTAGACTTTAGTCTATATATTAATTAATTTATTCAAAGAATTAATTCACTCTAAATCAGCACGAAATTTTACCAACAGATCAATATGCTGATAATAATTAAAATTCCTTACGATGCAATTTTAAAACTTTCCTTAATTTTAGCAAAGTAAGAATCCTTTAAGTGAAATTCAGTCAAATCGTGTGAGTTTTACAATAAAGGTAATTAACCATTCAGATAAATTTTCTTCGTAACCTTCTACCAAACTTCACTTTCCTGTCGTCGAATAATTATGCGATGATTTGTCTACTGATTATTCTCTAAGGCAAGATAAATTTTTGATCTAGTCTAGTTCTAAGCCTTATCACGATAATTTGGCGCAAAGTCACTTGTGTCACGTATTCTGTTTGTTCCTGACATATGGATGAAAGACTTCTAATCGACTGAAAAGCAGCAATCAACTGACAGGTGCGTGCGCATATGTGTGATGATGTTTAAGCCTTCAAACGCTTTATGTAATGCTAGAATTAAGAGTAAAATTTTAGTTAGTAAATGTTAAGTGTCAATCAAAAAGGCAAAGCTGTAGAAAGTAATTTATTGTGTTAAAACTAGTTTGAAATAGAAATAAAGCTGGATTTCACTTTAAGAGTCATTTTGAAAAAAAAAGTAATTGATTGTGTTAAATACATTTTTAAATAGAAACAAAAGCTCCAATAAGCTTTAAGTATTGCTGGAATTAAGAGTAAAACTAGTGTTAAAACTAGTTTGAAATAGAAATAAAGCTGGATTTCACTTTAAGAGTCATTTTGAAAAAAAAGTAATTGATTGTGTTAAATACATTTTTAAATAGAAACAAAAGCTCCAATAAGCTTTAAGTATTGCTGGAATTAAGAGTAAAACTTCAGATAGTAAATGTTAAATAACAATCAAAAAGGCAAAGTTGTAGAAAGTAATTAATTGTGTTAAACTTATTTGAAATAACAAGAAAGCTGGATTTTAGTTTAAGCGTCAGAACCATTTTGAAAAAAAAGTAATTAATTGTGTTAAATCCATTTTGAAATAGAAAGAAAAGCTTCAAACGCTTTAAGTAATGCTAGTAATAGAACTTTAGTTAGTAAATGTTAAGTGTCAATCAAAAAGACAAAACTGTCGAAAGTAATTAATTGTGTTAAGAAAGCTGGATTTCAGATAAAGTGTTGGAACCATTTTGAAATAAACAAGTAATTATTCATTTTGAATAATTACTTGTTTGTTTTAAATTCATAGAAAAGCTTTAAACGCTTTATGTGAAGCTAGAATTAAGAGTCAAACTTTAGTTAGTAAATGTTAAGCATCAATCAAAGAGGCAAAGTTGTGGGAAGTATTTAATTGCATTATTTTAATAAAATTCAAAGTGAGAAAATTTTTTCAGATATACAGTTGAAATAAAATTAGTTAGGAAGTATTAAAAAAGCTATTTATCTAAATGATCTTCAGTAAATTTTAATTTACATAAAATAAATACAAAAATTGCTAATCATTGATAAATCTACATACAAAAAAGAAATCTGTTCAAAAATATATTATAGAAATAATCTAAAACATATGCAGTAAGTTTTAATTTGTATAAAACAAATATAAAAATTGTTTACTCAAATAAATGATAAAAATACTAGTAATAAAAAAATAATGAATAATGCATAACCAACTGAAAATTCGCAATAAACTGACTGGTGCATATGCATGATTTTAAAGATTCAGATGCTTTGTGCAATAATAAAATTAAAATGAACTTAATTATTTAATGTTTACTAAATGAATCTAAGAAATATACTAAGAATGTCATTTATAAATATTCATTTTTTAAAGCAAAAACAATTTTTATATGAATTATAAATGTGAATAAAATTTGAGTACGATGACAAAAAGAAAAAAGAATTGAATATTTGCTTACAATATATAATCTTAAATTTATTATAAAAACTAATAATAAATGAATATCGCAGATAAAAGAAAAATTATGCAAAAAAGTAAATTAATTATTAAAAATATCAAGTAATTAGTGAGGATAAAGCACTAAAAAGAAGTATTGTCAAAGTACTAGAATACGGTAATGAAAACATATATCATGGATAATATATTTATTTATTAATTTTAAAAGGTATTTGTCTAATTAAAAAGAATCTGGATAGGATATGAATTATGGAAAGCATTGTTTCCTGTATCTTTGATTCACGGTAACTAATTATAAAACGTATTGTCTATTAGCTGGCAAAATGTATGAAAAATTTTAATAAAATATAATGTATTTATTTTTTTTTTTAAAAAAAGTTAGATATCTTAGCACAACAAGAAAAATATTCCATACTTCTAGATTCTCTTTTATTTCGTACCGAAAGAAAATGAAAATAGTAAATCAACATTATTTTTAACATTCGATTTATTTTTTTTTAACACATGAGTTATTTATTTCGTAAATAATGATTGTAATGATTTCTTATAAGCAGTAATAACTATTTTAAAAAACTCAACTCTAATTTATGTCCAGGTACTGGATCAAAATTCCTTTGTTGTGTTTATAGATAAAAAAAAAATCCGGGTAAAATTATCGCACTCTATGGTAATGACATTTTTGGCGAGAAAACCATATTTCTGGTTAATAAAACCATTATATATGGTATTTAAATCATGCATTTGGTAAATTTTCCTTTCATATGGTAAAATCTTATCGTAAATTCTGGTTTTCACAATTATTGTTCTTATTACCACCCATTTAGTAAAAAATGCAAAACTGAAAAGCAAATATAACGAAGAAAATGGTTACTGAGCCGTGCACTAAGAAATTATGATAAAATTACCATATTTATCAAATTTTATCGCATGTCATAAAACAATATTTTATTTTTATTTTTATTAAAATTATTACTAAAACACTTCCCATAGAGCCAGAAACACGGTAATATTTATCAAATTATTGTAGTTCTGATCATACTTTTTCCTCAGTGCTCATTAAAATATTTTAAAAGGTAAAATCTGTTAATTTTTTAATATAATTTAAAGTTTTAAAAAAGATTTTGATTGATACATCATTTCTGCATAAATAAATACACTCGGAAATTGTTTTTCAAGGCTAACTAGAGACGAATTTATTACCATTCACGCTTTTTAAAATAAATTTTAGTTCATTCAAAAATTAATTTTCTACAAGATCTTTAATCAAAAGCAAATTTTAATACGTTATAAGCTTACGCTATATATTATATTAATTACAGATAATTTTCTTTTTATGGTTGAAAAATAAAATTTTTCATTTTCAATTAATTATATAAATTTTAAGTTATGTCGTAAGTATAAATAAGAAAAACAAGAGTTTCTGTCAATAGCAGGTTAATCTTGATTGCTTTGAGAAACAGATTTAACGTGGCATTTATGGTTTTGAAAAATACAGATATAAATTAGTTTTCGTAGCCGCATTTCTAGACTATGTCTAGACTGAAGAAACTATTTAAGACCGATGGGTTTTGATTAAGTTTCTGAAGATATTCTCTTTTAGTAAAAAGAAAATTGTTTTTCATTTTATTTAGAATACTGGTATGAAAGGTTTATAAAAAAATCTATTTAAGATAAAATAATAAAAAATTTTCGTTCCAAAGAGAGGTTTTCAAGTTGTCAAGAGCAAAAGGTAGAAACAATAACTCCCCTCCCCCAAAAAATAAACTTATTTTTTTTTAAAGATGATTTAAAGAAATGTCTAAAAATATATTTAAAAATAAATAAATAATTTTTTTCTTCATAAATCTGCCCCGTGTATGAAGTTTACTATCCTTCTGCTTGTTTCACATGTAAGAAGAATAGGATGAACATTTTTCTTTAATATCCTTTCCTAATTTAATAACTTGGTTATTTGAGGCAGAATTCTGTGGGACAGAATTTAGCTTAAAATCAAAAGATAGCGTGTTCATACGTGAGCACCTGTAGCATGAGGATAAATTTCCTCCCAAAAAATAAGCTTATTTGATTTTTTTTAATAAAAATTTAAAGGAACTCTTAAAAATTTGAAAAAAAGAAGAGGACATTTTTTGCATCAATCTACCCGGCAAATAGAGTTTAGAATCCCTCTGTTAGTTTCATTTGTAAGAAAATTAGGACTATTTTTTCCTAACGAATATTGTTTTCCTATCTAATAACCTGGTTATTTGAGGCAGAATTTTGCGAGGCAGAATTTAGGTTGAAAACATCAGATGGCGTGTAAAAGCATTGGTAAAATGTATATTTTACCAATAAAAGACATTGTTTCACTACATATATCTGTAGATTTATTTTAGAAATTGAAAATGTAAAAAATATGAGTATGCTGCAAATTTTCAGAAATGATAATTCAATTACATCAATATACAAATAATTATCAACACTATTAATCAATAAAATAACAAATTCAATTCAATTCAATCAATGTAATGAAGCAGCAAAAAATTAAAATAATTATAATTAATCAATATAAAAAGAAAAATTATTACAATGAAAAAATTAATACAATTCAAGAGGAAATAAAATGAACTCAATTCAAAATTGAATTAGTGTAATTGAATTAAAAATAAAAAATAACACAACTCAATAAATGATAAAATAATAAATAGTAAAACTCAAAATTGATTTATTTATTTCATTAAATAAAAATGACTTTCAGTTTTGTTAAGCACTCTTTAAAACAGAAAATTAATTCTTACTAAATATATACTAGTCTCATTAAATTCATGACAAAGAAAAATTTTTTACAAAATTTCATCTATGTAAATGCTGCAGATAAAAACCGATTCTAAAACGAGACTTTGAGTTTTGCAAGCAAAGTTCCAGATAAAATTTCGTATAAGGAAACAGAATTCTTTCATTTATGTATACATAATTTATTTAATCAGTTCTTCGACTACTAACTTTAGACTTTCACGTGTTTTTGTTTTAATATTTTCTTCGATATATTTGCTTAAACATTTTATTTTGATTAAACATTTTAGAGGTGACAATGGTTTGTAATGGACATTAGTGAATAGAAAAGTCTATTTCCAAAAATATAGAATATGGATTTTTTGTTACATTTTAAGGAAATAAATATCCATGCTTTTAGAAATGATTGAGTATTTATTTGCATTACAAATACTACAAATATATATATTTTTGTGGGTATCAAATGACAAAAAGGTTTAAAATTTGTTATATTTCTTGAGAAATGATACGTAAAATTTAACTCGTTTCATATTAATAATTTTACAACGCAATAAGAGTTCACTGAAATTTCCAAAATTACATTTTAAATACAGCATCATCTAAATGATAATATGCAGTTTGAGTTTTTTGAATTAATTAGATAATTTAGATAAGATTTAATTAGATATTGATATTTCTATTTTACTTAAAATGCATTTTCTTCAATATAAACTAAACATATTGCCTTGGAAGAATATTTAATTTTTTTTAAGTGAAAGGGTGCAACTTTTTTCAAATTCTAAACGCATCACTTAAAGTTTAATAACATAAACATTCATAACATAGCATAACAAAAACTTCACTATATTTAAATTGTGTTTTCAACTTAAGACTTTCCTACGTATACAACAAAGAAAAAAAATTGTTCTAAGATGGTTCATAATTCTAATAGACATTTCATTAATTCATCTGTCAAAATATTTCGAGAATATTAAATATATATATACATATATATATATATATATATATATATATATATATATATATATATATATATATATATATATATATATATATATATATATATATATATATATATATATATATATATATATATATATATATATATATATATATATATATATATTATTATTATTATTATTATTATTATTATTTCAATCTTAATACTTTAATCATATATAATAAAATAATATTACATAGTTTTATCCTATTTATGACCAATTCTTATTCGGAAAAAATTATACTTCAGAGGGTAATAATTTATTCGTTTTTTCAGTTTCAAGGTAACTTTTTGACTTTCTCTTTGTTGTAAAGAATAATATATAGTATAATCTTTATAGAACCATCAGAATGTTTTATCATTGTTCCCTCTGGCAGATTGGAACCCACCTAGAGGCATTTTGATGGGTACTAGCTGGCCAGGGAAGAAAAGTCGGCTAGATCACAATACTAATTGATACCATGATTTAGGGGGTCATGAAAACTAATATCCATAAGTTGACTTGGCCCCTTCCCGAAGATTTTCTACAGCTTCTGTAATTTACATTGTTTATTTCACATTAGCTTGCTGGAAATTTCTTTTTCGTCTTAGAATATGTAGTTTAGAGATGGGTACGATGTGTACAATATGTATAAATTAAGTGATAGGACTGACGATGTAGTGTAGGGGAGATATCTTTACCACCTACCGAGTTTGAAGAGGTGGTAAAGGTACCTCCCTTACACGTTCAGTATAAGTAGTATAAGTGTGGTCTCGGTATATCAATCTACTTGCTCTAAGTCATCGTTTATTTCTTTTAAAATTAGTTTTTGTTATGCGTTCAAAAAAGGAAAAACATATCGAGCAACGGTCTGCTATCAGATTTTGCTTCAGACTTAGAAACTTATAATTTTCGAAAAATTCCAACAGCAGCAAAAGGACTTTAAATGCAAGAACTGATTAAAATATTGAAAATATTCTGAGTTTTCAGACCATTATTACGTCAGACGGAGAACTGGTGAATTTGTATAACACAGCGACGGTTCATCAGATTTTGAGTTATAAATTGATTTGAGTAATATAAGAGAATCATGCCTATTTAACCAAACATCAAGAACATCAAAGCATCTTTTCACTTTGCTATGCCGAAAAATGTGTTTCTGGCAAACAAACATGGTCCTGAGGCTCCTTAATTTCTTTACTCTCTTGACTTGAGCCCTTAAGAGCTGCTCCTTTCCCGATATTGAAAATTCATCTTAAGGGATATTATTTTTGGGGCAAGGGCAAACGCTTAAAATGTTTTAATCGACCAGATATAGGGTTTCGTAGTATCCAAGTTCCAGCTCTTTTATCGGAAGTGGAAGAATCATCATCAAATATGCATAGTTTTTCATCGGAATTATTATGAGTGAGACAATATTTAATTTTAATTATTTTCCAATCGAAAATATTTAAAAAATCAGTCTCACAACTTAATTTGCCCACTTTGCATATATTGATAGTTAAATGGTGTTTTTTTCTTAATTATTGCTCAGTAAATAAGGGAAATACTAGACAAACCAAATACATTTGTCCATACACTGGAGAAAAAAAATCCTGGAAAAGTTTTCTTACAGTATGGTAATGACATTTATTTCAATCAAAACTCTGGCACGCATTTCGTAAAATATACAAAAGTGAAAAGAGAATTTAACTGAATATGTGATTTATTTGTCATAGTCTTATCATTATAAAATGACGAAATTCTACCATATTTACCTAAATTTATCACAGATTATAAAATCACATTTCATTTTGAACTTTACAAAAAGCGTTACGAAGTGCGTCAGTAAATATTAACACTCTTTTTAGTGTTCTCAAAGAGCCAGAGACATGGTAAATCTAACCCTTTTCAAGTAGTTTTGATCAAACGCTTTTTTTTTCTGTGTATTAATAACACATCTGAAGGGTGAACAAAAAGTAGTGTCATATTACAGCCTACTAATATTTAACATTTATTAATAATCATATTTTAAACAGATTATTTTTAAAAAAATTAATGAAACTTTTCATATTGAATCTTTGTAAAACCTTAAAATTTGTTATAGATAAAATGCTTAATGAATTCCAATTCCATAATTATCAATTAAATTTAAAACGTCATTTTATTTTTAGTCTATTTCAGTCCGCAACTAAGTGTTCTACAATACATTTCTTTATATACCGAAATATTTATGAAATAAACTATTTAATATCTTTTAAAGAAAAAAAGAAGTTTCAACTTTATCATTTCAGTGATTAAAGATCTCATTATCTCTAAAAAGAAACAAAAAATATAAGAACTTTCATAAACAAACTCAAACCTTACAACAAATTAGTCATACTTCTTCTTTCGAAGTACTTTACTTTTTTTCATTTAAGTTAATTAAGCTTGATTATCTTACAATAAATCGAAACACACATCATTAATTTAAAACCTAGTTTTAATTGAAGAAAAATAATGTGTCACCTCGAAAATTTGTGCAAGAATTAATATATTTAATGAAATATATTTTAATTTAAGAACAGCACTTCTTTTATGCGTGTATATTTTTCTAATTAAGACATATTTCAAAGATAATTACTTTATACTTAAAAAATCTTCCTTAATTAGATAAATAAAATTTGCTTTAATAGCTTTTTCATTACTTAATTCATAAAATAACTTAACTTAAGGATATATTATATTAAAAATTAACCAACTTTTTAAAGTCCCTCAAATTCTAAAAATTTTTAATTTTTAAATTTTTAAAATATGATTTTATTTTACATTGTTGCAAAAAGTACTTTATTTCTTCAATTAAAAAAAAACTTTTCAAGACAAAAAGTTTGAATGTAAATTTACAATCACTTTCTATCCATGTTACTTAGAAGCTACCACTCACTTTACTATTTAAATTTTTCCTATTCATTTTATTATACGAGACAAAACATTTATATGTGAATTTATCATCACCTTCCAACAATGTTACTTAACAGCTACCATTCACTTTACTATTTAATTTCTTTCTATTCATTTTATTATACGAGACAAAAAGTCTATATGTGAATTTATCATCACCTTCCAACAATGTTACTTAACAGCTACCATTCTCTTTACTATTTAAATTCTTTCCATTCATTTTATTATACGAGACAAAAAGTTTATATGTGAATTTATCATCACCTTCCAACAATGTTACTTAACAGCTACCATTCACTTTACTATTTAAATTCTTTCGATTCATTTTATTATACGGGACAAAAAGTCTATATGTGAATTTACAATCACCCTCCGTCTATGTTACTTTGCAACTACCATTCTTTTTACTATTTAAATTTTAAATTTTTTCTATTCATTTTATTATACAAGACAAAAAATTTATATGTGAATTTATCATCACCTTCCAACAATGTTACTTAACAGCTACCATTCTCTTTACTATTTAAGTTTTTTCTATTTATTTTATTATACGAGACAAAAAATTTATATGTGAATTTATCATCACCTTCCAACAATGTTACTTAACAGCTACCATTCACTTTACTATTTAATTTCTTTCTATTCATTTTATTATACAAGACTAAACGTTTATACGTGAATTTACAATCACCTTCCGTCTATGTTACTTTGCAACTACCATTCATTTTACTATTCAAACTCTTTCCATTCATTTCATTATACAACTTAACGTTGTGGATTCACAATCACCTTCCATGCATGTTACTTAACAGCTACCATTAATTTTACTATTCAAATTTTTTTCCATTAATTTTATTAAACAAGACTAAACGTTTATAAGTGAATTTACAATCACCTTTTATCCATGTTACTTAACAACTGCTACCATCCATTTTATTATACAAATTCTTAACAACCCCATCAATTAGCAATCATCTACCATCATGTTATTAACCAATTACGCAACTTTCATAATACGATCAAATACCTACCGTAAATGTTAGAAATTAAATCAGCAAGTTTAACTCATTCGAATTATTTCTAATCACAGGAAGAAGATTTAACTTCTAATACCAGAGCACCATTTATTTTTACTGTTAATAGTAAAATGTTTTATAACTTTTAAGCTATGTGGTTATGTCTGGCTATGTTTTTCTGAAGCAAATATGAACAAACAGAGTAAAGAGTTTTATATTATTAATAGAGAAGTGAAAAAAAGGTAACTATTAGTTAGTTTTTTACCTTTTGTAGATATAATAGTTAGTATGATATAATAGTTTGTAGATATAATAGCTGGCTTTGCAGATATATAGTTGTAAAACTATAACGCTTTGCAGATATATAGTGTATAGTTGTAAGTGCTATTAGAATAAATGTGGTGCTTTAATAGTTAAAAATACAACAGTTTTAAAATCATTATGATTGTCTACAAAATAATTATAATTAATAGTTTTGATTAAATGAAAAGTTGATCAATCATCACGTTAATTGGGCATTTGATGCATATTGCCTTTTAAAAATAACTAAACTTTTCTTATTTTAATTGAATTTTTCTCATATTTCTCCGCCATAAAAGGAAAAAATAAACTTTGAATTGATTCTACTTAATTTTTCTATAATTTTCATTCATTTCTCGCTTTTTAGCGTCATTATAAAAAATATAAGTTTTGACGTTGACCGCACTGCAATTAAACAACCGTTTAAATGAGCATTTTGTTTTGGCTTACAATTTAATTATGCAAAGTCTGAGATGTGTAAAAATTACCACTATCTTCCCAGTATTTCTTTTCTGTATATCAAAAATATAGACTAATTGGTTAAAAGATATAGTTTTGTGGTAAATGTGGTAAAATCTGGTAACTTTATCATGATACCATAGAGATAGACATAAAATCCATTTAATCGGTTAAATATAATTTTAAATTTTGTATTTTTATTATGTATTGTAGTTTTTATTATGTTCGTATTTTTTATGTTTTACGTTTTTCAATATTTTGTATTTTTTATGCATGGAATAAGAACTATAATTTCTGAAACCAGAATTTCCGGTAGACTGTTACCATATGAATGAAAAAACTTACCAAATGAATGTTACATAAAATAGTACAAAAGGAATGATTTAAATATCATATATTTGGTTTCATTAATCAAAATTATGCTTTTTTTTGTCTGAAAATGCCATTACCTTACAATAGGGTAATTTTAATGAAATTTAGTTTACTTCCTTTACAGCACATGACATCGTATATTAATATTAAAATATCATGTCTGTTAACTGAAATTCTAAAAAAATGTTTTGCATTGATTTTTAAAACAATTTATTCTATCTTTACGCAGTTTTAGATATTAATATCGTGGAAAAATAAATATGAGTTTTATATATCTAGATATTTATTGCTTCCTTTTATTCAGTGGCTGGTATCATCTGAAAAACAAGCATACTTTAAAACTGGAAAGAAAGAAGATATGAGTTTTATTTTATGTTGTTCGCAAAATATATCATCTCCGTTAGAAGGCTATGTTGAAACTTTAAAAAAAAGCGAAGCTTTTTTAAAGATCTGGGCTGTTTTGAATGTAAATGAGAAAAATTATTATGGTTTTCTGACATGAGAAAATAATTTTAAAGGTATATAAAGATGGCTTAAAAATAAATACCGAATACAATGGAATGAAATGGAGTAAATTCTAAAATGTAACATATGGTAAAAATGATAATTCAAAAAGAGCACTTTTAAGTTGTTTAGTATTTGCATAAACATAAAAATAAGGATGCTTTTATCGCATGTATTTTTTTAACTTCAGAATATAGCGTTGCTATATATTTCTGACTCTTTAGAAGTATAATAGTCGAAAACATTCAGTAAAAATAATAAATTACTTGCTCAATCATGATTTGTGTGTTCTTATTTTTGAATTGATATATAATGCCATTTTTATAACGGAATTTAGAAAATATATCAATCGCTTCGCCCATTAAAAACCATGCCTCTAAGTGTCACATTGTTCACCTGTAAATACCGAGTTTATGATTTTTAGAAGTACAAGAAACAAATTGGTAAATTTCATAAAAAACACTGGATAAGAGGTCAATGGGCTCAAGTAACCATAATAAAATACACGATATCTAACGGAAAGTAGAAAAAGCAATATTGGTTTTATATACTATAATACATTTAATTTAACCTAAATAAGTAGGGCATTCTTATTATCTATAACTAAAAACATTTTTACTTATATAAAATTCCACTATAATTTATCCAACATATACGTTTAACTTCTGTAATGTCTTGTTGCAAAAATAATTAAATTGAACCTAAAAATTTTCGTCTTTACAAGAGAAATTGGAACTCAGAGGTTACTTTCAAATTTATAATTTAAAAAAGTTTTAACAGAAAATGATAAGCTAACTGCATTCTTTTAACCAACAATATGCTGAATTTATGGAATTTCAAATGAAATTTAAAATAGGCTTCATTTTTCCCAGAATAACATAGTAATATGGGTCTAATAATTCTTTCTCTTTAACCCAATCAATAAGATTCTTATAATTCCATATCGGTCAGAGTTGGCTGATATTGTCAAAGAGTAATAAAATAAACATGCACAGCAGTTATTCATGGAGTTTTCCTGACTGAGGGGTTTTGCCGTTCCACCAAACACTCTGTAGAGGAGAGGTAGGTGGTTCGGATCTCACAATAACAATGGAGGCATCTTTTTTATGTTCTTCTCTAACTTGTGGTTTATGTTCTTTAACTTGACAAGGACTTATAATCAATCCTACTTTGTACAATCCTACCTACTACAAGCAAACCTAGATATGTATGTATAACAATGAAAAACAAATCTTGGATTAGTAATGATTGTTTTTAATTTTTAATACAAGTTTTGTCCTTCCGCCAAAAGGTATATAAAGCGCAGGTAGCTCGTTTGAAACAAAGCGTAACCATGGATGTGTAACAGAAAATAGGCAGCTACTTTATTTACGTCGCACTAGAGCTGCACAATGGGCTATTGGCGACTGTCTGAGAAACATCCCTGAGGATGATTCGAAGACATGCCATCTCAATTTTGATCCTTTGCAGAAGGGATGACTCCCCTGCTTTGGTAGACCCATGACCTATGCACGAAGTCGAGAACTTTACGGTTGAACAGTTTAACGAGGACCGATGCCGTGCACAATCGGTCCCTACGCTGACTGATCAAAGTGGTCACCCACCCACTTACTGACCACAGCCAGTGATGCTTGACTTCGGTGTTCTACTGGGAACCGTGTCTTTACGATAAGTCCACTGAAGGACAAGAGAAAATAGATAAATTCGGTTTAGATACTTATATGTGATCATGCCCTTAATGCAAATAATTGCTTGCCTTTTGCCAAATTGTAGAACAGATAACATAACAATGAGAAAAATAGTGCAAAAATATTAGTCCCTTTACCCTTCCGCTACTCAGCGTTTATCAAAATGGCAACAGCCTGTGGCAATGGCGATCCCAGTAATATATAGTAATTTTACTTTAGCCTCGCCGTGGAGTATTGCTATTCCACTAACTGCTCAGAAGCGTTTATGTAGTGGATTCCCTCTTTAGCATTCGATGCATATTCTTGCTGTCCTTCGTAAAATTGTGCTATCTGTTTTTCAAACTGTAAAGAGTTTTTAAGTCATCCTTTACATTCTAAAAGAACGCTAAGCAAAAAAAATAAATTCCATTATCTTATAAGAGATGTATAAAGCAGTATATATCTGAGTTTAGTATCTTTAAAACAACTTAATTAAACACTTGAAGACGTCATTCTTGTCCCTTTAACCCTTGTTATAATTGAGAAATTATATGAGAAAAAGAAATAGTTAACAGTCATCTAACTTCTAACCACCATTTAAATAAACTGCCATTTTAAATAAACCGTAGAAGTGTAAACAGATTATAACCTTTCTTTTTGATACGAGGCAAAGACATCCAAAGGTTAAAATAGCTGAATAAATGGTAAAATGATTGATAGTTCTGAAAATCATTTTGGTAATTTTATATTGATACTTTCGAGGATGGCATAAAAGCTATTTATTTGGTTACATTTACTCTTGAGATTCGTATTTGTTACTAAAAGTATTGTAATGAGAACAATAAGTATGGAAAGCAGAATTTCCGTAAACAGTAACAACAGGAAACGGTAAAATTACTAGATGAATAGTTTAAATGTCGTATACTATGGTATGTCGTAACTAGTTTTAAAATTCAGAGAAGACTGCAGAACAAAATGGGACTTCTTGTGAACGTGACCGTCAGAAGGTAAAAATTCACTATCTTGTAAAATAATTATTTCTATTATTTTATCAATTTCATAAAAAACAACACTTACCAAATGTTCAATTAATAATGTATATATTTTGAATTTGTAATATCAACTAAAATATAATTTCATCATAATTTTTACGTTTGTAATTAACATATTAGTAATAAGATTTAACCAAATACAGGGTCTTTATAATTAAAGTTCCACTTTGAAATGGCTATAAAAATAAAATTACCCAACCAAATGTCATCAAACTTGGTAAATGTCTATAAGAGGTCATGGGATTTTAGTTCCCACACAAAAAAATAGTTCAAAAATTCACCACCAGCGGTGAATGGCGCTGTATGCAATAAGGTTAAACGAAATAACAGAGGAAACATCAGTTGCAAACACTTTTATTGTTGCTACAAAGCATGCTCAATGTGGCATCCGCCATTTTCTGGAAGCAAATTAAATCGCAATATTGCATTCTCAACAGCACTTCTTAGCATATCTGGAGAAATGTTACGGACATGTCTGTGTATCGCATTCTTCAATTCCACTAAATTAGTTATGTTATAACCATAAACAATGGCTTTGAGATAACCCCACAACCACAAGTCACAGGGATTGAGGTCTGGTGATCGGGGTGGCCAAGAAATAGGGAAGTTTCGGGCTAAAATACGATCAGTCGTGAAATGTTGCTGCAGTAACTGTTTGGCACACCTACCAATGTGAGGTGGAGCCCCGTCCTGCATAAATATCGTGGGGGCTAAAATGCTCCGTTGCTGAAGTTCAGGTATCTCGAAACATCTGAGCATCGATTCTAAGTGAGCAGCAGTCACAGTGTCACGGGCCCAGCTGCCGATGGCTCTTCAAAGAAAAAAGGTTCAATTATGAAATTTGCTGTCATACCGCACCAAACGGTGACTTTAGGAGAATGTAATGGAACTTCGTGGATAACATGAGGGATTTCTTTGGCCCAAATCCTGCAGTTATGGTTGTTGACATCCTCATTTAAGTAAAAATGTACCTCATCTGTCCACATACTGTTCCATGGCCAATTGATGTCTACCTCTATCCGTGCCAGAAAACTCAAAGCAAATGTTTCTCTTAAAGCCGGATCTCTAGGTTGAAGTTGTTGAACAAGTTTGATTTTGTAAGGGTAGTACTGCAACACTTTCCGAACGATTTTGTACACCGTACTCAATGGTAAGTCGAGTCGACGTGCAACAGCACTTACGCTGCACGTCCCCTGTCTAGTGTCCATTGCTGCTTCCTCTATTGCTAATGCAACAGCCTCCTTGGTTTCCACAGACACAGATTTTCGTCCACGCCCAGGTGCAACGGATAACAAACCTGTGGCTTGAAATTTTGCCACCATTTTCCGTAAACCTTGCGGTGTCATTGGACCTCGGCGTTTTCATCTTACAGTACGGAACTTTTGTAAAGCCCTCCGTTCATTGCTGTCGCATTCATAGTAACATTTCACGAGCAAAGCACGGTCTTGCATGGTAACAGACATTGTCGACTCAGAACATTGACAGCTCAGACAAGGCGCCTCACTTTTATAACTGCAAAGTCACATGAATTGTTAAACAAATTTGCATATTTCCCATTTGTTTAACACTATTGCATACAGCGCCATTCTCCGCTTGTGGTGAATTTTTGAACTTTTTTTTTTTGCGGGAACTAAAATCCCATGACCTCTTATAGACATTTACCAAGTTTGATGACATTTGGTCGGGTAGTTTTATTTTTATAGCCATTTCAAAGTGGAACTTTAATTATAAAGACCCTGTATATTAGTAAATAACATTTAACTAATACTTTTATTATAGAATATCATCTATTGATACACTCTATCAAGAAATGTGAAACTTATGTCTATATGTAATCAGACATTTCATAAATATGAGATATCACAAAATAGATTAAATAAATTACTGAAAAATCTACAAGAAATTTTTAGAATAATTGCGTATAGATAATTAGATGTGTTCTAGTTAATGTTATAGTTATTGATGTAGTTATAGATGTGTTGTAGTCATCTTAATATGAGAGAGACACGTAATTTGGGCTGAAACATGAACTTTCAAAATATGACGAAAATGTTTCCTCCTCTTGAAACATTGTACTAGATTGTACAATGTGTAGAACTAGAATTATGAAATTAGAATGAAAACCAGGTGATCGAAAATAAAGTGTTGAAGCAAGCTGATTAGCCTGTATGGTGGTCAAGCAATTGGCCTCGTACCAGGAAGATCCTGGTGCTGAATTTCGATTCTTGCGTGGGTATAATTTATCTCTCTGTTCCTATATTGTAGGGCAACATTAGTCCACCAATATTGCATTCACAATAAAATGATAATTAGAAAAATTAGAAACTTCAGGCGTTTTTTATTTGGTAAAAAATAGAGTGATGAGATATTTCTTTAATTTTGACGAACTTTCGTTTTCGTGTAGAAGTGACGATAGATATTTCGTCACTTTGACGAAAAATTTGCCCGAGTGTATACTAGGAAACGGTGTCGTGAAAAAACAAAGAAAGTTTCATGATATGTGTGTATCAGTTTTTACTGTGAAAAAAAATATATTTAAGAGCATTTATATAAATACGTTAAAAATTTAAGTTTATTTTAGGAAGTTTAATAAAATTTCTTATAATTCTACCTTATCATTTTCTTTGTCAAAGTAAAAAAAACTTTATTTTTAATTATCTTAATAAAGAATGAGAAAAACTAATTAATTAGATAACTTTCTAATTAAATTTTCTAATAATCTTATAAGAAAGCTTGAAAATAATTTACTTATATAAAGAGTTTCATCTGAGAATTTTCTTAAATATATTTAGATTTGTTTAGCTTTATTCGTAGCAGTCCTAATTAACGATTTCTAAACAAGGTTTAACTATTAACTTTTCCAGAAGAGATTGTACATTTTTTTGCAGATTATTTCTAATTAAATCTCCCAAAAAGTTGTAGGAAATAAATAAAATAAGTTAAATATAATTTATTGCTAATTTTTTTATGTATTAATTATTTTACACTAATTACCCATTTTGCTCTTGAAAACGTAAAATACTGGCTTTAAATTTGTTTTGTAATTTTTTATAATTAAAAAAAAAGTTTAAATAAGGTAGATGTTATGAGGGGAAATAATAAGTTTTCCTATTTAAAAACTATATTAAATAAAATGTG
This sequence comes from Parasteatoda lunata, assembly GCA_949128135.1. Classification (NCBI taxonomy): domain Eukaryota; kingdom Metazoa; phylum Arthropoda; class Arachnida; order Araneae; family Theridiidae; genus Parasteatoda; species Parasteatoda lunata. Next base: position 31,828,097 of record OX421979.1, read on the forward strand.
CATAAAGTAAAATTCATGTAATTTTTATATATTTTTTAAAGATTTCGATGTAATTTAACATGAAATTTAGTATTCTTCATATGTTTTGTTTATTTTAAACCAAAACTGAGTTTTTAATAATAATCAATCTCTTAGATATATTGTGGATTTTTTGTAATCTTGGGGTAAGTATATGACGAATTAATAATTATTTATAACGCATGGTTATGGTTATTAATGGATAACTTTAAAATGGTAAACAGATAATATAAAATCCTTTATTATTTTTATGAATTCTTCATTTTAAATATTTGTTTTTTTCAGCATTGTTCCGAAATTTATGTATGAAGTTGCATTTTAGCCAAAGGATAAATCTAAAAGTCTTCAATATATTTAAACACGGATATTTTCCTTTTTTTCATTGTTTTATAATATTTTCAAAACCAGCTAACAATGATTACAGTCTATTTAAATAAAAGGCATAAATGTGATAAAAATCGATAAAGCAGAAAAAGTTTCGAAAAATAATCGTAACATATGTATGTTTCATTTTATTCTATGTTAAAGTATCAAGTTTCTAACATACGTGTATTAGGAAAACTAGTCTTTTTATCATATATTAATAGAATTATAAGTTTTATGAATAAACATAAATTGACATTTGTTACTTTTAAACCCTTTTCGGGTCTGTATGAACGGAATCTTTCTTTCAAATTTTTACCATATCCCATGTTCTTAGCTCTGGACCAGGGAGGTGGCTGATTTAAAATTTGAGAAAATAAAACCGATTTTTGTATTGTATTTTAGTTTTGTATATTTTGTGTATTTTATTATTTTTATATTAAATTTTTTACATTGCAATTTAAATTGTATTTTTGATAATATTTAATTTAATGTACCTCCCAAGAATGGCATGTTGAATAAAATTTTTTGTCTACACTGTATAAAATTCCAGATCAAGTTACAGTATAAAATATCGGCTCTTGGGGTACATCATCCTAGCAAGCCAAAAATCTATTTTTACGGTAATTTTTACAGTAATGATTTTTTAATTCTAGTGATTCAGTGATTTTATGGTAATTATTACTGTTAAAATTACGGTATATCAGATATTATATTTGTACCTATATAAAGGAATCAATCCAACAATGAAAAACTGAAAAGCAGTCTGTTAGCACAAACACATTTTTATTGACGATTCATCACACGGTGGAACACACAATTGTCAGAACACAGCATCGTCGAACATTTATCATACTGGAGAAATTCAAAGAGGCACATGAATTACCAAAACTATTGTGGGACGGTGATCCGTAGTGGATTGGAGATGGCATATTTGGTGAAAAACAAAATTGAACACCAAAAAAAGGCTGGGGCGATCAATGGCGAGCGTTGTCACTGACGGTGGCGAAGTCCAAAAAGAAAATGAAACCTTAGCCTTCGTACATGCTGCATTAACGAGATCTGCGCTGTTGCTCTGTTATTGAAAAATCCAGGCAATCTATGATTCCATAAAAAATATGACTAAGCTTGAGTTGTAGGATGAAAACCAATCTTGCAGCATTTCGAGGAAGGCTGCAATGGAGGGGATATCGAAGCCATGAAATCTTTAGTCCGTCCCTCAAGGAGAGGAAAGGGGGGGGGAAATGTAACACCCCGTTAAGCGGAGTAAGTGCTTTTCGCCGGAAAAATAAATTTGAATGCCCCGATACAAAGAACTGGGCGGTTATTTATATCATTAGCCTAAAACACAGCAAGAATCATGCTTAAGCAGGGACTTGAAGTGAACTAAAAAAAAACTTTAAATGAAATTACAATTTTGAACTAACTGCGACCACAACTGCACTGTTTCGCATGTGCAACATCAAAGGCCGCCGAAGGTCAAAGCCGTGAAGGACGAAGGACAGCATGGCGTCAGAGATGAGGGGTCAGGGGTCGGCTTAATTTTTAGGTCACAATTTTGTACCAAAATCCAAATGAAGTGACACAATGTCACAGTAACATGTTCCAGTAAAATGGATTTTCCGGGAGAAAGTACCGGCACTCTAAATGTTTGGTACTTTTTGCAGTAATTTGATCCGGAATTTCATATAGTGCAACATTCCTGTTCTCCAATTTTAGCGATTATAACCCGTTTCTTCAATTCCCAGGAGTTTTGTCATTCTAATCAGCTATCTGCAATTAACTATATAACAACTATGTTTTCAGGTTGTATAGTGATAATATATCAAGTTTATTAAAAAGTTTGTAGAAAAACCAGAAAGCGCCGTAATTTTTACCGAAAGTACTTTTTTATGCCTTTTTGTAAAATCTATATAAAAAAAAAAACAGAATATTTATGTGTATGTAAGTATGTATCGTATACAAATCCGCAATTTTGAATCAATCCGTATCAAGTTTGATGCAAATACGTTTAAAGATATGGTGGAAAAAACTCTTTATTTTAAAATTACATCCAAAAAAAATTTTCTAAAATATTTTCCCTATGGAATATCTTCAATATATCTTTCTCCTAAGAATATTTCCAAAATGATTTTTTATAAATACTTTACAGTATATCGATTTGCTAGCTTGCAGCTCTAATAAATTAAAAATTAGTTTTTATCGCACGTGCTTATGAATTATTTTTATCTTTGGTTTCATATATTAGGATATCACAAGTAAAATTAACGTTATAAATTTTACGATGTATGATGATGACGGTTTCTAATTCGCACTGAAATGAAATCGTCACTGATCGTTATATGAAATTACGTGTTCCTTATATTGATGCTTGCGATTTTAAAGTTCATAGCTATAAATTTAAATTATGGAAATTTAAGAGGAACTTATGAAATAGAATGGAAGTTATCTATTGAGTGACGGAAAAAAATTTAATAAATTTTGAATATCAGATTTCAAACGTTACTCTTTGTATAGTTTATGTTTTTTTAGTGAGTTGAATTCAGATTATGGTAAATCTAATATCATGAAACCGCACCAGAATATATAACAAAATAATTAAAAATAAAACTGGTATAATAGGTGCTATGAATGCATAGGTTGGTAACATCAATTTCGGAGGACAATAAAAAAAAATCATTTACCCTATTAAGTATTTTATACACGTTACTATAATAGATTCTCATTACAACTGTACTTATAACAGTAATATCAAAAGTATATATAATACAAAATTCAGTTAAATGTTACTGCGTCAATAATAGCTTAGCAATTTTTTACAGCATTCGAAATAAGCATCGATATTATTTCGTTCACAGGTACTGATCATAATAATATTAGTGACGAATTATTTGTACTAATAACAATTAATTAATTTGGGTAATACTTACAGATCGAAATAAAGTAGATTTTGTATTAAAATGCTAAATTAATGCAGAAAATGTAGTCTTCCAAAAAAAAGAAAAAAAGATATCACCCTGAATAACTTTTGTACTAATGATCGGATCACAAACTAAGTGTCAGTCTTAATGGTTCCTGCGGTCGACCTTAAATATGCTAATTAATTAGTGCTAACTAAAATTAAGTTACGAAATCAGACAGAAAAATGTGCTTTCTCTGACTAATTATATATATTTTTTACATACAGTGAAACCTGTCAAGTTGACCACCCTTGTAAGTTGGGCACCTGCATAAGTTGACCTCAATTATCAAGAACGGAATTTTTCCTATATACAGTGAAACCTGTCAACCGCCCCCTCTATAAGTTGACCACTTGTCTAAGTTGACCACTAAGACAATGCACCGCAAGTGGTCAACTTACACAAGTTTTACTGTATTTGGAATCTTGACCCTTAAAAGGGAGGGGGGGGGCGTAAAAAAATTGGGTCGTAATAAATTTTTGTATAATTGGCGATAGTTCAGAAAGTAGCCAACAAAGTCTATGAGTTATCTAAAAATGGATATTTTAAGATAACCCATGGATTAATTCAAAAGAGGAATACTTAATTTTACTCTGTTACCAAGTTCTGACTATATTAAAAAATTGAAATAATGTTCTGTGATTGCTCAGAGAGATTTAATTAATAGTTCATCGAATATATCTCGTTTATTGGCTATTAAGCTGATTTCTGTCCAAAAATCAAAGTTTTTTTTCTTTTAATATTCTTTGAAAAGAAAATTTGAATCAATTAATAAATTATTTATGATCTTCTAAGCTCTTAGAATTTAATTTAACTTTTTATCTGACATTATTTGGATTTTATGTTGTTTTTACAAATTTATATGAGGATTTCATACTAAAATCAAATTTACATAACTTGTTATAACTATAAACAAAACTTTAGGGAGAATCCTTTTTACAGCTTTAATCGAGTCTTCTAGGCAAGGAAGTTTGAAGAAACAAAAAAAGTGCCTGTAAAATAAAATGTAGATTGTATAGTAATTCTAATGCACATTCACAAGGTTTTCTATAATTTACGATATTTCTTTTTCTATAACTCAGGGAATTGCTGAATGTAAAGTGACATTTTAAAAACATTGAAATATTTTATGTTAAAGAATAAGATATTGTAATAGTATGTTGCATATTGTATGATTCATTGTTTAAAAAATCGCAAGATATTAAGGTTACATATTCTTTTGGATAAAGATGATTTGTAAACGGCATCCTCATGTTTCGATACATTCTGAAATTTATGTTCGCAAATTCACCATAAAATGTCTCACAGCATGTTCTTCAATTACAATAAGATACATTTACTATCAAATACCACAACTACGATTTTTTTTTTGTTTTCTTACATATATCTGATACGATACTTTCCTTTAAACATAGTTCGTAAGGTCCTTAAGATACTGAAACGCGGACACAAAAAAGATAAATATTCTATTTCATTAACTTGAAATATCTGGTCTCAAAATTTTAATTTTAAAGTAAAAGATAACTTTATTAGTTACAATATTGATGAATAAAAAATATTAAGAGGGCAAAAATATATGAAGAGGGAAATAAAATTCGACATGTTTTGAGTGTTCAATTAAATTTTTACTAAATATGTGACAATATGAACTAAATATGTAACACTATGACTAATATGTGACAACTTTTACTAAATATGTGACAATATTAAACCATTACCATATGAACGTTAATGTTACCAAATTAATGGTTTAACTCTTATTAATGGTTAATTAATGGTTGTTTTGGTTTTATTAAAATAATTATGATTTTTTTAACCATAAATGCCGTTGTTATTAAAGTTCGGTAATTTTATCAGATTTTTTCTTCACGCTTAAGGCTTTGTTTTTTCAATCTATATTTTGACAAAAGTTCTTGTTTTTTGATATTCACTGAAGATATTGTGGATGCATTGAGATGAATTTTTAAATTTATTTTCATGCATAATTCAATTCAATCTTAACTAAATCTATACATACGTTTACATTTTTGGAATTAACTCTTTCTTTTAGAAAATTTAAATATATTTAGGTTTTTTTTAATTTTCCAAACTGATTTGAGCTATGGTCCTTTCAGTTCTTTTTCTTCCAATTACAAAAAGTTAAAAAGTGAAAAACTTTGAAACTGTGGATAAGTTTTGTACATGAAGATTTTAGATATTATTAACAAAAATATAAATTGTAGAAGTAGCATTTCACTGATTAAAAATTATTTTAAGTTTACAATATATCGTAAGCAATTTTAGCAATTATAAAAATTTCGTAATAAACGCATTGTAAAGTTCGAAGCAATTAACCTCTTCCTTTTGGCTCTCTTCAAAATGAAAGGCTTGCCCTCTATTTCTTGTGCCCGTGATATTTCAGAGCTAGAGTGTTCAAATATAAAGCGTCAAAAAAGATTAAAACAATGTATTGCTTGTGTTAGGAATCATATTTTTTCGCTATCAGTACCATCAGTACCATATTCGATGGCAGTACCATCTGTAATGTGCTTAGAGATAGTTTATTTTAATTTAGATATCAGCACTCATCACATATTAACTCAAAAATTAAACCGAAAATTTTGACACTTAGTTTTTTGTTAAAACTTTTTTTAAATAAATAAATTAGCATTCTTATGATTATTTAATTTAAGACTAAATGACTATTATAATATAAAATTATAATTAAAATCAAAAATTTTACGAAAAATTAATGTGAAAAAATAAAGAGGCTGGTCATTTGTATATTTTTTAACAGTCTTTAAAACATGCTTGAACATTTAATTTAATTATTTTTTTAAAAAAGAATTGTATTATAATTTAATATATTGTCGAATTTATATTTCTAAATTACCAATCAGACCAAGACCCATTCACAACTTGTTCCTGCCTTGTTCAGAGTTCCGTGCCTGATGAATTTAACCGTTCTGTGCAAGAAAAATATATCGTCATTTTATCATCAAATATAATCCGTACCATTTTATAATTTTTTTGAGTACTGAAATCACACTTGAAGCATGATGTACTTGATAACAATACAAATTTCTATTTTAACAAAAATAGGGTTCACTAATCATAAATCTTACGCACTACCAAAGATTCCGACACCTTTTCCAAAAGTGATGCGCCTTACGTTTTCTTTAGTTTTTTTTTTGTTAGTTTAAAATACCACAAAATAAAACGAAAATGAAACAATTTTATTTTTTAAAGTCAGTTTGAATATAGTTTTTTTTTAAAAATTCGGTTTCATTCCATTCGTTTATAAGCGTCATCGATATTTTTTAAATCTCAATTAAAGTATCCGAAAGCAACGCTACACTGAGAAAAAACGTATTGCCAAAATAGCCAAAAATATGGTAATATCAACAGCATTTTTGGCTCTATGGGAACACCAAAAAGTACAATAATTTTTACCGAAACACTCAGGCAATGATTTATGTAAAATTAAGAATAAAATATACTTTTAATAAATGTTATAAAATTTAGCAAATGATGTAAAATTTGGTAATTTTATTGTGGTATCTTAGTTCATGGTCAAAATCTATTTATTCGGTTATATTAACTTTTCAGCTTTGTATTTTTCAGTATATGTGTAAATAAAGAGCAAATTGGTTTTCAAAAGTTTCATTGATTAGAATTGAATATTTTGTTGGTTGTAGACACTAGAAATTAAAACTTTAAGCAATATCTTGATTAAAAGTTTTAATATTGTTTTATAAAAATTAATTAATACAGAATTCCGCATAGTATTTTAATACAAATACTTTTGATTAAACTATCGAAAATTCAATTTTGTGACCTTTTGTGTGGTTTTAAAGCGAATATGTATTTAAATGTTAGCTGTAAAGTTTTGAAATATCCATACTGATTATTTAAATATCATTGAAAAAGGTTTTAAGAAGTATAATATTTTTTTTAAAGTTAGGTCTAGTTAAATAATGCGATAAATTTTCTGAAAAATATCTAATTAAGAAAACACACGTTATTAAGTGTGTATTCTTGTTTATTAAACTTTTAGTACTAATATAACCCAGAATAAAAATTTCAGCTCAAAATTTTAATAAGTTAACACAAAAAATTTTATGATTTATTATTTAAATGTTAAAGCTTAGTTTACTTTCCTTTCATCAATATTAATTTCCTTTAAAATATACATCTAAAAAATGCTTTTCAAAACTAATAAACAAATAAAAACTTCTCCTGAAGATTTTTAATAAAATTAGAATTTTAAAATATTATCTGTGTAATTTCCCATGTGATGAAAGAGTGTGTTATTTGTTTAGATATTCATGCTACTATTTTATCTAATAAATAAATTTAAAACAAAGGAACTAGATTACTTTTTGTGAAATGCTAATTTAATGAATTTTCTTTTGTTTAAGTATACTGAATTAATTAAATATCAAAAAAAGATTTAGTGTATTTTATTTCCATATCTGAGATTTGATTGTTTACTAGAATTAATTACTTTTGGGACTGCGTCAAGTTTGATTATTTTAATATTAATTTATATGCTTACTGATACTGATATATCTATATCTATATCAATATCTATATCTATATCTATATCTATATCTATATCTATATATATATATATATATATACATATATATATTACATTCTCTGTCTGTACCAGAGTGTACTGTTTGTCTAAGATAGGTACTCTGCCAGACTTTCGTCTGGAGCTTTGTCGATGACTATGGTAACGAGGTATGATTATTTCAAGTAGGGGTGCGGAGTCCCTGTTTAGGACTGGTTTCGGCGAGAGAAAAGGAGATCTTTCCATACCCTCCCTGAAATGCCCTCTTCTTGTTTCCATAGCACCAGACTACCGCAGACTTAGTTGCGGTCAGAGTACCTATCTTAGACAAACAGTAAATGTGCTTTATTGTTTGCTTTAGAATTAAACGAACTGAAAGTCTCGATATTTTTTATAGATATAGAATTTTCCGAATACCAAAATATGGGAAAGCATCTGAGTCGTTGAATAAGAAAAAAAAAACTTGATAATATATATATATTTCAATATCTATAAATCTGGAAATTTTGGAGCCCTGAAATGTCAATACGCACCAGAGGCTTTAAATTACAAAAAAAACTGATAAAATTGGCGGAAATCTTCAGATAAAACATTATATATTTTATTTTTCATTTATTAACTAAAGTTAAAAAAGAAAAAAAGTTAGCCTTTTAAATTGACTGGAATAAGTTAGATGATTTAAGGCTGCTTTTGAAATTTCAGTATCGTCATGTTAATTTATGCTTCTTGGAGCATATAATGTCATTTTTCCAACTGTTGGACGTTTGTAACATTGTCTTAAGATTTCGTGCTAAGATTATTGATTCGTTGTCAAGAGTATTAAAAATGAGTATTTAGACCATTAAGATAGGGCCTTCTATGCTAATTGTTAAATGCTAATTGTATGATAATGAAATTTCTGGTAAAAAAAAAAACATACTTCTATCAATAAAAAAGAAAATATACGGTATTTAAATCATTCATTTGGAAAAGTTTTGGTTCATATAGTACCGGAAATTCTTGTTTTAAGAATTATAGTTCTTTTCAATATACATTTAGTAAGAAATACAAAATTGGGAAATAAATTTAACTGAATAAAGAAATTTTACCTTGCTCTAAGATATCAGGATAAAATTACAAACTTTTACCATATTTTTCAAATTTTATCACATGCTATAAGACCGTATTTTGTTGTTGATTTTACAAAACTCGTAATCGAAGTGTTTTTTGGTAAAAAATACCGAGATTTTGGTTTCTGCAGTTAAATTTTACAATACAGTGGTAGCTCAATAATTTAGAAATGAGGCATGAAAATTTAATATCAATATGAATGACATATGTTTAAAATAATTTCGGTAAAGTTACCGTATTGTATAGTACCAACAATTCTAGTTAAAAAAAATATAAATTTGGTTTCTAAAAACAAAATATATGATATTTAAACTATTCATTTGGTATAATTTTATTTAATATTTTCCCGTTTATTTAGTAACAGTTTACCGAAAATTCTTGTTTTAAAAATTATAATTTTAATTACCTCACATTTAGTAAAAAATATAAAACTGATACGTAAATTTAGCCGAATGAATGACTTTTACGACAAACGCTAAAGTATCATTTTATTTAATTTTATAACCGTCGTTGAACAGCCGAACAATTTTTCCGGTTTACAACTACTAATTTTCAATTCCTTGGTATTGTAATTTTGAATCAACCCGGAAGACAAGAGAACTCCTGGATCAAGTATTGAGAGAAATTTGCCTTATTGAACGATTTTTTGATGAACTAACCCGCATAGGCGTTACATGAAAAGAAAACCACGAAAGCCTTCCACGGTCAGCCTGACTGCAAAGGGACTCAATCCCGTGCTCCGTCTACCACTGAGGATATTTTACGTCAACACTGTGGTCAACGCAAGCCGGATGCTCAATTCGTATCGACCAGCCATCACTGGGAATTGAACCCGGCTCAACTCATTGAAAGGCGAACGTTCTATCCCCTGAGCCATCACGGCTAATAAGGTATCATTATAAAATAAGAAAATTTACTTAATTTTATCACATCTCATAATACCATATTTCATTGTTAGTTTTACCAAAATCAAAACAAAAAGCGCTTCGGTAAAAAATTTCTTAGTTTCCTCGTTGTTTCCCAACAGACGGTAATATTTACTATATTCTGGTAGTTTTGACTATACTTTTTTCCTCAATGAATGGCGTAAAATATTAATAAAAAACCCCCAAAAATTATTAGAAATTAGGTGCTCTGAAAAATTACTCCGAATTCGTATTGTTTAGATTTAAAAAAAATTATAACATTCCAGGTTTTTTAAAATGATTTTAATGATTTTCATCTAAGTTGAAAAATCTCTCTAAATTGGAAATTACTTTACATTTTTATTGCTTACAAAATTTGAGAATTTTTCATTTATTTAACTATTTTAATGATTTTAATTTATGTGCAAAAGTCTCGTCAAATAAGCGATGTCTTTTAATATTTAACATACTTGACCGTTTCTAAAATCTAAACAATGTTTTTCATAAAGATTGTATATATAGTTTAAAATTACTTTTTATTTCGTGTTTTATAGGTCTTAAGCTGTGACTATCATACTTTATTTGTCGAAAAAGCATCTGTCGAAGAACACTTCTAATTAGCAGTAGTTTTTCCTTAAAAATATAGGCTTTTCTCTGTATTATTCAATGGAGAGACACAGCACCCTATTTGTCCAAATTTGTCGATTAACGATATAAATTAATGACAAACGTAAACGTTTTTATACGCCATGTTCTTGTAAGTGATTAAGCGATTAATTTTTAGTAACCCTTAAAAACTGAAATGATTCAGTTGCATATATTTAATAAATTCTCATTCTATTATTTAAATTAAGTTTTTTTGACTTAGCGAGACATTTTACGAAATTTTTCTGTTAAATAAAACTTTCTCTACTAATTACCTGAGTATAAAAAGAGTAAACAAATAGAGAGATTATGCATTAGGCTTGCTAAATGTAACGCTGATTTTATTTTTTTCCACTCAGCATTTCTGTGATTTGTTGGAAAATTTTCATGCATGAGTTTTGAAGCTTAAAAAATGTTTAAGTAAGATTTGTGGAGAACGTGTAACGTTAAAAAAAAATTCTGATCGTTACGGGTTAATAATTTATGTTTGTTTCTTTAAATATTATTTTTGTTGATTTATAGAAATGTAATGACAATTAATAATGCTAATAATACGTAGAATACATACTTAATACATACAAAAATAATTAGTTTTTACATAGCTTTCCTAATTGCATTCATTTCAGATATAAAGATTTTTTGCTTTGTTTATCAAGTAATTTCATAACATACTAATTTTTCTTTCCTTTATGTCATATAAATGTTTTAAAAACTAACAAGAATAATCCGCTTTGAAGATAAGACTATAGCATTTTTCTTGAGAAAACTGAATTTCATTTTCGATACAGATTTTTTAACTTAAGCCGCTTAAAAATAAACTAAAAACCCATCTTCTGAGTAATTAGTTTAAATTATTTTTCTCCGACAAAACTCTTTCAAATATTTTTGCAAAATAGTAATGTATATATATTAACATCCTCTTAATTTTATTTTTAAGTACTGCTTCTATTTCAAATTTTAAGTACTTTGCTTTGAAATTTTAATTCCTTTTAGGCATTAATTATATCTATTTTAATTTTGCGGAGAAATTTTATACCGTGCGTAAAAAAAATATTTATTCACGTTTTATCTTAAATTATTTAATACATAATGATTATCTTACTTTATTAACACCATTGTTTAGAAGTATTCACTTTATCTTCCTGGGGCTTATTCTTATTTCTTTAATTATAAAACAAAAAATATGAAAAATAAAAATAAATATTTTCTTTAACTAATGCGCATGATGACTTAGTGTGGGTATATCGATCCTGATTCGTTGCTAAAACGTAGCATTTGTTTACGTTTCTATTATATTTCGAGTAAGCCAAGCCTGTAAAGTATCAATTTCCTTAAATGACACATTCTGTATTCTTTTACAAAGAATCTTTCACAAAGATTTTAATTCTTTCACTTACAACTTAACACAAAGACAGGCATTAAGCCATGTGGAATATAAAGAAAACTAATTATGCATCGAAGTTGCCAGGTGCAGAAAACAAAAATATATCATGGTTACAATAAAATACATAAATAAATAATGAATCCAAGTTAAGTAAAAGACGTAGAGGAGAAATAATTCATTCCGCGATACGGCACTGTATTTAATAAACTTTATGTAAATAAACATTCTAATTTGTGTGGAGGAATTAGCTCAAAAATTTAACACGCCATTTTGCTTATAAACGATCAGCTAGCGCTGTCGTCATAGCTCACTTCTTTGGGTATCAGTGATCGTTTTCTTCTTGAAGTGCAAGTACCCAATTGCAATATAAAATTACCGCTTATTCTTTTAGTTCTTTAGATTAAGTGGGAACAACACAGTATATTTTTCAATAATTAAATAAAACAAAAACATTCTTGATAGTTTTTCTTTTTAAGACTATTGGACCATAATATTGAATTAATTGCCGTAGTATTAATTGCCATAATATTGAATTGATTTAAATTTAAAAGTTATTACACAATACATGCAAGTTGTAAGTTATATGGTTACTGATCACTTATACTAAAATGTGCTGCAATAGCATAATACATAGCTGAGCGTAATCTATAATAATAGAATTTTCCAGCATGCGAAGCTGGACGCACTGTGACATACATAAACAAATGAACTTGTGCATTCAGTCTCTTTATATAAGTACAGTAAAATTTTATCAGATTTTTTTTTTCACCTTGTGTATTCTATAAAACTGAATGTAACGTTTATTTTTATAGTCCAAAACCGATAATTGATATTAAATGTTGTTTAGCACAATTTGAATTATTAGACTTTATAAGTAAAGAAGTAAACTAAAGTGATTAAAGGAAAGATTTATTTCTTAAATAATCTAGTTTTGAAAGAAACTCGATAAAGCACTTAAATTTTTTCTTAACAAGTAGTCAATAAAATGCTTCTTTATTACCAGTCAAGCAGTTTAACACTGAATATTTGTCATTGATTCCATTTCCACCATAACCGTAACTGCCGAAATAACCTAGCACCTTACTTTTTCGAATCTTAAGTAAATAAAAGCTCACTGGACTCTTGAGTAAATATTCGTCGTTAAAGAAGTGTAGATAGTAAATCGATATCGGTATTTTCTCTTTTTCATTGGGAATCGATATAAAATGATGGGTTATCGAAAAACGTGTCACTTGTGTTTAGGAAGTGACCATTGTTTACTCGATAAAAATATTATTTTTAGTTTCAATACTCTTTTTCATATGAAAAAAATATGGCGTCGGATGGCATTGTATATTAGCTTTTGCAATATTTCATTCGGTGGTATTCTTAATGCAATAATTTCGTAAAATAAACTAATTTATAGGTATGAAAAGTAAATAACTTTTTTACGTGATTAACCGTGGTTGTGTTAAAGAAGTGACCACTTTTTATCCGTTGAAAATATTATTTTAATATTATTTTTAGTTTCAATATTCTTTTTCATATGAAAAAAGATGTCGTCGGATGGCATTGTATATTAGCTTTTGCAAAATCACCAATTTTTTAGGAATAAAACGGTAAATAAATTGTTTATTGGTAAAAATCATACCTTTCATTTAATATAATTTCTATTTTTCTGCATATAATGAAAAATCGAAAGAACCGACACCGCTGTGTTGAGTGTTTTGCCAATACATTTTGTTTTAATGTGCAAAAACTACTAGACTTTACTTAGAAGTGTAGAAAAAAGTACGATGGAATAAAAAATTGAACATTTGATAAATATTTCGAGAATTAATTATTGTTAAATTTTGTCGTGAATGCAGGAGTTGAAAGAGCCGAATTAGTTTATGAATTTTACTCTTTTTTTTATTCAAAATATTTATTTGTTCGAAAGTTATTGCAATTTTAATTGTTTTCTTTGGGAATTCTTTGATTTATGTTACATTTTGCTTTTCTTCTCAAAGTCAATAAGGTTTAGAAAATTAAAATTACGAAGGTGTGTAAAAAAAGTATAGAGAGTATGACGTCATAAAAAAAATTTTGTTTTCGGTAGTTAGTTCGAGAATTATTAACCACTTTAACCACTAGTTATTTTTTACTGCATGTATTATAATAATGCATTTACTGCATGTATTATTATAATACATACAGTGAAAAAACCATGTTTGTCGATCTACTGTCTGCTGAAATGCAATCACAGAAATTGAGGTGTTGACAGGACCATTTTGTATCAGAATTTAACGAGTGCTTTTTCGAAATTCTTATTTGTTTGAAAAATGTTGTTAATGAAAAGAATAAGTCAGCAGAATAGTTGACAGTTCAGAGTTATTAAAACAATGTAAACAACTAAGCAGTAATAACGTGTTTTAAATTTTAAGCAGCATTTTGAGCATTACCTGGTCATTCCCATGATATTTAAAATTCCCGTTTTGGTGGTCATTAAAATTAACCATTATAAACGTACGTCACCCAACAAAGATTTAGCTCTTTTTCTTAGCATACCGTAGGTTCATGCTCGAATCCTTATGTTCTGTACAATGCAGTTACTGCTGTGAACATTCTCGATTCTTCACAGAGTATGCGCAGATAATAAGCACGTAAAAGTGCGAGATGCTTCTTAAAAGCAGTAATATTTCCAATGAAACGTATAATAAAAACATAATAAAATTCCAGTTTCTCGGTGAAATTTAAGGTTTTTAAAGCAGACAATGATTTTTAACACGTTGAATGCCATGGGGGTCACCGGTGACCAGCACTGAGTTTGTTCGTAGTGCCATGGGGGTTACCGGTGACCGGCGAAGACAAAATTATTAGAAACACATAATTCGAGTAAATTTTTAATTTTTTTAATATTATTATCGTTACTAAAATGGTTTGAAGAATGGTTAAACGGCAATAGAACACACAAAAATAGTTTGATTTATATATATACAGGGTGATTCTAAAAAGATGGGCAAAATTTTAAGAAGTAATAGTACACATCCAAGCAAACAATTTTTATCAAAGAATGCATGGTCGAAAACAAAACGCAAAACCGCTAGAGGGCGTCAAAGTTTATGTTCTTATATGAGGCAAAAACACACAAAGAACGATGAAGTTAAGTTATAAAAGCAAATTTAATGGCATGTGATTACAATAAGTGTTCAAAACAGTGGCCGGCAGCGACTATGCACGTAGTACAACGGCGAAGAAAAGATAGGCGAACATTCTGAAACACACCAGGCATATCACGAACTTTCCCTGCAGCGGCCGAAAGCTTGGCAACAAGTAACGCAGCGCAGTAACAAAGAATATAGAGCTCTATATTCTTTGGCAGTAACTCGCAACAGGAATGAAGCTTTCAAGTTTGCATCAAACAACTTTCCAAATGCGCCAGCACCTTTGTGTTTTGTTTTCGACCATGCATTCTTTGATAAAAATTGTTTGCTTGGGTGTGCACTATCACTTCCTAAAATTTTCTCCATCTTTTTAGAATCACCCTGTATATATAGAGATGCCAACTTGCCCCGGAATGCGAATAAATATTTTCAAGTGGTAGTTTATTAATTGTAATTCTTGGTTTAATAAATTCAATTTAGTAGATTTTTATCCACTATTATTTCTAAACAGTTCGTAGACTTATATAGTTCACCACTTTTTTCAGATATGCCATGCTAAACCTTTTAAAAACTAGCAAAATCTGTCTAATATATTTACAAAAATGATATTAAAATCAGAAATGCTTAGAAATGCATTTTATTATTGAGAAATGCATTTTAAGTATAAAAAAGGTTGTTTTAAATCAATACCGTATGATATCATTCTTTGTCATTCTCGCTTAAATACAAAGCAATTATTTACTTGGATTATCTGACAAAACACAATTTATTTATCATAACATAGACATAACAATACTCTGTTGTGAATGCATATCTAACAGAGACGTGAATGCCCCTCTACCTGTCACTGAATAAGAGATGAGAATGGGTCTCACAATAGTCATTCATCAGTGATCGTAATGTTGAATTTCATGATGAATGCTTAGAAATGTCATGTGATCCTCTAGTAATTTGAAGAGCACCATAATACAGAATTTATAGAATTTGCTAATTTGAATAAACATGACGAAGCGTTTAACTAGTTGATAATGTTAATTGTGGCATTGGAATTAAAAAAAGGGAGATTATAAGTAAATTTAAAAATATTCAAAAAATAGGAAAATTATATATATTTTTAAACAAAATGTTTTAGAATTCGTCAATTTAAAAAGGTTTTTAAAAGGTTTAGAATTCTCCAAGGATCAGCTTTTCTAAAACAAAAATATTTTCGTCAAAAAAAAACATAAATTAAAAATAAAAGCAAAAAAAGGCAAATAAAAGAAATACAATTTATTGTATACATTTTTTTCCAAATGATACAGAATTATTAATTAATTAATTAACACTTATACTGAAAGTACTTTAACGTTTGCGAGTTTACACTCGCTTTATCAGGTCAAATTCATTTAAATTACCGTAAACATTTATTTTATGACAAACATTGTATTCAATACTGCTAAAAAGTAAGTTTTCGGGAAATAATTAATAGATTAAAGTGTTAAGATAATAAATAACATAACAATAAAAATACTTTTTATTCATAGTAAACTGTTACAAATTTTGCAACGCTAACCGGTTTAAACTGCAATATTTGTTCAGATTCGCATTATAGTGAATATGATGCTAGTTGAAACATAGATTATATTATATTATATTATATTAATGGCGTTGAACAGCCGTTACAACTCTGAGCGACACAACAACTATATATATATATATATATATATATATATATATATATATATATATAAACAACATAATAAAATTATGATAGCATTTAAGTTATTTTCAATTCGAATAAAATACAATTTTCTAACTCATATATTAAACTGTCCATAATACCGGTACACCCTTGTATCTTAGTATCTTGTACAAAAATACAGGGCAAATTGTACACAACCCAAAAGAGCTGTTAAATTAAACCATGTAATTTTCAGTTTCACCCTAATAAGGTCTAATAAGTAATAAATTCTAATTAGTATCACATTATAGCTTGATTCAACGTCTTATTAAAGTTTCTGTAAATTTAAACTATATTTTAGTTAAGTGTTTCAAAATATCTAACGTTTCTAACTTTATTCATATTCAAAATCTGCATAGAATTTTCAAATCAAGTTTAACTGATACGACGTGTTTTTAATTCAGATTCTGAGTCTAGCAATAAAAATATTTAAAATACAAGTGAGACTATTCTATCTTTTCTTTTGGATGTATATGTTAATGAGGAATGTGATAAAGTTTTGTAACGGTATATCGGTAAATGGCAGATTCAGTATACATTCTTTCAGACACATAGTTCTGCAAGATTGTTTGCTGAGAGAGTTACGCCTTTTTGATGTAATCCTTTCATGTCTAAAGGATATTTCATCTTGTCTGTATTTGTTGTTGGATATTTTGAGCAAAAGACAAAGAAACAAAAAGCTTGTTCTTGTACTGAGTCGATGAGGTAAAAAAGATAGATTGGTTTGCAAGCTTGAACATGAATAATTCAAATTGTTCCAAATAGTTGGATACGTCATTTTCAAATGTTCTATAAGTTACTTTATGTTTCAAGCATGAAAATTGCCAAGTAATCACATATTTTTTGTATATGCAACTGACATAAAGATGCATGTTTAATTTTTGCTCAGTTCCTTTTTGTCTTTATTTATTTACAAGTTTTTATAACAATTTATTGTGATTAATATCTTTAAATTCACAACTATTTAAACTTGTTTTATATCATTATTTAAAAAAGTTTTTTAAATGTACAATTGTTAAGAGTAGTTTAAACTGCTAGACAAAATAAATTACCTTTTGGCACAAAGTATTAAATTTGTAGCAATAACAGGTTCGTATGGAATAGCTTTCATCTGTTGACAATAGCCGGGCATCAGTTTATAATATTGTAAAAAATTATTGTTGGTTTCAACTAACATTGGTAAATAAGCTAATTAATTTAAAATATATATGCTATATATTAAGGAAAGTTGTTTGCAAATACCGTGCGAAAGGAAAAAAAAATTAAATTATGATGAGTTATATGAAAAGGTCCTTTATTGCAAGAACTACTATTTACAAAGCTGATTTTAAAATTATGCAAACTATTGGGTACTACGTATTAATGAATATTAACTAGAAATAATAATTTATAATTAAATTAAATATATTGTATCAAATATATTGTTATCAAATATGTATAATATCATATATATATATTAATGTAATGTGTGTAAAATAATTATCCATTTGAAATTATTGTGTGCCAACGAAATAGTAAGATTTTTTATATGATAAAACATGTTTGATTATATTAAGTATTATTTTACTAATTTCCTTATTCTGCTCTAATTTCTGTTTTTGTGTAATTACAGCTCCACAAGGAAAATTATTAGAAATAGTGATGTGTTTAAATCGTTATCTATCAGTTATTTACATGTAATAAAATTAGTGATGCGTTTAATGAAAACAAACTGCTGAATGTAATAGTAGAATATATATACATATATATATATGTATATATGTATGTATATATATATATATATATATATATATATATATATATATATATACATACATATATATATATATATATATATATATATATATTTATATATATATATATATATATATATATATATATATATATATATATATATATATATATATATATATATATATATATATATATATATATATATATATATATATATATATATATATATATATATATATATATATATATATACTAGAGGACTACCGCTCGCCAACCCAAATTAGTGGGCAATTTTGATTTTGACAAAGCTGCTAATTTATTTTTTATCCATTTAAAGACGCCATTGAGAAAATTGGTATTTATTTTTCGTTTTTATGTTGTAATAAACATTTTGATGACAAATTCACCATGATACTATACGAATATGTAAGTTCCCTTCTCAATTGAAAAATCCGAGTTTATTATACGTTGATATTATCCTTATAATTGGCAGTACGATTCTAAATCTCGAAATACTTTAAAATTCTGAGTATTTAAAAGTGTGGACCAGATGGCTGCGGGTATTAAATGCCATTACTGTTTTAAATAAAATGATTCTAAATTTGTGCATGCACATTTTTAAAAATTCATTTTATGCTATTGCAAAAACAATGAAATAACTACATGTGTTTGTTACACAGCATATTTATCCCATGAGGATAGCTGGCTTTATGGTGAAATATTATATTTTAACTAAACTAATGGTTTAAGTTATACAAATAAAGTGGGAAAAGATTACTCGAATATACCAAATTATCCATCACTTAAATCTTTTAAACTCTAAAACTAACTTGCATCTCAGATTTTTAAATGATTCAAAATAATTGAACTCTTTCGTGTTTTTACGTTTTCAAAAAATATTTTTCTAATTTGAATGAAATAGTTACTGTAAGAATACATTAGAACTCTGTATTTCTATAGTGAATTAGGCTTGAAAATAATTTAAATTCACCTTGTATCTAATTATTCATTTTTCTAAATATGGAAATTATTTTTAATGTTGGTATTGCGAAATAAAATAATTTTTTCTCGAAATTCACTCATATTTATTAATGAAAGTAGAACATATTTAAGTGATGAAAGCTTTGCAATTTATTTTGGCTGAGGTCGATTTGTAACAAGTGTGTGGGGGAACCTAACAGCCTTAGTTGTTAAGAAATAAAACGCTTTGCCAGGGCGGTCACGTCTATTAATTAGGAAGGTAACATTAAATCTCTCTTGAGTTTCTTTTTCTTTCCGCTAAATAAGAAATAAGTCGAAAGCAAGTTGAAATTATTTAGACATTTTTGGTTCCAATATTAAATTTTAAATTGTGTATATGTTGATGTTAAATTATGTATATGTTTTTAAAGATATTAAAAAAAATAGTTGTTTTTGAATAAAAATTTCATAGTTCTTGAAGTAAATTGAAAAAAAAAACTTTTTTTATCATTGTTTTATATATTAAACCCTTAAACAGCATGGCATCTGAGAGCTTTGTAAAAGTGCAATTAAAAGTGTAGTGTGCTAATGCGTCGTTTATTAGATGGGTTTTTAAATGGAACATTAGTACCTCTAATTAAAAGAAACATGTTTCCCGTAGCCTGTCACTAAAAACAGAAAACTGATTAGTTATCAGAAAACTGACTTTCAGCATAGGCTTTAGCCATGTTATAAAAAGCTATCAGGATAAATTGCCCTAGAATAACGTAATACAAAGAAAATGTATTGTTGTAATTTGCAGATACAATTTATTAATTAGCATTTTTTTTAATTTTCTCTGCAGAAAATAGACCTGTTTTGAAAGTATTAAAAAATGCGCAAAAAAGTTAGTTCAAAACATTTGTCCAGCGTTTGTGCAATTTAGTCGTGACACCCAAGCAGCTTCTAATGTTCTCTAAATACAGAGTCATTCACTAGTGCGAGCTTATCCTTTTATAGTACACACTTTTAACTTTAGTACTCACTTTTATCTTTAGTACACACTTTTATCTCTACTTTATCTTTATCTCTATCTTTACTTTATCTTTACGCTTCAAACTTTATCTTTAGTGCACATTTTTATCTTTAGTACACACCTTTATCTTTATTACACACTTTTAACTTTAGTATACACTTTTATCATCAACTGTTTGCCGAGGATAAAAAGTATCACAGTTGCCTTGATAACTTAATTTTCTTCTAGTTGACAACAGATAGCAAGTTTACTGTCATTGTTCAATTAGAACAAAAGTTATTGTAGTTTGTCAAGAGCGAAGTTAATTTTACACTTGGAGAAGTCATGGCGCATGTCGAACCATACTGCTATTATCTGAACTAAGTTTAATATGGTGCTAAATTAAACCTTGTTTTATTATCGTACTTCTGAAACTTATTTGTATGATTCTATGATTCAACGAGAACTGAAACATGTTTCAATATATCACTTTAATTGATACCGCAAATGTGAAACGTTGAGTCTTATAATGGTTCATGGAGCAAAAAATGTGGTTCTACATTAAACTGAGTTTTAAAAGAACGTACAGATTAAAAAATTTTGTGTGAAATTTTAAACAAATTGCAAGAATAAAAATTCATCTAGGATCTGTTACTTTGAAACAGATAAATGAATTTTTTTTTCTATTAGCCATAGCCTATTCCTTAAAAATAATTATCGGTTCCCAGACTATTTAAAAATTATGACATTTCAAAGCATGTTTATTTTACACTGTTAGAAAACTAAATAGAATATTACCATGCTTGAATTTTTCTTTTTTTTCTTCACTTTAAACAAAAACTATTGAAATAAAGCGTTTTAAAACTCATATAAAAACAATAATTCTAAGTCCTGTTTTACTTATTAATAGGAAAATTATATGTTTCATTTCTTTTGAAGATTATTTTATGTACAAAAAATTCACTTAAATGCAATTAAATTGCATGTATTTTATTGCATTAGTAAATAAAAATGACTGATGATCATGCTATTGTTTGTTTAATTGTATTTTTAATGTTTTAGTTTCTGTTTGGAAATTGCAGAAAAGAGATAAAAATGTTAACATTTATTTTGTAAAATTTATTTTTTGTCTGTT
Organism: Parasteatoda lunata; assembly: GCA_949128135.1. Taxonomy (NCBI): domain Eukaryota; kingdom Metazoa; phylum Arthropoda; class Arachnida; order Araneae; family Theridiidae; genus Parasteatoda; species Parasteatoda lunata. Next base: position 31,849,705 of record OX421979.1, read on the forward strand.
TACATTATCGTTCTGCTATTTGAATTGTATTTGTTTTAATCCTTATGGGAAGTTTTCATGTTAAAACACAATTAGTAACATTTTATATTTAAAAACACAATTAGTAACATTTTAAATATAAAATTTTTTCCTTTAAATTACATTTTTGATGTTTACTGTTTCATTTAAATTCCATTCAGTAGCGTTAGAAGGCGTTAAGTCAACACTTGAAAAATGTTGAAAATTGTTTTTTTTTTATAAATGTTTAAAATATTTAATATATTTTATGTTTAAGAATAAGATATTGAAATAGTATGTTGCATATTGTATGATTCATTTTTTAAAAAATCGCAAGATATTTAGGTTACATATTCTTTAAAATTTGAAAAAAATATTTTTTATTTACAAAGACTAAAAGTTATTAAGTGCTGTCTTTTGCATTAAAATGAAAGTTTTCATATAGTTTTTGGGTGACCTAAATGTAATATTTCACATATAACTTTTTGCTCTTACTTGACATTCCAAGCTTTAAAGTTTTCAACTTGAAAATAAAATTTTGCTTTTGTTTTATACATATGCTTTTAAAAAATATAATTTATTCCTTCCACATTAAAAAATGAAATGTTGGGTTTATTTAGGTAGCTCTAAATACTTTTGAATTTGCTAAAATAAATTTTGGTAAATATCTGTTATGATGCGTCATATTAAATTAAAAGGGAGAACTGCCAGCACAACACATTTATTAAACATCGATCGTGACGCAATGAAAACGTATTACAAACTGCGTAAAATTATATATCAAATCAAATTGTATTTCCCAGTTTATGAACGTAAAAAGAATAGTTTCACGTCTCAAAATAAACAGCGTCATCAATGCTAATCCGTGAAGTCTTATACGATCCTACAGCTCTTGGTTCTCGACATCTTCCCCTCCCTGGTCTGTCTCCAAGGGAATGGCCAATTGAAGAGGATATGATAAGGTCTTGTCACCACACCTCAAACGGACAGTTCTCACAACTACGTGTCAGGCAGGTAATATAGTCGCCAAGAGCTTATTGCAAGGTATGGCGAAGACAAAGATCTTACTGGAGTGCTATATTTTTAGTTTCTATCTTAATTAGCTATCTCGTATGTTTAACCTCATGAGAGCTTTTCAAAGATAACAAATATTCATTTGACCTTCTACCCCAAGATGTATCTACTATATTTCGTTGATACTTCCTAACTTTAAATCGTGGTTCTTGTCTCACCTTGTTGTTTGTTGAAAACTAAGTTAATGTTTGACCTAAGAGGATATATATTGGAGTCAAGGCTTCAATTCTGTTATCAATTCCACATTCATGCGTTAGTAGTCGACTGTTAATGGCCTTTTTAATTCCTACCAGGGGTGAATCCTAGAATAGCCCACGCAGAGGCGATTTTTTGAAATCTTATCAAGCAAATTTTTGAAATCTCGCAAAACTAGGTTTCCGGAAGATATTTTGCGGAGATTATTTTTAACGTCCGATCACACCATCAAAATTCTTAAACCTGATTGGTTATTTGATATGTATACCTACGCGAAAGTTGGATTTCGTCAGAAAAGAGGTAAAGGCGTTTATTTTCTTTGCCATTTATGCACCTAATCTCTTGCTGTTAGAATCATCGTCATTACTTCATTTCTTAATCGTTATTTCATTTATTTAATGAATTTTTTTAGTTATTTTTTTTATTCTATTGTTTTTTTTTTAAATAATAAAAAAGCAACGTTGATCCCAGTAATAATCGCCAACTTAGCCAGATTTCATAAGTTCACCAAGATGTGTGCTATTCTAGAATTAGACCCCTACCAGAACTATGATCAAATTTTCTTCTTAAAAATATCATTTCCCTATCGTTTTGCGCACAAACATAATTTAACAGTTACAATTATTCTCTGGAATAACAACTCTCAGCACAACATATTTATTAAACATAGATGGTGGCACAAGGGAAAAATTTTACATACTGCGTAGAATTGTATATGAAATCGAAACGTATTTCTCAGTTTATGAAAGAAAAAAGAATAGTCTCACTCTCCTGAATAAAAAAACTCCATTGATGATAATCAGTGAATGCTTGTGCGATCCTTCAGGTCCTGATCTCGACAGTATGTGATCAGAGTGCAATCTTTTTTATCGGCTTAAAATTCAAATTTTAAATTTTTTTTTATCTTATACCCTGATAACCTACTCATTCTTTTCTGCATTTATTCACACACCTATTTTGTTTGACCAATACAAAAATAGAGTTATAAATGTGTACAACATTTTTAATGTTGCAATGCTACAAGTTTGCTTTTTATGTGCTTTGTTCTTATCTGCTATTTATAAAAGAAAAAAAATAATAGTGTTTTGAAATGTGGGTATTAACAGGTTATTTGAGTTTATACAATTATTTATAATAGATTGTGACAATATGGTTTGATATTTCAGTGTTAAAAATTAATATGGAAGAAATATTCTAAAAAAAATTGATATTTTATTTTTATTATTGATAGTTAGAATAAGGGATTGAAAATAAATCTTTAAAAGCGAAAAAATGTTTTTCGGAATATGAAAGTAACCGCGAAAGATTCCTTTCATGTTTGAAAAGAAAAGCAACTGTTTAATCCTAATCAATAGCAAAAAAAAAAAAGTAAAAACACCAACTTAACTCAGAACATCTTTTCTTGGCCCAGTTTCTTCTTTTTACTCTATGCTTTGATTTAAAATATAAGTTAAAGTAGATTAAATGTTTTTGTTCTTAAAGAAAAATTCTTACTGTAAAGTCTTTCTTAACACCAGCTTAAAATGAGGTAAAATCCAAAGCTTATTTAAATTCTTTGGAAGGCTTTTATCAACTATTTCATCTCTCAGTACGATAAAAAGTATTTGAATGAAAAGATAAAAAAAGGATAAATGTTTTAAAATGCACTAGAGTATTTATATTATAAATAAAGTACAGATAAATCTATCGATTATTACTCTTTTAAGGACATATCATATCATGAGAATCATATCATGAAATTTTCTAATTCATATATTTTATTTTTACATGTTACATTGCGTGAACAAAAACATATTATATAATTATATTTATAGTTAGCACACTGTAAAAACTTCCAAATCAAATTATAGTAAATAGTATCGGCTCTTAGAGTAGGGGAGAGTGGGGTCAATTGTAACATTTTTTTACTTAACTATTTTTAACTAACAAAAAATCCAATATATTATTAGTATTAATTGACAGACGAGTAAAGTAGACTATCCTCTAGTAGAAAAATAAATAAATACCTTATTTTAAATGTTATTATATTAGTTATTAACAATTTTTAACAGTCGTGCACTTGTTACAATTGTCCCCACTTACGGGGTCAATTGTAACAGTTCATAAATTCAACTAAAACATAGTTAATTATACATATTGTCATAGTTGTGATATATTTTTTATTTATCAAAATAGTAGCGATATTTTAGGAGTAAAAATAATAATGATCAGAGACCTAGAGTTAAACTTTTAACTTTAAGGGGTCAAAAATTTTAAATTATGCTGTGAAAGGTGAAAATAAAATAATGCACATGCAACATAATATAAATGATATAGGAAACTATTGGTGGTTCTTAAAGAGTTAAGTAATGGTTTGTAAACATAAGATTATTTATTTTCAGCTGTTACATTCGTCCCTTTACTTATTGTTACAATCGTCCCCAAGACGCCATTTCAGCTTCATTTGTTAAAAACAATGTTAGTTAATTAACAAAACTTATCTTTTTTTTTGAAATGTTAATTAAGGTGTCCACTTACATATTCGGTTAATAATTTTTATTTGTTTAAACAAATTACTTTGCTACAATATAATATTCTAATACCAAAAAAGTACTTACGTAGCGTGAAAATATCTTTTGTGATGTAACTCTTTCAAAAGTACATAAAAAGGGTTCCGGTCTACATGTAGATTTATTAAATACACCTTGTGCGCCACCTAGGAACCAAATATAGAACCCGACACTCGAAATTTTTGCTCTGTTACAATCGTACCCTGTTACAATTGACCCCACTCTCCCCTACTAGTACTTTTCCCCGTAAAATCCATTTTCATCGGAACATGCTACGGAACGAAAAATCTGATCTATCATAATTTTTACAGTAATAATTACCGTAAAATCAATGCTCTAATTAAATAAACAATTCTTTAAAAAATGCGTTGTTATATTTTGCGGTAAAAAATAATTTCACCGTAAAAGGAACTTTTCGAAAGATGCACCCGAGTGCCACAGTATTTTACAGTGTTTAATAAATAGTACAATTTTGATATTTTTAGAAAAAAATTGATAAATTTTAGTTATTTTGAAAACTAACACTCTTGCAAATTATTTTAAAATATCTATTATAAATTTTTCTCAACATTAGTATTTTGCGGGTAATTTCTTTCTTGTAAATTTTCTTTTTTAGTTGGTGACTAAACGTTAATTAAATTTTTCAGCACTTATCTAATGCGATTCTGAGCGTTTTTGTTTTCTTCTTATTTTCAAAACAAGATGATTACTAGTTGCATTTTTAAGTTACTTTTAATAAATACACTATTGACTTATCGTCACAAAAAGTAACTATAACATTGTGAAGCATATTGCTGTAGGTTGCTATGGAAATAGGTTATTCTATTTTATGACAAGGGTTTGACGCAAACGGGCGTAGTTAAGTGATTAAAAACTAAAACATATTCATATTTGTATATTAATATGAATGACAAAATGGAATATGACATGAAAATACTTACTTTCTATCATTCCGGTAATAAAATAAAGTAACTTGTTGTAAAATAAAGTAATAAAGTAAAGAAGAAATTTCTTCTTCTGTGTTTCGAATCTTTTTGGCCGATTTATAAAAATGTCAAAATGTCAAAATTGCGTTTCATATAAGTAAATTTCGTATTATTTGTAAATGACAAAAGCATTTAAAAAATAGTTAATGTTTAAAAAGCGTTTTCTATTAATGCTGAACAATTCTGAACAATAGTACAAAAATATTTACATGGAAAATAAGAGGAGAAATATTTTAAAAATCATAGGAAAATTTCAAAAATATTTCATTGTCAATCAGACTAAATTGATACAAGATTTCATGTCATAAACTTGACTGAGATTATTTGGTATTTTGTGCTAGAATTTATATTAGTATGAATGAAATAATTTTTAAATAAAACGAATAATTTTTAATCATTATAAACTATAAACGTTTAAATGAATAAGCACTCAATTTGAAAGTAATTATTCAAATATTTTCGGTTTAATAAAGTTGGTAAAAATTTTCGTTTTTCAAGAACTATTTTTTTTGAAAACAAGCATACAAAATCAGATTCGCAAGGTCCTCAAAAACTAGATAAATAAGTGAAACCCGGAAAATAACGTAAAAATTAGTTAACATGATTCGTTCTTTGTTTTGATCACTATGTATTTATTTCTATGAAAAGATTATCTCAAATTTATATTTCTATACTGTGATTGTGATATTTACGCTTTTAAAAATTATTAAATTGATTAAAATTGAAACATGCGATTACTTGCGATTTAAAACTAAGTTCTTATAATATTATAAAAAAATATTTTTAAGACAAAATTTTTAATATGGCTCTAATACTTTATATCTTGTTCATGAAAAAGTATTCCAAACAAATTTTTCAATGATTTAAATAGCAAATATATATATATATATATATATATATATATATATATATATATATATATATATATATATATATATATATATATATATATATATATATAAAATTTTAAAAAAAACATTGATGTAAAAAATAATAATCTAGTTTCAAAACTTCAAAATAATTTCTGGAATAAAATTTTATTATTTGTTTTGAGTGGTTTATTTTAATACATCATAATCTTATAAGTAATTTATTTAAAATATATAACATACTAGAAATAATATGATAATTAGAGTTATTTTTATTGTTAATTGATTGAGACTAAAGTAACAGTTTTTAAGACATTTGTTGCAATGACTTTACATGTTCAAATAATTTTCATTATTTTTTAAAGATACATGGATATAGTTAACTGTACATGATACTTTTTAGGAGTATTTTATAGGATTTTAGAATGATAATAATAATGGTCAAATAATGAAATGGTCAAATAAGAGTAAAGTTTTTATGCATTAATGCAAATTAAAAGAGAACTAGGTTTTATCGACATGAATTATTGCATATATTTGTTTGTATGTAGTTTGTGCCGTGTTTGTAGTTCTTAGAACTAACTACTACATACCATACTTCCAACTCTACAAAATAGATAAAGATTATTTGAATGCAAATAAATATCTATAATAACATATAAAAAACATCAAGTAGAAAAATAAAAAAATAACTTTAAAAAATTGGGAATGTAAGGCTTTGTCGCGCAAATTTACTATCACTTAGCATTTCATCTTTAAAATATATTTTTAGAATGGCAGAAACACTGATCTATAAACATGATAAAACAAGCTTCATGCCTATTTTATATTTACTATTCCCCATAAAAAAAAACTCATTTTTCTTTGGAACACTTTTGCTGAAATCTTCTTTAGAAGCCAGTATATAACCATAAAACAAGCTCTAACACGGGATCAACTATCCCTGCTTGCCAAAGATAACACAACCTCTGTGTTATTTTATCACTTCTCTTGGCTCTTCTTTGGCGAAAAATCATGGTTACTAGTGCTGGAAACGCACCCGTCTATCATACATGGATTACGCATCCACATAAATTCGAAACTCAGGTTAAAAACATATCTACAATATGAGTATTTCGATTTTAGATGCGCCAAATCTAGGATTTTGTCTTTCAGGTCTTTAACTTTCAAAGTAACTGGAAATTCGAAGTTTCAGAGTAAAGATTTTTAGCGAAAAATATTTTACGTCCGCTTGAGAAGTTTCGAATATCTCCGTGAATTGGAAGCATAATTTTATACGACCACGAAAGGGAGATTTATAATCGAACTCATGGGTTACATAAATATCAAATGATAAACTTTCAATATTTACAAATTAAAGAAAAAATTATGCTGCTATAAACAAGTAAATTCAATTTTTCCTGCTTCTAAAATCCAAATAAAATCAATCAATAAAATGTATAATATAATATAAATATAAATAGTATTATGTTATAATATAAGTAAAAAATATATATATATAATATAAATAAAATATAATAAAATATTTGTCCTTTTTACAAGCGTTATGAAAGATGATACTGTAACCTTATTTGAATTCAAAACTCAAAACAGTTAAAAGGTTTTAAAACAGCTGAAAAAACAAACCCATATTAAATGAAATCATTATCATTAGTTTTAAACTTAAAAATGATTTATGCATTATACAAAATTAATTCTAGTAATAATTAAGCCCTTCATGAGTCTAATATAGAGAGGCCAAAACAAACTGCGTCTCTATTCCATTGAATCAGAATTAAGAGTGATTATAGTAAAAGATTAGCAGCCCAAGTAAAAGAATAAGTTGTTCTGGATGAATCTTTAACAGAAGGCCCACCCTGGTCTGTTGTGTCAAATAGCATGACGAGGAATTCGTACATTTATATCTAGAATTTAATTCCGACAGACAAGTGCATGTAAGAGATAAACTACTCTGTAAAAAATTCCGGATCAAATCACGGTAACAAGTACTACCTCCCTGGAGGCATCATGCATGAAATTCCTTTTACAACTTTTCCCATAAGATTTTATATCGTACTGTTTACAGTAAATTTTGGTTAATTACAGTTATTTAGCAATTTTACAGAAAATATTACTGTAAAAATTATGGTACATCAGATTTTTGTTCCATAGATTTTATGGTAAAAAGTATCGGCACTCTGAGTTCCAGTACTTTTTACATTAATACAGTCGTGAATTTTTTACAGAGTAGAAATGAATTTAGTTGCACTTATTATTCCGGTAGCCGCTACGGAAACTAGCCCTTGGCTATGATTCTTCATCCGTTTTCTCTAAATTCAATCATCGTTAAGTCCATTAAGAGGGATATATAGTTTATCATCTAATCGCTCTGATCGCAATTTTGTAATTACATTATTTTTTCCTCAAAATATGCAATTTAAATTTTTTGCTGAAACTTATATTAAGATATCTACAATATGAATTCAATACAAACTCTCTAAAATATTCGTACATAGCATATCTGCAATAATAATAATAATCTATTATAATAGCGTATTTGGAGGAAAAAAAATTGGCCATTACTCACGTTGATTTAAACGCTATGTCTTGAGGTTATCATGAATATCTCTGTATATTAATTTGATATGAATAACAATAAAACATTTAATTTTATACATATAAAACTTATAATGTTTAGAACTGCATAAAATTCATAGTAAAGTTTTATTAAATAGCTTTGATATGAGTAAATTTTAAAAAAAATGTCCCTGTGATTGCTTTTATAGCTGAAAGCACTTTTCAAGATATAGCGGAAAATTGGTTTCCAGTGCAGAGGCTAAGAATCTTTTTTTTTTTCTTTATATTTTTTCTCTTGTTTTTATTCTTTGAACTTACCTATTTTTTCCCCTCAATCTTTTAGCTGAGGTCCAACTTTGCATTTTCTGCATTGAGCGGAAGTTCTTGAAACTCGGCAGAGTAGATTTTGAAGCATCTCTGTTAAGCATGAAATAGCTCTTTCCGAGAGAGAATTATATGCTTCGGGCTCATAGATTTGGAGTCTGACTGGAGCTTTTCTTTTTCTTTTTTAAGTGCATTTTAAAACTTATAAAGTCAAATGAATTGTTAGATAATATTTATCAAAAATGATGTTAAATAATGTCTGTAAAGATAGCTTTGTTAAAAAATTGCTTTGAGTCATGATGGCCTTTTATTTATAGGCATTAAGCTGCAATAGTGAAGAGCTGGGTTTGCGTGATTGCTTGAAGAACAACCGATGCCTGCCAGGATCATAATGCTGAACTAAAGCTAGCCTCATTTCTACGTGGACAGAAAATGCTGTCAAAATTATCGTACTTTGTGGCAATGATGTTTCTATTAAAAATACCATATTCTAATAAGAAAAAAAAAAAAAAACGATATTTAAACCATTCATTTGATAATTGCTCCGTTCATATGGAATGCTTTACCGGAAATTCTAGTTTTCAAAATTATAGTTTGTATTACCACATATTTGAAAAAAAATTCAAAACTGAGAAGTAAATTTTACAAGTTTTTATGCCATGCTCTGAGATATCATGATAAAGTTACCAAAACTGTATTGCATTTCCATATTATATTACAAATTATAAAGCTAAAACGTATGGTTAATTTTATTAAAGCACTCCGTTAAAAATTACCGAGCCTTTTGGTGTTTCCTTAGAGCCATTTGTAAATTTTACCATATTCTGGTAGTTTTAACCGTACTTTATTTCTCAGTGGATGGAAATTTAGTATTATTAATATTAGAGAAAATAGTGTATTGTGGACTCCTGAAGTTAATTGAATTATAATACAAATTAAAGACATATTCATAAAAGAATTATACCAGTTTAATGATTGTGTGTGATAGTAATGATATGATTGATTATAATAGTTGAATGATAAATTATAGAAGTTAAAAGATTTATATTATTGTTAATTAGTATTGAAATTATTTATTGCTAATTAGTCGTCAAATGATTCATATATTATCATGTGTATTAATTGTGTTGAGATCCAAATATTTCAACATGATTTGATGATTAGGGATTGAGAACTCATGTTAAACGCAAGAAACATTCACAAAATCTTTGGAAATGACACAAAAATAATTTAATAAAACTTAAAATTTATGAAAACGATTCAAAAGTTATGAAACTAAGTGACAAAAAAAAGCTAAGACATGTAAAGCTGGTCAAATTGAACTTAATCAATACTAATCAAATAGAACTTAGAATCATTTAAATGGGATATGCTATTCATTTGTTATATTCACCAGACATTGCTCTTATGCACTATTCAGAATTTGTGAAAAGTAGATGCAGAAAGCCTCTCACTGTTAGCTCGATCTTAGTTAAGCTCGGAACTGTGTTTAACTTGGAATCTGTGTTTATGAGAGTATGATCCGTCTTTCAGAGTATACGTGAAGATTACATCTATCTCTGTGATTCTTTCATATGTATACTTCATTTGTCTCCACTGAGCTATGCCGATTTTTATAAAAAGGTTACCATTACTTTTGCCAAAAAATATACGCTAAACACTTAACATTCTAAGTATGCGCACACATCTTAAAGGTTGCTGATAAGCTCTTTTTTGTTTTTAATTTAAAAATGATAATCCGACAAAAAAAATTGGTAATATGTCTTACTGATATTACGTTAATCGATACTATTTTATTAGGCACTATACTCTAATATCGGTACCATGATATCTAATTTAGGCTGTGGGGAAATGCGTTTTTTTTACAATCCAGCAAATGGGATAAGTACCAGAGAAAATTGATTGGGGTAATTTTTTAAAATCGAGGAATTAATTGAATATGATTAATCTTTGTTTTGATAGAATGTACTTCTAAAAACAATTTTACCTAGTCTAATAATGTAAAGTCACCAGGTAGAGCAACAAATAATGATAAATAAAAAAGTAGATTTACTTTAATTTAATTAAAATATACCAGTATATCTTTTTCAGTTTTGTGCATGATTTTGTAATGTTGATTACGACTGATTTATTGATTATTTAGTTAGTTTTCTTCAACCCCATATTGGGAGTGAGTATTCAGCTTGTAACTATAATAATATATTGAAAAAGTTGAACAAACAAACACAAAATAATTTTTATTTTCGACACTAATTTAATTTAAATTCATAAACAGTGCAGTGTGTTTGAAAATAGTAGCGTTATCAAGGAACAGAATGTTGAAGCTAGTTAATGGCAATAGTTATTTAGTTTTCATTTTTAATTATTGATTCATAAAGGAATTTCCATTTTCTCTAGAGTTTTTCAAACTCTTCACGTCTTAGCTTTCGTTGCAAATCGAGTAATTTCTGAGGGTTATTTGTTGACTATTATTGCCAAACGCACTTACCTTGCTTTTCCACTCGAAAAATACTCAAGCATTTTCACTTGCCTCCTACGGAACTAATTGATTTATTAGCATAAATGGATTTTATATAATTGAATAAGACTAAAATAAGAATTTTCCCCCATATTTTTTTTTAAAATGTCGCTTATATGAATCGTTGTGGGAAAAAAATTTATGCCTTATTACAAGAACTGTTTATTATTAACTGTTTTTTAAAGATACATTTTTAGTCAGTTTAATTTAACAACAATCGTAACACGCTTTTAATTTCCGATACAAGTAAGTGTATTGAAAAGGAAAATTATGTTATGAATTATTTATTTATTTATTTATTATTATTATTTGATAATTTCTACGAATGGCGAATATTCTCATAGAACTTATCTGCGGGGTGATTGAGTTAATCGGAATCAATCAGTCCTATTTGCTCTTACTTTTCTCGTCTCGTCTCTTTATTCCCAAAAGAATAAAACTGTTCTGGAGCTAACTCAATAAATCTCAATAGTTGCATTTAATTTTTTTTTTTGTTCTTGTTCGTAATGAAAAAACGAATTATCTTCAGCGAAAGAATAGTAAAATATCATTAAATATTTAGATAAAATATTTCTCAATATCGATGATTTTTATAGGTTTATATTTTGAAAGAAAATAATGCTCTTCTATCAAATTAATTAGATTTCTCGAATCATTTTGAGTAGTTAATACTTTTTATGGTTCTGAGTTTGGCAGATTAGATGAATAATTATTTACCGTTTGGGAGTAAAAGGAAATCTCAAATTATTTGAAAACCGATGCCTGTTTTTTAAGCATAAAAGCACTGTCATTTTAACAAACAAACTCAGTTATTTTAGCAGAGAAAGCTCTACAAAATAAGAATGTCAGCATTGTGGTCAGTGCGAGTCGAGAGCAGAATTTGCATGACGTATCAACGCCGGGATTTGAACCCAGGTTCCCTGAGAAGCGAGCTCTTTGCCTCCTGATCTTTGGCAGTTCTTGTGTATGGTTATGATAAATGTAATGCCATAATAGGCATTACATATTTCCAAGCTTTTAAAATTTCTTTAATTATTTTTTTAAATCATTCTTAATCCAATTTACATTAAATTAAACCAATTATTTAATTTCTATTGTATTTTATTAAAAACTAATATAAATATTTTATTCATTTCTTAACAATCAATTTAACTGCTAACTTTTTATTTCAATGCAAATGAAAAATCTCATTAATTCACTGTCGCAACTAAATAAAAAACAAAATCTATTTATAACTCTTTATTCTTTCTATCTTACCACATCAATGTTTCAGTTACAGGGTTATACTAATTCTCACAGTCTTTTTTTGGCGTTAGATTTCACCAAATTATTTTCAAATTTATTATTGATTACGGGGACTTTGGTTTTGGCTATGGGTTGGCTTTGTTTTTGGCTATTTTATCTTTCGATAAATCGCCAACCATGGATCTCTTCCTAAGCTCTTAACTGTCAGATGGGAACAACTCACTTGCTTATAATTTCGAAATCTTGGCGATCGGACTGGGCGGGGAGGGGGGGCTTTGGCCTCTCCATAAAGCATATATCTCATACAGCCAAAATATTTTTAATACTAAAATAATGCCACCATTATAAGTAAAAATCTTAAACTGTCTTTATCTTTAAAATATTACTTATTGAAATCATATTTAAGTGTAAAAACTTTTAAAACTATATTAGTCAACCCTAATAAAAATGTCTGGTAATTTAAAGGTAGAGTGTGAACCAATTCGCGATTGCAATGCTCGAGTACGCCCTCTAGCGGGAGCCTGAAAATATCGGCCACTAATTCTTAACACTGACTTTGTCTTTTAAATTATTGAAAAAAAAAAAAAAAAAACAGAATCGTCTGCAATTTTTATGAAACATTTTGTAATGTAAGAACCACGTGTGAAAATTTCTTTTTGCAAATAAATTTTAAAAATATGCTGGAGTGTCCGTCAGAATTGTTCCTCACACCCGCTGCCCAACTTTTAGATAAAGAACACAACTGGTTCTCAAGTTTAAAAGTTCATTTTAATTGTATACGCTTTTAAAATAGAATCTATAAACATATTTATAATAAAGTAAAAATAATGCAAAAGATTTGGTACAAAAAGTTTGGAGAAAGAAACGTAAGCAAAATGGTTTTGATACAAAAAGTTTGGAGAAAGAAACGTAAGCAAAATGGTTTTGATACAAAAAGTTTGGAGAAAGAAACGTAAGCAAAATGGTTTTGATACAAAAAGTTTGGAGAAACGTAAGCAAAATGGTTTTGAGTGAGAAGGCCTATGAAAACTATAAAAGGTTTTATATAAAGAAATTACGCAAAAATAACAGTAATTGTTGGAATACAAGGTACTGTTATGTGAAGGTCAAAAATAATCAAAATTCAAAGGTAAAAAGTGTATGTTGCATTCAGAACAAAGCGTGATTGGTTGCATACAATCATCCAGGATAATGTGTGTTCTGTCGAAATAAAATCACCTTGTTTCGGTGCACTAAATAGACACAAAGAAATACAATAAAAGCGAAACATGCATATTGAGAAAATTAAAAATACATATTCACCAGGCTAAAATAAAAATACATATTTACCAGGAGCAATTCTCTTTTTTGCCTCATCTAGACCAGAGAAAAATATCGAGTATAAAAAGATTACAAAAAATTTGTCACACTGAAGTTAAGCCACCACTGTTAATAACCAATATACTTTGCCTGTTAATATATGGCATGATGACATGAAATTTTGATAATAGATAAAAATAGTTACATTTTTCAGTATCTTTTATACTGATAAAAAGTACAACTTTTTTCTCTTAATTTTCTTCCCATATTTTAAAACACATATGCCTTGATAATTAGTATGCTAATTACTATTGTTTGTACCTGGAACAAAAGTAATATGTTGATCCTACTGTTGAAATTCATGATCAAATTATGGCATAAGGTATCGGCACTTTGGGTGCATCATCCGTAAAATATTGTAAAATATTGTACCGTAATTTTTACAGTAATAATTATTTAATTTGTGATTTTATGGTATTTATTACTGTAAAAATTACGTTATACCAAATTTTTGTTACGTAACATTTTCCGGTTAAAATGGATTTCACGGTAACGAGTACCAGTACCATTATTTCTTGTACTTTTTACAATATTTGTCATAATTTGTTTTATTTCTTGCCAGTGGAGTAGTTAAATAGATGTTATCTCAACTTTTTCATACGTTGTTATCCTGTGCATTTTAGAAAATTTTCTGCATAGATTTTCGTAAACTGCGTTTATATAGTTTTTATTACTTCAGAGCATATATATTTTATATTTATATATTTTTCTCCTTCAATTGTGACGAGCTGTTGGAAAGGAGAATAGCCGCAGGTAAAACGGAAAAGAAATTGAAATCTTTTCTTCATTTTTTTTTATATTTAAAAACACATTTAATATTGAGAAATACTCCCAAATTGTTGACAAAATCTATTGCCTAAGGATCTAGATAGAGGTTTAGACTTAAAACATCCAAATATATATTTAAAAATGTTTATAAAACGAAAATCTATTCCGTATGGTAATGATATTTCTGGTTTAAAAAACAACAACATACTCCTAAAAATTAAAATATACAGTATTTAAATCATTCATTTGGTAATACCAAATGTTAACGGAAATTTTGGTGTTTAAAATTATCGTTCTTATTACACCACATGTAGTAAAATTACTAAACTGACGAGTAAATTTTACCGAATAAATGGTTTTATACCATGTTTTAAGGTTTCATGATAAAACTACTGAATTTTATTCGATTTAACAAATTTATCTCACATTATATAACCATATTTTACTTTTAATTTTACCAAATTCATTACCAAAGCTCATCTGTAAAAATTCCGAGGTTATTCCCATAGATATAAAAGCATGACAATGTTTTAGGTAATTCCGGTAGTTTTGAAAACACATCCTTTTCTTAGAGTAAAATTTGGTCAAATACATAATAAGTTTGTTTCTAATACAAACTAGAGTGAATTTTACAGTCCTAAAATTCACAACTTTATCTATTTATTTATACCTCATAAATAGTGCTCTCTAAAGCCTAACATTTTTCATAGAGCAGAGATTACTCCAATGAAAACACTTTACGGAGTAAAAACTTTCAGAATATTTTATAGAATATTATATTTCGGAATATTATATTTTATTTATTTATACTTTCAGAATATTTTATAGTGTAAAAAATATTTATTGTAACGTTTTACAGTTAAAAAATCAATTCATTTATATACCATCCATTTTAATCGAAAATAGCTCAGACTACTATCGAAAATTTTTGAAAACCCTGAAAAATATTCCTATCAAAATGCATCAGAGCGAATAAAATATTTATCGTATTACCTTACAATTATAAAATTAGGAACGTTTATCGTCCATTTATATTTAAAACAGCTTATTCTAACATCTGAATTCTTCAAAAGATCTCAAAATTTTTTTTCCATCAGAATATTTTGTAGCGTAGAAAATTTTTGTTGTAGTACTTTACATTTCTAAAATTAAGCACTTTATCATCGAGTTTCATATAAAACAGCTGGCTCTAAGATCTAACATTTTCAAAAGATCTCAATAAATATCCTTAACAGAATGCTTCGTTTGCGTAAAAGATTTTATTATCCATTTTCATCTAAAACAGTTTAATCTGTCATCGAACATTTTTAAAAGTTCTTAAAAAATTTCCTATCAGAATGCTTCGCGACGTAAAATATACTTATTGTAACACGTCAGAATTATAAAATTAGGCATTTTACTATATTTTTTCATCTGAAACAGCTCACTTCAACATGTTCCATTTTCTAAATATATATTTCAATTAGAACACTTCGTAGTGTAGAAGTCATTTATGGTATTACTTTACAGTTCTAAAGATCTTTATCCCCCATTTTTAAGTAAAGTTGCCTAATCTAACATAACTCTAGTATAACTCTAACATTACTCTGACATAATTCTAATATTAATATAACATTACTCTAACATAACTCTAATATACTTTAATATTATCAAAATGTCTCAAAAAGTATTCCTATCGGAATGCTTTGCAGTGTAGAAAATATTTATCGTTTTACTTTACTGCTAGAATTTTCATCGAAAACAGCTCACCTAATAAAAAATTGTAATTTGCAGCGTACAAAATATTTATCGTTTTGCCTTACTATTTTAAAATAAAGCATTTTCATCGAAAACAGCTCATTCGAACATTCTTAAAAGATCTCAAAAAATATTGCTGTCAGATTACATTTTACTTTGATTAAAATATTTTTAGTAATACTTTACAGTCAAAAAAAATTTATAATTTTATTTAATATACAAGATCATCCAAAACTGCTTTCTTAAGCATGAATCATAAATGGATAGGCGAAAAAGTGATCGAACAAAAATGCATTCTTCGAACTTATAAAGAGTGTTAAGGGATAAAATCATTTAAATATACTTCTGCATTAATTAGGTGCTAAGTCATATCATATTATCGTGAAAATCAATGTTTACTCAATATTTCAACTGTTCGATAATATGGTACAATATAACTGAAACTTGTTTTTAATAGCCTATTAATTGTTAATTTATAGTATGGTTCAAGATAGAAAATATTGTGGTTTCACGTTAAGCCACTTTTTTTTAAGTGAAGAATGAAAAATAAGTACCAGAATATCTTACAGTCTTGATATTGAGTACTTTATCAATAAAAGAAATTCATCATAAACGACTCTTTTAAACCAAAAACTTTCTAAGAACGGAATGTATTTCTACTATAGAAGTGGTTTCTCATCAGAATTAGCATGGCTAAAGTGTGAATCAAGTGGAACCCTTAAACTATAGACCGGCGATTTAGGGGAAGAAGGCGACGAAGACGCGAATTGTAGCCAAAAGAAATGCAGTCATGTTCCGCGTGTTTTTACCTTCTCTACCTATGAAACACTGAACTTTTCCGCTTTGATCCGCTATATCCGCTTGCAATGGTAGAATAATTCATTGCAGTTGATTTTTTTTAAATATTTACCGAAAAGATTTATAGCCTAAAAATTAGGTTGTATTAGTCATGGATTTTCCCTTCATTGTCATCATTTATCCTTGTTATTATCGTTTAAAATATTAGGGGGATTGGAAAGTAATGTCGTTTCGGTGCATTTTATATTTGTTATCAAGATTTTTTTTAAATCAACAATGTATTTACCCTCGTTAGCAACAACTTTTCAATGCCGGATCGAAAGTGAATCGAAATAGACCACGAAAAAATAAATTGGTTTTTAAGACTAACGATTATTTAATGCACTGAAACGACATTACTTTCCGGCCCCCTTGTAATTTAACTTAGAACAGAATAGGGTAAGTCCGTTAAAGAAGTGAGAACGGGTACATCAATTAAGTTGAAATTAATTCTGTTTCTTGGTGGAAAGACTCTGAATTAAACTTAACTAGTCTAAAAGAAGGCCTACCATAACAGTGTATTGCTGTTGATAAATTCACGGCGTCTGTGTAGATACGTTTATTTCACTACGTCAATTCTCTAATGTTC
The DNA here is from genome assembly GCA_949128135.1 of Parasteatoda lunata. Lineage (NCBI taxonomy): Eukaryota > Metazoa > Arthropoda > Arachnida > Araneae > Theridiidae > Parasteatoda > Parasteatoda lunata. Next base: position 31,867,308 of record OX421979.1, read on the forward strand.
TTTCATTTTTAAACTCTCCGTTGTTCATTACAGTTATGAAAATTATTTTTATTCCAGCTTATTATACATTTACTAAAAATTCACACCATAGCAAAAAGTCCAATAGTAGCATTTTTTCCGTTTCCGTATTCTCTGCTCGTGGGGTACTATACGTGGTTCTTACCTTCACCTTTCCTATGAAGCGTGCCCATGTTTGATCTGCAAATTGAATAAAATTCCTAATTTACCATATAAAATAAATATGTCCGGTACTTATAAACTACTATTTCAGTAGATCTAAATTTTCCATAGAGTTACCATCTGCACCCGGTAGACCTAAAAATAATCACCTGCTTTGTGACGAGTAAAAAAAAAAAAAAAAATACCGAACTCAATAAAATTAGCAACCAGTCACGTTTTTGCATCGCTTTAAAAAAAAAAAAATCGTTCAATGATATAAGTACATCAATGCAGAAAAAGACTCTAGAAAACACTATTTTCATTAAAATGGCCAATGTCACCATTCAAAATTTTAAGCCTTCAGAATTAAAAAAAATTAAGTGGAAGATGAGTTCTTTAGCAATTCCTATATTTTAAAGTTGTAATGTATGCATTAAATTTATTTCATCTCCCCATGTATTTTTACATAAGTAAGTTTGACTAAATTTTGTCACATATTTATTAATTTAATTATTGAATTAACTTTTTATCGATGTAGGTTTATTTCTGAAGTGTTTTTTTTTTTTTAAAACGATTTAACCCAAGCAATAAAAGAATGCAAAAAGTGGTAATTAAATGAAAAAGACGGATCGATATCTGCCATCGGCTCAATAGATTTGAGGTAAACGTGGCTACTAAGTTATTAGAGTCCACCGACCACTAACTTATGGTACCAACGGAAAATGTAAATATTCAGGTTTAGCACCCGGGGTAGGAAACCGGGAGGTAAGGTAAGACTGGATTGTTTGACTTTTTCTAGGAAAAAAAAACATTTAAAAAAGTGTTGAATTTATGACTGGTTGGGAATCTTAGACACTATAAAAAAAATTCCGAATCAAATTACGGTTAAAAATACCGGGACTCACCGCAAAATTAATTTTTACTAAAACCTGTTACGGAGCAAAAATTCTGATGGACCGTAATTGTGACAGTAATATATACCGTGAAATCACTGAAACACTCGAATTAAAATAAATATTACTGTTAAAATTATACTATCCTATGGTAAAAATGGATTTCACAATTGATGCACCCCTAAGTGGTACTTTATACCACAATTTGATCCGGAAGTTTTTACAGTGTAGTCTGCATAACTAATCAAGGAACATTTTGATTAAATCTGACTGTTTTTAAGTCGAACAGTTTAGCTTCAATATGCTTTGGAATCTTAATTGCCCAGTTTTACCTCACTTTCCTCTACCATTAAAGTAATTCAATGTATATTTAAAATTAAATATCCATACGGAATTATATTAATATGTAGTTCAGCACGCTTGATATGACATAATTTAAACTGGGTATACTTCGAATTTATGTTGCATTAAAAGTTATATACAATATGGGAAGAGCATGATTATATTTTTTATTGTTTTAATGAGAAGATTTTGAAGATATAAAATTTAATTTAAAAAAAATAATAATGATGCATTTACAAAGCAGCATATTAATATATTTTTTGTGAATCTTAAAATTAAATGTACTTTTAGTAAACTTAATATTTCAAATTCCTACTAAATGAGGAAAAAGTATACGACATAAATCAAACCTAAAACAATTAGTGTGTGGGTTGATTTTTTTTTTCAAAAAAGCTTTGCTCATTAAAATGAAGAAGCAGTCTTTTAAAAATGCATTCTTTTAGAGATGTATAATCCATGCAATATCAGATTTCTTCGGAGAATAAAAAAAAACCCTCGTTATTCGGAAAATATTTCTTTGCGACATTATTTTGAATATTGAAAAGAAATGTAAATCAGACAAATAAATATAATTTCTTCCGATTTTATATCTCTTAAAATTACAGCAAGCTATGCATTGGAATAGAGTGACGGTGTTATTATCACCGTAAAGTGTTAACTTTTGTGGTAACCTACTATTTAAGCATTGCTCAGAATGAAATTTGGAAAATTCAGATGTTATAAAATATCTTGTAGTTTATGATTTAAACAAAAGTGATGAGAACTTTCAAATATATATTACATTGATGATACAGCGGTAGTAATTATGGAAAATTTATTTTGAAAGAATATTAAAATGTTTTAAATTTATGCCACAAAAAAATTTGAAAAATAATGCGTATTGGTAAAAAAAGTATGAAGAACTGTTTTGTCTCCCTTATTAACATATGTTAATTCCGTTCATATTTATTGAATTAAACTGGGGTACAAATTGTTTGTTCCATTTATCTAAATATTTGATCTTGCCTGTTTCGAGTGTGGTGATTTCAAAGTTATAACTCCCAAAGCTATGTCTTTTAATGGCATTTTTAGTCTTTTTTTGTCGAAATGTACAAGCTTAAAAACAGTATACATATGGCAGGAGGTCTTGTAAATGTTGCGACAAACTTCTGAGATATTTTATTTCACAACCATCGTTGAAAGCCAACCCAACCTTTGTGTTTACGACTACTAATGTTCAACTCAATAGTCTTGTAATTTTGAACCCAATCCAGAAGACAAGGGAATTCCTGGATCAAATATTAGTAGGAATTTGCCCTCGTAGTGGACTTACTGACGGAACTAACCCGCATTTGCGTTGCATGGAGAGGAAGACCATGAGAACCCTCCATGGTGAGCCTGACGGCAAAGGGACTTTAATCCATGATTCGTCTACCCTTGAGGGTATTTCACGTTAACACTGTGGTCTGTGCAGGCCGGATGCGGATTCATATCGGTCAGCCATCGCTGGGATACGAACCTGGTTCACCTGATTGAAAGGCGAACACTCTATCCCCTGACCCATCGCGGCTCAAAAATCTCCCCAAGCCGGGAATTGAATCCGGGCCTCCTGGCCAGGTATCCTAACCACGAAACCACGTGGGACTTACTAAGGATTAAGGCACATCATAGGGGAAAGTCTAAGAGAATCTAAGGCACATCATCATTAAATTTGCATAACAGTCTATGGACGGAAATGTCACTGTACACGACTTCCTTGTGATGAGCTATTTAAAGGCATAGGAAGAAACGGTTCATAATAAGATGATGGCATAAGAGAACATTTTCAAGAATGGGTTCTTAAACAATTTCAATCCTGATGACAAAATATTTTTAAACTTGTACATTTTGAAAGAAATAGACTAAAAATGTCATTTTAAAAGGAGAGATAGCTTGGAGAAACAAACCGGTTTTAAATTTGAAATCAGCAAGTGGCTGAATTCAATAGGAAAGTAGCTAACATTATTTAGAAAATCTTATGCAACAGAAAATTAAAAAAAATGTTTACATGTATTATTTATAAAAATTTAATTATTTTACTGTCATCTCGTAGAAGATAATAATAATAATACATATTATTATTATTTTATTCATTTTATATGCTGGCGAATTACTTCAGTAATTGAGCATACGTTCTTCAATGACAATTTTCCTTTTTATGCGGTTTAAATCTTTATTACAAGCTATGTTTTTTCCCGTCGCTGTTTTAGTATTTTCCAGAACTAAGATTTACGAAATGTAGCAGTAAATTTTTTTTCTAGACTATGAATGGGCTGGTTATGTTACGGATAAAAATCCCCGCTTAGAATTTCAATTTGCTTGTAAATTTGCTTCTGATCTCTGAAAGACCTAGAAAAATTATCGGAAGAAATGTAAGTAGAGAAACATGAATTATATGCAGATATTTATTTCGTTAAAATATTGCATTTTGTTAAAAATTAAATACTTATGACGACTGATTAGCACAGCAGAATTTTTAAGATTAGCGCAGCAAAATTTCGCAGTGAGTGGCAACGTTTGTCCGTTGTGTAATCTTATAAATCAGAAAGAAGACAGCCACTCAAAACAAACTATAAAAGCCTCCAATTGTTGTTGTTATCAAGGATAATTCTTATTTTTGACTATGATTTTCTAAATCTTCTAAAATCCACCTAAAATCATTTATAATAATAAAAAGAACAGTTTGTGTGGATGTGTCTGTCTGTGTTTCTCTCATAACTCTAGAACCATTTGTGCTTTCGTTCTAAAATTCAGGCAAAGTGAGCAGGATGCAATTTTAGTCCTACTTATCCTCCGACTCATTTGAAATTATAATTTGATTTTTCGTGAAAGATGTTAAAGAATATTTTCCCATCACTTTAAAACAAGCCATTGTTTTAAAATAAACTGTAGATTATACAATACAATATAATAATACCAGTGATGTGTGGTAATTTACAGCTCTGTTTTCTAAAAAGAGGAGTTTATGGTGCCCTTTCTGGTGATAATTTATTGTTTTTGGTTATTGGTAATTTCTGCAGTTATTTGTACCCTCATGTTTCACGCGTTTATGCCTTTCTTACAGTTACGCATTTGGTAGGTATTTCTATAAAACTGAATAATTTAAGATCAATGTTAATTGAAACAAAAGTGTACTAAAAAACAAAATTGTTGCAGAAAAGGCACTAATTCGTTTCGGGAACTCTTAAAAAATTGCTGAACTATTATTGACGTCATAGATGAATTAGTACTACTTTTATTGTGGTAATAGGTTCTATTTTATTAGTAATAAATATGCTAATGTAATTATTTAATATAATTACTTTGGTAATAGCTTTGTACTTCTACCCCCGAAAGGGTAAATTTGCACCATAATCAGTTGGTCGCATGCAATTGCATCATGCTAAATGTTCTGAATTTAGTTAATCTTTTTTTTAAGAATAAACTTTTAAATGTGTGTTTTGATTAATCTCATAATGCAAAGCCACCGTGATGCACAAAAAGTAATAAATACTTAAAACGATAAAAATTTCCTTAATTGGGTCACTCTATGGATTTTTGTGAATTATTTCGTAGTGTTTATGCTGCTTTATGAATTCTTAAACCTTTACCCTGTACGAAGAACGGGTATTAAGCTATTAGTCAAATTAACATTATCTTAGATAACTACAACAATGATAGTCTATATTGAGAGAATTTGCATAATTATTGTATAATTTGCGTTATAATTGTTGAATATTAAATATTTTTTATATGTAACTCACATAATACCGACGTAAGTTTCCAATGAATATCGAATCAGTAGATTATTTTAATTTGAGTAGATATTCGATTGATTCTTTGATTTCAGTTGATCCATGTTAAATGTAATGTGGTATAGTAATATATTCATGCATTATTTGCCATATTTCATCATAGTTTAAAGTTGGTTCATGAAAGACATATAATTAGACAAGAATTAGAAAAGGCCCTTGAGAGAAATTGCTCAAAGTAACTCAAAAAATTCTATAATTGTTTTTGTCTCCTAGGCTGATTTTTTTCTTACTACTATCTTAAAAAGATTTTGAAGTAGTTGCAGAATTGTTAGGCAATGCTCTTTTTTTCTCGCAAATTAAGTAAATCAAACGAGAATTAATTTAAAAAATACTTGCTAAATGTTGCGATAAAAAAGTATTTTGGTAAAACTCTTACAAAATAGTACACTGATGAAAATGATAAAACTTCCAAAACTGGCAAAAGTTACCTTGTTTCTGGTTTCACGCTAACACCCAAAAAGCTCGTCAATTTTTAAGAAAAGCTTTAGTAATGCTTTTGGTAAAATTGACAATAAAATACGGTTTAATTTTATCATTATTCCTTAGACTAAGCCTAAATTTGGTGTAATAAGAACGATAATTTTGAACACCAGAATTTTCGATAAATCTTTACCATATGAGCAGAAAAATTATCAAACAAATGGCTTAAATACTGCTTATTTTGAATTTATGATCCAGAACTCTGATTTTTTTACCAGAGAGGATAATACCGAACAGTACAATAATGTCATATGTCATTAGAATTATTTTTTCCGTGTATAATCAGCCTCAGTAATGCATTGCATGATAATATCTTAATATCGAAAAGCGTAGAGCTTACATTAAGTAAATTATGTTCGCGTTAAATAAGCAATTTTTGAAAACTGTTTCTTTATTTTTCAGTATCTAAGCAACTATTAATGAAATGCTATTTATTTAAAAATTTGACCTATCTTTTGTGTTGTGCATTATATTTGATAATTTTAATTAGGATATTAGTTTAAACAGCATAAGAGGTTTAAAGTCCCATTATCTAACGGTGATTAGCAAAATTATTTTTAAACTTAAAATTTGTAAATTTTCTAATTAATTTTAAGCGCAATATTCGATACTTAGTTACTATATAATTAAATCAGGAAGTGTGATATTAAATTAACAAATGCAAGCTTTAGGATAGAAATAGACTTCAAAAGTTTGAACACTTTGTGTACAAAACACTGGTGTATGTTTATGATGCTATACATTTTAATAATGTTTTAAATTAAACATTTGTTTTCATGAATTAAAATAAATACAAAATTATAGTAAAAGTTGTAAGTCATTAATTTCCGAATGTATAATTTAACTCATTTTTCTCCAATTTAAATTTTCAATTAAATTTATAAATACTTAATATTCGAATAAAAATTTAAATCATTTTACTATTTTAAATAAATCAAAAAATTTTTTTATTGCATTTGCAATTATGTTTATTATTATATATTTGCATTATTTACTAATGTTTACTATTAAAAGGAAAATTAATTTTTAGAATTAATTTATGAGTAACATGTATTTTTTTATTTTAGAAATTATTTTTCCGCTTGTTTTATAGTTTCCGACATTTTTTTTTTTTTACCGCTAGTTGTTTCCGCTAGTTAGAAGCACTATTGAGAAACCATTTTCAAAAGAAAAAGCATGCATTTAATATTTTTTTTTTTAATGTGCAATTAAATTTGTATATGTTACCGGCAAAGTATGAAACGCCGGCATTGTATAGAATGCCTAGGCATTGCATAGAATACCTGGCGTTTTTAGGCAAAGTATGAAATATGAGAAGTGTTACTTACTTTGCCTAGGCATTGCATAGAATGCCTAGGCATTCCATAGAATGCCGGATGCTATTTAGGCAAAGTATGAAATAATCGTCCTGATGAGGTTATTATGTAAATGATGTGCATGTTACTACGAATGACCGAAATCGGTGGTTGTTGACTTTCAACGGTGAATGTTGACAATCACATAGTCGCTTTGGTGAACGTCCAAAATATTTATTACATCCGATTTGATATTAATTTATTCGTGCATATAATTACATTTATTCGATATTATAATACTTACTGACGATAGATTAGAAGAAACATTAGTGTTTGGAGTATCGGGTAAATATATACCGGGCAATGGCACTGAGCCTTAAAAAAAATATCAGTGTAGGGTAAACCGGGCAAATGTATACCGGGCAGTGGCCCTTGACCTATAAAAAACATCAGTGTAGGGTATACCGGGCAAATGTATACCGGGCAGTGGCACTTGACCTTAAAAAAACATCAGTGTTGAGTATACCGGGCAAATGTATACCGGGCAGTGGCACTTGACCTTAAAAAAACATCAGTGTTGAGTATACCGGGCAAATGTATACCGGGCAGTGGCCCTGAACCTTAAAAAAACATCAGTGTTGGGTATACCGGGCAAATGTAAACCGGGCAATGGCACATGTCCTTAAAAAAACATCAGTGTAGGATATACCGGGCAAATGTATACCGGGCAATGGTATAGGACCTAGTATGACTAGACCTTTGGTAAATGTTCGAAATATATACTAGGTCTAGGTCTTTTAAGGTCAAGAGCCATTGCCCGGTATACATTTGCCCGGTATACCCTACACTGATGTTTTTTAAGGCTCAGTGCCACTGCCTTAAAAATATCAGTGTAGGTTATACCGGCAAATGTATACCGATACATTTGCCCGGTATACCCTACACCGATATTTTTTTAAGGTTCAGTGCCACTGTCCGGTATACATTTGCCCGGTATACCCTACACTGATATTTTTTTAAGGTTAAGTGCCATTGTCCGGTATATATTTGCCCGATACTCCAAACACTGATGTTTCTTCTAATCTATCGTCAGTAAGTATTAAAATATCGAATAAATGTAATTATATCCACGAATAAATTAATATCAAATCGGATGAGGTTTTAAATTTGTCATTTATGAATGACATTTGACGAATCGGAGATGTATTTTATACTTTGCCGGATTCTCATTTGGCATTCTATAGAATGCCTAGGCAATGCGTGAAATATAAATCATTTCATACTTTGCCGGCTAATTTTAGGCATTCTATACAATGCCGGATTTCATACTTTGCCGGTAACATATACACTATTTGTTAATAAAACCTGCCATTTTTAAGGCTTTTAACAATGAAAAAGGTTAAATGAATTAGAAAATAATGAATAAATCTTAGATGTTTTAGAGCTTCCCTTACAAAAATTTAATGTATTTTTAAGGTTTATTTGAGGTTATTTTGAGGTGCCTAGGTTTATTCTAAGTTTATTTCAAAAACAACCTTAAGAGATCAACTTCAAAAGATGTATGAAGTTGTTTTATTCACACTTGAGGTTGTTTTAAGGTTGAAGGAAATCTACTTTAGAGTAACCAGCTTAGAGAGGTTGTTTTTGAAATGTACGGATTATTTTTTACACGCTTTAAGCAAATCCGTATAATTGAGGTGTGAATAATATCAACCGATCTAAACAAAAATTATTTCTGGGTTATATATAAGGTCGATGTTGTAAGGTGTGAATGAGATTGTAATTGAGGTTTATTTTTCTTTCCAATGCCCGCCTGGGGAATGACCTACGTCATACAGGGCAGATTTGTTGTCCATCTTTACATGGGTGCCATATTAGACGGACAACGTTGCTCCCAGAGTAGGGACATTTAGTACAGAGAATGAACGAACACCCATTTCTTGCCCGGGATTTGAACCTAAAACCTTTTTGATGAAAGGCCAGTCGGCTAATTGAAGTTTATTGATTAGGTTATTTTTGGTCAAAACATAAACTCATTTTCTATTTCAGATGCAGTTTTTTTACATCTTTCTACTTCACAATAACCTCAAAAACATCTTATTTTTTGTAAGGTTCAGAAATAGGGAAAATAAAGCAGCATTAGACGGTTTACTTTGAATAAACTTCAAATAACCGAGATGGAGTTAATGAAGTAATTGAGCAAGAAGTGTTATCCTTTTATTTTTGAATTTTATTAGTTTTGAACTATAGTCCATAAAATTAAAATAAATTTATAATGTTCAATTTGATAAATTTAAAAAGAAATGAGTAAATGAACAGTGAATCGCCGTTCCAATACTAAAAAAAAAATGTTTAAAAAAATATTTTGTTCAACTTAAATGTGATAAACATTAAGCCACATGAAGTCAATAATCCCTCTCAATTGAAGCAAAAAGATATGTTTGACAAAATAACAACTTCATTTGTTTTATAAATTAAAGAGTTGAAAAAGTCGACATATTTAGATCAATATTGACGGCATGGTACAAAAATGCACGATTGATATGTCCGACATCAAAAATAAATATTTATTAATGCACATTGTTTGAACTTTTGCCATGGATTCAATTCTGATAACGAGGAAATTATTTCCACTCCTAACACATCACTCGTCTTGATGCTCTGGAATATTTCTCCTTCCTATAAATGCCGATTTATTCGTTTAAACATGAGTTACTTACCCTTCCTAAATGATTCTTAGAAATGTATTCTATTTCTGCTATCTAGGTTTTTTTTACCTTTAATTCCTATATTCGCTTGCTTTTCACTTTTTTTAAATTTTTTATTTATTTATTTGTTTTTCTTTTTCAAATCTATTTTGATTCCTGCATTTACATCCGCTGAATCTTGAGAATGGGAACCTATTTATAGGTACTCGAAACATGTAGATTATTTCACATTCTTAATTTATTAAGCAGATGAAGTGTTTAACTTATGTTAGGTTGATACAATGTTGTTATGTAATTGAACTGGGCAAAAAAGATAGAAGATTTGGTGATTAGATAATTTTCCTACCATATGTCCTACGTTAACGCGTTTCTAGAGTGTTTTCTAAACTACACACTGTTTAATTGAATGAAAAATGTAATTAGCCTTGATTTTAAGTCTAGACAAATTATTTAATACACCTCCAACTTTTTCTGGTCGCTAAAATACAACGAGGACATATCAATCAAGATGCAAAAAACTATATATTTATTAGATTTCAACCAACTGCCAGTTTAGAAAGTGGGCAAAAAGGACAGAATGTTTCTCCCCTATACACTATTTTCCTATCTAACAACTAGTAAGACCGGTTTTGTTATGCAGAGAAAACTGCAGATTAAAATACGAGTTCTTACGTGCATAACCATCTGTGGGTTAAGACTAAAAAAAATGGAATTGTACTACCATTCAAACAAGTCCTCGAACTAATATCTTGAGTATGATATTAGGATATAGCTCATAACCTGCAATAGTGGCACAACTCAAAAAACACGCGTTTTGGACTAAGAACAGGTATAAATATGAAAATACACATTCTTTTCAGCAGCAATACTAGCACAACTCATAATTCAACGTGAAGGTAATCTTCGTTTAAGCAAACTAAAGCATTTCTTATGCATTTTACTTAGCAATGAAAACTTAAAACCCACTTATCTCAAAACTTGATTTTTTGAGTTGTCCCGCTATTGCAGCCCATGAGCGATATATTAGTCTTGCCAAAACTCAAAAATTAAATTTTTTTTAACTATTATTAAAGCAAAGCGTTTCTTCAACAAATGTATTAAAATACAGTTATTACATTTATTTATTTTATACGTTTATAATTATAAATAATTTTACGTTCTAATCCTTATCATATAAAATTTCTATTTGATCACTCAAAAGAAATAAATGTTGCATTCTTTGTAAATACATTATTAAAAAAAAGATTTTTTTTATGAAGATAGAAAACAGATTTTTTATATATCGGAAATTCTAAATTTTATTATACTGTAAAATAGTTAGTAGATATTTAACTATTATTATCAATGATTTTCTGAATATTTTAAAATAGTTAGGGGACGTTTTTAACTGTTGGGAATTGTGAGTTCTCGTTTACTTTAAGATAGATATTACATTTTTAATTTTTCTGAACAACGTGTTTCAACATATATATATATTTTTTTTGTGATTTTTTTATATTAGGAGAACAATGAGTTTCTGCTTATTTTAAGATCGATTTATTCTTTTGATTCGTGAGAGTAAAAACTTCTTAATATTTAAAATGCGGAGATTAGATTGTTTTTCTATGAACAACGAGTTCAGCATATTTTTAAATAAATGTTAATTTTTATGTGTCAAGACATAAATAACAATTATTTCAAGCATTGCGAAATAAAGTATGGTCAAAACTAATAGAATACAGCAAATTTACCGTGTTTTTGGCTCTGTGGGAACACGAAAAAGCTTGCTGATTTTTACCTAAGCGCTTTGGTAATGTTTTTGGTAAAATTAATAATAAAACGTGATTTATAATCTATGATAAATTCCGTAAATGTGGTAAAAATTGGTAATGGATATCTTAAATCATGGCATAATCAGAAATCATTTATTCGGTCGAATTTGCTTTTCAGTTTTGTATTTTTTACTGTATGTGTGGTAAGAGTAAATAAGATTTTGAAAACCAGAATTTTTGGTAAACCACTATCACATAAACGAAAAAATTACCAAATAAATGGTTTAAATACTGTAGATTTTGGTTTTATTAACCAGAATGTTTTATTTTTTACCAGAAATGCCATTGCCATATTTGTCTTTGTGTGAGAACAATACTTTCCCTCATAATTGAAAATAAAGATTAATTTTTTTTAAATGTATGCGAATGTAGAGTTTTCCTTTACTGTTAGCTGAACCCCGTTGGCTGAGTGGTAGCGCTTCGCTCTCCAGTGCCACAGGTCCTGGGTTCGATCCTCGGGCCTGGCTAGGGTGACTCAGCCTTTCATCCCTTCAGTGGGTCGATAAATGAGTACCAAGCATGCTTGGGAGCTAAACACTGGGGGTTTTACGTTCGGCTGACCACCTAAGCGGGACTTCTGCTCCTGCACTCCAGAGCCCAAGGTCAAGAAAACTGAGATGGGCACAGTCGACCTTGGCCCTCTATGGGCTGTCACGCCACTGGGTTTAGTTTAGTTAGCTAAAGCGATTAGATTTTTTTTATTTTATGAGAACTATGAACTTCTGCAGACTTACTGTGCTACATGGAAATGGAGGAATTTAATGAAATTTACATGGAAAAATTTATTGAAATGTAATTCAAAATAAAAAAATGATTAGATTTGTTATATGAGATCAATAAATTTCCAAATACCTTCAGAGAGAGACAAAATTTTTCAATTCAAAGTTTAAATGTGTTATTTTTTATTTATTTAAAATAATTTAAACCCTGAAAAACATGTGTTTCAACAGTTTAATATCTGTACACACAAACTGTGAAGTAATTACATTTTAATCCTTAATTTGCAAGCAAAACATCATTTTTTTTATAAAAAAATATTTTCTTGACTGAATTACGGCAATCAATGAACTGAATAAATGAAATATATCTCATTTTCATGAATTAATGAAATATATCTTAACTGAATATACATCTCAAACTTCTTTTTCTTACTATGTATGCATACTTTATATTTCTAACATAACGTGTTTTGTTTCCGTGTACTATTTGAATATGATTAAAATTAACTTATTGAGCAAAAAACAGAAATTTCACTGAATAGAGTGAGTATTCTATTAAAGTTTTGAAACTTATGTATCAAATGATTTCTTAATTGTGGTACGTTTTGAAAATGGAAACATTTAAAGCCACGGCTTAAAAACATAATATATTTCCATCTAAAAGTTAAGGTAAAACCTTTTTTTATATATTTGTAAAACAAATTTAAATAGAAACAAGAAAATTGGAGAAAAAGTCCATTAAACTTTGTAACTGAAAACTGCTTTAAAAAAATTAAACGATATTCATGCGCACATATGGTTTAAATAAATATTTAAAAAAATACAAATTTCCCAATAACTTAATCGCAGTCTAAATAAAATACATCTCAACTGAATATACCTCTCCAATATCTTTTTTTATGCTTGTGTACACAATTTAATAAGTTTTACATAATTTATATCAAATCTAACAAAACAAGTTTTGTTTCTGTAAACTATTTAATTATGATTAAAAGTTGCTTCGTAAGCAAAAAACTGAAAACTTTGAAATCTTACTGAATGGAGCGAGCATCCTACTAGAGTCTTGAAATTTGTGTATAAAGTGATATGTTCATTTATGGTGTGTTTGGAAACTGGAATCATCTGAGATAATAGTAGAAAAGCATAATCTAAACATCTAAATATTAAGATACAACCTTTTTTTTTAGTTTATTTTTACAAGTTAACATAAAAACTAGATATTCTGAGAAAATTTGCATTAAACAGTTATTTCTTATTTATCACGCAAAAATTCACGTATATTTCTGCGCAGAAAGGATTTACTTAAAAAAAGATTGCCAAAAGTTTTCTTTTTAAGGAAACATCACCTTTTGAATGAAATTTATCTTAACTGAATATTTATCTCCTCGAACATATCAAGTGCAGTTCCGGTATGCCATTTAAATAAGGTTAAAAAAAAAAAAAACCGGATGAGAAAAAAATAAAATCAATGGACTTTTTCCTGAATGTAGCTGGTTTTCTATTAGTGTGAAGGATGCTAGGTAACTGAAATTATCTGAAATTATAGCATAAAATTATAGTATAAAAGCATAATATACTTCCATACTTAAGTTAAGGGGCGACCTTTTTTATAGATATTTTGAAAACAAATTAATATAGAATCAAGGAATTTGGAGAAAATATGCATTAAATAGCTTTTTCCTGATTGCCATACAGAAATTCACATGTGTTCAGGCACAGATAAAATTTACTTTGAAAAAAAAAATACTAAAAAATTGCCTTTTTAGAAAAATTGAATCTCGGTCTGAAATATGTACAATTAGTTTCAGAGTTTTTTTACGAAGAAATCTATCTTATTTCAAAGGAATCGCAACTGAATATACATCCCTAATATCTTTGTTCTACTTGTATGTGTACTTTATCTCTAAAATAACAAGTTTTGTTCCTGCATGCTTTTTTAAATACCATAAATTACTTCGTAAAAATGACTCTGAAATTAATGGAATTTATTGGATGAAACGGGAATACCTTTAGGATCTGGAAATTCGTGTGTACAATGACATTGTCATTTACGGTATGCTTTGTAACTGGAGTCATTTGAAATCACAGTATAAGCGCATAATATTTTTCCATCCAAAAGTTAAGGTATAATCAATTTGTTATATATTTTGAAAACAAATTAACATAGAAACACAAAATTCGGGGTACATTTAAAGCAATTTTTTATTGATTGCCCTAAAAAAATTCGCATATGTCCATGAACAAATAAAATGTACTTTTTAAAAAAAATTACTAAAGGAGTGCTGAGGAAAATTGAATCACGGTCTGAATGAAATATATCACTAATGAATATACATCTCTAATATCTTTGTTATACTTGTGTACATACTTTATCTCTAACATAACAAGTTTTGTTCCTGCATACCATTTAAATACGATTAAAAGTTACTTCGTAAGCAAAAACTGAAAACAATGAAATTTTACTGAATGGAGGGAGTAACGAAAGAATCATATAAAAGCTTTGATCTAATCTTTTTTTAAAGTTGTTTTTACTTTTATCATTTTCTGCCTCGGCGATTCAGTAAACTTTTCCATTTGCATTATATACTTTTATAATGGGAAAGCTCAGATCTTTTTATAAATAATGGAAAAGAATTAGCATAATATTTATTTAGCAAATAAACATATTCTTTGTTTAGCTCTATAAAGCTGAACTGTTATCTTTATACTAAAAATAAAAACTTGCAACTTCAACCACAAAAACTAATTTTGATTTTTCATTTGCTTGTTTCCTTTGAAAAGTTGATTGAAATATGGTGAAAGATAAGAAAAAAATAAAAATTAGGATGAGAAAAACTGTTTCCTCTTTTGAAAGTGTTGTCTGGAAAGTATCCGGTAAAGTTATAAATAAAAACAAAAATTTTAAGGATCTTAGCAAAACAAGAAAGTGAAAATAGTTTGTTTTATTTATCTTAGACGGGGGAAGTTTCCGAATCAATGTAAATTGTATTATGCTGAGAAATGTTTAAAAAAGTAATTAACAAGTTGGGAAAATTAAATTAAATTAGTTATTTTTCTAATGAAATTTATTATGATTTTTGTTTACGTTAATTATTTCTCATTTTTTTTCCTTTTTCCTTTATAATAAGTTTATTTTTTGCATTTTATTTAATTGAAAAGAAGAAATAAAATAACTATAATCTAATCCTAGCTTTTTTAGAAGGAGTGTGGTAATGTATCAGAAACTTGAAACTTATCTTATTTAATAGTTTTTTTAAAGTTGAAGAAAATAATAAATAAGTTAAAGATTTAACTTAAAACCTTAAATGAATATTTTTTAATTTATTTATGCATTTTTTGCTTGAATTTAAAGTTTTGTTGATTTTCAAAGTTAAATGCTTTGACTCTGTTAGCAAAACTGATATTTTTTACTAAACGTTGCAACGTACTTGATTCTTGTATAAAGCTAAACAATGTAGAAAAAGCACAAATATTGGTGCAAAAATTATTTGTGTTCCAGTTACATTGTTTTATTTTATTAATTCGTAGCAAAAATTATACCCATTCCTTATTTCAGTACATAATACTAATCATGAAAATAAAAAAAAAAAAACTTATTTGTTGAAATTAATTTTTAATCAATGAAAACTGAATTATAATATCTAAATATGGCCAAAAAAAACTTTTGAGGGTATCTTAGGAACCAAAAAACCAGTTTGATTGAGGAAGAAAATAGAGGGGAATTGAAAGATGACTGTCTAAAATACCTTCAAGTTTCAACTTGCAATCAATGTTTCGATGTTATGTTTTCCTGCTTAATTAAACTTTGCCAGATTTTGATAATATGTTAGTTTTTTTCTTCGCTTAATATTGATTTGAGGTCCCAAATATGCTTCTTTTTTGTTTCTTTTTTCGATAAAGCTTTTTAAAATGTATATTAGGGATTTTTAAACATCCTATTTATATAAAATACATAGTACTTTATTACGTTCATTGTGTATTGTACAAAATGCAAAAACGTATAGAAATCTAATTGTTTAAGAAAGTGGATAATTTATATCGAGTTCATCATCAATAATGAAATAAATGAGATTATACATCTCACATAAAGCAAAAATAATTAAATAGTACTAAAATCAAAATTTTTGTTAAAAGCTGATAGTCTATTGTAATTAAATTATTAATATTGAAAAAAATGGTATTTTGCATTTTACATAAAACAAAAATACTTAAATAGTACTAAAATCAAATTTTAAGAGATGAACAAAAAATGCATATCAAGGTTAATACTAAAACTAAAAAAATTGCAATATATCTTTTACATAAGACAAAAATACTTAAATAGTTCTAAAGTCAAATTTTTAGAAAAGACAGAAAATTTATATCAACGTAAATATTAAGTTAGAAAAAAATGACATTAGATATTTTATATAATGGAAAAATACTTAAATAGTACTAAAATCAAATTTTCAGAAAAGAGCAGAGAATGTATTTCAACGTAAATATTAAGATTGAAAAACAAATGATATTATATATATTTTACATAATGCAAAAATACTTTAGTACTAAAATCAATTTTATATAGTAAAGCGCCGACTATATATATTCAAGTTAATATGAAGATTGAAAAACATCTTCTCCGCTTCTTTCATATTTGTGTGTAAAATATCGATATTTTGTATCGATTTGTTTCAAGTTCTTTTCTTCTTTTGATTTCTATTATGGTGTGTATTGAAGTCTGTTGAGAACCTAAGAAGATCCGTGAATCGTAAAACTTTTGCTGTTTGATAGAAGAAATCCTTTTACAGTTCATTTTCTATTTTTCAATTCATTTTTATACTTTTATTCCACATGAAAGGAAAGCTATCGATTTGCTCTGCACAAAATTGAATGATTGGATTCAATTTAAGACTGTCCATTTCTTAGATTTGACTTTCAGAATAGTTTCACTTTCTTTCAATTCCAATTCGATGTGGATTTATTGGCAAGATTCGATTTACTTCTTTATACTTCAAGCATATTCCATTGCAGTAATATTGTTTAAAATGAATTTTTTTAGAAGCGATCGATTTTTCAAATGTAACTATAAGTTTCAATCTGACTTTGGGAAGATTCTTGAATTACTTGTGTATTGATTTGATCAGGGGGTTATGATTATTTATATACTACACACTTCATTAACGAGTAAATAAAATATGCATAAACTAACCGCTTTTTAGTTCATGATCACAGACTTCAAATTACCAAATTGCCTTCGCAAAAGCCCAAATCGAAATAATGAGAAAAGTTATCTTAAAACAAAAAGTTATCAACAAAATAGCTATCTTTGCTTATATGGATATATGTATTTGTAACTTTGCAACTGATATTTATTTAAAATTTGAAAATGTATGGAAATTTTACTCTATATAAATGAAAGGTAGATGGTCTGGGAAGGCATCATTTTGTATGGACTCATTCCCCCATTTCATTAAGAAGATGGACTCATACAAGAAAACGGACTCATTCCAGAGGATGAACTCATTCAAGTGAATGGACTTATTCAAGAGTCACTGTTACTGGTATCTAAATAATGAGTTAAATAGAAATAATGAGGAAAGTTCAAATTTTGCGTGAAAATTAAAATAGCTACTGATGTTTATTCAAATTTTAAATTTCTGGAATTTGCAACTTTGCAAATGATATTAATAATTCGTAAATCTATGGAAAATTTACACTATAAAAATGAAAGGTTGATGCTCTGGGAAGTCATCATTTTGGATGGACTCATTTAAGAGGGTGAACTCATTCAAGTGAATGGCCTTATTCAAGAGTCACTGTTACTTGTATCGAAATAATGAGTTAAATCAAAATAATGAGGAAAATTCAAATTTTTCGTGACAATAAACTAGCTACCGATGTTTATTCAAATTTTAAATTTCTGGACTTTGTAACTTTGCAAATGATATTTATTTATAATTCGTAAATCTATGGAAAATTTACACTATAAAAATGAAAGGTTGATGCTCTGGGAAGGCATCATTTTGGATGGACTCATTCCCCCATGGACTCATTTAAGAAGGTGAACTCATACAAGAGGAAGGACTCATTCAAGAGGATGAACTTATTCAAGAGGATGGACTCATTCAAGAGGCACTGTTGCTGGTTTGGATATAGAGATGTGTTCTTGGAGTCCTGTGTGTGCTTTTTCAGGGATTCAGTTGAATCTGATTTTATTTTTATGAGTGGCAATGAACTGCAACATAGACCTCATTAGTAAAGGATTTACTGGAATGTGATATTATTCTCCGGCTTGAAAGGCTTTCTAAATTTTCAAATCTAAGTTCAATAAGAAAAATGTTTCAATCTACTTTGGTATACTAGCTGTTGCTGTGAATGCTTTTTCAAGGTTATTAGGAGTTAGTTAGGATCAGTCAGGGGTCGACGCATTTTTTGCTTTAACCCATTTCTGTGATGTTTCAAAGATAATTAACATCTTCAAACTTTGTTTTCTGTTTTTCCATCAATGGATATTTCCTGACAAGTCTTTTTCCCTTTTGTTTTAAGTAAATCATATCTGCACTTGAATACGTATGAAATTCCATGGGGCAATCAAGAAACGGCTGTTTAGAGCACATTTTCAACAAATTTTTTATTTCTTCATTAATTTATTTTCAAATAGGAAATAAATGGAATAAATGTTGTATTTTAACCTTTTCGATGGAAATATATTAGGCTTTCAATTAGAATTTCAGATGATTTCAGTTTCCATGTTTTCCATAGATGAATATACATTTGATACACTATTCCAAATTCCAGTCGAAATATATTAAAACAACAGTCATTGTCATGCCTATTTTAATAAGAGAATTTTTTATATTGGTTTTTAATTGTATAAATTTTAAAATTACTATCATTTTAAATACATTTCAGTAAGAAAGTAGAGCTTTAAGTCATGAAGAAGAAGACGAAAATTTAATGAGAAAATTTCCACATTAACTAGTATAGAAAACTCATGTTATATTAAAAAGTGCAAAAAGTACATTATTCTGCTCTAAGGAAAACTGCTTCAGTAATACTGAAATGATGGTCACTCTTCATTTATCTTTAATTAAAATAATTTTTTCTCATCTTAAATGATTAAGACCTCAAAATATTCAATTTGTTTTGAAAATATGCTTTTGTAAAAAATTTAGATTTCTGAAACATGAAAATGAGGATTTAAACTTAATGTGCGAATTCCTTCTATATATACATGAAGAAGTTGCATTTTAAAGCATGCAAACGTTGCCATGTAATGAAACAAGATACACTGTAAAAAATTTTCGTACAAATTGTGTTAAAAAGTACCGGAATTAGGGTGGCGCTTTTTTCTACTATAATGTCCATTTTTCCTTAAAATTTTGTGGCATAAAAAATCTGATATGCCGTACTTTTTATAGTAATATTTACTGCATATTCTTTGAATCACTGTAGTTGAATAAATATCACTTTACAAATTCCGGTATGAAATTTTACTGTATTTGATTTTACTTAATAAATGGTTTTTAAGGATGCTGCACTCAAGGTGCCAGTACTTTTTCTCATAATTTGGTTCGGAATATTTTAGAACGTAGAAATTCTGAAACTAAAACTCCCCATGCTGTATGTGACTGTGCAAAGTTGCTTTACGAATGCTTTTCGTATAATTCACCTAAACATGTGGATTAAGTTATTGTATAGGATATCATAATTTTAAGCACTGTACAGGTTACCGTAAAGATTAAAATACTGTATGACATACAATAAAGGTTATTAAATAAATATTACTATACCAGTACTTTTTACTGTAATTTGATCTGGAATGAAAACAAAACATATAAATAGAATTATTTCATATTGATTTTATTTATTAAAATGCACGTAATACCAAACATTTTATTCAAACCAATCCACATAAATAAATTGAATTCCACTTAAAATAATGTTTTTAAATCTGTTCAGGCGAATACAAGCTGTTTTCTATTTTAATCAAGAATCTAGATTTTGGGAATGACTGACTATTGAGATAGAAATCTATATCTTTCATTTTTCGCTTCTTGCTTTTGGTGATTTCAATTTCAATCGGGAGAAGGAGAATGAAAAAACAAAGGTTTTTGAAAATCTAGATGCGTTTCAATTCCTGGTAAATTCCAACGATAGATCCTTTAAAGCTATTCATGAAAAGCAATTTCAACACTCAAATCTTATGTTATTTCTCTTGAAATCTGAAATAAAATTTAGGGATGAACTTGTTATGGTTTATGGAGACGCAAGTGCGTGTTTTGTGAATAACTTTTCAATAAACTCTATGTTTTATTTATTTTTCATTATAAGAACGAATACTTAATATGTATATTTTGCAAATACTTTCATTAATTTTTACTATTGAAAGTTTTATTTTGTGGTTAGACATTTATTTAAAATGATTCTTACAATTTAATACCAAAATATTTTAATCAATCTCAGATATTACCAGAGCAGAATTTCTGTCAGATGAATAACATTTTTGCGCTTCCATTCCCTTTATCAGTTTCTAATTTTTATCTTTTTTTCTCCTTAATCCTAAATTCCAGTACCGTAAGATAATGAAATTTATAGTAAAGAAAACAATAATTCTGGTTGATAAAACGAAAATATACGGTATTTAATTCTTTCATTTATATGATAATGGCTTAACTGGAAATTCCAGTTTCTAAAATTGTAGTTCTTATTGTCACACATAGTAAAAAATACAAAACTGAACTGTATATTTAACCGAATAAATAGTTTTTATGTAACGCTCTTAGGTATCATGACAAAATTATCATATTTTATCACATATTCCAAATTTTTTCAAATATTAAAAAGTCATATTTTATTGTTAATTTTAGCAAAATCATTAACAAAATGCTTTGGTAAAAAATACCGAGACTTTTGGAGACCCCATAGGGTGAGGAACACGGTAAATTTTACCATATTCTGGTATTTTTGATCAGATATTTTTTCTCAGTGTAGAGATAGAGTGAATATGTTTCACTCAGAAAGTTTTTATTGAATACAAACCTACTTAATACCTCAACATACAGCGTTTAGGGTTTCTTCTAGAATACTTTAAAAAGAGGTTTAGGTGCTAAAATACCCAATTGGAGTATAAAAGCTTTGAAAAAAATCAGTGCATTTGTTGTTATGTTGTCGAAATTAATAAGGAAATGTTTCCAATTAGTGTAGATTAATCGCTGCGTGAACAACTAACAAATAGAGACTGTTCAGCAAACAATAAGAGCACCTTCGTAAATTTAATCAATGAAACCCATTGCAATAGCTATTAAGTTTTTCATATTATATATACTTGTGTTACATGTAATAACTATTAAAGATGAAATTTGTATACCTTAATTGTATGAGATTTTTTATTTTTATTTTGATAATGTTTCTCCTTGATCCATAGGAAAATTTAGATGACTTTGCTAATTTCTCATTAAAATGATATCAAGGTATACGATACAAACTTCAGCAGTGAGGAACACCCTGACAATCTTACTCGTGACTAAACTAGACCGAGAAAAAAAATTTAGTCAAAACTACCAGAATAAGTTAAAATTAACTTTACCTATTTAATTAGAATACTTGTTACATTTCTAATCATCGTATCCGACGTTATAACAAACGCAAAACTTTATTAATTTATGAAGCTAAAGTGATATTTTATATTTTTAACATAATTACTTATAGTGTTAATTACTAAATGAATTTAATATACGCTTTTCCTTCTTATGTAGTATGAATCTAATAGCATTACTAAGCCGAAAACGAGGATATTTAATTGCTTATATACAGTCCCTGGTCAGATTATTAGATACACATGAGATTCTATATAAAATCTTAATTATCAGGTGATACTAAATAGCTTTATTGTTTTTACGTGACTGAAACCGGTTTGCACTTGTTTACATTCATGTATCCGCTGGTTAAATGAGACGATTTATAATATAAATTTGACGATTGGATAAATTAGGCGATATATTATATAAATATAGAATATTCATTATATCAGATATTATATAAGTATATTACAATAATTAGACCAAATTATTAGACCCACTGTAGTTTTTTAATAATTGCATGTCTTGTACGAGTTTGTATGCAATATTGTTATATTTAAACATACATGTAGTGGGCTTATTCAGGAGGTTTTCATGTACTTCCTATTTGTATTTATTTTTAACGTATTGCATTACAATGTTTACCAATTGATAAACGGACGCAAGCAAAAGCAAACCGATTTCAGCCACGTAAAAACAATAAAGCTGTATAGTATCTCCTGATAATTAAGATTTTAAATATAATCTTATAGTGCGTCTAATAATTTGGCCAGAGCCCGTGCTAGATTTTTTTATATTTTAATTCACATCTTTGCTGCTATTCATCAAAGTTTTATAATGTTTTTATTTTATCTTTAAATTTTAATTTGTTACCGAATACAAGAGTGAATACAAGTATTTTATTCAGTCTGAAATATGTGAAAAGAGGAGTGAATGTTTGAACTTCTGATATTTAGTTTATTTCCTTTCTCATTATGATTTATTTACATTTGAATACATATTTTTATTCAAATAATGCCTTTTATAATGGAGTATCTATTTGAATCTACAGCGAAAAATCTCCAGGTTAATCATTTCCTGCACCAATCTCTTCCATTTGTTTCAATCTCTTATTCTTCCCCGCATCCTTCGTTCATTGGGTTTATTTTTATTCAGCAGCTTTTCATTTCTTTCAAACATCGATGCTTTATTTTTGACTTTAGTTCTAAAAAGAAGATTCATTCAGACAAGAAGTTAAGGACGTTTACTCGATGAGTCGCCAACTTGACAGTCTGTCAAGGAGAATTCAATTTCAAATTCAAACTCAGTTTATTTCTTTTGCCAGTCTCATGTACTCGATTTCAAACCATATTCCTTTATTTAACTGAAAAGGTACTTGAATAAAATTGAAAAGGTCAAAATACAAGTTTTCGATGTTATGATTCTAAAGGTTTCGAACAAAGTTGAGTTTTTATGGTATCGAGAGCATTATTAAGAGACTACCATGCATTTCGCTGGGGCTTGAGTTTCAATGGTTGAGTTTTAAATTTCTTAGAAAATATTTTTTTTATAAAAAAATGTAAGATTTAAAAAAAAAAAACATTGTGTTAATTTGTTATTATTTTTTTTTTTGAAAAACTTAGCATTTTCTGAGTTGCTAACTTGATAGTTTATCAAGGAAAATTTCAATACTAATTTAAAATTAGTTCATTTCTTTTGCAAATCTTTTGTACTTGTTTGTCGTCAAACCATACATGCTTATTTAAAATAAAAAGTACTTGAATAATGTTGAAATGGTCAAAATATAAGTTCTCCATGTTATGATTTGATAAGTTTAGAACAAAATTTAGTTTTCTGAAACATTGTAAGCATTATTAAGAAAAAAGTTTCTAGGAAAAAATTTTTAAGATTTTTTTGAAAAAGTTTTTTATTTTATTTTTTTATTTAAAAAAAAAAAAAATATGAGTTTATAACTTGATAGTATTTCAAGGAAAATTTTGCAATAAAATTAAAATTAGTTAATTTCATTTGCAAATATCATGTATTTGATTTCAAACCAGATTGTTTATTTTAAATAAAAAGTACTTTAAATAATTGAAATTATCAATATTTAAAGTGTAAGTTTTTGTTTTTATAGCTCTTTA
Source organism: Parasteatoda lunata (assembly GCA_949128135.1). Taxonomy (NCBI): domain Eukaryota; kingdom Metazoa; phylum Arthropoda; class Arachnida; order Araneae; family Theridiidae; genus Parasteatoda; species Parasteatoda lunata. The sequence continues at coordinate 31,891,210 of OX421979.1, forward strand.
GTCTAGAGCCAATTTTTTTAAAAACATCTCATGTACTATTTAGTAGCTATTTTATATTTATATAATTATCGATTTATAGAAAAAAGTCTTTTCAAACAGATACCGTCATTTTGCAATGTACCAGGTAATTGTAAAATGATACAATTTAGGCTCATTATTTTGAACCAATATAAATTTTGGTTAATCATTCATTGCTTAGTTAATTAAATTTATATCATGCAGTTAGCAATAAGTCTATATCCATGAATGCTGTTAGCAATAAGCCTATAGTCATGAATGTTGTTAGCAATAAGCCTATAGCCGTGGATTTTTCAAAAATACAGATTGAAGTAAATCTTTTATACGTTCACTTTTAAAATTGCTTAGTTCAGAGAATAATATCTACTCAATTAAACGATATGATAAAATGCTAACAACCATTTAATTATTATTCTAAATGTCTTTTGATTTAATGATCGAATTTAAACCTACTAATATGCAATCTTACTGGGGCAAGGGGTAGAATTTAAATATACCAATCATTAAGAATACATGATAAAAATTCTTGAATTGAAAATATTGAGTGTTAACCACAAACTAAAAAACAAAGGGAAAAAAATCTATCAAAATAACTCCACCCATATTAAGATTTTGCCACCGTATATGGGAAATAAAAGGGATTTTAGTGAAATGCTGACCTCATTGCCACCATCACGCTTTTGGTCTGAAAATTGTGAAGCTGTAACTCCCAAACACCATCGACTCATCACTGGTTCTATTATATCTCTAAATCTGTTTAGGTAAGCCGGAAAGAGTGCTACTTACACTCGCATAAATAAAACTCTCCCTTTTGACAATTCAGCAATCATTGAGCTGTACTTTTGTTAATTTTGAGAATTTTGAGACGAACTGTTAAATATATGACGAAACTGTATTCTGTACTTGGAACTTCATCGTAGTGCACTGTGAGAAATTTTTAACCAGATTGATGAAACTAGAATAAAAGTAAAGAGAGGAATTAAGATGACCGACTTTTATGATGGTTAAGAAGTTGGTCTTGTAATAGAAAGATCCTGGATTCGAATCCCGCTACGGTAATGAGCGATATTTATCCTTTTGTCCTTGTTATGTTGTGCGATCCATATGGTACTCACGTTAAAGTGATTATTAGAAAAGTCAGATACATTAGGAAAAGTGAGTATTTTTTATTGAAAATAATTACGAAATATTTCTTTAATGTTGACGAAATTCGCTTCCTTGAAGAAGTGACGTTAGTTATTTCGTCACTTAGACGAAATGTTTGCTTAGAAATCATACCATCAAACGGTGTCGTCAAAAAAAAAAAAAAAAAAAAAAAAAATTCGTGAGTTTTGAGTATCCATTTTTAATGTCCTCAATTACAAAACTCGTCCACGATGAAAATAATTATTACAATTTTCTATTATTTGTAATGCATTTTCAAAATGGCTGAAAAAGTATCGAACTGTTAGGAACACTCATTTAATTATCAGTTTAAACTATTCATATTTAAATGACGAATTATTCAAATTAAAACCAAGTGATGCTTAAGTTTTTAAGAATAAAACTTTAAAACGAGTCGTTAATCAAGCTAAAACTCAAAAGTGTCTGCCTTAAAATTTACACCTTAACACTTTTTTACCTGCATGTAAAAATATTTTTTATGCATGTATAAGAGTGATAATGCTCTCGTTTTCCCCGCGCATATTTTTATAAGCATATGTTTTGCATGATTGTTCAATTGAAATCATTTTCATATGTTTATACCTGAAAAATTTCTGGCGTTGAATTTTATGCTAGAAATTCAAAGAATGCATAAATAAAAATTGAAGCGCGCCACTAAATTTTTGAATAAAAAGCGAATTTCTATTTCATGTTGAAAGCGTGGAAAGACTTTTATTTTAAAGACATTATTCTTTTTCAAAAGAGTCGAAGAATCGCAAAGAATGTTTAAAACTTTTTTGAATATTTTCCGAAAAAAGCTTTTTACACTTTGTTTCAACCGTGTTTGCAAGTTACTGCAAAGTAACAACAAAAATATAAAATTTAAGTGCAGTCGCTGATAGAGAAGGTATATTAAAAAGTAATTTTTCAAGTTCTAACTTTTACCAAGTTTTCTCTGAAAAAAAGGTATTTGCATAAAGAGAATTCTATAGTTGCATACAGACAAATTTGTTTAATACAATTTAATGTAAACCGTAAGCACATGCATTTTAAAGCACAAGTTTACGAAAATCATAGAGTTGCACACATGCAAATGTATTGAGTGTAGTTTAATGTATGCTTTATACTCCTATTTAGGTTCATATGATTTCTACAAAGAAAAAAAATGCATTGCAGTACCCATGCAAATAGATTTTATAGCTTGTAACATAAGCCTAATACAGATATTTTTATACAAATAATATAATAAAAAATAATATATTAGTTAAAAAATAAAATATTACTTGCATATAAGATTTAATATATACCTAATATGCATATTTTGTGGATTGAATGGCTTAAATTTGAAATTAAAAAGAAAACCATAATATAGTTAGAAATATAATGAAAAACTTGATAAAATAAGCTTCAAGGCTCTCTTCAGGATGCATTCCTTTACGGTAGAGGTATTTCAAAGTAAAGAATAAATATTCAATTATAAAAATTACTTTTTATAACGAACTAAATGCCTGACAAAACGACGTGAGAATGTGATTGCAAATAAGACTTAAAGGAAAGAAACAAGCAAACAACAAAAAACAAACTTAACGATATAAAGCAAAGTAAAAAACATGTTAAAAATAGATTGACTAATTTAATAGTTAGCAAAATTGCAAAGAATAAAAATGACAAAGTTTGTGCTTTAAGATGGCATTGTATACAATAATTGGTTAAAATATAGCATTTTAAATTTCAGTGCTGTCATCTATGAAAATAACCCTGAAGGAATAATGATATTTGTTAAAATTTTTGAAATATAAACCTAGAATAAAAAAAGAGGATTATAAAAAATCGAAAGCGTTTTATTTGTATAAAACACTAAAAAGTTATACTATTTCAATAGTTAAAAAAATATCAGTTTTAGTTTAGAAGCATTAAGGAAAAAATATAAATGAATAAAACTTCTGATATTAGTAATATTTGTAGAAATTTAACTGCAAACTAGAAATAAACTATTTTGCTGGGATAGCTTCTTTCATTGACTGACTATTTATAAGTCGGAGTCTACATGTATAAGTAGAAGACCGTCTTTAGACATTACCATTCATTCACACATTCCTTCATAAAGTCTGCATGCATTACTTGCATTCAACGGGGGTGTCAGTTCATGTGTCAGAGATAAGTATGAGTAAGTTTATCAATTGGAACCAGATCATTGAGCAAATTCGCTGCAATCTTAATATGTAACAAAGTTAGACCATATTATTGCACTTCAACAATGGGACTACATGAAACATCGCCCAACTTCAATCGACACATATTTTAACTTAACGCCGAATCCAAATTTGCACTACATTATGGTTCAAAGTACCGATATTATGAGATATTCAACTGAATTTTATTTTATTTTATAACCATCGTTGAACTGCGTGTACTTTTGTACCCAATTAAGTCAAAGGAACTCCTGGATCAAATATTGGGAGAAATTTGTTTTCGTGGAAGATTTTTTAATGGAACTAACCCGCTTCTGCGTTACATGGATAGGAAAACCATGAAAATCTCCCGTGATTAGCCTAACGGCAAAGGGAATCTACCCCATGATCCGTCTACGACTGACGATATTTTTACGTCAGCACTGTGGTCGGTGCGAGCTGGGTGTGGAATTCATATTGATCAGCCATCGCTGGGATTTGAACCCGGTTCACCTCATTGGATACAGAACAACCGTGATAGCTCAGAATAGTTAAAAGTATTAAGCTGTCATTCTGAAGAACTACAGTTCGATTCTTGGTTGTTTTTTCAGTTTCTCCCCCTCCCCTACTTTATCAGCTTATCTGGAATATAACGGTGACTTCTACACAATGCTGACCACATTGTCATTATCATGGTGCTCTAATCTCCATGGTTCTACTGGTATACCACAAACTGTTGTGTGTAAGCTTTACTTCCTTTTACTTTGCATATAAAAGAAATTATGAATGTCTCAAATCTACAATCATACACGTCAACATTTGCAGAAGAACTTCTTTTATTCATGAAACTGTAGTGCATTTCAAAAATATTTGTTAGACAAAAATATATTGCATAAAATATGATTGATTTTCTTTCATATTTGTTTGCTGTGATAGTCAAGCGCTATAAAAAAAAGCAGAAAATATTTCAGTAGAATCATAAGAGACATGCTTTTAGCTCAACTGATTCTTTTGGAATATTAATGTTATAAGTTGTTTCCATATTCATTCATATGTTAATATTCAACTTTGTCTAGAAAACTAATGTTTTGAATAGTGATATTAAAACTAGAATTTGCATCATGGATTTATGTTTTAATTTGCAAATATAAATTTTTATTTGAGGTAAAAGCTTATAACGAAAATAGCAATTGCTTTTCAGTTAGCTGATTTAAATCCTAGAATTCATATAAAAATTCAATTGATTCGGGTAAAATTGTTAAAAATTAATTTTTCTCATAGGTTTAACATTAGCTACTGTTATAAATTAAACTTTAAGCAATTATGTTTTTCAAATATCTTAAATATAACATCAGTGATGTTTATTCGCTCTAAAAATCTATCAAATCAAAAAATGTTTTCTCTTCTTTAATATTTAATAGTATTTTATTCTTTTTTGTCGTGTAAGCCTAATGATTAACGTGGATAGCGTGTAAGTGTTACTTCCCCGAAGAAGTATATCTAACATTGCATGAAACTAGTGCTCACTTTGTTATATTTACGCTTTTAAAGCATATTTTTATAAAACTAAGTAACTTAAAATCTAGAATAATTGGAGAAAAAAAATAATTTACATACGAAAAATGAAAAATTACTAAAGGAAAGTCTCTTGTTCGTCAGAGAACCCCTTATAAATTCCTATACTATTATTTCTTTTTCTCCCCGTACGAAAAACGGGTATTTATGTAGTTTTATATGTAAAAAGATATACTGTATATACTCGTTTTACACACCAGAATAGTAACATTTCACTTCAGAAATTTTCAATATTGGAAAATAAAAGAAAATAAATTCTGCTTTATAATTCTATTCAATTTTTGAAGTAAATTATTTTGAAGAGCAGTTTGCGAAACAAAAGTGAATAATTTTTTTGACTACTGAAATATTGATACACATAGCACTAAGCCCCTATTATTTTAAAACAAATTAATGGAAAAAATATTATATTTGTCTGGAATTTTTTTCCAGACTCCTAAATGTTGCGTAAAAAGATTAATATACTTTCGTTTTCTTTTTTTTGTACATGTACTCTTATTATTCTTAATAGCGTTGAATTTGACGTGATAATAAATTGACTTTTCGATTAAAAAAAATAACTAATCTTATTTTATGGTATACACTCTCCAGTATTATCTTACATAATTATATTATACTACATACGGCAAGAAATAAATAATTTTGCTACATAAATACTTCGAATTTAATATTTTTCTTATAGTGTAGTAGAGGAAGATAGGTTAAGTCTTGTAATACTGATTAAATTAAAATAATTTATTTCATAACTTGTGTTTAAACAGTTGACCGATTTCAGATCTGTAGTACCAATGTCTATCTCTATTGCTCCAAAAGCGAAATCAGTGAAACTCTTGTGTCATATTTTAAACTAAAGCTTTATTAAACTTAAATCAGCAATTACTAGTTGATTTACTTTATACGTGAAATCTTTTTCATATTTTCGTAGAGAACTTTTAGAGTGAAAACATTTATGTTACATGTCCTGCATCTAAAAACTTATGATTCATCTACCACAATGTTTCCCAAACTTATGACTTTTGTGTAACCTTTCTACATTTTTCGTAAAGCTGTGTACCACTAATACAAAAATGAATGTATTTTTTACTATAAAAAATTGTTCAAAAGTTCAAAATCATAACTGGCTGTTGACACCACTCATTATTAACTGTTAACTCAGCAAAAAATAGCCAATGGAAAAACAAGCAATCGTAAATTTTAATGGCTAGCTTTGTTTTTAAATAAAATTTCTTGAAATGTTTTGAAGTGTTGCTAGATATTTCGCATAAGAGCGCGTACTTCCACTAAACTGTTCCCGTACCCCTGGGGGTACGCGTGCCACACTTTGGGAAACATAGATCTACCACAAAGTGATTTTTTATAATGGTAATGTATATGGGCGAATCTCAGGAATCATTAACCTATATGTCTTCAAACTTATCTTATAAATATATAACATAATAAGCGAAAATTAATTCTAATAAAATTACAGGAACAACTATGCATTACTAACTTTAAGATACGTACAGTTTTGATTGCGAGTAACTTGCTTTTGGCTTTCATCTCTTACTTAAATCTTACATTTGACAACTTTTCATGAGCGTCGCTTAGAGTGTTTAGCTTACTTTTTTTTTCAATATGTATTCTGTTTAAAAAAAACTGAAAATCCCTAAAAACATAATTTAGTAGCTCAGCTGTACTATCATATTTTCTTGCATGATATTTTTCGTGAATATTGACGTATGCAAACACTTAAAGTTTGTCGCCATATTTTGGCACGTCAAACCGTAACCATCGAAAATTGAAAAAAAAAAAGGTATACAATCCAATTCTGCGAGTTACAAGTTAAACTAATGATACAAGTTTGTTCTACTTTAAATAAGCTTTTGGAATATCACTAACATGAAACTCGTAGAATTGGATTGTATACCTTTTTTTTTTTTTCAATTTTCGATGGTTACGGTTTGACGTGTGGTTTGAAGTTTGAAGACATATAGGTTAATGATTCCTGAGATTTGCCCGTATACATTGGTCGCTCTTTCTTTCTATTTTATTTATACTGGTGGACAAAATTAAGAGATGGAAGACATTTTCCCAAATATTTCAAAAAAATACTGAATATAAATAAATGAAATTTGGTATGATAATAAAGTATGTAAAACAAAAATGAAAGTACCATTCACAGGCAAGACCTATTGCCAATAAATCCAATGTAGTCTGAACTTAAGGATAAAAGATAACAATAAAAGTGAGGCTTGTACAGTGTGTGTTGCCTCTAGTATGGTGCATGGTCACCCCTGACAGACAGACAGCATGGACAACGAGTATGCATGCTGTTAATAAGGGAGTTAAGGAGGACTTGTGGAAGACCCTCCCATTCTTCCACCAGAGAAATTTTTAACTCCAGAATGGTTCTGGGGGGAAGTTGGCGCATCGCAATAGCTCTCTCAAGAGCATCCCGAGCTTGTTCAATAGGATTCAGGTCAGGGGATTGGTTGGCCAATCCATTCGTTGCATATCCTCGCTTTCCAGATACTCATCAACCATGAGAGCCCTATGTGGTCGCGCATTGTCGTCCATAAAAATGAACTCAGGGCCAACAGCGCCCCTGAAAAGACGTACATAGGGCTCTAGGACCTCCTGCCTGTACCTCTGGGCATTCACGGAACCACTGTCAAACACATGGAGCGATGTGCGAGTGTCTTGCATCATCCCTGCCCAAACCATGAGTCCTCCACCAACATAATGGTCCCTTTCGATAATGTTGCTGGGATGGTATCGGGTTCCAGGTTCCCTCCATATCAATAACCATCCAAAATCAGGTTGTAGACTGAATCTGGACTCATCGGTGAAGAGAACATTAGCCCATTGAAGCTGTGTCGAATTCTGATTAATTTCTGATTTTCTCTTAATTTTGTCCACCAGTGTATTTTATCTCATATAAAATATAATGATAGCTGTAAATTTAATAATGAATTTGAAAACAAGCATTTATCTAACTACATACAATTTTTGTTTTTTCTTTTACGTTGTAGAAAGTTCCGCATCAAATTACGGTAGAAAGCATTTGCACTGAGGGTGCTTGTACTTTTTACCGTGAAATCCATTTTTACAGGAGCATGTTACGGGACAAAAAACTGTTATACCGTAATTTTTACAGTAATAATTACTTCAAAATAACTGAATCACTATAATTAAATACATATTACTCTAAAAATTACGGTATACAATTTTAGGGGGAAAATTGATGTTGTTGTTATCGTTGGCCATTGAGGCAGAGGGGGTGCGAGTGTTCTTGTTTTCTAGTGGTGCCATCTTTTGCCAATAATACAACTTCTACCAAACTTATACGTGACACCCGTTTATAGGGCGGACCCATTCATACATCCATTCATTCGTCCACAGGTCGTAATTTTGACCTGAACCAGTGAACGATCAATCTTCAATTCAGGAGGTATTGATTTCTTGTGGGAACATGGAATGGCTTTGTGACTCGGCAAATTTAACGTGCACTAGTTACCATTTATTGCATGGGTAGTCTTCGGTCGGCTGGATTCGAACTCCCGTTTTCACAAATTTGAGTCTAGCTCCCTGCCAACCAGGCTATTCTGGCTATGAAAATTGATTTTACAGTAAAAGTGATTGATCTAGTTCTGTCTCCACAACAGTAACATTTCATTTGAAGTAGCTTATAAAATTTTATTTAAAAAACCAATAATTTTTAATTTTTTTTGGGGTTATTTCTATAAATATTAATATGTAACCCACCTAGACATGAATTTGCAAAAAGTTATTAGATTCATGGTACGTTTATTTTCACATTAACTTCTTTTTTTCCTTTGAGCACTTTAATTTTTTGATGTAAATTATTTTTTTGATAATAGGGGAAATAAATTATACATTAATATTTTATTCCATTTACTTAATTTTATGGTAAGTTGGGAGATAATTGTTGAAATGTATTTAATATTCAAAAAGTTTCAACCTTTCTCAATTTCTATCATTCTTTTTGAATAAAGCTCATGATAGCCTTTTGAGATGTTTTGGAGTTGAGTTTTGAACTTAATAGTCTTATAAGTCATTATGAAGAATAAAATTTATCACAAAAGCCTACTATAATTCACAAATATTGTATTGCTGTACCGTCAGATGGGGTGACTTTGTGCAGGAATTTTCAGTTTTCCAACTTTGACCAAATAAAAAATAGTTAAAAGATGCTGCATTGTAGAGCACCTAATCTAAAATTTGTTGTTGGTCATCTGGGAAGTAATTGCACGTTGTTAATAGCTGATTTGAAATGTATATTATTTGTAAAAATAATAACTGAATGCAATAAAATAATGACTTAGTTCAGTTATTTTCATTCACTTTGACTTAAATTCGTTTAATAAACAATATTTATCATTGTTAACGTACAATACAAGTATAATTACATATAAATATGTACTATGTATTAGCAAATCTCCTTAAGATGAACATAAAAACTTTAATTTTTAGATTTTTCTAAAATTTTTAGATTTTTTCTTATTAATTAAATCTTAAAGACTTTTTTATGATTTTCAGGTACAATCAAACATTTGTTATGAATTGACATGAATGAACAGTTGAGCGAATTCCCTCATTTAACGCCCCAAAATTGTCTCCAACTCTGCAATTCAGAATGATCCTCTCTTATTAACAGTCTCTTATTAAATATCTTAAACAGTTAACATATGGGAATTAAAATGAAAAATAACAATATGAAAGTGAAAAATAACATTCACCGTCAGATTTCGAATGCTTCGCATGAATTTTGTTCGAAATCGTGTTTCGGTGAATTCCAAACTTTTTTGACGCTTTCGAAACGGATAAACCATTCTTTACTTCTGCCAAAAAATTTTCTAACGCTTTTTTGGTGTAGTAATCACAATAATTTCTTGCTCCAGGCTTTCTTTTGTATGTCCTAGGCAGGTTTTTCTCTGAAAAAAAATTGCACAAAGTCACCCAAGGGTGCATTTTTTTATTAATTATCAAATAACTAACATTATAATAATTAAAAACAAAATATTATGCATGATTTGTTATCTCATTTGAAAAGACTTTTAAAGTATAACGTACTTTCCTGGCCAGGATAACTAGTACTTCTTCAACCGTGCGGACTTTCCAGCCTCCGATTTTGCGACGTTAAAAATTTGAAACTGTTTGTAACTTGAGCTCGCAATTTCCCAAAAACGTTGATGTTTACATTGCCGGTTCTTGGTAAACTATTAGTTCGTTATGTTGATAACTCAAATAAGTTGATACCGAGCTTAAAAAAATACCCCTAGGTGGCACGACGCAGAAATTGAAAAACTGACAGTTTGCACAAAGTCACCCCATCTGACGGTAGTTAAAGGAATCATGTATGTTTTTATGCTTTATTGGACTTGACTGCTTTATTGACGCTGCATTAGACTTAGCTGTATTTTTTTATAACCTTAATTCGTTGAAGAGCCGATCCAATTATGGGTCTACGACTACTAATGTTGAACTCTGTAGCCTTGTAATTTTGAACTCAATCCAAAAGATAAGGGAACTTCAAGACCAAGTGTTGGGAGAAATTTACCTTCGTTAATGACTTTTTGATGGAAATAACCCGTATTTGCGTTACATGGATAAGAAAACTACGAAAACCTTCCATGTTTAGTCTGATGACAAAGAGACAAGGGACATCATGGGTTAGAGACCCATGATCCGTCTTTCATTGAGGATATTTTACGTCAGCACTGTGGTCTGTTCAAGCCGGATGCGGATTTGCATCGATCAGCCATCACTGGGATTCGTACCCGGTTCACCTCATTGGAAGGCGAAAGCTCTATCCCTTGAGCTATCGCGACTCTATTATGTTGTTTCAACTTATGCCTATGCCTAATAAAATAATATAATTATAAATAAATGAGCATTCTAAAACACTTATCAATATTGTCAGTACGTACACTGTAAAAAATTCCAGATGAAATCACGGAAAAAAATTACATTAAATTCGCTGTAATTAAATAAGTATTAATGTAAAACATACCGTATAAAATTTTACGGTAAAAATAGATTTTACGGATGAGGTACTCAAGGTGGCAATTATTTTTACGGTAATTTCATCCAGAACTTTTGTCGTGTATTCTGAACTGATTTTTGTAACTGAACTGATCAGCGTGTATCAAGCGTGTAACTGAACTGATTGTCGTGTATTCTGAACTGTCGAAATTCTGAATTGATTTTTAAGAATGATTTAAATATTTTAAAATTATTTCCTTGCAGTTGAGAGTTATTTTAAACTTATCACCTTGCAAAAATTTATAATGATCAATTTTGCAGATAAAAATATACATAAAAGATGGATTTAAAAGAGCTTAAATAATGCATAAAAACTGATGTAAGTAGATTGATATCCAACAGTTTTTAATTTTTACCGATTCTTCTATTTTTTAAATATATTTTTTAAAAAAATCTAGAAATGGGATACAATTTTGAACTATTTTTTTAAAAAATTAATTTCTAACACACACATATTTATGCAGCACATGCTATTTAATATCTAAAGGAAAAAAGAACATATCACATTTATTAAAAAACGTGTTTTCTTCTAAAATCTGAGTGATATTTTAATTAAATTTTGTCGTTTCTTTAGCACAAAGTTTGACAAGAATATTTGAACGTTCTTGTAAAAATGATTGAAAATATATTTGGATTAAATTTCAAAATTAAATTAAAAGTTGCACTGAAATATGATTAGAAAGTAAAATGGAACAAACCAAATAATAAAGTTTTTTTCTTCATTTTTTCTTTATTTAAGAAAAAAAAATTCTAAGAAAAAGAGTGTTTTCTAAAATCTCTATTAAAATAACTTCAAGTTTTCAGAACTGTTAAAAAAAACTAAGTTTGGATTAATAAAAATGTCAGGTAAATTAAATTTATTATAAAATATTGATTGAACAAATATTTAATAGACTCCATTGAAACATCTTAATAAAATGAAGTAATTTAAAAGTGGAAAATGTATTTATAAAGAAAAAAAATATTATTTCTTAATAATTAATTGATCAGGAAGACACTGATGCAAAAACTGTGACACGATATGTTAATTTTGTCCCCATGGCTATTGTCTACATTCACTCCTACTAGATGATTACACAGAGACTATATTGTTCTACAATTTTCGATAATAAGATTGGGCTTTAAAGGGCATATGTTCAATTTAAATTAGTTTGGATTATTTCGAAGTATCATCATTTTCAACAACGTAACTCTCCTCAAGGTATCTCATCCAAGGACTTGTTTGTTTTCCTTTATTGTTTCAGTGACATTAATGTGTTTTTCTGAAACAGAATCCTATTTTAAATTACAAAAATTGTCCAAATTATATTTTAAACTCAGTATTTTCCTTAAAATAGGTCTACAAATAATGCAACTAGCTGTTGTTGTCGTAGGCCATTAAAGCAAGAGGGTGATAGTTCTCATTTTCCAGTGGCGCCATCTATGGCTAAGAATTCGAATTCTGCCGCATCCATACGTCACATCCGTTTATAGGGCAGACGCATTTATACATTCTAACACAAATCGTAATTTTGACCTGAACCAGATAATGATCAATTTCTATTTCAGTACCCTCTGAGGTATAATTTTTCATGGGAACATTCTGACCCGACTGATTTAACGGACACCAGTCACCATTTACTTCACGGGGAGTCTTCGGCCAGCTGGATTTAACTCATGTTCTCACGAACGAGAGTCCAGCGTCCTACCAACTAGGCTATCCCGGCTTCAGCACTCCTTATGGCATCTTAGAATATCATCCAATGACTTGTATGTTTTCCTTTTAGTTTTGAATGATACTAATTCGTTTTTATTTAACACAATCCTATTCTAAATTACAAAAATTACAAAATAGTATTTTCTTTGAAATAGGTTTATAAATGATCTTACAAGTAAACTTAAATTTCGATTTGTTTTTTAATGACCCCAAAATATGAATCAAAGATTGCAAAAATTGATTAAATATTTATAAAGAGAAAAGTATACGTAATTTTATTATCTGTATTTCCTCATTCAGATTTTGACCAGGAAATTAAAATTTTTAGTTAGTAGCTGGTGGACTCTAATAACTTAGTAGCCACTATTTACTCAAACCTAATGATTAGGTGACCGATATCGATTGTTTCTTTTTATTTAAAAGCCACTATATGCAAACTCTTTTTTACCTGTATTGAATTAAATTTTTTAAAAATTAATATTAGAAAAAAATTCTGCAGCTATAAAAAGTTAATCCAACAATAAAAATAAGATAAATATGTTGCAAAATTTAGCTAAGCATTCATGTTTTAAATAAATTAATTTAAAAATATTTGGAGAGCCAAAATAGATTTAAAATATTACATAACTTAATATATAACAACTTTGAAATATGTGAATTGCTAAAGAACACTACTTCCACATTAGTTTTTCTATCACAAATTGATGGTTTCTGAAGGATCCAAATATTGAATGGAGAGACATTGGTTATTTTGATTAAAGATCTATTTTTCAGTGTCTTTCCGCGTTGATGCACTTTTATCATTAAACAATTAAAAAAAAAAAAAAGGATTGAAGAAAGTGACCGGTTGCTTATTTAATTACATAAGTCGTTACTTCTTTTTCTTGACTTGCTATGTGGGAAATGTTTTTTTTCTCTCTCTCAGTACTATCATTATTAGAAACTATAACTTAAATAAAACTTTGTTATTTATCTTTAAATAGTTATTTTTAAAATAAAAAGTTGATTTAAATTCAAATGGTATCTTACAATTTTTAATTTGTACTAAAGAAAATTACTTTTTTTTAAAGAAAAGAATTTTATTTTTAAATTCCAAACGTTATTAACCATAAATTTAGTATTTCTTTTATTATACTTTTTTTAAAAAATCTAACTAGCTTTTAAATTTAATTTTCGGTATAGTTTAAATAGTTAAATATCAATAGGAGATTATGGAAGCTCATTAAATATTGATCAAGAGAAAAAGATTTTTGTGTAACTTTTCGCATTTCGTCTTTCTTTTAGACTTCATTATCATGCAGAATATTTAAAGTGAATAATGGATATTTAAAAGGATTTTTCTTTGAAATCACTTAGATTAATGGAGTAAATTGTGTTTTTTTGTTCAAAAACAATTTCTATTTTTAATTGTTTTTGAAATTCGAAAAATATTAATTTATATTTTTAAGTATAATTTCAAATACTTAAAACACATTTTAGGTATTGTAAGTTTTATATTTAAGTATTAAATTTCGTTGAAATATTATAGTATATAACAACTAGTACATATAGAGTTTTTTCCATTAATTCTTGCAACTTCTTAGTTATGCAGAGAAAAGAATATTGAGGTATCTTCACTCTTTTTTAATTTTTATTACCATACCAGTAATGTTAAAATACCAAAATGTTAATCATCTTTTTCTAAACCTGCCTGCAATTAGGAACACACATAGTACATATTATTTACAAATTATTTAAATGAGACTTTTTTGATTGATATTTTAGGGTATTTTTTAAATGTCTTTGGTAGGTGAAATTACCACATATTAAAAAAAGTATTAGTAATATGAAATTAAATCTAAAGAATCACTGTAATTTCTTTTCTGTCTGCGCTATTAAAAATTACTTAGAACAATGGTTAAATAATAATTTATGTACTTTTTATTTTACCATATGTTAAACAAAATATTCAAATAATCATAAACAAGATGGTATTTAAACTGTTGACAGTGAAAAAATCCGCTCATTAACTGCTTTTACCATATACGGTTGAAAAAAAACAGAATTTTACCTCACCAACTAAGCCCACCTAAGGAAGCCTGGTAGTTCCTTGCAACTTCGTACATATTGCAGCTGAGTGGGGTAATGTGGCAGTCTCTTAACCGACAGAACTAAAGTTTGAGTCTCAGCGTTGACACAAGCGTTCATCCATTCCTTTTAACACATGAAGAGTTTAGTTTTCAATGTCCTGCACTCTCCAATTTGTGTCCTGTACTCTCCAAAGGCTATTACTTAACGAAAAGCCTAGCTCTAATGTCAACTTAATTTCCTTTTTTTAACTGTTTTGAAATCATGCTAGTTGTAAATGGTCAAAAAACCGTATAGTTTTGTTCGCATGGTTTTACAACCATGCTAGTAGTAAACATTTTCAAAAACATGAAATCAAAAAAGTACTTTACCGTAAATTTAACGGTTAATCAGATGGACAGACTGCTGCCGGTTATTTTACCATAATTTTCAAAGGAAAATTCTAACAGTGTACGTATACGACAAAATAATAAAAGATGTCAACTTTGGGTTTTAGATCTTATGTAATTTGAGAAATGATCTTATTTGTATTTTTAAAAATAATTGCCTACTGTGATCATAATAAAATTAATATCATTGAAAGGCTAATGAATTACATGTATGACTGAACAATTTAGTAAATTTCCCTATTTCAGTGTACAATTGTACATCTGTTTTTGTCATTGGGTTGATTGCTAGTTTTTTTACCACCAATCAGAATTTAAAATTGCTTATTATTACTAATTTAGCCCATCTTGAAATAATCTCTTGTTACAAAAATATTTCCATTTTACTTAATGGCGGTTACATTTGTAATGATAACGAAATCCATAAATTTATATTGGTTCATGATGGCTTGCTTACCAACATAAAAGTGTCCCAATCTGATATTACAAAAGTGGTTACTGTTCTTGAGGTAAACATCAAGGAATTAGAATTTTTTAATTGATTCATTATAAACATCCATCAAACTATGCTGTGATTTAGTGTTGACCCAACATAAAACTAGATAATTCTCCATATCGGGATGTTGGGCTGTCTTGATGGTCCTAACAAAAAGCATGATGGCTTGTGATGGAAAATTATAATGATAATCAATAAATAATGTTGGATCATGATGGATTTTTTTTTTTGTGTAAAAAGTAGCAGGTCCAGTATAAAAATCCATCATACTATACCGGGTATGCTGTGTTGGCTCATTATAAAAATTCATCAAACTATGCTGGGTATGCTATGATGACCTAACAAGAAAAGGTATTTATTCCTAACTTAAGATGCTGGGCAAATTTGATGGTCCCATCAAGCTGTATCACGGCTTATGTTTGGAATTCAAGATGGTAACCATCGAACTTATGTTGGTCCATCAATGAAAAACCATCAAAGGGCCGGGATAGCCTGATCAGTAGAGCGCTGGGCCCATGTCCGAGAGTTCGTGGGTTCGATCCCCGCAGCCGAAGACTCCCCGTGTAGTAAATGGTGACTAAAGCACGTAAAATCTGTTGAGTCGCAAAGTCCTCCATGTTCCCATGACAAATTAAAACCTCTGGGGGTACTGGATTGGAGATCGATCGTTCTCTGATCCAGGTCAAAAATTACGATCCGTGGATAAATGAATGGATGTATGAATGGGTCCGCCCTGTAAACGTGTGTGTGGCTATGAATTCTTGGCCATAGATGGCGCCACTGAAAAACAAGAAACGCACTCTCTGCCTTAAATTTGCTCGCTGTAACCAAGCAGGCTTGCTACTCTGGCAAGTAGCATTAGAAGCAACACAACAACAAAACCATCAAGTCTTTTCGTCTTGATAGTAGTAAAACTTTGTATTTCTTTTTCATACATAATTTTAACAGGAATTCATCACTTTAGATTTTATGGTAAATTAATTAAATTTCTTATTTTCTGAAGAAAATAATTATAAATAGATAGATATAATAAATATAAATAGATTTCTTGAAGAAAATAATTATAAAATGATTATATTTTTTAAACATAAGAATTACAATTTCAAATTAATAAAAAAATATTAAATTTATTACACTTAACCTAGTATTTCTCCTGAAATAGCCGTATTAAACCTCCCAACGAATGAACTATTTTCCCCTTGTTTATTCATAACGCTTTAAAATCAGTAGAACATTAAGAAATCTCAATAAATATTGATTAATCATGCATTTGATCAGTGGTAGCTTAAATATGTATTTAAAGTAAGTAGTAAATTTTTTTTATTTCTCTATACTTAATTATTTTTACACAAGAATTCGTCTCTTTTTACGGTGAACTAAATAAATTTATTGTTGATAATAACAAAAAAAAAAAAAAAAAAAAAAAAAAGTAGATGTAGATAAAAATAAAGAAGACAAAAATTTTAATAGAATTTTTAAATAAAAATTTAAGAAACTTTTAGATAAAAATTTTAATAGAATTTTAGATACAAATTTTTATAGAAATTTTGAATAAAACTTTTTATAGAATTTTTAAATAAAAATGTTAATAGAATTTTGAGATAAAAATGTTAATAGATAAAAATTTTAATATATAAATAAAAAAAAATCTTTTTAAACTCCTAAAATCATTAAATTGATTAATGATTAATTTTAACTTGGTATTTCTCCTAAAATAGCCATATAAAATCCCCCAACGAGTGAACTAACTTTTCCACTTGATTTTCCGTACCGCTTAAATATCAATAGAAGGTTACGAAAACTCATTAAATGTTGATCAAGTGGAAACTATCTTCACGTAACTGTCTGTATTTTATCATTGGTAGCTTAAAGTGTAATTAAAGCAAAGAGGGAAACTTTGTTATTTATTCCTTTAAAGAATTCAGATACCGGAATGTTACTAAGTTTGGGGGCAGAGCAAATCGTGTCTGTTCATTGGCTGTTTTAAACTGGTCAAGAGGAAATCTTAATCAGTGAACATTGCAAGCTGTTGGCACTTTCATTAGGCTTAAGTGACTTTTAATTTCAAGTACTCGAGGACATTATATATTCGTTCTCTGAAACAATATTTAATACGTTAATAATGCAGATCCTATTTACAAATATTCTTTTTTGAATTTGTTGTATCTGTGAAAAGTATTTTCCAGAAAATACAATATTTATTAAATGTTAATTATAAAATTAATCCAATTTAATATTGTAAAACTTCAGTTTATTGTTTGCTACCGAATGATTATTGTACATTTAATTATGCTTCAGCTATGATTTACTGTAAACTTAACACTGTGAATTAAAGTGGTAATTAAAAAAAGTATTAATTTAATACTGTAAATGCACATTAAACTGATTACTGCAAATTTATTACAAAAACCAAGCTGTTTCAGCTCCCAGTTCTAAGGCAGTATCATTTTTTAGATTCGGTGTGTTAAGCTTTCAAAATGTATTGAAACTCTCTCCTTATAGCGGAAAGAAAAGTTCTAGAATTGAAAGGTGAAAAACAAGGTAAAAATTGAGGTATAAAAACGTCGAATTAAGCTTTATATTGCCTAGTTGCAATAAGAGCAAATGAGTTTAGGGTGTACTGATAACATGAAGTTTGAGGAATATTATGCCCACAAACTTTAGATAATGATAAGATAAAAAACAAAAAAACAATAATGCATAGGGAGGCAATGAAATAATTAAGAACCGGTTTTCACACTGCAAAAAGTTCCAGATCAAATGCACCGGCACTTTAGATAAGCAATCTGTAAAATCTATTTTACCATAAAATCCATTTCTACCGTAAAATATTATGCTGTAATTTTCATAGTAATATTTATCCTATTATATTAATATAGTCAGTTTCCTTTCGCTAGTAGTCAGGAGCCTTTCTGTAATCCTATAGTCAGTTTGTTTTATCTTTATTTTTGTTTTTTGGATTTTACTGATATTTTTATGGAGTTTAAGATCCTATTCCCATAATAGTTAGCTTTTTTATTCTTATTTTGTTTTTCATGATGCCTCGGGGCACAGTCAGTTTTTGGTTGAACCCCTGATTACAGAAAGGTTCCTTCATGCTAGCAAGGCAGTGTGTCCCCTGAAATACTGTTTTTGCTTACGGGCTTATTTTTGACATTCTTTTGGTTTATTTAAATTCTCTGATATTTATGGTGTTTAAATTGTGTACTAAAGACAATTTGGGTTTTATGCTGCTTATAGTGTTTTTTTTTTTTTTTTTTTTTTTAAATTTTTGTATTTCTATTTTGACTTTTGTATTTCCATTTTGACTTTCGTATTTCTATTTCGATTTATTGTATTTCCATTTTGACTTATTGTATTTCTGTTTTGAGTTTTGTATTTCCCTTTTGACTTACTGTATTTTCATTATGATTTATTGTATTTCCATTTTGACTTTTTTATTTTCATTTTGATTTATTGTATTTTCGTTTTGACTTACTGTATATGTATTATGAATTGGGGTCTTCAGTTTATTGATGTTTTTTATACAGCTGCCTGTATGCTGAATATCTCTTCTGTACCTTGACCTGTAGAAAATATCTCCAGCGTAATTATATTTTCTGTAATGTTTTGTTACAGAAAATTTGTCAATGTGTTTTTTTTCCGTAACATATGATTAATCTCGGCCAATTTTCTCGTCAAAAATGTTCAGTAATACATAAGAATTTTTTTGTTTACTGGGAAATGTTATAAAGCATTTCATAATTGTCTGTTAAATACAATTACAAAATATTTATTCGAAAAACTAAACCTTTTCAAGACAATCGTAATGGCATTTTCCTTAATGATAAATTCCAAATAAGCCACATTTATATTAGCTTTAGTATTTACAAACTCTTTTCCGAAACAGTATTTTGATTTATCTTATTTATATCTATTAATACCAAACGCTTCAATAGCCTCCCACTATCCAGAAGTCAGATAACAAAGTGAGTAACAAAAATAATAGCAGATTACAAAAGACAAAAATAAAATAGCCTTAACCGAAATAGCGTTGGTCAACAAATCCCAAAATCTGTACATTTAAAGGAAATATTCTTTTTCTGAAGAAATCTATAAGAAAAGAAAGTCCTTAAGGAGAAGTCCTGTTTCCCACAACTGTTTTCTGTCGTCAATAGAAGTCGCAAAAAAGTGAATGATGTATGGAAGTCTTTATTTTTATTGTCGTCCACTTTTTCTTCTCCTTTTTACCGTAATCTTTATTTTTATTGTTATTCTCTTTTTTCTCTCTCGTTTATTATTTCTTTCTTAGTTATAGCAATTGAATTTTTTTTATCTATCTTTAACTCTTCGATTCTATTGAAAAGAGCTAATATTATCTTTTTGGTAATGAATAAATTAATTGAACTGTGAATGGAATTGAAAAAATTATTTTGTTTTTATCTAGTTAAAAAGAATTATTTTGTTAAGTGCCGGAAAATTCTACAGTTAGAATCAGACGATTAAAAAAAAATATAAATATCCATTAAACGACAATATAAAAATAAAATTAATTATTTAAATATTTAAATATTTTGATTTTTTTTTTTTTGGAAAAAATAAATGTTTTATTAATTTATACTTAGTCTGAATCTTAAAAATCTGAATCTTTTTGATGTTCTCTTTTTTCAGATTTATTTTCTGTCCTTAAGGTGTCGCAAAAAAATGAATGGTCTATGGCAGTCTTTATTTTTTCTTTTCGTTTTTATCGTAATCTTCATTTTTGTTGTTATTTCTTTTTTTCTCTCTTGTTTATTATTTCTTTATTAGTCATAGCATTTCCTTTTACTCTTCTATTCAATACTCTCTTTTAACCTTCGATTCGACTCTATTCGATTTGCCTCTTGAACTCTTCGATCCAATGAAAATAGCTAATATTATCGTTTTGGTGCTAAATTACTTAATTTAGCTATGGATAGAACTGAAGTTTTTTTAATAATTTTTTATATTAATAAAAAACAGAAAAGTAAATTTAATCGAATAAATGATTTTTACGCCAAACTCTTAGGCGTTATGTTAAAACTACCAAATTTTACCACATTTACCGAAATTTATCACATATTTTTAAAACCATATTTTATTAACTTGTAATTTATTGTATTATATCATATCTAGAAAGTAAAATTTAGAAACAGCGTAAGGTATATTAATATTTAATTAGAAGAAGCTAACGATGTAGAGCTGGTAACTTTTTTTATTTTTTTAAATAGGGATTTATTTTTTATTTTATGTTAGCTTAAGAATTTCACATCAAATTGAATATCCTGTTAGTCGCACTTTGTTTCGGTTGCATTTATAAATCGTGAAAACGTGAATTATTTATTTCCATTTATTAAACTGTTCATTTCATCTTTAAAATTTTTTCTCATTGATAATGAAATAGGGTTTATTTTAGAACCTATTATTCCTATAACCGACTGTCAATCACTCTATTAATATTTTATGGAGTTGAAGAACTGTGAAAGATCAATGCTGCTTATGATGATTTATATCTGACGATATCTGAATTAATATTAAGCCATAGTAAGAAATTTTGAGATTTATTGTTTTTATAAATCACAACCGTTTAAGACAAAAGTTAAAAGATGTCGGTAGGGCATATATCAATAATGGTAAAACTGATCATTTTCGATGTACCTTTTCTAAGAAACTACTTATGATTTGAAATTTGAGATTATATCAGTGATTCTGATTATATCAGTATGCTGTGATAATATTTTAGCGTTAGCAGGAATACTTTTCGATTTATGAAAGATTTTTGCTGAAACTTTAAAAAAAAACACTGTATTGATTACATAATATTATATAAAGAATACACATTTATGAAAAACTGCATTATCGTTTCTCATTGAACTTTTCTTTCTGTGAATGCAATTTATAAAAATAGGGCGTGGAGTCCCTCCGCGCGGAAGAGGTTATACTTCGTAATGTGGAAATGAAAATAGGAAGGGGTAAAAATAAATTCTTAGTGAAATCATATTGTTTCTTTACGATAAACTTTATTAACATTGCTTACAACCACCTATCTACATGACTTTATTTTAAAATGTAGCGCAGAATTATATTACAATAATAATAATAAAAAAACAATTATCTTAGTTTTAAACTCTTGAATTAAAAGCGTAATAATAGCGGTACAGGTAAATAACATTAAATTAGGGATGCAAAAATATTTATAGAAAAACAATACTTTTATGACTTTTATTAATTTCATGCTAGTGTGAACCAAAACAATATGGAAATGAATGAGGGAAAACTGGATCCTACCACTTGATTCTCCGGCCAAAAGAAATGTAGCGTTAAACGTTTAACGCAACCTTGTTTGAAGTCGCATTAGAAGTTTCACTTCAAAAATTAAAAGTTTTCATTTTATAATTTTTAAAAGAAAAGTTCTGCCAAAGATATGTATTAACAGTTATTATGGCATAAACAGATGCAAACATTCTTCTAAAAAAGAAAAAAAAAAAAAGCTGAAGCCATATGCCGAGAAAAGGTACATCGAAAAATGTCAGTTTCAGCATTATTGGTATATACCCTACTAACTCCCCCTTTAAGTCGCAACAGTAGGCGTTGAAAAACACCGTTCTTGCGTTGCTTTTGATCAATTTCCCTCTGAATGGCAATGTGCCTCATTTCAGAATTTTTATAAATTTTTTCTTTTGAATTACGTCTATTTAGACTTTTATTTAAAAAAGTTTTTTTTAAACAATTTCAGTTGAGTCATTATGGCTTAGGTGTTAGAGCGTTTGCCTTCCAATGAGGTGAACCTGGATCATATCCCAGCGATGGTTGCAGGATACAAATTCCGCATCCGGCTTGCAATGGGTGCAGTGCTGACGTAAAAATATTCTCAGCGATAGACGGATCATGAGTCAGATTCCCCTTTCCGCCAGCTAATCGTGGGAGGTTTTCGTGGTTTTCATGTGTAAAGGTATTTTAAATGGTCTTTTATATGGTCTTTAAAATGATTCATGCGTTGGGTAATTTTTTCAATCAATTTATTTGAAGAGCCGTGGAGGCTCAGGGGATAGAGCGCTCGCCTTCCAATGAGGTAAACAGGATTCGAATCCAAGCACGGTAGGTCGATACGAATACCTTAAGGCCTGCTTAGACGATCCAATTTCTTGGACAGAGATTGATTGATATTGATGGAAACTTGTTTTACTTTGAGCTTGGATCGTGTAAACAAGCATCCAAGAACTTGGTCCAACTTCTTGGACGATAGTAGAGCATGTTCTACTTTCCATCCAAGTTTTTTCTCCCTTAACCAATCAGCGTCTTAGGTTCTGTGACGTCACCAAGCAGGCAGCAAATTATGTCATTTTGTTGTCTGTTTTCATATATTTTAGTCCAAATAAATTGATCTGTTGCGGTTTATTTTTGTTATTATGATTTTATTTGAAATTTATTTAGTAATTTTAAACTTATGTAAGTATTATTTCATAATGTTGAATATGAACAATGCGCATGCACAAGTTTGTCTTTCAACAAATCAGAGACATTCAAGAACTTGGATATTGTGAACGAATCATCCAATTCCTTGGACAGAGAAATCCGTCCAATTTCTCGGATTCGAGAAGTTGGACCGTGTAAACAGGCCTTTACCCGACAACAGTGCTAACGTAAAATATCCTCAGTGGTAGACGGATTATGGATTAGAGTCCCCTTGCCGTCAGGCTAACTGTGGGATGTCTTCGTGATTTTCCTCTGCAGGTAACGCAAATGCGGGTTAGTTCCATCAGTAAGTTAGTTCAATAATTCCTCTACCAAGGCAAATTTCTTCCAACACTTGATCAATTATTTCCTTTATCTTCTGAATTGGGTTCAAATTTACAAGGCTACGGAGTTGAACATTAGTAGTCACGAACCGAAAAAATTGAGTCGGCTGTTCGACGACGTTTATAAAATGAAATAAAAAACAAGTGCAGATGAATGAAAATCATGATTAGCATAATCTGTAATCAGAAAGTTAGCAATAACATATTTGTTTCGTTTTATGATATTCGTATTAATTAGTCTAATTTGTTTTCTATTTAAAAATAATCAATAAAATAAATGTTTTATTGATTTTTAAAAGAAAAATTATTTACGAAAACATTTGCAATTATTTAATTTTAAAAATGATGAGATTTTACTAGTTAAAAAAATTTATTCTTTTAGATTTTAATCTATATGTTAGAAGAACGTTGAGTTTATAGGTGTTTCTTTTTGATTAGTGGAAAACTCTGATTGTTTTTAATACAATACATGTTTGCTTATGATTTTATTACTTTACATTTAATATGTTTTTTTTATTAAATAAAGCATAGTTGAGAAAAAGTCACGTTTTAGATTGTTAATTGAAATAAAAAGGAGAAGCGTGTTAAAAAAAATTAAGAAGTAAAGGCAAATATCAAGATTATTCTAGAAAAAAAAAAGATTTTCAGTTGAATTCCGAGTTTTTTTTTTTTTTAATAATTGTTTTGCTGTAGTATTTTATAGCTTACGATCCTTTGTTTATTTTTTGAATGTTCATTTTATTTTTTGTAAAATAAATATTACTGTTTAAAAGAAATATAAAGAAAATAATATAAAAGAGTTAGAAAAAATAAAATTTAAAAATATTGATAAACTGTTTTTTTTACTTTTTTTATTTTTTTAGAATATTATAGTTTATTAATGTTGAATAAATATTTTAAAAACAATACTATAAAATGAGAAAATTAAAACTTAAAGCTATCGAACATAGTGTGGTGTATTTTTATTTTTATTTTCCGTAGTTTATCAAGATATCTTGCCATAAAATATTTGTGTTTAATAATTTACTTGATTTCTTGTTTTGCGTATAAATATTTTCCTGTTTTATTATTAGTATTTTTTGTTAACGAAATTTGTTGAAACATATTGATAACCTATTTTTTACAATATCATAATTTATTGATGGTGAATTAGTATTTTAAATAATATAAAAACTTAAACAATTAAAACTTTAGAACATACTGTAGAATACTTTTCTTTATCCTTATAATTTATCAGATATTTTATGCAAACACATTTGTGTAGAAATATTTTTAAAGTAATTTTTACAGTATTTTCACTGGTCATTTATGCATTCGATTTTATAAATATCGAATCATAAATTATCCAATTCGAAATCTTGATTTTTTTTTAAATAATCAAACTTTATGCTTAACAAACATGAAAAATATTTATGGTGAATAGCATTTGTTAATGATGAAAGCTGTCCAATGAATGAAACTCGAGTTGTGCTTAAAAATATAGATTAACTATGAATTTCCTTTAAAAATCAAAATTTAAATGGATATAAAATGTTACTAAGTTAATTATTCAAACTGTAAAGTATTTAGCAATAATGGTTACAATGAAAAGAATAAAAATTAAAGGAAATTCAGCACATTTTAATATTCTGTGGAAAAAATAATATTTAGCTTCACGTCTATTTACTAATTTAGCTCTTTGCCAGAAAGAGCCATAAACTAACTTGCTTTAAAAAACCTTGTGGAAAAAAAAACTTAACAACCATTAAAGAAAGTCCAAAGGATAATTAAAAAAGTTAAAAACCATTAAATAAACACATTAAAAGGAATGAGCAATAAAAAGATTAAAAATAAAAAGGGAATTCAGCACATTATAATATTCAGTGGATAAAAATAATATTTTGTTTCACGTCTATTCCCTAATTCAGCTCTTTACCAGAAAGAACGATAGAAGCTAACTTGCTTTGCATACCCTCACAGGAAAAAAGCTTAATAACCCTTAAAAAAAGGTCAGAGTACTAATAAAAAAGTTAAAAATTATTTTTCAAAAAAAAGGTAAAGTTGCTAAGGTAACATTAAGTACTAGTGTTGCCTTTAAAATCATAATTTTTCTGAAATTATTTTTAATAAAAGGTATGCATTTAATGCATTTGCATTTTAAGGAATGCATTTAAGGAATGTATGCATTTTAAGGAAATTGAACTGGCATTTATGTGCAAAAAGGTCTTAAAAATTTAGACAAACAACAAAAGCTTTCGTTTTAAATTTACGATAAACAACAATGTAAAACTTATAAAAAAGTTTGAAAATTAAAAAAATTAAATAAATTTTTTTAAAAGAATTTTAATTGGGTGGTTGCTTATGGGTTCCTAATTCACCCACAAAAATATTTGATATAAAACAAATTTTAATTGTTTGAAAAAACAAGGATGGGAGTGCTCATAATTTATCCAGAATAAAAGATGAATTAATTCAAGTTGTTTTTTTCTAATGACTTTAGAAATAGACTGATTAGAAATTTAGAAATATACTTTTCATTTATTTATTTTTGCAGCATATTACTGTAGCTTAATACAACTAATTTATCCATGGTCATTAACAATTTTGCAAAAATGAAAAAAAAAAAATGGGTTATTAAAAATGGCTTTTATAAATTTATTTTTTAAATTGTCAACTATTTTTAAAAGTTCATGCTGGTCGGAATTATTCCTATCAATATTGTGTGTTTGGTTATTAGTAAAATTTGATAAAACATCTTTATTGAAAATAAAATTTCTATTAATAAATTTTTTTCAATAGAAATTTAAAGCCATTTTTTTTCGAAAAGTTTGTAAGTAAGTTAGAAATTTTTATTGTGGTCAATATAGATTGCGATGTTTATAAAATTTGCTATTATTATTATACTATTTAATACTATTTATTAAATATATTAAAACTTATAATTCTTACATCCTCAGATAAGTTCTTCTATATAAACTTTTAATGAAGAGGGAGATAATTTAACTTAAATAAAATGTCATTAAGTTGAGATGAAGCGTAGATACTCCCGATAAGATAAATTACACCAGCTGAGCTGTTACTTTTGATTTAACAAACTGCTTTAACCAAAAGGTTAGCTTCAAGAATTCTATAGTACTTAATTGTTTATTTAATAAAATTAAACTTCCATAAAGTTTGCATTGCAAGCATTTCAACCACTGTTCTTTGTATAGCATATAAGCTTCATTGTCATAAATTAGTTTTAATTCTGTAGTTGTAGGTTCATACAACATTGTTATTTTATGTAAAGAGAATTATTTCTGTTTTTATTAGTCAATGTATTTTATAGCAATTGAAATTTGGTTTTTATGCATAATGCCTCAGTATGGCAATCTTTTCAATAAATGTCTCTTAATACGGACAATTTATTAACATAAATTAAATAAAATTAGCATAAAGAGATCTTTAGACATGTTTATTATGTTATTTTAATGTTAACAAACATTTAACTTTAGATGTTAATGTTTGTTTATATTGCCTTAATTTATTATGTTATTTTATACTTCAGTATAATAATTTTCTTAGCTTATTTTGAATCTGCTTTATGTTTTCTTTCAATTTATCGGATCCATATTTTCCAGATGCTACTTAATTCGAGTAAAATTCTATTTTGGCTGATTTTTTTTTCTCGGAGAAAATAAGACTGTGTGTTTATTGTTTGTGTGTGAAAGTAAGACTGGATGTCTGATTTTGTAAATTAAAATATGATGTATGCAAATTAATCAGGATTTTTTACTCAGGATTGAAGTGATTTGAATCCTTTCTTTCAAATCAAAATTTAGATTACTTGATTTCTTAAAAAATAAATATTCATCTAAATCGACTTTTTTATAAAATATCAATCGTTTTTTTTAATAAAAAACCTTTCTTATTTAGTATATTATTTTTTTAAATATATTCTTATGGTAGGGATTTTTTTTCAAGTTTAATTTCACTGACAATTAAGGTTTTATCCAAATAAATAATAAATAATATTATTATTTGATATTCAAAATGGACAAATAAAGACTAAATGTGGATTAAAATAATGTGAAAATTTTAAATTATTTTTTTCTGTTAACTACATGTAAAACAATTTGCTATAACATAAATTGCCATCACATTGCTATAACATAAAAAAATTGCTATAACTGCATATGCAACAGGAATTAAATATCTTAATTGGTTTTATGCAATATCCCATGTCAAAATTAGATAGATATGCTTGAATCACGAAGTCTAATAACTGTAAATGGCAGTCAAAATGTAAATTCTTAAGAATGGATCTTAGTCTATTTAATAAAGTCTATTAGTCTATTTTTTTATTTAATAAAGAGAAAGTCTAGAAAAAACATAATATTCAAATTCAACATTTTCAATAAATTTTAAAAATTATTACTGAAATGGATTAAAACATAAATTTAAAACATGCATATAAACTGTCGAAAGAATTTTTTTAATTTAATTTGAAAATTTACAGGATTTACTCAAGAATAGCCTTCCTTCCTTACTTATGTCAAAACATCAGTTATAGTTGTTGAAACAAATCTCACATTTATTTAATACATCCAGAGAGTTGCACTTTTGCAAATTTATATTCTTATGATTTAAGTAATATACTCTGGAAAATGAAAAATACTTACATTTTCGCTAGTAAGTGATTTTTTCTGATTTTCCCTTATTTATGAATAATGTATAACGTATACTTGCCATAAATAAATTATTCTAGCAATTTGTTCTTTTTATATTCAGTAAATGAACTCTTTATTTTAATTTTTTTCAATCTAAAAAAACATTTAGAAATTGTTTTTGCTGTGCAAATGACAAATTCTCATGATACTTTAAAAATAAAATGCTCATGAAAAATACAACTAGTTCGAATTCGGAAACTAAAAAAAAAACCTATTCCCCTAATTTTTGCTAAAAGCGCGTCTTGATTTGATAAAATTTCGTTGTGAACTTTATATTATTAAGGTGGAACGTTAAGTAGGTTTAAGAGTTAAGAGAATACCAAAAAAAAAAAAAATACATTATCAAATTATTAAAGGTACTTAGGTAAAAATTATTAAAATTATTTAAGATTTAATGTACGCATTAATTAAAAAATTTAATCAATTTAGTGTATTGGATAATATTTTATTTCAGTATGTATGCTATGAATTCATTAGAACAGGTTTAGTTAAAAATAAAGATTAGTTTATGTATAATATGTTGAAATTTAACAAAAATGGTGAGAAATATAATAAGGGTAAGCGTTATTAAATCCCCAGTACAAGTAAAAAAAAATCGTAAGAACTTTTGATTTATACCTACACTATAAAGATTAAAACAAAACTAATCTAGACCTAATATAATAAAAGAAAATACAATTAACGTTTTGCGTAATAGAAAAATAAACATTTTCTGAAATAGCATAATTATTAAAAAAAGAGTTTTTAGGTCAAAAAAAGTATTTTTTATGACCTGCCATTGTAAAAAAAATGAAGTAGTTTCTTTAGGGATTTTATTTTTACTTCTTTTATTAAGAAATATAGCAATTTTTTTCAACAATTATTTATAGTCAAGGAGTAGGAGTATAAATAGTTTATGATGTAATTAACAACTTCGTAATTCAATAAACACTTTTTACTGTTTATATTTATACGAAAAAAGCATGTATTGTAAGTAAATTTGTTTAATCTAAAGAAAGTGTAAGGTAAAAAGTCATTCATAAAAAAAATTAGCTTGAGGAATGAGTAATTATTGTGTTTCTTAATTTTTCTTCACCATAATTTATTTAAATAATACAAAAATATTACGCGGAGCAAAATACTTTTTTTTATTCTTTTCCGTTAGAAAATAAAAGAGTTCTTTGTGGTCTTGTCAAAGAACTACAAGATACAAAGCGTGTAGGTTTAGATCTCTTATTTTTATTAGTATCGAAGTTCCTCCCCTGAAGCAATTACAAATTTTTTTGAATAGATTAAAAAAAATATTTCGTTAGTAGTTTCAATTCGGAAAATAAACTGAAGATTTGAGTGGATTATATTTCCAAGATATAATTTAGCGTATTTGATTAAAATATACGTCGTAATAAGAAATAAGGATTAATTTTAATTGATTTTATTTTTGTTATTATGACTGCAGAAAATATTTATTAGTTTATTTATTACACACATTGGCTAATGAGTTAGAGACTTGGAAGATTTTCACTTGCCTTGTTCGCACTGTACAAGGTTCTGGTTGGAGTATCGTAATGTGAGGCATTTTCTGCTGTAAAGGAAGTGGTGGGTTGGTGTTTCTGGACACATTGACAAATCAAAATCTTGGTCACATTGGCAAATCAAATTAATCGTGAAGTTTTACATTTTTCCAAAGGTGACAGATATTTGACGGTCTATAAGGCAACTGTAGCCAGAAGCGTGCAAAATTGGTTCAATGAACCTTAATCAGACGTCCAACATCTTCCTTAGCCACCACAGAAACCGGATATAGAAATTTCTGCGACATGTTGGAAAAGCACATTTGACAGCAACATCCTCCTCAATCTAATTTAAGGGATAAAGTCCCTGCAGCCAATGCATTATATTTCCTAGACATACGAGTAAATTTAGTCCAAAAACTTGCAGAATCGATGCTTTCGCAAATACGGGTTGTTGTTCGTGCAAAAGGAGACCCAAGAAACTATACCTAAGGCTTCTAATTCGGTGTTGTTAACACTAATTGTTGTAACATTCGCGTAAAAAATGTAAAAAAGGAAGTGCCAACTTAGAGTATAATTTATAAAACTAAGTAAATACAGGTTCTGACGAATATTTGAATGAATATGAGATAATTATAGGTTGACAATAGGAAAAAAAAATATTATACCATTCTCTCATTCCTATTACAACAAATGCTATGTTTTTTAGTTATATGGCACAACTAAAAAAATATTTATATCAAGAATTTTGATCCAATTATAAAGAATGCCAGTTCATAACATATAGATTTAACATTTCTTTCGTAAACAACTAAAATTAAAAAATTACTGATCAAATTACAATAAAAAGTCTACTCTCAGAGTACCGGTACTTTTTCCGTAAAATCATTTTTACCAGAAAATGTTACAGAACAAAAAATCTGATATACCGTATTTTTTACAGTGATAATTTCCGTAAAATCTCTAAATCACTCTAATTAAATAAATATCACTGTAATTTAACAAATATCACTGCAAGAATTAAGGTATCATATTTTACGGTAAAAATGGATTTTGTAGTTGATGCACGTAAAGTGCCGGTACTTTATACAGTAATTTGATCCAGAAATGTTTTTGCTATGCATGCAGTTAATATTTACTTTTTGATTATTTGAGTTTTTATTTTGAAACTGTGTCTATTTCTTGTAGTTTTATGTTTACAGTTTGGATACAATTGTATATTTTTAGTTTTTTGAACTTAAAAAATTTTTTTTATTTAATTCATTACATCAAATTCAACCAAAAAATTAAATGTTATTTTTATACATATATTTAAAATGTTATGACTATTCTTTATTTTAAAATATAACATATATATGCTAGAAAATAGTATGGAACAATAAAATTTGGATTTTTCAAAACATGCCTTAAGTAAATAATGATCAATATCAGAAATTAAAATATTTTCGCGTAGAAATAAAATATATTATAAATATATAAAAGATGGCTCATTTCATACAACATTATGCAGATAAATCAATAGTTAATTCTTTCTCCTTTAGCATCAACATCCTTTTAAAGTCTTCTAGGCATAGATTCTACGAGAGATTTGAAACTGTAGAAAGTTGTTTTGTCCGACATTTTTTTTTCAAATCTTCTTTTAATTCTTTTACTGCTCAACAAACAAATAAGGTGTTTTTCAGGTTGTTTTGAGATTGGCAAATGTAAAAAAAAAACTATACCTGGGGTAAAAAATGAAGGTATGTTTTATACCAAAAATAACCTCATTAATAAACCAAATTTTGACCACATTTACACCCAGAAAATTAACCACATCTATAACTCAGAAATAATTTTAGTTCAGATCAGGGGAAGTTATTCACGCGTCAAATAGACGTATATGCTTGAAGTGTAGTTGAAATAATCCGTACACCTCAAAATCAACCTCCATAAGCAGGTTGCTCTAAAGTAGATTTTCATCAACCTCAAAACATCCTCAAGTGTGAATAAAATAACTTCACCTTAATTATACACCTTGGGGAGATGTTTTTTTAAGGTCGTTTTTGAAATTGATTACGAATTAACCTCTAATCAACCTTAACATCCAAATCAAGAATAATCCCAAAGCAACCTCAAAAGAACTTTAAAAAAAACTTAAATTTTTGTAAAGATGTCTTCTTAAAAGATTTTTTAAGTTTATTTTTCATTATTTCCCAAAAATTATATGTAATTAAGATCAGGTGATAAAACACACCATTTTAAAATATTCATTCCATCATCATCCAGCCATTTTGTTGTTTATTTTGAAGTGTTAGGACTAGAATTACCTTGTTGTAACAATGCGATCAGGGAAAAGTGTTACCTTATTGGGGAAAGCCTGACATAACTTAACTTTAATGTCTAGTTAAATTTCATTTTTACGGATTTTAAACATACCAGTTATTAACGGTTTTAAAAACCTCAAAGTTAGAAATATTCTTTACCGTAAACATTACTGTTAATTGGAGGAACAGACTGCTGTTGGTTTTTCTACCACATTTTAAAATCCATATTTGGTTATTTAATATATAGTTGTATTATAGCCGAGAGAGCTAATCTGCCGAGCTCTTGACAAACAGAACGAGGGTTCGATTCCCAGAGTTGACAACACAATATTTTCTCCACTTACGAAGAATTTCCCATACCCTTCACTGAATAATTTGTGACCCTAGGTTATTAGACGACGATATTTTCATCACGCATCATCATAAAGCTGCTAAACTATCTTCAATGTCCTGATCAATTTCTTTTTTATGGTTTAGAAACTATTACTGTTACAAAAAAACCGTATACTTTGGCATTCATGGTTTTTGACCATACTGGTTGCATACGGTTTCAATACCGTAAATTTGAAAATTTTTCTTTACCATAATTAGTACTCTTAATTGGATAGACAGACTGTTACTTTTTATTTTAGCATAATTTCAGAATTAATATTCCAAAAGTGCAACAATTACCACACTGTGCTAAATTAAAATAAATTTGTTTTATTTACAATTATGTGTTTAAAATATAAATATATGATTTGAAAGAACATTAGACAGTAAAAAGAAAGACATATAATTGTTGTTAAGAATTTTTTTACTTTTATATGCAACTCAAAAAGTTACAAAAAATAAGATCTGGAAAGAAAGAAACAAAAATGTTTCATGCATGAATAATTTCAGTGGGATAGAATATCTTGAAAATATTATTCTGCTTGACATGTGAGTGAAGAGATGCTGACTACTAAAAGGAAGTTATGACCATTTTCATGCATAATTTCTCATGTCAAAATAACAGTTGTCGTCTTCATGTCATATCACGGAATTCTGTAAAAGACATTTATCACAATTTTTTTTTTCTTATCACTTTTTCAACAATAAAATGCTTTATATTTTTAGTGTAGTTCTATATTACAAAAAAGGAATGAAAAATAAAATTTTAAAAAAATGTGAGAATGACAGTCTAAATATTCACTTTAGGAGACATCATATTTGTGTATAAGGAAAAACAAAACACATTCAAATATTATTATTAGTAATTTTTTTTGAACAAAATATGCAAAATGTGAGGAAGTTTTAATTTTAATTTACAGATTTTTATGCGCCAACATTTGAAAAAATGATTTTCAGTTTTTTTTTTCTTTAAATATGAAAAGGAAAAATTTAAAAAGTATGTTTTTAAGTAAATATTTTTTGTTAAACTGCTTATATTTTATATATATATATATATATATATATATATATATATATATATATATATATATATATATATATATATATATCGTATCGTATCGTAGATTAATCTCCGTATCCGAAGCACGCGTGGTAGAGCCTAACTCAAATCATTGTTGATCTTACGGGATGCCAGACACTCCCTATATGGTGCTTCATCTCCCCCCCCCCCGAGTAATTTAAATTTTAAGCTGAAAACAATTAAAACCAGATGAAAAAAAACTTTAAAATATGGCAAACAAACTAAAACATGTAATATTATTAAGTTGATGCTAAGTAATATTTCAAAAGCAAATACGATTGCAAGTAATTGCCCAATTAACTTCAATTCTGTTAACTGACAAAATATTTTAGTTTCAATCAGACAAAAAGCACATTATATGATTAAAACATATGTAACTGAAATTCGACAAATTAAACTAAGCAATTCAATTTTTTTGTCATACTGAATACTAATAAAAACACAAATATAAAATGATATAATTATTATGTTATCAATGATCAATAAACATTTTTGTCAGAATTGTTATAAAAAAATGGGTAGACTTTATTTGCGGGTGTCCCTTGATTCTCGCCAAGTTGTAATAGCGGGTGATCGCCAAGCTGGGCGATGTTAAAACCCAATCGTGATTCTGATAGGTTTAGATTTCAGCTTTATTTTTAAATGTTCAACAGTATATGTAATTTCAGAGGTCCTCTAGTTCTACGTTGGATACCGGCTGGCAAGGTTACTTTTGGTTATGGTCAATAAGATCGAAGGTATGAGGGCAGTTATAAAAACGGATTATAAAAAAAATGTCACCGCCAGTCCGGTAGCACAAACGCCATTTTCGATTCACATTTTACCGAATTTATGTGACGATGGAAGTACACAGAATCTATTCATGATAAATTTAGACAGTATCGAACTGCTATTAGAGAATTCTGTGCACCTAAATCTGAGGATATTCAAGCTTAATGAAGAAGTGAGTTTTTTTTTCCTGCTCTTTCTGTGCTTACTCCATTAATTTTTGTTTCGATTCAAAATTCATTTTATTGGGTAAATAAATTTTGCTTATATTGGGTTCATTACAATTTTACAATTACAAGTTTTGGCCGCCATTCCTGTTTCCACAGTGTTCCGCGCAAACAGGTATGGCGCCAAACATAAGTCGCCAATTTTGCCAAGGGGCACCCTCAAGTATATTTTTACCTAAAAAAATAAGGTGAAAACAATAAAAATAAAATTATTTACAATAGATCTCTGAATATTCACAAAACCTAGCTATGTAAATTTTTCATTTATCTTTCCTTTCACATTATTTTGTGTACCAATAATTTGCACTTTTATGCATTATTTAAGAAATATCTTAAATATGAACTGTTAGTTAATATTTCTGGCTGAACAGTTATTTTAAAGTAAGTAAAAAACAATTAAAAATTAAATTAAATTCTGATCATAGAGGAATCAATATATTTCATACATTCAATACAAAATAGAAATAGCAACAAGCTTTAGCTGGTAAGTTTAGTAGTAACATTTCTGCAAGCAGCATTATTAAAAATTATTACCTTTTCACACACATGCGTTCTCAATTTTGATTGGCTGTTTTGTGCGTTACTAACCAGAAGTCTTCTGTGATTGGCTATGTGTTATCATTCCACTCTCTTCTTATATTATATAAAGATATAAGACTGATCTTCAAAAACTGCTCTAATGATTTACTATTTAAGCATTTTTTTTAAAAGTTGTTGCTTGCATATCTGAGCTTACAAAAATACATGTAATACATTTAATTACAGTAATCTACATCAACTGCTTTTATTTACAATTAAGAAATACGGGAATATTAAGAAATTCATTTCGAGTTTTTAATCAGATACACAATGAATAATAACTAAATTTTCAATAATGATTTGGTTTACAAATATCAATATTTTTTTTAAAATTGTAAGTACAAGAAAAAATTCAGAAATAAAAAGGTTCAAGTAAAATCACATACTTCAACCCACTAGCCGGCCAGTTTTGCTATGCGGAGAAGACTGCGTATTAAAATACAACTCTTTATGTGCAGAACCTTCAATGGGTTAATTCAAAAATACAAGAAAAATGTTTAAAAATTAAAAAAGTACATACTTTAATTCAAAAACGCAAGGTAAATTCAACAAATAAAGAGGTATAAGTAAAAGTAAATATTTTTTTATTTATACTGTGAAAGCATAGGAAGTGTCAAAATGTAGTAAAATAATCTGAAATGTAGAAGGGGAATTTCATAAAACTGCAATTTGTAATATATGTTTCTTTTTATCAAAATTTAAATTCAAAATTAGTTATTTCCCAACTGTTTTTCAGTGATTTTTAAATTAGATATATTTTCTCGCTCGGTAACACGTGCTATTAATGTCTACTATTATTATATATTTTTTTAAATCTTGCATACATTTCAAGTTGTTTCTCGTTGCTATGAATTAATTAATACTTTTAATTCATATTTAACTTCAAATTTTCACTTACATTAAACACATTTGAGTAAACAAATCAATATATTAATAGCCAAATTTCCACTGGTGCCATTTTTAAAGAAATTGAAAGACTCATTTAAGCTCCACCAGTTTAAAATTTCCTTCAATACTAAAGCGATTATTTCTGAAGGAAAGTATAATTTGACAAAGTAAAAATTTAAAGAGAAGCTTTTGTAAAAATAGTAAACCTTAAAAATACATGGATCCTTAGATACTTATCTATAAATTTATAAATTACGAACCTGGTATATCAAATATTTTTAACATGTGAGCTAGGGTATTTTAATTATAACTAGGGTTGCATGTTTGTTGCGACGCAAATTTTCACAATCATTGCTGTAAATAATATTCTTTTTTTATAAAATCTGCGAATTTTGCGAAATGGTATGATCTGTGTGTGAATTTTGTATAATAATGTAGGATTTAGTTTTGTTTTTTTTAATTCTTCAATTATGTTTTAACAATAATCAGTTCTTTTCTGAAACTCAAAAATCTTTAAATTATGGCATGAAAATAGTTCAAAACTAGTCCAAATCCAGTATTTTTGTTGAAACATTTTTCTTATCGCTTTTAGATACTTTTGTTTTATTATTTACGTCATTTTGTTTTCGAGATCTCGAAGTATTTTTAAAAATTTAATCGTGAATGTATTGCTAATTTTAGTGTTTTTTTCTTACGACAAACTTGCTACCTTAATTATGATTAATTTCAATAACATGAATAAACTTTTTATTCTATTCAATATGAAGTCTACTAACTCATAATTTTTGACAGAAAATATCATTATGTTCGCATAGTATCATTTTAGCTCTTTTTCTTTTCTTTTATTTCAAATTTAAAAAAATTATAATTAAAATATTTCGAGCAATATTCGAACAATTTACTTATAAAATAAACTTACCTGAGATAAATAACATTCAGTATATAGAATAAATTATACATCAAATGTGAATTAAAAATAATTACTAAGCATTATTAAAATTTCTTAACAAGTCGAGAAATTATATTTTTTAAAAATTCACTATTCTTTTCCTCAATCATATTTCAATACAACGACGATACAAAAATTTATAATTACATTTATTTTTCACGGAATCGCTTTTTCTTTCACTTGAATTATAACATAATTAGGTTGTTTCCAAAGTTTGAAGGAAAGTTAGATGTAAATCTGCTTCTATTTATATTTCCTATATGAGAGTCATTATTTTCAGTTTAATTATGATTTCAATACTACTTTAATTGGATGTCTAGTCTTTTGTTAGTATTCTATTTTTTCTTTCATTAATGTATTCATCGTATAATTTTTTTTTCTATATGTAGGGTTGATACAAATAAACGCATGAAATAATGATGAAGGATGATGATGTTAATTCGATAACAAGAACATATTTAATTCTCATGTTACGAATTTAGAATAAATCAGTGGTGGAACAAGCATACAGTTTGTTTTTATAAGTGATGGTTTACTATTTTGTTCTTTGATTGAAAATTCTGTCTCTTATTTAGTTTATTCCTCTGAGAGAAATATAAGTAGCATTTGATATTTATTTGAATTCTCTTTAAAATAATTCTAACTTGCAAATCATCTACATCATAAATTCTGACTCATTTGTGGCTAAATATCATCCTTAATTAGTTACTTTTAGAAAGAAAATATGATCAGAATTACCAGAATATGGTAAAGTTTACCTAGTTTCTAGCTCTATGGGAACGCCAAAAAGTTTGATAATTTTTTCTGAAGCACTTTGGTAATGATTTTGGTAAAATTAAAAATAAAATATTGTTTTATAAAATGTAATAAAATCTAGTGATTTTGTCATGATACTTTAAAGCATGGCATAAAAACATTTTATTCAGTCAAATTTACCTTTAAATTTTGTTTATTTCACTAAATGGGTGGTAAATAGAAATATAATTTTGAAAAACAGAACTTCCGGTAAACTCTTACCATATGAACAGAATAATCACCAAATTAATGGTTTAAATACTGTTTATTTGGGCTTAACTAGAATAATTAAAAAAAACAAACAGAAATTTCATTCTATACTGTGCAGTAGTGTCACCAGGATTTTTTCTCTAGAGTATAAATATGTTTTTTTTTCTTAAATTTTGGAAAAAATTTTTTCATTAAATTTCTTAAATTTATCTTTTGACCTAATAAAATCGTCCAGTACGAAATATATGTTGAATACAAAGCTTCATTAATTTTTTTTAAAAAATATATATTGAATAATCATAAATCTATGTATTATATATGCTAAGTATTATTTTATAAAGTTTTCTATACATAAGTATATAATTATAAAATTTATTAAATGTAATGGGTCAAAATGGATTTTTCATGTTTTCAGAATGAATAATGAAGAACCGAAGTACTATTGCTGTCCATGGAATCTTATCAAAGAAAAACTTGAGCCCATTCGGAGCTATTCGATGTACTGATGATCATAATTACATAATCGATATTATTAAATCATCTAGTCTCATCAATAATGATTCTTTGCTTCAAGCCATGTATGTTACATCAAGACTTTTAAACTTACAAAACTTATTTGACAATATCAACTGTTAATTTAAGCTAAAGATATTAGATTTAATGTTTATTCTATTCATGGATACATTTGCTAGGAAAACTCTTACATTTCATTTTTACTAAGAAAAAGTTTCAGTGTGATGAAATATAAGGATAATATAAAATATGGAAGTATAGATAGGGTAAAATTTGTGCAATCATTCGATGAAACTAAACAACGTGTAAAAAGCAGAAATAATGTTGCATAAACCTTCCTTGACTTTTTTTCGAAGACTCCGTCGTAATATGAAATGATGTTTTTTGTGAATAATATGCCATTTTTATAACTGCTGGAAGTTTGCAACTGTTACTCATGACTGTTAGGTCAATTTTAGCCTATCTAAATTCAGCGCTGTCAACACCAATTTTTAAAATGTCACAAAATTTCAATATAGAGAGACGAAAGAGTTTTGTGAAAATAAAAAGCGTTTGTGGTGTAATTTTTTAATG
This sequence comes from Parasteatoda lunata, assembly GCA_949128135.1. Taxonomy (NCBI): domain Eukaryota; kingdom Metazoa; phylum Arthropoda; class Arachnida; order Araneae; family Theridiidae; genus Parasteatoda; species Parasteatoda lunata. The sequence goes on from OX421979.1 coordinate 31,930,039, forward strand.
TTTGAAAATTTAAGCCAATGCTGCATGCTTGCAAAAATAGAGAATATGGCAAATGTCACTAAATTAGCAATTTTCAAAAAAAGTTTAATAACTTTAAATATATTTAAGTTATTTGCCTGTTCTAAAGCTTAGATAATTCTTTACAGCAAGGTTAGATATAATAGTTTAAAGTCACCGCATTGCTTCAAGTGTAAGGCTCTTAAGCTATGTTTTTTTTTTCACTTTTCTTGGCGACAGATCTTCGAAAAACAACGTTAAGTGATGAAAGTCAGAAATAGCGATTGGCTGAATTGTGTCTAAAGAATTTTCATGATAGAACCGAAATAATTGTATGCCAAATTGATTTTTTTCTTATTTGAATTGCTTCTGTCTTGATTTAGAGTTGTGTGTTGTGTAGCGTACGGATTAGCACACATACTAGTTTTTAAAATAGCATTAATAGCAGATAACGGTTTTTCATAGTTTAAAATGCGGAAATGAAAAGTGACACAAAGTGACATAAACTTTCCAGAAAAATTTACTAAGATGAAGTATTGTGTATTGTCTTTGTCTGAATTTACATTGAGAAAAAAAGACGAAAAAAACAACCAGAATATGGGAATTTTACCGATACGTTTTGATATTGATTTTGGTAAAATGAACAAATATATATATCAAGATTGTAAACTTATATAAAGTTCGCCCATATATATATATATATATATATATATATATATATATATATATATATATATATATATATATATATATATATATATATATATATATATATATATATATATACATATATATATATATAGGTGATTCTCACGAAATATGACAATTCAGACCAAAACATTTCTTCAAATTTAAAGTCGTCAAAATAATCTAAACCTTTTTTTGTATACTTCTTTAGTTACACTTATTAATATCTTATAGACAGCAGTATAGTTTATTGACATTTGCTCGGGGAAAAAATAAAATAAAAATTCTCCAAATCTTGAATGCCAGGAAAATGGCATATTAGCTTAGAAGTTTAAAAAACAGTCATTTTAAGTTAATAGTAAGTAACTCAACTCAAGCCTTTATGTTTGATGGACCACAAATTGCTTAAATTATTTCTTTTTATCCACTGTAGAAAGAATTTAAAAAAAAAATTGTTGCTGATATGTACAGAATAAAATTGTGGATACTAATCAATCATTAAATGAATAAATAACTTTGATTACATCCAAGCATATTACAATCATACATAAACTTGGTATTGGGTTAATATTTGCTTTCCCTCCTTACAGTATTAGCAGTTAAGGCATTCATAAGCCAGGAAAATGCCAGCCAGGATAATGACAAATTCGCCATTTTATAGCATTTAACTTTAATTTAATTAAATATTTCGGTCTAAGACGTTTATATTCTGTAGAAAACAACAGGATTTCTTAAAATAACTCAGATAAATCTATGTAGCCAGGAAAATGACAACACAAAAACCTACTTACCTTGAAAAAATATTTGAAATAGATTTTGAACCAGAAACTTGGTTCTTTATTCATGCAACAAGACATGTTCATATAGGAGGGAATCTATTAACATAAGATATTGAATGCTGGCTCTATCTATTCTGGTTATAAACCACAAAATAAAAGTAGCCAGGAAAATGACAGATTTTCTTGGGATAAACAAATTATTGACAGAAAAAATTAATTTAACACGAAGTCTTTGTAAATAATACCCTCTGCGTATATTCTAGAAATGCTTACACCGGTTGAGATAAAAAAAAAAAATTTAGGTATTGAAAAATGTATAGGAAGTTTTGAAGCTAATTATTATTGGAAACATTGTTTGTGACATGCCAGGAAAATGACATTTTGAAGTTCAATTAAATTTTTTAACTATACAAAACAGTCAATGCTAGTGCGAAGTTATTTTAAAATGCTAACAGAAATGCTATTTATTAATTTGTTTAAAAAAAAGTTCTTTTAGTATTATAGTATTAGATCTTGGAGCAAGGGACAGTGAATTGTCATGTTTCGTGAGAATCACCCATATATATATATATATATATATAATGATAATAATAATAAAAATAAATATTTGATAATTTTATGATGATATCTTATTAAAAACCATTTAGTCAGATAAATTTACTTATTAGTTTTGTATTTTTTACTAAATTGTTTAGTGATAAGAACTATAGTTTTTAAAAACAGAACTTCCAATAAGCTATATGAACGAAAAAACTACTAAATAAAGGATTCAAATATCGTACATTTTATTTCTTAAAATTTTTGTTCTTAAAGCAATATAGTAGCTAATCAGGAGTAGCCCATGGAATAGCAATAATTATTTAGGAAGTTTTAAAAATTGTAGAAAAACTTTGGTATTTCACTTCTGGTAGCCCTTTGATTTTAAATAAAAGATTATATTTTTTATATTCTTCCTTTGATTATATTTTGTATATTCTATAAAATATATTTATTTGACTATATGTTTTTATTTATATTTCCAGTTATGTTTTTAATGCAAATATTGAAATAAAATATTATCTTTTTAGTCCTCTCTAAAATACTTTGACAGTATGTTTATCAAAGCAAAAGACTTCGGAAACATTTATCTAAATGTAGATATGCAAACATATATATTTCGTCAGACGACAAGAAAATATTTATTTCCGAAATGCTTATTTAACCTCATTTCCTGAAACTCTTGTCACTTTCTGTAATATAGCGAAGGTATATATTCCAGACAAAGTATATATTTAATTGACAAAGTCTCTCATAACAATTTATCCAAAAGATCGTCCATCAAATTTGTCATGAAATGAATACATTTTTCAAAACGTAAGAAAGTTTTGACACAACTAGTTTAATGACACTATTTTCTCAAAATCCATTAATAACAAATGCTTTGTGCAAGTAAAATTACTAAACAATAATCTGCCGGTGTTTAATGTTTCATGAAATGCTAACCTTAGGCATTGGCGAAGTATCAATGTTTCGTTAGGTCAAGAATTTGTTATCTCTCCATTTCTCGTCACTTCAAAATATCAAGAAATCAGTAATCTTTGATTTTTTTCCCTTTTTTCATTGAAGTTTAACTTCACTTTTACATTGCAAGCTACATTGTGTTCAAAAACGCTATATATATATATCCCTAATAACTTGAGGGTTGTACAGGGGTCGGCGACTCCCCCCGATGAAAAATTCTTGATATGGAATTTAATTAAAAAATGTCGATTCTGTAGAATCAGACTTGAGTGTGATTGAATAAAAAAAAAAAAAAATAGCAGGCCAGAGGAAGAAATAGGTTGTTCTGGCAGAATCTTCAACAGAAGGCTTTGGCCTACCCTAGAATATGATATATTTTCTTTGACTGTGAACCTCATGCTTGCGATACACTGGAGGGCAATTGACGTCAGTTTGAGATTCATATGCGTAGCGATAAAGAGAAGAAATTACTGACAAATGCTGATCATATATAAAACTACATCAAGATTGATTAGCGCGAACAGAAATTTATTTCACTGACAAAATATTGGCGACGGATTGGCATCCATTATTAGTGATAAAAAATAAAATAGTTTCGAGTGGCACTCAATTTAATTACATAATATTTGATTTGATTTGATTGCTAAAGACACTCTTGTGTTACACTGATTGGTTATTGATGTTGGTTCAGGATTCATCCTTTAGTGATGATATTAAGAAAATGGAAGCACGTGAGTGTTGAATTAGATTAATTAAGTTGTTTCAAATTTAATTACTTGACTTGATTGTTAAGTTCACGTTAGTAGATTAATGGGTTGATAGTGAAATTATAGGATTCATTTTTAGTGATGATCTGAAGATAATGCTAGTACATGTAGAGTACGCCAAAAAGTGGACGACCCTGAATAAAATTTGATCAAATGATAGGATCTTCATGTTCTAGGACTCATTCTTAAGGATTCCAGAGGTGATGTGTTATTTAATTAGAAATTCGAATCCGTTGAAAAATGGTACATTCATTCAGAGAAAGTACGTTTTTGTGTGTCTGATTTCGTAACTTAAAATATAGCCTGTTCTAATAAATTAGCATATTTGAGGTTATCTCTTCAAACCATTCAGATTGAGTCCTGGAGGGTGAAGATCCGATCATTCAATTAAGAGTTATTCAGGGTAACCTTTTTTTGAAGCACTGTAGATATCCTTCCGCAAAATTTAGTTTCAAGTAGAATTAATACAAATGAGGATATGGTATAATTTGTGCAACATATGAATAAAGCAAACTAACGTGAACATCTATTGTTGTGTTGTCCATTTTTCTTTTCTTTTTTTTTTTTTTTTTTGTGTGTGTTTTATTCGTAGAGTTAGATATCTGTTCCATTCAAATAGCGTTAAATACATCTTTCAACTACTCTCCCCTTCAATTATTGTCTAAAATAAATTCTACGGAATATCTTCCATAGAGGAATCTATTTTATTCCAATATTATAAAAAATACAGGCATATTTATCCACATGTAGATAAACAATTATAGCGCTTTTACTTAATGTTATTTATGAAGAAAGTCTAAATAATTTGTGTTTAATAATTAACTATATTTACTTCAACTTAAATTCTATATTATAAGAATTTTTTTGAAATGACTTTTTAATTTTAATAAAAATTTTTTTAAATCGAATTTTAACATTAAATTTCAATAGCTTAACAAAAATGGCTCTTATCTGTTTTCAATCATTAATATAAATGTTTAATTACGATGCGGTTTCTTAATATGGAGTTTTTTTCTGTTGAATTCGTTACGTTTGACAAAATTTATCAAATAATTTAAATCATTAAAATAATCCATTAAAATATTTAAAATATCAATGTTTACAATTTATTTTATCTTGTAATTATTTATCATTAATTTAATTATTAAATAAATATTTTTTTATAATAAACTCACTTAATTTTTATATATTCATACTTATCATTGCTTAAACTTACCACTGGTATAGTTTTGCAATTACTTAAGTAACATTTAATTAATAATTAAATTTTTTTATTTTTTGTTTAAAATGGTTGATGGTCAAATTGACAGGGCGACCGAACCTTGCTTCGCTTTCTAATCCCCGTAACAAATTTAACAGTTCCTTTAAGATTGCCGTGCATTTTGACCTCGCTTTCCTCGCTCATTGGAGCATTAGTAATTGCTATCTAGCTAATTCGCTATCTAGCTTTAGTAATTGAAAAATATTCAACTAATTCTGTAATATAATGTCTACATTGAAAAGAATAATCAAAATTAAAACTAAATTTATAATTAGCAATATAAATACTTTGCTAACTATGTAATATTTCAAAGTTAATTGACTCGATGCTTTCCTCTGATGCACAAGAATGAAATTTATCACTTGGAAACGTGTTTTTCTGAGAGCCAATTATTTTTCTATTTTTCTATAGTAATTATATTCTGGAACCCACTAGTTTGAAAAAGATATTCAATATTGCAATTCAAAAGCAATTTTTTCTCTTTAAATTGAGTTATAATGGAAAAATAAAACGCGAAATAGTTTTGAAAAATAATTTAGAATGATATGCTACTCCTTTAAAATATAATTAACATAAAAATACAATGCGTGAAGAGACCAAATGTAAACTTTATTTTCTCTGCTTTCATTTTAAACAAAAAAATTTTAAGGAAAGAAACTATTATTTTAAAAGAGTATATTTAATGCAAGGAACTAGTAAAAAAACAATGACAACCATCTTATAAGGAAATGGTTAAATAAAAATTATAAATTATAAAGTATAACTGTCTGTTTTTGTAGGCGTTTATTAGATTTATAACTTAAAGTATAGAAAGTGTAAGTACGCTGCCTAGAGCAAATTTTTTTTAACATACAAACTTTAGTTGAACTAAATTTTTACAACTTGAATTAAATGCTGTTATTTTATTTTTGCAAAATCAAAATCTCTTTAATATTCTAAATTAAAAAATACTGGATACTAAAACCGTGATTGTTTTCACAACATATGAACTGGTTACTACTTAGAAAATGTAGTTTAATAAGTAAGCAAATCGTAGTGAATTAAAAATTGTAATCATCATGCAAGTTTATCCATATCAAAATACTTAAATGGTACATGGTTGGCTACAAAAGCCATTTTTTAAAACTTTGATTGATCATAATTATTGAACATTGTTAAAACTGTTCCATATTTTGGTTATAAATTGACATGAAATTTCTATAAAACACTTAGCATTTTGAGAAAATTTGAATTTAATTGAAAATGATTTTTTATTTCCTTAAAACGAGTTGGAACAAAGTAGAAATATTATTGTATTAATACACAAATGATGCATTTATAACCCATTTTATAAAGCATTTTTTTATCTAAGTTTTAAAAGTTAAATATTACAGTAAATATCATATCAAATAATTAAAAAAATAATTTATAGTGGTGAATTAAAATAAATTTCAGTAAAATAAAGAAACATCATTCATAAAGTTACAGAGAAAAACTAATTAATTTTAATAAATAAATAAATAATTAATAAATAATAAATAATTATAAATTTTAGTAAATAAATATAATAGTAAATATCATAGTAAATGATTAAGATTTCTTCTTAAAAAGTTTGTAACTTAATCTTATATTTTGCCTTTTTTTAATCTTTTATAATGAAATTTTTTATTTAAGTTTTAATAGATAAATATTATAATAAATATCATAGTAAATAATTAAGTTTTTTTAACACTGATTTTTAAAATTCTGTCGCCAAGAAAAAAAACATACCTTAGTGCCTTACAAATTGAAGTAATGCGATAATTTTAAACTATATAAATCTTATGTGAAGAATTATCTGGTCTTTAGAACAGACAAGTAGCTTAAATATTTTAAAAAAATTCTTGAAATTTTTTAAAAATGCCAATTTGGAGACATTTGGCATTAAATAAAAGTTAACAAAATGCATGTAAATAAAAGTTATCAAAATTCACTGTCTTACTCTCTGTTTTTGCTAATTTTGATGAGCGAACCCAGGTAAAGCTGCTTTGGAATAAATTTTTAAATATTAATATTGGTCCACATACGCTTTAAAACTGTGGTTTTTCTCCATGTATTGCGCTATTTTCAGAATAAACGTTAAAAGTGCTAGCTTTAAATAAGCTAAAATTGAGCTAACAGTTGCAAACTCACAGCAGTTATAAAAATAGCATATTATTCTCTAAGAAGCATTATTTCATATTACGATGAAACCTTCGAAAAATAACCCTAAATTTGTCATTTAATCTTGTATTTATCTATTAGAATTAATTGAAGCTTTAAGGGGAACGATGCAGTAAAATTTTCCAAAAGTGGAAAAAAAATATCTTTTTGATAGTTTATCTTTTTAATATTATTGTATATTATTAATAATATTGTATTGATTTTCTTAAAAATGGGAAAGTTATAGCATGATATACCGTGCGCCGCAGTTAGCAACAAAAAACACGCAGTGACATGCATGAACAATTGAATTTGTGTGCTCAGTTTATCGATGGAGTAATTTGTTATTGAAATAATTATGTAAGAAAAAGCATTAATGGTTTTTTCGATATAATTAGAGGAAATTGCAACCTATGCATCAGTTATAATGTTTTAAATGAAGGTTGCGAAAGATTATTTGCAGTGTTTGGAACAACTAAAAATAAACAATAGGCTCAGTAGCAAAACAATATGCTCAAATGGAAGATAAACGCAGAATTTCAGCTGCTACTCTAAAAACATATAAGACGTCACATGAGAATAGATCGACAAGAAAAAGGGCTTGACTACCACTTGAGACTACTGAAAATGATGACAAAGAAGCATCTTATTGTTCTGGTGTTGATGCATAACAGATAGATGAAAAAATGTATAAATTGCTGTAAACTTGCTAAACTCTCTTACTTACTTGTTTTCTTACTTGCTCAAACCAGTACAAGTTTAAACCGATTTACTTCAAATGTTGACACAGTAATAACAAATAAGTATAGTTTCCGTTGCACGTAGGAATCTTTTAATTGGGTTGGTTGATTTTGAGAGATTCACGAAAATGTAACCTATTTTTTGACTTTTTTTAAAAAAATTTCCAAAACACCGCCATTTTGTGAAAAAATAATATTTTTTTAAAATAAACATACCTGCAACAAAACCCTTTATTTATGTAGATTTATAAAGCTAAAATGGAATAAAATTTGAATTATTCTTTCGACTTGTGAGTACCACAAGTTGTTGATAATTTAAAAAATAAGTTATAAACATTGCATTATGTAAACGCTAATTTTTTTAAACTTTTGTAGTTGTAATATCATAAAATAAAGATAAATATATTTACCAAAAATAGTTTTTAAAAAAAATGCATCTAGATAAATTTATCACAACCGTTACTGAATTCATTCAAAAATTATACTTTTACAGGTTTCAACTTTGTTGTTCCCCCTTAACTTACTTTTATGTTCTATACAACTTCACTAAATTTAATATTTCGAAAGGTTTTATACTATCTATCATTGTACAAGTCTTCAGATTAAAATAAATAAAATATTATTGTTTTAGGAAACAGTGTTTAGTTATGCGAAAGTGGTGAAATTATTCTCTGTGAAATAACTATATTCAACATTTAAACTCTACAAAGGATTTCTCATTTTAACTAAGAAAAATTAAATTTTTTTCAGAAATCGAAAATACAAATTTTTTTTAACGTCGGATAAGCATGTGTAAATAGGTTAAGACATTACTAAATTTTTGTTCAATACTACTTATCTATAATTATTTGAGAAAGGAATTCCCTTCTTGAATTACAATATTAATGTAACTTAGTTTTATATTATGTAACATTTGTCTTAAAAACGTTTTTAAGCTATCTGTATATTGTAAAAAAAATCTGCTCAATTTATAGAAAAACTTTCAACTGGTGTAATCAGTTTAAAACCATTTATCACAAAAAATGTTACTTAATAAACATCTGCTTCTAAACAGATAAGTACTGTTGAAGTAGTTTTTACTTTTACAATGTAAATAATTACTGAAAAAACAAGAGAAAGTAAGGAAAACAATCGTAAAATGATTTAAAAACAGGTAAGGTTATAGTACAGTAAGCAAAATTGCGTGGTAAAAACTAGAATTTGAACTGACGGTTTTAATCCCTTAATGATTAGGATGAAAAATCGAGAAAAAATGTTTCTCCAACAAAAAGCTATTAAATATAGAAAGAAAGTCAGTAAAAAGAATAGGAAATTTTTACAGTGTATGTGCTACATCTTACACTATGATAGCAATTAAAAGTAATTGTGAGGCCACAATAGGCATTACATATTTCCTAGCTTTTTTAAATTTATTTAATTACTTAAAATTATTTTTTTCATTCATTATGAATCGAATTATATTTAAATTAAATCAATTAGTTAATTTCTATTACTGCAAACATAAAGTATTTTATTATTTTCTTATCGATCAATGTAACTGTTAAGTATTTATTTCAATATTAATGCAGACTCATTAATTCACTGTATCACCAAATCGAAAGCAAAAATCTATTTATAACTCTTTATTATTCATTTCTTACCACAAATATTTTTCAGTTATACATGTTTATACTAACTCTCACAGTCTTGTTGGCGATTCGCGATCGCCAAAGTATTTTCAAACCTAATATTGATTATGGGGAGTTGGATTTATTTTGGCTATCTTATCCCTCGATAATTCAAGTAATCTTGATACATGTATAAAATTGTTGGCATCATCACTGTAATGAAGCATTTTGTTAAAATGTGTGAATGTACCGTTCAACTTAGAACTATTATTCCCATATCATGAAACATATTACTATGTAAATTTGCTATAACTTTAATACTGTGTTACTCTCAACTTTGTATCGTTTACAGTGAAGTTTAATCATTCCATTGTGGAAATAAGATTGAGAAGGATTAATCACATGACAACACATTTATTAAAGTTTGGGAGCGTTTTCAGCCATAATATGGCTTAAATTTTCTGCACATAAATACGGTGCCAAGTTAGACCGTATTATCAACTTCTTAAACTTGATTACACTATAAAAAATATGGTTTTAATTTAATATATTTGTTAAGGTTATGCATCAAGGTATCTATGTTAAATTTCTATGAAGCATCAACTTTTTGAAGGTGTGCAAAGTACAAAATAAAATTTTAAAAAAAATGTTACTCCTTAATAAAAACGGCACACGGCAACCCTAGAGATTGAATTGTAACGTATACAATTTTAGAAGTGAAAAAAAAAAAAAAACTAAAACATCCTAAATAATTAGTGTTGGTAAAATTTTAAGTTGCAAAATGGGACTCAAAAACATACACTGAGAAAGAGCATGGTTTAAGCTACCAGAGTTCCGAAAAATTTACAGCATTTCAGGATTTATGGTAACACCAAAAATATCGGTAATTTTTGATAAAGCGATATGGTAATGATTTTTTATAAAAATAACAATAAAATATGGTATAATATGTGACGAAATTTGACAAATAAGATAAAATATGGTAATTTTATCATGATGACTTATAGCAGATAACTTATAGCTGCTGGCCAACTATGGCCCACCGGATAGAATTTTAACTTACAAAGCCGTGGCGAATATAAACAATATACATCCATTTTCTTGTCTGCTTTGTTTAAAGCTATTTTTGTTCTTTTTTAACAAAATACTGACGACCTTTTTACTTTCTCTATTTTTGTTCTGCAAAACATAAATTGATGGAAAAAGCTAGCAAAGACAGCTTCAATTGGTAAAATGTTGAAAGCAGAGAGTTCTTTATAGAATAGCCGTAAATTGGCGCCATGTGAAGCAGTTATTTCTAAATATGCCAAAGTTAGAGTTTTACAAATCTTTACCAAAGGCTAATTTAATATCTCATGCCCAGAAAATCGGTGCTATGTTTGCATCATCTTATATATGTGAACAAGTGTTTTCAACTATGAACCTGAGAAAAAATCATTTCAAAAGTACACTAATAGGCAAACATTTAGCCTGATTCCTTAAAATAAGTACATTTCACTTGGAACCTCAGTGTAATAAACTTTTAAAAATGAAATCGCAATTTCATTCATCGCAATAAATATTTAAATTAAAACTTGTATATCGTATTTTTTATTATTGAAGTTTTTAATTAGCCCACCAAACTTTTTTTTTTCGATTTTTGGCCCTCGACCAAAAAAATCTTTTTGGTAAAATTTTATGTTATTTTATGAAATGTGTGCTCATAAGAGCTATAATTTTGGAAATAAGATTTTTTGGCAAACCGTAACCATGTAAACGGAAATCTGACAAATAAATTATTTCGAAAGCGCTTATTTGAGTTATATTAACCAGAATTTTTTTACTAGAAATGTCATAACTATAGTGTGCGGTAGTTTTATTTCCCCCCTCGTACAGTCTTTGTATAAACACACCTTATTTTCGGCTGATTTCTATTTCGGATGAAGTTTAGAAAAAATGATCTCAATAGTAAAAGTAAGAGTAATGTTAATTTCATTTTTTCACGCTGAATAAATTGAAAAAATAAATATTTCAAATTTATGGTTTTTAAGACTTCTTTGACTTGTTCTGTATAAATTAGGATAATTATTTAATAATATAACAATGGATAAGTCTGTATACCTTATGACTTAAATTTTTTAATCATTACAAATGATAAAATTTTGATTATTAAAAAAACAAATAAAAGAAAATATTAAATAGTTATTAAAATTTATTCAAAAACTACTTACTTTATATTGTATTATTTTATAATTTTACTTTTGGAATAATTTGTTTCCTAATTTTGTGCAAACATTATTTGATTTATTTAAATAGTTCTAGTCACATGACGAGCTACGAAAAAATTTAAATTAATGAAATGATTAATGGGGACCGTATTCCCTTTTTTTGGGAGTAAAAAATGCAAATCTTTCAAAAAAGTACGTTTTTATTCAGAAAAATTTTGTTTTTATGTCTAATTTCGTAACTTTAATATTGTTTGCACAAATATTTTAACATTTATTTTTATCTTAGTGCCTGGTATCAAATCATTAAGCATCTTAGTACGCAAAAAATATAATCATAATATTAGAAAAATATTAAGGATCGCCTTTTTTTTAATATATGCATTGTACATAACCACGAAGAAATGTTGATAATTTCATTTTACGGTCTTAAAATTGAGTTATAACTTACTATTTTTCCCGTCGCCAATTTAAGTTTTAGTAATCTTTATCGATAAACTTTGTCCAATGTACTCTGAAATTTCCAACGATTTTCTAAATTTCTTTTATGGCGTATTACAATAAGAACTTTTTTGATGAACAAGCAGAAATGCTGTTTTCTATAAGTATAAAGTGACAATTTGACTGACAGAAAGAATGGATTACCACTGAACTGTAATATTGATACATTGAACCGTCATATATTGCGAATTTGCTTAAATCCTGATAATTTGTTTAATTGAACCTTGTTTCAGTTCCATTCGAACCAAACTAACATGGAACCAAGTTTATGAAGCAATGTTTTACATAAAAATTGTGTGGTTACATAAAAATTACAACTGCAAACAGAGTGCCACATTAAGAATGCAAAAAATTTTATCAATAATTTTAATCAACACGCTCTAATATTTCTAACAGAGTAAAATACTTTTATATGACAGTCTTAAAACCTAACTTGCAAATCCCAGAATAAAAATTAGTATTAATTTCAATAACAATTAAAAAAAATTCATGAGAATTCATTGTACACAAAGAAAAAAAAAATGCTGGTAAAGATACCGTACTGTATAGTGATGGCATTTCTGGTAAAAAAAAGAGAACAATTCTTGTTAATAAAACATAAATATACAGCATTTAAACCATTCATTTGGTGATTTTTTCGTTCATATGGGAACGGTTTACCGGTTTTAAAAATTATTGTTCTTCTTACCAAACAATTTGTTGAAAAAATAACGTTTAAAAGAAATTTTAACCAAACAAATGGTTTTTATATCATGTTATAAAGTATTATGATAAATTTACCAAATTTCATGACATATTATGAAACAAATATTTTGTTGTTAATTTTACCAAAATCATTACTAAAGCGCTTCGGTAAAAGTTACCGGGCTTTTCGGTGTTCCCATAGAGCCAGAAACACTTTAAATGTTAACATATTCTGGCACTTTTAACCCTACTTTATTTCTCACACTGTTAAAATTTTCATTCTAAAATTATGGTAAAATAACTGGCAGCTGTCTGTTCATCCGATTAACCGTTATTTTTACGGTAAGGAACATTTTTTTCCTTTATGGTTTTGAAACCATTCACAAAATGTATAGTTATCAAACCATGAATACAAAACTATGCGATTTTTTAACCATTTACAACTAGCATTTTTCAAAAACGTGGAAAAAAATTATTATTTAACTAGACATAGGAGTTCAGCTTTTAGTAAGGTAATGGGCATTTGAGAGTGCCGGACACTAGAAATTTTTCATATGTTGAAGGTAATGAAGGAAATATTGAGGTGTCAACACTAGCACTCGAACTCCAGTTCTGCCGTCATGAGATTGACCGATAAGCCCACTTGGCTATGATATGCACGCAGTTGCAAGGAAGTAAGTAGCCTCATGAGGTGGTTCTAGTTGAAGTGATAAAATTCTGGTCATTTAACCGTATTAGGTGAAAGCAGCGAATAAACAGTTTTTCTCAAACTTAACAGTTTGATTAGCATTTTATTTATGGTAATTTGACTGTTTTGATTAAATATAGTAAAATTCTTTTATTCTCGTATTTAAACATTTTTTCCGAGAAATTTCTAACAGTGCAGCGTTGCACGTAGTAGCAATTATAGTAACTGTTCAAAATTTGTTGCGGGATGAAACATGATATCATCAAACTTTGTATCAACCTTAATATTGTTTCATTGTGAACCATAATGTCGTGGAACTTAATCTTCTATAAATTTTATTGCACGATACAGTGATTCATATTGAAATGAAATACGATTCATTTTAAAACTTTAATACGGTAGCAATTTTGCATAGTATTATTGTTCAAGATAATGATTGATCTTTGAACACTTTTTTTACTGCCTTTGAAGTAAATCTTCCTCTAACTTCGAAGACTATACGCTCTCAGAAAAATTGGTTCACAGTTATTGTTCAATTTTAAGAGAATGGGGAATATTTATCTCATTTAACATTGTTATACTGAATTTCAGGTTAAATCAATAGATTCAAAATTATTCTCGAAACGAGTCAATTCACGCTTTTATTACACTAATCTAACTAATCTCACAAAACTAATATATAAGCTAATATCCTACTGTAATATTTTACCAATAGCAATTTATCTAATGAGTTTGTAAACTAGTTGCAGAGTCACTGTATCATATCAATGACTAATTAATGATGTTAGCAAACTGTGGCTTATTTTAATAGTCTATTGTGTTATTTTCACAATCTAAAATATTAAGGTTTCAAACATGATTACAAAAGATAAATGAGGAATTTATAAAACAATTCAAATAAAAATTCTATTACAATGCAGGTTTCTATGTTAAATTAAAAATAATAACAAAAACATGGATATTATCGATATGAAATAAATATACTTTATTATGTTCTCTGATGACAATGTTAATTTAAATTTCTCTCACACTTTAAAGTGCTCTCTTAAAGTAAAATTACATGTTTTTCGGTGTATATTTTTATAATCTAATATGACAATGAATCATTAAAACAAGACATTTGGAAGACAAGTAATTTATGGCATATTTTTTTTAATGAATGACATTAAGAAATTTGGATAAATTATAAAACAAAGTGCAATAAAAAAACAAGCACTATTGACGGAAGAGTCCCTTATCAGAAAAAAAACCTTACATGGCAATTTTTTTAAGAAAAAAATATTATGGATACATCACAAATATAAATTCTGGTAAAGAATGTGTCTATCACTAACTGCAATGTATTATTGTTATTAATACGACTTTAAATTGTCGGACATCCAAATCCAAATAAGGCATTTAGAAGAAAAGTAATTTATGGCAAAAGTTTTTATTAAATGATACATAGAAATATGAAAAAAAAAAAAAAAAAACACTGCATTCCATTTTTTGGGGGGTAAAATTACCATTGATACATTTCAAATGTAGGTATATATAGAATGTAGTAAATCTAATAAAGAATATTAGTAAATAATGTATTTAGTAAATCTAGTAAGTAATGAGTCTATAACTGGAATCTATTCTTGACTAAATATTTTTGACTGGCATTATTATGACTAAATTGTCAGACATCCAAATTTGGGAAATATCAGACCCAATGTAACCCTTGTTCCTGCTTATGCAAAGATCGTAAAGGGAGAACTAAAACTAGGAATTTAGCTGCTAATTTAGGGCAAAAATTGTTTTTTTTATCGAATGTAAGCACATGGGTTCGATTGAGCAATCCATCCGGAAAATATTTTCATTACCCATAAAAACCTCGACACGGCGAGGTTTATGTAACCGCGCGTGCTATCATTCATCAAAATGAAATAAGAACCAACTGAAATCTAACTCGAAGAACTCTAAGATTCGGTCATCCAGCATTAAATATCCATATCTTTAAACTTTCCCTTCTATGATGGTTGAGCTCGCTGACAAAGGAGAAAGGGACACATTACCCTTCAAATGTTCGAGAAATCGGCCATTATACAAGCAAGTGTCATGCCTATTAATTTTCTAAAAGAATGCGAGGAAATCCTGAAATAATTTTCAAGAAAAAATGATAAAATTATGCAATGTTGAGCACCAACCACTACTAAACTTAACCAATTAGCTTTGCATACTTTTTAATCAAATGCCCAAACAAATAGAATAATCGTTTCTTTTTTTTCAATTTTTGTATTTTTTTTTTTTAAAATTTTATATATTTTTTTTATTTTCTTCTCTTTTTTGTTTTTTCTATTTGCCATTTTATTCTCTTTTTTCTATCTTTCTTGTCTTCCAGCCTTAACCATTAACCGATAAATGTCCTTTTAGGCGCATAGGCGTGGGTTTAAATGTTGGTGTGTGTGTGCGTGGACTGGAAGGCATCATGTTGCATGACCACTCGGAGTCCATATCTTTGAATGAATCATTGCTACTTTCATGAGTATTGGTAGTTTGGGGCAGCCTGGTCAGTAGTGCGCTGGGCCCATGTCCGAGAGTTCGTGGGTTCGAACCCCTACGGCCGAAGGCTCCCCATGTAATAAAGTGACTGATGCACGTTAAATCTATCAAGTCGCAAAAGTCCTCCATGTTCCCATAACAAACCAATACCTCTGGGGATACTGGATTGGAGATCGATCATTGTCTGATTCAGGTCAAAATTACGATCTGTGGATGAATGAATGGGTCTGCCCTATAAACCGGTGCGACGTATGTGTGACGTGTGTGTGGCTGAAGTCGGATTCTTGGCCACAAGATGGCGCCACTGAAATATCAAGAAACGCACTCTCTGCCTTAAATTCGCTCGGTTTCACCAAGCAGGTTTGCCCGTGTGGCAAGTGGCATAAGAACCAATCAACCATGAGTATTGGTGCCTTTCTTGAATGCATATGTTTTCCTTTTAAGGAGTCGAATTGGTTCAGATTTCATTTTAATGGATAAGAATGCGTGACTACACAGAACTCATAGAGTCAAATATTTCCTGGAATCTGAAGACCTTCACTAGATTGATTAGCCAACCAGATATCCAGACTTAAATCCGATGTAGAATGTTTAGAACTACCTTGATAAATATGTTTTTTTTTTCAATCCTATTCCATGATTGCTAAATGAGTTGGAGGAAATATTACTCCGCGTTTGACTTTTTTCTCTTCTATATTGTTGTTTAACAACTGTTGGTCACAAGGTGAAAAATTGTGGCCACAGTATATTGCAAGTAGGAGTTGACACATTTCTTACTGGAAGCGATTTTTTTTTAAATTTTCTAAATCAATTCTACTTAATAAAGTGTAAATCAAACGAAATTTACTGCTCTGATCAAAATGAATTATCTTATCAAAATGTCTTCTTTGATCAAAATAAATTCTTTGAATATTCATTTATCTGCCATGCATTTTTTTTTTTAAATCGTATTTGTGATTGAATATCTTTATACTTATAATTTGTATTTTTATTAAGGAAGTGATTTGTGCATTTTCCTTCAAACGTCTAGTTTTGCACCCATTCAGCTTTAAATTAGACAAAGAAAACTGGTTATACCTTAAATTTTGGAGGCATTTTTAAAATATTTCTTTCATTAAAAAATGTGTCAATACTAATTTTAAAGAGGTCTTAAAAAATTTTGTGGTATTAAGTACAAGTTAGTTACCAAAAATTATTTTTTACACAGAATAAGCTTTAAATAAACGAATTTTATCATACATCAAAATTTTTTCTATTTTTCTTAAAAATTTTTCGAGATATGACTAAATGCGCAAAAAGTAAAATTAACATTAAGGGGTCCAAAGTTTGTACCTCTCCTCTGACCAAACTATGGGGACCCCATTTCCCTGATTGCTTCAACCCCATATATTTCGGGGTCCAAAATTCAAATCTGTTAAAAGAAGGTATGGAAATTCAAAAAAAGTACGTTTTTGTGTCTGATTTCGTAACTTAAAATATCGTCTGCACGAATTAATTAACATAATTGAGGTCCCCCCTCGAACCTTTAAGTACTGTACATTCAAAAAAGAAATCAACAGCGTTCATATTTTTATCGGTGATATTCAGTCTCATTAAAAAAAACTAAGAATTTTTCACATAATTTTAAAAATTAAGGACACCAGTTTCAATATAAAAACATTCATTTGAAACGAATGTAGTTATAAACCAGAAAAAAAGTATTTCAATACAAATTGTTTTCATGATAAAATAGTAAGAAATCTTTTTAGTGCCAAAACCTTAAATATTTCCCTCTTGTTAAGGTTAGACATTGTACAATATTCAAACTTGTTCTACTTTTTTATATTCTTTTGAAGTGAAATTCAAAGTTTAAACGTGTTAAAAAATGATAGCATAGTTTTATGTTGACATTTTATTTTATTATTGAAAAAACATTTGTTGACATTTTATTTTATTATTGACTGAAAATTTTATTTTATTTATTGTTGAGTAATATTTATATTTGAAGATTCATATATTAGATGTTTTTCATATTGGATGACAGCAATTTTATTCAATCTTAGAGCATAATATAAAAACCATTTATTCGATAAAATTTACGTTTTACAGTTTTGAATGCTTTATTAAATCTGTAGTAATAAGCGATATAAGTTTGAAAACCTAATTTTCCGCGAAATCGATGCCATATGAACGGAAAAATTACTAAATGGATGGTTTATATTCCATATATTTCGGCTTTTATTACCAGAATTGTGTTTTTCTTTACCTAAAATGTCATTACCGTACAGTGATTTATAAAAATACAGTAAATTTATATGAATATTTTTCAGAACTCTCCCTCTTAAAAACAAGACAGAATATCATTTTAATATTCTATTATTAACTATATTCTATTTTAATATACTATTATTCATACTTCAAATCCAGTTTTCTTATTGTTACATTATTGGTATCTTTATCCTTTGTTAGAAACAAATGACAATAACATCATGCAGTTTTTAGCAGAATAAAGACATACTTGCATTCAGCTAACGAACAATACTTTTTATAGATTTTATTAATAACAAAAAACAAATTCTAAAATGCATATTTCATTAAACGATTACAGAAACTAAATGAAATTTCAAAATTTATTTTTTTAAGCCAGTTGCACCTTTTTTTTGTCTTTCAAGAAAAAGATAAATGTCATTAGAATATTCCCTTGCTACAAAGCCTTATTCATCTGTCAAATCCGGTTTTTCTTATTATTCACTGTATTGCATCATTAAGTTTCGTTAGTGTGTAATGAACGATAATCCTATTATGATTAAATTTTTTATGATGATTTATTAGCATTCTGCTAATAAACAATATTTATTGAAAGTGTTATTCATACCAAAAAACAAATTTTAAAATGTCTATTTCATTAAACAACTGCAAAAACGAAATAAAATTTCGTATTTTTTTTCTCCCAAGCCAATTGCATCTATTTTTCTCCTTCAAAAGAAAGACAAGAAGTCATTACAATATCGCATTGTTACCAAGCTTAGTTCATCCCTTGAATCCAGTTTTCTTTTTATTAACTTTTTGGCATCATTAAGTTTCGTTAGCAATAGCAAAACGACAATAACATCTTGCAATTCGTAACAGCACAAAGGTATTTTTATTCAGATACCCTGTCTAATTATGCTTCGCTTTTGCACTTAACTCTCCGGGACTCCTTCACCCTACTTCAAGTTCCCGAAAAAGATGTTCTAAACGGAAGAACTGGGAAATTCTCTCTCCCCTCATTGTAATTACTACTGTGATTGCAATAATCTCGCCAATGGGGCCTTCTCCCCTCACCTCAACCCTTCTTCCATATCTTGTCACGTGATTGATCGGTAGTAACTAATGATGATGTCTTATCTCTAATCACTTCTTAGAGGGACTAGAAAAGACTGTTCAATTGATTGATAGGGGTAACCTTACTCATCATGCGAGGTACTTTTCTACTCAGTTATTAAATGGTGCCTTCTCAGATGAATGAATCGATTATCATTTTTAGATCGATTACTCGACCCCTTATCTTGAGAGTAATGTTTAGTAGTAATTTTTCCTGTTCTTTTACATTCTTTTTTAATAGTTTTAATTATATGCCATAAATTGGTCATTAAAAGTTAACTGATTAGCATAAGTTTATATTATGATATAGGGTAAATTCATCCTTTGGAATAACATTAAAGATAAATGGAATGAAAATAATATTCCAGAATAACATTCTGAAATGGTAAAATATTTTTTATGATCCTAAATTAACATTATAGTATTATTTATTACTTAATACGAATAAACAGGAATTTATATTGTACAGTAATGTACACTTTTTTTCTATATTTGTATTAAGTCAAATATTACTTTATGGAAACAGATGCTAGAATTCTTATAACTATAAGATTGTTTTTATTACTAAAATACTGAAAATTTTCATTAGAGAAATTAGCATGTTTTTATCTCATTTAATACTTAAAAACTTGATTTTAAATTTCAAATTATAATGAAACTTTGAAATATCCTTTCAGTTGTTTTCTTTTTTGTTTTATAATTTTTAAATAATATTGAAAAATGAATTTTGAATAACTTTGAAAAAGAAAAAAGAATTTCTAAAAATTTAAATGTCTCAAATATAAGTTTACAACGTGTTAACAAAATAGTATATTGGAAATACTTAAACTTTTCCTTAACTAATGAAACAATAATCGAAAATTATCTGAATAAATAAAAAATACTAGGAGGCTTCGGCTCCTGCTCACTGGCGCTCGTCAACCCCCGGAACTGCTTTCGCAGTTCATTTAGGATTGCTTTCCAATCCAATGCTCTCTTTGCTCGCTCATTGGATACGATCTTAACGTCTAGCTTTTGTATACTTTTTTGAATACTGAAGTTCCGAAAATTTTTCACACTAGAAAATTCTAAACTTGTACATTTCAATATTAATTTGAAATTGCAATTGTTAATTTGAGCATTTGGCGATACAACACTTATAGAATTGAAGGATTTGTTACGTCAAGCGCTCAGGTATCATAATTTTGATCTAGTTGCGCTTCTATGTCATTTTGATTTATGTTGCTAAGTTAACTTTCAAAAAATTCTATGGCTGGCAACAGCATTTTTATTTTTTAAGTTGTTTATTTTTATTTCTTTGAGAATTCGTTCTTTTTTTAGCGAAATGATTTTTAACCTAACAGAATTCTTTGCCGTCTGATTTCTCTATAAATGAAGAAAATAAAGTAAATATTTAAGTGTTGTGAAAAGAATCTTATTTAGTTGTACAGAGTACTTCAGCCAAAATTTGGGAGCCACGTAAGAGAATTATATATATTAGATCAGAAACACATCATTAAAAGGCAGAATGCTTTGGTGTTTTCAAAACGTAAACAAAACAAAGCAAACGTTTCCACCGGCGAAAAAGAAATACAGTCAAAATTTGGGAACCACGTAAGAGAATTTATATTAGATATATAAAGTTTATAAAAAAAAAAATCAACGTAACCTCACAATTTCTTATTTTTGAACGAGCTTAAGCGCTTTTTGAACAATTCGCGATCGCAACGAACTATAGGGGGCGTTGTTGTATGTGCCGAATCCCTGCGATTTCCATATGAACAGTCATTCAGTTACACTGGAGACGTCTTTAATGTAGCATGTAGCATTGTAACGTTCCATCTTTATTGTGGCTGATTAAATTTAAAAAAGAAAAATGTTTGTTTTCTTTCTTATGCAAACGAAAACAAAATGGTATCTCTTTTTTTTAGAGAAGGAACATCCAGAACACATCGGAAAAATATTTGTAAATAAAGAGAAAAAAATAGGTATATTCTTATAAGAGTTCAAACCTAATGCCTGAGAAATAGTTTTACTAAATTTAATGGTATAACATGAAACGCCCATTTAAATTTTAACGTAAAATAAAGAATGCTTACGAAACAAAACAAAAAAGAACCATTCTTTTTTTGTCGCCATTCACGAAAATGCGTCTTTGGGACTTGCCAAACACAAAACAAGATGCAATTTTATTATTTTAGGAGCGAAATATTTTATGGAGTGAAATATAACGAAAATGTACCAATGTTCATAACATGAAACTTTATCTTAGTAAACGTCCGTTTTGGAAATGTTATTTCATTTTGAATCTTATTTATTAGAGTTCATAATGGCTATAGAATCAGGTGAGAGAAAAGTTTGTTTTGAATCCATGCTAAACTCTATATCGGCCCATTTTCCACCGAAATCCGATTGACTACTTTGATTTTAAACAAAGTGTTTCATTTTAAGATTTTTTCCAAAAATTTTATGTGTAGATTGGCGGCACTTAAAAATCTGCTAAATCTGTAGCTGTGGTTAATACGTAAGTACCGAATTTTTCTTCCATACTTTTCTGAATCATATTACTTCAAATATTAGAATATGCAAGTATACATAAACACATAATTTAATACCATTTAATTTTTCAAAAAAAGTATTTTGACAACAATTTTATCAAAAAATTATAAACTAAAAAGCGTAAAATAAAGAATTCTTAGGATAAAAACGATTTTAAAAATTCCTCATTTTTCAATAAAAACTTTCGTATTGTTTCTTTTTTTTTAATTCTTATAGTATTTAATCAGAAGTAAAAAAACTATTTTGTAGAGAACGATCATCAAGTAAGAAAAAAAAATTATTTACAAGCAAATTTTTTATTATAAAAATCATAACACTTACCTGATTTATAAGTCCGGAGAATTCCAACATGATATGTTCTTTGTTTGAAAACTTTATTCTCAAATAATATATACATAGTTTATCCCTTCAGTACTTTTAGGTAACATACCACACATCAAAATTTTATAATTGTAATAATCTCGATATGAATTTTAATATGTAGCTTAAAAACAGAATAGCTGAATTCAAGTTAAAATTCTTTCAAAACTAAAAAACAATTACCAAGAAAACAATAAAAAATTTATTTATAATCAGCACAAAAGATACTTTTTCAAGTAATTCGGATAATTCTTTATTGTTGTTTTCTGAATTATGTAGATACAGAAATATATACTATTCTATGAAGAAGAAGAATATTCTATAACTATTACAGTTCTGTATGGAATTCTTAGGAACACATTTATTCATTGGAATGACGAAAGCAATGTTGACTTCATTTTAACTTGTAATGAATTGAAGACAGAAATTTTTTTTACCGCAATACACACATCTGTAACAGCAAGTGATCATGAAATCATGTTATGTTGTTGGTAATAGAAAGGTAAAAATTATTGAGAAGTTGTTCTTCAAATGCTTGGCGTGTTCTGCTTCAATGTTTGGCATGTTCTGATTAGTTTTTTCAAGAAGTTTTACCTTTTCTTTAGCGAAGTTTTGCTTCCTATTTGCTGCTAAGAAAATGGCGTCCGTCATGGCCAATGGTTATGTGGGAACTAATGCCCGATATTTACAGTCTCCCGCTAGATGGCGTACTCGCGTGTTGCGATCGCGAATTGCTTGAAACAAAGCATACAATTCTGGTTGCATAAACATATGCCAATTGCCTGCTGAATCTTTTATACGCCATTCCAAAATTATGTTCTGAACAATTCAAAATGTTTTCTTTAATCTAGTCTTCTTTTTTCTGTGGGAATAATATAGCAAAGATTGTGCATTGAAGAATAATTAATCATATTACTATTTTCATTGTCAATACTTTGAGCCTTTTTTATCCGATAAAATAATAACGAAAATTTACCTGCAAGTTTAATTATAATGTTTTTATGCATTTCATTTTTTCTTTTTTAAAACATTCACTTTGAATATCTTAATAGTAAAAAATATTGAACTGTTATGGTTATAACATACAGTAAAGTGCGCAAAATAAAAAACCGAATGCAAAAAATAACTTTTGATCTAATGATCGATTCTTTACGTTCTAGAACTCAATCTTAATGGCTTAAAAGGGTGACTTCAAATATGATGATTAGTAAGTGCAGACGATATTTTAAGTTACAAAATCTGGCAGAAAATATTTCTTTCTATGTATAAACATACTTTTTTTTCAACGAATTCCGATTTCTGAACCCCAAAATAAATGGAGAAGCCGCAATCTGAGAAATATGGTCCCCATAGTTTGGTCATTGCGTCAACCATCTACATCTTGGAGGGTCAGAAATCCGAATCCGTTGCAAAAAAAAAGGTGTGTTTATTCAATGAAAGCATGTTTTTGTGTCTAATTCCGTAACTTAAACTATCGTCTGCCCTGACTAATTTGCATATTCAAGGTCACCTCCTCAAACCATTACGATTGAGTCCTAAAACTTGAAAATCCGATCATTAGATCAAAAGTTATTCAGGGTAGTTATATATATATATATATATATATATATATATATATATATATATATATATATATATATATATATATATATATATATATATATATATATATATATATATATATATATATATATATATATATATATATATATATATATATATATATATATATATATTTGACAAACTGTACATACTGTACTCTTAGATTTATACTGTAATCCCCGGATCTCATTTTATGGTATCAGGTTTCTTCTATATTTTTACATAGTTCAAAGCTATTGTGTTTTTACCTGCAATAAGAAATAAATATAAATATTTTTAAAAATAGCCGCAAAAATATTATAAAAATGAAATTTTGACTAATTTAGAAATTTTTTTTTTTAATATATCAATTTTGAAGCATGCAGTATAAAATGAAGTTCTTAACTTTTCAAAGCAAGTAATCGTAAACAGTGTAAATAAAAAATGTACTTAAAGCTAATTAAAGTATTTACAATTTTTTTTATTTAGGTGCTTCAATATGTAGGTTTATTAAAAATTTAATTACTTGTGTTTGCTCATAGTCTGATACATATATACTTTTCATTTTTGGTTCAAAGGTGCTTTAGCACATACACTGTAAAAATTTCTGGAGCAAATTACTGTACGTATTACTGGAACTTTTTGGCGTCATCAATAAAATTTATTTTTACCATAAAATGTTATACCGTATTTTTTACTAAAATATTTATTTAATTGGAGGGATTCGGTAATTTTACCATTAGTGCTATAAAAATTTTGGAATGTCATATTTTTTATTGTTCATAACATGTTCCTTGAACAATGGATTTTACGGTAAAAAGTACTAGCACACTGAGTGCCCGTACTTTTTACCTTAATTATTTGCAGCGTAGAGTATATAAACATGTAATAATATCTCTGAACATTAGCTTATGGCACATTCTTTGTAATTTTTGTATCGCACAACAATTTGAAAATATTTTTTGCCAAGAAATGCTCTTTTCAGAAAAAGATTAAAAGCAAATAGGCACCTTTTTGAATCTTTGAAACTCATTGTTCTTTTCCCCTTTATAATATCTCCTTATACAAAATAACAATTTCCACCATATCAAAAAAAAAAAAAAAAAAAAAAAAAAAAATCAAACACGGAGAAAAAAATATTGCTAAATTTTCTGCACTTTATGCTAGTGACAGTTCTAGTACCAAAAAAAAAAAAATAGCTAATAAAAGCAAAATCTAAGGCAGTAAGCTATTCATTGGTAATTTTTCCGGTCAAATTATAACAGCTTACCGAAAATTCTGGTTTTCAAAATTATAGTCCTGTTTACCAAAGATATAATGAAAAATAAAAATAAATAAATTTAAAAGTAAATTTCTTTGAAAAAATACGTTTTAAGTCATGCATTGAGGTATCATGATAAAGTTACAAAATTTTATCACATTTATCAAATTTACTATATTTCGCCATGTTCTGATAGTTTTGACTATACTTTTTTTCATAGTGTAAAAACTTATGTAAACCAATTTATGCCAGCTTAAATATAAATGGTAAATTTAAAAATATTTATAAACAACAAAATATTTTTTTCAAATGCAATAAGAACAATTCACATAAATAACGCTTTTTTTTATTATGATTAATATTTTGAATTCATTACTATTTAAGCATTTCCTTACATCTAAACTACACAAAAATAAATATATTTTTTAACCTTACATAAAGATTTCATAAGAATATTTTTTTGTGATCTAGGAAAACATATTTTTGATATTGCTTTTCTCTTAAGATGCAAATGTCAAGTTTTCCTATCGTGAAATTTTTATTTAATGTTTTGCTCCTTCGAATTTCCCCATATATTTATGTTATCCTACGTAATCAGTTTCATCACTTTATTGCCCCAGGAAGTTTTTGGTTTGCATAGAATAGTATACACATCATGTATTCAATCATGGCAAACTATAACACTCGTTTTTGTAATGCCACCAAAAACATATTTGAAGTTTATTTACAAATGTAAAATTTTGCTTATAGGTTGTTTGGGTTTATCCAGAAAATATATAAATGTGAGAAGAAAATATAAATTCAAGACTAAAGATTAATTTCTTAACTTTACTGCAGTTTAAATTGTAAAAGAAATAAATAAATAGAAAGATTTTAAGTTCAGGGAAATTAAATTTTAAATACATATCCACATGTCAGAAATTATATATAATTTTAAATTCAAGTTTGAAAACTTCTTAGCAATGTCATGATATCGGTCATAATTAAATTATCCAAAATATAGTAAACATATTATAAATATTTATTTCAGATTGCTGTATTTAATAAAAAAAAATGGAAATTTTAAAATATTTTAGTTTGTTGATTTGTCATCCTTTGAAAGGTTTTTTTACGCTTTATCGGAACTGTAAAGTTTGATTCTTTACATGGACGAGCATTATTTTGTAAAAATAATTTGTGCAAATTTTCCAATTTATTACAAATATAAAAAAAAATTAATGATTATTACGAAAGCTTAGTAAGGAACAATTTTTTTTCAGCATTATATCATTACAATAGTGTTCTCAACTAGAAATACTTTGTACCTTTGATGAATTACAATTAATTTAAATTTCACAAACTGTTTGTAGCTTATAAAATTCTGCTAGCAAACTATAACTGAAAAAAAAGTTTAAATAGATTTTGTGATATATTTTTAAAAATTACAAAACACATGGATCAATTGTTGATCCATGTGTTATCCATTATTGTTGATCCATTATTGTTGATCAATTAGCGTATCACTGTTACATAATATGATGGTTTTCCGTTTCGTTAAATAATGGACATTAGAGTTACGTTGTGGTTGAGTTTTGTTTTGTTAAATGAACTGTAGAACGTGGCTGAATTATTCCATCTAGTGGAGTCATCTATCTAGACTATTTTCCGTTAAGAGGTGCTACCATCTATGAATGAATGAAAGTTTCATATTACCAGAGTTAAGAGTCACAGATCGAAATGTGTAGGGCACTAGGAACTTCTCATGGATTGAAGGAATGGAGGAAATATTCTGGTGCAAACGCTAGGATTCGAATTTCGTTTTCCTGGTCATGAGATTAACAGATTAACCCTCTCTACCAATGAAAGTACGCAGCTACAAGGAAGTATGAGGCTTCATAAGGTGTTCATTACACGATAAGATTATTAGGCATCCACTGTTGTATCTGGTATCCGATAATGAAAAACAAAAATCTGAATTTGTAATCCTTAGTTTCCTGCTAACAAAGAGTGCGTGCTCGATTCTCATTGGCTGTTTATCTAGTAGGCGTTGGAAAAATTCAGGCTGGTTATCCATGTTATGGGAAAACATGCATTAAAAGATTTTATTCACAGTTAGCAGTTTAAATACTATCATTTTCGAAGTTATTTCTCTGTTTTGGTTGAATATGATAAAATAGCAAATAAAGTGTTATTTTACCATTTCTTCAATGAAATTTCAAAATGTGCAATTAATGTTTAATATGTGAGAAAAATCCGAAACCAAAGTGTAAAAACGTGACTTTTTAATAATTATTAAGAAAATTATTTCGATTACTTTTTCAAACATTAAAAGAACTCAAAGCCATTGCATCTTTTATGCCCAGGTACCCTTTGATTTACAAGGAACTTGAATGAATTAAAGGGGTCCTGGGCATGAGGGAATTTAAAAGTGCATGCCTTTAAAACATAGCATCTTTAAATGAGTAAAGGGTAGTTAAGGGTACTAAATTGAATTTCAGAATTTCCCTAAAGAGTGCAGAAATTTTTTATCATGTTGAGTTAGTAGTAATGTTTTTTAGACGCGAAATTATGCATGTGAGATTTACGTAAAAAAGTAGTAAAAGTATATGATCGAAAGTATATAAAATTATAAGGAAAATACCTGAAGTTACACTCGCAAACCATGTGAATTTCTTTAATATCCCTGCAAAAAATGACCAATAGAAATCAATAAAAAAAATTGTATTGATCTGTACGGGGAAATGGAACACTGATATCAGTAGAGTAGATCAGTACAATGGACTGGTCACAATATATTGATATCAGTAGAGTAAGTCAATACACTGTATTGGTCTAAATCAGTAGAATGGATTGATCTGTACGGGGAAATGGAACACTGATATCAGTAGAATGGACTGGTCTGTACGGGGAAATGGAACACTGATATCAGTAGAATGGACTGGTCTATACGGGGAAATGGAACACTGATATCAGTAGAATGGACTGGTCTGTACGGGGAAATGGAACACTGATATCAGTAGAATGGACTGGTCTGTACGGGGAAATGGAACACTGATATCAGTAGAATGGACTGGTCTGTACGGGGAAATGGAACACTGATATCAGTAGAATGGACTGGTCTGTACGGGGAAATGGAACACTGATATCAGTCAAATGTACTGGCCTGTACAAGGAAATGAGACAGTGACATCAGAAGAATGGACTGGTCTGTATCAAAAACATAGACTGGTCTAAGTTAGGGAAAACAATATTAATGTAAGCATATTAGATAAGTTTAAACAGGAAAATGCAACATTGTTTATAATTTTTTATATGCAAGTTTTAGATGAATTGGTCATCTGCTTTGTATATAACATGGCATAGTAAATCTCTTACTAGCTGCAACCAGTGGAAAATTTCCTATTAATTAATAAAATATAACAGGACAGTATATAAAAAAATACTTATTTAAAGCCTTTAAAAATGCTTTGAATATTTAAAGTTAAACACTGCTTAAGTGAAAGGAATAACTAATTATATTCTATATCACATACTTCTTTATACATGATACACTTCTTTATACATACACTATGCTAGTTTTAAATTAAAGTTAACTTTAATTTCCTTTTATATCTGTAATTTAATTTTAAAATAAAAATTTTTATTAAATTATAATTTAATGTTTCATAAAAAAGAAAAACTGTAAAAAGAAACTTAAACTGTGAATTCAAGAGGGTACCCTATTGGAAAAAATTCTTGGTATATATATCTATATATATTTAAAAAAGAAACGGCTTATGAAACACCAGTTATACTGGATTCAGTATCATAACGGAAACGGTGTTTCATAATCCGGAATTAAATTGATTCCGGTGTTTCATAATCAGGTATCAAGTTGATTCCAGTATAATACTGGACTCAGAATCATAATAGGTAATTCAAAAGCCGATATCAAATTTGCCGATGCTGGTGTTTCATCAGCCGGTATCATATTGGCTCTGGTATGATACAAAATTGGATATCATACCAGAACAGATGTTTCACAAGTTAGCAGGATACTGGCTCCAGTATAATACCTAAACCAGTGATTCTCAACCACTGTGCCGTGGCACTTTTGTGTGCGCCAAATATTAGAAATGATACAATAAAAATTATAATGCTTTTTTATTATGGGTAAAGTACAAATTAAAGAAAAGTGTATTTATATATATAATATTATATATTCATATATATACTTTTTATAATTATTCCACACTTTAACTGTGTGAACATCTTTGTCGGCGATTGTCTTGTCTCTGACAATCTTAAAATAACATGGAAGTGTTTAAATTGTCTTTGACACACAATTTTAAAAAAATGTTGAAATAAGTAGGAAATTTAATGACTATTAAAATTATTAACCACAAAGGAAAGCAAGCTAAATATTAACTTTCAAACGGAAATAAAAAGCTAATCATTAAAGTAAGCCATGCAATTAATAAACAAATTAACAAAGGATAACTAAAAACACAAATATATAAAAAAACAAATTAACAATGGATAACTAACAAAAAAAAGCTAACAATTAATAATTAGCAAAAAAAACTAGTTAACAATAAATCACAAAAAAATAACAGTTAATAACTATAGAAAACAAGCTAACAATTAATAACTAGCAAAAAAAAATAACTGTCACTAACTAATAAAAAATTAATCGAAAGAAATAATTAATCCCTTAATAAACGTGCTTTTGTAGTACATATTATTTTATTTCGCATTCAAAATTATTATCACAAACTACTTAACACAGTGTATTATAGGTAAGTAAACAACTTTTAAACTAATTTCTCTCATTGTGTGCCTTCAAATTTCAAAATTGTTGAAAGTGTGCCGCAACAAAAAAAAAAAAAAAAAAAAAAAGGTTGAGAATCACTGATCTAAACTGTTGTTTCATTAGCTGGTATTATTCTAGAGTCAGTATACCTACTGGTACTAGTATACCGAGCCCAGTGTTGATACAGGAACATTAGTGAGCAGCTCTGATTGGGAAAATAAAACATTGATACAATTGGTAAAGTCACCCGGTTTATACAGAGATATTAAATACTGACATCAATTCACACTTTATCAAATGCTATAGAGTTTGCATTAGGGTTATAAAAACAAATAACCTGCTTTTTTTCTTTATAATTAATTAATTTTTTTAAACTATAAATTAAAATATTATTAGAAATAACTGTCAACAATATTTGAATCTACAATACTACACAAAAAATGATTTGCGGCAACATTATAAAAGTGCAAATGAATCCTTCAGATTTTATGAAAATTGAATGGGAATTAGATATATTATTTTATAGATAACGAAAAACCTGACTAAAATAAACAAGTCAAATCTTAATTTCTAATTATTTTTTTTCATATTTTTTGAAACGACATAATAAATTTCATTAAATAAACCCAAGAAAGGTTTGGTAAATGCAAATTCACATGTAAACTAAGGAGACAATGGGAAGTGCATACAATATAAATTTAAACAATCTTATAAAATTATGATTTGAATAAATTAACTTTGGTTTCTATTTAAATAATTGATAAGATAAAATGGAATTCAAATTACACATATACAAATTTTTGATATGCCTCCAAAAATAATATTTGAAATCATTCATATTTGACACTGTTAATTTACTTTGGAATCAGATTTAGTAAAATATTAAGGTTTTACTCCTTATAGTACTAAAGGAAAACAATAGTTAGTTATTTCAAAAAATAAAAATAAACAGTTATATTACATCGTGGTCAATGTACCTTCTTGCTACTATTAATTTAAATATATAAGCCATTTTAATTTTAGATATATTTGGCCTTTAAATTAGAGTTAACTTTAATTATTAAAACATAATAGTGGGTTGAGTAGTAATAATAGCAGCAAATAAAATCTCAAATAACTTTAGTTATTAACTAATATATAGCTACAAAAGTTTTGGAATTATTCCACCCTGTCATTCTATTTACTTTTTTCTTAAGATTCTATTACTTAAAAAGCTCTATTTGTTATACTCACATTTTCTATATCACATAATATCTGAAAAATAAATCAGGAAAAAAAGTTATCGTCTTCAAAAATCAAATCTTAAGATCGAATTATTTATATAGCGACACAAGTTCGTAAAGCATAAAATAGGCTTAAATCTTCAAAGTTTTTTTTCTCACAATTGGTGTGAACTTAAAGAGATAATTAATATATATACCAAATAAAAACACACAACAACAAAATATTAAAACCTTTTAACATTGGATATGACATAATTTAAACTTTGTCTTATAAGATAGAAGAATTACAATTACTAAATTTATATAAATATTACCATGGTAGCCTAAAAAATGTTCATCTATTTATAATCAAATGAAATATTAATTTTGTCATATTTTAGTAGTGAAGTGACTGAACGTGAAGTAACTGACAAGCATTTTTAGTATACTTGTGTGTGAATTCAAAAATATATTTTTCAAATAATTGATAGATTCATATAGTTTAACATTATATCATCCTTGATTTGATGCATTTTTATTTTTCACGAACACCACAGCTGCTTGCAGACCTTAATTTTAGTAGTGAAGTGACTGAACGTGAAGTAACTGACAAGCATTTTTAGTATACTTGTGTGTGAATTCAAAAATATATTTTTCAAATGATTGATAGATTCATATAGTTTAACATTATATCATCCTTGATTTGATGCATTTTTATTTTTCACGAACACCACAGCTGCTTGCAGACCTTAACTGTGCCAACCACGCACTTTCCGACAGTCTATTTTAAAGTCTCTTCGATGTCATCCAACCATATAGTTGGTGGAATTGTAGTTGCTCCGGATCCCTCAGATTTCTCTTTAATGTAAACCTCTTTGTAGAATTATCTTCAAAGCTTCTCGAAATAACAGCCAGTAACAATGCCTCTATTTAGAGCTCCTAATATAAAAAAAATTTGAATAAGCAGAAAGTGTAGACTAAACAACAATTTCTAAAAATCTCATTTTTAACATTATATAATTTTCTATTTTTTAATATTATGCTTTATCTTTTTATGCTAAATTTGAGGTTACAGTGTTAATTTAATTGAGTTAATATTTTAGTATGCAGTGTTAATTCCATTAGACACCTTTGGCATTTGTATACTTTTTCCTAACTATTAAATTGAAGCAAGAATTATTAAACAAATAAAAATAGTAAAGACTTTTTACGAGGATTAAACTTTTCTTACATTATATTAATAAATAAACAGACAATGAAAAACATGGTAAACGTCAGTTAATTAAAGTAATATTAACTGAAAGCTTAATTATGTTAAATTTTTCATATTATTATGATAAATTTTACCCTTACACAAATAGCATGCATAGATTTTTCAGATTATATGACTTGATGAAAATTGATAAAGCATTATGCTTTTTTTTTAATAATAATACTATTTAAATCAATATAGTAATACATTTACTCCAATTTTTAATTAACTTTTATGCATTATAAAAACTCACAAACTAGCTGTTACAGATGTAAATAATTTAGACAAAGACCCAGAATGCACAAAGAACAGATTTCAAACAATTCTAATTATATGTGATTCTTTCAAAGATCTAAATATGTATGTATACAAATAATATTACGAATTATTCAGGGAACTGTTCAATCATACATTTAAAAAAAATCCATTGTCTACAGACAGCACATACTGGAAATTAGACTCAATATTTAATCTTATTATTAAGATCTTGAAACATAATACCATAGAAATTTGATACTATTTTAATAAGATTAAATTAAAGCATATTTTCTTCCAAAATGAGAATAACATGCATAGTGATAAAAATTAAAAAGTATATTAAGTTGTAGGATGATACTAAAAGGTTGCAGAAAATATTTAAAAATTATGGTATTACAGTTCAATATGATGATTGAACTGATTGATATGAAAAATTTCAAACAATAATGATATTTTACAGATTTGCTATTGAGACGCACAAACTGTAAATAAATAAAAGATTTTTAAAAATTATTTATAATTTAGAATAAACATTTATCCAAACTATATAGACTAATTTTTACATTTAAAGAATTTTATTATTAAATGTAAGAAATACAATTATGAATATACTTATTTTTCAACTACTGTACCAATCAATTACGAATTTGCGATTAACATTTCAAATATAATGCTAAGTTTAAAAATATTACAAACAACGAAATAAATAATTAATTTGTTAATAACGGTGATATTAATGGGAATTTATGTAAATAACATATGAACAAAGCATTTCTATTAAAGTCTCATTAAGAAATCCAAGAAAAAAACATTAAAAATACTTTCTTCTCGTGCAATGGAGTCTGAAACGTAACCCTATGCACATGCAGTAATAATTCAAGAATGATATACACATCTAGATTACTTAAAATATAAATATAACTCAATCATACGTTTTAATATTTCTGTAACTAACAAAGATGTAAATAAAAGTAAGAAATAAAGAGAAAAATACACTTACTAAAAAATTTCTCGCCATAGTATGCGCCATTCTTTCCATGAGGCTCAAATGTAAATAACGTGAACGTAAGTTGAAGCAATGTGATTGGTTGCAACTTCAGACTAAGAAACGGAATGAACTGGGGAAACTGTTGAAAAGGAACATTCTCCAACTTCGGAGTGTATGCAGCTAGATATAGATTTAACGAACGGCTAAGAGGAATTTAACGAACGGCTAATTCACGCCTTTTGCATGTCCCCTTCCGTTTCTGAATTAATTGCTGGTTTTTGCTTTTATAGATTCAATTGGATTGAATTAACTATATTGTTACAAAACAAATTTATTTATTTCATTCAAAAAAGTTTCTTTTGTTTTATGATCTGAATTTATTTAAAACAAATTTCAAAAACGGACTGAAATTTATAAATTTATGATGGAGAGGTTAATGTTTGAAGGAAAAAAGTTTGAGATATTATATGAATTTTTAATTTATGTAAACATATTTCTTTTCCTACGAAGTTGTTTAAAACCTAAACTAATTAATTTATTTAGCGAATTGATTAACTAGTTTCGGTTAGGAGTAACATAGTTCTAGTTTAGTATAAATTCAATAATAATAATAATTAAATAAGAATTAAAAACAACTTACAATCAAATTTAAATTGATACAAAATTAATAATATTTTTTTGTCATCATGACTTTGATTAAAATAAATTTTGTAAATTAAAAAATAAATAAGTAAATAAATAAAATACTAATAAAAATAAGTTTTATTGTTAAATTACTTTTATTATAAAATTACTTTAATTTAAATGACTTAAAGCAGATTTTAAAGCTATTAAAATGTGTAAAAAAAAATTCTCATAAACTTCCTTTCTTCCAAAATTATAAAATGATTTTAATAATTTAAAAAATGTATTTTTTAATTAATGCACGTAGATAGTGTACGTTTTCTCCGCCCTTAATATATACTTTAAAAATCCTTATAAAAATCTAAAAAATTAATTATCGGAAATTAGTATATAATCAAGAAAAAAACACTAAAAATTTATAAAATAATGAAGAATTATAAACAAAGTTAGCTAATTTGAAAAGGTCAAAGCCTGTTCGATCTCTGGAAAAATATGGATCGCAAAAACAAATGTATGTAAAATAATTCCATTGGCACCTGTTGATGTATTAATGAAAACAGGTATTGACTAATAAAATACCTATTGATCAATATTTATTGCTAAGTTTTACTGGTGTCAATAAAAATATGTTGATATCAGTTTATATATTGACAAAACAAGTAGAAAACCTAACTGATCAACATCTATTGATACAAGTATCCTACTGATGACAGTAGACATCAGTTGAAGTGTGATATACAGACAAGTATAAACCAATAGAGTACCTACTGATCAATATCTAATGATACCAATACAGTGCTGATATCAGTTGAAATACCAATAGAAACAAGTACAGACCAATAAAATTCTATTGATCAATGTCCATTGATACCAATACACTACTGATATCAGTTGAAATGTCAATAGGAACAAGTACAGACCAATAGAATACTCTACTGTTCAACATCTATTGATACCTATACACTACTGATATCAGTTGACATCAGTTGAAATGTCAATAGAAACAAGTACAGACCAATAGAATTCTATTGATATCAATAAATGTTTTTATTGATTTCTATTGGTCATTTTTTGTAGGGATACTTAGCCTTTTAGGCTAATAAATAATATGTATGAATATAATATGAATATAAGTATTGCAAATATAATATTAGGAAAAGAAAATATGAAAAACTGCAGAAAACGATTACTTGTTACAATTATAATTCAGATATAAAAATGCTGTCGTAAAAATATTTGTAAAATACAGAGTTACGCAAGCGATTTTTGAATTAATTGCTTAAAAGGGATTTATAAATCAACTTTAGTCTAAAATCTAAAACTAGCTTCTCCACAGAAAGGTTTAAGTTTCAAATTATAGTGATGAAGTCGTAGATAAACGCAACACATTAAAGTCAATGTGTAATTAGTAATTAATTATTTAAAGCCAATAAAATGCATACATTGTTTTATAGCCAAAAAAATTATCGGTTAAAAAAAAATTCAGTCTGATTGGCAAATGAAACTTTGAGCATTGTCCTTATTTAAACTTATATTCGAAGCAATTTTATTGGTCCTAGAATTAATATTTAAAAGTAATATTAAATTAATACTTTCTTTTCTCGTTAAAAAAATACTATGAATAATAATTGTTAAATTTGAAAACATTAAACTTTTAAAAAATGGGAGAAAAATTCAAGTAAATATAAATTGTCAATATCCCAGTTATCCCCGACGCTTCATATTAAAAGAATATTACTTTTTATAATTATACAAATTAACAAATTTGTTACAGAATATTTTTATTCTTATTATATGCATGCTTTAGTGTTGTTATAGAGTAGTCTTAGGGTTTTTTGTAAAAACTTTAATGTAAAAACAATAATTATAATATTTAATAATGTATTGAAAAGTAACAATTTCTACTTTTTACTAAAACAGTACTGATATTTCATTATTGGCTAGGCAAATATATCTATTATATTTTATTATAATTGACTAAAACAGTACCTATTTATAATTATTTTAGTAGTAAAGATATTTTATAATTTTCGATGTATTTATATGTAGCTACATTGTAAACCGCAATATACATTTCTAGTACAATTCGTTAGTTAGATAGATGCTGTACACATTTTTTGCTAATAAAATATGCAATAAATAAATAATAAAAACGCACGAAATATTTAAAACTATCTTTAAAATTTAAAAAACAAAAAAAAAATAGAACGCAAACTTTTCAAAGACATAATTTATTTACGAAGAGTTTCGAAGGAGTATACAGTACTTGAAAAGAATGCAGACAAAAAAATAGAAAGCCTTTGTCCACCAACGTTTGTGGGTATATTGCGGCGACATAAAAAGCGGAAAATAATATGGTAGAATAGAAATAGATACTCTTCTCTCTAAACTGCTTCACGGGAAAGTAGATACCTGATCAGAATTTAAAATAGCTTATTTCACCTGAGTAGTTATTCACGTTTCACCACGATGTGTTCCAGAAACCTCACACTCAGCTTATTTTTCTCTCTTTCATTTTAGGTTTCTGCCGGTTCAATGAGAGTTCTTTCTGTTCACTATCAGCTTTCTTGTTCATTTATTTATTTACTTGCTATCTTTTTTTTCTCATTTTGTACGTATTTTAATACAGTTGGAGTTTATAAAACCGATCTAAAAATCAAAATAAAATTTTTTTTATATATTTTTTACACAAAAAATGGTACATATCTATTTAAAAAAATACACAGTTACATTAAAAAATAATATAAAAATTATTATCTCTAAATAATTGTAATCATATAATTATTTCTTGCCATTTTTGAATTATTTATATATATATCTATCTATATATATATATACATAAATATATATATATATATATATACATATATATATATATATATATATATATATATATATATATATATATATATATATATATATATATATATATATATATATATATATATATATATATACATATATATATATAATGTTCGGTTACAATAAAAGCAATATAAAAACTAATGCCTCCAGAGGAATGATTATAATTAAATAATTATTTCTTGTAATTACAGAATGATATGGTAAATGTTTCCGTCGATTCAATGAGAGTTCTTGTGTTTAACAACATCTCTCTCTTGTTTAGCTATTTATATATTTATTTAATATCGACTTTTTGCATTTTTTATAAATATTTATGAAAAAGTTTTAAAACTGAACCATAAATAAATAAATAAATAAAAAATTACAGTTACAAACAATTAAAAATTATCAAAGTAGAATAAGTCGTTTCTGAGTTAAATAGCAAAATTTTTTCAAATCGGAATGAGTACTAAGAATAGAGATAGATACAAGAAATTTTCATGCATTTTTTAAATTCTCTTAAATGTACTCAGCATATTTTGAGTAAAAATAATGGTATACTGAAAGCAAAATATGAAAAAAAAATGTTTAAAATTAAACTAACAAGTGGCAATCTTTCAATTAATTAAAATGAGATGGCCATTTAATACCGTAAAGGAAAAGAGAAGTTAAACTGAAAAATCGAGTTAATTAGGAAAATCAATAAATTGTTCTGAATTTTATTTTGGTATGAATTTTATTTTTTAAATTATGAATTTCATGAATTTTATTTTTTAAAATAAGTAAACAGTGTCTAATAAACGAAATCTGATACGCAGATATAATCAGTTAGTTTCAAAACAAAATTTGCTACATTTTGGGCAGAGGTTTTCAAACTTAGTACATATTTTATAGAGCCACTGCATCATCTCATTTTTAGTTACGGTTTTGCACTGTTCTCCATAACTAATACATTATTTTGTTGAATTGGAATAAAAAATGCAGAGTTCGTAAAGTTCTCACAAAAAAATGAGGTTTCAACACTGTAATAAAACGGCTAAGGATTTCATTTTATTAGTTTTTATATTAAAATTATGAAAGCAAACAGAAACCATTAACGAACCCAAAGATTTTTGAGGATGATTTATTTATTCCAGAGGACATTAAGCGTGTTGGTGAAGACTAATTTGCTAAAATGCATCTTATTTTCATACTTTTCCTACCTATTCTTAAATTTTAAAGCCATGATCCTTAATATGTCAATACGTATTGAAAAATGGCAATCTCTCTTCAATTTTGTGATGTTGTCTTCCAAACTAAATGATGACAAGACCAGCAAATTTTCAGCTTCACTCCATTGCACTTGAAAAATCTCCCGATCAAATCATGGTAAAAATAAAATTACTGTTACATAAATTTTACGTGTAACATAATGTATATCATGTTACAGAACGAGAAATTTAATATACATATTTTTACAGTAATAATTACAGTAAAATCACTGAATAATTCTAATTAAATAAATATTATTGTGAAAATTATTATATAATAATTTACAGTAAAAATAGATTTTACAGTGAAATGTATTTTATGGATGATGCAGCCAACTTTATACTGTAATTTGATCCGGAGTTTTTTACAGTGTTTAATATTTTTCTGCTTTTAACTGAAAAAAAAAACTAGACTCTATATGAGCTTTAAAGGTCCTGCTGGTTAAGAAAAAAAGAATACGGATTAAAAAACAACAGAATACTTTAAGAAAAATTTTCTGATCCCTAAATAAAATAAGCATTTAGAATTTTACATAAGTTTTTTAGTCACCAGAAGCAATG
The DNA here is from genome assembly GCA_949128135.1 of Parasteatoda lunata. NCBI lineage: Eukaryota > Metazoa > Arthropoda > Arachnida > Araneae > Theridiidae > Parasteatoda > Parasteatoda lunata. The sequence goes on from OX421979.1 coordinate 31,968,972, forward strand.
CTTACCCAAATAGATATACAAGTTTTTTTTGTTACATCATAAGTATTTTTATATGGTTAGATCTTAGCTAGAAATAAAAACTGTTCTAAACCATATTTACCATATTTTTACAGAAGTACTATTGTACTTTTTACAGAAGTACTATATGGTACAATAGTACATGGTACTATTGTACCATATTTTTACAGAATAAAACATCTATAATTAAAAAAGACATTTATGAATTATAAAATTGCATTTTAAGTAAAAATAAAAACTATTTTATTGAAATATTTATTTTTAAACAGTCATTTTAAGCCTTATAATAGTGCGGCTTATTTTTACCACATTTCTCTCCCCTTTTTTCAAGTTTTTGTCCATTCATTTAAAATTTTCCTATTTCAATCATTTTCTTTTTTAAGTATAGTGAATGCAGTTGAATTTTACAGGAAAAAAATGAAGGTTTTTGATATTCATAAAAAGCGTATAGTGAAAATAATCAATACATGAAAATAATTTTTTAAAGATATTTATTTTGAAATTTTCGAAATCTTTTCATAAATGTTTAATAGTTATTGAATTTAGCTATTCAATAGATTTCAAATATTTATTCTAAATGTTATTACTTGAATATTAACTAAGACAAAATAGTTTTCGAATGAAAAATGAGCGTAACAGTACTTTTTTTTTAAAAAAAATGAATAGTGAAAGTCCATTAATTGCTGAAATTTCTTCAAAACATTAAAATGTAAAAATTTTGAAATAAAATTGTTCTTATTTAAACAATCTTTTTATTTATAAATGCATTAGTTTTAAATAAAAATAATTTGCTATAGAAATAATTTAGATTTCTGCAAGGTTGACAATACAAGTAACTATTTTTGTCAGCAGGTTGTTCTCAATGGCATGGAAAGAAACATTCATTTAGAATTTTTAAATTTAAAGAAATTTTTTATGTAAAAAATCAAATTAGAAAGCACTCTTTTTCGGATATAACCGTGTGGGCTGATGAAAAGATTATATCTTTTATTTTCCGGTTTTTTAAAAAAACTTTATCCTCTTTTATTTATTTTTTTTAATTAATTAATTCTTTTTCTTTCCCCAGTTGTTTGTTATTATTATTAATTTCCCCCCCCCCTTTTTTTTTCCATTTGTCTGTAATTTATCTTTGTTTTATCTTCTTTTTGAACATATATATATATATATATATATATATATATATATATATATATATATATATATATATATATATTAGAATTGAATTTTAGTTCGAAAATATTTATTCATAGTTACTATTGAGCTATACAATTGTTATTTTAAAAATGGTAATTGAGAATAATTCTTAATTTCGTGATATTCGGAAATTATTTTATAAAATAAAATAAAAATTTAGTATTCCTAAATTATTGCAATTTTATCAAAATTTTTAAGGCTTTTATAACTAAGTACATTGACGTCAAGTTGATGATGTATTTCAAATTTTACATATTTTATTTAATTTTAGAGTGATGTAGGTAAGCAATTTTATATTAATCATAAATTGATTTGTTTACGAATTAAATATCATAATTTATAAAAATCGTTTTTTTATTTGAAATTTTGAATAAAAAAAATCATAATCATCTTCAGTAAAATAAAAATTAATCTTCAATTTTAATATGCATATGTATAATTAAGTAATAAATTTTGAAAATTACCCAAAGTGTTAGGCTACCACACAAGATACCATCGTTGATCAAAAAATCAAAAGTGCAAGTGTTAAATGCATACGTTAGAATAGTTTTTGCCAAGAAATGTTAAGAAATACATGTATTGACTATAATTTGATTTAGTCTTCAAGGCTTTTTTTCTTAACTCCAAGGCTTTGTTTCTTAGACTTATGGATTCAAATTTGTTGGCAGTGAAGAAAGTGTCAGAAATAATAACGAATTCTAATACAATCAAAATATTTAGCTACCGTGAAACGGTTTCGGAATTCTATGCTAATGTGTTAGGTAGATTGAGCAGATATTATTCTGCACTAAACCAAGGTTATTGAATAAAAATATTAACCGATTATATTTATGATTTTTATTTACTGAGATACGGATTAATAGTTAATTAGATTAATAATAATATAGTTTTTAGGATAATAATTTAGTTTTTAAATCTTAGGAAATACGTTATGCATATTTCATCTTGGTAACTAATGAGTTTAAAAATTAAAGAATTAATAAATATCTATCTCTTGTGTGTAAATTAAGTTAAAAGTAACGTTAAATAATTTATTTTTAAATCAACTTTAAATCTTAAATAAATACTCTCGATATTCACAGTTGAATTACTTTAGCTAATAATTAATTATTTTTAAAAAAAATATTTTGCATTTACGATTTTTATAGTTTGGTCTTAAGGCTTCCAACTTTAACTAAAGCATAAATTTCATTCAAGCTAATTCCAAAGGATGCAATTCAGAAAATGTCTAAAAGCAATCCATTTTAACTAATCATTTAAAGATTAACTCCAACAAATCCTTGCAGCCGCCTGGAAACCGGAAAGAAGTGTCTAAACAATTGTTCCTCTGAAGGCATTTCAACCATGAAAACATTCAATTTCATTTGCTTTAACACGCCAGCTTACCATCATTACGATTTTTTTCCCAACCAATTGGAATCGTTTCAAGCATTTTCTAAAAGCTTAAATGGTTGATAAATTCATTGTTTCATACATCACTTTTTCCAGAAATGAGAACAATTGTTTGGCATTTAGTTTTAAATAATGTTATATTCAAATTAATTCTTTGTCTAAGTTTTTTTTGTGCATTTTTATTAATAATAAACTTTAAACTTTGTTATGACTTTTCGATTATTAATTTTGAGCTATGTCTAAAAGTAATAAATTTGTTTTTTCAATTTCATTATTTTGTTATATGTAATTATTGCTTTGCTTGATTAAAAACTTCATTAGTTTGAAAATTTTATTAACCCATTTTCAAGAGGTTTCTAGACAAAAATGAGGGAAACAAAAATGATTTAACACTTAAAATGTAAAGTTGTCAACAAAAAATGAAAAATAAAGGTTAAAAACAAAACTGAATAAGCCGTGTTAGACAAGAATGAAAAATAATAATAATAAAGATCTAGAAACAAAACTACGCTTCAGTTTCTTGAGATCATTCATTTGATTATTGTTTTCTTTAACATTTATTTATTAACCACTAATTACAAACTTGAATAAAGTTTGAAAAAAAAATGCATTATAAAAAACTAAAACAATTGAAATAAGTATTTATTGAAATAATGCAGACGGTGGTGGACACAACCCTAGACTTGCAAATCTCGGTAGGAAATAATAACGTCTTGCAAAATGATTTCCTAGGTTTGGGAGATTTGGTAGTTTTATCATTATTAGAGTACATCGTTCTCAGAGGAAAGTGTAGGTATAGTGCTGATGTTAAAGGTAGTGCATGATATTGACAATGCATCTTAGTGCAATTAAATTACTTTAGAGTAGAGAGTTGAGTTATTCCAGTCTTGTCTTGAAACAAGAACTTAATCGATGGTGCCATCTACTTGCTTATTTTGCATAAGAGTGTAACGTAGCCCAACTAAAATTGATCAGCCAGCCTCAAAATACTTGGTTGCTTTGTGGTTGTTAAGGTTACAATAAACTTGCGTAATATTATTATTCAAGATGTGATTGCTTTCTCTGTGTTTTATCATGCATTTTAGTTAAACTATGCCTCGTAATTCTCAGAAAGAGGGATGCAGAAATAAACTGATTAGATAGACACTGTGAAAAAAAGGTATTGTCAATGTTATATAAGAATGATAACTTTTACCGTTTTTCAGGCACTCTGGGAGCGCCGAAAATTACGTTAAGTTTTGTCGATGTTCTTTGGGGATGATTTTGGGAAAATTAACAACAAAATATTATTTTATAATATGTGTAGAAATTGGGTAAATGTTGTAAAATTTGATAATTTTATCTTGGTATCATAAAGCAGGGGCAACAAACCATTTATGCCGGTAAATTTGCTTTTCAGTTTTGTATTTTTACTGCACATGTGCCAATAAGAACTATAATTTGAAGAACCATAAGTTCCGGTAAAATCTTCCCATATGAACGGAATCAGTTACCATATATGAATGATGAAATATTGCATATTTAGATTTATTACAAGAATTATGATTTTATTTCATTGAAATTCTTTTGCAATACCGTACTGTAATTTTACCTACATTCGTTTCTCAGTGCAAAAAATAAATGTGAACAATGAAAACGACGTGCAAATTGCATTGTTTACTGAGGATTTCCAGTGGAATTGCATCCGAAGAAATATCCTCTTAGCTTAACTTAAATTTAGTGAAAAAAAACGTTGATGTAATCCATTATTGGTGTAATTTTATGCTTCATTCCATCCTTCACTCCAAGTAATATAGTCGTTGCACTAATTTTTTGCGAAAACTTATTTTTTCCATTTATTATTGAACTATCAGACATTTTAGACCTGGTCAAAACAGTATCGTTCGAATTTTTCGCATCCTTAATAATGTGCTCAATTTAACCATATTATTGAGCAATTTAATCATTCTAAAATTTGATTAAACCATACTACCTTGACATTTCTGGTAAAATTACTCTACTGTTAATGATATTTCTAGAAAATAAGTTTAATAAAACCAAAACATACGGTATTTAAACCTATAATTAGGCTATTTTTCCATTCATGTGGTTGAAGTTCTGTTCTGGAATTCTGGTTTTCAAAATTAAAGTTTTTATTACAATACATTTAGTACAAAACGCAGAACTGAAAAGTAAGTTTTACCGAATTAGCGGTTTTTATGTCTTTACACATTTAAGACATTTTGAAGAAATTATTAATTTGTACAACATTTACCAAATTTTATCACTTGTTATGAGCCCATATTGTCAATTTTACCAAAATTATAATCAATGTACTTCGGTATAAATTAGTGATCTTTTCGGTGTTTTGCGTTCTCAAAAACACGGTAAATTTTACCATATTCCGATAGTTTTAACCATATTTGTTCTCTTGGTGTATGGTTCAACTGGAAGCAAAACATATTTTTTTTCATGTTGAAACATTAAAATTGTAAATGTAATATAGTTAACTTTACCAAAATCATGATAACAAATCAATTGATTTTTTAAAAGAAATGTTAATATAAAACTGACAATAAGCTAACAATGCAAACATTGTCAGAAAATAACTAAAGAGATATTAATATATTAAATTTCACAATGACATTTAAATTATTTAAAAAGAAATTAATGTATAGTTATCTAATTAGTTGCGTTGTTTAATATGAGTGGGAAAAAATAAAAACACATTGTTCCTTAAAATGCTAAATTTATCTATCAATGTATTTCTCAACCAAAACATATATTCTAATAATTGCAACTACTAATGACACTAAATTGCATTCAATTCAGATATAAATATGTATTCAGAAAGGTAAAACATTGATTATTTCAATTCTTTTCAGTGATTCTATAAATGATTTCTCATCAGTTTTAATTAAATTTAGATGATCATGGAGTATTTACGGTCGCTTCAACTACAAAGAGTCTAATTAAGTATTCAAATATCTCTTTTAATTTCCAGTGTGTAGTTGAATTTATTTGAAAGCTGTCTCATTAATTCAATAATATTTGTTTGGAAGTTATAAAAGCTTAGTTGATATAATATTCCGTTTTACAGACATAAATAGAATGGCAATTTCATTAAATGATAATTACTTATTAAAATTGTAAGATGTTTTGATTTCAAAGAATGGTAGGCATATTCTTAGTTTTACATAAATAAAAGGAAAATGTTTTAATAAATATAGCTTTATTATAATTTGTGTAGTTATGTAATATTAGAACTGATTAGTTAATTTTTAAAAGTTACTTTTTTCATCAATCATTTAGAGATATATTAGCTTTAATGTGGTAAATTTATAATTATTGCATTATTTCAACAAATGCCGGTGAAAATTTAGTATTTTTTACTCAAATTTAATTCGAAACTTTTACATTCTTCATCACATTAAAAGTAATATAAAGATTTTTAGTACAACTACCGATTATTTTTAGAATTTATTGCACGCAATGTTAAATTTTTTCTACATTAATTCATAGTAGGTAAGATATTATGGCATAGTTTAATATTTTTTAAGAATTATATTTAAAAAAGGCATGTTGAAAGGATTTTGTAAATAATTATTTTCATTTTCTATTGCTAGATTTTTCTAATGTTTTGTTGTTTTTGTTTTGCACCTATTACAATATTTTGTGGGTCCCTATTTTAAATTTTATCTCCTTAATTTTTTACTACATTGTAAAACATTCTAGTATGATATAAAGCGCCATTATGTAAATTACCGATATAAATTAAGTAAAGTTTCGATATAAAGTATGTAACCGGCACTTTTAGTTCATCATCTGTAAAATCAATTTTACTGTTTAATATTAGACCGTACTTCATACTGTAATATTTATTTAATTAGAATGATTTAGTGATCTTGCTTTAATTATTAATGTATAAATTATGACATATTAGAATTTTTTTTATATATGCAACATGTTACGGTAAAAAGAGATTTTACTGTAAAAAGTACCGGTCCTCTGAATGTTGGACTTTTCACTGTAATTTGATTCGGACTTTTCTAAAACTATAGAAATTTAAAAAAAAAATATCGAAGGTAGTGATTACAGAAAACCTTGTTCAGCAAAATAAATTTTCAAATGTACAAAAATGTTTTAAATTAGTTATTCAACTATTATTTAAATTTTATTTCTCATAAAATAATTACAATTCCTTTTTAATTGCAGCCAGTGCACATAAAGTTTGAAAGAGAAAATTTACCGTACGCCGCTAAGAATGCCTTACAAAACTTATACCATAATTTTACCATAAAATTACTTTGTTACAGTCAGTATTTCTTACCATAAACTTTAATCGAACAGGAATATGATACGAAACAATATAATCTGGTTTACCGTAATCTTTGCAATAATAATTACAGTAAAATCACAGAATCATTCTTACAAAATACGTATTTCTGTTAAAATTACGGTATAATATTTTACTGCAGAAATGGATTTAGCAGTAAAATGGATTTTACGGATGATGCAATTAAAGCTCTTGTACTTTATACCGTTATTTGATTAGAATTTTTTGGAACTGTTAGCTGTTAAAGTGTGTGAGATTTAGTTGAATGCTTTATGATGATCTGAGACTTTTTTTAACAGTATATTTTAAACTATTGATATTTGTATTATAAATAAATTTTACCAAAGTTTAAAATATTCAAATTGCTTTTACTTCTTCTTCGGTTTTCTATTATTAAAATATTTCTTTAAATATTTCTAAAATATTTTTTTAATATTAAATATTGAAATATTTCTTTTTATTTCTTTATTTATACTCAGAGAGATAAAAAAAATGACGTGAAAACATAGCAAAAAATATATAAGAATCATCCTTGTTTAGTGTTGGTAAGAAAAAAATATTAAAATGTTCATAATATAAACGCTTGAATATAAAATTTAAATTTAAGCCTTTTTTCAACCTATTTTTTTTTCATTTATACAACATTATATTTTTTTAACGCTGTTTCGTGCCAAGAAATAATAAATAATGTAACGCAACAATCTTTTCAATTATTCAACCGTTTTAGCTCGAAGCACAGAATCTTCAAATTTTATGTAAAAATTGAAAATTTTGTGTTTCACGATTTGCAGTAAATATGACTTACATAAAAATTTATTTATGAATATTTTACACAATATTTCTTAGCCTAAACCTCTATATTAATTATTTCATTAGACTTTCAAATCCTTTAAATTAAAACCGAATAAATGATTAAAAAAAAATTTTATTTCATTTATTCATGAATTTTTGGTCACTTTTGTTATAATTAAAATTATGTCCTTAATTTCCAAATAGGGAATTTTTTTAAATAAACCAATCTTACATTATATTACTAAAATCAAAAAAATTGTTAAAATGCAATTGTTAAAATGTTAAAATGCAATTTGTATCTAAAAAAACAACTTTTTCTAAATGCCTATGATTGTTGAAGTCATCAGAAACAAATCGTGAAAAAATCGTAATTATCCTAAAATGTTATTATTTACAATGTTTTCTACAATTGTATTGAATTAGAGTATTTACGTAACAAAATATGCCAAATGATTAAGAATTAGAAGAAAATTTACAGCAAAAGAACATTAAAAACAATTGTTTACTAAAATAAAACTGAAATATTGAACACAATCCCATCAGGGTTTACAAACGTGGCTTGCTTTTACGTGTCTCGAATATTTATAAATACATTTGTTTTGTATTTTAAACATTTGCCGGAAAAAGGTAGCAGAAAATATTAAGGCTAATGTTTCCTCTAATAGTCATCCAATTTTTTGTCACTCATACTGATTTATTTTAAGATTTAAATAACGTACAACCGCAATCATTTCTTACACGGAAACGCCCATTATTATAGTCATTAAGTCAATTTAGTTATCAAGGTGTGATTTCAGAATTGTTTTAGTGATTATTCGGTAGCACGAAAAAGCGCCTCGGCATGATAGCTACGTGCCTGAACTTTGGCTTGGAAATGATACTATAGTATAAAAATGATAAAAGGCTATTAATGAGGCAATTTTAAAAAGAAATTTAATGTCTGAATTAATAGAAGAACATTATAAGTAAAACTATTAAAGGCAATAAAAATCATTGTACACTTTTATATATATATATATATATATATATATATATATATATATATATATATATATATATATATATATATATATATATATATATATATATATATATATATATATATATATATATACATGACAAAATGCAAATAAATTAAAAGGCAAGATTTTTATTGCAGAAGAGAGCTTTCTAAATTTTTTATTTGATTTTAACTCTCATTCATCGTTTTGAATAATAATATTTCCCGAAACGCAAACTTTGTATTGCAGTTTTAGATTTACTTATGTTCCGAATTTCGGCATCAAACCCAAGCGCTCGTGAATAGTCCTTAAAGTGCATTAAGTCTTTGAAGTGTATTAATGTTGTTATGTATACATAGAGTTTCATTCATGTTTTTTTGGGTCGGAAGCCAAGTTCTTTAAAAATAATAGTATTTCCACAAAAATATTTTTTGTTTGCACAATGAGACCAAAAACGGACTTGGAGTCTTTTTTTTTTCATAAATTATGTTTTTGGCAAAGGAAGTAAGATGTATACAGGCTAAATGGAAGGTCTTTTTACGACTTCCAACATTAATGCATACAAAAATATTTCTGCTTAAATGCAATTAACTGTATTACTTGGTTATTCGTTTCAAATATAAAATGGGAAGCGATTGAAGTTTATTATTAGTTATTTTAGATTGAAGTAATTTATTACCACTTTAGTTCCTCGGGATTATTTATTTAACAAATAACTATAGTTCCTCCATATTTTTAAAAAATATGAATTTATTAGAAGTAAACCAATTGGAGATAAATAGTTCACAGTTAATGAGACAAATAGTTAAGACAATTGCAATTATACCTGACGAACGTTTTTTTTCCGGCCTCAATAGTTATCCCGATTTGGTAATTTTTAGGTATTTAGTATCTGACGAACGTTTTTTTAAGTTTCATGTCGCTTGATGTCTTTTAATATAAACTCTACTTACGGGGTTTCATTATCTTTTAATAAAAATTTTACTTTATTAAAAGACAATCAAACTCCGTAAGTACCCAGTAAGAAAATCTTACTTTTAACTAAAATGTTGTTCATGACTTTAAATAAAAATTTAACTTTTGATACCGTATTGATCAAGAATCGAAATTTATATCAGTGAAAGCTTAATGTAAAGATATACAATGTGCTTCGTTATCACTGATTAGATAGTATTTAATGTTTATTTTTAGAATCGTAATCAATAATGGAAAAGACACACCCTGGAGTTTGCAAATAAATATTTAAGTGAGAAAATATTAAATTGAGCTAATAAAATCTGAAAAATAACAGTGCAGGAAAGCGAAGCTTTAAGCATCAAAGCTGGTTTAATTTGAGGATGACACTTAAAGGTCTTTCAAATATTCATCTTTCAAGTTCTCTCAGTTTCTTCCCTCAATCAAATCTGTATTGTTGTTTATAACGCATGCTTTTCTGTGATTTTATAGTTTTAGGAAGAATTTTTGATATTTCCTCGCTTAAATATTAAGTTGCGACCTTCAATATGTATATTTTATTTCAATTTATAATCCTGATTGAAATAAAAAATAAGTGTTGTCTTTAAGTAACACCTTGTTTAACGTTAGTGCAAATATGCAAAAGTTTAACAGAACTTTTGAACTGTTTTACAACACAAAACTTGAATCCTCGAAAGGCTCAATTTTTGAGAAGAATAATTTTTTAATCTCTTTTATTTTAATTTATTCTATCTTAAAAGAATATTATTAGTACAAAAAAGATAAGCCGTATCTTTCTTTATGATAAAAAAAACAACATGAATTTGAATGAAAATGTTTTTAAAACTACGTAAAACTAATATGACTAAATGACTATCATGAATCTGAATGATAAATGACTGTGTTAATTAATTTTAATTGAAAAGTAATTTTATTTTTAAAATATTGTAATTAAAAAGACTTTGATGTGAGTAAATATTCTGTATAATTATCGTGTTAAACACTAAATAAATTTGCTAAAAGCCGCAACTTCGAAATTTAATTTATCCTTCATTGTATTTTTTTAATGAGAAAATAATTTGACAATAAAGGAATTTGAAAATAATCTTTTTTTTAAATTCTTTTTCTTTCACTTCTTGTTTTCCATTCATTATATCTAATTTTGCTGGATAAACAAAATTCATTTAATAATACAAAAAATATCCTTTTGACATTTTTAATGAATATTTACTCCCTTAAAGGAGGTTTTAGGTTGAAAACATTTTGATTTTCAATAAATTTCTCCTTTGAAAAATTTAAATTAGAGAAAGAGCTTTAAGAGTGTACTGAAAAACTCTTTCAGCAGCTTTTAATCTATATTATTTTTTTTAAAAAAAATTGATGATTTAGGCTAAAAACTAATAATCTTTGAGCTTCTATGTGAACTTGAAAAGAGATTTTTAAAAATACTTTTTGTTAAGAATGTTTGAAAAAAAATTTTTTTTATTTAAAAAAAACAAAAAAAAAAAAAAAAACTTAAGCAATTGAAACGCTTGTTGGGAAAAAGGGATATGGCATTAAGTTAACATTTTCAAAATATTTCGAAAGATTTTATAAACGTCAATAGATTTTAATCTGCAAAGATTATTTGCATTACCTTAGTAGTTCTATACCTTGTTTGACGAACCATTATGTTATATTAATTGTTTTTTATTTTGGGGGGGGGGGGGAAGGACACATGAAAGATTATTAGACATGATTATTAGACATGATATATTAGAGAAATATTGATTTACTCGTTATATCTCAACTAATAAAAATATTTTATAGATGTTTTGTTACCCGTATATTTCTATAAATAAAATTTAGATTAATTTCTCTAAATAGTATGGCATAAAGCAATAATGATAAAATAGATTGAATTTGAATTTTATTAAGATGAACAAAAATAGTTATTTACTTACCAGTAATGTCAATATTTTTACTTCACATGAAATTTCAATTTCAGATTTTAAAACTTAACATATTTTCAGATTGTTTTAATTTTTTTATTTCCTATGAGCTGCACAATCAGTCTTCCCGATGAGCACACCTAGTGCGTTCTCCAGAAGTGGTATCCTCTCTTTCAGGACCACCACAATGGGTGAGATACCGTTGGCCATGTTAATTTTGACGTCTAGTTTCTGCCACACTAGATGGCAGCACCGAGGTTCTATTTAGATGCTAAAGTGCACTAGGAATTTAATTTTTCCGGAAATGCCAAGAGCCAATAAGGCACTCCAGGGATCTTTTACATGCCGCATACGACATGGCCACTGAGGATTTTCTGCATCCCGAAAATCCGGTGGCTGGGCCGGAGATCGAACCCGCTGACTCTGGCTCAGAAATCCGACGACATATTTTCAGAATGAAAAATGCATTTGTTTAGTTGTATTTTCTGAGGCCATTTTACATTTAAATTTTTTTTAATGCTAAAAAGATAAAATATCTTGTGCTATAGATATGCATATGTAAGACAATGATAAAAGATTAAAAAAAATAATAATGAATGAAGATTAAATTTGAAACCTGTACTTCAATGGAAAATTTCCAAGTGAGCAAATGGCAAATATTTCAGATTTATGTTAAACATCTGTACTGAAAAAAAAATCGTTGAATGGAACGAAATGTTCTGAAAAATTAAAAAAAAGTTAAGTACAAAATGGTGTAAAATTCGCGTGTTTCTATCTCTATGGGAACACCAATAAGCTCGATAATTTTTACTGACGCAATTCTTATTGATTTTGATGAAATTTACAGTAAAATTCAGTTCTATACTAAGTGATAAAATTTAATAATTGTGGTAAAATTTGAAAATTTCATCATGGTACCTTGAATCATGGAAAAACCATTTAGTTAAACTTATTTTTCAGTTTCGTATTTTTTACTAAATCTATGGTAATAAGAACAATAATTTTAAAAGTCAGAATTTCTGGTAAACCGTTACCATACGAAAACTTACATAGTTAATGGTTTAAATCTGTATGGTTCGGTTTTATTAGCCCTAATTCTAGTTCATTTAACCAGAAATGCCATTAACATGCATTATTCTAATTTTACCAGATTTTGCCTCTTGAGGGTATTCTCTATATAGAAAAAAAGTATCATAGTAAAACATAAAAAAACTACTTTCTTTACCTTCTCTTTAGTAAAACATAAAGAAAACTACTTTCTTTACCTTCTATTTTGTAATCTATCAAACAATAGAAAAAAAATTAAATATATAAATTATGTCGTAGAATAATATATGATAGGCAGGCTGTCGAGTTGACGTCACATTGAATGTTAAAGAGTTCATATTTTTGCAAGTCACTCTTCTTTCGGAGTATAAAATCAGCCTCGAAAAAATTAGCAGAATAATGGAAGAATTGTTATACTGAAATGAAAAGAAAATTTTTTAAAAATGCTAGTGTTTCCTCATGAAAATGGAAATGCTTTATGAAATGGTTATAACAGTTGGTAGAGAAAGATTTTTTTATCGATATGTAAAATTTTTATTTGTTGTATTTATCTACATTTTGCTAAAAATTTCGTATCGAAATATAATAAACATCTTTATCTAAATTTAATTTTAACAATGCACGAGAAAAGACTATTTGTATAGTTTTTCTCTCTCTATATTTTAGCGGAGTTTATTCAGAAATATAATGCATGCATAATATATTTTGGCATCGATTCAAGTATAAAGTACACCGAAAATAAAAATTAAGAACAGCGAAACACCCTGAATAACTTTTGATCTAATGATCGGATCTTCACGTTCTAGGACTCAATCTTAATGGCTCGAGTTGTGACCTCGAATATGCTAACGCATGCGATATTTTTAAGTTAGAAAATCAGACACAAAAGCTTACTTTTTCTGAATAAACATACCTTTTTTTGACAAATTCGGATGTAAGTCACCTTGTTTGGACACCTTAATACTAATTTTTCTTATAAGGCATGTTTATTCAGAGAAGGTAAGTTTTTGTGTCTGATTTCCTAATTTAAAATATTTTCTGCGCCAATTAATTAGCATATTTGAGGTCACCCTCTCGAAGCTTAAAGATTGAGAGTTCTAGAACGGGAAAATCCTATCATTAAATCAAAAGTTATTTATTGTGTTCCGTTTTTTTTGACCCACTTTACATCGCTTATAATACTCATATATATGATAATGAGTCAATCCTATTATAAAATAAACTTTTAAATTCTTCTAACACACATTTTATTAAACAAAGTGCTAAACTTTAAAAAAAGGAAATCTGATGGTGTTAAACGCACCTGTTTAAGGGATAAAAAAATTTAGGTAAAAATACTGCACTGTATGACAGGGATATTCCTGGTCAAATAGGCCATTTTTCTTGGAATAAAACCTAATTATACGGTATTTAAACCATTGATTTAGTAACTGCTTCGTTCTCGTGGTAGCGGTATTCCGGATAGTTCTGGTTTTCAAAATTATAATTCCCCTTATCACACATTTAGTAAGAAATACAAAACTGGAAAAAAAAATTTTGCTCAAAAATGATTTCTAGTATATATTATTATCGAAGGTATCATGATAAAATTACGAAATTTTAAAATATTTACCAAATTTTACTATCAATTTTACCACTCTCATTACCAAAGTGCTTGAGTACATATTACCGAGCTTTTTGAGGTTTCAATAGAGCGAGAAACACAGTAAATGTTACTATATTTTGGTAGTTTTGACCATATTTTTTTCCTCAATAAATGTCTCAAACTTTTAAATATTCAAAACTGAAATTTACCTTTTCACTAATATTTACTTTATAAAATTTCCCTGAATCTTCTAATTTTCTTCAGAAAAAAGTTTTAAAAGTTATAATGGAAAAAGCAGCAATACTAGTTAATTATATTGTTTTATATTTTACATTTCAAAAATTTCAAAATTTTGAAAACTATATCGCTGTATTTTCAAAACTGCAGTGCTTGAATTACAGTATCTACCAGAGTCATTTATTTTCCCACTTTCTATTTTCTTCTTTTTTTTTTTTTTTGTTTTTTTGAGTTTAACATGCATTTATACTTATCGTCATTTATGGGTTGATAAGTCAGTAGGGTTACAGAAGCCATTTATGTGGGTTGATTCGTGGTTTTTAACAACAATGTTTTGTAGTGAACATTACCCAATATTGAAGTTTTGATTCACAAATATATTATGTACTATGTAAATTTTAAATTTAAGTTTTTAATCTTTACTTAAAAATAATATAATTTTATTATTTATACTTTATATTTGAAGTCAGTAAAAATTAATCTTTGATTTGAGATTCCTTTTTAACTCATTCTCAAATGGTACTTTTATTGTATATGTAATTCACTGATTGTATTTGAATTACGATTTAATTATATTATTTTTATTTGTTGTTATTTCATTTAAAGGGAAAACAGAGATCCTTTCATTTTTTCCACAAAACTATGAATTTGTGAAAAAAATTGTAAATACTGTGAATAGAGATGTCTAAGCTGGCGTCACTCCTTTAACTGACCACAGGAAATCAATCAATGAATCAAATTATGACGATTGATTCATTCCACTCAGTGATACAATTCTGTCTCTGGGTTTGGCATCTCTATATTTGCAGATATTTTCACAATTCTTGAAAAAAAACGTATGGTCAAAACTATCAGATTATGGTAAAATTTGCCATGTTTCTGTCTCTATGTTGGGAGCACCAGAAGTGTTCAGTTTTTTTTACTGAAGCGGTTTGATAATGATTTTGTTAAAATTAACGGTAAAATATGGTTTTGTAATGTGTGATAAAATTTGGTAATTTGACCATGATACCTTAAAGCATGGCATAAAAGCCATTGTTTGGGTTAAATTTCTTTTTCATGTAATAAAAAAAATATAATTTTGAAAACCAGAATTTCCCGCTTAACGTTAACATATTAATGGAAAAATTAACAATTAAATTGTTCAAATATCCTTTATTTTGGTTTCATTAATGAAAGTGAATTCGAAGAAAAAAAAATTTAAATGATCGATAAACCAGTATCAATCAACTACGATACCAGCATAAAACAGAGACATATATCGACACAGTGGCTGTTACTTATACAAAAAAGTAATAGAAAAATGGTATTAAAAGAATTGCATTCATACCATTGGGACGATTAAATTCTCTATGTCTATTACACATTATTCTATTATTCACACTTAAGAAATGCTTTTATTTACCAGGTGATCAAAAAATTCAGTAAAAGTAGCCAGCAGGTGCCGTTTGTGGGTTTTTTTCTCCTTAATTGTGATATGTGGATTTTTTAGATAAAACAATAAGGTACTGAAATACAAATGAATTTCTTTGAAGAAGAAAGTTCATTGTCTATTTTATATTAGAAGAAAAAATAGAGCTTTGAATAAAGGTTTTTTATACCATAACATTATAAAATTGAAAAATTTGTAAAAATATAAAAAGTGGGAGCACTTATGGTGAGGTGGATGAGTAAAAAAATATGTTTAATTCAAACTTAATTAGATAGGAACATAAAACACAAGGTTGGTAAGAAAAATTTACTTCTAAGTAGTTTCTAAAATAAATATTCACGTAATAGTTAATGATAAATACGAAAATAGAAAAAAGATAATCACGGATAATTAACATCTAACATTAACAATAATTAACAATTAACAATAAAAAAAAAGAACAAAAAAATAGAGAACAAAAAAAGCACTGACAGCTTTTTCTTTTACCAGGATAGCGAATTTCCAAACCAGCGTCCTTTGATAACCAGATCCCAGTCAGACGTATTTTTAATTAAAAAAGAATCTTAACTTTTTTTTTAGTTTAGATAACACACTTTGATAAGAATAAAGAACTGTATCATAATTGGAAATCCAACTGCGGCCAAGAAGAAAATCTCCAAAATAGAACCTTGAGTCAATAAATGCCACTGGTTTGTAAACTAGCTGCCAGGAAAGTAACAACCCTGACTTTTTCTAGGGGAATAATTCAGCCTATTGTTGATGCTGAAGTCAGGAAACCTGATTTTATATAAAGAGATCGGGAACCAAAAAAATAATTTTTTCATTGGCTTATGACCGGAAAGTACGATACAGGAAAAATTTGACGGTGAAAATAATTCAATTCGCTGAATAAATACTAAATTATACTTCGATTTACATCAAAATTCTAGCTTTAAGCTCTATATTCACGTAAATAGACATTCTTATTAAAATATTTAGGCTAACTCATTTGTTTTATAAAATTTGAACGTAATCAAATGTAAGTTTTTATTTCTTAAAAAATGAAAGTAATAAATGAAAAACTTTACAGAACATCTTAAGAATAAAAGGAAAAAGCTATTTTTTTCTGAGTAAAATTCATCCACTTTTTCAAAAGTTGACTTTTCCTTTTAAAAGCGGAGAAATATTTCCAGTTGTACCAAGTTCTTTCAATCTTACAAAAATATAACAAAAGTTGAAATTGAATATATCAGACAAATGTAAGAAATGGATTGAATTTAGATCTTGGAATCGAATAACTTTTGACAGACTGTCAAGTTGGCGACATATCTGCTGAAAGTCCGGTGGCCTAAACTGAATGAATAATCTCTTTTGAAAGAAAACTATAGGCTAGGAAGAATAACTGAAACGAAGATGGAAAGAAGAGTACAGCTACCGAATATGTTTAAAAAGTATAACAGGATTGTCATTTCACACAAGTATCATGAATTATTGTAAATAGAAAATCATTGTAATAGAGTTACATTCATTAATTTTATCGGATCGAAAAATAAACTTTTTATCCTGTTGATGTTCAAAGCTTTAATCAAAGGTGGAAAATGAGATAATAATTTAAACGAATTTTTTACAAAATGTACAGTGTTAATAAGTTAAATTAAGCCTAATCAGAGGCATCTATAGCGTGATATAACTGCGCAATTGGCATCAGATTTTGTTGAGAAAAAGAAGAATCTACGAAAATTCATCTCCAAAATGAATCAAAGGGGGTAAAAAAAACTCATATTTGTTTGAAGTAAGCGTCAAATATGAGATTGCTAAAACGGGAAAATTGCTATAATTTGCTTATAAATCTACTTCAATCACAAAAAAGAAACTTAACAACATCCGGGAACTTAATACTTGTGCTTTCCATAAGGTGATTTTTTTAAGTTAATGATCTTTTCTATGATGATAAGTTTAACTAATTTTCTCACTTTAAAAAATCAACTTGGTATCTCGTGATTTAATAAACTTCCTTTGTCAAATTGATTGAAGATGGAAAAAAAAATTTTTTTTCCTGATAATGTTTAAAGCTTCAATCAGAGAGGGAAAATAGTATAAATTAAATGATTTTTTTTATAAATGCAGAGTGTCAGTAAATTAAATTAAGCCTAATCAGCGGCATATATATCATGATCTAACAGCGATACCAACCTAACCAAAAACCCATACCTAATAAAACCAAACCAAAAGGGTAAAAGGGCTAACCAAAGGTGTAGTCGAAACCATACGCAAATTCGCTGCAAGTAAGCATAAAATGTGAGATTAGATTGCTAAAACGGGAAAATAGTTATAGTTTGTTTATAAATTTATTACAATAACAAAAAATACATTTAAAAACAATGGGAAACTTGATCCTTGCGCTTTCTATAGTACGAAGGTGATTTTTTAAGTTAATGGTATTTTTCAATGATAATAAGTTTAACTAATTTTCTGTCATTAAAAAATCAGCTTGGTACTTCGCGATTTAAGAAACTTCTTTCGGCAAGTTCTGGAACGAATTTTTTGAACCAGAACATTTGTCATGGATCTTATCCGAATTTAATGTCGTTTAAACCATTGGTTTAAATAGGTTCAGCTTAAGCCGCAGAAGTTCATGGAATAGAACGTTCGCCTCCCAATGAGACCCAGGTTTGACCACTTGCAGTGGCTGGTTGATACGTCAAATATTCTCAGTCGTAGACAGATCATGGGTTAGAATCTCCTTGCCGCTGGGTTAACAGAGGGGGATTTTCGTTGTTTTCCTCTCCATGTAACTAAGTGTGGGTTAGTTCCATCAAAAAGTTATCCAAGAAGATAATTTTCTCCCTATACTTGGTTCAGGAGTCTTCTGGATTGGGTTTAAAAGTATAAGGCTATGGAGTTAAAAAGAGCAATAGCCTTATATTCAGAATTGGGTCTTCTGATCAACTCCAGTTATTAAAAAAAATAATAAAATAAATAAAAGAGTATCAGTTAAATTTCTAAATACTTTGCCGATTTTTTCTGTTAAATAGAATGATTTTAAATAAAATAAAAATTTAATTACATTGAGATGTGTGTATAAGAAGGGAAGGGGAATTTTTAAGGTTAGAATCAGTAAAAACATATCAGGATTAGAAAATTAAACAATATTTTCAGTTTTATTATTCTTGAGTTTTGTAAAGTTTGAAGTATTTTTTTAACGTCTTATGCGCAGCACAATTGCTTGAAATGTTTTAAATATTTATGAAACATTATTTAAAATTGTCCAAGTGGTCATTTATAACTTAAATAACACTGTGATATTGTCAGAAAGTAAAATGAAACGAGTGGCAGTGAATGAATGAATGCTGAAAAACATATAGACCCAGTCACACTCTTTCATACAGAGTAGTAAAGTTAAAATAGAAATATATTAGTAAATTTCAATTTTGGCCTTAATCTGGAAGCTTTGACTTCATGTTAAAGAAAGTAGATGTTTTTCGTTTTTTCCCTATGTTTTTACTAGTGGGTCACAAGATGGAACAGCTGAGTGGAAAAAACATAAAACATAGTTTAAAGGAAAAACATAAAACATAGCATTTTGAACAATCTTCTTTTTCTTCTTCTGAGGGAAACGACAGCCCTGGGTGGGCCGTGGTCTTCACAAAAATTTTCCTTTAGGCTTCTCTATTTTTGGCCATGGTCCAATTAATCACTCTTAAAATAGCAGGCACTCAACTCATCTGAGGTTGGATTGGCTTCCAGATCTTGTTCCAGAGGGCTTGGCCAAGAATATTTTCCGTGTCGGACTTTCTTCGTTTATTCCAATAACGTGACCAGCCCATTTAATTCCTTGAATTTTTATATTTTTGATGACGCTGGGTTCTTTGAAGGGACGCTAAAGTTCTAAATTTGAGCATCTATACCATAAGCCATTAACTTGTATTCTTCCAACAAGAGCTCTTAGTATCCATTGCTCGAAGACTCCAAGAGCATTTCCATCTTTTTGTGTCTTTCTACAAGTTTCTGATGAGTATCTGTGTATAATTCTAATTAGACATTTATAAATTAATAGCCTAGTCTTCATTTTAATTAAGTTTGATTTCGGATTTAGAACATTACCAACATAAAATAGGTAATGGGGAGTGTTAATTTTTTTCCTAAAACTGCGCTTAACCAGATGCTACGAATTGTGGTTATTTTGAAAGGTTTTTTTTACAGATTTTCCAGCCAGCAGCACCATTTCTGTTGAAGAGTTTTGATTTCTTTAAGTTTCTGGAAAACTCAGTAAATCATGTATTTTTATTTCCTTCAGTTTTCTTAAATTGATTATTTTTAAATCGTCGGCCATCTTTTAAAACTCTCGATGATATGTGCAATTTAGTTTATTCTATTTTTATGTCTGTGTTTTGGCAATAAGTTCATCATTATGATCGTTCATATGATATCTAATATTACGGAAAACATACGTATTAATATTATGTGTCTTTTGAAAAGAGTAAATTTTACTCAATTGAGTAAGAATAAAACTTTTTTGAGCAAAAGTTATGGATTAATAACCATGCATCCATTCAAAAGATTTTCATTGTAAAAAAAAAAAAAAATAATAAAACTTTGTTTTAAAAAGCAAAAATTAGCTCTATCACTATAGGCAATTGCGTTGCAACATTGCTTTCAATACCTGTGCTGGATTTGCGTTAAACTTAAAAAAAGTATGATTCCTTCAAAAGCAGGCCAAACGTTAAATTAATCACTCAGGAAATAAATAAATCTGTTTCTGTTCGTCTCTCAAGTGCATTACTTTATTAAAAACGCTGTGAAGAAAAAAAACTATTTAATTTAACGGCTTCAATACGTCCTACGAAATTTCGAAATGATAATGAGAAAACCACAGTTAAAGGCACTTAACTGAAGGTGCTCATTAAATTAATGGGACTCCTACAACTTCTACTGGTTGGAGTTTTTACAATTTCTTTGATTTGAAACTTACGTAAAACTTTTAATTGCTCATTAAAGAAAATGTAAAATACTATTTAATTTTTTGGCTGACTTCTTACGGAGTTTTATTGATTGATTGATTTTAAAACTAGTTTTCTTGTTGACTTTAAAGGGACACAAAGCTTCAATCACAAAATTTATTTTGAAATACAAAAAATAGAAAATTATCTGATTTTTTTTCTTTTCAATAATCACATGTGGTTTGCTGCTTCTGTGTTCATTACGCATAATCATTTCTGTAAAATTTTAGTAATTTATAGCGTGATCAATTTCCATAAATAGAAAAAATGTCATTACCTTGTTCCTTTAAATAGCTAAAATTGAGCTTCTTTTGTACTACTTTTGAAAATTTTTTCGTGTTTTTTTAATATTTCATAGAAGGTATTATCAATTTTTACAATAGTGCTCTTCAAATCTGATATGATCCTATACGAGATTTTTTGTTGTTGATACGAAAATATTTAGTTGCAAAAGGATTATTATACATGATAATACTTTCAATATAACTTTAAATATATAGTATAACTAAACATAACTATATATTAATAATTTATTTAAATTTAAAATGTATCAATGCTGAGTTCTTTTATCCTTTAAATAAAATGTATTTTAGATTCAAATATTTTTTTAACTATTATGTCTGACACAAGCAGGAAAAGAAAACAAGAATATAATTTTAATGTAAAAAAGTGTCTCAGAATATGTGCCTGCGACTTTTTTTTCAGAGAATATACTTGATTAAAACTAAAAATATCATTTTCTCTCTAAAAATATTCTTTCTATAATTTCTTTTTAATAATGTTCCGGAAACAGTACGATATAAATATTTCTGTTTTATTATTATATTTTGGATTCATTATAACAGTAATTTATTTTTGTTATTTATATTTATTATTTATTTTTATTATTTATATTTATTAATTATTTTATTATTTATTTTTACTATTTATATTTATTAATTATTTTATTATTTATTTTATTACAGAACTAATTATTCTTTTTTTAATGATTATCCCTCTGAGTTGCATAGCTTTAAAACACAAACTCTATTTAGTTTTTGCTTCAGAGTTGTATTACAACATTCACTGTAAAAAAAATTATACTTATCGAAATTGAGTAAAAATATGTCAAAATAGCTTCAAAACAATTATAATTAAATTTGAATACTTTATGTATTCAAAATTGGAATAACATATACTCATTTTTGAGAAAAATATCCAGTCTCAAAGTTTTATGTCAAAGGAGATATGTTTGAAAGAAATCCGAACCCAGGACTTATGGGTTCTTAGTAGGATGATCTAACCACCATAGTTGCACAAACCAGTCCAGGAAAAGATAGGAAGTCTTATATAGTGACCACCATAATAACACATCATGGCATACTAATTTCGAATTTTAATTACACAAAATATGGTCTCTATTTCTTAGTCAGATAATCGTTAGTTTTTTCACTTTTTCTTAATCCTCTACATTTAAAAAAAATTATGCGGATGATATGCTGCAGCCAACGAACATTTTCCTCATACATATCATCCTACATATCGCTTTTCAGACTATGCATTTGCTCAAGAAGGAGTAAATGCTGATTCAGTTTTAAAGACATGGGATTTTTAAATTCGACTATATTTGTTTTGGAGCTATTTTGCTATATTTTTTTTCTACAATTTTGAAAAACCGTTTTTAACATTGTTATATGATTAGTTTACCTATATAACGTAATAGCATTTGGCACATTGTAACTCATTTCAGCTCTTTTGCTACATATAACTCAACTATAAATTTACATTCGCAATAAATTAAATTGCTTATTTTATTTTAAAAACATATTTTTTGTCCAAATATTTTATTTAATAATACTTGAATGTACTCCAATTTAATATAAAACTTCTTTATCTGTTGCATTCTAATATTGAAAAATTCAAGCTAGCAATTATTTTTTTCTAATTTATAGTGCGAGTTAATGATAGAATAGTTAGCATTTATTTAAAAGCTATTTTGAAACTAAATTAATATTTATTTAATTCGTATGCATGACTGGAAACGATTGTAAAAGATAAAATGGTTTAACTAAATTAATTCAATATTTGAGTTAATAGTATAAATAATAAAAATCACTGAATATGAAACTTTAGCCAGTAGCATGTACTAAATAATGATTTGATAGTTAAAACTGATTTCTATACAACTTGATGATGTGTATGAGTAGAAAAAAAAATTACAATAGCCTTTGCAAAGAACAAATCGAAGTACAAAATTTAGTTCCCAAAATTGCCTTCTTTTTAATTCTGAACTTTATCAAAGTATTTACACCTTTGAAAGAATTGTTTTTCTTTACGCACTTAATTATAAATAACTTTCAGCTTTTTACTTTAAAAACAAAAAACAAAAAAAAAACAAAAAAAACCAATTTGTTTCTTGTTTAGTTTATAAATATCTCCCCCAAGATCACTAATACGAAAATGGCTATTTTTATTGACTAGTTTATCAGAAAGAAAAACAATGAAGGAAGGGAAGAACTAGAAGAAAAAAAAATCAGATTGAAATCAAAATAAAAACAAAACTTTCTACCAGAATCGAAGATAGTTCTATTTATCTTCACCTCTTTCGGAATTTAGCTCCCTGCTCAAAAAGAAACTGAGTTTTATGTTTCAATTTCGGTTAACTACTGAAACTCCATTTACTGAGTGTGAAAGCCTTGGCCCATTTTCGTGAAGTTAGCGCAACGCTTCGCTTGTTTTCCCTTCCCAGATTCAATTAAATTTCCAAATTTTAACTCGTAGTCCCAAAAATCTATTTCAGAGTTTTTCAATCCCCATCACAGAATTGAATGTAATGTTTTTAAATTAGTTTTCTTTTCTTCACAAAAATCTTTGATTTTTTTTTAAAAATTTATTTATTTTAATTTTTTAAATGCTTTTGCACAGAGAACTGAATTTTCTTTATAGACCCAGATAGCAGGGAACTATGCGGCAAACGTTGCTTTTTTATTTGGTTGTCATACAACACTTGATTAATTAATCTTTTTTTTAAAGGTAGTAGATATATTATTATGAAAGATTTTTTGCCTTAAAGATTGATTGATGGCAAGCAAAAAAAAAAAAAACTTTACAAAAATATCATTCGTTAGTTATACTGCAAACTTTGTTTTTGCGTTTATTTTTTTTTTTAATCTAGTTTTGTCCACGTTCTAAAACGCAAAAATTGTTTTTAGTTGAAAAACTTTTTTGTGTTGCTATGATCAGTACCATCATTAGTTTTTAAGCTTTAAAGAAAGTATATAGAAGCCTGGTGATATATACCTTGTTTTAGTGATTGTCATGAAATCTAAAAGAAACCTAGAGAAGGTGAATTTATCCCCGGATTGAGTACGTGTTCAACGCTTGATTTGCAACTAATGATTCATTCTCGATTTCAGAAGGTGTTTCTAGCCTTATTTTGTAAAGGCAGATTTAGTCTGAATTCAAAAGATTCTGTATTATGTATGATATACTTGTTTGGTCATATTACTGATCCGGCCATATTGAAAATTTGTTGCGTAAAGGTTTAATCTGCAAGCTTAACGCGGACACGTTAAATTTAAATTAGTTTCAAGCTTACATTATTCTTTTTTTGTTAATCATTTATAAGCCTTGTTGAGCTTGGCGATGATATATGTTGCTGACATTAAAATCAACCTTACACTGTTATTTGGAGAACTATTTCGAAATTTACTTATAAAATTATAATAATTGTCGTATTGTGAAGTTTATGAATTAAAAAGCATATTGTTGTATTTAATTAATACAATTTTAATTAGAATATATTTATATTGTATTTCCATATTTAATTACAAAGCATTCGGTATATTTATTATTGGCAGTTATAACCATTTGACTTAAAACAGAAATTTTACTCAGAATTTATAAGGTCTAAATAAACTATCAAACTCTAAATTAGAAAAGAAAACATATCATTGCTTAAATTCCATATGGATACATTAAAATTTTTAAAATAAAAATATATAACAATAGATGTCTTACAAAAAATCTAAGGAAAAAAGGAGGAGAAAGAAAAATAATAAAATTATTCTTGGGCTAAAATTTCAACCAAAAAGAAAACAAACCTTATATATTTAAAAGAATTGTTGATTTGGAGAAAAATAGAGAATATTTTTGATTAAATATTTCTTCACACATATTCGTTTTCTTTCTTTACTTTTTCATCCGCATTAAATTACATCCGAAGAGTGAATATACTTAAGGGAGTTTTAATCAAACTTCTTCTTTTTTTAGTTTTACTGTTTATTTCTTTGAGGGAAAAAATATCCATAATAAAAAAGAAAAAAAAATTCTCTATCGAAATACTTATATATTCTTTTTTACTTTCTACAGAAGGTTTCAATAAACAATTTTTTATCCTTTTTCTAAATGTTTTTTTTTTAACTGATGTATATATATATATATTTTTTAAATATATTTTGCTCGTTTTTTCTTTCCATACACACAAACCGTTAGCATTTTTTAATGTTAGAAAATTTTGCACTTATTTAACAACCTTAAATTAATATCTTTCTTTTAGATTTCTTTCCTATATATCTAAGAAGAAGAACGTGGTAACTGTTAAAAGCATTTTTTTTTTTTTTTTGTAAACATGTATTTTATAAAATTATGTCGTGGTAAGCATTAAGAGACTACACAAAATTTAATCTTAGGGATATTTTTTTTTAGGTAAGTTGAATGTATTTCAAACAAATTTGTTTTCTATTTTTATGTTTAAATATTTTGTTTTGTATATTTTGTTTCGTTTACAAATATTTATAAAATATTAACAAATATTATAAAATATTTTGTTTACAATAAAAATTTATTCAAGATATTCATGCATTTATTTTAATGAAATTTTTTTTATTTATATTCAAAAATGTGTTAGATTTAATGTTCGTTTCTTCCCTTAATATGCAGGATCTAATAAAAAAAATTAAGTTAGAAAAAATTACATTTTTTTAAATTTCATTAAACACTAATATTTAACGTTTAATTATTACATACGTTATTACTAACATATAAAAGTAATAAAAGTGTATCTTTAAGAATCCAATTTTAATATTCAATTGCAGCAATCACATAGTGAAGTTTATATATATATATATATATATATATATATATATATATATATATATATATATATATATATATATATATATATATATATATATATATATATATATATATATATATATATATATATATATATATATATATATATATATATATATATATATAGTATATATAATATATATATATATATTTATATATATATATATATATATATATATATATATAGTATATATAATATATATATATATATATATTTATATATATATATATAAATATATATAGTATATATAATATATATATATATATATATTTATATATATATATATATATATATAGTATATATATATATATATCTATATATATATATATATAGTATATATAATATATATATATATATATATATATATTTATATATATATATATATATATATATATAGTATATATATATATATATATCTATATATATATATAGTATATAATATATATATATATATATATATATATATATATATATATATATATATATATATATATATATATATATATATATATATAATTAGAATTTAGATACACAACTTTATTAACATTTAGGGTAAATGATTGATTCATGATAGTTTTAACCATCAAAATTTTCAATTTTCCAATTTAATGTTCGACTTAAGATAATTTAAAAAGTATTTTAAATTGTTACTTAAGTATTAATTTTTAAAAAATGGTTATACATTACAAATTTTAATTAAATAATTCTTATTTAACTATTAAAAATAATATTCAAAGAATTCTGTATTGTTTATTTATTCGTCGTAGAATATTTAAATTAAATAGATTGAAATAACATAAGTTATTGTATTTTGAGTGAGACCAGCTCTGAGTTAACTACACTTATATTTTGTGCTGGTCAATTCAGCTCACCCACTTGACATTCCCACTTGACATTGTTGTACTTTTATTACAGTTTATTACAGCTTTTATCACAAGTGTTTCCTCTGGAAATCGTTTGTGTAACTTATTAAATATTGTTAAAACAAATTCCCAGCTGTGTTGCTCTTAAAATAATTAGTAAATTATCCGAATAATTCAATCAAATTAAAAAAAAAATTTTACAGAAGTAATAACAATTAATAATTACTCCAGAAAAATGCTCCGCCAAACCTTTAAATCCTGTTAAATATTGGACTATTACAAGCGTTTCTCTTAAAATGATTTGTAAACTGTTCTAAAACAACAAAAATAAATGCAAACAATAATTCTGAAAATACTAATAAATAACAATAGCTCGAGGAAATTTTTCACCAATGTGTAATAAATATTACATATATTTTTTTAAAAAAAAATCTTTGAATCTTTATTCTTATTAGCCTTTCTCTAATATTAGTCACACAATGACTGTCACAAAAATGAAAGTAATTGTAAGCAACAAATTCAGATATAATAATAATTAACAAAATATCGAGAAAAATGCTTTCCAATTTACAAGTTATGTGTTGTTACAATTTGTGTTCTTTCTTTTCTTAAAATTTATTTAAGGAATCCCAATCTTAACAGTCCTTTAACCTCATCAACGTGAATTTTGGGTAAATTTTTAATTTGGTTTTTTCTCGATATTTTCATATTTAAACTTTTGATGATACAGTAATATTAAATAGAGCTATACGTTTCAAAAGATGCCAAAACTAAAGGTGTCGCTTCTTCAGATTAGAAGATATAGCTCTTGAGAATTTTTAGATGATTTTCTATGAATTTTTCCTCAATAAAGCAATAAAATGAGGCAATTAGTGATTTTGGGTTTGCAATTTAAAACACACGTTTTCCAGTTTTTATAGTTTGTTAAAAGGTCTATTTTCATTATGATTTAAAAAGCGAAAACCGATTTGAATAAGGCGAAAAATTTGCTTTATTGTAAAAACTTAGATGCTTATCAAAACCTAAAAACAGGCAACTGTCAAAACCTGTTTGCAGAATTGTATTGGCATAATTCTCTCGGAAATTAGAGAAACGGAGAATTTAATATACAGCATGCTTTTTATCTCAACTTCTGATTGAGTGGTGGTTTTGTATTTTACAAAATCGAAATCTGCTGCCAGATAATGTGAATATCCATCTTTAGTTTATTTTTGATAATTAAATGAAGCTAAATAAAATAATATTTAGAATCTTGTGTCCTGGTCTCCACCCCTTTGACAGTCTAAGTCAGTCGGGTGAGGGTTTTCCTCTTAAACAATAAATTATATATTTTGGCTATATGTTTAGGAGCTATTCCTAATGAGGGCTAATCAATAAGAAAAAAAGAAAATGATGGAGGCAGCACAACAGTTTAAGATAAATAGTCTCCACTTGTAGTGAAAAAGTGGAAACATTAATCTCACGGTTTGTGTCTTGACTTTAGTGAGTAAGGACGAGAAAAGTTTCAGGGTAATTTTTTTCTCCGCTACAATTTACTAACAATTGATGCTTAGTATTATATCTTCCTAGTATTTTTTGTACGAGAAAGGTAAATTATAAATCTTCCTTATTATCGAGTAGATATAAATATGTTTTATTGGCTTTTTTATAATTCACAATAATTTTATTATTTTTTACTAACATTTTTTTTTTCTGTTTCATGACAAAAAATGAAGTAAGTTAAGATAAACGACGTAAAAGAAGAAACTTTATTGATAGTGGTTTCAATAAATATTCAATCGAATTAATGGCTCTGATTATTTAAATTATACCAATTTATAAATTATAAAATTTAGAAATTTCAGACATTTTTTTGTGCTGATATATTTGTTTAGGGTTAATAATTATTATGTTTTCAACTACACTGTTAAAATTTTCTTTCTAAAATTATGGTAAAATAACTGGCAGCTGTCTGTCCATCCGATTAACCGTAAAGTTTACGGTAAGGAACCTTTTTTTTTCTTCATGATTTTGAAACCATTTACAAAAAGTATGGTTATAAAACCATGAATACAATACTAGATGGTTTTTTAACCATTTACAACTATCATTTTTCGAAAACGTAAAAAAAAAAAAATTATTATTTAACTAGACATAGGAGCTCAGCTTTTCGAAAGTTAATGGGCATTGGCGAGTGCCGGACATTGGAAATTCTTTATGTTTTGAAGAAAAGGGAGGAAATCAACACTAGGACTCGAACTCCAGTTCTGCCAGTAGTGAGATTGACACATAAACCCGCTCGGCTATGATATGTACGCAGTTGCAAAGTACTTAGTAGCTTCATTATGTGGTCCTAGTTAGTGCGATAAAATTCTGGTTGTTTAACCGTATTCGGTGAAAGAAGTTAAAAAACAGTCTTTCTCAAACTTAACAGGTTGATCAACATTTTATTTATGGTTATTTGACAGTTTTGATTAAATATGGTAAAATAGCCATTTAATAAATTGTTATTTAACCATTTTTTCCGAGAAACTTCTTATATTGTAGGATGTGCACACGGAGAAAAAAAAATGGTAAAATTGCCGTACTATGTAGTATTGACAATTCTAATAAGAAAAAAAAAAAACATAATTTTTATATAATAAAATTAAAATCTACGGTATTGAGATCATTTATAATATGATTTTTTTCGATCATATAAATTAATGTTTGACCGGAAACTTTGTTTTGCAAATTTATAGTCCTTATTACCACACATTTAGTAAAAAATATAAGGCTGAAAAATAAATTTTACCAATTAAATTGTCTTTATGTCATGCTCTAAGACATCATGGTAAATGTACTAAATTTTCTCGCATCTTTATAAAAATATATTTTATGGCTCATTCTACCAAAACCATTACCAAAGCGCTTCGGTAGAAATTACTGAGCATTTTAGTATTCCCATAGGCAGGAAAAGAAATGCAGTTTAAGTGCACGTGTTTCGAAAACAAACAAATACATATTTCAGACCAAATTGTTAAATCAGATCTAACGGTGAAAAACATTAAGAAGATATGAGAAATTTATAAAAAAAAACTTGCTCTTTGAAACATGCAAAAATAAATACAAGGATTATGCAATATTATGAAAAAATAAAGACATGAAGATCAATTAAATTTCAATGCGGACAAGTTTCTGTCCCATTTACTAACAATATAAGTTAGCTTTCTTATTATTTTTAAACATATTAAATATAAGCATATTTCAAAGCTTTAAAAAAATTCCAATTTTTTTAAATATATTATTATTGTATTATTAATATACCTCATTCTCAAGAAAAACAGTAAAATTGATTTATTTCACATTGGTATTATTTTAAGCTTTTTCTGACAAACTTATTTGAAAATATGCAAATTTAATCTCTTTTTTTTATGTAGAAAACTGAACACGTTCCTAACATTTGAAGAAAAGTTAAAGATGATAATATACACTCTCAGAAATAAAACTCTCACATTTGATTCTTTAGCAGCTCTTGAGCCGTATTTTGTTAATTTTGGGAATCATTTCGCCACAAGAATACGCGATTTGTGATGAATGAGAAAATGTTTCTTTAATTCCGAACTTTATTGCCATGGATTGTAGGAGATTATTAACTAAAATGAAGTCTAGACGATGGAACTAGAAGAGAGAAATATCCCGATCCGACTGTATATTGGTTCCAGAAATTTATCTTATACCTGGAACATTTCCGGTTCGAGTCCCGTTTCGGGCATGGCTGTAATTTATATTGCTGTTCTATCTGTCTTTGCTTTGCTGGAGTGACGTTGATCTGCCTTTATAGTGCCCTCGAAAAAGTGATCAATATTACCGATATCGTCATTCAATTTTTTCCGAAAAGAAAAGTATAGAATACTTATCCTTTCGAAAAATATTGAATGACGAAATATTTCTTTGACGTGATTTGTTCCTCGAAGAAGTAAAGATAAATATTCCGTAACTTTGACGTAATGTTTGCACGGAAAATATACCAGTAAATGATTTCGTTACGAAAAAACAAAATTTTGTGATATTTAAGTATCAATTTTTTACAATGTTCAAGAACTACAGTAAAGATTTGTACAGTGTATAAGTACTTTTATAGTGTATACGTACTAAGTTTTACAATGCATTATTGTGTGGTGGTCAACTAATTGATTTATACCTGGAAGATACCGGGTTTACGTTCCGCTTCGGTCATGGATGTTATTTATCTCCCTTTTCTAGAACAGGAATATAAACAAACAGATAAATAAACAGACAGAAGGACAGTATCCTTCTCTCGTTGTTGGGATGACTTTGATCAACCTATATGGTGCTCATGAAAAAGTTATCAATGCCGGCTGTTAGATACAACGAGGCACTACAAGGGTCTCATGGTATTCTTTCCTTTTGGAAAAAAAACTGACGAAATATTTTATATTTTTTTACTTTGAAGAACGAAATACGTTTCTTTGTAGAAGTAACGATAGTTATTTCGTAACTTCGACGAACTTTTTACTTGGAGCGTTCAGGAAACGGTTTCTACAAAAACGAAGAAAGTTTCGCGACCTATGAGTATCCATTTTTACAGTTTATAAGATAGATTTATATATTCACATTAAAAATGCCATTACTTTCTTTTTTAAAAATGGTAAAACGGTTTTAAATAATTTACAAGAATAGAATAGATGCATAGATTTTTTTTAATGCCCTAAAACTTATCAGTGAAAATTAAACCTGAGTTACAATTTTTGTTTTCACTGAACTACCTAAGTGGGAAAAATATCAGTTTTTGATCTTTTTATCGCTTATCCTGCCATTAACTTCTTATATCGCTGAACTCTCCTTCTTTTGTGTTTGTTTCTTCAGTAGATATGATGAGGCACTACAAGGGTCTCATGGTATTTTTTTCTTTTGGAAAAAAAAAAAAAAATTACGAAATATTTTTTATTTTTTTACTTTTACCTTTTTAAACGTGACTTTTGCTCCACTTCAAAAACTTTTGATAGGTAGGCAGGTACTTCATTTAATTCGAGCAAGAGCAACACAATGGGCTATTGACGACGGACAAAGAAACATCCCTGAAGTGATCCGAAGACATGCCATCGCAGTTTTGATCTTCTGCAGAGAGGATAACTCCCCTGCTTTGGTAGCCCAATGACCTGCATAAATCAAGCACTTTACGGTAGAACAGTTTAACGAGTACCGATATCGCACAAGCTCGGTCCGTACGCAGTCTGATCAAAGTGGTTTCCCACCAGCTTACTGTCCGCAGCAAGTGATGCTTGACTTCGGTGTTCGATTGGGAACCGTGTTCTTACGGGACTACGGGACGCAATAGTTTTTGAAAACAGTGAAATCTTATCTGTGAAGAATGGATATGGAAGTATTGATGGAGCTAGAACAAAGATGTTGTAATAGTAAGAAGTTATTAAAATTTGGACAAAGAGGTATTTGCAATGCTTTTAGCTTGAATGAAGTGTAGATACAAAATATTGAGATACAAAAAACAGTTTTGATGAAATCCTATCATTTTTAACCTTTGTCTAATGAAAACATAGAGCAATTAATTATATAACAGAGGATAAAGCAACGATGGTTAAAACTGAGTTTTTAAGAGTCATTCCCATAGGCTATAGCCACGCATAATTGCTTAAAATGTAATACAGAAAACTGCTTTTAGAAGTCTGAAATTTTTGATAAATACTTTTTTATCTTTAATACATGATATTAAAAAATTATAAATTAAAAAGCACTTATATAAAACAATTTATTCAATATTTTCTACATATGTTATTTTTAATCACATACCGATATAAATAAAAACTGATGTACCTTGTTGACCTGCCCCTAGGCATTCATTATGGCCTACCTGTCAAACGAGAAAAATTTTTCAGAAATCCAGAAGTTGATGAGAATACACTTTTAGACAAAATAATTCGAAAAAGAATATACGAAAAAAAATTTGAAGATTAAAAAACGTTAAAAATATTTTTTTCGGAGATCAAACAATCAAACAACATTATTACGAGGGTTGCTATTTATATTTCTGGCCTTGGCAACAGTAAGTGTTGCTAGGCGACCGCGGACGATTTTAATCGAAAGTTTGATATTTTTAACATAAATTCCGCAGACGATTTACCATTATAGCTTCATTTGTGTTGTTGACAGTAAATTGAAAAGTTCTTCTCTTTAAAAAAATGGAATTGAATCGTGAACATTTTTGTGCCATTATTTTTCATAACTTTCGACGTGGATTGTCAAGACAAGAGTGCTTCGATGAACTTAATTCTTTATTCAGCGATAAAGCGCCATCCTACAGCACTGTAAAAAATTGGTATAACGAATTTAATCGTGGTCGATGTTCGATCCAGGACGAATCCCGTGCAGGTCGTCCAAAATCCGTTGTTGTGCCAGAAAAGATCGATGCTGTGCGTGAACTGATAAAGCAAGATCGTCATGTGACATACCGTGAGATAGAGGCGTCTTTGGACATTAGTATGACTAGCATCAATAAAATATTGCATGAACATTTGAGCGTAAAAAAAATTTGTTCGCGTTGGATCCCGCATAATCTGACAAACGCTCAAACTGAAAAAAGTGCTCTGAAAAAAGTGCTCGGACTGAAAAAAGTGCTCTGAAAATTGGTTCAAACGCATGCAAAAGTGTATTGATCATCATGGAGAATATTTTGAAAAACAATAAAACCAATTTCGATCCTACATATTTGTTTTTTCATTATTAGGCCAGAAATATAAATAGCAACCCTCGTAAAATTTTTTCTGTGATGACCTTGCTCACTATGTGGTTTTGGAATATTTAAAAGCAAATAGAGCATTTAAGCGATAGAAAAAGAAGAAAAGAAAGAAGAGAAAAGAAGAAGAAAAAATGATATCTAGCAAATCATTACTAAGAAAGGTGGAACCAAAAACTGTAAAGCAAGTTTAATTGATTGATTAAACTTAAAGGACTTCCACTACCCAGTATTGCATTTAAACTTGCATATTAATTTATAACTCCTATTTGTTTTGTTGAAATTTTTTGACAATGATTCTAAAAATATACATTATGAGCATTTTTTAAAATATCCTCTCTTTTTCTCTCTTTACATACAAGGTAATGCTAAAAGAAGGATATATTAAATCTAATCAGACTTCTGCCCCATTCCTTCAAGAAAAAGGATGAAAAGGTGTACGATTAGCAAGTAGGCCATAAGATGTTCTTGTGTATTTTGTTGTTATCTACTAGGAATTCTGGAAATATGTAAAGTATCTGGAAAAAATATTATGGGATAGTTTAATGTTAAAGCCTCGTCTTTGAAATGAGTATGGCTTATCATTTTGATGCCTTCAATTTTACTCTTTTTTTTAAGTTTTTGATAAAAAGTTGTATTTCATACATTAACTCAAGTCCTATGGTCGCAATATTACCCCACCCCCAATCTTTCTTTTATTCGTTTTTTGCTTCAAACATTTGTGACAGTTTTTTTGCTCCAGAGATAATTCTTTTGTTAATGTTACGCGTTGTGCGCTCATTTGGTAATTATGGGTCCCGCAACCTGACTGACTATGATTGTTCCAGAATCTTGACATCAACAGTTACAAGACTAAGAACAAACCACTTTAAAGGGATGAAAATTCTTCCCGACAAAATAAGAACTTATATTCCCTGCAAGAACTGCACCGATATCCAACTCACCCCGGATCACATTCTCGAGTGACCAGCCCTTACCCCATATGTTTTACAACTGGGTATGGTGCCACTGCTTCAGAACTTCGAGAGATTCTCTGCAGTAATGATGTATTGAAGCTTGCGGATGCAGTTTTGAAGGCACACGAAGCCATTTAATTGTAAATGGACACGATAAAAAAAATTAAATCTAATCCATAAATAAGGCTTATTTTTAACATGCTATCTCTTCCTCAAAGTAAGTAATAATATGGATGTAATTATCTAGGTAAATCTGATGATGTGGTCTCCAGTGTCACTGAAAACAACACGTTATTAAGATCAAATAACATTTAAACATATTTTCCAAAAAGTTATAATAATTCTCAACATGGTTAAATCCTTCTCTTTGTCAATCTATCAGCCAAGTTGT
This sequence comes from Parasteatoda lunata, assembly GCA_949128135.1. Lineage (NCBI taxonomy): Eukaryota > Metazoa > Arthropoda > Arachnida > Araneae > Theridiidae > Parasteatoda > Parasteatoda lunata. The sequence continues at coordinate 32,003,908 of OX421979.1, forward strand.
AGATTATTGAATTATTAAGGGACTACTGAGAGATATGACTAATTTAAATAAAAAAATAACTTTATTTATCTTTTTTTATATTTCCATAACTACTTCTAAATTCAGAATATGTTAAAACTGTAAGATAGTCACGCAGGATTTTTTTGTGTCGGGGAGAAATATTGATTAGTCATCAGAACTTTGCAATTCATTTTTTTTTTCTTCTATCGATGAAAGATTTCACAATATTTCTCCAACATCTAGAATGTGTTTCTAAGCCGTGTTAATTCATATTTATTTCAACATATGTGAAATCATTATTGAGCAGCAAAAATTTAAATGACAATGATTAAGGCGGTAACTGAAAAAATCTCAATAATATTAATAATTACATTAAAATATTGCTTTTGTGCAATCCGCTGAAATTAATATCATAATATCATTAAAAGAACTTTCTCCTATATATAATTTTTTCAACGACTCTACATAAGCCTAAAATTGAAACAATGGTGCTGTTTCGTTTAACTCATTTCTCTGCTTCATTCGCATGAGGAAAAAGAATTTTCGCGGCTACATAGATCTCTTGGAAATTTTCATAAGAATTCAATAATTAATTTTTATAAACTCTGAACAGAACTATCTTTTTGAGATAGATGTTAAAATTCAGTTAAAGAACTTCACCGTTGAAAGGACTTATGAATAATATGATATTATTTTCAGCATAAAATAACTGGATAAGAAAAAAATAATGGCTTGTTAAAGTGGCTAAATAATTAAAATTAGGTTTAAAAAATGATATTTTTATTAACATTAATGAAGTATTTATAATAGCATTTAAATAAATAATCTTTATAATAATATCCTTTTCAACTGTACAATCCTCCAGTAAATATGTCTTACAATTAAAAAATAGGAGTATTAACTTCATAGTACTTATTTATTGAACTTTTTTTAAAATTGGGAATGATATTCTTTAAATTTGTTTAACCCATCCATACAACAACAGTAAATACAACAGCAATGCAGAAAAAGAAAACAATTTTACTTGTAAAATAGAATGACAATCATGTATGGTGTGTATGCAGTCAAATTTTAAAAACATAGAAACTATGTTATAAAATAAGTTATTACTATGAATAACAAAAAGTTGGTTTCTCAACAAAAAAAAATAAAAATAAATAAATTGATCAACCGAATAAGGGAAATTCATTTAAAATTTATCAACCTAACAAAAAGTTAAGTTTTCCTGATTGTTAATTTTTTGTGTAAGTTTTATTAATCTTATATTTTATTTATGACATGAAAATGTTCTAATTATCTAATTGTATAGAATAACAAGGATTTTTCAATCCTAACTTGTGAAATTGATAGGGTAGGGAGGAGGAATATGTTTATCTAACGTTTAGGACCAAAGTTCCCGTTTCGAAAACAAGTCATAAAATAAAGCTAATTCATTTATGTAACACAGATATTTCTATTTTTTTTAACACCCACATTATTTATTAATTAATAAGAGCACTTTATTAATAGAGCTAATTCATTTATGGAACACAGATATTTCTATTCTTTTTAACACTCACATTATTTATTAATTAATAAGAGCACTTTATTAATAAAGCTAATTCATTTATGGAACACAGATATTTCTATTCTTTTTAACACCCACATTATTTATTAATTAATAAGAGCACTTTATTAATAAAGCTAATTCATTTATGGAACACAGATATTTCTATTCTTTTTAACACCCACATTATTTATTAATTAATAAGAGCACTTTATTAATAAAGCTAATTCATTTATGGAACACAGATATTTCTATTCTTTTTAACACCCACATTATTAAATGAATTAATATTTAAAAATTTAAAACAATATTGTCATGCGATAGAATGGAGTTTAAAAACAAATTTCGATTCGAAAAAAAAAGTAAGTTTTTAAATTCGACTTATTGTTGAAAGTATTAAGGGACTTGAAACAATCCATAAGTTAATAAGAGCACTTTATTAACATTTTTTTAATACAAAAAGTTCAATTGTTTTTTACGTCTATTTGTCCTTTTTAATTTTATTATAGTTTGACAAATTTTTTTTAGATTTTAACGAGAGTTTAATGGGTGTAAATACATTTACGAGAATTGCGTACCAGAAAATCCCATTTTATTAAATCTCTCAATTATATTCCATTTTATTTAAATTTTATGTTTCAATTTAAAGTAAAAAATAAGTTTTATATAAAAAAAAAATATTTAACTCTAAGTTTAAAATCTACACCATTGGATAATTTTTTGTGCAAATTAAATTTTGATTATATTTATTATATTTTAATGAAATATTTCAATGAATGTTATTGTTTAAAATTATTTTTGTGATAATAAATAAAAATATGACTATTTTAACCATGGCACTCATCGAAACCAAAATGGAATATCTTTAAATTACAAGAACTCAGTAATAATAAAATTAAAACAATGACTCTATAAAACATAATATACACATTGATAATACTTATTTACTAAAAAGATTTTTATGATTGTGAAACCTTTCGCAGAAAAATATGTTTTAATTTATCATTTATCAATTACCATCCAAGAAATAAAAAGTAATACCTTGTCCATAGATACCTTGTACCCACAAAATTACCTCGTGGAAAGTAATACTTGGTCCTCTTTTTTATGAAGATTCTTATATTCTTTGATTCTTATTATTTTTATGTTTAATCTTCTATTATAACTTAACGATAATAAACTAAAGAAAATAAACTAATTAATTTGCGCCGTAACTAAGTCAATTAAGAGTGATAGAAAGACGAAAACACCATTTTATTGCTTGTTAGTTTTAGATTATATCTATTTTAAAATTACAGGAATAAACTTTTAATTTTTCTTTATTGTTAGATACAACTCATTAAAGTATATTGTTAAAATAATTTTTTTACACATAACTTATTTATATACTTAAAGAAGCAAATATGTTTTGACATTGATGTCTCATTATTTGTTATTATAATAGGTTAGTGTAAATTTTCTGAATTAAATGAGCTATATTTATAGGATAAGAATTTTTAAGTTTCTAAGTTTTAGTTCAACTAATGAATGGAACATCCATTATGAATGAATTTTGCAACAATATAAAATGTATATTCTAAAATTTATTTAACAACTAATACTATGTTTATACAGTAACAATACTAAAATGTACTTACGATAAAATGGAAGAAATTTTCTATCTCCCAACTTGAAACGAGGGAAAAATTAAAGATTTTATTAAATTAACCCTGGATTAGAATATTTTTATTGCGTATTCTTTACAAAAGCATTTCAAACCGTTGTAGAGTAACTGAATTATGACGAGGGATGATATAGGCTATGAAAAACTGGCCCTAGCTGATTCACGAGACAGAATATCTTTATTTTCTGCTTAAAATTACAATTTTACTTTTCTAAATTCGTTAATTGCTTTTCTTATCCTTCATGTAAAATTTCCCATCTTAATAGCAAAAATAAAAATTCAAATGGTTTTAAACATCATGTTCTATTTTGATGCCAAATGTAATGTAATGTTATATATTTAAAAGAAGGACAACTGATCTATTCGAATGTACAGAATAATAAAAATAACATAAAAATATCTAGAATTTTTTTTTCAGTTTAATGAAATTTAGATTATAAATTAATGAGTGAATTTCTTTCTCAGCATTCTCTGCATTATTAGGTTGTTAAAAAAAAGTTCTACATCACTTGCGAAAATTTAAACTTTTATGAATTTAATTTTGTGTTGATGGTTTTTGGTGTTCTTAGTTTAAACTTTTATCAATAAGCTCTAATTAATTGATTTTGAATAAAAACTGAACTTCGGGCTTTGATTCGTTATTGCTATAAATGAGATCTTTCAGCAAATGACGCTACAAGGATGTTATAGAACTTTTTTAGCAACCTACTGTGTCATATTTTCACAAGCATTCAAAACCCTATTTTTGAGAATTCAATAATACTGTTGTCACTATAAAACTCACTTTTTAAACTGATCAATTTTTACATAAAAAAATCCTTTTTCTTAAAGCTTTTTCGCAAATTTATTCAATTTAAAGACTTTAATGTACACTGCAGAAATATTGTGTTTTTATATACCAAATAAGCAATTGAGCATTACCAAATAAGCTATACCAAATAAGCAGTTGAGCATTTATTTTTTTACAAAAAAATCATGATATGCTTTTGAGACATTAAAACTTCTTTCAAAGCATGGAAACTATTTTTAAAAGTGTATGCTCATCTTCACAACTTAAAAAATAATTATTAAATTCAAAATATTATTATTAAATTAAAATTTAATTATTAATTATTAAATTAATAATTATATTCAAAGCTCTTTTCAAAATACTAAAACATTATTAAATTGCAATGTTTAAAATTTTATATACATCTTAATATTTAATTTATATTTATCTGATTATTATTCTATATATTATTCAAAATTTAAGGTAATTTTTACAACAGAAATCAAACATTTAAAAATTCTTTTGATTGCGTCTAAGAATTTATTGCTTCTAAAGTAATAAAAACATATAAAATTAAAAACGTGCATCAAAACAATTTTTACAAATAAAATAATCTTTAAAGCTATTTACAAATAAAATAATCTTTAAAGTTATTTACATATAAAATAACCTTTAAAGTTATTTTATTTGTTAAAAATGTTTTAATGGACGTTTTTAATTTCATATACTTTCTTTACTTTACTAAAAATAAATTCTTAGATAAACAATAAGTTCGTAAAATAATTAGGATAAATAATAATATTTATCCTATTATGCTATTTGGCTGTCAAATATTAATAAGAAATGTTTCCAAAATTAATGCATACTTATCTTAATTTTGAGATAAAATGAGTAAAGAAAAAATAAATCTTTAAAAAAAGAAGATAAAATCGTAGCAGGATGCACAATTTATTTTTGTTTTCTGTGTGATTCACGAAATTTTAGTTGTAAATGTTATTATTTTTTTTCACTTTAAATTTTAAATGCCTAATATTATACCGTAGCTCATGTGAATGGCTTAGAATTATTCCCATGCATATTTTTCAACATTCAAAGAGATATAGTTTAAAATATAGTTAACACAACTATACAGATATAGTTTCAAAGTTATCTGTAACACCATGTGCTAAAAAACAAAATATGTTTAATCTAACATACTTCTCGTGTACAAAAAGGAAAAAATATTATCGAGAGAATTTTTAAATCGTTTTTACAGTTGAGAATAATTCCGTTTCAATGTTTCACCTTTAACATATATAATAACATACATAGCATTTATAATTGTTTTATGATGGTTTACATTTAAATGGTTTACATTTAAATGGTTTACATTTAAATGGTTTACAGTAAAATTAACGGTCATTCTTGTAGTAAAGAAAAATACTGATAAAATAGATCTGGCTCAGAAATTTCACAGATTAAACTTTATTAGAAACAATCAAAAATTCCCCAAAGAGTTCAGTGTATAATACTTTTCAACCATAACTTCTAAAAGTCAAATTTGTATAAATTTAAAAGGAAACGTTCTATTTCAAATATTTTGTTAAATAAAAGTTTAAAGTATTGCATTAAATATCAGATTATATATCAGATATCTATTCAAAGTTGGTTATATAACTATGTATTTTAAAGAATTATATTTCCAGTAAAGATATTTATGATAAAAATAGAATCTTGAAATAACATGTATGTAGATAAAGTCATGCTATAAAATAACGATATTATTTTTTTTTTTAAATTTCAAATTTTATCATACACTCCACAGAGAAATTTAAAATATTTTATTTTTAATGTTTTTATGTTGCGTTTCGTTTCTTCCCATTAAATTACTTTATAATATCGAATTTCTTAGATATTTATCTAAAATATTATCAATAAAATGCTTAATTAGTTTACGTGATCATATCCGACAGCCGTAGTTCAATTCAACACCTCAAAAATTGGGCCCCCATTGGAGATAAAACCAGTTTTTTCGATCTTGCAAAAAGTAAAGCTCATTTCCCAGCAGCATGAAGTCCACTTTCAATGGATCCCGTCCCACGTCGATATCCACGGAAACGAGTTAGCTGACACTCTTGCAAAGAAGGGACTAGACCATCCAGTCCCCTCCACCTCAGAGCTTACATACCTTGAACTTTTCGCAAGGCAAAAGGCCCAGAACAAACAAAAGTGGCTGCTTCCTCCTATTCACCACTGGTATAAAGCAAAAAGACCAGGACTCTCTCTATCTCCTCCTGGTGACAGGCAGACCAACACTTGCTTATCCCGACTGGCCAGTGGACACCTGAAAAGTCTCACATTCTCTGCCAATCAAAAGATCTTTCCTCTTTGCCCTAAATGCCAACAAAACCAGGCATCTCCTGAGCATATCTTGATCTGTTTAGGGCTGGACTGGAACGACATTCATTCCTCTCCCCTTTTAGTTTCGGACTTCCTAAAAGTCAACCGATTTATTGATCTGGTCTGACTCCGTCAGACCAGATGGGAATTAGTAACAACAACAACGTGAATCAAACTGATTCTATTGAGGTTTGGATACGAAGCATCACATGGTAAGCATCGTCAATATAAATCAATTCATGGGAAAAAATAATTTTCAATCAGTGCCTTATGAAGAACTATATCAAAACTATTTGATATAGTTTTAGAAAGGTTGACTAATTATGGTGGAGGTTGTTCTCCATCAGTAGCCGCCAAAATTCGTATAGTGGAAAATATCTTAATTCATTTATTGTTCCTATTGGCCGTTAAAAAAGTCCATGGATGATACATAATGAAAGTTTCCAGGAAATTAATATGAATCGTAGCAGATATCAAATTTATTAAATAATTGGTGAAGATTATAGAGAATGGCCATCAATACAAATCATCAAAAAAATAATTCCCTTAAAAAGGGATCAAGAAAATATAACTTCCACATCAAGAAGTTTTTGTTAGCATTTTGTTACGATTGCATTTCTAAAACCGTTAAGGATGACTGGGACAGGAGCGCCCCAAAGGGCACTCCTAGTCGCCACAAATTTTGAATTAAAAGTCAATATATTTATTCCTACCGGACATAGAAAGTATGGGTAGGAGATCCAAAATTGGCGAATAATCAAAATATAACATAGCCAAAACAAAGCCAACCAGTATATCAACATTGGGTTAAAAAGAATACCTTGGCGATCACGAGTCACCAACAAATTTATGGAATTATTACAACTATGCAACTGAAACATTTAGCGGTTAGAAATTTGGAATAAAAAGTTATAAAAAGATTTTCGTTTTCGATTAGAGGCGACAGTGAATTCGTCAGTCTGCATATTAATGAAATAGAAAAGTATCTGTTGCATTGATTGATGCAGAAAGAGAATAAATATTTTATGTTCGTTTTAAAAGATTAAGTCCTTGATTTATTTTAAATATAATTTTATAAATAAAAATAAGTGTAAGTAATCACAGATATTTTAAAGGATAGGAAATAAATATGTAATGCCAATTGTGGCATCACACTAATTAACCCTTTTTTAAACTTAGTAGTATTATTAGTATGACAAGCTTGTTTCTTGTTGCCAAGATTAGATATAGAGGCGCATTAAACTTTTAAAAACTATCTCATTAGTTTAGCTTTTATTTTAAATCTTGTTTTTGCCTTTTTTCAATTAAGCTTTGCAGAGGCTCTCAAATGCAACATTTTTTTTAGGTTATAAACTTAATGATGGAGCCTACCTTCTTTTTTAAATTGTTAAAGAAAGTATATAAAAGTCTATGCAAATGAACCTTGTTTCAGTGATGGATATAATATCTAGGATAAACCTTAAGAATGTTAATTTATCTTCGGTTTGAGCTACCTTGCTGTGAAATGAACTGTGGGAGGTTTTCATGATTTTTCTCCTCATGGAACGCAAATGCTGTTAAGTTTTATCAAAAAGTCATCAATGTAGGCGAATTTCTCGAAATATTTGATCTTGTCTTCTGGATTGGGTTGAGCCTTACAAGATTATGCAGTTGAACATTGATAGTTGCAAACTCAAAATTTGAACGGCTGTTCACCGACGGTTATAAAATAAAATAACGTACACTGAGTCGCGGTGATTCAGTCTATAGACCTCTCGCCTCTTAATGAGGTGACCCAGGTTCGATCCCAGCGTTAGCTGGTTGATTCGAAATCAGCTCCCGGCTTGCACCGACCACAGTGTTGGCATAAATAACCTCAGTGCTAGACACATCAGGGATTAGTAAACTGGTTTGGCTGTTTAATACTGTTTAAACAATACAATACAATAAAATTAAATGAATTTAAATAAAATAAAATAGCGTATCGTGGCTTGTAAGTAGATGAAAGTGGATTTGAAACCAAAACTAAGATCACAATTGCAAAAAATTTATCATGTTTTTATGAGAAAAAAACCGAGCTGATAAAACTGAGTATTCCAATTTAAAGTAAAAAATAAATACAGAAACTTCATCCTTTCATATTTTTTAATGAAAATTCAACGTTTTCTTTAATTAAACCTTAAGTTATATATACACAGTTTCCTTCAAAGTTTTATATTTCTCAGAGTTCAGATTTTATCTATTCAAACCAATAAACGACCCAATTTTACTACTAAAATGTAAAAGAAATACGAATCTTATTACGGTAAAAAATATTGCCCCCCCCCCCTAGTCCATTTTACCGTAAAATACATTTATACCTTAAAAATTGTACCGTAAATGTTTCAGTAATATTTAATTAGTTGCGGTAAATCAGTGATTTTGCAGTAAATATTATTGCTTAAAAATTACTACATAGCAGATAGCAGAGTTTTTGGCAAGCTAAGTGCCGGGACTTTTTACCGTAGTTTTATCTTTTTACAGTGTGAATATTTTCGGTATACTGATTGATTTAATTTATTCATGATTATTCTATTCTTATAATAGATTTTATGCATATGAATACAATTTTTCGATAATAAAAATTTTGTGTTATTTACGAAATTACTGCTAAAATGTAAAATTTTTTGTGATTTTAAAAGATATAAACTTTTTGTGATTTAAAAAGATATAATTCTTACGGAGCTATATACTTTTACGCATTATACATATATAGAAAATTATACACACATTTTTCTTAGCATTTAATTCTAAAGAATTTTTTATTTAACACTATTGTCTCAATGAACCTAAATGTCATTTCATGATTTATAAAAATATTACACTTACTAAGACCCTTATTAGTATTATTAACATAATACTTCACAGAATAAAAATAATTATTAAAAATTAGTTTTAGCAACAGTATTCGTTACGTTTTAAATTAATATTCTGGAGAACCTGGATAGAAAAATAAAACTTGTTAATGGAAACCCTGCATTAGTTTTAAAATTAAATGGAAAAGTTGATATGGTTCAAGCACTCAAACACGTAATTGATTTGGAGGGTCTTGATAACAGGTGCTTTGTTTTGAGCATTCAATAATACGAATATTAGTTAAGTTTATTATTATTGTAACTGCTGTTAATCAGCTTTTCTCCTTTGCTAAAAGTTTACAAAACTATTTAATTTTTAAGATAATGAATAATCTTTAGAATTTAATAAGTACTTTTATATGTTACTTTAGAGTGTATGTTAATAAATGATCCACTATATTTTACTTTTTTAACAAAAAGACGAATCATTGAACTTTTTTTTTTAATTCTGGAAAGAATATCAAAAATTAAATGCTTTGCTTAAACATGCATTTCCTGCTTTAAAAGGAAAAAAAGAACTAATTATGCAAATGTTTTTATTTGTGAGGATAAATTTTAAAAATAAAATCGCCTTTTCTCTAATTCTGCATATGCTAATTAAAATACCACAACCTTTTCATCTTAGAATCAATATCTTATTTGCTTATTTATTTATAACAGAGATTTCTGATAAAACGATATTGTTCTAATAAATGATAATATATTTAATACAAAAAAAAATTTCATATGAATTTTTTATCAGTATTTTTATTTTAAATTACCAAGAACTGATACTGTGCGGAAATTTCTTAGAGAATATATAATTACTAGAGCGCAATGTTATACTTTCAAAAATCAGAAAGAAATATTTTTCTATATCTGGATGCAATTTACAAAAAAAAAAAGGAGTAAAACTAACTTACACATGCAGTTGATTTTAAATGAGTTATTCCACTTACACAGTTGAATTTAAATTTGTATAAATTGAAAAACAAAATTTTTACAAAGTAATGAAAGTATCGGCGCAAATATGATTCATTATTTATATCTTACTCATTTTATTTCCAAACCGAGGGAAGAGAAATTATTTTTTCAAATCTTCGTAAAGTTATTAGTTTACATGAAAGGGATGCTTTTTACACAGAAATTGTTTTTGTATAATGTTTCTTGCTTTTACTTACTCAAAAAGTGTTGGTACTTTATCGCAGAGTAGAAATAGTGTTTTCAATTTAACATAATGAACAAAGTAAAAGATTTCAAATTCTGTAAGTCCTAAGAAAATAGAGCGAGTAGCTTTACTTATAGACGTGATCCTGCATTTTAAATTTTTATATCATTTCCATTAAGAAGTCGTATCTCCGAAACCTACGAAGGTACCAATTATGTATGCATATTATAAAACTAATGAATAGCTTCTGGGTTGAAAAATTCTAAATTATTCAACAGTAATGTTGCTGAAATGGAAGAGTAGGAATTTTTTTTGCCTTTTATTTTTGAGTTGATACGCAAACAAAGCACTTAGAAAAAGATGATGTGTTTGAGTTTTGCATAGTTGCGCAATTCAGAATACAAATGAGTTGTTTACCATCCTTGATATCATTAAAATATTAGCATTTGATAAAAGTGTGTGCATATCATTTAGTATAAGTAGTATTCAAAATTTACTCAATATAGCGTGGTGGAAACTTGCATTAGAAGTTTATAATGAAATAAGAAAAAAAATCTTCCTATGAATTCTTAAGAAAAAAAAAATTCTTCTTATGAATTAAAGATAGTCCCGCAATTCAGAAAAGGTCTGAATTTCGTATCCTTTTTACCATAAAATGTTGTCAACAGAAAAAAGAAGATATTGCGTAATCTGACATATTAGGGTTATGACAAATTCGAATTCTAAGAGCACAAGTTCTATGATCCCAAAAACACTGTAAGCTCAAAGACACAATTCTATGGGCACAAATTCTATGAGCTCTTAAAAATGAGAAGATGCATTTTAAATTTTTATATCATATCTGTTAAAAGGTCGTATAGTTAAAAATTATGAATTTACCAAATGCACTGTTAGAATCTTCATTATAAAATTATAGTAAAATAACGGCATTAGTTTGGCCATCCAAATAACCGTAAAGTTTACGGTAAAGAACATTTTTATCTTTACGGTTTTAAGACCATTTACAACTAGCAATAATCCATTTACAGCTAGCATGGTTTCAAAACCGTTAATTTTTTTTAACAGGATATTGACGAAACTTCCGCAGCTTTAAGGTGATGCCATCTACGCGTGAATGAGAGTATCGTATTCTAATAGGCCAAAGACAAAAAGTGGGGAGTGCAGGAAACTGGAAATTTTTCATGTGTTAAAGAGAGTGCAGAAAAATATTGTGGTGTCAACGCTGGGATTCGAAACCCCGGTCTTGAGATTGACTGATTATTTCCCTCAGCTATAATATGTACACATTTGCTGGGAACAAAGTAACTATATAAAGTGAGCCTAATTGATGCGATAAAATTCTAGTTGTTTAACCTATTAGGTGAGAGCAGTTAAATGGTTTTTCCCACTATTAACAGTTTCAATACCTTGTTAAAGTTATTTAACTGTTTTGTTTGAATGTTGTAAAATGACAATCAAATTAATTGTTATTAAGCCATTTTTTTTTCGTGAAATTTTGAACAATGTATGAATGCATATTATAAAACAAATGAATAGCTTTTGGATTTAAAATTTTTTTGCTTATTCAGTAATAATTTTGCTGAAGTGCAAGAATATGAAACAATTTGTTATTTATCTTCGATTAGATACACTTCCAAAACGCTTAGAAAAAGTCACATGTTTGAGTTGGGCATATTTAACACTTTAAAATGAAAATGAGTTGGTCAACATTCTTGAAATCATCGAAGTATTAATATTTCATTTTATAACCGTAGTTTGATAGGCGACCAAATTTTTGGGTTTACGACTACTTACGTTCAATTCCATAGCCTTGCAATTTTGAACCCAATCCAGAAGACAAGGGAACTGATGGATCAAGTATTGGGATAAGTTTGCTTTCGTGGAGGGCTTTGACATGGAACTAATCCGCATTTGCATTACAGGGTTAGAAAATCCACGAAGACCTCTCACGGTTATCCCGTCTCTGAGGGGACTCTAACCCACGATCTGTCTACCACTAAGAATATTTTACGTCAGCAATGTGGCTAAAGCGAGACGAGTGCGGATTTCGTATCAGTCAGCTATCGCTGGAAATCGACCCCGGTCCACCTCATTGGAAGGTGGATGCTCCATCCTATCGACAAAATTGTGCATATACGAAGAATTTCTTAAATTTTCTTTAGTTTTAATAGTTAATTTTGCAAATTTTATTTAATGTATCGTTGCAGAAATTTGAAAATCGAGATATTATTTGCTTTAGATTTTAAAAAAGAAATCGTGAAATTTTTTTTTATATCTCTAACTCCCTACACAACAAACACAAAATGTTACTTTTGCTGGATATTTGAAGTGTTGGCAAAATAAAATACGCTCAATTTTTTTATGAACCATATCTTTTCCTGCTCAGTAGCGTATAATGCTTTCAATCTTTTTCTCCGTTTTCCCCTATTTCAGTTTTAGGTATCTTCTCCTTCGTTTTCCATCCTTCGTTTCCATCTGGTGCCCAGCTAAGAGTGACCCTGGGACTTAGAATCATATTTTTAAGCTACCGCTAGAAAAAATATGCTTACTAAGTAAAAAAAAATTGGCATACTGTAAAAAAATCACGTAATGAAGAAACGGCACTTTGCGTGTGCCATTTATGAAATCCATTTCACCATGGCATCCATTTTTGCCGTAAAATATTATGTCGTATTTTTTACAGTAATATTCATTTAATTAGAGTTATACAGTAATACATAAGATTTTTGTCCCGTAACATGTTCAGCTAAAAATGGTTTTACGGCAAAAAGTACCGACATCCTGAGTGCCGGTACTTTTTACCGTAATTTGATCCGGAATATTTCAGAGTTCATCTCTGTAAGGCAAAAGAAAATTGCGAGAGTAGCACTGCTTTTCTGATGTTATTTTTTATTTCAAATTTATCATTATTTCATCGTATTTGCAGTTTTGTTTACATTTTATAGTTTTGTTTTATTAGCGTAAAGAAATAAACTCGTTTCGAAATTTTTTAAAAGTAAAAGTTTATTATGTGGTAATCTAGCATACGAGTGAAATATGACAGCCATTGTATTACTAAAAAACTCGGTTTCAATAGTTTGGAATGAAATATAAATTCAATTGTAAAGCCCAATTGAGTTTTACCCCGTTCTTTCAATAATCATTATTCATACCTTTAAATTATTGCATTTTCAGAAATAGAATAATGGTTTTGTGCGTTTTCGGAAAGTAAAAATTTATATGAAGCTCTCAGTATCAGGTTAATGGTTGTTCAGTGTTTCTGAATGCTAAGAAATGAATAATGAATGTTAAGAACATATATGACAAAGAATGAAATCATTCTATTCCTAAGCGGCGAAATAAATGTATGCTTTCAAATTCCAATTTGTGTTAAATCAAATGTCAGCGAAAAAATGTTGGATTATGTATGCATGGAAGTAATAGTTTAAATAGGTAGAAACTTTCTGGAAATGTGGAAATGAATGATGGCATTTTGATTTAGTTTCGACTAAAATTGAGAAAATCATTAAGTATGAGTTATGGCTTCTTACATAAATGCTTTTAGTTTCTTTGTACCTCTAAAAACACAATTGTAACAATGATTGAAAATGTTATAATAACAGTTCCGTACTATAAACAAATAGATTTATAAGCAATTTAGATTCAGGAATTTGTTTAGCAATGGATTTTATTTGATATAAATTTACTTTAAAATAGTAAAAAAAAAGATAGGGAAGGCGTCACAATACGCAAAGTGTGCATTGTCACATGTACGCTTTGCGTAATGTGACAGTAGGATTAGAAAGATTTTCACCTGTATCAGTTTTTGATGGTTTGAACTTTGGATAAAACTGGTGGTCGGAGCAAACGCGCTACTAGTAGCAAAACTTCTGTAGCCATTTTTGTTCACTGTTAGAAATGTCTAGGAAAGATGGTTGAGTAAGAATTTAATTAATGGTTATTTTACCATATTATTACAAAACAATTAAATAATCTTATCTAATAGAGTAATCAAACTGTTAACTGTGAGAAAGATCGCTTATTAACTGTTTTCACCTAATACAGTAAAGCAACCAGGATTTTATCGCACCAACTAAGCCTACCTAATGAAGCTGCTTATTTTCTTGCAGTTGACTACGTAATACCGAAATACCGTACGTATAACCAAGAAGGCAAATCTGTTGGTCATATGATCGATAGAATTGGGGTTCGAGTCCCATTCTTGACACCACAATACTTCAACACATGAAAAGTTTCCAGTATTGTGCATTCTCCAATGCCCATTAACAGACGAAAAGCCTACCTCCTAAGACCAGTTAAATTCCTATCTTACTGTTTTGAAACTATAGAAACCATAGAACCAAAGAAACCATAGAAATGGTGGAAAAAACCACATAGTTTTACTTTAATGGTTTTATAACCGTACTATTTTTAAACGGTTTCAAAACCATAAGTGTAAAAAAATGTTCTTTAACGTTATCTTTACAGTTAATCGGATGGGTAGATTGCTGGAGGGAACTTTACCATAATTTTGAAACCGAAGTTCTAACAGTGTTGTTTGCAATGCTTTGCAAAAATTTATGGGAAAAAAGTTCACAGAGATAAAAAGTATAATCAAAACTACCAGAATACTGTAAAATTTATCGTTTTTTTTTATCATGGGAACACTAAAAAGCTCGGTATTTTTTTCCGAAGCTCTTTGGTACTGATTTTGGTAAAATTAACAAAAAAATTCGGTAAAATTGTTTTTTGTATAATGTGTGCAAAAATTTGGTTAATAATACTTTATCATGATACCTTAGAGCTTGTCATAAAAACTATTTATTTAGTTAAATTTAGCTCGCTCTTTTCAACTTTGTAATTTTACTAAATATGGGATAATAAGAACTATAATTATGAAATCCAGAGTTTTCAATTAACTGGGTTCATATAAATGAAATTCTTACCACACGAAGTGTTTAAAAACCATATTTTTTTTTTTTACCTGAAACGTCTTTTCTAGACGGTACGGTAATTTTACTAGATCTTTTTTTTCTCTGTAAAATTTAGTAATCTGATAAATACAAAGAAAAACTAGTTTTCAACGATTCTCTTTTAATTACCTTTAATGTTAGTATACAGCAGAAACATTCCAAAAAAGCTAATTTTTTTAAATCTAATATTTACAAAACTTACATAAATTTTTCAGCTAAAGCAAATAAAAGATCCTTGAAGGACTTAACTTGTTTAATTTTGTTAAGTCAGCTTAAATTTTATACACCTAACAAAATCGCATGTATTTGATAATTTTCTACAATTTCTAGAAATAAATATTTTCTCTCTTGTAAAGAAAAAAAAAATGAAAGTTCAAAAAAAAAATTAGCGAAAATAAATTTGCTCATGTATTGTTTTGAATTATTCATTTCAATGTTCAAATTTTTTTAATTTTTTTTTCTTCAAAATAATAGTGTATATAGAATTCTCCAGTAAAATTCGTCTCCTAAAATTAGTTAAGTATAACTACATTTCGAAGTAATTTATAATCACTGCATTTAAAAATAATAAATAAATAGTTGTCGTTAACTACAAAATTTTAGTTTTTCTGACTACTATCATGACAAAAATCTAAAAAATTGCATTTATTTATTCGTATACTTTTATTTATATATTTAAAAAGTACGATGAGAGAGTGCAAAAGAGAAAATATATTAAAAAATATATTTATCTATACAATTTAACATATGTTGAAAAGGAAATTTACTGAAAATTCCTCGTTTGTTACATAAATATCCCTTAAATATAGGCCTTTAATTGCGAAGAAAAGATGTATTGAAAGTTCAACATTTGTAAAGTTGCTTTTAAAAAAAGACATTCTGTAAATGCAGAAAAACCATAAACGTTATATTAATAATGTATGCCACTATTTTCTTATATGAAATGCAAAGTAACATAAACGTTTAAATTTCAATTACTATAAATGCAGAATCTTTTCTTAATTAATCAATATAAAAGTGGTATTTTTCGTATCTTTTCTAAGACAATATTATTTATAAATTATTTCAATGTCATTATTTTGATTTTATGCAATGCTAAGCATTGAAAAATTTCTATTGCAATTAACAAAACTGGTAAACATAGGACGATTCTAGCTAAAGGAAATCAAGCAACTTTTCTTTAAGATTTGATAAATTATTCTACTGAAAAATAGTAAACTTGCTGGAATTTTTCTGTAATGTTCAGAAAAATTCCCACTAAGCGTCAGCAATTTTCTTGTTATTAAACTGCAATCTCAAAGTAGAATTCAGAAATTTTCCACTAAAAGTTATAGTTTGTTTCTTGGATAAACCAGAACTTTGATTTGTGTTTCGTCAAAGTCATATTAACCATAAAATAAAGGAAGTAGTTAGAAAAATTATCTAGTGGTTGAAATCTAGCGCGGAAGATGCATAACACTAGAGTTAATAATCCAGAGAGTCGAATAATGATGCACAGAGCTGTGGTTCTGCAATCTATGTTTTATTGTAAGAGTTACGTGTTCTTGTTATCCAGGTTTACAAAAAATGAGGGAGTTACAAATAGTTTATATGCAAACGGAATGTGGAAAATGTGTGGTTTCTGCGTTGAGAGGCAAACCCCGATCTGCGGGTCAGAGGAATATGGCTCTCTCGGCTAACCCAGCTTAACAGCTTCCTTACAGCTTAACAGTTTTCATACCCAGCTTAATAGCTTCCCTGATTTTCTCGAGTTAACTCCAGTATGTATATATCATTATCCAGTATGTATTTATTATTCCGAGAAAACTTGGACGTAGCAAAATTTATCAGTACGTTTTGTTTTATCACGTTTCTACTCCTCCAGAAGCAAAAAAAATTGCTGTGATTGCAAGTTTGCCAAGTTTTGCTGCTGAATTGTGGGACTGCCTACGTATTTTGCTCAATTATATATATAATGGTTGCTGAATTTACATAAAAAAGTATACAAAAATGGCATATTACTTTACTGCCTTTAGAAAGTAACACTTTGTGTTGTTCCTTATTTTAAAAATTATCACGCATAGACTAATATTTAACTTTATTAATTTACCAGAGATAACTCGTGATAGTAAACTGATTGTAAATTAAATTCTGTTACACATGAAAAAAATCGACTTTTTATATATTATATTTTGTTTCAGTTCCTTGTATTTATTAATGAAGTAAAAAAAATATGCTGATGTTTTGCATTTGCTTTCAAAAAAATTGGTAAGGGAAGTTGTTAAACGGCTTCACCATAGAATTAAGAAATTATTAAAAATTTAAAAACAAAAAATTTAAGTAAATAACCTCGATAGAAATGTTGCCACTTAAAAAAACTGAATTCAGTAAACTTTTCACACAGAAACTGATTTTTTTTATCAGAAACCTGATGAAAATCCGAGAGAATTTGTGAGTTTCTCTCATATATCGTCAGTCAAAATTTTGATTTCTTTCAATTAATTGTCTCAGTTATGTTTTCCCTTTATTAAACTTTAAGATACACAGTTTGCGTGTTTTCTTTTTACATGTATCTTGCTTCGTTATAATAATGTATAAACATTTTTAATTCGAAATAGTGCTTTAAAGGGGCACGAGTAAAAATTGTATTTTTCTTTTAAAAGAAAATACAATAATTATTCTTATTAATATCTGCTCATGTTCATAAAATATCGCGCAAAAAACGTGCTTGTCAAAAAGTTTTCAAAATATTAAGAAACTCGAGATTCTTGTGATCGTGCTTTTTCAACAAAGTTGATCGCGCAGTATTGCTTTACGATTAGAAATTTTAAAAGCTAAAAGGCTTAGAGAAATATTTTAAAGTAAGCATGTCTCAAACTTATCCAAAAAAAAAATTTTTTGGCTGTGGTTTAGAAGCTTTTTAAAGTTTTATTTTATCTATGTTATGTATCTAAGTATTAAAGTTCGTGATTTATCTTACTTTCTGCTACATAAAAAAGAATAAAAACTGAAAGATCTTGTTTAAGTTTTTTTCTTTAAAAAATGATTCTGTGTCTTAGGGGAAATACTTAAAAAATCTCGAACACTTTTACAAAATAACTTGTAAGTTTATAAATTCTGATTTCAACTGAGAAAAATAATTACGCTGAAAGCTTCATAAATTTTAATGGATTCATATGCTAATAGTTTTGGAATTAAAATGGCTTTTAGTACAAATATAAATGAAAGGAAAATCATGAAGATATTTATTATGTATAAGAAATTAATCAAGAGTAAAATGTACATTCTTTTTCGCAATTATATAGCAATTCGAAGCAATATGTCTGACAATATCAAATTACCAGATATTTTGGTAGAAAGCTACATTCGGAAGGAAAAAATGGGATTTCAAACTCAAACAATCCCCACGTTAATTTTTTTTCTTTTCTTAGAATACATTAGTTTTCTTTTGTTCGTCACAACTTAAACATATTTTTTTTCTATAAGTATTATAAATAATAAAATAAAACTTTTGTAGCTTTCTAAATATATTTTCATCAAATAAGCATTTAGATAATTGAATTGAATATTTAAAAGGAAGCAATTAACAGGTAGTTATTATTCTCTTTTAATTTGATTTAATTTAATTAAAAATAATATAATAAACCTGATAACGTGAGAAAACCATCTTCAGTGCATATAGATAGTAATTTAAAGATTTAAAAAATATGATGTTCTTTATCTGATGTAAATTTTCAAAAGAAGCTTTGTAAGTGGAATTAAAATTTGAAGTAATTTGAAGTAATTATAAATGTAATTAACATTTGAAGAAATCAATATAATTAACAATTAATACTGAGAAAAAAATTATGATCCAAACAACCGGAAAAGATCAAATATACCGTGTTTCTGGCTCAATGAGAACACTAAATTCTCTCTAATTTTGGCTGAAGCATTTTACTAAAATTAACTATCAAATTTAATAATATATGCTAAAATTTGGTAATTTTATCATGACACATTTGAGCAAGGCATAAAACCATTTATTTCGTTAAATTTTCGTTTCAGTTATGTATTTTTTACTAAATGCGTGGTGATAACAAGTATAATTTTGAAAACCAGAATTTCCGGTAAACCATTACACTATGAATGAAAAAAATACCAAATGAATGATTTAAATAACATATATTTTAGTTTATTAACGAGAATTATTCTTTTTTCTGTTGATGCGACACACGATAAATTGTTTTATATTTATTTTCTGAAATGCACAAAAATGGTTTTCAATTTGAAAAATGAATTTTTTTCAACGTTTGAATGTTTTTTTTTCCTCTAATATATTTGTATGCAATCGCAGAGTTCTCTGGTGCTTTTAGGTTCAAATTCAAGGATCAATTATAAAACTTCTATGTCATAGCGTTTACTAATAAAGTAAAAATACATAAATCAAATCAAATATAAATACCTTCTATTTTACCCATACTTATTATAAATATAAACGTTTTTGATTTACTCACCTCTTCGTGGTTCGAGGGAGAAACGTCTTAGGACGGCTAACGCAGACGGAGGGGACGGTGAACCAAAGACTGCATTTGAATTCGTGCTCTCTTGGCGGTGATTTAGTCTAATAATTGTTTTATGAGGCTTAGGTGATTCGACAGTGACTGTGAGTGAATTTGATTTAGTCCATCGGTTGAGTCATGTCGGACAGCGAGGAGGATGAGGAAATAATACCAGATAGCCTCGATGACTCTTTTGAAGTGGTTCAGAAGGAATGGGTGACATCCGGAGCATACTTGAGAGAAAAATTCGGCAGATTCATGCTTAACGGCAATATTACAAAGAAGCTGAGTGTGGTCGAGAACTCGCAGCTGTGGGCAATATTCCTCGAATATGGCGATCTACTCAGTCGGCAAAATGAACATGTCTCGTACCTGAAGGGGCTCCACGACGAAGCTGAAGAAGCTCTGAAGACAGCATTGAAAATCAATAAGCAAAATAAAAAGAGCACCTATGCAGAAGTGCTCAAGAAAAACAGCGCGTCTAGGCCCCCGAAGGTGACTGCAGATTTTTGTGTCACAGTGAAAAGGAACGATGAGAGTGTCGATGAAGTCCCAATAAAGCTTATAAAAGAGAATCTAGATCTAGCTAAACTCCAAATTGGTATCAAGAGAATCAAACGTATAAAAGACGGTGCGCTTATAAAGCTCGAAAAGAAAAGCGACAGAAAAACAATAGTTAACGAAATAAATCACGCCGATTGGAATAAAAATTTTAACTGCGAGGCAGTAAAGAGATGGAGGCCAAGGTTGATACTATATGAAATCGAAGGCACTCACTGGGTCTTTAGATTTGACCCCCGTTCCTTTTCGAAGATAATCAAAAAAGGGCACGCCAACCTTGAGTGGAAGTCCTATAGAACTAGGGAGTACCTCAGGCCGCTGAAGTGTTATCGATGCAACAGACTCGGCCACATGACTTTAGACACGAAGAATCCTGCGCAAACTGTGGACTGAGCGGACACAAGAAGGGTGCATGCGAAAATAGCAGCAACTGCATTAAAAGGTAAAGGTCCTCCTTTGTAGTCCGGCGTGACTTGTGGAGCTTTTTTTCGGGCGTGACTCGGGGCCTAGTGCCAATCGAGTCCACCTCCTGCTTGGTCTCAAATACTTTGCGGGTTCCTTTGTGGTGGCGGGGCATCAAATTATTGCGTATGGGGCCAAATTGGCCTGGGTCACGGAATTCATTTCCTTACTCATCTCCTCAGTCTAACTTGGTGTCATTTTTGAATTTTTATCCTTTTAAGAGAAACTTTGGCATAACTTAGAACATTTTTAATCCTAGAGGCATTTTGCTATGAAAAGGGGACACTTGGACTACTTAATTTTTTTTATGAATCTTATTTTAGATCTTTCATGTTTTTAATGTGATTTTCTTATTTTTACTATTTGATGTTTCACCTAACCTTACTCTTTATACGTTTTTTAACTGTATTTTTGATTAATCTTGCTCTTTTAAATGTTTTAAGTGCTTTTGACTTGTGCTTAAAAATTCTAGTTCTCTTCAAGATCTCTTTGATCTTTTATTTTAAGCCGGACACTTGGACTGAATGCTGCTCCGGGGACTTTCCCTTCCACGGAGAAAGTTAGGTCTTTGGTGACCTCGTTTGCGATAGCTATGCACTTTGATGTCCTGCTCCGAAATTTTACATTGGCTTTAACTACTAATCCTTTTTGGAATTTTATGATTGATGTTAAATTTTATAAATCTCATTGGTGATGCTGAAATATTTGTTCTTGCACGGGCACATTTTGCTTTCATTTATCTAGTTCGTTTTTTTTTACTTTCCTACATGCTTTAAGATACTTGATTTATTGTTTTAAATTTACACTTCTTCGATATTGTGGTATTTTGTAATGTGTATCAATCTTTATTGGTTTTAATTTTACTTTACTGTAATTTTGCGGCTATAGGTTCGCACGTGGCAATGGGGCAAACCCTTATCCGAAAATTCCTCCGGGGATAGATCAGTCACTATTAATCTTACAATACTTTATGGAACTTTTTGAATCTTAGATGGTTATTGTGCTAATAAAACAAACTATGTCTACAAAGATATTTTTTAATTGATAACTTGAAATTATTAGATAAAACAGAAAACCGTAAATTTTCAGAAACCAAATATATAATTACTTTTTTACGATTAAAAATCGATCCAAAACAAGCAATAAAAAAATATATTTATAATTAAATATTTGGTATAAATGTAGCATTTAGGTTTTAATACTACTCGAGAATTACATTTCAGTAATTGTGAGGGGGAATAAATAGAATTTTTAAATTTAATATTCTTTGCTTAGTGTCGTAAATAAAATGCAGTAGTTAAAATTTCAAACCTAAGACATCCTGCACCGGAGAGCCGTTTCGCTAATTGTAATATTGCGTGCAGAGGTATGATATATTTTACTTACTTGTGCTAAGCTACGCCACGAAGTAATTTCTTTTTGGGATAATATTATTATTGCTTTTATTTTCTTGACTAAATTCTGTTGTCTGAGCAACTTTGATTACAAGCTAATTAAAGTTGAGAAGTGATCAATTACAAACAACTGTTAAAGGGAAGTATAAGTTGTTAATTTTTTTATTCCTTGGAGCAATTTTTAACATATACATCATTTTAAAATGTCATAAGACGCTTTTATTTTCTAAATGATTTTTATATAATGATTGTTATGAAATGATTCTTATGTAACGTTTCTTATACAATGATTCTTATATAATGATTCTAATACAATGATTCTTATGTAATGTTTCTTGTATAATGATTCTTATGTAATGATTCTTATATAATGATTCTTATATAATGATTCTTGTGTAATGATTCTAGTATAATGAATGTTATGTTATGATTCTATAATAAATTGAGTGAAATATTTATGGCAAAAGGAAAAATAGAATTCACATTATGCTTTATAGCTTTAAACAGTAATATCAGTACCTTAAATTACAGAATGGTGCTTTTATGTAAACTTAACATTCGTTTGAACCATTTTTCGTTTAAGTAAGACAGCAAACAGTATCTTGTATTCACGCTTAAGAAGTACGAATATATGGTTCAAATACCCGTCATATTTATGTTGCAGTATTCGTAATCACATTAAAGTCTTGAATATTTTCAATTTAACGTTAAAAACAATCTGAACAAAAATAGATGCATGTCAATCCCTATATCTATTTTTTCCCCTCTTTTCATCCGTTTTTCTACTTCACGCCAAAACCCAACTCGCTTGTTTCTTTCAACCTTTCGCCACTTACTAAGATAAGGGTAGTTAACACTCTATCGTAAAATAGAAATTCTTCGGATGCTCAGTATAAACTCTATTTTTACTCTACTAAAGTGTTTTATCACACAGTCTTCTGTGTGCTAATGTGGGACAAATAATTTTACATTTAGGAGAGAAAAATATGATTTTCCACGCACGTAACCATCAGACTGCTAATCAAATAATTTATGAGTCGTTTTAAACTTCCTCATCTGTTTTGGTCGCAGTAATTAGTAGGTATTAGGGGCAACGTTTGTAAGCATAAAACGTAAACGTAACTATCTAAGTTTTTATTTTAAACTCGATGTGACAATATCTTGAGTTTTAATACACTGTATATATATATATATATATATATATATATATATATATGTAATACAAAAAGTATAATACTTTTGTATTAATAAAAGAATTAAATCTCTTTCGTTTTAATAAAATGTCTTTGTTAAAGAATAAGCGTAGAGAGATTCTATTTTGGGAAGTCAAGGCTGATAAACATACGATTGAGTTATTTATAGAATCTCTCCCCCTTTTACTTCCAAATAAGGAAGCATGAAATGATTTTCCTTAATGCGTAAGGATACAAGAATGCCAACGACTGTGCCTGTTTACTCAAATCTGTGTTAGTATAAAAGCGAGAGCAATGCTTTTCGCATGGCTTTTTCCATCATGTTGTGATCCTGAAAAGTTGTTCCGGAATTGTCCAAAGTCTTGTCCACCCCTTCCTTGCGGAGTGTGGATGTGAAGTGTTATCGATACCAGCCTACTACCATTAATAAAGATTTTTTGTGTGTAACATGGCTTACGACTGCATTATTAAAGCTAAATACACCACTGATAACAGAGATGAAGCTCTGTTATTACAAGCCGGCAGGATGTTTACTTGCTGAGGAAACTATTGTTATCTATTTTCCGGCTGACTACAACGTTGATAAAACCTCATCCCGGGGGACGAAGGACGAAAGAAAGAAGTGCCTAGTCCGCGGTGAAAAACGAATGAAGGAAGGTCTGTTTTACCACTCCATCTTTAACTACACCTTCATCGCTGTGAGAATGCTGACGTTGGCTCGAGCTCGTCACATGCCTCTCTGAAACCCATAGTGTTGATCGAGATGACCCTACAGTGTCCAATCTGGAAATGACCGATAACCCTACAATTCCGTAGTGCTCAAATTGTGAAAACAAAAGTGAATGTGCGCGAATCTTAATCATGAATATTCATGAAGTGCAATAATAAAATTGTTTACTTCTTCTCTTCACAATCATGAAGGTCAAAGGACACTGTGTGGAAAATGGAAAGAAAGTACTGTAGATATATATATTTTTTTATCCTCTTATGTTTCTTTCTCACTAGCATGATTGAATAGTTTATCGATATCGGAGATGAGAAGTGTTTTAAAATTTTCATTATGAATAACTGAGTATATTTTATTATGAATAGTTAGATTGCATTTCTTGTATTTATATTGCTTTTCTTTAAAATGATGATATAATATTGTTTTTTATCGTGCATTTAAAATGTTTTTGAAAGAAATAAATGTGATTCAAACGTCAATTAAATTAGTGACGGCAAACAAAATTAAGTTATTATTTAAACTGTTGTTTCCTAATGATTTTTCTAGATTAAACCGTAACAAAATTCTAAATTTTTCAGAATTTTCTTTTGAACCTAGCGATGAAGAATTTTCAAACAAATTACAAGAAATCTGTAATACTTTCAATTTTTCGGAATTAGTTAAAATTTCAGACATTTTAAATATTTCCAGTGAAGGAAATAAAGATGAAATTGCAAAGCACATTTTAACTTGTTTATGTGATTTTGATAAGTTAAAAAATTCGATTGTAATGGAAAATCCCTCTGAAGATGAGGATGAAACTAATCAGTTTCAATGTAAACAAACTCAAACTGATTTTGAATCACATTTACCAATTAAAATTTGTGTAAGTCAATTTACGCAAGTTAGTTTAAATACTAAAATATATGTTGATAAAGAAATACAAACTCATGTTTATACTGATAAAGATATGGCATCCTATAGTCAAAATTCTAGCAAGGATATAAAGAATAGAGAAACAGAAACTAATTTAATAGTAAATTTTTCGGATATTGAAGCAGTTACTCCTATGTTTAAAGGAGAAAAACACGAAAATATTAATTCTTGGTTTGAAAATTTTGAAACTCATGCCATTTTATTTAAATTATCTGATATGCAAAAATTTTTATTTGCGAAAAGATGTTTAAAGGGTAATGCCTTAACATTAATAAGAAGTGAAAGTTGTTTAAATTCATATGAAAAATTAAAAAATCTTTTGCTTGAAGAGTTTGGATTTGATTGTAATAGTGCAGAAATACATGCAATGTTGCAAAAAAGAAAGCAAAGATATAATGAAACTCTTCAAGAGTATTTCCTTAAAATGAAAGAAATTGCCACTCAAAGTGATATTGATGACTTAGCTCTAATCACTTACATAATTCAAGGAATACCAGACCAAACAAATAATAAATCAATTCTTTATGGAGCCAATAATCTTTTTGAATTTAAACAAAAACTTAAAATCTATGAAAAAATTAAAAGTGACTTAGATAAAAATAAATTTCAAAATAACAAGGGACCATACATGAAGAAAATGGAAAACCCTAAATATGACATTAGGTGCTTTAAATGTAATGCACCAGGACATAAAGCTCCGGCTTGTCCTAAAAATAAAAGTGTAACCCCGAATGTGACAAAACCCAAAATACATCATACAACACAGGAGATCCCAATAAATCAGTGTAAATACTGTTCGAAGAAAGGACTTTTGAATCAGTTTCACATGGGCTCCTCGTGTGTAAACAACCCTAATGTTGTTGAAATGAACGTTCAAAATATGACAAATAAACAATAGCAATTAATAATATCCGGATATCAAGTGGAAAATAAATACCTAAATGGATATCAAGTCGAAAATAAATACCTAAATGGATATAAAGTGGAAAGTAAATACTTAAATGGACGTCCAAAACCAAAACAAAATGAAAATGTAAAAAAAGAGATATTATTGAATGTTGATACCGGGTCAACATTGAATATAATACCAAAAGACCTTGTGTCAAAACTAAAAATTCCTATTAAAAAATGTGAGGAATTAAATGTTATCCAAACGAAAGGACAATTAACACTTAACAAAATTTGTGAGTTTCCCCTTAAGATAGGCGAAATTATTAAATCAGCTAAGTTTTTTATAATTGATACTGATTTACCATATGCTTTACTAGGGTTGCAGACTTGCAAGGATTTTTGTTTGTCTATTGACTGTGTCGGGCCAGTTGTTACTCAATTTGGTAAGAGATTGATCACCTCTGCTAATTCTAACAGTGACAACTTATCTTTGCACATTAGACAGCAAAATTCTCAAAGTGTTAGGGTTAAAAATGGTGAAAAAAATAAAAGTTTAAGATGTTTCAATAAAAGTAAACATTTTGAAAAAAATAGAAGTTTAAGATGTTTCAATAAAAGTAAACATTTTGAAAAAATAAAAGTTAAAGATGTTTCAGTAAAAGTAAACATTGAAAAAGATAATGTTAAGGATAACAAAAATAAAAAGAAAAGGAAAAATAGGAAAAAGAAAGAAGGTCCAAAAATTTCAAATGATTCGAAGATAGTACTAGGTAATGTGTGCACACATTATCAGGTCAATATCGACGAAAGAATAAAAAATGAGAACGAAATACAAAATGAGGACTTAGAAGAAATTTTAAAAAGTTATGATGATATTTTTGCTAAACATAAACACGACGTGGGAGAAATCAGAATGGAACCACAAAGAGTCAGGTTAACCTCAGATTTACCTATATCTCTAAGGCCGTACAAAACATCCCCAAAACAACAACAGGAAATTGATTTACAAATAGAGGAATTGTTAAAAAATAACATTATAAAAGAAAGTTCATCCCCTTATGCTGCCCCTGTAACCTTAGTCTTTAAAAAAGATGAAAATAAAAAGAGTCGTTTATGTATCGACTTTAGGAAATTAAACCAAATTACAAAAACAGATTCTGAACCTCTACCTTTAATACAGTCTTTAATTGAAAAATTGTCTAATAGTAGTTATTTTTCTAAAATAGATTTATCACAGGGATATCATCATGTTCGTATTCATCCTGATGACACTGAGAAATTAGCATTCGCTACTCACAACGGTCTATTTGAATACTTAAGATTACCTTTTGGCTGGAAGAATGCACCAAGCATTTTTCAACGTACAATTCGTAGAATTTTAAATAAACATAAAATTAAATTTGCTACGAACTATTTTGATGATATTATTATATTTTCTAATTCTTATGATGAACATTTAACCCACCTTAAAAAGATTTTCGATATTTGTAAACAAGAAAACTTGAAATTAAAACTTTCAAAATGTTCATTTTTGCAAAAACAAATAGAATTTTTAGGATATGAAATAAGCAATGGGATTGTATCACCCGATAACCATAATATTGAGGTGATTAAAAAATTAATGCCCCCTAAAAATGTAAAATCATTGCAAAGATTTCTTGGATCAATAAATGTTTACAATAAATTTATTGATGGTTATGCAAATATTCGACATCCTTTAAACAACTTGTTAAAGAAAGATGTAAAATGGGTGTGGTCAGAAAATTGTCAACAATCTTTTGAACTGTTAAAAAATGCTATTATTTGTAAACCAATTTTGAAAATTTTTAATCCTATTCATGAATGTCATCTTTTTGTTGATGCATCGTTAATTGGAATTGGAGCTGTGTTAAAACAGACAGATGAATGTGGTGTATTGCATCCTGTAGCTTTTCATTCTCGCTCCTTAAGAGACTATGAAAAAAATTATGCAATTACAGAACTTGAATGTCTTGCTATAGTCGATTCTCTAAATAAATTCCATCATTATCTGTTTGGCCAGAAATTCACCATACATACTGACCATGCTGCTTTAGTTTGGCTAAAAAATGTTAAAAATGTAAAAGGTAGATTGTTTAGATGGTCATTATTGTTAAGTATGTATGAATATGATATTAAATACACAAAAGGTTCTACTAATTTTGAAGCAGATTGGCTTTCAAGAGATGCAACGCATTCACTTGTCAAATGTAATAGTAAAAATAATGTTCATGTTTCACATTTGTTAAAATTGAATGAAATAATTGAAGCTCAAAGTAAAGATAACTTACAAGGTAATTTTGTTGATATCAATGATGTTTTATGTATACGTAAGAAAAATTTTACTAAAATAGTTGTTCCATTTTCGTTGAGATTAAAACTTCTGCAAATTACTCATGATAAATTTAACCATCCAGGAGTGCAGAAAATGATTAACTTAATAACCCCTGTTTATTATTGGAATAACATAACATCAGATATAACAAAATTTTGTAAACATTGTCATACGTGCCAATTAAATAAAAAACCGCGACAAAAAAGATTTGGATTATTACAATCCTTACCCCCTGTGAATCAGTCTTTTGACTTAATAGCAATAGATAGTGTTGGTGGATTGAATTATTATAATTCAACAAAAAAATATTTAACTTTAATTATTGACCACCTAACAAGATACATTTGGGCTTTTGCGTCAAAATCCATTAGTTCAGAAACGTATACTAATTTTTTACATCAAATTTTTCAAAATCAAATACCTAAATCCTTGTTGAGTGATCGAAACGCCGCCTTTACGTCTTCTCATTTTAAAAAATTTTTGAAACATAATAAGATTCAACAATTATTGACAACTGCACATCATCCGCAGTCTAATGGCAAGGTAGAACGCCTTGGTCAAACAATAATTACACGTTTAAAGTGTAAAATCAATGAGAAACCTACTAAAACTCCATGGCCTACTTTGTTAAAAGATATAGTCAATACTTATAACTTAACTCCCCATTCTGTGACAAAATTTCCACCTGCATACCTCATGCATGGTAGACTCCCCTATGAAAATCCTTTAAATGAAGAAATCTATCCACCTGTTGAGGAAGCTAAAAAAATAGCAATTCAAAGAACTAAAGAATATCATGAAAGAAATAAAATTTACTATGATGCTAGATTTTTAGATATAGACTTTAAAACTGACGAATTAGTTATGTTTGAAGAATTTACTTATCCTAATACGAGGAAGTTGTCACCTCCTTTTAGTGGACCGTATAAAATTCTTCAAAAAATTTCAGAAGCTAATTACAAAATAAATAAAAAGAATTGTTTAAGTAAACAAAATTTTGAAATAGTACATGTATCAAATCTTAGGAAATATAACAACCCACAAATGTTGAAATTAAATCATGAATAGTGTACAAAACAAAACAAAATATGTTACTTTCTTCAATGGAAGAAGTACACCCTATATTTTTTTGGGAGATCCGAATCGCGTGTGGAGATTTACCTCAACATCAATTGGATGTGAGAGCGATGAAAGTTGAACTTTTTTTTCTCAACAAGTTGAGAAAAGTATTATAAAATATTTTTGGATTGACCCGTCTGGATCTCTCAATATCACTGTGCTTCATGAAATTCTGTTTTCCTCCATTTTAACGGGGAATACAAATTTTCATAAAGTAAATAACCCCTTTAACCATACAGAATCTTAAATTCTGATTAAAGACACTTGTTGTCCAGTTCGTTTCCATAAAAATTATGTATATTTTTGTGTGAAAAATTTTTGAAATATTTAGTAGATTAGTTATAAAAATATGCTTTATTTTTTTTTCTGTTTAGTTGCCTAAACAGATAAATTGTATTATCATGTTTTTATTGTTATCATTGTATATAGTTTTTTTTACAGATAATTGAAGAAATGTTATTTGTAGTAGTGAAAAGGAACAGTCGTACCAACATAAATTTTAAAAGTTCAGAGAATTCTAAATTTTATTATGATTTCTTTTTGGCTTGCCAAAAATCTTTTTTGGGGGGGGGATGTAATACAAAAAGTATAATACTTTTGTATTAATAAAAGAATTAAATCTCTTTCGTTTTAATAAAATGTCTTTGTTAAAGAATAAGCGTAGAGAGATTCTATTTTGGGAAGTCAAGGCTGATAAACATACGATTGAGTTATTTATAGAATCTCTCCCCCTTTTACTTCCATATAAGGAAGCATGAAATGATTTTCCTTAATGCGTAAGGATACAAGAATGCCAACGACTGTGCCTGTTTACTCAAATCTGTGTTAGTATAAAAGCGAGAGCAATGCTTTTCGCATGGCTTTTTCCATCATGTTGTGATCCTGAAAAGTTGTTCCGGAATTGTCCAAAGTCTTGTCCACCCCTTCCTTGCGGAGTGTGGATGTGAAGTGTTATCGATACCAGCCTACTACCATTAATAAAGATTTTTTGTGTGTAACATGGCTTACGACTGCATTATTAAAGCTAAATACACCACTGATAACAGAGATGAAGCTCTGTTATTACATATATATATATATATATATATATATATATATATATATATATATATATATATATATATATATATATATATATATATATATATATATATATATATATATAAATAACGTAAAAAGCTTTAACGTTATTTCTTTATCTGAATTCTCATTCTTAATATATTGTGTGTAAATTAAAACGCTTTCTCAAACTTAGTAAATCTCTTCCTGCTTTCTAATTCTATTTTCGGATTCAAGTATATAAGAATTAAATCTTTATTTGAGTTAGGGAATTGTACCAGTTTTCCCAACTGTTCCGCATACACACTAAGAATGCGCACTCTCCAAGAACATTGTTTATTATTTTTTTCCGTGAAATCATGTTTTCCTAAAAACTATTTTTCCAAAGGTTATATTGAAATATTTCTTTACTTTTCACACGAAATTCATTTTCTCGAAGAATTGACGATTTTTACTTTCTAACCTAACTTTTGACGAAATGTTTGCTTAGAGCATATACCAGGAAGCGGTTTATCACACACCCAGAATGTTTTGTGATGCTTGAGTAGCCATTTTTTTCGTTGTATGGGTTAAATTTAAATATTTACATTAAAAATGACAATACTTTATTTTAATAAAAAAAATTACAATATTTTTCTATAACTTATTTTTTGGGTTCAAAAAATTCATACTTTCTTATTAATGCGCTAAAATTTATCCGTGAAAATAATATTCTTTCTATAAAACTATTTTTTTTGTTTTCACGAACTACCTAAGTGTGAAAAATATCAGTTTTTGATCTTTTTATCACTAATCCTGCCATTAGCTTCTTCTCTCACGAAACTCTCCTTCTTTTGTGTTTGTTTCTTCAGTATCACCTCCTTTTACCTTCTTAAGCGTGACTTTTGCTCCACTTCAACAGCTTTTAAAAAAAAGGTGAAATCTTATCTTTGAAGTATGGATAAGATGAGAAGAGCGAGAACAAAAATGTTGTAGTAGCAGGAAGTTCTTAAAGTTCGGATAAAGAAGTATTTTCATCTAACGTAGCGCTTTTGCTTTTAGTTTAAATGGAATGTAGATACTAAATATTGAGATATAAAAACAGTTTTGACGAATTAATATATTTTTGAAAACTTTGTCTAATGAACCATTATGAAGTGGTAAACGTAATGGAGGATAAAATAGTGTAAGTTTATTCCAAGCTCTTAAGAGTCTTTAAATATGGTTTAGAAATGCATATTTGCAAAAAGAAAAACGGCTTATAGAAAAGTTTTTAGTAGTGGGAAAATTTTCATAAATACTCTATTTTCTTGTCAACAGGATATTATTATATTATAATTGTAATCGTCACTGATCAGCACACCTAATTTTTTGAGTTTTTAGCAATTAGTATATATTCAACTGTGTAGCCTTGAATTTTTAAACCCAATCCAGAAGACAAGAGAAATCCTGAATCAAGTATGAGGAGAAAGTTTTGCCTTCATGGAAGACTTTTTAATTGAATTAACCCGCATTTGCGTTAATTGGAGAGGAAAGCCACAAAAGCCTTCCATGGTTAGCCTGACGCCAAGAAGACACAAACACATGATCCATCCATTTACCACTGAGGAAATATTCCTTTAGCACTACAATCATTTTACTCTTTGGAGAAAAATGCAACTGGAAATGGGATTTTCTGCGTACGTAACCACCAAATTTTTAAATCAATTTTATTTTCAGATAATTATGAGTCATTTTAAGCTTCGTGATCTATTTTAGTCTAAGAACATTAGCAGGTATCATGTGAAACATTTATAAACACAAAACGTAATTAAAGTTAATTGAAGAAAATTAAGTATATATTTCATATACTTTTATATAACTTTTACCATGTGAAAATGAATTTTTGGCGAATCCGTGGCTAAAAATATGTGCGAAACGAGCAATTCATTTTTCTTTCTCTCTCTTTCTTCTTAAATAAATGTAAATTTTGCAAAATAATTAAAATTGTATAGTTAAATATAAACCATATTAATTTAAATTATCCAGTATAATGAAGTAATTAAATTCTATATAAATTCATTGAGTTTATTGAATGTTATTATAAATAAATTTACTAAAAATTTCTCTGTTATAATTTTTTCCAAGTGAAAAACCATTTCGGGTAAATCCGTGGCTAAAAACGGGCAATTCATATTTCTTCCTCTTTCTCTCTTTCTCTCTCTCTCTCTCTCTCTTTTCTTAACTAAATGTTAATTTTCTAAACTCATTAAAATTAAATAATAAAATATCAAACTTAATATTTATAAACTTCTTTAAATAATCCAGTTTAATGTTACCTTGTTCACATCCAGTTTCGGGCCAATCCTTCGTAACTAACAAGTCAAACGCGCTTCAGAACTGGAGTAAGAATGCGCTATTAAGCAAAATCCCCCTATTTATGCTTTTACCTCAATGTGCTCTTCTTTTTTCATATTTAGAATGGCAATTTTATATAACGAAAATATTTAAAATCATTCTTGAAAATTCTTCCGTACTTGTAATTTCATTTGAATTTGTTACTCGCTTTATGGATTTTGTTTTGTGTTTTGTTGTGTTTTTTTCTTACATTTTACTTTCTGTTTTTATGTGATATCTATTACTTAATGTGTTCTATATATATATATATATATATATATATATATATATATATATATATATATATATATATATATATATATATATATATAACGATTAACTTTTTCCTTAGAGGACTCACTATGAAATCACGAATGCTATAAATACTATGTTTATTTTATAGAAGAAAGAAAAGAAAATATTATGTAATTTATTGCACAAATATCATGTTTCACGAACTTTAAATTAGTATAAAATCATAAGAAATATACCATACTCAAGAACATATATGGATTAATTGAATTCCTGAAAAATAATTAAGTACAAAAATGTCTTTTTTTGCGAAAATAATCAAATTCCTAGAGAACACCTTTTCCCCTATCTAATCATATATTTCCGGAATTACCTCTAGACAGAATAAAACTGCTCCGATTTTACCGGAGGGTATGAATATTTCCTCTAGAAACAAGGCCTTCTTTTTATTTTATATACTTAAATTTGCGTTTATCTGTGATATTTATACATCAATATACCTCTACAACTCAAACATCTGGAATTTGTTCTTATCAGTTAAGTAGTTTCTTTGTTTGCTTAACGACTACATCAGTGAATTCTAAATAGGAAGGTTCATAATTTTACCTCATTTTCAAGAATTAGCATGGAAGGTCCATATTGTCAAATTTAATTATTTAGAATTCGCAAGATTGTTTCACTACGAAGCATAGTTTTATTAAAGTTTGCAACGGGAAAATAAAGTTTATAAAAATAAATTTCATCTTAAATGTTGTACTTATTTCTGGAATATTTAATTTGGTGACTTTTGTGGATTTTAAATTCTCAGAGCACTTATAATTCAAAAGTATATTGCTTTTAGCGAATAGAAATTTCATTAAATGTAATTTTACTAATTTTAAAGATTTTAATCAGCAAGAATTGAATGTGAAGATTTTAATCAGCATGCAATGCGTGATTTTCAAAACTATTGCATGTTGCTTGAAGACATGTGAATATAAAATAGTATATTTATCACATTTGCTTACGATATGAGCCATATTATTAGAAAGTTGAATTATTGTTCACTTTTGGATTTTATTGTTCTATTTCTTAATTAGCACAAATTATATATCTTTTTCACGAAATTTATTTATTTTATTTTAGAAAAACAAATAAAATCTCACCACGAAATATAATGCGCAATAAATATTTTAACGCGGTTTTAGGGAATAAATAATTATGAAAAATTATTATCAATAAATAATTATCACTATTATGTGCTACATACAATTTTGTCAATATTTCATGAAACTTTTAATTTTCGAAACATTACGAAATTTTTGATGCAGTGATTAAACAGTTTTTCACTGTCAGATTAAATTAATTATATTTTATTATTTTTGTCAAAAAATACATAATTTCATACAAATATTTTTAAAAGGTCAATTATAGAAATTATTTAGTAACATGATGCATTAAAGAACATGCAATTAATACCATGCAAACACAACAAAATCATTTCCCCTTTTATTTTGTTCCTTTCTTTAAATAAATAATTTTTATTAAGACATTTTATTGCAGTTCATAAATTCAACTAAAACATAGTTAATTATACATATTATCACAGTTGTGATATATTTTTTTATTGATCAAAGTAGTAGTGATATTTTAGGAGTAAAAATAATAATGAGCAGAGACCTAAATGGTAAAACTTTTAACTTTAAGGGGTTAAGAATTTTAATTTATGCTGTGAAAGGTGACAAATAAAATAATGCACATGCAACATAATATAAATGATATAGGAAACTATTGATAGTTCTTAAAGAGTTAAGTAATGATTTGTAAACATAAGATTATTTATTTTCAGCTGTTACATTCGTCCTTTACTTATTGTTACAATCGTTCCCAAGACGCCATTTCAGCTTCATTTGTTGAAAACAATGCTAGTTAATTAACAAAACTAATCTTTTTTTTTGAAATGTCAATTAAGGTGTCCACTTACATATTCGGTTAATAATTTTTATTTGTTTAAACAAAATTACTTTGTTACAATATAATATTCTAATACCCAAAAAAGTACTTACGTAGCGTGAAAATATCTTTTGTGATGTTACTCTTTCAAAAGTACATAAAAATGGTTGCCAGCAGGGGTGTGCATGTAGATTTATTAAATACACCTTGTGCGCCACCTAGGAACCAAATCTAGAACCCGACACTCGAAATTTTTGCTCTGTTACAATCGTACCCTGTTACAATTGACCCCACTCTCCCCTACTATTCACAAAAAGACAAAGTTGAAGAAAACTTGGAAATACAATTTTAACTCCGTAATAAACGGTTTCGAAAAAGAAAGATACGAAAAACAATCAATCAAACAGCTTTAAAATGTTTAAAATATGTGACTTTCTAATGTATATTTCTAAAAGAATTAAACGGCAGTTTATCACCCTTTCCTCATATTAGTTTATCTAAAAATAATAAAATTCTTACTTCTTAAAGCTTTTTAAAAATAAATTTCATAGTTTAATTTTATGCTTAGAATTTTTAGTTTGTTTTACATTAAAAAATAAAAAACAAAAAGAAATTATGTATTATGAAGAAAATATTTCCGTTAAAAGAAAAGGCAATCAAAGATTTATTATGACACTATTTATAAGATACTATACCATAAAACTATTAACATAAAAGAAAGTACGTACCTTATCTTAATATTAGATTCATTATATTTAACAAAGCAAATTTTTCTCTCTTTTTTTCTTTTTTTTTTGCTTTGCAAGAATAACTGAAGCGAAAAATTAAAAATTGATTTTCCAATTTTGATCTTTTCTTTCCTTAGTTGCATCCAATTTATTTCTACACCTTTCTTATCCTTTTAATTTTTATCAAACTTCTTTTTTTAAAATATGCGCTTTGCATTTTTTTTTAGTTTATTGTTTCTAATTATTTTCTAATAAATTGCGTTTCTTCTTTTCTTACACATTGCAAAAATAGATTTTGATATCTAGAAAATCAATGATACTTTTTATATTCTGCTTATTCTGATGTTAGTCAGTGCTTCATATAAATATTCAACAGTTGGGTCTGGCATTGTATATTCATTTAATTTAATAAAGGGAATTACTTGGAATCTAATTATATATCACGTTATTTTTATTCTTTTATTATATTCGTTTTATTTTATTGTTATATTCTTTTTTGTTTGTTATTATTTTTCTTCCTTGGGAATCTTTATTTTTTAAATCCCTTTTTTTTTCAAACTTTTGTTCTAAAATACGCAACTTGACTTTTACTTAGCATAATACTTTTAATGTTTTTCTTTAATAAACAATTAATTTATTTTCTTCTTTTCCTGCACTTCACAAAAAAATAGATTTTAATAATAAGAAAAATCAATGAAGATGTTTAAATTTGGCTAATTCAGATTCAGTATTTTATCTAAATATACTATAATTCAATCTGCATTATATATATTTTTTAAATTTATAAACAAATTTATTTGAAATTTAAATGTATATAGTGTCTTTGCTTGATTAAACTTTCTTTCTGATCTTTTAAATTTTTATTGAACATATTTTTTAAAATATGCAATTCGTGCTCTTTTTAGAACATTGCTTCGAATTAGTTTTTTTAATACATCGTCTTTCTTTTTTTCTCTCACACAGCACAAAAATATCTAATAAATCAAGAATACTTGTTTTTTGCATTTTGTTTATTCAGATGTAATTATATGTTTCATGTAAATAGAGATTTTTTGAGAGATTTGATTATACTATTACAAAATTGATTACGAAACCTGAAAGCAAATAAATTTATTTTAGAGTAATTAAAATAGATCCATTGTCTCAAATATATCCAATATCTCAATAATATCTTCTATCCCAATAGTTTAGGCAGGATAGTAGTCGTAAATTTGGTTCATTTAATGTAAATTCTACTTTTTTGTGCTTGCGTGTTTTAATTTCTCTGTTGAAGTTTTATTTTTTATTTCCTTTTCTCAAGAAATATTCTACTAATTTCCTTCACGTTTGGAGGTTTATCATTAAAAATTATGTGGATAAAACTGGCGAAGTGATTGTAGATTTCATTCTAGTATGCATGCAAAAATTTGCCTATAATTCAACCAAATTAAATTCGCATAAAAGTAATTGATGATAACATAATTAAATTAATACATTTAACTATGATTATCAAAAAGTTACTATCCAATACTTAAGGTGAAATATTATCTTAAATAGTCGAAAAAATATGCAATTCAGAAATACCTTTTAAATTAATATAATACCTTTAATTATTATAATACCTAATTTAATTATAATACCTTTTATTTTATAAATTATTTTTTTAAGAAAAAATAATATATTAATAAAGTATTATTCATTGAACTCATAAAATAAAAATATAGAAATATTAATATTATTTTTTACAACACTTTATGCAAAATTTTGATACATTTAAAATGAAAATGTTGTTTTAGATATGAGTAGTACTTATGCATATTCAAAATAACTTTTTACATTATTTAAAATAAATATAATACCAATAAAACAATACTTGCTAGAATTATAAAAATAATGTATATAACGTAATGTTCAGTGATTTACTATTGCGTATTAAACTTCAGTACAATTAAACTGTAAATTCTGCATTTTGAAAAAAGAAACAAAATTTATCTTTATCATTTTAATTCAGAAATCCTTCCTTTAGGTTGCACTTCTTTTTTTTAAATTGAAAACAAGATTATACATTTCAATTCAATGTGACATGTTTTGTTTTATCACGAGATAATCAATCCTGATTATTCTAAAAAAATCACTTTTCAAGACGGGAGATGATAGGTTATCTTAGATGATAAAAAAGTTTTACTGGAATTCAGAAATACCATTGAATTTTTTAATTAAAACACTATTCCAATAAAGTATTATTCAATGAAATAAAAGAATAAAAAAATTGGAAATATTTATATTAATTTATTTGCCACATTTTATGCTAAAATTTGACACATTTAAAATGAAAATATTTCTTTTTTCAGATATGAGCAGAATTGACACGCATTCAGAGTAGCTATTACATTTTAAAATATAGCTATTACATGCGAATAAAATATTATTTGATAGAATCAAAATTATTTTTTTAAAAAAAGTAGAACGTATTGTTAAGAGTGATTTACAACTATTATATTAAACTTTAGTGCAGTTAAAATGCAAAGTTTGCTTACCCTAGTTATGAGCAAAACAATAAGTCGCAGCTTGATAAACCTTACGATATCAATTAGTTATTTTTTTTAGAAAAAGAAACAAAATTTATTTTAATCATTTTTATTCAGAAATGCTTCATTTAAGAAGCACTTCTTTTTTGAAATTGAAAATGCGATAATACATTTTAATTCAATGTGGCGTATTTTGTTTTATCATAGGATAATCAATCGTGATTATTTTTAAAAAAAATTCAAGCAAGTGCTCCTAAATGAGAATCATAATTTTTTTGATGAGAGGTTTAATTATTATTTTTGGGAGAGTAAATTTTCTCTAGGAAGTTATTTAACACTAATGAGTTCATTTATAATCCTTGATTGAAATTTATATGTTTTTTTTTATTTTTATTTATTCAGGTTAATTGATGCTAAAGGAAATTAATCATTACGATTTCTAGTCAGTATTTTAGTTTTTAGTTTTAACTGGAAATAATTTCAAAAGAAATTATACCTTTATTTCTCTGAAAGAACATAATTTTATTTACAAAATAATTGTTTCTTAGAAATGCTATGAAAACTTCATTTATTTTTATGTGATTCGGCTTTGTGTAAGATAGACAAGAAATATGCAAATACAAAAACCAGAAAAAATCTGTGAAGTTACAAATTTAAAAGTTGGAAAACATTATTATTTTAGATAAAGCAATAGGTTAAAAACGTGAAATAATTACATAAACGTGTAAAATGTATTTAGAAAAATGTTAGTTAGACATTGAGAAAAACGGTATGGTAAAAATTTAGCTTGATTTCTACACTGTTAGAATTTGTATTATAAAGTTGCGTAAAATAACCGGTAGTAGTCTGTTCATCCAATTGACGGTTAGAAATATCTTTTACCTTTATGGTTTTGTAACCGTTTACATTTGGTATGGTTAAAGAAACATTAATACAAAACTATAGACAATTTTTAATTACTTACAACTGACATGTTTTCCAAACTGTAAAAATGAAATTTTACTAGCTACTGGAGTTGGTGTTTTCGTTATATGATGGACATAAGAGTTAGTTTGAGGTTGAGTTTCTGTTTCATTCCTTTAATGCGGCTTATTCAGTTTGTCTTGTGGTGTTATCTGTCGTGGAAGATGGAAAATACTAGGTTTTTGTGCCAAGCAACCCTGATTGCAATTGTTTATACGTAAATAAGATTTTCTTATTATAATAGTCTGGTGTCATAAAATGTAGAGTGGGACACGAAACACTCTTTATGTGTTGAAGGAATGGAGGAATTATTGGGTAGATGAAGCTAACACGCGCCGACCGGCCTGCGTAGGGGGCAGGGAACTGTCCTTGCATCAGAAAAGTTCTGGGTTCGAATCCCGGCAAGGCATGGATGTTTCTTTCTCTGTCTGTGTGTTCTATGTCCTTTCTCCTTTGTGTGTGTGAATGTGACCCGCCCTATAAACGGGTTTGTGGTTGTGTGAATGGTGTGGCAGAAGTCGAATTCTTGGCCATAAATGGCGCCACTG
The DNA here is from genome assembly GCA_949128135.1 of Parasteatoda lunata. NCBI lineage: Eukaryota > Metazoa > Arthropoda > Arachnida > Araneae > Theridiidae > Parasteatoda > Parasteatoda lunata. The sequence continues at coordinate 32,043,716 of OX421979.1, forward strand.
AAAAACAAGAGCAATCGCATCCCCTAAGCCTAAACAGGCATACGACAAAAAAAAAGCTAACACACGCCTTTCTTATATATTATTCGTTTCTAATATGACCCCCTTTTAACCGGTCCTGAGATTGACAGATTAGCCGTTTCGGTTATATTATGTAGACAGCTGCAACAAGCTATTTGATTTCATACGGTAGAGTAGAAGCGGACAAATTTTAGTTCTTTAACCGTATTAAGTGAAAATAGTCAATAAGCGGTTTTCCTCACTGTTGAATATTATATTTTTCATGGCTATTTGACTGGTTTTTTTATGGGGAAATAACAATTCTAACAGCGTAACTCTATTGAAATTCTTAAAGTGTAGCGCTATAGAAACACCACAAAAAACGATAATTTTTACTTTGGTAATGACTTTTGGCTAAACTATATATAAAATACTAATAAACTATAATTTTTTTTTTGTTAATAAATTATTGAAATGTGGAAATTTTATCAAGAGAGTCGGTATATTTAAAAATACTATAATAGAAATTTTAGACAACGCAAAAATGTCCAATTTGATAACTTTAAGTTAATGCTTGTTAATTTTGTTTTTGGTCCGTTTAAGTTAGTTTATTAAAATAAATAGTTTTTACGCCTTGTTCTGAGGAACCATGATCAAATTATTTAACTATTATTTTGGATGAATAATTATTTCACCTTTTGCTGGGTAGTCTTAAAATTTTGATGTTTGTACCTTTTACCAAATAAGATAGTAATAGACGATATAATCATCTATTTTTGACAAGTTAGTTGCAATAAAAACTGTAACCAAAGTTTATGATAAACGAATTAAGTTAATTAGCGGAATTTTTGTTATATTTTTCAAAACTATTTTACAGTAAGAAATGTTATTCTTAACTTGTACTTAATGATGTTAAGATACTTATTGTTCAATTTAGTTTCATGAGTTATGCTATTTTTGTTCAATTACAAATAATATATCTTTCTTCTGAAAAGTTTAGTAATATATGTCTTACAAAACAGAACGTAAAATGTCAGACGAGCAAATGAAACTCTTTATATATATTAAAAATAAGAAACGAGTAAAGATTGTTTCGCCTGTCTTTCGTCCGTTCGTTTCATAAAACAACAAATGCTATCCGAAATAGGAAAAAGCTTTTGTCTGTAAATCAAATTAACTTTTTGTTGTAAAATTTTGCTTTAATTTAAGTATAATTTTCCCTCAGTTGGCTTTGATAACAAATGCGCTAGTGTAAGTTGTATGATTCTTAGCAAAATTACAAATAGAACAAGATTGTTTGTTTTTACTTTTAAAAAGCTTGTCATATATACTACATATAGGGAAAAATGTTATACTATGAAAATTTCGGATCAAATTACGATAAAATGTACCGGCACTTGGGGTACCGGTATTTTTTACCGTAAAATATTTTTTCGGAGTGGATCATGTTAGGGAGCAAAACTATTAAATCTTAACTAATTAACTAATTATTAATCTTAACTAATTAGTAACTTTTGCAGTAATATGTATCATAAAATAACTAAATCACTGTAATTAAATAAATATTGCTGTACAAACTACAGCAAAGTATTTTACAGTATATATGTATTGATGAACCCAAACTGACGGTACTTTATACCGTAATTTGATCTGAAACTTTCTATATTACATACCTAAAGTAATTTTAAATTTCCAAAGTATTTCCATCACTGAAAAATTGTAAATCTATAATTAGCTAGCGCATGTTAAAATATTGTTAATGAAACAATTGAGAAAAAATTGGAAAAAATAAGAATAAATAAAAATGAGACTTGTATGCTTTAAGTTCTGTAATAGTATTTGATATTATCAAATGTTTTGAGAAAAGTTCATGTTAAGCTAGCTTAACATGCAAACTAAAAATGTTTTGGACATTAAAATTTTGATAAATTTTTTTTGACAGACTTTATATTGTAAAAACTTTAAAGAATTCTTAATTTAATAACCTTTTCCTTACGTGTTTCAATTATACACCAATAAAAAAATCTTATTTTTCAGAAATATATTGCAAGCCTTTTTTTACGATTAAGATCCGTTCCTTTTTTTGCAACAGCTAATTAATTTTTTTTAAATATTTCTTAAAAACTCTTGAATCGTATTGTTTTATCTGAATGCAATTGTGTTTTATGTCTGAATCCAAATTCATTTTGATTTCTTCAAGATTCCAAAATAAATTATTCAAAACCTTACTTGTATGAAATTTCAAGTTTACAACTTCTGATTTAAAATGAAGATTCCTCCTTTACAAACAAACGGGTTTATGCGGTAGAATGCTTGAATTCGATGCAAATGAGACCCTCTAACAATGTTTACGGAAAGCTATGCCAACACTGTAAAGTCTTTGTTTGCTATACATAAAGCCAACTTCCCAACGTCTAGAAACTTGTTTCCTTTACCTTATTCTTGATAGAGTTTACTTTGGTTCTCTTACTAAAATTGCAGTATTGTTTGAAAATTCTAAGCGAATTTTCGTCATTTCATGTTTTGAATACTTGGGATTTACTCAAAAGAATTGAGATTTAAGAGTTTATTGTTGAAATGTAGAAAACTTCATTTACTGGTAAGTCAATTTGATATTGAGTACTACCAATGTTTAAAAACTAACTTCAATTTTAAGTATAGCGATTCACTTACATTTCATTTAATTGAATTTATTTAAGTTTGATAAAAATGTAAAACAGAGAGTTTAAGAGTTAATAAGTACCGGCATATTTATAATTAAAAAATTACAAAAAATTTGTTAAAAAGATATTTCAAAAATTGCTGGTTCATATTGAACCAGTATATTAAACGATGTTCTACAATCATTATATCAAATGTCATTACTTTTTAATTGAAGTATTCTAGTATGAAGTATTCCATTCTAGTAATTCTTTTGCTATTTTTTTAATAATAACATGATATAAATTGGCTGGAAACATTGACCAGTTTTTTAGGGTGCCGTCGAAATCCTGCATGATTCATGGGTCTAAATAACTATTGATATGATTCACACAATATTACTATGGCCGTAAGAACAAGTATATTTTACAATGGTGATTAATATTAGGCCATTAATATCAATCAGTACATAATATCACTGATAAATATGCAATAGACATTGTATTTACCTTTTCTAATATAGTTTGTTATGCTGATTTCAAATTTTCAATTCAAAAAAAGTTTTACTCTATCACGTCTAGTTTTGGCGATATTGATTGGATTTTGAATTTTAATTCGCGTCAATGGAATACTCTTTAAATATTATTAATTTTAATAAAATATTGCTTAAATTTAATTAATTTCATTGGCATTTTCTTGAATTTGCTACCCCAAATACACATTTTTGCCAAAGACGCTAAGAGTTTGTGTAGTTTTTTGAAATAAGGGATACTTTTTTCTAGAATCATTAAAAAGTCGCCAGTGGCAGGAAAAGCTCTTGAAGAATAAAAAGTAGTTGGAAGAAAAGCATCAGGTTAGAAAGCACTACTTTAACGATTACGTGAATTTAATGACTGAGTGTTAAGCAAGAATACAATATAATTAAATATTTCTCAAATTTCTAAATAAAATCTCGAAGTTTTTGGATTCAATCTTTTAATGCGTATTCTGATTTTTATCAAGTATAGAATTATATAATATACGTAATAGTATTATATATAATGAATCAGTTAACAGTTTCTCTGCAGGTTGATTTTGTAAGAAGTAAAAAGTATTGACAAAAAATGATTAATTATTTCTTATTTTAACACAGTTGTTTTTTTTTTATTTTAAAAAATCACGAATTGAAAAGGATTATCAAAACTAAATCAGTGTAATTTTAGGAATTTAGAAAAACCATGGATATGCTTAAGAGCCCAAATCATTTTGCGAAAGAGTAAGAAATGCGCAAAGTTCTTTTCATGAATTTTAAATTTATACTTGCACTTAATTTTTTTTTTTTTTAAATAAACATCTGATTTCATTAGAATAAATATTTCATAACTTTACATTCAGGCTAAATTCGCTCAACAGTCGAAACTGAATCGGACGTAAATCCATTTAATTGTTACAGTCTAAAAATCTTTTGAACTATTTTTCGGATTCTTTCCGGTGCTTTTTTTCTAGAGAGCTTTTGGGGGGATCTTTTACATGTTTTTCCAGATGCTCCTTTTTCGCTTACTATTTGGTTCAACGTGTTCACATGCGTACAACACTGAAGTATGCGTAAGATTAAGGATACGTTAAGGATATAATCATCTATTTTTGACAAGTTAGTTGCAATAAAAACTGTAACCAAAGTTTATGATAAACGAATTAAGTTAATTAGCGGAATTTTTGTTATATTTTTCAAAACTATTTTACAGTAAGAAATGTTATTCTTAACTTGTACTTAATGATGTTAAGATACTTATTGTTCAATTTAGTTTCATGAGTTATGCTATTTTTGTTCAATTACAAATAATATATCTTTCTTCTGAAAAGTTTAGTAATATATGTCTTACAAAACAGAACGTAAAATGTCAGACGAGCAAATGAAACTCTTTATATATATTAAAAATAAGAAACGAGTAAAGATTGTTTCGCCTGTCTTTCGTCCGTTCGTTTCATAAAACAACAAATGCTATCCGAAATAGGAAAAAGCTTTTGTCTGTAAATCAAATTAACTTTTTGTTGTAAAATTTTGCTTTAATTTAAGTATAATTTTCCCTCAGTTGGCTTTGATAACAAATGCGCTAGTGTAAGTTGTATGATTCTTAGCAAAATTACAAATAGAACAAGATTGTTTGTTTTTACTTTTAAAAAGCTTGTCATATATACTACATATAGGGAAAAATGTTATACTATGAAAATTTCGGATCAAATTACGATAAAATGTACCGGCACTTGGGGTACCGGTATTTTTTACCGTAAAATATTTTTTCGGAGTGGATCATGTTAGGGAGCAAAACTATTAAATCTTAACTAATTAACTAATTATTAATCTTAACTAATTAGTAACTTTTGCAGTAATATGTATCATAAAATAACTAAATCACTGTAATTAAATAAATATTGCTGTACAAACTACAGCAAAGTATTTTACAGTATATATGTATTGATGAACCCAAACTGACGGTACTTTATACCGTAATTTGATCTGAAACTTTCTATATTACATACCTAAAGTAATTTTAAATTTCCAAAGTATATCCATCACTGAAAAATTGTAAATCTATAATTAGCTAGCGCATGTTAAAATATTGTTAATGAAACAATTGAGAAAAAATTGGAAAAAATAAGAATAAATAAAAATGAGACTTGTATGCTTTAAGTTCTGTAATAGTATTTGATATTATCAAATGTTTTGAGAAAAGTTCATGTTAAGCTAGCTTAACATGCAAACTAAAAATGTTTTGGACATTAAAATTTTGATAAATTTTTTTTGACAGACTTTATATTGTAAAAACTTTAAAGAATTCTTAATTTAATAACCTTTTCCTTACGTGTTTCAATTATACACCAATAAAAAAATCTTATTTTTCAGAAATATATTGCAAGCCTTTTTTTACGATTAAGATCCGTTCCTTTTTTTGCAACAGCTAATTAATTTTTTTTAAATATTTCTTAAAAACTCTTGAATCGTATTGTTTTATCTGAATGCAATTGTGTTTTATGTCTGAATCCAAATTCATTTTGATTTCTTCAAGATTCCAAAATAAATTATTCAAAACCTTACTTGTATGAAATTTCAAGTTTACAACTTCTGATTTAAAATGAAGATTCCTCCTTTACAAACAAACGGGTTTATGCGGTAGAATGCTTGAATTCGATGCAAATGAGACCCTCTAACAATGTTTACGGAAAGCTATGCCAACACTGTAAAGTCTTTGTTTGCTATACATAAAGCCAACTTCCCAACGTCTAGAAACTTGTTTCCTTTACCTTATTCTTGATAGAGTTTACTTTGGTTCTCTTACTAAAATTGCAGTATTGTTTGAAAATTCTAAGCGAATTTTCGTCATTTCATGTTTTGAATACTTGGGATTTACTCAAAAGAATTGAGATTTAAGAGTTTATTGTTGAAATGTAGAAAACTTCATTTACTGGTAAGTCAATTTGATATTGAGTACTACCAATGTTTAAAAACTAACTTCAATTTTAAGTGTAGCGATTCACTTACATTTCATTTAATTGAATTTATTTAAGTTTGATAAAAATGTAAATCAGAGAGTTTAAGAGTTAATAAGCACCGGCATATTTATAATTAAAAAATTACATAAAATTTGTTAAAAAGATATTTCAAAAATTGCTGGTTCATATTGAACCAGTATATTAAACGATGTTCTACAATCATTATATCAAATGTCATTACTTTTTAATTGAAGTATTCTAGTATGAAGTATTCCATTCTAGTAATTCTTTTGCTATTTTTTTAATAATAACATGATATAAATTGGCTGGAAACATTGACCAGTTTTTTAGGGTGCCGTCGAAATCCTGCATGATTCATGGGTCTAAATAACTATTGATATGATTCACACAATATTACTATGGCCGTAAGAACAAGTATATTTTACAATGGTGATTAATATTAGGCCATTAATATCAATCAGTACATAATATCACTGATAAATATGCAATAGACATTGTATTTACCTTTTCTAATATAGTTTGTTATGCTGATTTCAAATTTTCAATTCAAAAAAAGTTTTACTCTATCACGTCTAGTTTTGGCGATATTGATTGGATTTTGAATTTTAATTCGCGTCAATGGAATACTCTTTAAATATTATTAATTTTAATAAAATATTGCTTAAATTTAATTAATTTCATTGGCATTTTCTTGAATTTGCTACCCCAAATACACATTTTTGCCAAAGACGCTAAGAGTTTGTGTAGTTTTTTGAAATAAGGGATACTTTTTTCTAGAATCATTAAAAAGTCGCCAGTGGCAGGAAAAGCTCTTGAAGAATAAAAAGTAGTTGGAAGAAAAGCATCAGGTTAGAAAGCACTACTTTAACGATTACGTGAATTTAATGACAGAGTGTTAAACAAGAATACAATATAATTAAATATTTCTCAAATTTCTAAATAAAATCTCGAAGTTTTTGGATTCAATCTTTTAATGCGTATTCTGATTTTTATCAAGTATAGAATTATATAATATACGTAATAGTATTATATATAATGAATCAGTTAACAGTTTCTCTGCAGGTTGATTTTGTAACAAGTAAAAAGTATTGACAAAAAATGATTAATTATTTCTTATTTTAACACAGTTGTTTTTTTTTTTATTTTAAAAAATCACGAATTGAAAAGGATTATCAAAACTAAATCAGTGTAATTTTAGGAATTTAGAAAAACCATGGATATGCTTAAGAGCCCAAATCATTTTGCGAAAGAGTAAGAAATGCGCAAAGTTCTTTTCATGAATTTTAAATTTATACTTGCACTTAATTTTTTTTTTTTTTTAAATAAACATCTGATTTCATTAGAATAAATATTTCATAACTTTACATTCAGGCTAAATTCGCTCAACAGTCGAAACTGAATCGGACGTAAATCCATTTAATTGTTACAGTGTAAAAATCTTTTGAACTATTTTTCGGATTCTTTCCGGTGCTTTTTTTCTAGAGAGCTTTTGGGGGGATCTTTTACATGTTTTTCCAGATGCTCCTTTTTCGCTTACTATTTGGTTCAACGTGTTCACATGCGTACAACACTGAAGTATGCGTAAGATTAAGGATACGTTTTCAGTGTGTTAAGGGTTTTATGCGAGATGTATTTTGAATTTGATACTTCTAGACAGTATATATGTGATGTGACTTGGTTGAATTTTTAGTTAATTATGTGCTCATGAGTACTCAATTTAACAGTAAATGACTCTGAAGAAGCGTGTCTAAGCAACGGAGGGTGACTGAGATAAACCATAAACCGTTTATAGGGCGAGGTACATTTACGCAATCACACAGACGAAAGGACATGGAACAGAGAGAGAAAGAGAGAGAGAGAAAGTAACATCCATGTCTATGGTGAGATTCGAACCCACAACCATTGGCCGCTTTGTCCAGTACAGTAACCACTGGACCAGTGATCGGTAGAAACTATATTCTTGTCTAAGATATCTGCAGTTTGTGAAAATTTGTTTAACAGTGTAATCATCAAATCAAACATCAATAGTTTTCAATGAAATTTTATTAATATTTCAGTAAGTCCTACTTTCATATGATTAGTAAAATAATTATTGAAATTGTCTACTATGAAGAAAGATAATAAGTCAATGGCAATTTATATAGTGAAGAAGGAATGGTCAGTGGTGCCAAATTATTTGTTGATGATGGAATATCAGGGTGGAATTATATTGATATGAACTATTCAGGTGAGGGTGGAAATTCGTATAATATAGTGGCCCAAATGAAGATGGTGATGAAAACAGAAAATGATGAAAATGACAGTTGAAATCTGGATCATAATTAATAATACTTTTATTTAGAAGTATTTGTAGAGCTTGAGATACAAAAGTTACATATTTTTATCCATAAGATTTTCAGTTAAATAAATTTTGCATAATAATAAAAAGGACAGGCCATGGGAAACAATTCCCCCATGACCAGCCAAAACAAAAGCCAAATTAAAAAAGTACGTGTAATCTGTTCTCAACGGACACAGGAGAAGCATGGGTAGAGATCCAAAATTGGCGAATTATCAAAATATAACAAAGCCAACCCCGCATATCGATATTGGGTTAAAATAATACCTTGGCGATCATGAGTCGCCAACAAATTTATGAGAATTATTACAACCATGCAACTGAAACATTTTTGTGGTTAGAAATTTAAAATAAAAAGTTATAAATAGATATTTGTTTCCGATTAGAGGCGACAGTGAATAAGTCTGCATAGAAATGAAATAAAATGTATCCGTTACACTGATATATGCAAAAAAGGAATAAATATTTTATGTTCGTTTTTGATGATTAAGTCTTTGATTTATTTACAATATATAATTCTATTAATAAAAAAAAAAGCTTAAGTAATGAAAGATATTTTAAGGATAGGAAATAAATGTAATGCCAATTGTGGCATCACATATACGAACAGGGATTAGTTTAACATATTAATCGGGCATGGACATTATCATGCATGATATGTTGGCCCAAAGTACTAATACTCCGGTTCAAAAGACTGTTACTATGATCCAAGACGATAATACCATGGCCCTAAGTACTATTATTTTTGCCCTTTATAGCATTTTTTTCCATTTTTTTTTGTTTTTTTTTTTGTTTTTTAGAATTTACTTGAAAATAATGAGATTTAAAAATTTATTCGAATGTAGAACACTTTATTTACTTAGTGTTTAAAATTATTTTTTTTTAATATTCTAATATCTTCACATTTTATTTAATTAATTTTTATACTTTATATTAGAGGGGAAATCTGAGAGTTTAAGAATAATTAAGTATAAACATATTTAAACAATGTTTTGAATTTAAATATATATATTCAAGTTAGTAAATTATATCGATTTTCATAAATGTTTGTATCAAATTTTGTCAGATTTAAACTGAAGTATATTAACATTATTGCTATTTATATCTACATTGTATATAATAATAGTATGGTCCAACATTGCTCGAAACATGCATTTTTTAACGCTTTATTAGGGAGTATACAAACTCGCATCATACGTTGGTTGGTTGGTAAATTTTAGAGGATCCTCAATTTTGATCCCCCAAAACTTTTAGAAACTCAAAAAATTAGAAACTCTTGTAAGATAGTTTTGTATAAAAAAAACATGCTGATAATTTCAAAAAAATAAAATAAAGGTGAAGTATTAAACCATCCCAGACTCTTCGAAACCTGCTCCTAATAGTAGAACAGTAATCAAGTAATGAAAAAAAATATTTGTCTCAATTCAATTTTTTTTTTTTTTTTTTTTTATTCGAAAAAAGTTTAGAGATGTATAAAAGGAATCTCTGCAATTTCCCCACTTGTTTGCTTGTATTTGTTTAAAAAAAACTTTATGGAAAAGTAATCTGCTAATTCTGTTAAAATCTGCAGCACCCGCTGCCATGCTGGAGGGTTTCTGCTTTCGCTTAATTGCATATTATTGTTGAAAGTGAATAATACTTAAAAAGTAACGAACATTATTAAAACAAAAGGGAAATTAAACAAATTAAACTAAAAATTATTTTTAAAAAATTGAACTTAAATAAAAAATAATCAGCAGCGCACTCTGTCATGCTGCAACTGTTACATTTTTAAATTTTTTCCCTCTTTTGCATTTTTGCAAGAGTACATATTTTCCCTCTTCTCCCTTATATTCATCACCCTCGTTTTCTTTTGGATTGAAAGAAACATGCATTGTTGCAAGTGAGCACCAATAAGCAAAATAAACTTGATTTTTAAAAAAAAAATTTACTAATTAGTTTTAACAATCATTGAAATCTGATGTCGCTACCTAAAGAACTAAATCAAGGATTATTTTGGCATTTAATGATTTAAAAGTCTAGACGCTGCTGAGACAAATGCAAATTATAAGTTGTATGTTTATATATTTAGCGTAAAAAATATCCTCAGAAATTTCTATAACAAATAAAATTATACATCATCAAGCATTGAATTTTCATATTATACATTAGATAAGTTTTTTGTGTGGTTTCCAGTTATTGTATTCTTTCATTTGTTCAATTTTATTTCATTGCATTTGCAAACTATTTATTAAAGGACTACGGCTAGAAATTGCACTAAATGCAATAACATTAATAAGACAGGGAAATGCTAAGAGAAATGATGGATACATCATGGATGACATGTCGGGTTAAAAATACAAATTTTGAAGTGATATATAAAATTATTTTAGTCTTACAGTAGTTAAAGGGAGTACAAGACATAGAATGTTTATGAGTGCTTTAATATTTCAAAATCAAATACAATTTTGAGTGAATAATTACTATTCTTGACCAACTTTAGTGCTTAGTTTTATTTTCATCCCCACTTTGAACTTCAAGTGATTAGAATACTTTAATAATTCTTATCTCTATTATAAGTTTTTACTTTCGTTTCCTTTCAAATTAAGAAATTTGCTACGTTTTCATATAAAGTAGGCAAGAAAAACACACTTATGCAGGAAATAACACACGAAGTAATGAATTTAACAAACAATACAAATTTTTTCAGATTAAGTAATATGTTGACAAACTTAAAAGAATTTCGCAAACGTATACAAAAATATTTTGAAAATAATTTTTTTTCCATACACAATAAACAGGCTTGTAAAATTATCGCAGTGAGAATTTCCGTGATGAATTCCTCAAATTATGGATTTCTTTTTATAAAATTCACTATTTTTAAAATCTTTATAATTTTTAAAGTCTTTATTTTTAAAAATAACCATATATTGCTGCAAGTGAGCATCAATAAATATTAATATATTCTAAATTTGACCTGCTTTTAATTTAAATTAAAATGTAAATAATAAAGCAATTTTATCTAGTAACTTAAGGAAATTTTAAATAAAATGTGTATCCTTTCAGTTTTATTTTAAAAAAGAGGTGATATTTGAAGCGAATTAATTGAAACAGGAGTAAATTTTTTTTAAATTAATTTTTTATTGTTAATCTGGAAAAAATGACAGCGTCAGCAACCAAAATATGATATAAAAAAATATGATAATTTGAAAACTCAATCGTTCATTTTTACCTCTTTAATGATTGCCTTGTGCTTGGTGGATTTCAGTTAAAGCTTAAATATCAAGGTTTTTGTTCACAAGATTTTAGCATAGATCTTCTTTGAAGCAAATATCCAACCTACTTTATTGTTTTGTGAGAAGCTGGACAACCGAACTAAATCTTCTTTATTCTAAATATGCTGACGGGACCCAGGTGAGGAGAGATTCACTTTTATTTATTATCATTAATTGCAATTTTTTTTCTTTTGAATACTCCTCGTCACCTGATCGCCCACCTGAGGATTATTGCCCTGCTGTGGAGCCCTATTACCCCCTAAAGGAAATTGCCCCTCCCCCAGGTTGGGAAGCACTGGCCTAGAGCATAAGAAATCATCCTACTATTACTCTTACTTATATAAAATATAATCATTCTTCACTGAGAAAAAAAAATCTGTTGAAAATACCATACTGCATGGCAACGACATTTCTAGTAAAAACAAATTCTTGTTAATAAAATCAAAGTTACGGTGTTTAAAAAAATCATTCCAGTCATATGGTAATGGTTAACCAGTAGTTCTGGTTTTCAAAAGTATAGTTTGCATTGCCACATATTTAGTAAAAAAAACTGACAAGTAAATTCAGCCGATTAAGCCATGCTCTAAGACATTATGATAAAATTGCCAAATTTTACTTTTAACAAATTATATCACATGTTACAAAACCATATTTTATTGTTAATTTTACAGAATCGTTACAAAGCGTTTGGGTAAAATTACTTAGTTTTTTGGTATTCCAATAAAGCCGGAAACACGGTAAATTTTACCCTATCCTGGTAGTTTTGACTAAACATTTTTCAGTATGTTTTAAGATCAAATGACACGTTTACACACACCAGATATTTTCAAATGCACTATCCTAGTTTTGTAAAAGAATTATAATCTGAATCATTTCATCCAAAGTGCCTTAAAACTTATTTACATAACTAAAAAAAAATAAAAAAATAAAGAATTATATTATGTTTAGGTTTAAAGTTTGTAAATCTTTTTCAAAAATTCTATTGAGAAATTTTTGTAAAGCAGTCAGATATTACGAACGGAATGACGGACACAATAATTCAGTTTTAGTAAATGAGATACAGAAATGATTTAAATTGTATTACTTGAACCAGCACTTGAACACGAGCGCTTATTATATTTTTATGCGCAAAATATTTTTGAGTGTTCATCATTGTTAAATTTCGCATACAAAACATATTCATTTTCTAATGTTCACTTAAAGTGGTACTTTTTGAAGTATCAAAAATACATATTTAGTAAATTGATCTCTTCAAGGAAACTATTTGAATAAAAGTATTTTCTGTATACAAAAAATTACATTAGCTGTAGAATTTATATAATAGCAACATTATTGAGTGTTTAAAAAAATAAGCACTTTTTATTTAAAACATCATACTCAGATGAAACTTAATTAGTATCTAAACTATTTTTTCCTCTAAATTGTTCGCAGCATAGTCAATAATAAACTTCACTATAAACCGTAAGATAATTTTGACAACTTATAAATAATGAATATTTTTCATGAGAGCAAACTTAAAAGTAACGTTATTTAGGAATAAACATAAGTAACTAAAGTAACTAAACTATTTTGATTACTTAACTTATAGAAATGTTAAGTACTTAACTTTTTTTTTAAAAAAAATGACTGAAAGGCAAATCACTTAAGCTTATTCACTTTCGATTTCAAAAAAATTATGTGATTAGATATCCGGTGCTCGTTTTTTTAAATTTTTCTATGTATTTAAATATGGCATAAAATTAAATTAAGCAATTTGATCTCTGTGTTTAGAATAAGAAATTATATTTGAAACTTTTCAAAAACGATAACACAAGTACAATAATATACGATATTTATAATTCAATATAATTAAGTAACACTTTTTTTAGATGTATCATATTTTCAGAACATAAATTATACAACTGCATTATTAATTTAAAAAATGTTATATAATTGGAATCGTGCATTAATTTTAAGCAAAAAAAAAAAAAAAAGCACACCTTATAGTTTCATAAATTTTCTCAAAGAAAAGAATGAAGCAATTACTCATTCTTTCAAAATAAATTTCGCTTTCGAAAGTTACCAACAAAATTTGAAAATGCGTAGAAGATTATGTCATCAGTATTAGATTCTGTGCTTTCTACTTACAAATTCATTCCTCAAAAGCTATCTTCATTAATCATGTCAAAAACGTAACTATGCCAGTTACTGACATAAAGAGTATGATGAATGGGGTTGGGAGAAAATTCATAAAAATGGATTTTACAATCAAATAAATGTTTTGTGTAAAACAAATCACATTGTGAAACTTTAAGCAAAAACTTAATTCTGTTAATGACAAATTATTTATTTCTAAGTCATATTTCAACGCTTTTAGAGGTATAAATTAATTAAAATTATGTTTAATTTAAAAAGTAGAGGGCTCAATTTTGACTCGCTATTTATTCTGAATTGTTACATTAAAATTAAACAGAATGTTACATTAAAATGAATTTTATTAACATGGAGAAAAAACAATGGTCGAAGCTATTAGAAAAGGTAAAAAATTTCCGTGTTTCTCGCTTTATGGGAACACCACAAAAAGCTTGATAATTTAACCGAAGCGTTTTGGTAATTATTTCGTAAAAATTAAAAAATAAAATAAGGTTTTAAAATATGTGATAAAATTTAATAAATTAGGTAAAATTTCTTATGATACCTTGAACAGAAGTCCCCAACCCCCAGGCTGCAGACTGGTGACGGTCCGTGAACCAGACGGTTCAGGGACGCCCATGGATTATTAAATTATTCCCGTTTTATTTACTGTGATGTATTTCTATCGGGTTTGTGCGACTTTCTATGGACGAAAGGTGAACTAGGAGTTGAGATAAAATTTAAACTGAGAAAAACTTAAGTCTAAGATCCGTCGCCTAAAGATGCCCCCATACTGCACATGTAACTGTATTTTGTTCTTAAGGTTTATTTAAATACAAATACAATTAAATCAAAATTATTAAATTTAAACCATTTTAAATATAAACAAAATATTCCCTCCCTTCAGAAGATCGCGGTAAATTTCTCAAACGCTGACCGGTCCGCAGCGCGATAAGAAGGTTGGAAGCGCTGCCTTACACTGAAAGAAATTTTTCGCAAAAAATGGTTAAACAATAATATTGTAGATATTATTTTGAAATATTCAAAGAGGACAATTAAATAACCATAAATAAGATGGTAATCAAACTGTTAACCATGAGAAAAACCGTTTGTTAACTGCTTTCACTTAATACAGTTCAACATCCAGAATTTTTTTGCCCACCTAAGCCAGAATTAACTAAGCCCACCTAATTAAGCCGCTTAGTTCCTTGCAACTGCATACCAAATGTAACCGAGAGGGTTAATTTGTCAATCTCATGACCAACAAAAATGGGGTTCGAAATAAATACACAAAATAATAATAATAATAATATATTAACTGTTTATAATTGTTAGAAAAAGTCATGAAATCAAATGTGCAGAAACGATAAGATTATAAGCGTATTTCCGATGCAAAAGTTCTTAGACGGTCATTTGACCTGTTATGGTATGTACGGATCTAAGCAAACACAAAACACTCCAAAAGGTAAAGATTTCTTTTTTTCTGAATGGTGAGGCAATGAAATATTCCTTTAATAAGTTTCGTCAGAAAGATGACAATATCTGAAATTTTTAATAAGTTCCTATACGTTACGTCATTCTGTGCAATCTTGCCCTAAATGCTCAAATCTTAGAGCAGAATATAGGTACCTCACAATCACAAAGTCGTATAAGTCGTGAAGTCTCCTCTTCAAGATGACAACTTCCACAAAGAGAATCAGATTCAATTCCCATTATGTATAGGTGTTTCTATATGTTTTTAGCAGATGACAATACAACAAGAGGAATTTATAAATTTCTCCTGAGGCTACGTGAAGTATTACATTACCGGGTACTAGTGTACCCTATCAGTACCCTATTATGTACTTGATTCGAATTTCATGCATAAACAGTAAATCTTTAATGGGCATTTCTTCGTGTTAATGAAGCCATTTCGGTAAAGGAAATTTTTATCTTTAATAGAATTTCTTCTGACAGACTTTTTGGAGATATATTCACCCTCAAAATAAATTTCTAATGTAAGCATATACAAAGTATAAAAAATAGATGAGCTTGAATATATAATGTTAATTAAACTGCTCCTTGCTTTCGAAACTTTCTAAATTAAGATAGCGATAAAGCGTCGAAGGGATAAGCGATTAATGAAAAATCCACTTCGCTTACAAAGCGTTTATGTCACACTAAATATATTACGAAAGCACAAAGGAAAGCAAATTAGTAAAGTGTCGGCCAGCTACACGAGATGTTTACTAAGTTTCATTTTGTGTTCTAGCAGACGAAAAATTAAATTTAATACTCTTTCTTCCGAAGTTTCATTATTGTGGTGTGCGTGGAGTGCAACGATCATAGTGGGTTCGAGTTTTAAACAAAAGAGAGTGGATTGTAAAAAATAGATCGAAAGATAGTAATTTCAAACCAAGAATAACGGAGAATGGGTTGGAGTACCGATGTAAAGATAGTGGGTTCACGTTTAAAAAAAAGAGAGTGGTAAGCAATAGGCTCGCACCGACCACATTGCTGACGTTAAATATCATAAAAGTTCGACGAATCATGGGTCCTTTTGCCATCAGGCTAACCATGCGAATTTTTCCTCACCATGTAATGAAAATGCGAATTGCATTGTCTGATTTTAAGTCGTGTGAATGTAATTTTAAATAGCGTTTGCATTAGTCGGAAAAAGGTGTAAAGGAATCTTTACTAACATTCTTTAGACTAATATTCTTTAAAGAGGCTTTTTTTCCTAGTTCTTTTTTACTTTAATGATTAAATGATTTATTTCATTTTTGAAAAAAATTAAATTAATGAAATCGCTAATCATTTAATTTAAATCATTGAAACTTCTCCTTAAATATTTGCATTTTACTACATGTAACTAGAAATAAATGTATTGAATGTTCATGGGCATTCAATAAGAAGTTCTCTTTTGGATTCTTTCGAACTTCCCCTTCCTTTTTCATTATTTATTTACTAGTTTAACCTTTTGATTTAAACAAGAAGTGTAAACTAGTTAGATAACCTTGTTACGCTAACTAGTTTCTAAAGCCGACATTTTTTTCTAAATTTTTTCCTTCGTTAAGGAATTTTTTCTAATTCTGCGATTAGGCTTACCTGTTCTGGTCAATCAAGTTTGTCTTGATTTTTTCGCAAGCAAATACTGATGAAAAAAATGGTCCCACCTTTGACACCGAAATATATCCTCCAATCCCTTTGACATATGAAGAATTTCCCGTGTCCTGTATTTTCTAGTTTGTGTCCTACACTCTTTAATGTCCATTACTTAACGGAAAACTTAGCATTAATGATTAGGTAAATTTTTTCACAGTTTTGAAACCATGCTAGTAATAAATTGTTAAGAAACCTTATAATTTTTAATTCATGGTTTTATAACCATACTATTTCTAAACGGTTGCAAAACCATAAAGGTAAAAAATATTCCTTACCGTAAACTTTACAGTTAATCGGATGGACAGACTGCTGCCGTTTGTTTTCCATAATTTTAGAATGAAAATTCTAGCATTATAGAACATGACATAAAAATAATTTATGTTATTAAATTTACATCCAGTTACATCCATATTAAATTACATCCATATTAAATTACATTACTTTGTATTTTGCACTAAATCTCTAGAAATGAGAAAAATAATTTTGAAAGCCAGAGTTCCCGGTAGACCGTTAACATATAAAGAGAAATTTATCAAATGTCATACAGTACTGTCATTTTAAAAAAATTTTTCCGTGAAGATATGCCAAATTTTTCTTATTTGACCTACACAGACGTATTTAAATCCAAGCATTTAATTTCTATTTTTAGGGGTGCACAGTAGACCTACCTCCTAGTTGTGTACCCTGGGCAACGCTTTATGCGGCTAAGTGGTCTACAATTTTCGGAATGCATCCTCGCAACTCCTATGTTCAGTGTCATCTGTGTGGTTCTGGAGCACCAAAGAATAGAGAGCACCTCCATTGCTATAGGAGGCTCCGATGACTTGAATCGGAGACCGCAAGATATTGGCGTGCGAGAGAGCTTTTGGGAAGGTGACTTCGGTATTTTGTTATTTTCTACTTTTATTGTTCTTCTGTGTTATTGTTTGTTTTACCTGCGATTGGAAATTAAAAAAAAATTCTATTTTTATCGGACAAAACGTTAATCTTATAATTTTGCACGGTTAGTATTGCCTTTGTCTCCAACATTCTTTTGATTTTTAAATCCGTATTTAGTGTTTGATTATGTTAAAAACTCCCTAAAGGTTTTCCGCCGGAGACATTATTTAACAGTAGCGCAGAACTTACTCTTATTTACCGTTAAGTACTTAAAAACGGTAACTGAGCATCATAACCCGGTAACCCAGTAATCCTGTTGCGTCATAAATCAAACAGGTAAAACCTGTATAACATGATAAAAGACAAAACACACATATGCCTTTAATTTCGAATGCTAGTAAAAAAGTAATAGTAAAAAAGAATAATATTAAGAAGGAATGTTAAATCATTATTACTGTTTAAGACCGTTAAAAAAGTAGTTTTCTGTAGTAGTAGTTTTAAGATAAGTAGTTTTCTGATAAACCTGAAGTAACTTTTTTTATTTTAATACACAGACGACAACCAAAAAAGTTATTGGTGATCCAAAAGGTAAAAGATTATCTTATTAGTTATTAAAGATTCATATCATGTGATTTTTCTGTACAATAAGGACGCACGAAATTGTTAGACGGCAATTGCCTTTTCATGAAATATTGAGCCTTCACACTTCTGAAAGTATGTTTTAAATACTGCCCGACTCAAAAATGGTTTATGTAGTTACCTTAACTGTGTCTTGTGTATGTTTATTCCTAATGACGTAAAATCTTAGAATTATATTACTATGGTCTATATAATTATGTTCTTTGATTCAATATATAATGGCAACAATATATAATTGACAGTAAATATATAACTGCATTGCATATATAATTGACATAAGAATTAAATTATCAATAGTGTCTTATTGTCTGATTTTTAAATTTACGTATATTTTATTTTAAAATTTAAATATATTTATTTTAAAATTGAAACTTATATAAAAATTTCTAAATTATTTGTTTTAGTTGAACGGGCTTTAAAAAAATTTTTAATTCCTTTCTTTAAAATTTTATAATTGAAAAAAATATATTATATCAACAGATATTTTTTTGTAATAATACTTTTAATTTGACAGTTTTTTTATGCTGTCTGAGATTTCATTCTACTCTGCAAAAAAAAAAAAAAAAAAAAAAAAACGAGTTTGGACAAAATTATACCTAAACAGTCGAAAACAAATAAGAGCCGAATTTGAAAATCCCGTGTATTGAACACTGAAACAGGTTAAACTTGAATAATTTTTGAGCAAAGTGCAACCTTAACTCAGAAGTGATGCGGTCCGGAAAACGTGTGAAAGACAAATTCCTTGACTGCATTATTTGCTGTTTTCATTTTGAATACACATGCGGTTTTTAAACTATGTTTCGGAGCCGTTTTGGCATATTTTTGCACAGTATCGATAAAAACTTTTTTAAATTATATGTAAGAAATAATCTAACATTAATTTTGAAATTGCCTAATTTACATTTCTTGATAAACAATAATTTGTAATAAATAACATTTCTTTCCTTTAAAAAAAAAAAAAAAAAAAAAAAAACATAAATAAAGTTTTTAATGTGAAATTAACAAAATAGAAATCTCTTCACACGCAGTTCAGTTCTACAAAAGAAAGTTCGAGGCATAGTTCTACATAAGGCACGAAATTCTAAATAAATCACATAAAATCTCTGTACAATTCTCTCGATAAATAAAATCTTCATTAAATATCTATATTCTCCATATAATACTTTTATTCCAATAGTAGTTCTATTTTATATTTTTAAATACAGTGAGGTGTGCTGCGTCTCTTCAAGCATACTCTTCAAACATAAGGGGTTAAAAAAAATCTGGAAATTAATGAATTACAATCTTCAAAACACAATGAGTTTAAGTTTATTACCAATAATACTACTATTTAGTTTAATATTTAATTCAGTAGTTGGTTTTTAAAGCTTAATAACAGCAACTATTTTATTTTATAACGGGTAACTTACCCAGTTATGAGATTACAATAAACAATGTTTTTTTTTCTTGCCTCGTGATTTTAAACATTACCCAGGAGACAAGGGAACTCCTCGATCAAGCATTTAGAGAAACTAGCTTTTTGATGGAACTAACCCCTACTTGCATTAAATCGAGGAAAACTACTGAAACATTCCACAGTTACCTCGTTAGCAAGGGGGTTCTAACCAATGATCCATCTACCACTTGGAATATTTTATGTCAGCGTTCGCTGGTATTCGAACCTAGGTCATCTCAATGGGAAGCGAGTGTTCAATAACAACCATTTGGAACATTTTCTTTCAGTCAAAATAAAAATTAGAATTGAGATAGAGTTACTAACAAATTAACTGAAAATGTAAATGTAAATACAACAATACGGTTTTTAATTTAATTATATGTAAGAACTTTCCCATACATGTTTTATTTATATCATGCAAATAAAACGCTCTTGGAAATAAAAGATGAATTACACAAATAAACTGTAAAAAATAATAAATCAAGAAAATATTTATTAAAAAAAAAACACTTTTTTCATTTTTTTAACATAGTAAAATAATTACTTATTATGGATTGAAACTTTAGAAAATGAGCCTGACACCTTATTTTATATGACTTTTCTATTCCTTTTTTTTTATAATTGTGACAGTAACTTTACCACGAAAAATTATTTCTAAAGCTTTCAAAAGAGCACAATTCTGAATAAATTACTGTACTGTATGATAATGATATTTCTGGTAAAATAAAACATATAATTCTCGTAATAAAACCAAAGTGCACGTTATTTAAAATATTCATTTGGTATTCTTTCCGTTCATTAAATGACAGTTTACCTAAAATTCTGTTCTTAAAAATTATAGTTCTTCTTAGCATATAACAAATACAAATAATAAATTTAACAGATGAATAGTTTTCTATGCTTTGCTCTAAGATATGTGATACAATTACTAAATTATACCGCATTAATAAAATCTTATCACAGATTATAAAGCCATTTTTGATTATTAATTTTACCGAAATAATTAGAAAAGAGAATTGGTAAAAATTCAGAGTTTTCAGAAACACGATACATTTTACCATATTCTGGTAGTTTTTACCGCACTTTTTCTCAATGGAAATCTCCAGACTTCGCCACTTGTAAAGACAAATTCATACAATTGAATAATAATTGTCTGATCCTTTTAAATGAAAAATATTGACCGAGTATGCGTATGTTATTTTTAATTAAATGCATTGAAGTTTTACGAAAATTAAAAGGAATGATTATGAATATTTTATACAATTAATAATAATTAATTAATTATTTAATTCCTTTAAAATTTTTATTTATTAATATAAAATTGCAGAGCAATGTAAATAATTATGTACTTTAACATAATAAAATACGAAAAATAAATACATAATAATGCTATTAAAAATAAAATTTTTTTAATTGTCAGGTCCTCTACTCTGAACGTTTTGTTGACGTTTTTTCATTGTTCAGGAATGTCTTGTTTGGTAATGGTACTTGAAATGTCTTTTTTTAAAAAAAAAATTTTTAATAATCTTTTCGCGATTTTTCAAAAGAATAAATTTGCATTTTTTTTAATGCAAGAAATTAAAATTTTGAAATTATAAACGTATATAAAAACTTTTTTTAAACAGTATCTAAATTTTATAATAAATATTCTTTAGTATTATTGTTTTACACAGTGAAAAAAAAATTCTGCCAAATTACTGTACTGTATGGTAGCGGTATTTTTATTAAAAAATAATGCTGTTTAGTAAAACTAAAATATATGATACTTAAACTATATATTTGGTAATTTTACCTCTCACATAGTAACAGTTTACAGGAAATTCTTGTTTACAAAAAATTACAGTATTAATTATCACTCTTAGTAAAAAATATAAAACTGAAAATAAACTAACGTTTACCGAATAAACGGTTTTTATGCCATGATCTAAGTATCCTGATAAAATTCCTAAATTTCCACATTTACAAAGAATTTTGGTGTTTCTTTTTAGCCAGAAGAAATAATAAATTTTACCATATTTATCATATTAAGGTAGATTTGACAATTTTCTTCTTCGAATATAAAAAGAAAATTTTGGCTACGACGGTTAAATTGGATTAGAATCAAGAAAAAGCAGTAACTTCAGACTTTTGGTAAATTTGAATGCTATGTTGCTTTATGTTTGTTGATTTATGTTGCAAATCTGAAGAAAATGAATAAAAAAGGACATTTTTCACTAAGAAAAAAGTCTCATAAGAGTCT
This sequence comes from Parasteatoda lunata, assembly GCA_949128135.1. Classification (NCBI taxonomy): domain Eukaryota; kingdom Metazoa; phylum Arthropoda; class Arachnida; order Araneae; family Theridiidae; genus Parasteatoda; species Parasteatoda lunata. Next base: position 32,065,885 of record OX421979.1, read on the forward strand.
CTAGATATATGCGTCGATAAAAACATACCTGTATTCTTCTTATTTTCATGAGTTGCAATTGCATATTACAAGATGAAAATAATGTTAGAATTTTCATTCAATTATGTTAGAATATTTAAAATTGTAACTAAATAACCAGCATCAGTCTGCCAATCCAACTAACTGTAAAATTTATGGCATTGAACATTTTTCACCTTACGGTTTAGAAACCATTTGCAACTAGTTAAAAAACTTATGGTTTTGTATTCTTGTTTTTGAATACAAAACAATATGTTTTTTTCACCCTTTACAACTAACATGGTTTCAAAACCATGACACAGAAGTTTAACTGAGCAATGGAGATAGTTAAGCAGATGCTGCTGCCATCTACTGTAAAAGAGACTACAGTATTCTGACAGCCCAGGGTCACTAATTGGGCTGTGGAAGACACTGGAAACTTTTTATGAGGTAAAGGGAATGGTGGAATTATTGAGATGTCACCACTAGGACTCAAACCCCCACTCTGCAGGTAATGGGATTGACAAATTATACCTCTCCGTTATATTATGCACCCATTCGCAAGGAACTAAGTGAGTTTCTTAGATGGGTTTAGTTGAAGCGATAAAATTCTGGTTATTAACCGTCTTAGCAGGTAAAATACGGTTTTTCTCACAGTTAACAGTTTGAATATCATGTGGTTTATAGTTAATTGACTGTTTTGTTTAAATTTGGCAATATAATAATTAAATAAACAGAGAATTTCCAGAGAACTTTCTAACAGGGTAATAATGACATTCCTAGTTAAAGAATGGAAGAAGGAAAAAACAGTGTTTTGGAAAAATAAAAACTTAAGTATACGGTAATTAAACCAATCATTTTTAGTTCTTGATCAAAATAGTTTACAAAAAATCATGGCCTCTGAAATCTTAGATTCCCGGTTTCAAACACTGGTTTCAATTCATATTACCACACATTTAGTAACAAATACAAAACTGAAAAATAAATTTAATTAAATAAATAGTTTTTTATGCCATGCTCTAAGTTATGACGGTAGAACTACCACATTTGCAAAATTTTATCGCATCTTGCAAAACCATAAGTCTATTGATAATTTTACCAAAATCAAAACTAAAGGTTTTAAGTAAAAATTACCGTGCTTTTTGCGGTTCCTATGAAGTCAAACACGAGGTACATTTTACCTAATTCTTGTAGTTGTGGCAGTGTGCCTAAATGTCGTTTTCTTTGAATTATTCTTTAATCTGTACTTCATACAAATGATTCATTTACTTATTTGCTTAACAGGTTTTCAATAACTATCTCAATAACATTTAGAAAATTCTTGTAATTCTATAGCTAGTTTTTTGTTTAGCTTGAATGTAATGCGTGACTGGTCATTACAGATCTGCGCTGTGAATAGTTATAATTTTTTTCATCAATGTGTTACGCTTCTCGCCAGCAGTAAAAAATCTCATTAAAATTATTTAACAATGTCAAACATTTATTACAGAAGTATGTAAACGTGTTTTTCTAATTTTAATATTTGACTTAAAATTCGAATAATATGTTGCAACAATTTACATAATTATTATGAAGCTAGTAAGGTTTATATTATACTTTGAAATTAATGTAGAAAAGTAATTCCGTACTTAAGTTTCAGCTGTATTTTCATGATTAAAACAAAAAAGAAACATTAAAAATCTTTCACTGCTTTGCTACAAAGAAAAGTTGTTTAAAATTATAATAGTAAAGAATATCCCTTTGTAAAGCAGAAATGTGAAGCTTGTTGTAATTTAAAAAGTAAAATATAAAGAACCAGCAAATGTTATTATAAAACAATTTTAAAAATGTAAAAAAACTAAAAAAGAACTAATTGTTAAATATTTTTCTTAAAATATAATTAGGTTGTTTTTTTATTTAGAGAAAAAATTTTTTATTCCTTCTTACTCTTCATTTTTTGTGTTTAAAAGTCAGAAAGTTAATAAAAAAATTCAATAAATGAAAGAAAATAAAACAAGAACACTAAATTTAGTAAAACAATCATTACTCACTACCAGTAAAAATTAAAATTAAGACAAATACACTCAGTTCAGTTCATATATATATATATATATATATATATATATATATATATATAAGTTCAAAATGAAAATAAAACAAGGGTAAATTACAGACAAAAAAAAAAGGGGGAAAAAGAAAAAGAATAAAGTTTTTTTTTAAAAAAAACCGGAAAATAAATCAAAAGATATAATCTTTTCATCGGCCCACACGATTTATTCATTTATATATATATTTATTTAACCAAAAAACAAATCGATAAACTCTTTCAAAATTTGATAAAATCAACAGATACCAACTAAAGTTATAAAAATCTATATAAAATCATTGAGTTAAATGCATATTATTGTAAATATATTTACTAAAAATTTTCTTTATTAATTTAGATAATTTTCCCATGTGCAAATCCATTTCGGGTAAATCCGTGGCCAAAATTATTTACTAAAAATTTCTTCGTTAGTTTGAATAATTTTTCCATGTGCAAATCCATTTCAGGCAAATCCGTGACTAAAATTATTTATTAAAAAATTTCTTTATTAATTTATACAATTTTTCCATGTGCAAATCCATTTCGGGCAAATCCGTGACTAAAATTATGTGCAAAACTGGCAATTTTTGTTTCTTTCTCTTTTCTATTTTATTTTTTTTTTCTTAAATAAATATTTATTTTCTAAAATTATTTATAGTCAACTTCTTTAAATTATCAAGTATAATATTTCATTGCGCACATCCATTTTCTGGCCCATCCTTGGTAACTAACAAATCAAACGCACTTCAGTAATGCAGCAGGAACGCACTTTAAACTCCTCCAGTTACGCTCAATTTGCGCTTTTGTTTTCATATTTTGCAATCTGGCAATCTTGTTACGAAAATATTTTAGATCATTCTTGAAAAATTTCCCGTTCATGTAAGTTCATTTTATTTCGCTACTCGCTTTATAGACTTCGTTTTATTCTGCTCTTTCTTTATATTTTATTTTCTGTTTTTACGTGTTATTTTTACTTATTGTGTTTATTCTATTTGTCGTAATTTTTGTAAGAAATTTTTTGTATGCTCTTCACACTATTGTATTGATATATTTTTCTTTGGCTATATTGATACAAGATTAGAAAGCACTCTTTTTTACGGATATAATCGTGTGGGCTGATGAAAAGATTTTATCTTTTATTTTATTTTCCGGTTTTTTAAAAAAAACTTTATATATTTTTTTTAATTAATTCTTTTTCTTTCCCCAGTTGTTTGTTATTTTTATTATTATTATTTTCCTTTTTCCCCCTTTTTTCTTTTGTCTGTAATTTACCTTTGTTTTATATTCATTTTTAACTTATCTTATGAGTTCTATTTACTTGCAGCTTATGCGCAATAAATGAGATTTATTGTTTATCTTAATTTTTTTCGTGTTTTTTTGTATTTATTTATTTTGCTGTATATATATATATATATATATATATATATATATATACATATATTCTTTCTATAAAAAACATGATTTATTATTTATTAGTAAACTTTGACTTTAATTGAAAATATTAAAAACTCGTAGGGCACTTTTCCGGGGAGATAAAGAATACCATCAATATTTGAATAGTAATTTCAACTTTTAAAAATATATCTTAAGTTTGAAAAACTTTCAAACTGTACTTTTAAAAATTTTGCTACTGTGTCCCCTTTTTGCGCAAAAAACACTCTTTGAATATTGCAATTAAAATCCTAATGACAGAGTAAAGTACCTTCAGTTGTGTGCTGTGAATTTTCTGAATCTAACGTAGTCACAACCTTAAGTAGAGAATTTCGTTATGAAGATAACAATCACTGATTAACTGAGAACCAAAACTAACAAAAAAGAAAAAGAAAAAAAGAATGTATTAAAAATGTTATAGCAGAAATAATAAGGAATTTCTATGAAGTATCTTTACTCAACAGAAGGTATGCCATCAAGCTAAAATGTTTATTCTATTAAAATATTTAGAAGCCAACTTAATATAAAGTTATGTTTTTAGATTTCAAGAGCTGAATAAGAGAGTCGTTAATTTTGAAATAGAGAAACCGACGTTTTGAAATAGAGAAACCGAGAAATGGGAACTTATCAAAGAAAAGTTACAATCTCCGATATTTTTTCATTTCTTTACTCTAATCTGAACAACAGTTTCGAAAGAACTATTTGTAGCTCTGTAACTTCTGACTGCCTTATGTTCAGAACACTGTACAAATTACGGTAACATTACTCGTACTCAGGTTGCCAGTACTTCTTACTAAAAAATCCATTTTTACCGTAATATTTTACAAAACAAAAATACAGATATAACCTAATTTTTAAAGTACTATTTACTGTAAAATTTCCTAAGTAATGTAATTACGTACATATTACTGTTAAAATTCTGGTATAAACTTTTGCGTTAAAAATAGATTTTGCGCTAAAAATAGATTTTGCGCTAAAATAGAATTTACGGATGCTGCAATTAGGATGCAATACTTTTTACCGTAATTTAATGTGAAATATTTTACTGTGTAGTATTGCGTAAATTATCATTGCTTAAAAATAAAATGTTTTCTTTGTTAAGTAGAACTTAGTTTCGAAATTCTGCACTTGGATATTAATTTTACGTTATATACTGCAGTGTTATCTTAGTTCTTTTTAGCAAAAGTCTTATTATCTAAAATTATAAACTGTATTATGAAGTTGTAGTACAAATTTAGAATTTTCTAAAATCTAAATATTTCAAAGCAATTACTTCCAAGTTTTTCGTAACAACCGAAAAAGAGTTAAATAATCTTTATTAAACACATTTGAGTATTTCAGCCTTTCCAATATTATTTGTGTATAAATGATTTACATTTCTACATTTCTTAAGTTATTTGTTTAAATGTTTTAATGTCATTTATAATGCACTTGTTGTGCTTATATATATATATATATATATATATATATATATATATATATATATATATATACCTTGTCTTGCTGAACAATATCGTACCATATTTTTTCACTTTTGGCCTTCGATTTCCATTTTTTCTCCTTGAGGGTGACATAAATAAATTCAAATCATTTTTTTCAATTATTATTACTAGTTTAAAACCATTATTAACAACACAAAACCATCCCCAGAAAAAAAGTAAAAAACAGTACCACACTACTTTAGCAAACCTTCAAACTTTAAAATCTCTACTTGGTAACTTTCACACATCCTCTTCAAAAGTAATCTTTACTTATACGTAGACTTTCATTTACAAAACACTCATTCGCGGGACAAAAAGGACTTTCGTTTAATTTGACCATTTGTTCATGGTGACAACTCAACTTTTTGGGGTTTTGAAGTGTAATGGAGGAAGTGTGTGAGTGTTTTCCATTTCTATTCAAAAACATATATGAGTTGGGTAAAGTAGAAAAGAAACCTTTCCTCCAAACCAAGCTCTCTTCTCCTCACAATACTTTTAGGATTACGCCAAGAATACTAAGTTCTAGTTCTAGACTATTGCTTTCATTTTGGTAGAGTGGTGTTTTCTACCATGTTTCGGATTTTTTCTTCTCTTTCAGAAAAATGACTCGGGATAGAGGATATGAAAAAGCAGAATAAAGATCAACTCTTTTCATGTTTACAAGAAGTTGAAAAAATAAAATAGATGATTATATTAAGTGAAAATGCTAGACTTCTTAAAATATGTATAGTTAGTTACAGATTTTTTTATGTTTATGATATTATTAAATACATTTTTTGTTTCAAGCATTGGGTTGCATACATATTGGGCACAAGACTGACGTCTGTATTAGAGAAATTTTTGCATAGCATTTGTCTTACGTTAATCGTAACGTCGAAATTAGTCGAATGGTTCCTTAGAATTCGAGTTTTGAAAATACGACTTTTTAAAATTTGTTTTCTCATAAATTATTCGGCAGATTTCTATCAAACTTTGTACGAAATCAACCACATTATTTAATAATGCGAAAACCCCAAAAACACAAAAAAGAGTTATTTATTCAAGTATTACAGAAAAACCGTCTTTTACGTTTTGATTAAATCGCATTAAAAAAATTCGTCTTAATGTTAATGACATTAAAAATAATAACAAATATTTATCAAATCTAACTAGAAAATTGATTCACTCTCTACGCTAATTTAGGAGGCAGTAGTGCTTAAATGTAATAAACATGATCATTTCCCCCTATTATTTTTACAGATTCTAGAAATAGTAATATTTTAGAAAAGTGTTACGAGCCTGTCTTTTCTGAAACTTAAACTCTGACGCCAAAATCTGTCTTCTACCGTCTAAAAAATAATTTATATCAAAATAAAACAAAAACTTCAAAATCAAAAGCGAAATAAAACCATTTATTTCTATCACAGCCATGTCTCACCATATTTTATTATTTGACATTTTGTTGATATCTCCCAAAAGAATTGCGAAAAGAGAAGGAAGTGCTTTAAAGAAAAGTTGAAAAGTAAACTCTGGAAAATTCTTGATCGCTGTAATATGAAAAGACAGCGCGGCAAATCAAAAGCTGGTGAATTGAATAATAAGGTTAGGAGTGCTTAAAATTTTTTATAGTATTTTTTTTCAATGGAACAAAACAACTGTATAAATATAATTTAGCTTTTTAATACAGATTTTTCAGTGAGCAGGAAAATTTCCTAACATTTTAAATATTTGTAACATATTTTTAGCAAATTTTACATATGCATTGTATAGGATGGAAACTAAAAAAATTTCAGCACTCAGTGTGCCGATATTTTTACTGTAAAATTCATTTTCACCGGAGCATGTAACTGAATAAAATATCTTATATATCGAAATTTTAACAGTAATAATCGCAGTAAAATTACTGAATTATTCTAATTCCAAAACATTACTGTTAAAATAACAATAAAATATTTTAAGATATAACGCATTTTACAAGATGATGCATTTAAAATGCCGGTACTTTCTACCATAAATTGATACTGATTTTTATGCAGTGTATATGTTACCAGTATCAAAGATTTAGAATATATCATATTATACATTTTGACACTTTTATATGTAGATTTGACTGGACTGTATTTAGATTTTTGAGAATTGTGTTTAAACTTCAGAAGACTTCATTTAATTTTGATTAAAATTTAGGCCTGCATTTTGTTTTCGTAAGAGTGTATTTAGTTATAATTGAAGCGTATTTAGATTTGACGGAATTAGACTAGCATAGAAACTAATGATTTGTACACAGTCCGGCACTATGTGTGCCATAATATCCATTTACACCGAAACATGTTACGGAACAAAAAATCAGATATATCAAATTTTTACAGTGATACTAACTATAAAATCTCTGAATTAATCTAATAAAATAAATATTACTGTGCAAATTACGGTACAAAATTTCAAAGTTAAAGTATATCTTACCGTGAAATGAATTTTACGGATTGTGCACTGAAAGTGTCAGCAATTTATATCGTAATTTGATCAGAAATCTTTTTGCAGTGCATCTGTAACAAGTATCAAGTGTAAAGAGTCAAAATGTCCGATGATAAATCAATGATTCATAATGTATCATTGATTTATCATTGCACATTTTGACCCTTTTCTATAGATATAGATTTGACAGGACACTCATTAAAATTTTAAATTTTATATTTAAACTGTTTAGGATTTATTGTATTTAGTTTCGGTAAGACTGTAAGTTATGATGGAACTGTATTTAAATTTGATAGAACAGTGATACATTTGCCTATAAACTTATGGTTTGTACACTGTAAAAAATTCCGGACCAAATTACAGTTAAGCCTGCCAGCTCTCAGGGGCCCATAAATTTCACTTATACTGGAACATGTTATGGAACGAAAATTAGATATACCGTAATTTTTAAAGAGATAATTACAGTAAATTACTAGATTACTTTAATTAAATAAAAATTATTGAGTAATGTTTTAAGGAAATAATGATTCTTACTGTTAAAATGATTTTACAGATGATGCACTTAAAGTGCCATTAATTTATACCGTAATTTGATCCAAAATATTTTACAGTGTATATGTTACAAGCATAAAAGATTTAAAATTTAGCATTATAAATTCTGACAATTTTATATACGGATTTGACAAGACTGTATTTAGTTATTTTTTAAGAGATAGAATTGTTTTAAAGCTTTACAGGACTTTTTCGATTTTGATAAAATGATAGAGCTGTATATTATTTAGGCAAGACTGAAGTAATGATAGATTGAATATAAACTGTAATGACTTGCACGCATTAGCACATAATTTCAGTAGAGATTCTTCGAAAAAAATACAGTAATGATGTGTGTTTTAAATTCAGAAAAATAAGCCAGAATAGTTCCGTAATAAATATAATCGAATTTGAGAACGCTATGTATTTATTATTGAGTATATTCAATATTAATTTTGCAAACCAATACCATCAATATAAGTATGCTCAATAATAAACTCAATTACTTAAAATTATTTTGACATATTTTTAATCAATTTGGATAAACCCTTTCTCACAGTATAAATAATTAAACGTATGCCCAGATTTCCTAGTTTGGATGAATTATATCCAAAACAAAATTTACATGCAGAAAATCTTTTTATAGCTGTCATGTTTTACACACAATTTAAAATAATTAGCGTTAATAAAATGCAAAAAGAAAAACATGAACTAAAAAATCTTAAGAAAATTCGTATAAATTAAAAAGCGAAAAACAAATTCAAAAATATTTAATAAAAGTTGACAAAACCATAATATTACATAAAAAACTTAAATTCTATAAAAATGACAAATTACTTTTTCAAGAATATTTGTATAAAACTTTATTTGTAAAAAATAAAATACATGTAAAAACATTATTTCTGAACAAAATATTTACTTTTTTTACTGTGCAAACTTGTATTAGAATAAAACTATTTAAAGAGGGCTTTGTATTGCGCTAACTGATACCCTTAAGCAAATAATGTTTTTGAACATATTGAAGGGATTTTGTGATGATATTTTACAATTCTTTTATATTAAAGTGATATTTTTTTATTTATCAAGAGATTTGAATCAGTTTTAGCATAATTTTTTATTTATTGTAAAATTTGGTAAACATTTGAACTAGATCCAATCTTTTAAATTTGTAAAAAAGACAAAAAAAATATTAGTAATAATCAAACTTTTTTTTAATCAAAATGTCTATTATGTTATGCAAATTTTTATATTTATATTTCAAACATTTTTCATAAAAAGAAAAAAAAAACATTTTTTTTCAATTTCTACAAATCTGGAAACTTTATAGAGCTGATAGTATAACTATTAACTATTAGCTAACGGCTATATAACTATTTTAAAAGATAAATGTCATATTGTTTTAATATTTGTTCCTATTTTTAGCATTTTACTTGTATATTTAAATAATAAAAGACCAATTCTTATGTAAGTGGGTATATTAAAAACGTTTTTCTTCAAGAAAAGCATTCGAAAATGAATATTATTAGTATTTTAATAAAAAACCGATGCAGATGGCTTAATTGTTTACTTTTTTGTTAGCTTAGTAAAATTGTATAGCAAAAAAGTTAATTGTCTGATAAAATTCTTGTTTATTTAAAATAACAATCTATAATTCTATCATGTAGTAAGAAAGTTAAATATTTAATTTTTTTTCACGGAATTTTTTTTTTTTTTGAATTTATAAATGTTGAATCTGCAATCTGAGTGTAAACAGAAACAAATCTATTGATATAGTTTCCTCAAATGCATTAAATTCACTATTTATAATCAAAAATCGTAAATTTATAAACTTTTATTATATATTTTACTTTTTATTATTGTCTTTGTTCGAAAAAAAAATTCTATTCATCCGATGGGGCAGAAAACGAGCAAATAGTTAGGGGAAAAAAAAGTGTATTGTTGCTAGTCAGGTAGAAAAGAAAAGCATAATTTTGTCATTTGAGTTATAGAGTTCCTCCCATGTGTGCAGTTTAAGGATTATAGGACTTTGCAAACAAATAATGCATGTTTCCCAGTGGATTTTTATTTTCTCATAGAAATGAATCTTTTTTTCCTTTTGTCTATAAAAACTGCTTATAAATGTAATTTTATTTGTAGAAATTGTATTAATTTTCATGTTTGAAAGACAAATATTTACCATAAGTCACAAATATTTCTCTTAATTCGTAAAAAAATGAATGCACTGTTTAGTTGTATAAAAAAATGATCTGTTATATTTGTTAAGAATTTTATTAATTTGTTTTACAAACAAATAATATATGTTTACATTTGTAATTATTTACTTAATTTGTTTTGTATTTATTTCGTTAAAAAAAAACGTTAATTTTGTGCTTTACATAGTATTATTGTTGGTATCCTACAGAGTATTTTAACCTTCATAATACTTTACCTCTATTGTATGTCATACAGTACTTTAAAATTTACGGCTACCTAAATAAAAAGTACTGGTACCCGGTGGGCGCATCCATTAAATATATTTTTATCGTAAAATTCTGTACAGCAATTTTTACAGTAATAATTTTTAATTTAATGTAATTTTATTTGTACAAATTGTATTAATTTTTATGTTTGAAAGACAAATATTTACCATAAGTCACAAATATTTCTGTTAATGCGTATAAAATGAATGTACTGCTTAGTTGTATAAAAAAATAATCTGTTATATTTGTTAAGAAATTTATTAATTTGTTTTACAAACAAATGATATATGTTTACATTTGTAATTATTTACTTAATTTGTTTTATATTTATTTCGTTAAAAAACGTTAATTTTGCGCTTTACATAGTATTATTGTTGATATCCTACAGAGTATTTTAATCTTCATAATACTTTACCTCTATTGCATGTCATACAGTACTTTAAAATTTAAGGCAACCTAAGTAAAAAGTACTAGTACCCGGTGGGCTCTTTATATATATTAATATATTTTTATCGTAATATTCTTTGCAGCAATTTTTGCAGTAATAATTTTTAATTTTACAGTAAATTACTCTAAAGATTACGGTATATAAGATTTATTTGCTCCATAAAATCTTACGGTAAAAAGTGCTGGCACTCAGAGTGCCGATACTTTTCACCATATCTTTAATTTTTTAAAGTTTAAAAGAAAAAATGTGTTTTCTATATTTCTTATAATAATTTGGAAATATGGTAATCTGTATAGTACTTCACAAGCAATTAAAAAAACTGTGCTTATTTTTATCTTTTATCGTTGGATTTGGTAATTTAATGGGCTATAACATAAGTTATAACTTTATTACAATTGCTTAAAATGATTATTATTTGAAAGCAGATAATTTAAATTACTTTTTTCTAGCATTATTTCATTGTAGTTATGTATTAAACCATCCATAAATAAATAAATTCTTAATTTCTGCTATATTTTCCACATTAAGAAACTTTGAACCGATCTCAGTAATCTGATGTATAAATATCGCGTGAATCGATATTAATATACTCTTTGAATTATTTAAGGTTGCATTGTGTTCATCAAAACCTTATCCAATTCACTAAGCGGCAATTAAATATTAATCAATTCTTAATTCCTAGCTGTGTTCCGAAATTCTAGCGTATGTATTTAACAAATTACATTGTATTTTTCTCAATATTTAAAGTAAACAAATTAATAAAAGGAAAAATGTGTTCAGTTTGTACTTCAGCTCTATATTTGTTCATTATTATTAAATAAAAACGAATCAATCAAGTGTGCTCTTTTGTCAAGTTTTTTTCAAAATTTCTCATCAATATTTTATTTCATTAATTTAGCTGCTTATTTTTTGCCCTTTAAAAAACACGGAACTGACTAAATAAAACACTAAACATCAGGTTTGAATTTTACTGCTATTTGTAATCTGGATTTTCTCTCATCCTATGCCCTCTTTTTCATTTCTTCGTCGGCATGCTGTTTTTAACTGAATACGTCAACTCAACGTGATGCTTAAATAATTGTCATCTGCTTATTATGACTCATAAAATAGGCATTGAAGACTCCTTATTTGATGCAAGAATTATGAATACTGAATACGTCAACTCAACGTGATGCTTAAATAATTGTCATCTGCTTATCATGACTCATAAAACAGGCATTGAAGACTCCTTATTTGATGCAAGAATTATGAATACTGAATACGTCAACTCAACGGGATGCTTAAATAATTGTCATCTGCTTATCATGACTCATAAAACAGGCATTGGAGGCTCCTTATTTGATGCAATAATTATGAATACTGAATACGCAACTCAACGTGATGCTTAAATAGTTGCCATCTGCTTATCATGACTCATAAAACAGGCATTGAAGACTCCTTATTTGATGCAAGAAATTCTTTAAAGTTTAGTATTGACCTCAATAAAAAAATATTCAAAATACAGGGATCATATAGTTTTCCATTTATTAAATCACTTGTTTCCGTGTATTATTTCTTTATCAGTGTATATACGGCTATTGTCTGAAATTATTACAGCCATTTTTTACTGGAAAACAGTATTATATAGACTACTAATGCAATAATTTCTAATGTTATTCATGGAATCTTCACTAAGTAGTATAAATTATAAAGCTGAACAATTAGAAGTAGAAAATATAAAACAAAAAAGTTTTGTGGGTATTATGACACTAAAATTTAAAGATTACTTAGTCTTCTCCCTTTTTTATGAATGATATCCCTGCTAATTAAAAAAAAAATCAGAAAGGAATCTAAACTAATTTATTTAATCTGCATTACTATAGTTTTTAGATATATAGTGTTTTTCGGTTGTTATGACGGCTATATCTTTATATGTAATTAGTCTTAGGTGATGCTTTTTTTTTTTCACAAATTATGAAAGAAATTCAGCTTGTCTAAAAGACGATATTCAATAATAAAATACTTTTAATTTATTTGAAAAAGCATGACAATAAAAATCAAAATAATATTTTCATTTTCAACTTTAAAATACTTCATTGCACTAGTTTTAAAAACTTACTTCAAAAATGCATGTAGGTAGGTATTTTACTAACGTCGCACTACAGCTGCACAATGGGCTTTGGCGACGGTCTGGGAAACATCCCTGCCATTGATCCGAAGACATGCCAATGCAATTTTGATCCTCTGCAGATGGGATGGCTCCCCTGTTTTGGTAGCCCAACGACCTGTGCGCGAAGTCGAGCAATTTACGGTAGAGCAGTTTAACAAGGTCCGGTACCATGCACCCTTGGTCCCTAAATAGGCTGATCAAAGTGGTAAGCCACCTACTTACTGGCCGCAGCTAGTGATGCCTGACTTTGGTATTCTACTGGAAACCGTGTCTTGTCGATCATTCACTTGCGGGACCAAAAATGCACGAATATGCATGTTTCGGGCTCTCCAAAATAGTGCCTATTCATGAGACTATCTAAACACGAATGGTGCAAACAAAAGTGATTTGAAACAGAAAACGTAAATAATATTGTTTATTGGAACATAGCAATCTGTTAAACGCAATAAAAGATTTCTACTATTATATGACAACAGAAAATTTAAAATTAGGCTTAAAAACTTGTATTCATATCAAGTGAAAAATGTAAGTCTTCAAAAAATCTCTAGCCTCTCCTTTGTTTGCTTTTCTTTTCTTTAAATATTAAAATCCGATATTCTCTATATTCAAATACTAGCTTTATTTCCATTGTTTGTCAAAGAAAGAACATGTTTTGTCCTGAAAATGAATGTTTATATCCGTCTAGCCTAAAGCTCATAGAAAACAAAATGGAATTCTGGTCTAGGGAGAAAACAGAAAAAAATTATATTACCCAAAGGTACTGTTAAAGTGAAAATGACAGAACAAGAACTGGGAGTTGAAAAGAGTCAAAAATAAATAGAACTCGGTTTTACTTGTTCCAACTTTATGTTTCGTTAAAAACAATAAATAAATAAAGATAGGATGACTATTTATTCTTCCTCTTTTTTTTCATTTATGTTGTCATTGGAAAACAACATTCATTTTTTTGAAAATTCGTATTAGATAGTATATTTTTATTATCCTTAACCTATTTTTCAGCTTCAGTTGTTTTTTAACGGTAAGTTGTTATTTTTATTCATGAACTAATTGCACGGAGAAAAATAATCAGGTAAAATTACCTTACTGTATTGTAGTAGTATTTCTGATATACCATAAAACACATAATTCCGGTTAATAAAACTAAAATATGGTTTTATTAACCGGAATTATTTCCTGTTCTTATGGTAGCGGTTAACTGGAAATTCCTTTGTTCAAATTTATAGTTTTTACAACTATACATTAATTAAAAAATGCAAAACTGAAGAATAAATTTAACCGTATGAATGGTTTTTATGCCTCCAGTGTAAAATAACAATATCTTGCCATATTTAATATATTTTTTCTGAATTTACTATATTTTACCATATATTATATCACCATATTTTATCGTTAATTTTACCAAAATCATTTCCAAAGCAGTAAAAATTACCGAGCTTTTTGGTGTTCCCATAGAGCCAGAAACACGGTAGTTTAAACCATAATTTTTTTTCTCAGTGTACAATTTTTTTGAAAATTCTTAACGCATTATATTAATTGTATATACTGGGAAAAATAGCGTACCACCATAAATAACTTTTGATCTAATGATCAGAGATTCACCTTCTAGGTATCCATATTAATAGTTTGAAGAGATGATTTCAAATATGCTAAATAATTAGTGTGATTGATATTTTAAGCTACGTAATCAGAGGCAAAAACGTATTTTCTCTGAACAAACTACCCTTTTTTCGACTGATTCGGAGTTTTGCTTCAAAACTAAAACGACACATCTGCAGGCATAATACGTTTGCAGATGTGTCGTTTTAGTTTTGAACCAGCGATATGTTATAATTGTTATCTATTCAAACTTTACCAATCATATAGTACGAAAACTGTCTATTGCTAATAATAACCAAGTATCATTGGCGTCAATATGATTGGCGTCAAACCAATGGCGAATATTTTTATGATAATAGTATGGCGATATTTTTGTCCTAAATGAAATAGAACTCTTTATTTATTAATTTTGCTAGAAATTGCTGCGATGGCTCAAAGAACAGAGCGTTCTTCCAATGAGGAGAACCTGGTTCGAATCCCAAAGATGGCTGGTCGATATGAATTTTGGATCCGGCTTGCACCGATCACAGTGCTGAAGTAAAATATCCTAAGTGGTAGACGGATCATGAGTTAAAGTCTCATTGCCGTCAGGCTAACCGTGGTAGGTTCTCGTGGTCTTCCTCTCTATTTAACACAAATGTGGGTTAGTTCCAACAAAAAGTCCTTCACAAAGGCAAATTTCTCCTAATACTAGATACAGGAGTTCCATTGTCTTCTTGATTGGGTCAAAATGACAAGGCTACGTAGTTGAACATTAGTGGTTACAATCCCAAAATTAGGTCGACTGTTCAATGACGGTTATAAAATAAAATAAAACAGCTTCTTTATTTTATAATAAATATTCTTTATTATTATTATTGTTCACTGTGAAAAAAAATAACGAGAAGGAGTCCTAAGAAATAGATAAAATGCTTAAAATAAGGTGAATATGTTCAGATTTAGAATTATCTCAAGAAAACATAGCATTTTCTTCGCAAAGATCGTAAAATTCCATCTAAATTAGAAATGAAGCAATAACTAAATAAAAAAATTAAAATTATTGGAAAAACATTTTTAAAAGTGTGAAAAGTAGAAAAATTCAAAATTTCCAAAACAAAGTAATGAAACTTTTTTTAAAAGTAAGTTAAAAAACTATTTGCTAAGAGCTGATGTATTCTTTTTTATAAAAGCAATTAGTATAAGATTTAGTCTCTGTTATGTCAAAAGATCTAACTTCTATACGAAGTCTCATTATATTCCACTTTTTAAATTTAAATTTATAGAATTCTATAAACGCTCGTATCTTAGAAAACCTCTTTTTCAATTTTTAAGTCGGAAAATCAATTTCTGTCAATTCTTTTTGTATTCAGATAATATTAACGACTTTATACCTTAAAAATTTTATTGTAAAACGCAAGGAGCCAAAACTGGCGTCATAAAGAACAAAATAAATTTTTCAAGTCCATTTTTTGCCTTTCTGTGTTATTCTTTTAATGTTACTTGATAGATCGTTTTTCTTTTTTTCTTTTTCACGTTCTATTTTTTATTTCATTGTGAGTTAGCCAAACTCACCATGAAATATTCTTTCTTTGCCTGATCATTTTTTTAATGTCAATTTTTTTTTCTGCTTTCATGAAAAGAATTTCTTTTAAACTGTTTTTCGCACTAAGCACTCCATTTTTTTCTCTTTTTTATAATATTCTATTAAAGTATTTTTTTTTTTTTTTTCAAAATGTATGAAAAATGTCACCGAAATGTCTTAATCTATATAATTTTGTCTTATTCTCTGTTACGTTTGTGTTGTTTTCCTTACACTAAAAATAGCTTTTTGATTTCTGACGTTTTTGTCCACTTTCTTAAATTATTCTCATAAATTATTGCATTGAAAAACTATTGGTTCTAATTAACATTTTATAAATACTTTTTTTATTGTTTGAACTGTCTAAAATAAGAATCTAATAATGTAAGAAAATGTATTATTCTTTAATATCATATTTGCTGCTTCCTTTTGCTTTAACATTCCCTTTACCCTTATATTAAGAAACGTTTATTGATTCTGCGTTTGTGAAGAGAATAGATTTTAAGCTGCTTTTCGCAATAAGAAGTACTTTATTTTTTCTCTTTTTTTAATAAACTTCATTTTAAAGATTTTTTATTTAAACTGTACCAAAATTGTCCCCATTTACTTAATCTATATACTTTCTACTTACTTTTTCTTATGTTTGAGTTGCTTTCCTAACACTAAAAATAACGTTTTGATCACCCATGTATTAGCCTACAATCGTAAATTATTTTCAGTAATTAAATACGATGGCTAACTATTAGTTCTAAGTAAAATTTACGGGGAATTCATATTTTTTTATTGTGAGAACTGTTTAAAAAAGGATATAATGTTAGAAAATGTTTTAATTTTTTATTTATTTTTATCCTCTTTTTATTATATCCTCTTTTCCCCAGTCTTGAGGAACCTTTCTTATAGTTTCGCTTTTATGAAAAGTTTTTTTTTAAACTGTTTTTTTCACTAAGTACTTCATTTATTTCTCCTTCTTATAAATTTCTATTTATGCCTTTTTAGTAACTTTACTAAAAAAGCTCACGAATGAATGTGTTTGTGGAAAAGATTTTCTTTAAAACTGTTTTTTGAACTAAGTACTTCATTTATTTCTACTTTTTATAAATTTCTATTTTCACTTTTTCAGGAACTTTATCAAAAATGTACACGAACGAATGTATTTGTGGTAAAGATTGCTTCCTTAAAACTGTTTTTTTGCACTAATTACTTCATTTATTTATCCTTTTTATAAATTTCTATTTATGCCTTTTTAGTAACTTTATCAAAGATGTTCACGAACGAATGTATTTGTGGAAAAGATTTCCTTCAAAACTGTTTTTGAACTAAGTACTTAATTTATTTCTCCTTTTTATAAATTTCTATTTTCACCTTTTTACTTTTTAGTAACTTTATCAAAAAAGTTCACGAAATAATGTATTTGTGGACGGGATTTTCTTTAAAACTGTTTTTTGCACTAAGTACTTCATTTATTTCTCATTTTTATACATTTCTATTTACGCCTTTTTAGTAACTTTATCAAAAATGTCCACAAAGTGTATTAATGTATATAATTTCGTTTTCTCTTTTATATGTTAGTTTTGTTTCCCTAACATTAAAAGCAAATTTTTAATCGTCCATGCTTTTGTCTACTTTCTTAAATTATTCTTATTATTATCCCTTGACCTCCCGTGTGACAGACGTACCCAGACTGTTCTATCAAGGCTTGCTAGCGGTCACATCAAGTGCCTAACTTTCTACGAGGGCAGGAAAACCTTCGTCACCTGCACCAAGTGCCAAATTCATCAAGCTTCTCCTGAGCACCTCTTGGATTGCATGGGACTTTCTAAGGAAGATTTCTTTGGCAATCCTCTCATAGTGTTCGACTTCCTTTCAGTCAACGAACTCGTGGATCTTGTCTGACTCCGTCAGACAGTGAGGATAAGTAACAACAACAACAATTCTTAGTAATTAAATACGATGACTAACTATTAGTTATAACTAATATTTAAAAAGAAATGAAAGCTTTTTTTATTGTTTTAAATGTAAGCGGTATCTGTGGTAAGTAAAAGACTGGCCTTATCTAGTGTTTAAATTTTGTTAAATAACGAGTTGGCCTTTAAATACTTAATTTTAAGTTTATACATATCTATTATAGATAAAACCTTAAACAAAATCTTCATGATTGAAGTATAAAATAAATATGTCCATAAATATTATTTAGAATTATTTTTTGGATTTATTTTACTAACTCTAACTAAAAAATGAAAAAAAAAATCAAACTCTTTATATTAAAACTATTCGAGATGAGAGAATTATCCAAGAAGTGTCTGAGTTACAAAATGTAGTGTTACAACAAGGTTGTTGTATCTTGATATTATTTTTTACTTTAAAAAACTATTTTTATTCTGAACCGCTTTCGTTTACAAAAGTTTTGATATTATAAAAAGTAGAGTATTTAAAATATTGAATTTTCCTTAAAAATTCTAATTAAAAATTGGTTCAAGGTACAACACTTTCAGTAATAGATTTATGCTGCAATAATATAAATAAAACTTTTACTGTTGAATGTGATAAATTTATCAAATTTGTAATCAGACAGCCTTTTTCATTACCATTAAGTCATTCCTAAAGCAATGTGGTAAAACTTAAAGTACTTTTAAAGGTGACCCATGAATTGGAAAATACCAAAAAAATTTTTTTAACAGTTTATATATTTGACTATATTTTTTTCTCACTGTTATGCGTTTCATCTTAACCTATGAAAATATTATAATACTACTATCAAATTGAATAAAAATCCATCAACCAACACTGTTAAAAAGCATTCTAGATATATTGTCCTGCGAATATATATTAGACATATGCATCATACAATTTTTATGTCATAAGATATATAAAAGCAAAAATGATTTATAAAAGCAAAGTGATTTATAAAAGCAAAATATTCAGCCAAATTAGACCATCGTAAAACCGTCATAGACTTTAAAACCTCTCACATATTGTAATTTATGTAGTGATATATACGTTTTATAAGCTTTATTTAGCTTCATCTGTACATTCAGATTTTTATTCATTTGACAAAAAATAAAATAATTTGAAAAATATGACTAAATTGGAAATAACTGCAGTTGTTAAATATATTATGAGATTATGTTTATTTAATTGTAAGTCTTGCCCTTTATCTCTTATTATTCATTTATTTCCATATTTCATAGGTGGAAATAAAATAATCTGTTTGTACTAAATATGAAGCGTTTACTTTATAATGTATTAATATTAAAAAATTGAACTCAAATTTTAATGAGGTTTACCCAAAAGCTAAATTAAAAAAAAATAAGCATATCAAAACCTTTTTCCACATTCTTAATTTATGCTTCAGTATATCTACACAACTTTATAATCTAACTGAAAGTCTAATTTCTTGATCCATTCTTAAGAAAGCTACATTTCGTTTTTAAACCTTTTACTTCATTCGTCGTTCTAAATGGTAATATAATAAAAAACTTGGTGAAAGCAATTTCAGTTTGTTTGAATTTCAGAAGACTCTTTATTAGAATCAAATTACACTTTTGTCTAGACGAAGCATTCCAAGTCTAGACATTAAGGCCTTCAATGAAATATATTAAAAAAATATAGAAAGCAATTAAATGGTAGGTATATTGATTTAAATTTCTAGCAGCTTGAGTTTAAATTAAATAAATAAAGAATTCGAAAAATGAACTGTTTTCTCTTAAGTAAACCTCAAGTTAATTTGAGAAGTATGCAAAACATTTTAAAACATTAAATATGCATTTTTTTAAAATTTAAGTTCAAATTTATTTGGAGGGTGAAGGTTCATGACAGAGCCGAAGGTAGAAGCTGCATGTTTTCCCTTATTTTTTTTTTTAATCTTAAATTTATGTAAAACCCAAAGTGTAAAAAGGGATGTATACTGCTCAAAATAGTAAACTCATCTCCCTAAATAACTTTTTATTAAATGATCGGATCTCACTTTCTAGGATTCGGTTTCAGTAGTTCGTCAGTAAATGTGTCTTCAAATGTGGTAATTAATTAGCGAAGCGATACTTTAAGTTATGAAAACTCATAAACCTACTTTCTCTCAATAATTTTTTTTTAACCTGACGGGATTGAATTTTTTTATTCTCAAAATATAGGTTAATAAACGCAATCAGGAAAATATGGTCCAAATAGTTAGGTCGGGAGAGTGGTCCTAAGTTTGAACCCTTTAATATTAATTTTACTTTTTTACGTATTTCGCCCCATATCGATAACGTATTAAGCAAATTAAAAAATTTTGCACACAATTATAAAATTCATTTATCCAAAGATAATCCCATACAAAAATAACTTTTAGTAAATTTAATATTTGTTTCTGTATTTTATTTATTAATTGCCGAAAACATTTAGAATTTTAAGGTATACAATTTTCATGTCATTTTAAAGAATGCACTTTTGCATGGCAGAGCACAAAATTTGAGTAAACTAGATCAAATAGTCCCTAAGAAACCAAAATTGAGAATGGTATGTTTATTCAGAAGAAAATACGTTTTAGTGTTTGTTGTCGTTAGTTAAATTTTAAATTTCTGGTTTAACAAACAGAATTCTATCCATGCCAACCAGGTCCAACTTATGCAATCATTTCTGCCTGTGCTGCTGGGTACAGACTGCAGGTGAGAGGGCTAATTAGCCAATCTCATAACGGCTGAAAAAAGTTCGAATTTCAATGTTAATAGCACACAATTTCTCCCATTCCTTCAATACATGAAAAGTTTCAAGTGTCAAGCACTCTTCAATCAGTGACCCTAGCCTATTAGAAAAAGAAACTATCATTCACGCATAAATGGCCCTGTACCCACAGAGCTCCATTGATCGTTTAACTTACATTTTTTTATGGTTTAGAAACTATGTTAGCTGTAAATGGTTACAAAACTGTATAGTTTTGTATTCACGGATTTTTCTCCGTACCAGTTGTAAACGGTTTAAAAACCGTAAAGTTAAAGAATTGTTCTTAACAAAAAACCTTATGGTTAATCGGACTGACTGTTACCGGTTATTTTACCAAAATTTCTGGTTAAAAATTCTAACAGTGTAAAGTAGACTTTACACTGTTAGAAGTAAGTAACCTCACATAGACTAATCTTAAAACTTAGATGAGTCAGTGTAAAGTAATTTTATAGAGTTACAGGGTTAATGGTGTAACCTAAATACGGTCTTCAGTACCATATTTGGGTTGCGGCAAATTTGAACGATACTTGGTTTAACACGCTTCAAAATTTTTAAGATGAACGGTAAGTAGTTAAGAAACTTCTCCATTGCGTTAATGAGTTAAAGATATTACTAAAACAAATTTGGACTAATTTTATGTAAAGTACTAGATAGTATTTTCATTTAGGATTATTTTTTCTAAAAAAAAATTTCAATGTAAGATTTTTAATTTTCTGAAATTCTAAGGAAAGCAATTAATTAGATTTCGCTGTAAAAAATTATTACATCCACACATTAAAAAAAAACTTATACAATTTCATTAAATAGTATTATTTTGATCATAAGCGAAACGTAAAATTAAAATTCTGTGAATAATTTAGAATAAAACTGACTGGAATTACGAGCATAGATAATTTAATTGACTTACTATTTCGATTCAAGATTTCAATTTGCAAATGAGTGCATATGATACTTCAGAAAAAGTTTCAACTGAGATTTTCTTTCTATTCGATATTCTCGAGTTTGTTCTAATTTGCTATCTCTTACTGCTAAATCAATAAAAAGCTGCAAATTGCCTCTTGATTTTCAATTCAACTCGAGAAAATTCCCATTCATTTATTTTTCTTTTGAATCACCTATTTACTCGAAAATTAAAAGAAAAGTAATATCAGAGTCTAGAATTTTAGAAATGCTTTAAAGGCAATCAAATCTGAATGAAACGTAGTGTAGGCAGTATAAACTCTACGATATCATAAGAAATATATTGAAAAAGAAAATATATTTTTCAAAGTAATATAATTGTAAATATTACCAAAGTAACCTAATTAAAATTTAAAGTAGATATTAGATTTGAATTGGAAATCAAAGTAGATACTGTAAGATGATATAACAATTGTACTGAACAAAGCTTGGGTTAATATACTATTTGAAGAAATCTAATGACTATGTGTTAAGTTAACTAAAATATGCATTGCATAAGAATATTTTTTATTCACTCTTACTTTACATTCCTGTTGTCTATCCTTCTATTTTTTTAAATCAAATTTAATATTTCATGCCTTTGTGTTAGACTAATTTTATTCCCAATTACATGTGTTCCGATATAATTTTGATGAAATAGAATAGCTATAAGAATAATTAAATTTTTTAAAATCAATTTTGGCTGAGTTATCAAACTTCTGATTATAACAAAAATAAGATAAAATAGTTCAATTTTTTTTTATAGTTCAATTTTTTTTCTTAAAAAACAATTTGTTTTTATTTTCAATAAAAAAATAAAAGATCAATTAAAAGTAAATAAAAAAAGAAAACATTAACTTAAAGGTTAACATAACAGCTGAGACTTAGATTTCAAAATGCATTTTAGCGAAAACTTATTTACTTCAAATTTTGCATTGATTTTCTAGCTACATATAATGAAGAAGTTGACTAAGCACTAACGAGTAAAACCATTTTTAATATTTTTCTGCCAAATTAAGAGAAAACTGTGATAATAACATTTGATTGCTAAATATCTAATATTTTGTGTAAAGTTTCTAGTATTAAAAAAAGTAATATTTCTAATGTTAATTATTTATAATCGCAATTATACTAAGAAAATCAAAAATAATAATTATAAGTACATATAAAAAAGAATGCTGAACGAATATTTTGACACTTTTACGCCCACCACAATTTCGAAATTTTCCATTTTATTGTTCTATTCAATATCTTAGAACCTTGCTATAGTACAGAACACCGACATAACACAAAATAAAAGTGTTAAAATATGAACATTTCGAGATTTTGTCTCTGAAGGTGTTCGCTATATTAAGGTATAGTTTAAAGAGTAATTTTTTTGTCTTTTTTGTTATAAATTTACTGTTTTCTTTTTCTTTAATCAAAAATAGAAAAAAAAAATACAGCAAGATATCAGGATAAAGCGACGATATATTTTTGAAAAGTTTTGATGGTAAATAATATTTGTTCACAGTGATTGCTTAATTTTCATGTTTTCATTTTAAAAAAATGAATACAGTATTATATTTTTATTTTAGTATTACGTCCAAAAATGTCTAAAATAGAGAATCAGCATTCACCTTAATGTTTCATTATTCTGTTAACTTTATTATTTCATCTATTCTTTTTAATTATTATTATTTATATGATCAAATATTGAATTAAATTTTCAACAAAAAATTTAAACTTATAAAGCAATGTTAACCAATTCAATAAAGATAAAAATATTTGTGTTTTGATTCGGCTTAGGAATTATTATTTTATAAACAAAAACTAATTTTACTTGTTTCGAATATTTTCTGAAGCTCTATTCGTCTTATACTAAGTTAAAAAATTATTATTGGGGATAATCACATTCAGTGATATTTTTTTATAGTGCTGAAGAAAGTGTTTCTTGTTTTTCTTAAGGTTCCAAAACATGCGTGAGTATTTTAATTCTTCCTTTCAGGATCTTGCACTTTTTTGAAATACTACTGTTCTCTTAATAAAATTTGAAGTAAGTAAAATTATTTTCGATTAATGAGCTTTTATTACGAAATATTCATAATTTTTTAGAAACATTAAGAAGAAAATTGCCTTGTAGCATGAAATTTTCAAATAAATGAAAAAAAAATATTTTTCTAAAAAAAAAACCAGCAGGAATAAAGATTTAGAAAAATAGTTTTTTGTAAATTACTTTTTACAAAAAGGAACATTAAATTAATGAATTTTCAACTCTTAATGACTTATGAAGTTATTAACTCAACAGCAGCGAAAAATGAAAAAAAATATCAACAAAAAGTGATAAAGAGAAAGAAAGAAATCTTATAGAAAATTAAAACATTTATTTCTATTTTTCAACATTAATCATTAAGATTTTTTTACGTACAGAAGTTTAACAAAATAGCAAATTTCTATAAACATATTTTGCACTTAAAACACTAATCCCATCCATTTTTGTTGTAAAATGTTTTATGCTATTACCCTGCTTAATTTTTTTAATAATCAATTTTATTTTTTGTAATGTATTTGAATAGGACAATTCCATAAGAATTTTTAAATATTTTCATTTGGTTGCAGAAAATTATTCAAAAAAGTACTTAAATGTTCTCAAAATGAAAATTAATTCATTGTTTATAATATTGTTTTTTAAGTTATAAACAAAAAGTTTGTTCATTTTAAATTAACTTCAACAAACTTGAATGCATTTTACTTATTTTTTAGGCTCTTTATTTTTAAGACATTCTCTCTACACACTTTTTTTAAACATTTACGTTTAATAAAACTTAAAATACTGATTGTTTTATTAATAACACTTTTTAAATTTTGTAGAAACCATATTTAATATTATAAATAAAGCTTAAAATTAAAAAAAAAATTGTTTTTGTGCAATAATTAAAATTAATTTCTTGATAATTTATTGTGTCTTTGTTAAAAGTTGTTTTTTATGGTCATACTGTTTACCGTTTTTTATTATTTTACTTATAGTTTTACAGGCTTTAACTATCATACAGCTCTACAATGAACGAAATAAATCATACATTTTTTTTCACCGCATATGAAATCAGAACTCAATTTCCCAATTCAAAATTAGAACTTTTTACAGTGTTTGAGTTCCTTATTATTTTTCTCATAGACCTGATTTCAAATTTGACCTACAGAAAATACATTGTTAGATTTCAAATGCAAAGTTTTTTTTTTTCAATTAATATCATAAAATTGGTAATAATTACTCACTAAGACTCTGCACACACTTGGCATATAAGGCATCCAAATTTTTCTCCATTTATTCCAGTCTCTCCCCTAAATTTCCCCTTCCTAAAATCAGTTTTAATTAGTCTTTACCTACTATTCTAGGTTTTCATCTTTTTCCTCTTCTGTCAGGTGCCCAGGGTAGAAGAAAATGTGAACATTTCTGTCATGATATTTTTCCTCATGACCTCTTTATTCAAAATGTAGGAAGGTTCACTCTTTCCAAAATTAACTTATTTATTATTTTAACAAAGCAAAGGATTTTAAAGAATTTTAAGTGTTCATAGTAAAGTTTGAAGTTTTTGAATGTTTCATTTCCTAAATTTAAATTAGTTATATAGCTCAGCAGAGAGTATAACAAAATTGCACCGAAATATTTTCATCCATAAATCTGCTTGCTCTATTTTGAATACTTATTGAATTTTATAATTTTCCAATGCTACTAAAAGATAATGCTCGGAAGACTTTTTTTCCACTATCTGTCTCAAATCTTTCATTGTTAATAAGGGCAGAACCAACATAAGTGAATTTATCTACATTAAAGATGTAATTTTCATCAATTTTCAGTTTTCTTTGAGATTTTACATTTATTATAAATTTTAGCTTTCTTTATATGTAACACCACACTGTTTGCGTAGGTGTTGTATACCTCTGTCTTATTTTCAAGGCCAAAATACTTTAGTGACACTAGCAATATGTCACCTGCAAAATCTTGATGTTCAACAATGGTCTCAAAGCTTCAGTATGCAACTCTTGTTTTTGTCTACAGTCTGATCAATTATAAAAAAGAAAACAAGTCCTGTCAGTATGCATCCTTGCCTTATACTAAATTTTAGAAGTTTCAATGAATATACTTTAAACATATTTTTCCTTTCGCAGTTTATTATTCATATCTCAAATATCCACAGACCATCATCTACTTTAATAATTTTAGCAGTAACTATACTGCAGTTTAAAAATTGATTATTAGTTACAATTTAGAAGTAACAACTAAGACTATAATTAACATATTAGTCGTAACGGTTACATATTGGATATTGTTATTCATTAAAAATGTGTGAGAAAGAAAAAAATCTTTTAAAGTTGATTTGTTTAAGCCATTTATTTCGTAAATTCAGTTTTTTAGGTTTAATTCATTCGGATATATTCATATCTCAAATATCCACAGACCATTACCAATTTTTCGCAACAATTCATATCCATACAGTAGTTTAAAAATTGATTATTAGTTACAATTTAGAAGTAATTACTATGACTGTAATTAACATATTGGTCATAACGGTAGCATATTGGATATTATTCTTTGTTAGAAATGTCTGAGAAAGAAGAAAATCTTTTGAAATGGATTGGTTTAGACCAGTGGTGGGGAAACTTTTTTTAAGACGGGCCATTTGTAATAACTAGACAATCGTAGCGGGCCAAAGAATAATGTTTAATCGTTAAAAAATTTATGTGTTCTATAAACATATACATATATTATTACAAACACTTATTATTTTAATAGTAAAAAAGCAAAAGGTAAGAAAATTATAAGCACAAAATATAAAATGAATTTAGTGTAGTTCTTGATGTGAAGTATTATCACTTTATTTTCTGGTGTCATTACTGGTTGATGGTGCATAAGAAAAATGAAATTGAGACTGTTTCTTCAAAATTTCATCATAGTCCGGTTCCATTTCTGAAGCAGAAATTCTTAAAACTGATGAAAGGTGCTCATCTGTAATTCTGTTTCTTAAAGAAGTTCTCCTAAGCTTCATTGTTGAAAAGATTTGTTCGCATATATAAGATGAGCCGAACATTGTCATTATCTTCATTGCATGAGTAATTAGATTTGGGAAATTATCTAGACTTAAAATTTTATAAAATTCTAGTAAGGGCACTGTATGAAAAGTTTGTTTCAGGAGAGTATTACAGTTCAGTTCTATTAACTCAAGTTGAAATTTTGCATCAACTTCTTCGTAATTAACATTGAATGGGGTTCGCAAAAATACTAAACTCAGGTTCCATTTTTCTAAAGTCCTGAAATCTCCTTTCAAATTCTGAAGATAGTTTTCTCAAATTAATTTCGTATTTTTTAATCTTATTGTTTGATATAGTGAATTTTAAAGATTGTATTCTTGGAAAATGAGAAAAATCAGATTTAGAGAACTGATTAGCAAATAATAATAACTGTAATTTGAAACTTTTCAGGTATTGCCAAATATCGTGAAGAAACTGATTTTTCCCTTGCAATTTGAGATTAAGTATATTCATGTGTACGAGGAGGTCTGTGAAAAAAGCGAAATCAGAAAGCCACGTTTCGTTTTCTAAGACGTCAAATTGATTATAAATGTCTTTATCAAGAAGAAAATTCACAATATCGTCTTTTAAATCCCAAATTCTTTCAAATACTTTTCCAGCACTTAACCAACGAACTTTTGAATAATACAGGATATCGGAATGCTCAGCATGTACGGACTCCAAAAACTGTTGAAACTGGCGATGTAATAATCCTCTGGAACGAATCATATTTACTGGTTTTACAACAATATTAAGTATATGGTCAATATCTAAAGCCCATTTACAGAGAGCATCCTGATGTATAAGGCAATGCACAAAAACAACATCATTTTCTGGATATTTAGAATTAAATTTCCCAACAAATCCTTGATTGATTCCAACCATATTAGGAGCACCATCTGTAGTTACATTACATAACTTATCAATAGGTAAACGAAGTTTATCGATGCAATTTTCAAATTCATAAAATATATCGGCACCAGTCGTTGTTCCTTTCATTGACTGCAGCCCTGCAAGTTCTTCTGTAATTTCAAAGTGGGCGTTGATTCCTCTTACAAATATGAGTAACTGTGCAGTATCGCTGATATCTGTACTTTCATCTATGGTAATTGAATAAAAAATAAATTTTTGAGTTTTTGTAGTCAGTTGTGAAATTAGATTTTTATCAATATTTTCAATTCTCTCAGTGATTGTACTTCTTGAGAGAGACAGTGACTGAAAATCATTTTTCTTTTCAGGGCACATAATATCGCACACATCTATCATGCACTGCTTTATAAATTCACCATCTGAAAATGCTTTATTAGATTTAGCAATATTATAAGCCAACACATAACTGGCTTTCGTAGCGCATCTTTGAGAATGATTAGCTCTCTGAAAGAATTGTTGTTGACTTGATAAATTTTTTATTAAATCTTTCGATTTAATTTTTTTCACCTCTTCACTTAACGATGAGTAGGAGTGGTTTTCATGTTTGCTCTTGAAATGGCGTTGAATGTTATATTCTTTTAAAACTGCAACAGTTGTATTGCAAAGTAAGCACGCAGGTTTTTCTTTAAATAAAGTAAAGAAATATTTCCACGTCCATTCTTCTTTAAAAACTCGACATTCTGAATCCACTTTTCTTTTTTTAACATCCATTTTAGACGTTACCTACTACGGAGAACAACACACAGAAACGCAATTGACGAAAGCTTACTGCTAACTAATGCTCTTGCGCGGGTGTTGGCGCGGGTCCTCTTAAAATGAGATTATAATTTTATTAAACTTTTATAACGTTTATACAAAAATTGTAAAGCAGTTTGAAGCAAAGGAAACAAGAACTAGAGCAGACGCAAATTGCGAAGCTTTTTGGTAGTGATTGGTCAATTCATTTTCATGTGACGTCACAGTACCCTCCTCTTTGGATATTCATGGGCAAAATTCTGTATTCATGAAATTAAAATAGTTCTTCAATATTTTGATAACTGTCAATTAATGGCCTATTATATTTTGGAGGCCATACGCAATAAATAATTCACGCTGGCAGAAAAATGAAAAATCCGCTCGTTGGAGCTTAAAATGCGCAGTCTGCCACATGTGAAGCACAATAATTCACCTACATTAGATTCCGTATTGTCTGCTCCCCGAGAAAGACTAACGCTTCTTGGCGCCATTCTACAGCTATTCTATGAAGAACTTCTGCTTTCAAAATTTTACCAATTGAAAAGCTGTCTGAAGCTATTTCCATCAATTTATGTTTTGTAGAACAAAAATAGAGAAAATAAAAAGGTCACCAGTACTTTATTAAAAAAGAAAAAAAAATTAGCTTTTAACAAAGTATAGAAATACTACGTATATTGTTTACATTTGCGACGGATCGGCAAGTTAAAATTCTATCCGCGGGCCGGATAAAACCTTACGGCGGGCCACAGTTGGCCCGCGGGCCGTAGTTTCCCCATCACTGGTTTAGACCATTTATTTCGTAAATGCAGCTTTTTTGTTTTAATTCAGCCAGATATATTTATATCTCAAATATCCACAGACCATTACCAATTTTTTTGCAGTAATGCATTTCCATACAGTAGTTTAAAAATTGATTATTAGTTACTATTTAGCAGCAAGTACTAAGACTATAACTAACATATTGGTCATAGCGGTAGCATATTGGATATTATTCTTTGTTAGAAATGTCTGAGAAGGAAAAAAAAATCTTTTGAAATGGATTGGTTTAAACCATTTATTTCGTAAATTGAGCTTTTTAGTTTTAATTCATCCAGGTAGGTTCCCTGGGTTATTCATCCACTTTTCCTTCGGGCTTAATATCTTCCTTACCTGTACTATGCATGATTCTTTATCGCCTTACGTGATCATCGCCAACAAAACCAATTATTTTTATTTTTTGAAGTGCCGGATGCTATTTAGGCAAAGTATGAAATAATCGTCTTGATGAGGTTATTATGTAATCAAATAACCTCATCAAATTAGTCGCTTTGGTGAATGTCCGAAATACTTATTACATCCGATTTGATATTAATTTATCCGTGGATATAATTACATTTATTCGATATTTTAATACTTACTGACAATAGATTAGAACAAACATCAGTGTTTGGAGCATCGGGCAAATATATACCGGGCAATGGCACTTGACTTTAAAAGAATATCAGTGTAGGGTATACCGGGCAAATGTATACCGGGCAGTGGCACTTGATCTTAAAAAAACATCAGTGTAGGTAATACCGGGCAAATGTATACCGGGCAGTGGCACTTGACCTTAAAAAAACATCAGTGTGGGTTATACCGGGCAAATGTATACCGGGCAATGGCACTTGACCTTAAAAAAACATCAGAGTAGGATATACCGGGCAAATGTATACCAGGCAATGGAAGTTAACCAGACCTAGTATGCATTGACCTTTGGTAAATGTCCGAAATATATACTAGGTCTAGTGCCACTTTTGCTATAGCTTAAATATTTAAAAAAATAATTAAACAAAGCGTTTCAATCAATTTTAAACTGATAACGAAATTATTGCTTTAAAATTAAAAAAATAATAGTAAAAACTGCGCCAGATAAGAGTAATTGAAGTAGTTGCTTTATACAGCGCATGTGCGGAAAAATTTTTTTAAAAAAAATTATCCAGGTGCATCTAAAATTGGATGAATATCCCAAGACACCATCCAGGTATATCCATATCTCAAATATCCATTTCCAATACTTTTGCAGTAATTCATATCCACACAGTAGTTTAAAAATTGATTATTAGTTACAATTCATTGGTGACTAATAAAGGCTATAATTAATATATTGGTCATAACGTTAGCGCATAACGTTAGCGCATTTTAGACATTCTTCATTAGAAATGTCTAAAAACGAAAAAATCTTTTAAAATGGATTTGTTTAAATCATTTACTTCGTAAATTCAGTTTTTTAGTTTTAATTCATCCAGATGTATCCATTTCTACCCAAGGTATTATTCATTAAAAGAAAAAAAATACTCTAAAGAACAGTAAGTGTTGAAATATTTCCATTCCATTCGTTGAGACTGGAGGCAATCAGCTATCATTTAGTGCCAGACTGATAAAAAGAGGGAAAAAAAGAACGGGAAACAGGCACTCAACAAAAGAAAAGAAATGGAAGTTAATTTATTTTTATATTTTACTTCAACGTATTTTTTTCTACTTTTAACTTAAGTTGTTAATATGAAAATGCATGAAAAAAATAACCTCAAGTGCTTAATCAGGTGGACAGTTTTAAAAAAAAAATCCTTCTCTCTTTTCGTTATACGTTTATTATTCGATTAAGCAGTCAGTTTAATCAGCGAGTCATATAATGAGTTTCTGATTCCGAAATTAAGTCAATTAAACTTAGAAAAAAATGCTCAGGTTGTAAGAAGGATTTCATTTCCTGCATATGTTACGATTTGAGATAGTATCGTACTTATGTTTTTCCTACAGTACTGAATTGCGGTTATTCAAAAAGTTTTAATTGGAATTCGCAGTTATTAGAAAATAATCTAAATGTATTCGTTAAATATATATTATATAAAAATAAGATATCTAAGCTTTTTTTATAATTGATGAATTTAGTTATTCAGCCATCCTGTCTTTGAGTAAAAATGCTGAAGTATGCTTTTAATACAAAACATTTTTAATCTTACAATATGTATCTTATGATATTTTTTCTATTTATTTTAAATATTGAAACATTGAAACATTTTCATTTTAAATATTAAACAATTTGTAATGATACTAAAAATAAAATTTTAAATTGAGGCTTTTGAAATCCAACTTTTGCAATATGAAAGAAATGTTTGTATATTTTCATTTGAAATTCATATGACATAAATGTTTAGTAGTGTTTTATTTATTTTTTAAGAAGAAATTACACCGCGGAAAAATATTTTGTTGAATTTATACAGATACTTGATCTTGGCTATTTCGGGTAAGGGGATGTTAAATCTGAAACTACTTTCGTTTCGAAATCTGTTCATTTATTTTAAAATCACAATTTTTGGTCGAAACGTACAAGTTTACAAATAGTATACGTCAAGTATTAAAACGTTAGGATAAACGGTAACGTTTAGCAAGGAGTCAAGTAAATGCCACGCAAACTTCTCTGAATGTTAAGGCATATTATCAGAACAGGAACTCATGCTCCTTAGTGTTGTTGTACACGGCTAGACCCGCTTCCATATTATGACCTGTTCAGAAGCCAACGGTTCTAGAGGGGTATGAAGACTTTTCTGGACCTAGGCTCCTATGCATTTGTAATCTTGAAACTGTGCCATAATTCCCTTAGTTTGAAGCAACAATTATGCGACATCTTGTATGTGACGTTTTTGAACTTATACGTGCCGACAAAAAGTATGTCATTCAAAAAAATTAGCTGGAAAGAGAAACCGATAATAGATTTGAAATCAGCGATACGGAAGTATCTACAATCTATTAAAAATTCTCATGCAACAACAAAAAATTTTTTAAAAATAAAAATCTTCTCAGTATTATTTCATAAATTTGTGAGCTTAAAGAAAACATGAAACTGTGCTGGACCTTTAGTTGCTACTGAGAACTAAATACTTTGTATTTTTAATTATACGTTCTTAATATTTATAATATTTATAGCAATGCATTTAAATTGTATATAGAAATGTTTATACTATGAAGTAAATTTAATGCCTCCTTAATAAGCAATTTTTTTCAAAATAATTAAAATTATCTTTTAGTAATAAAAATTTCTTTTTTGAAGTTAATAACTTTTTATACACTTCTATTTTACTATATTTTATATAACTATATATATATAACTATAATTTTTGTATTACATATATATATATAAATATATATATATAAATATATATATATATTAATGTTTACTCAAGAAATTTTCAAAACATACTGCATAGCTCGGTCCCATATGTAGTGGTTAAATATAAATATGATTCCAAAACCCATACTTTTGTTAAAAAAAACCAAGCAATATAAATCACGAATATATCACTTTCAATAATTTTTTTATAAAAGCATTTTACTTGTGACGAAAAGAAATAACGCTACTTTTCTCTCAAAATTATCATGGTTTCTTCAAAAATTATTATACTGATTGGGAGATATATTTCATAAATACGTGGAAATTATTTTTTTTATTATTTTAAATATTGACATATCTTTAGAGATGCTTGAAAATTTGTAATGGTTAATATTAATTTGTATTTTAGGCTTTGTGCCGGTTACTTAATGAAAATGGGGAAATTGTCATTTCTCATTTAAAATCTTAAAAGCATGAACACATTAAAATTTACATAAAATATAAAATATGCCGAAGCTTCGTGCTAAAAATACAACTGCACATTTAAAAACTCACTCCATTTTGTTGAAAACAAGTGATGCGCATTTTTCAAAAACATATCGCTCATGAGCTGCAATAATGGCACAACTCAAAAAACACGTGTTTTGGACTAAGAACCGGTGTAAATATGAAAATGCACATTCTTTCAGCAGCAATCCTTTACAACTCATAATTTAACTTGAAGGTTATCTTTGTTTATGCAAACGAAAGCATTTCTTATGCATTTTGCTCAGCAATGAAAACTTTAAAATCACTTAACTCAAAACTTAATTTTTTGAGTTGTGCCGCTATTGCAGCCCATGAGTTTTAAACATAAAATGCATAAGCAAATAAATATAAATAAGTACATTTTATGCATACGGTATAAAAATAATGAACCTTTTAATGTCGAAAATATAGCTTCTTTAAAAATTAACTTACTCAAATGGTTATTTTATTGAGCAGTGTGTTTAAATTCTTTATGAATATTATTTCAAAACGCTTAATATAGACTGATTTAATTACATTATTTAATACCAAATCGCTGCTTAAAATGTAAAGTTATTTGTAAGCAAATCAGAAATATCCTTGTAAGATCAGTAATAATCAGTTAATAAGATTAAATTGAAAGGGATATAATTTCATTCATGATATCATGAGAATAAATATCATTTACGCTAAAACAATCTGAATAAGAGTTTAATATCTGGAAACAATACAGCAAAACACCCTTTAACTATATTTTAAAGTTGTGAATAATCTTTTTAAGATTGCATTGTAATGAAATAATGTTAAATATCAGAAATAGTAAAGCTTCATCAAAAGTATAAGCACATTTAAACATACGTATGCAATAGTTTATGAATATATATGCAATAAAGGGATTATTTATATCTGTATACTTATTAATTCGGGAAAATATTTGATACACTTCAGGAAAAGACCAATTAATTTTAAAATTTCTTTATTTATATTGACACAAAATACTTTCAAATAAGATTGCATGTGATGCATCAATATTGGGAATCATCATGATTAATGTTGATAGTTGATGATTAATCATTGATGATTAACGTTATCATCATGATTAATTTGATTGTTGGGTATCATCAATATTGAGTATTAACTTAAACTCCATAAGTAAAAGAAGTAACTAAAATCTATTTACGTTATCAAAACATAACTAATAATCGAAAATACAATAGTTCTAAAATTAATGTGTCATAAAATGTTTTCAGATTCATATTAGTATAAACAACTATTATGCTTTTATCAGGTTAAAATAAGCATACATATTGTATTGCATGGTGTATTCAACTCAATTAATGACTTAAAACTTTTTAATCTTTTAATTTTTTTATTGTGTTATTAATTTTTTAATAACACAACGTTTAATTTTTTTTATTGTGTTTTTCTATAAAATTAAAATTTAATGTGTAAATATTAAGTACCATTAACTTTATTTTAAATGTCATAAATTTAACAAGTAGATTTAGTACCATTAACTTTATTTTAAATGTCATAAATTTAACAAGTAGATTAAGTACTATTAACTTTATTTTAAATGTCATAAACTTAACAAGTAGTTAAAGTTAAAATGCATAATGAATGATTAAAATTTACACATTAATTACATCATTGTCGTATGTTATTAATGCTTTGATTGTTAATAAGTTTTCAAAATGAAATTATAATTCAAACTTTATAATAACGGTTTCATTTAATTATATAAAACATACAGTTAATTTTTTATGGAATAATTTTAATGTAAAAAAATGTGAAAAAATATCGATCACTATTTAGATTTCGAATTAAAATTATTAAAGTTAAAGTTTTGCTCTGAAAAAGAGTATGGTCAAAACTACCAGAATATCACAAAATTTACCATGTTCCTGCCTCTAAGTGAGCACCAAAAAGCTTCGTTATTTTTACCGAAGCGCTTTGTTAAAGATTTTGGGAAAATTAGCAATGATGTATAGTTTTAAATTATGTGATGAAATTTGGTAAGAACAGTAAAATTTGGTAGTTGTATCATAATAATATCTTAGATCATGACATAAAAAAACATATTTTCGATCAATTTTACTTTTCCGTTTTGTATTTTTTTCTAACTGTTTTTTGCTAACTTTTCTAACTTCTCCAGTAACCCATTACCATGCAAATGGAAGAATTACCAAATTAATGCTTCAAATAACCTAAATTTTTGTTTATTTTCCCAAAATTATGTTTCTTTTTTCACAAGAAATACCATTTCTATACAATACGGAGATTTCAACTAAATTTTCAATGCGTAATCTACCAGTTAAATGTATTATATTTTAACCTTTAATTTGGATTCAAAATACATATTATAATCATTAAGGATGATATGATAAAACATTGAAAATGATAATAAAAACAAGACTATGTAATTAAAGAGTTGCAAAATATCTAATTAGTTTTGAATCACATAAAAAATTCTTTAATAGCCATACTTGAACCAGAAACTTGTTTGCAATGGAGTTAAACCCAAACTCCTTTTTATAATGATCGTTTAAAAAATCTAATTTAAACTCCTTTTTTAAATATTTTTAATTAGTTATTAATTAAATTTGTGACCTTATTATATCCTCATTATAACTTTATAATTCACCTTATTATATCCTCAGGATATATTAAATTTTTTTAGAACAAAGTCTGCTAAACTAAAGGAAAAAAAAAATTTGAAATTTAAAAAAAAAAAAAATATATAATAATAACTGAAATTTATTTTCACACAGTCCTTAATTAGTAGTTTACTTAAGAAATTTTGTATCATATTTGCCATTTACATTTTAATATTCTTATCTTTAAAGCAAATTACAAGCATGAACTCATATAATTATATTTCAGGTTTACTCATAACTTTTTTAAAAACAAGATAATAAGCTCATTTTTTCCTAATTAAAATTTTTATATACTTGAGGTTGTTGAAATACCACTTCTATACACAATTTGGCTTAATTGATTAAGAAATTTTTTAAACATTTTGAGAGCCATAATTATTATAAATTATGAGGCTTAAGTTAGTTAAGTTTACATTGAACACAGAAACTATATTTTTTAAGTTTTCAGGGAATGTTGCGAAGGAATATAGAAAATGAAGCGATATCAAAAAAGGGGAACTTAAGAAACATAGCATTTTTTTTAATTCTTTATATTTTTCCCTCAGTTCTAGTTGATTTCTATTTTTTTTTTCATTTTTATTTCACGTTAATATTTGTTTATTAAAAGTATTTTATTTAAATTTATTTTAAACGTAAGTTTTTCAATCAAAATAAAATGATTTTCGGCATTTACGTGTTATCCCCTGAACCATTTTTGCCAGCACCGTCCCAAAGTCATACAATTCTCAAAATATTATTAACTTTCAGTTAATAATATTTCCAATACTTATTTTCATCTCTCTCTCTCTGTATATATATATATATATATATATATATATATATATATATATACATATATATACATATATATATATATACGTATATATATATATATATATATATATATATATACATATATACATATATATATATATATATATATATATATACATATATATATATATATATATATATATATATATATATATATACATATATATATATATATATATATATATATATATATATATATATATATATATATATATATATATATATATATATATACATATATATATATATATATATATCCATCCAATCCATATGCAAATTCCATAAAAAGTTTGATATTAAAATTATATAATACGATTATATTATAAAATTATATTATAATATTCTTCCGAATTTAAAAATAAATTAATGTCCATAACTTTCAAAATTAAAAATAATTTAATAAATAACAACAATTTTGCAAAAACATTAAAGAACATAAGAATATTATTCAATAAAATTTTAGGTTACTTCGAATTCTCGATTTCCTAGAAATGTACTTTTAAATCGTTACTTTTTTTGTTTAGTACTTGTAATTTTACTTGTACTTTTTAAAAGTAACGTTGCCATATATGTATATAGAATACAGAGCCCTTTGCATATGGGTCCATTCATTTCTAAGTTTATATTGAAACTCATTTTCACTTCACAAAGTTCTTAATAAAACTTCATACGATTTCTATACGACTTATTCATCATTTCAGACTGATTAATATTTATTTTTTCCTACTCATTTTTGCATATTTATTCATGGAACTCCACACAAAAGGGATTCACATTTCTTTTCAAACTTATGTACTTTCAATCCTTATATATAAATCATAAACGGATCTATATCAGAATCGCTCATTCTCCTAAACTCTTAGAAAATATTAATATTTATATTTTCCAGAACAAAAATTTCTCAAACTTTTCAATAAACTGTTTTATTCACATTATACCTTGCTTCAGAATTCAATTTTTACCAACCGATTAAATGCATTTTTATGCCTGTCAATAGAAATGAATTTTATGAGTGTGGATTTAATAAAAATTTTAATTTTTTATTTATACTTTAAAGTATTAAGACCGGTTCAGATCCGAAGAACTAATTTTCAATTAGGTAAAAATAAATTTGTAAACTGAATTGATTTGTTTTCATCACGCACTTTACCACTGAACGTTGAGGAGTAAAGAATAAATCCGAAAGTCACTTTGATAAAAAAAAACTATACTCTCAAATATTATTTTAACCTGAAGTTGTATATCTTAATGCAGTGATAAAACTTTGAAATGGATTTCTTGTAATTTTTTAATTAACTTAGCGGGATATATCACAGCCTCGTATATATTACTTTAAAAGGATTGCTCTCTTATAAAACGTTTTAAAAAATGATTGAAACTTTTTTAATTACACTTTGAAGAGTAGAGAAGAAAAAAATTGATTATTTCATATTTGCCTTGAAATGTTGTATTTTACCCGTTTGGTATGCGTTTTTGAAACATTTACTTGCTGTGATACAGAAATACAATTTGACAGTAGAATACTTTTTTGATCATTTTTAAAAATGATTTCTTTACATTGATACGCAAGCACCTTTTAAAAATAAAAGTGCAAGACGTGAATGGTGTTTTTTTTTGAACACGTGGTATTAAATAAAAGACTTTTTGAAAAGTAAGAAAGAAGATAAGATCTCTGCTCATAAAGAATTCTTGAAAAATATAATAGGATCTAAGATATTAAGGTTTTTTTCTGCATTGTAGGATATTGAGTTGTTAAGA
Organism: Parasteatoda lunata; assembly: GCA_949128135.1. Lineage (NCBI taxonomy): Eukaryota > Metazoa > Arthropoda > Arachnida > Araneae > Theridiidae > Parasteatoda > Parasteatoda lunata. The sequence continues at coordinate 32,104,263 of OX421979.1, forward strand.
ATATCAAAATTATTATTTTAAAGGCCTAACCTACAGATATTGTGCGATTTTCATCTCTCTTTAAGAGAAGTGAAGGCAGAAAAACCACAAAACTGAAAGACATATACCAGGGGTGGCCAAACTCCCTGATAGTCGAGCCATTTTTCTAAAAGTTGAAATTTTTCGCGAGCCGCAATTAAATACGTATTTAAAAGGTATGCAAAAAAGGTATTAAAAAGTTTTCTTTTACATAAATTATATTTATTGAAAACATAAAAGTAAAAGTACAAAATATGTGTATTGAATTAAAATATTAAAAATTAAACACATTTATTTTACTTCTCTTGATAATTCTTTAAAATTTGGTGACAGCACTTCGCAGTAACTCTTTGAGATTCTGGTTAGTTAATACTGATCGGTGTTTGGATTTCACGAATTTTAAAGTGGAAAAAAATGATTCACATAAGTACGTTGTTGCGAATATTGAAATAATTCGACAAACAGACCTTTTTAATTCAGCATACTTCGATTCCGGTACAAATTTCCAAAATTCAGTTATCGACGTCGACTTATATTTTAATTGTAGAGCTTGATCTTCTTGTATCTCGATTAATTATAATTCTCCAGATGCTTTTTGTGTCATAATTATATTGGACATGAAAAACTCACCTTGAATTGAACAACGTTGCACTTAGTCTTTCATATTTGTTCTCAGCAATTTAAAAGACATTTTAAAACACATACAGAACGATAATAATTTTTTTAAATATAATAAGACAGAAATGAAAAGGGAACTCGGGTACATTTATCGAGAGCCGCAATTAATCCTTCAAAGAGCCGCATGTGACTCGCGAGCCGCAGGTTGGCCACCCCTGGCATATACAAACACAATTAGTAAAGCTAAAATAATTATAATTTTATTATTTAATAATATTTTTGTTCCTGTCAATAGCTTTACGTTATTAGATTAAAAAATGTTTTCAGTTATTCATCACAGTAAAATAAAATGTATTTAGTATCCTTCAGCATGACTTACCGTAAAGATCTTTCATGTACGTTTACGGCATAACCGATTTCTTGCTGCCTTGCTTCACGTTGCTCAGCTGTTCCAGACGAACGGGCTTGAGTAATGTCAGTTTTCAGTCTTCCAGTTTCAGTCTTCCTTTCCGTTGCTCGGATGTTTTAGGTAAACGGGCTTGAGCAATGTGTACTAAATTGCTTACTAGTTTTCTTTCCCCTTGCTTGGATGCTTTAGATGAACGGGCTTAAGCAATGTGTACTCGATCGGTTACCAGTCTTCTTTCCAGTTGGTCAGATGTTTTAAATGAACTGGCTTGAGCAGTGTGTTTTCGATTGTTTACCGGTCTTCTTTCCCTCTGCTCGGGTTTTTCTGAAGAAAGGCTAGCTCTTTTTTGGAGGGGGGGGGGTGCTTGAGGTATTGATCGACTAATAGAGCTTCATTTAGCTGGCATGGTTTTGCGTTGAGAATACTACTGCTCACAAAAAAAAATGAATGTCACGATGAGAGTCTGGATAACCAAGTTGGTCGGGTGTTGCACTCGTGTTTGTGAGAACACGAGTCCAAGTTCGAATCCAGCCGACCAAAGAAGGCACGTGAATCAAATGGCGACTGAAGCACGCTAAATCTGTCGGATTCACAAAGTCCTCCAATTTCCCATTAAAATATATCACTACTTGGGGGGGGGGTACTTATTCAAGAGTTCCCTTGTCTTCTTTATTGGGTTTAAAATTGAAAGACTACGTAGTTGAACATTGATATTCATAAACTCAAATTTGGGTCCGTTGTTCAACGATGATTATAAAATGTCGACTATAGTCGTAGATTTACTATATCAAAAATTCACATAGTTATTTGGTTGCAGTATTATGAACAATGAAAACTGTTTATGTAGATTTCACTTGTGCCCATCTGACATAACCAAACCAAAAGAACCAAAGATAAATAGTTATTGAAATTGCACTATAAAATTTTGGTAGTGTTAAGTTTTTATTCATTGAAGCTGCAAGCTAAAATAAGAGTCTTTCGTAATTTAGATCCCATAAACAATTCATTTTTCGTTTATCCCGCTCAAACGTTTAGACATAAAACGTCCTAATGTCGACAGTGACTTTCCCTGTGCTTTGAATTATTAGTATGCCAAATTATATCACTCTCCAAATTTTATTGCTATCTCGGTTGGATTGTTTAGAAGTCTATAAAGGACAGACATGCATAATTCCTTTTTGTGTATATAGATTACACAAATTAGAGAGTGAAAGACATTCAGGATTCCTGATACAATTTCTTATAAATTTTATTTAAGTTAATCTTTTAAATAAAGAGAGTGAGAACTGTTGTTAATGGTATAAGGTTTAATGCACTCATAGGCACTAATTAAAAACCAATTCATTTAATGTTAAATTTAATGTTAAATTTCACTTACTTAATAATTTAATTCTTTAATGTAATTTAAACTATTTACTTTATTTTAATTTATAAAATAATTTTGTTTGAACATTAATATTTTGATGAGACTAAAAATTTACTTTGAGTAAATTTGCAAATTCGTTACGGCTCACTTTAAATTTTGCATGTTTTACCTCTGTCTTATTCCGCATTCACTTGACAAATTTATTCATTAACCTTATTTCTTCAATTTTCTTCCATGAAAGTTTGTAAAATAATTTTACTTTATACTTGATACTTTATGCTTGACCTTTAATACTTAAATGTGGCAAAAAACACTTTTGTTAAAATAAATTTTTATAACTCATATTTTCACTTTTTGTAGGTGCTATGTTAGGCTTCTTTTTTATAGCCCAATAATTTCTCTGTTATTTAAAAATTAAAACTGAGGAACAATCAATTTTACTAAGCCATTTACTTCTTAATTAGCATCATCATAACTTATTTTCTCTAAATTTTGGTTAGCAGCTAGTTATTTCTACCCTTTTTGCATAATGAAGTAGGACTCATGTTCACTATTCAATCATACAATAACTTAAATTTCCAATGGACATTGATCTGAACCTTTACAATTCTCTACAACTAGCTACCTTTTAATTTCAATATTTTACGCTATCCACTTTCACCAAGAATCCTGTTCCTGTTTCATTTCAAGAGCTTCTGCTAACAATTCTCCTCTTTCAAAATAACGAATGTACAAACTGCGCACCGAATCTTTATTCACTTTTGGAGGCAGAGAATGTCATTTCATTTAGGTACTCTTAGTTTCTCTTTAAACCTTAATAACTATGTGAATAGTGACCATTTTAAACAATTTCGCTTCCGTATTTCCCTTCCAATTTCCGTTTACCATATTTAGATGACAATGAGAAGATAGAATAACAAGTCCATTTTCTAAAGAGGCAGTAAATTTACGCGTTTCAATAAAGATGTTATTAAGCTAGGAAAGATCAACAGTGCCGTGCTATTATTTTACGTAAATTAGTGCAACGCTTTTAGGTTTAATAAGTCCCAGTTTAAGTAAATATCGTTAGTTTGATGAACTTAACATTTGAGTTTTGGGTGTTCGAAATTTACAAAAAATTTAAAATCAGTTAAAAGAGAAATATGTTTTATTATGTTAAAGAGTATTCCCAAGAAACTGAAGCGGTAAGATTAAGTTGATTAAAAACCTCCGTTCCTTTCAAAAATATACAAACTAGATGTAACAATCTCAATAATAATCTCAATGATTCAAGTACTCAATAATAGGCGCCCATTTTCAAGACTTGCCAGAAGTCAATGAGAAGAAACAAAAGTTCTTTGAAATAGTGTTCTACATTTACTTTACTCTCATATACTATTATACATTTACTATTACTATTTATACATTTATACATATGTACATATGTACTATTACACATACAGTAATAGTACATATATACTGGATGTACATAGTACATATGTACATATGTACATATGTACTACATATGTATACATATGTACTATTTATACATTTTTAACTGATCACCACCACTGTCATTTGGCAAAATTTTATCGTAATTTTAGTTTTTAGAGAAATGTTTATTGTGATGATTTTACTTTTATCTCCGTATACCCCCCTGGGGTGGGTCGGAGTTCAACCTATTATACTTACTCTCATGTCTAAAATGACTAATTTTATTATTTTTCCCCATTGTTATTAGGTGTATTTTTAATGATTCATTTAACATTTACACATCAATCTTTCTTCCTGTTTCAATTAGCACCATTTTAAATATATAAAACCAACTAAACAATATTTTGTTTGCAACACGTTTGTTCTTGGGAATGAGTGATTTAGTTTTTACAAGAAATTAGCTATATTTGAAATGATATGAGTTTCGTTTACTATTTGGTTGAATACTTATAATTAAGCCATAGTTATCTATTAACAAATAATGATTAAAAAATAATGACTCATATATATTTTGATAAAAGATTAGCTCAGCGACAAATAGATATTAAAAATGTATTCGAGACGAAAGTTAAATTTCTTGACTCCAAGAGAGCAGTCCTTTAATTCTTTATTGAACATTAAATGTTTATATTGTCTAGCGGAAAATAATGTCAATTTTTATCAGAATAATGTTTAAAAGGGATATACAAAGCGGCCTTCGATGGCGAAGTACATGCTATTTATATTGCATTGAAACAACTGTTGGCCATCCATTCAAAATTTGGAAAAGTTGTACTGCTGTCAGATTCCCAGGCTGCAATCCAAACAATCGGCTCACAGGAAGACACTTTGTCCGATGAAGTGCTTCAGTGTCGGAGACTAATCAGACTTTTGGCACTAAAAAGGAAAAGAGTAGTCACCCAGTGGATTCCCAGCCATTGTAACATCTATGGTAACGAGCAAGCTGGCTTTCTTGCTCGCAAGGGAACACAAATCCTTCAACCAAGTTGCTCTGGACTGTCATTCCATTCCATAAAACTACATATAAAAAACATGATGAAAATGAATGCCTTTGCTGACCTACGAGAAAGCATAAGGAATAAGAACTGGAGCGAGACAGATATTAAGGCAGTGCCAGATAAGCCTCGCCGAGATGCAGTAGCCACCTTTAGATTCCTAACAGGTCATGATTGTCTAGGAGAACACCTGCACCGTATAGGTATTTATGACCTACCTCAGTGTCAACTGTGCGGTTCTGGAGCTCCGATGAATAGAGAGCACCTCCATTGCTGATTGAGGCTCCACGGACTGGACTCGGAGACCGCAAGATATTGGCGTGCGAGAGAGTTTTTGGGAAGATGACTTCGGTCTTTTGTTATTCTCTACTTATATTGTTCTTTTGTGTTATTGTTTGTTTTCCCTGCCATTGGAAATTTAAAAAAAAATGTTTAAAAGGTAAGCGCTATTCATTTGGCTTCCTTTTTTTTTTATCACTGAATGTATAAATACACACACTGACTGAGCAAACGTACTAAAATGAAGATGTTTAATAAAAATTAAGTGCGACGCAATCGTTTATTCATGGGTACTGATAAAGATCATTTACGCCATGGTATTTTGTTCATCATCCAACTTAAGAGGAATGCGACGGAAGCATTCAGAAATTTATTGAAAAATATTTTTTTTATAACTGCCGTTGAATAGCCGACACAAAGTTTAAATTTACGGCTAAAATTGTTTAACTCCGCTGCCTTGTAATTTTGAACCCAATCCAGAAGACAAGGGAACTTCGGGATCAGTACCCCCAGAGGTATTGATTTGTAATAAGAACTTGGAGGACTGTGTGACCCTGGCAAATTTAACCTGCACCATTTAGAACACTGGGATTAGGAGAAATGTTGCTTTCGTGGAGGACTTTTTTGATGGTACTAAATCGTATTTGCGTTAAATGGAGAGGAAGACCTCTAGAACCTCCCACGGTTAGCCTGACAACTGAGGGACTTTAAACCATGATCCGTCTACCACTGAGGATGTTTCATGTCGGCACTGTGGGTGGGGGCAAGCCGGAAGCGGATTCGTATAGACCAGCCATCGCAGGGATTTGAACCCAGTTCACCTGATTGGAAGGCGAAATCTGTATTCCATGAACCATAGCGGTTCCATATAACAATATATGAGCTATTGAAACCGAATAGAAAGGTGAATCCGGAGTTGTACTGTCAGCAATTGACTAATTTAAAAAACAGAAATCCAAAAAACAAGCCGGCGTTTTTTATTATGAATGAAACTATACTGCTTCATGACAATACTAGATCACGTGCTTGTTTTGGAACTCGTCAGGAACTCACTGAGGTAGCTTGGGAAAATCTACTACAGGCATCATACTCTTCAAACCTAGCACCCAGCCCCAGGGAGACAAACTCTAATTCTATCGGAAAGAGGAAAGACACTTTAAGTGACAAATGACTTACAAGCAGTTTGGATTGATCAAACTTCTCAAAATACTACGAAAAATCAGTTCTGCATGCTGATAAATAACTCTATTTACGACGGAAACCACATAGTCTCTCCAATTCAATTTAGCATTGCCGTGATTTCTTCGACATTGACAATGGCTCTGTTTCTAATTGTTTACTTCTAACTTCCGTCACCTTCAACTGATGGATGATTGTATACTATTTTCACGATTAGATAAATCGGTCAAAGCAATTTTTAGTACAGGTACCAAAATTGGAGTAGCATGTTAGCTGCATATGCAATAAGCACCCCACATTATTAGACGGGAATTGTTTTTGTAACATAACTATTTTACAACTTTGGTATTTACAAGTATTTTGCATTTTGAAAAACGTATTTAGTAAGAACTGAGCCCTTTTAAGACATTATGGAGAAAATAGACAAATAGGCGTGGCAGAATAGCAAACTTTTTAGGTACGATATTTGATTTTTTGAAAGAAACATTGGAGGAGAAAAATATCAGAGAATTAAAAAGCTACTTTTTTATTCTTAAATTCCACATTTATTATTTGGTTCAGATATTTATCTGAGCATTTTGAACTTTTCTCATTAAAAACTAAAATTTACATTTATTATTTACTATGTATAGTGTTGATAGATATTTAAGAACATGTGCAACAAAAAACGGCATTTTAGAAATAGAAATAATAGTCCCTTAATAACAGCGATAATCTTTCTCAAGTGCTAAATATTTCATATCGTACATTAATGTTAATATAGATATGTGTATTTTTTTATAATACATGTTGATATTCGCAATGATTCATTGATTGCACACACTGAGCTGTCATTGCGATGGACAGGGGTGTAATCCTTAGTGGTGGCTAGAAGCACATCTAACTTAAAGGGATAGGTGCCAGTTTGCATGGGGGATAAATGCGGCTTATGCGCAATGCTGACCACATTTCCATACTCGTACCATTAGCCTCAGAATTTTGGAGCCTTAAAGTCACTGATTTCATAGGTCGTTTTTTTATGAACTCTTTGCCTTTTTTTTGTATAAAAGAGTTAATATCGAAAAATCGGCACTTATCCGTTGTTAAAATCGGCACTTATCCGTTGTTTCGGCACTTATCCGTTGTTAAAATCGGAACTTATCCGTTGTTAAAATCGGCACTTATCCGTTGTTAAATGTCGTCATAAGAAGTTCTTACTAAAGCTGTAAAAAACTATGAACTGAAAAGTCAATCATTTATTTTTTTCATTTTTCAGGATTTAAAAAGCGTGAAACGTGACTGATTGTTGACCTAAACAAATAAAATAAATTAAAAAAAAAATTTCAGTTAATCGTTTTTAGCAACAGAGTGTCCTTTATCTAATGACACTAATAATACTTATTATATTGCTTCCAAATATTTTCTCAGTTATACATTATCAATTTTGGAACTTGAGATAAAAAATGATTAAAAATCAAAAACTCAAAACGTTTAAGCAATTTTCAAGTAAACAGTTTAAGTTTTCGAAAATAGGTACATGAATTTTCAGAAAACAATGCATATTTTTCGTAATTCATCACAGAATTCTCGCTTCTATGAGCTTGCAATTCTACTTATCATGTATGAAATCAAGATTTATTTTTGAGGCAATCTTATTTATAAAAGAAACAAAATTGATTGAAATGATCTCATGCGAAACTTTAAAAGAAAACGTGTTTAATAAATTGTTAATTAAAATGCTGAAAATTATCATTGATTACATTTTCCTGGAAACGAGACATTATCATTTGATTTTCTTGTTTCAGTTTTCATTGAAATTGTTAATAGAAACGTTCTCTCATGTATGGTTTTTAAATCCCAAAACTTGGATAAATCTCAGAAGAACTCCGTGTCCGTTCAAATCTAATTAAAATAACTGATATATGGAAATATCTTGTGCTTTATAAAAGAAAACAACCGTCTTTTCTTTCAGATGAGTTGACAAAAAATATCACACTTTCTCTGAGGAAAAAAATTTAAAGAATTTACCTTGTCATTTCTTTTCTTGGAATGTTTTTTTTGGTTTCTTTTCGTTTTGTTTTTAAATATTTTAAACTTTGCTGACTTAAGGGAATGAAAAGCGTTGAAAGAAACTGTCGAAAAGTGTGACTTGTGATTTCGACTCAGCATTTTTCAAACATTTTCTTATTTTTCTTACCCACGAGTATGATAAAATAACTTTTTAAAACAATTTTTGGTATCAAAAGGTTACAAAGGATTGAATGTCTTTTTTTTAAATCTCTATAGCATTTTTAAAGTTCAAAAATGTAGGATATGAATAAATTTTTTTATATTTATTTTATTTTTAAAATTTTAATACGCAAGTCTTATTTTATTGCTGTTTTACTGTTATTTTTTATCATGCACTGTTAAAAATAAGAAAGAACGACCGTTCAAAAAAATTATTATTAAGTTTGCAAAAATGCATATATATATATGCATTTATATATATGCATATATATATATATATATATATATATATATATATATATATATATATATATATATATATATATATATATATATATATATATATATATATATATATATATATATATATATATATATATATATATTTATTTATCAGAAGGTACGGACTTTTACGGCAGGCACTGAACGTCCGCTCTTCATCTCGGAAGATGCCTGAAATATTGCTCATTTAACGTTACCCAATAAACACCTGTAAACCTAACTCCAGGAGGCGAGCAAACTCTACATAGCATGCAAAGTTGCATAGTTTGTTGGCTGATAGAGCAGTTTAATTTAAAAAAAGAACTACGAAGGAATGTTTTCAAAATAACAATCATTTGCTACAATGGAAGGTCGCAATCTGTATATAAAATTAATAAAAGTATTATAGTTGAAATGATTTAATAAGCAGCACAAAGACAAAACAAAAAACAAAAAAAAAAACGCTGTTATTTTTCATGATCAGTGCCATTTGTCGATGTAAATTATTATAAATTTTGAAACTTTTTTAAAATGGATTTATTGGCTTCCTAAGTAACTGAATATTTCTATTTCCCGTTTTTCTCTGATTAATTTTCTAAACATCGGTCTTTTTTGTGTGTATTAGCCCATACGTTGTCTTAGTTTTAGTACGTTATTGATATTTTTAGACTTTATTGTGTGTTAAAATTTATCGAATAATTTAAATTATTCTGTTTATACTAAAAATACCTTATTTATTTTAAGTAATATTAATTCATTGTAATTAATATCTATCTTACATCAGAAGGTTCCTTATGATATTTTGTAAGTTTATATGTGCATGAATGAACTGCTCTATATTAACATGGATTGAAATTTTTTTTTGTATATTTTTACACTGAGATTTAATGTCATCTAATCTAAACGAACCATGTTGACCACAGAATGACATCCAAACGTTTTGATAGTCTTTTAGTAAATTGAAGAATAGTTTCTTAAGATTACATCGCCTCTCTTGGCTAAAGTCTTTTAGTAAAGTATTCAATTGATTGACCCATTATCTTAGATAGCCAAATCAATAGTGTCCATCAATTTGATGATATAGTCTTTGGTTTAGAATGCCTCTTCAACCACAGCTTGAAAAGCTTCATTTCCAGTTCATCAGCAGGATATAGTGCTTGCCATTATTGGAAATGTGTTGTCTACTGCGGCCTTGTCCTTTTAACGTTCAAAAGTTTAACAGAATTGGCTTAAGAGAGGCATTAAATGACATTTTCTTCTCTGACACGCCATATAAGGAAATGAAGGCATGCTTAAAGCTCATTGGCCCATTTAAAATTTACAAATGTGTTTTTACTAAATTAAAATAATCGTTATTTAAAAATACCGTATTTATTCCTTATCTTTTTTAAAATCAATAACGCTCAATGAATAGGAAAAAAGATATATTAATGTACATAGATAGATGCATTGAAATATTGTTTAGCGTCACTTATATGATACATTCCTTTTATTGTTTAAAATAATTAAATACTAACTGCTACACACTGTTGATAATAAGATCAGTTGTAAGGCTATTAAGCTTAATGAATGGATGTACACATGATAAAATTTAAAAAAAATACACATGAGTATCGTAATTGACTTTACGAAAAATACGAGAAAAACACACCTGATGACTTTATTGTTTCGTGTGATCTGTTGTATTCAACTTTGGAAAATTCAGCAGTCAATAAGCAGATCAAATCGAAAAATTGGGTAAGTAGTGAAATAAAATATACGGGTTCACGTTTATATTAATTTAATTAGATTAATTTCACCCAATACTTTCTCCAGGAGTTCCCATGTATTCTGGATCAGGTTCAAAATTACAAGACTTCGGAGTTGAACATTAGTAGTCGTAAACCCAAGAATTAGGTAGGCTGTTCAATGACAGTTATAAAATAAAATAAAATAAAAATTTCTCCGTATAATTTACTGCAAATATTGGTGAGTACTGTTAAACTACAGTTTTGTTTATCTTAATTGTTTCCTAAATCATTTTCAGAAACCTCATATTTGATGATTTTTACACCTTTGTAGATGCTTAACAAGCACATAGTAGTTTTGTTAAGGCTTAAAAGACAAAAAAATATAAACTAAATTTTTTCATAATTTTTATAAAACTCATAATCAGGTTAAAAAGCTAAAGAGTTAATTGATTTATCAATAATTTTATTGATAAATTATTAAAATAAACTTCCGCTTCAAAATAGAGGACATGGTGATAATAGCATACGCAGAAGAAGAGAAATTTGCATGCAATACAGTTTTTTTTAGCTTTAAGATTAACCTTTTAAAAAGGTGTAATCGCCCAATTTAATCAGAATTTCCATTTAAAAATACTTAATCTGTGAACTTGGTCTTAGAACTGAGTTTCACTTTAAGTTTATTTTTTTCAGCAAAAAATTGTAATTAAATTTTATGAGTAAAAAGTCGCGCATAATGTATAAATGCAAAGATATATTATTAAAAAAAAATTATAAGTGGTGTTAAATTGCGAACGCCAAGCCAAAACTAAAAATTTTTAGAAGAATCTGATTTTCTGCAACACTTATCCAAAATGAAATAGGGACCCAAACCCTTTGGTTTTAGTGACAATAAGACAGTATGTTTTAAACCAAATAACACAAAGTAAAAGAGCGTGACCAAAAATAGTTGCTCAATTTTATTTTTTTTAAATTTGACCTATTTAAGTTGGTGTTTTTTTCCCCCCAAATCAGTTTTATTTGGTTTACGTGTAAGTACATGCGTGCGATCTTTTACGAAGCCGCACAAGATGAAATCGCGCATGGGGGTAAGATCTGGGGAACGTGGAAGCTAGCGCTTAAGTCATGTGACCAATCCACCATTGTGGTGACGTGTTATAGAAATATCTCCACACTTCACTCGTTTTCTTTTCGTAGCTGAAGATTCTTTGACTTCCAGTGCCATCTGTCGGTGACTATTCAAAACTTCCTTCCATTACCTCTGCATGTATGTGCATTTTTAATAAATACATATATTGCATGTTGCGTAGTGTACCAGTAAAATCAAGTCATTAGTTTTGACTTAATTTGGAGAGATGGCCGTTTTTTAAATTAAACGATAACATGTATTCATTCAATTATACATTATTTAAATGTTATATTAATTTCTTTAATAATACAATAGTCAGTAACAATATTATTCATTTACTTATTGGATTCTTTTATAAATTTACATTTTCGAACAAATTTATTTCTCTAAATATTAGATATATAAACATAAGTCAATTAAGCGTGAAAGAGATTTTTAAGAATATAATTACACTTTCAACTTTTTTACACCGCTTTAATTTACTTTTGAATGGATGTAAATCTTCGAATGTGATCCTTATTCTTTGGATAATTGTTTAGAAATAAACTCTATGTGGTAAATTTTAAATTAAAGAAATGGAATAAAAGTATTTTTTGTGGAAAAAAAATACACTGAATTGCAAAAATAATTTTGAACAACATGGTATCTTAATATCTTGCTTTTGTTTCAGAGCGTAATGACAATTTTCATTTCTTACAACTCTTTTGATTCTAAATTAATTGATTTACAAAAGTTTCATTTAATATGGCAAAGTTAAATTAATTATTTTTCAGACTCAATTGGAATCTAAATTCAAATCAGCAATGCTTTAATTTATTTGCAATTAATCATTTTTAGACGCTAACTGCAAACATAGAAAGAGCATAACATAGTAAGAGCATAACTGCAAACATAGAAAGAGCAAACATAAGACCCGTATAAATTCAGGCAGCGTTTAATGGTTAAAATGTCGCATATTTTTTTTAAAAAAATATATTTAATTAACTGAGTAAAAACAATTAAAATACTTAGTATTTCTAATGCAGAAACCATAACAAAACTAAACAATTTAATTAGACCAAAATCGTTTTTGTAGATTCCTTTATTAAGTTGTTTTGAATTATAGAACTTGATATTGGGAGATTAGATTTTATTTCTGGCTTGTTTGAAATTGAGTATACCGTTTTCATTCTTTTATTTTGATGCTATTGTTTAAAACCAATAAAATTTAAAATGTATATACTTTAAAAATATAGCTTTTCGTTCTTATAATTTTGATCCCGCAAAATAAATTAAAGGTTAAATAAATATCAAAGTTTACACTTAAATGTAAATACTAAGACAGCCAACAAATTTGAACGTTATTTTTTATCTCTTTTGTCAGTTAGATGAAGTTTGGTGTTTTTGTATAAACGAAAAGTGCTTGATGAATGTATCAAAATAAAATTGATCCATCATGTGCCTAAAAAAGTAAAAAAATTTCTCCTGAATTATCAAATATCTCGCTTTCTTAAGCACCTAGTGAATGAAATCTTCAGGAAGGTTTTTATCGCCAAGTATGTTGCCAAAGTCACTGAATCTCTAAGAAGGTTGCCAAGTCTGCGACAGCCTAACTGTCATTGAGAGTGTCTTTTCTTTGTTTGTCGATTGTTATGAAGTTTGAAAAATAAGCAAAAGCCCCAAACAAAATGTATATTTTAGGAAAAATTATTCTTGGTAAACAAAAAACAATTACTCATTTGTTATTTTCAGTTATAATATAATAAAAAATAATTTTGTTGAAACAATATGCAGTTTGTTACGGCTGGTACAATTGATTGCCTGAATGGCATGTACTTTCGGGGGCATAATTAAAGAATTAACGAAACATAAAGAAACATAAATAAAAAAAAAAAAGAAATATTATTTATGTTTCTTTAACGGTGCTTTTAAGTTAGTCTTGAGAAATAAAACTTTTCGAAATCGGACATTAATTTCAGTGCTGAAAATGTAATATATATGTTTGACACAAATGGATCAGTTGATTATAGAAAAATATAACGCGTGTTTTATTTCTCTTACATACGGCCTTTTAATTAAGTTAAACATCTAATCTGTTATCAAGTTTGCTCCACACATAACGTAGTTTCACCCTGTTAATATATCCTAATGCTATAAAAATGAATTCTAGGAAATCTTGTTATGTTTTCGTCACTAGTGGTTCACACTATCTACAACATGCGACTAATAGCTTGTTTTCGTCTAGGTTGCCATACAATTAGTTTCTTGGCTATCTACATGCTCGGATTTTACACCACGTTAGTATTTTCATACGGTTACATCAAAGAAACTATTTTAAAGCAAATTTTAATTTAACGAAAGGAAATTTGAATTTCATTTTAAAGCCGTTGTGCTAAAAAAAAGAAAAGAAAATACACTCAAAGAATGCGTTTTTACTGCATAAGATAAAAATGAGCTTGATTGCAGTTTAGAGGTTTGTGTCATTAAAATGCCACATATTGAATATTTGTAACTTAATTAATTTTCTTTATATTTCGTGTATTATTATATTGTATTTCATGTATATTTTAATAAGAGGAATAGTTTCCAAAATATAAATATTTAAAATGTGGTAATTTATGTGGTCTAACGTTACATTTTATGATCACTAAATGTTTATTCACTATTCAACCATTTAATGTATAAATGGTATAACAAATATTTCTTTTTGACATAATGATTACAGCTTTTTTATGTCGAACTAATTAGTCGAATGGCATGAATCATGATAGCATCTTTACGATTCATTCATCATTGAGAAGTATGGTAATGTGTTTGAAATAGATCCCTGGGTGGAATGAGAATGTTAAATTCCCATTTGTGTAGGTGCAAATGTATTGGAAAATCATAAATTGGAGGATTAAATGAGTCTAATGCTCTACTCGGCCATAAGAGAGAATGGGATTTCCATCTAATGTGGTCAAACTTCCAGGGATGCTTCGTGAGGCTATATATGTGGAGAAACATATATTCGATGAATGATTTGAAATTAATTATTTCAAGCACACAATTTAGAACTTCTAACTATGATTAATAGCAACATTCATAAGTTTATGGGAGTTGGATAACAATACTCATTGCTCAAAAAAAGGAGAACACTTTAATATCTTCTGAATGCGATAGCGGATTTTCACATAATAACTCAATTTTAATGGATTCAGAACCTAACCTTAAACATGCGATTCAATAGGTGTAGTTGATATTTAAAAAACAAAAACAAACACAGAAACGTGCTTTTTTTGAATAAACATGCTTTTTTTCGATGAATTTGGATTCTTATTGTGAAAAGTAGAACATAGCCGCAAGTTAAAATAGTTTAGGCAGGAAAGCGGTCAAAAGTTTGAACCCAAAACTTATCAAGAGTCACCATTTATTATTTAAATGAAAATAAATTAAAAATTCTATAGAAAATGATTCATCACAGTTAAAGAGCCGTGATGGCTCGTTCGCCTTCGAATGATGTGAACCGGGTTCAAATCCCAACGATCGCCGGTCGATACAAATTCTGCATCTAGCCTGCACCAACCACAGCCCTAACGTAACATATCCTCAGCGATAGACGGATCATGGGTAAGAGTCTTCTTGCCGTTCGGCAAAACGTGAGGGGGATTTCGCGGTTTTTTCTCTCCATGTAGTGCGAATGTGGGTTAGTTCCATCAAAAATTCCACCACGTTGTCAAATTTCTCTAAATACCCTATCCAAGAGTTCTCTTGTCTTCTGGATTGTGCTCAAAATTACAAGGTTGGAGAGTTGAACATTAGTAGTCGTAAACCCAAAATTGGGTCTGTTGTTCAACAACGGTTATAAATATAAATGTCTAGTAATTACGCTTTTTTGTTCATTTTAAGTTAGGGTATAACTTTGGAAGCTGTTCTAATAACCATCTATCAATTAATGTCGTAACTACACAGGTTATTGTCTTTCCTATATCCCTTTTTCTTTCAGATTTTGATAGCATTTTTATGTTGTTCTCGCTTAAATAAGAATTTCAATCCAGATGTTTAAAAATATTTATAAAAACTTGTACTTATAGAACAACTTGATCTAAATTATTTTCGCTTACTGAAATGAGTGATAATAAAGTTTTAATATGGATATTATTTTGCATATAAAGCTTTCAAAAAAATTGTTGAAAATCCGATCCTGAATGTAACTGATATCAAGATGTTGGTGAGCGCAGCAAGTAGGGGTGAGAGCCTTTTTTTCATCATAAATATAATCTGAAATTGTTTTCTTATAAGTCAAAGATAAGATTTACAGGGTCTAATTAAAGCCAATATAATTATATCAAAAACTAGCCGACTACCGACTTCCCTTATTGCATGCCAATCACCGGAACTAATTTTTCAATTCATACTTGTTTCCTTCGCTGGTAAGAGCACTCGGACAACAAGAAAAAGTTATTGATAGCAGTAATACACAAATACAGCAACACAAAACATCACGTTATCTCCTTAATTTAAAAATGTACTTTAAAATAAGAAGAATGCAATACAGTTTGTTTTCTATTTAAAAAAATAAATTTAGATAAATTTAGACAGGTAACAGTAATTACTAATTCAATCAATATTCTAAACAAATGCTTTATATTTGTTTTTAATGAAGGAATTAAATTAAAAATTTTCAATTCATTTGATTTAATATTAATTGATTTAATTTTTTCTAGTAAACACCACACTCTTTGAATTTGCCGAAAATTTCAAATTAGTAAGAGACATAATTTTGATTTCTATTTGAAATTTGTTCAAGATTTATTTATTATATTTATAAAGTTTAAAATGGCTATTTTAAGTGGTCAGATTTGTATTAATATTTTTTCTAGGTTCTCCGTTATGTTTGGTTTTTTTCTCAGAGATAAAAAAAAAGGATTACAATACTTCAAAGAATTATTTTTTTTTAAATTTATCGAAATGTTAATTCATCTATGCGTTGTCAACAATTAGGTAGGTCGACGAAAACTTTTATCACTAAAACTTCCCCTCGTGACCTGATTCTTGAACATTCATGCACCATTTCGATGCAATTCATTATTTATATTTAAAGATTTATTAAAATTACGTTTACACTGTAATTGAAATATTATCGTTGTTAGTGGGAATAATTCTCTGGGTTACCCACGTTTTTTATAAATGATAAGCCTAACCAGTCTATTTAGATTTTTATTGGCATCGAAATGCAGTATATAGAATCTATTTTTATTCATTTCATTATTAGATCTTATAAGTGAAATATTCAAAATATATTTATATATGTAATGCAAGATATAAATACTTTTAAGCTTTCTTCAAAAGAAAGGCACATAAACCTTAATAGAAATATGACTCCAAATAGAAATGTAAAATATATCTTTGGAATTTTTTTTTTTTTTTTTTTTGAAAAAATATTGAAAGATTCTATTTTTATTCTTAAAAAAGATTTTTACTCCCCTTTCTATTTTCTATTAATTTATTTTACATTTAAGCTTACAGTTTAATTACAAGAAACAAAATACATTAAAGCACACACAAATTCTCCCAAATATTGATAAATGAAAAAAGAACGGATATCTAAGAAATTCCCTTACATCGGGTCTAATATTTTTAGTGCAAAAAGAAATAATTTAAGCACTTAAATCAATGTTCACAAATACTTAACGGCAGCAGAAACAGATTTGTATCAAATCCTATATTTCTAATCAATATAATATTTAACTACATTAAACTAGACAAGCAATTTTTTAGATTAGAATTTCTGTTTGCATTTAGGTTTACAGTTTAAGTGCAACAAACAATAAAAAAATACGAATCATTGCCCACAAATGCTGCAAAAAAGTAGGAAAAAAATAGATATCTTTGAAATTCCTTCGACACAAATGCATTGAGTCTTATAATTTTAGTGCAAATAAAAAAAAATTAATGTACTTAAATCAATGATCACAAATACTTAACAACAGCATAAATATATGCGTATGAAATATATTTAATATAGTTAACTGCATTAAACTAGACAAATGAGAACGTCTAGTTTTGCAAATGCGGCACTCTCGGCTGATTCGAAAACAGCTTAAAGGTGTCATATGCAACACAGAATTGATAATAGGCTATTAATAAATTTAATTTTGGAATCAGGAGTTGTGCTGGAAATCCTAAAGCCAAGCATTTTCTCAGACATTTATATTAACTGGAGTTGATTATTTAACAACCGGAAGCAATACTAGAGATACGGTTTAACATCCGTATCGCCATAACTATAAACTATGTGATGTTACGTATATATGGCATTAAATTTTGAGTGTTTATTACAATAGTAAAAAGTAAATTTTATAGCTTTTTCTGAACAAAAATTATATTCGTGAAAAAAATATAATTGAAAAAAATCAAAATAAAAATAATATTTTTAAAAACCACGTTTTTGTAGTGGAGAAAAATAAATAAAAAAAAATAATTTGAAAAACGAAAAACGTGGGGAGCATGAAGTACATAACAGTAACAGTATGTGTGCTCTTGGAATATGTGTATGTTATCTGTAATTGTATCTGAATGTGGATGTGTATGTGGAATATGTTTGTGTACGTGGATGAGTATGTGGTTGTGCATGTGTATGAGTAAGAAAATGTGTATATGTATGTGCATATGTACTGTTATGTATTTCATGCGCCCCACGTTTTTCGTTTTTCAAATTTTTGCTTTTTAATTATTATTCTCCACTACAAAAACGTAATTTTTAAAAATATTATTATTATTATTATTTTTTGTACTCCCAAAATCTCAATTTTTTCACTCACTGTAGACAAAACTTTTCAACTGACATGTGGCACTAGTTTGAAATAATCGAATCGACAAAAAAAGTCAATCGCGAAAATATTAATCATTCTTTAATTTTAATTTACTTTCTATGTTTTTTTCTCTTCATTTTCATGCATTGTCATTCAATTTTGAACTATGTGCCAAATTTGAAGTTAGTAGCTAATCGGGAAGTTAGTTTAAAATCGATTACGAAATTCCACCCGAACAGACATACACGAAGGTAAGTTGATATAAACGTGGTAAAAAGGCATGATGGTTTTATATGAAAACTGGATCTAGCCATTATATTTAAGCGTCACCTAACAGCATAATTAAAAAATCCCATAGACTAAATAAGGTAGATAAGGGAGGAAAAAATCTGCTAAATACAATTTTAGTTCCGAAATTCGTTAATAGGGTGAAGGTGGTTGAAAAAGTTACAAAAAGCCCTTATACAAACGCTTGAAAATAGAAAAATATGGTCTAAACTACAATAATATGGTCAAATTCACCGTGTTTCTGATGAATTGGGAAGACCGAAATGGTCAGTATTTTCTACCGAAACGCTTTAGTAATAAGTTTGATAAAATTAACTAGAAAATGTGGTTTTCTCATCTCCGATAAAATTTGGTAATTTTATCATGATCCTTGAGAGCATGGTATAAAAACAATTTATTCGGTTAAATTTACTTTTACAGCTTTGTATTTTTTACTATATCTGTGGTAATAAAATTATATAATTATATAATTATATATATATATATAGTATATAATGTAGAAAAGTAGAAATTCTGGTGAATAGAGTTTCCATATGAAAAGAAATATAACGAAATGAATGACTTAAATACGTATAATTTTGTTTTGATTAATAGAAATATGTTTGCTTTTTTACCAGACATTGCAGTACAGAACGGTAATTTTAGCAGAATTTTGTTTTCCGTGTACGAAAAAGCAAATAAATGAAATATTAAATACGAGTAACGGTTTAAAAATAAATTATTATAGCCAAACGAAAAGTTCCTTAATTTAAAATGGCATCAGCAAAGTAGTAAACACTACCTCAAAGATAACTAACGAGCCTGCAATTTTATAATAGTCAGAGTAAATTTACGATCTCGTAATGAGCATGCAGATTTTAACTAGAACTCTAACTTTCGAGTTTAAAATTTGGGCTATAATATGTCTAATTTGACTATAATATATGCCAGTATTAAATAGTTAAAGGTGAATAATTGCGCAATTTCACGATATTTTATTTTATAACCGTCGTTGAATAGCCGACCTAATTTTTTGGGTTTAAAACTACCAATGTTCAACTCCGTATCCTTGTAATTTTGAACCCAATACAGAAGACAAGGGAGCTCCTGGATCAAGTATTGGAAGAAATTCACCTCCGTGGAGGACTTTTCTATGGAAACAACCCGCATATGCGTTACATGGAGAGAAAAACCTCCCACGGTTAGCCGGATAGCAATGGGAAAACCCATGAACAGTATACCCACTGAGGATATTTCACGTCAGCACTATGGTTGGTGTGAACCTGGTGCAGAATTCGTATCGACCAGCCATCACCGGGATTTGAACCCGGTTAATCTCATTAGAATGCGAACACTTTATCCCTTGAGCCATCTTGGTTCATTTTAAGATATTGTGAATATGGGGGCCAAGATGGCCGTGTTTTTCGCCATAAAGTGTACTTTCTTTTGGATTCTTGTCAGATTTATTTGAAATATTTGCCATAGCCTATTTAATATCAATTTGGTTTATTTTGATTTTCTGACTTTCCTAATTGTTAACAAAATATTGGTTGCGGTCGATTATTTGCCAAGTGATTTTATTGTTCTTGTCAAAGTGATTTGACTTACTACTCATATAAACATATATAAAGTCCCCCTATGTTTTTAGGTTTCGTTTCATAAGATTAGCACAAATTTGTAAATTGTATAAAATAATTTATGATATTTAAGTTTTATTCCTTCGGCTTTTTTTGATACCTTAACTAACCCGCTTAAGATTTAACTAAACCTTTTTTCGACGGATTTGGATTTCTGACGTACAAAATATAGGGGGTAGCCGTAATCTGGGAAATATGGTCCCAATAGTTTGCTCAGGAGAACGCTCCGAAGTTTGGACCACTTAATGTTAATTTTACTTTTTGCTTACTTCACCACATCTCGATAGCTTTTTAGCGAATTGAAAAGTTTTTATAAACGATTATAAAATTCGTTTATCCAAAGATATTTCCATGCAAAAATAACTTTTTGATAATATTTATAATTTTTAATTATTTTACTTAAAAATGGTTGAAAAAAGCTTGAATTGTAAGGTACAAAATTTTTTGCATCATTTTAAAGAATGTAATTTTACAAAATACAAAATTCGAGCAGAAATTGGTCACATAGTTCCTGAGAAATCGAATTTTAAGTATCTGACTTTTTGGAACTTCAATTTCTCAGGAACAATATTCGAATGATTTTGCTAAAATTATGTGTTTTGTTATGTAAAAATTACATCCTTTAAAATTTTACAAAAAATTTTATACCTTACAATTCAAAATTTTTCGATCATTTTTTAAAGAAATAATTAAAAATTATAAATATTTACTAAAAGTGTTTTTTACACAAATCATCTTTGAATAAAAGAATTTTATAATTGTGTGTATTTTTTTTTCAATTCTCTTACGTACGTTTTTGTGCCTGACTTCGTAACTTAAAATATCGCGTGCATGTTTGAGTTCAACCTTAGATTGACGCGAAAATCCAAACATTAGTTCAAAAGTTATTCAAGGTGGTCTGTTTTTTTTTTTTTTTTTTTTTTTTTTTTTTTTTTTTTTCGCACTGTAGAACATTAAAATGTGCTGTAAAGGATACTACTGCAAAGTTATAAGTATTGGTATAAAGTACAAACCACCAATTGGATCTAACCACCAATTGGATCAAACCACCATCACCAGAAGCATAATCAATTAATGAAGTCAAAATCAAAATCATTTGCTCCAGATTTATGATCAAAAGTCTATATTTTTGAATTTGGAAAGATTTAATATATTTAGTTATAAAACCACGCTTGTATGCTACGTTTTAACTTAATTTTGTACAATTGATTTTTTAAAAAATGTTAATTCTTTCCCAAGGTACTTAGCTCATGGTACTTTTAAAACGGCTCATTAATTCTTTTCTTCTTTGTTTCGTTATAAAAAATCGTCTGCGAAAACGAATATTTTCCCGCATACATTAAATCCTAAAGAAACAAAATACTTTACAATCCCTCTGATGTATAAAAAAAGGTTTTTTTAGCTCCTTTTTTCATTTTTTTTTTTATTTTGAAATCATTTATTGGTTTTTATTACTTTTTGATATCACAAAGTTGGAGCTAACAATTGAAAATAAATCCCTTTTGAAGAATTTTTTGTAGTTCTTCTCGATTATTTTTTTCTTCAAGAAATTCCTTCTAATAATAACAACAAGAAGATGATTAAAAGTAGTGATAAAATGAGAAAAAAAGTTATTGTTTAAAAGATGCTACTGCTTTAAGATATCTACGGGGTGAGATTAAAACTGAACTTTATTTAAAAAACTTGCTTGGTGTTTTTCTATATATTTAAGAGTCTGGTGATAAGAATTATTTCTCATTTCAAAGCTATTTGCTTTATTTTTTCTAATGAATGTTTGAACTTTTCAATAATTTTTTGTAGAAGGTGTTGAGAAGTTCAGATTACCACCGCATGCCTCAGAATGTTTTCTTTAATTGTTTTCTTAGATAGTTAATTATTCCCTGTTGTTTTATCATGTATTTAACATAAGAATTTTCCATAAACATAGTTTTAAATTTTATTCTCGTTCGCAATTTAATACATTTTTCAACGAAATAACTCGTGCGAATGAGAATATAATGAGAATATTTTTTGTTACAATTTCTTTTCTTTTTATAACAAAAATATACATTTTTTTTTAATGTGTTAGTTATAGTTTGAATTCAGTACTTATATTATGTAGCACTTGAGTAAAACAGCACCAATGTTGAAGTTATAAGACAGTGCATAAACTTATTGCAATACATGAAACTATTATGTTTTTGTTTCAATTTTTTGAAAAATAATACGAATAACAATAATATTTTTTAATCTATATGTCATGTTTGAAGTTATCAATCGTTATAATATCGTGATATTGTGATTTCATGTTTTTAATACAATTTATTGTTCCTCCTGTTCGTAACATTAACTCTCCTGTAAAAGTATTAAAATAAAATTAGTTAATAATTTATTCATGTTCACTCCAAATGAGTAAAATCTTAAAGTACAATCTACAATTAATAACCATTATCTTGATATTTAAAACTACTTATTTGAACATTTATTGAATGATCCTCGTACAAAACTTTACTTTTCATGACATGCTAAGATATTTTTTTCATTTGTGGAGAATGTTATATAAAGCTTATAAAGCTTCAGAACTTACCCTGATTAAGATGCATACTCCTTTCAGTGGTTTCAAATCCAAATGCAAAATCCAAATCCAATGTTAGAAACCCGGTAACAGATCCAAAGTTTCCAGGTTTTATCCCAGCCTGCATCTAACTATACATCTTTCTCCCTCCGCCACATTGGAAAAGGAAAACGAACAACCAATTATCGAACTAATCGATAGGTGAAAACATTGGCATTGCATTAATTCAATTTTTTCCATAGTGCATTTTTTATTATTATTTTATAATTGTTGTCGATTCTGAATTTACTACAATCAATGTTCGACTCCGAAGTTTGGAAATTTTGAACCCAACCCAAAAATCAAAGATTTCTGATTAAACTAACCCGCATTTGCGTTACATGTAGAGGGAAACCACGAAAAACTCCCACTGTTAGACCAACGTTAAGAGGATTCAAACCCATGATTTATCAACCACTGAGGATATTTTACGTCAGCACTGTGGCTGGAGAGAGCTAGGATTAATATTCGTATCAACTAACTAACACTGGGATCCGAACATGGATCACCTCAACGGAAGACGAACGCTCTATCCCTTGAACGCTATATATATATATATATATATATATATATATATATATATATATATATATACAGCAAAATAAATAAATACAAAAAAACCAGAAAAAAATTAAGAAAAACAATAAGTATCATTTATTACGCATAAGCTACAAGTAAATAGAACTCATTCATGTTTCTTTCTCTTTTCTATTTTATATTTTTTTCTTAAATAAATATTTATTTTCTAAAATTATTTATAGTCAACTTCTTTAAATATATTTATATATATATATAAATATATATATATATAATATATATATATATATATATATATTTATATATATATATATATAAATATATATATATATAATATATATATATATATATATATATTTATATATATATATATATAAATATATATATATATAATATATATATATATATATATATATAAACAGGGGCGCCCAAATGTTTGAATTTAGGAAGGGGGTCATGAAAGAAAACGACAAATAGCTTAATGAATTAAGGAAATTTTATCTATTTAAATATTTTAAACTTAATTAGCTGAATAACTAATTAATTTAAATTAATTTCACTTTTAATTATACATGATTAATCAAATACGCATATGTTTCATTACGCATATATTTTATAGGGAGGGGCCCGGGCCCCTTCAGCTCTCCCCTATGGGCGCCCATGTATATAAATATATATATATATATATATATATACACAAATGACGATAAAACAAAGGTAAATTACAGACAAATGAAAAAAGAGGGGGGGGGGATAATAATAATAACAAACAACTGGGGAAAGAAAAAGAATAATCTTAAAAAAAAAAAAAAAATAAAAAAAAAATGGATAAATTATTTTTAAAAAACCGGAAAATAAAAGATATAATCTTTTCTTCAGCCCACACTATTATATCCGAAAAAGAGTGCTTTCTAATATTGTATCAATATAGCCAAAGCAAAATATATCAATACAATAGTGTGAGCAGCACTCAAAAATTTTTTACAAAAATTACGACAAAAAAAAAAAAAAAATTAAACACAATAAGTAAAAATAACACGTAAAAACATAAAATAAAATATAAAGGAAGAGCAGAATAAAACAAAATCTATAAAGCGAGCAGTAAAATATAATGAACTTACATAAACGGGAAATTTTTCAAGAATGATTTAAAATGTTTACGTAACAAGATTTCCAGATTGCAAAATATGAAAACTATGAAAACAAAAGCGCAAATTGAGTATAACTAGAGGAGTTTAAAGTGCGTTCCTGCTGCATTACTGAAGTCCGTTTGATTTGTTAGTTACCAAGGATTGGTCAGAAAACGGATGTGCGCGAGGTAATATTATACTGGATAATTTAAAGAAGTTGACTATAAATAATTTTAGAAAATAAATATTTATTTAAGAAAAAAATATAAAATAGAAAAGAGAAAGAAACATGAATGAGTTCTATTTACTTGTAGCTTATGCGTAATAAATGATACTTATTATTTTTCTTAATTTTTTTCTGGTTTTTTTGTATTTATTTATTTTGCTGTATATATATATATATATATATATATATATATATATATATATATATATTATATATATATATTTATATATATATAAATATATATATATATATATATATATATATATATATATATATATATATATATATATATATATATATATATATATATATTGTGAAAAGCTCAGGAGTCTAACTTTCTCTATAAATGGACAAGAGGAGTGTGCGGAGCCTCCCGAATTCACTATGGTTGAAGATGTACAATTTTTTTATAGTTATTAGAGCATACCTCCACTGACCTTCAATAGCCGGGGTTCGAACCGCAGTGACTGAGGTAATAGAGCGTTCGCCTTCAATAAAGTGACGCAGGCTTTCAGCGGTGGCTGGTTGATCCGAGTTATGCCTAAACTCGCACCGACCAAAGTGCGATGTAAAATATCATCAGTGGTTGACAAATCAAGGGCTAGAGCAAACAGACGGTAGTTTTCATGAACTTGTTCTCAATTTAACGTAAATACTCGTTAGTTTTATCCTCTACGAAGGTTAATTTGCCCCAATACTTTATCCAGGAGTTCCCTTGTCTTCTGAGTTGAGTTCTAAATTAAAAGGCAACAGAGATGAACATTGATAGCCGTCAACTCGGAATTGGGTCGGATGTTCAACGCTGGTTATAAAGTGAAATATTAGGGGCCAGAAAGTAATGCCGCCTCGGCGCCTTAAATATTCGTTAGTCATAAAATCCGATTCATTTTTTTTTATCCATTTCGATTCATTTTCGATCTGGCATTGAAAGGTTATTGCTAACGAAGGTGAATACATGATTGAATAAAAATAAAATCTTGTTAGCAAATATTAAATGCACCGAAACAGCATTGCTTTCCGGTCTTCCTAATAAAAAGTCCCGATTTCTATCAAAGACGACACAAATTAACAACTCATCTATAGCATTTTAAAAACCATTTTTTACTTAAATGTAGCAACAAAAAAAAATTAAACTTGCCACTTTTTCCATAATATTAACAATTTATATACTCTAAAGTGCAAAAGTTTTTGTTAAAACTCAGTATTATAAATTGTTGACTCCGGATTTATTAAAATAAAGTATAATTCTTTTTCTATACTTGCTCAGTAGTCTTATCAATAAGAAAGCAAAGTCAGTGAAAAATAGTTTGAATCTAATACAATTGTTACATACGCCAGGTATTTAATGAATAGTGTTTTACGTGACGAGCGGTTTTCGTATATCAGAGTAAGTATTGCATAAATTTAATTGTTTATAATAGTAATAATATTTAGTTCGAATTCAATTTTTGCAAAAAAGTTTTGCCTAATTTTTTACTGAGTCCTAATTTCTTTTCTTCGTAATTTCGTAAGTCGTCATTTCTTTTATGCATATATTATGAACTTAATATCGACATTGGTTTTGTAGAATTTGTTCTTACATGACTCAAAATACAAAAGTAGTAATATTCAGCTTAACATAGAGCAAAGATTATCAGAATAAAGTTACATTTACGATTAAGTAGCAAGGTGATTTTAGAATCCAAGTGCAATGTTGGCTCAATTACGAACATTGGAAGCAAACTCTACAATAAGGGAAAGAAAAGGCATAAGAAAATCAAAATGTTTTTCACAGGTTCACCAAAAACTTTTGTATGCTAGCGGATGTAGAATAATTTATTTAATCTAACTGCATATTATTTCGAAAGTGCTGGTCATAACATATATAAAAAAAAGAACGTAAACAGTTAATAAAATTCCATCTCTACTATGGTATTAAGGTTCAAAATTTATTCGAAGTTGGTTGCATTTACGATTAAACAGCAAGGGGATTAAATATCCCAAAATCTCGAATTCGAGCAATAGGGATAAACTTGACAAAAAAAGCACAAGAAGACCAAAATGCCTTTCAGAAACTATTGCTTGCTAGTATATGTAGAATAATTTATTTAATCTAAATATATCTAGTTTTAAAACTGGTCTCAACTTACATTAAAAAAAGAACAGTAAATAGTTTATAAAATTCCATCTATACTATGGTATTAAGATTCAAATTTTTCTCCGTATTAATTTACAATTTAATAGCAAAAGGATTTAAAATTTCCAAAATGAAGTATAACATATATAAAGCCTCGAGATAGAACAACGAGAACATTTTTTTTAAAACTTTGCAAAAAAAAAGAAGGCAAAGGAAGGCCAAAATGCCAGAAACATTTTGCATCCTCTACCGTGCAAAAACTTTTGCAGGCTAGTGTTATTAGAACAATTCATTCAACTGCATATAATTCCAAAAGTTCTGGTCTTAACTTATACTAAAAAAAAGAACAGTGTATATAAAATTTCATCCTTACTATGTTATTAAGGTTCAAATTTTATCCAAATCAATTTACGATAAAATAGCAAGAATATTAAAAATTCCGAAATGAAGTGTAACATATATGTAGGCTCGAAAGAGAATAATGAAAACATTTTTTTTAACTTTACAAAAATAAAAGCACATGAAGGCCAAAATACCAAATGCATTTTGCATCCACAGACGCGTAAAAACTTTTGCACGCTAGTGTATGTAGAATAATTTATTCATTCTAACTGCATCTAATTTCAAAAGTATTGGTCTTAACTTATATTAAAAAAGGAATAGCAATCAGTTTATAAAATTCCATTGCCACCATGGTATTAAAGAATTATATTTGAAGAATAATTTATTAAACTATAAAGCATGCAGTCTTAAAAGTTATGGTCGTAAATTATAAAAAAGAAGTTCGTAAATTTGATCTTGATTGCTGTAGACGTTGTTGAGATTTTATTGCTGCCGTTATACGTCCACTTGACTTAAAGTTTGGCTTAGATGAGTTTCAGACAGTTTTGACTTTTAAAACTGTCATCATGACATCATCAATCTAAGCCGTAGTTGCTGAAGGCGATGCTTGGCATAACTCAGGCGGTTTGTAAACATTTTTGTTGATATTTTCAAGAGGAAATGAGACGCCAAAGTGAGGAAGCTGAAAGAAGATATCAACGTCTTGTCATCGCCAAATTGTTTCCGCAATCCAAAAGAAAGATAGTAAAATGATTTATACCACTTTTAAGGAGTCGAAAAAAGGATATTTCTTTTTACATTTTATTCCATCGTAAATATATAGTGCTATTTTTTTAACAGAAAAGCTAATCGCTTACAATGTTAGCAAATGTTATTTCGAAAAAAAAACATACTGTTTTCTATTTCTATTACATATAATATTAACTTCATTGGAAAATTTAAGAAAAAAAAATTAAGATTTTTATTTTATTTTTTATAATGATATGAAATTGCTAACTGCCACTTTATTTTTTACTTAACTTACAAGCTTATACAAGCTTACAAGTTTGTTAATTTATTTTTATTTTTTTTTTTTTTTTTTTGCTTGCACAGAAAAATAACACAGAATAGAGTGTTCTTACACGGAAGAAAAAAATCTTCTGAATTTACCATACCGTATGGTAATAACATTCCTAATTAAAAAATATATTTCTGGTTAATAAAATCAAAATTTACGGCATATAAACTATTCATTTAATAATTTTTCCGTTCATATGGTAATGGTTTGCCAGAAATTTAGGTTTTCAAAATTATAGTTTTTAAAATATAGTAAACGTTTAGTAAAATTGAAAAGTAAATTTAACCAAATCGATAATTTTATGACATGCACTAAGGTATCATAATAAAATCATCAAATTTTACCACATTTACCGAATTTTATTTCACATCATAAAACAATATTTTATTGCTAATTTTAGTGAAGTCATTACCATAGCTATTCGGCAAAAAATACTGTTCTTTATGGTGCTCTCATAAAGCCATATATACGGTAAAGTTTACCATTTTCTAATAGTTTTAACCATACGTTTTTTCTTAGTGTAGACAATGCCTTTTGAAATTTTATATAATTATTGAGTTAATAAATTTTACTTTTACGTTGTAGCTTTATCTGTTAGAAAACGTAATAAAAAAACCGGAAAAATACATTAGCAATCAACATAAAACTTTACAAGAAAAACCATTTCACGATCGTGATGTTTTCGATATTTACAGAAAATCATACGATTTTTCATTCTTTTCAAAATTTACTTTAAAAGTATTTGGTAAACTGCATATTTCTAAGATTACGCTACAAGAAATATCTCAAAACGAGTTATAGATATTTGATTTTAGCGAATACATAAATTATTCTGTTATTATCAGACTATAAAACTAAACATACGCAAGATATAGAAATTATCAAGAAATGAGATCAAACTTACTTTTTGACTCTAAATTAAAGTACATTTTATTAAACGAATAACCTAATTTAAAAAAAAGAAAAAAAAATTAGGTTTTCAGCATACTATACGTCATTGAATTGATTCGGCACTACAGTTTTTACCTTAAAAAATATTTAAAAAATAAAAAAAAAAACATTTTCTATTCCTTGATAAATCAAATTAGGACCAAATAATCTTCCGAACTTAGTTAATTTCAAATTTACGAACTTATTTTCATATGTTTCACAAACCTTTTAAGTTAATGAGTTTTGAAACTTCATTTTCTATATTTTAAACTTAAGATAAAACATAATTTAAAACTGAGATTAATTAAGCTGCAATATTCATTAACTAAAATTCCCAACAAGACATTATAGAGTTTTTGCATTTTCCCATGCACTTAGGGTAGAGTAAATGAATTTAACTTTAAACTCTCTTTCACTAGCACCTGTTAAATCATGTCAAATTAATTTTCATACGGTAATCCTATTACCTTAAATTTTTCTACTTGGAATACACGCAATATTCAAAAATGTTCACTGTAAATTTAACTCTAATAAAATTATTCGCGTGCAGTTAGGATAGAATTAAACATTTACAAAGGCTCTTCCGCATGTACTTAAAGATAACAACTAAACTTACGGAATTGAGATTATTTTTGGTAATGATAAAACCCATTAAATTTTAAATTTAATATTTTTTTATTTAAAAACAAGCGTTGTATGATTTTTATTTTTAATTTTGGTAAATTCAAACATTAGTTTTATCTAAAAATGTTAATAATAAAATAACACGATTTATTAGAATATTAATTATGTTCCTTGTATTCAAAAAGTAATTTTTTTTAATAGTATTAATGGAATGTATTTTCTTGGTTAATTCATTACCTAACATTATCTCTTTTTAATATTAAGTCAATTAGTCAAGATTGAAAAGCAAACGTTTTATATAAAGAAAATTATAAGGTTTAAAGAAAAGTTCTTAACGTGAAAATACATTAAGGTAATTACAATAACCCATAACGTTATAGTTAATTTTAAACTTGTTACGAACTGGAGAAAATATTTTACAGTTAAGATGCTTTTTTATTATTTATTTAATAATCAAAGAAATCATATATGTAATTAACGATATCTGAATAGAATTCAAGTTCTTGGGGAGCAGTAATGTAAATTCTTTTAAGTAATTAAACTGAGTAATTTTTGCATAATTGTAAGTGCTAATTATGAAAATTAACTACAAAGAGCATAAATTTATATATTATACGGTTGAAAATTTTTATTTAAAATTATATATAGGGGCGAGTTAGGAAAGACCTTGTACCTTGATTTAGGGAAAATTATTTTGGTTTTCTAGCGGACACACTCTAAATTACACTCAAAAATTACTCACTGAATTACTAATCAAAGAAGGATCTATCATATTAGCTTGTTGTTATTGGTTAATTCACGGCATTTGTGTAGATACGTTTGTTTTAATATGTCAACTCTCTAATGTTTTCTTGTTTTTAAGTTATCCTTATTTATTTGTCATTGCAGTAATAATTAATTTTTGTCCAACTTAGTATATGTTTGCTAAAGATTCATACCCTAACAAACAATAAGGATTTCATCCAATAGTAGAACTGTTCTAGTTCATTTCGATATCCTCTGCTCGCGGGGTTAAACCAGTTACTACCCGTCCTGTTGCATCTCTCCCTTCCTTGTTGTGTGTCTATGCTGAGCCCACGAAAGCTGCAGTGCATCTGAAGAAGATAAGGCCGAACTAAAGTTTTACCACCGTGTAAAAAAAATTTCTCTTTTCTCAAAGCACAAATGATTAATATTTTTTAGAAAATTCAAAGACCCCTTAAGTTGTTTTTATAGGGATATAAAGATATTATCTGTTATTTTCGCCAAGAAAACTAATTAATATGCACCATATTTTTTGTACGAAGTCTAAAACGGGCTCTCAGAAATATCAGGCCTCGGAACAACTATTCCCCTTTTAGTATGAGCTCGATTACATGTAAATTGCATGCATAACTATCTTAAATTGTCTTATTAATCTTAATTTATCCTAAATTAATTATCTTAAATTATTTTCTGCTTCTTAACTGGAATTCTAGTATTTCTAAATTTCCATGAGAGTTAACATGTGTACCCCGTTTTAGCCCACTATAGGAGTAAAATCGGGGTGCTTGACTTGTTCCAGTAAGAAAAAGAATATTTATAAAAAAAAAAAATAGTTGATCTATGACTTTTTGAGAATGATAACGATTATTACTAAACATTGATTAACAATGAATAATAAATAAACAATGATTATATTGATTAAATCAGAAAGTTCCTAATTCGAACAACTCAGCTCCAACAGAATGATAACTATGAGAATGATAGCTATAATAAATAAACAATGATTAACAGTGAATGATAACTAAACAATGATTATCTTGGTTGAATCAGAAATTTTCTAAGCTAAAAAATTTAGCTCCAACAGAATGATAACTATGATAACTGAACAATAACACTGAATGATAATTAAACAATGATTATCTTGGTTAATTCAGAAAGTTTATAAGTCGAAAATTTAGCTCCAATTGGCCTACTTAAATATCCGGTATACCCCAACCTTCCCCTCTAAATTTCAAGGGAAAAAATTATCAACAATCCTTAATTTTAAGTGTAATTTCTCTTTAATAATTGAAGAGATAATTTGAAACAATAATGTTTCACATTCACACTTTATATCCGTTTCTCTGTTGTCTTGTTAACCCATTCTAGTGTAAACATTGGGATTAATTTTTTATAATAACTCTACAAATAGTAACCTCAGCATATTCCTATAAAACAGGGTTGAAGCAAAACCAGTGTAAACAATTGCATTAGTTTTAACATTGATTAAAATAAGTCTTGTTAAGCTGAATTTATTTTATAAACAATCAGTTTTAATGATTAAGGAGACATCAGAAATAATTTTAACAATGTTATTCTTATAACATAAATTATATACAATTCGTGAGATAAATAGTATTATACACAAATATTTTACTGTTATTCCACATTAATTTTACTAAAAAGTTGATTTCCTTCTAGCATTTAATTTAAGAAAGGAAAATGTCTTGGCCTTATTATGATCCAGCACACAGGTTGAATATATTTTATTTTAAATTTAAGTCTACAACATTCAAAGAAAATTTTGAGAAATGTTTTTTTTCTAACAATAGATCCATTCTATTTTAACGATTTCAAAAAAATGTGATGTTTTCATTTCCGATACATCAATTTAAGGCACGCAATCTTTTAACTCTCTTTTTCTTTTTTCGAACGCCAATATTTTTTATCTTGTTATTTTATTTTTTTTATTATATTTTTGCGAAAACCATATTTCTTTGAAAAATCCTTTATCTCATTTCCCGGAAACCCTTTCGTTTTTAAACCTCACTTGTTTTCTACTTTTGATCGTTGCCATTTATTATAAATAATAAAAAAATCTACCTTCAAAAGATCTTCAAACTGGAAAAAATAAATTCCCATATGCCCAGATTTACTGTTCGTAGATGTTATTAAATTATAGACACGGTTGAAATGAAAATTGCATATTCCAAGTAAAAGCATTTTTTTTTTTATTTTATAAAATGTAAGATTCAAAAAATAATAAAAAAGAAATAAGAAATAAATAAATTAAAAAAATTAACGGCCAATAATTTTTTACGTTTTTAATCATTACTTTGTAATATTTGTTTTAATTGACAATTTAAAGTTTTAAAACAAAAAGAACGTTGTTCTTTATAGTTTTCAATTGTTTCCTATAGCTTTATTTTGTTTACTTCATGGTTTTTCATTGTATACTTTACAGTAAAACAATATTGTATACTTTTAAGTTTTAGAAGCTACAGTGATTTTGTTAGTTATCCACATTTCCCTGCTAAGCAAATAGTTAATATTGTAGATTGCTCATAGTTGTATACTTTTTACAATTTCTATAACATTTATACTCATTATAATTCCTTTTTTTTTTCGTATGCGTTGAAAGGAAAACAACAATAGCTTCAAATAACTGAGGTTTATAATTTGCTCACTTTTGCTGATAAACAATTAGCTAAATCAATATTTTTCTTTAAGTTGACAATTTTTTAAACAATTGAAACTGTTTACTTTGTTAGAATTTTCCTCTGAAAATTGCGGTAAATTAACCAGCAACAGTATATCTATACCATCAAACGAAAACGTATGGTTAGAATATTTCTTAACCCTTACGTTTTTGAAACCGTTTACAACTAGTATGGTTAAAAAAAAATAAGAAAAAAATACGATGTGGCTTAATAACTTCAACTGGCAGTGACATTTATCGTGAGAAAGGGGAGAAACTATGGCGTTTTGTTAAACATCTCTATTGTTCAGTCATCTATGTAAAGATGAAAGTTTCGTATTTCAATAGTCCAGGTT
This sequence comes from Parasteatoda lunata, assembly GCA_949128135.1. NCBI lineage: Eukaryota > Metazoa > Arthropoda > Arachnida > Araneae > Theridiidae > Parasteatoda > Parasteatoda lunata. Next base: position 32,137,934 of record OX421979.1, read on the forward strand.
CACCAACTTAGTAGTTAATGAAGCTTGAAACCTTTCTTATGATAAAGAAATTTAAGAAATGTTGCAGTGTCACCGCTAAGACTCAAACCGTCAGTCAACTGGTAATAAGAGGTTCGCCACACATTTATCATTGTCAGATTATTAATCATACACTATTGTGCTAAGTATTCAATGATAGAAAATAAAAAAAATATATGAATTCGCTACCCTTACCAAATGACTAAGCTTTCTAAGAACGTGCACTCAACTTTCATTGGCTGTGGGATTGGTTCTGATTGTTTATCCATATTAGGTGAAAGCAATCAATAAACGATTTTTCTCAATGTGACTAGTTTTAGCACTATCTGTTTTACTGTTATTTGACTGTTTTGGTTGAATTTGGTAAAAAAATACAATTAAATAAATTGTTATTTGGCTATTTTTTCCTGAGAAATGTCTATCAATGTAGATATATATATCTTCAACAAATACTTTAACTCAAACATTAAATGCAGAAATCTTGAAACTTCAAAGTTTTAGAAAATATATTTTGTCCGAAATTTGGTTCTTCACAAAAATTAGCTAGTGTTTTTAATCAAAAGAGAACTCAGAACGAAAATTCTTTTTATCTAAAAATTAACTATGTAGTTAACCTGAATTCATATTTTTTTTTTTCATTTATATTATAACTTCTAAACTAGATAACCAATATTTTATATTTTAAACTAATATTTAATATGTTAAATCAAAAATTAATCAAAATAAATGCACTTTACTCGGTTGAAAAGATCAATTAAAATGTGAAGAACAATTTTAAAAAAAATCGAACATAATAGATAACGTCTTTAAGCAAATTAGATATCAGATGATAGCTGAGCTCTTCGTGGACACCTCTACTATGTAGTGGCGTGTGATGTCATTAGTATGTTACGCTGTGATCACGTATTTGTAGTGATACTTCATTTCCTCGCCAAAGCATAAGGGCGTTTTGAAAACTGCTAGCTTAGCCCAATCCATATTCTCTTGAATTTCTTTGTTTACCCATCGTTAGTATGGCCAGTCGTTGCCAAAAGATGACGGATAATTGAAAAACTTGAGTTAGGGTCTCGAGAAATGATGTGTCCTCGCAGTGGAAACAATTCTCAGAGACTAGAACATTTATCTGCCGACCTGGTCAAGGCTTCAAAAGGCCAACAATACCAACTCAAGGTAATTATTTAAAACTTCTAACCAAAAAGGATTGGTTGGCGAAAGCGAAATAACTATCTTTGAATGTGAACTTTGAATGTGAACCACGAAAATGATGGTTTGAAACGGTGAAGATAACATCTGTCTGGAACAAATGATAGTTTGAGGCGGGTTCTGATGAACCGCGATTCAGTTTGGACAGCAACTCGAAACGTCTATTTATTTGGAGAAAACTCGAGAGCCGAGATCAGCCCTCTAACATTGTCGGAAAAAAAAGAACTATTGCTAAAATGGTTTGATTGTCTAAGCAGGTATCATGACAGGCAGGCATACTGACTGTCATGTGCTCGAAAGAGGTACTCTGACGATACAGGGTTAAGATCCAAGCAGTCTATGTAGGATTTTTCCATGGAGCATGGGAATCAAATTTGATCTATATGGATGATAACGCCCAACCACATAGGGCGCATTTGTTGAAATACCTCAAATTGGAGGATATTTGAGTAGTGGGGTAGCCTGCGAATACGCATAGGACATCCTCGGGCATTTTACTGCAGCTCGAGGGCCATGTCCAAGGACCATCGATGAGCGCATCGATGGTGCCTTAGTGTAAGAGTGGAAGTGGTTGCCATAGATATATAAGGAGTTTGATAAATAGCATGAAACTCCGAAGCCAGAGTTGCGCAATTATTCGAGGTGACCAAATATCCTATTAGATATGTTTTTTTTTCTTCTGACTGACAAGGTATTGGACAGCTGCTGTACTGAACAAGTCTCCAGTTTCCTTATTTATGTTACTTATTGTACCCATTTTCGTTCTGCCATATATTGATCCTTTATTTGATGATGCTTTTACAGGTTTTTTTTATTTGTTTTGTTAGTTTTTTTATCGCAAAAACTGTGCCATCTATTCCTTTAGTTGTTTTCATCAGTGTAATAGGTACTTGAATTTCCTGCTTTTTGAAGCGCATTGGTATTTGTATATTTTAAAAATGCTGAGATATAAGTATTAAAACTAAATAATATATCCAATAACAAATAAAAAGTCTCAATGTTCTTTTTTGACTCAGTAAAAACAAAAATCAAAGTTTTAATTTATTCATTTTTTACTTCCTCATTTTTCGGTACTGTATTGTGTACTGAACATGATACTCCTATGCAACATTGAAACTTTATACTATTTTAATATAATATAATTCTGAGTGTCAAAATTAGTTTCAATATTTTACGGTCATCATAACGAGAAAAGCATTTTTCTTTTATATTTTGTTCCAGTTTGACATCAGTTTTTGATAAATTAAGTGTTTTTAATGATATTGCATTCAGAAAAAGTATTTTTAAAACAAAGTGTAATGAAAAGGGGTCGTCTCAAGCAATTTTTTTCTAACATCTTAAGTATTTCTATTCAAAGTTGCTATTTTAATTAACTCTAAATTAAATTTTTAAATACTTGGATCAAAATCACAATAAACAATGAAGAAAGCATTGTTTTGCTTACAGTTTAGGATAATAATTCATGGCATAAACATTATGCCTCATACGCCAAAAAAATTACTTGCCTTAGTCATAAAAATATGTTACTTGCCGTCTTTTTCAGTTTAATTATTTAAAATTGAAAGAGGTTTAATTTTTTAAAATAAAATAATAATTAAATTTTTAGAGATTTTAGATCAAGCTGTATAAAAATTACTTTTAAAAGAAAGCAAATTTAATAGAGTCTAAAGCTCTCAAAGAATGAAGAAATAAGAAACAATTATTTTTTAAAAAAAGTAACAAACAAATAAATCCATTCTCTGCATTACTTTGCATATTGATTTTTTTCTCTTTGAGAACAATCAATAATAATATAAATTTAATTAACCTTATCTTGGAACTTTTAATATTCTACTCTGACCTCTATTGTCTCATAACAATTACCTTGCGAACATGCATGCATCTTACGCACGAATTTTTTTCTGTTGATGCCACTTCTTAGAAAATATAGAACATTAAATGTGTTAAAGGAGTGTGGATGTTTAATCGATATCGATATTTTCTTTTCTTTAGCCGAAATCGATAAGGAATGAGGGTTATATAAGGAAACATGTCTTTTTTTATTCGCCTTAAACCAGTGTCAGTTGTTTACCTGGCAGAAATATTTCCTCTAGATTCTTTGTTTTTATGGCAAACATTACGTTTTGCATATTCATAGTAGTTTTTTAAGCAGAAAAATTGTTAAGAAATAAAAAAGTTATGGGGGGAAAACTATTTTGTAGATTAAGTTTTTGATCTTTTATAAATAAATTTTAAACACTTTTTTAGGAATGGTTTATTTTAATAATTTATTTGGTTTCAAATGGGTTCTGTTTTTAGATATCAAAAGGAAACAATGTATAAAATATTATATCAAAACTATTCAAATATTAGTGAAAAGTTTTTTTTTTGTTTGTAACAATTTAGAATAATTTGTAACCATCAGTATATAGATAAATATTATATAGTTACGGTTTTTTCCGTTGAATGCTTAAGTCCAAACATATGTATGTCTATATAGATCATATCTGTAATGTATTTTTTATACAGAAAACGGTAAACCAATAAAATCTTTAAAAAAAAAAAAATATGTGTATTATAAATTTCCGGAAAAAATAATCGAAGGCTAATTTTCTTTATGATGAGTTAAAAAATATTCGGAAGTGTGCAAAAGAATACAATTGTTTTGACAGTTTACGTCAAGTCCGTGAAACTGAGATGCTGGCAAAGTATTAAAAATTGCATTTTTATAATAGCTTTTATGTAAAAAAATAGCAAAATTATAAATGAGTCATAGGAGAAAAAAAGTTTTCGTAGGCCGAGTTAATTCATTTAATGTAAATTTAAAATATTCTTATGATTTTTTTTAATTTTTTTAAAATTTTTGTTTCAGTTAAGTTAATTTTAAGTTTTACTAATAACAGCGCAAAATCATTTAGTAAAGTAATTATCAAAATTATTACTAGAAATTTATTACTAGTAATTAATTTAGAAAAAAAATCTGTAACCTGTATACAGTAAAAAGTTTTGCATAAATTTCATAAAAATTACTTAGTGGCATTATAGATTAATAATTAATTACTAGAAATTTACCTGTAACTTGATCTTGTTTACAAACAGTGTTGTTACACAACCAGTTCTAATTTGTTTTACTACTGGACGAAATGCTGTCACTCTCACAGTGTCTTCTAAAACTTTTTCCTTCGTACCTTTCCACATCGATTCTCGTTTCCAAAAATCGAAAGAATTTTCTGTGTGGTGTTTGCAGGATGTTGCATAATCGGGGCTTACCTTGCAGAGTGTTACCACCCGCCAAACGCTCTATAGCGTGGAGGTAGTGGGTCTGAATCCCGCAATAACTCTGGGCGGATCTTTGTGCTGTCTTTCCATGAATTGTGCAATCTGTTTTTCTACTTGATAAAAGCTTGTAAACTGTACTTATGTAATAGAGCTCACAAGCCTGCAGATGCATTTATACCTATAACTAAAATAAATTTGCATATTATTTTTCTATTTACTAAATGAAGATATTCATTATCGCCTAAGGGTGTTTAAGTGTTTTTCTTTTATATTTACTAAATGTGTCTAAATGGGCGTACTGAGTGCTTCTTGGTAAACTTACAAGAAATAAACGCCTGTAATACTACTAACAGTTCCTTATTACGGTTACTGATGTGTTAGTCTATGTGTTCCTTACTAAGTTTAATTTAGCAATGCCTCTTGAGAAAAAACTGTGTAAATTTCCGATTTTCCACAAGCATCTCAATACCGGGGAGATTTTTAAAAACTGAAAATTCCCAGCAAGATTAAATCAAAATACGTATTTTACTTCTAAATATCTGAACAAGTGAAAGAAAAAGCAACAATTAAATTCAATATTACTTCCTTCAGAAATCAGCTGATTTTACCTGACTACTTGCGCATGCTCGAACGAGGCGTGAGACGTTTTGTTCACAAGTTTGTTGCACCGCCTGTAGACCGCTCTAGTTGCAGATTATTTTATGGTCAAAAAATAATAATTTTTATAAATCTCATGCTTATGATAACTAAAAAAAAATAGAAATTTATGTGGGAAATAGAATTATGCCATATGATTTTCTGGTGTTTAAGAATGCACCAGATGGAAAATTGTTTTATGTCATTAAGATTTTATAAAAAGTAACAATGAATTATATTGTTTTTTTGTTTTCATACGATATTTGATCTTGTTTGTACGGGAAAAAAATTGTCAGTATGAATTTTGGGATATCCCAATAACATACCAAAAATTAGGCTCTTTTTTTTTAAATTAATTATTTGTATATAATTCATAGTTATATTTGCTCATTGCCTACTAATTTTTTCAATATCAATTACTAACTATTATCTAGTAAAATATTAAAAATATTAATTAGTTCGAGATTAGTTTTTATAGATAAAAATATACTAATCTTCTATTTTCATTTAAAAAAGAACTTCCTTTATTGATAAAAAAAAGCGAAAAAGAAAGGTAAATAAACAAAAATAATTGATCAGTGTAAAGTTTTGAGAAAATAAATGTTAAGGATTTTTTTTGCTCAAAGAATGATAGTTTCTATGTTTTTTAAAGAAAATACAAAATGAGAAGAAAAACACGCAATTTCTTTCTATTCTAGATTTTAAGTGATAAAGATAAGTTGAAAAAAATAGATGAAAGAATAAAAAAAAAAAAACATCTTTTTGAACTAATTTGGAAATCAGAGCTTCCATTTCCTTAATTTTCTTCAGTTCTTTTCAATAAATTCATTGATTTGTTCCGACGAAGTACATGATTAAGAAAAAAGGAAATATCAAATGTTTTTTTCTTCTTTTTTTTTATTGAAGACTCTTTTACTTTATTTTTAAAACTGCCTTTGAAATAAAATATTCTAATAGGGTAAGAATATAGAATTCATTAAATATAGAATTATTCATTATATATAGAATTCATTAAATGTAGATTTCAAATAGAGATATAGTACATTTTTTCACAAATTATTTATTTTTTACTTTCTTGTTCTGCGTTTACTACCTAATTGACTACTTGTTTAAGGAAATTACGAAATAAAAATGTATTAAGTATTTTTTAGTAACAGTGTGTTTTCTGTTGTTAATTTTCTAATAGAAATTTTTTCAACGCCAGTGACACAAGACAGGGAAATTAAAATACAAGTTATTGCCATTATTTGCATAATATATCTATAAAATATCGATACAATATAATCGATAGTGATGCTTTCTATATTTGAGTTAAATGTTGTAAAATCTACATGAATTTAATGGCGTAGATAGTCTTATTTTTAAAAAAATGATTCAAATTCAATTTTCTAGACTACAATAAACTATACTTCATTTATGAACTAAATGTGTATTTTGTTTTTTTTAAACAAATTAAACATCAGAAAATATTATCTTCGACTGTTCTCGACTATTTGAGTCAGTAATAAATCAAATAAATTTTTTCAAAAATATTAATATTATATCTTTATTTATTGTGTTTTTTTAATTAATAAAAACAAATTAATAATAATTAATAAATTAATTAATAAATTGCCTGTAAAGAACTAACTGTATTAATCATCTGATTATGTAATATACTTCACGCACGGATAAAAAAAATTCTGCTAAAATCTTTATACTTATGCGCATTGCATTTTTGGTGTAAAAAACAAAAGAACATAAACATAACTCTGGTAATAAAACCAAGGTGTTCGGTATTTAAACCATTTATTTGGTAAATCTTCTTTTTGTATGGTAACACTTTAAGGAAAATTCTGATGCTTAAAATTTCAGTTATTGTTATCATATTTCCAGAAAGAAGAAAAACAGAATAGTAAATTTAACCAAATAAATCGTTATAAGCCATACGATGAGGATTCATGATAAAAATATCAAATTTTATAACATTTACTACCAAACAGCACGACAATAAAAACATATTTAAAGCCAGAAAGATGGTTAATTTTACCATATTCTGATAGTTTTGAGCATATTTTTTCTTATAATAATTTTAATCAGTGCAAAAAAGTCCCATTATGAACTGATCGCAAAGGCACAGTTCCCAGTAGAACACAGAAGTCAAGCATCACTGGCTGTGGTCAGTATGCCGGTGGGTGACCACTTTGATCAGCCTGCGGTGGAACCGAGGGTTTGCGGTATCGTTCCTAGTTAAACAATTCTACCGTAAAGTGATGGACGTCGCGTGCAGGTCGTTTACCTTCCAAAGTGGAGGAGCCATCCCTCTGCAGAGGATCAAAATTGCGATGGGATGTCTTCGGATCATCCCACAAAGATGTTTCCCAGACCGACGCCGATAGCACATTGTGCAGCTCTAGTGCGACGTAAATAAAGCTCCAATACAAAAATAAATAAATAAATAAAATTAAAAATTAAAATAGCAAAATATGAATATTAGCTATTTATTGTTAAAAGAATTATTTAATATGAAGTTAAATATTTTAAGCTCTACTGTATTTAAAAAAAATCTTAATCACATTAAAAGAATTTATATTTTGTCAAGTATATCTTATTGCTACAGATTTATATTTAGGTTAATTGCTCTGTTTTTCAACTTATTCATCCAACACCTTTTTTTTCCAAAAAAAAATATAAATTTCAACAATGAAGAAATATTTTCCTTATTCATCTGAGCAAATTTTATCTTTTGTCTAAAATTGTTTTGTTATTCAAAAAGTGCTTATAAAAAATAAAAATGAAAAAAAGATATTATCATTGATAAATAATGTCATTGATAATAATTGTTTTGTTATTCAAAAAGTGCTTATAAAAAAATAAAAATGAAAAAAAGGTATTATCATTGATAAATAATGATCTAAATTCCAAATTAACAATTACTCATATATTTTAATCAAAGAGACATAAAATTATCTCATTAACTTGATAAAAAAAAAAAAAAATTCTCTGCTCACTTTCTAACTTTCAGTCATTTTTCGATATTATGTATCCTACTGTATGAAATTTTAATACGCAAATAAATACTCTTATTTCCCCTTTTATATTTCCGGTAAAAAAATCGCAATAAATACAAAAATAATGCCGTGCGTTCCTTTTGAAATCTAAGAAAGTAGATAATGGATCATGTATACACGTCAACTAATGTGCCACTATTAACATCATTACCATAGTAGTATTTTCTTACAATTTAATTATTAGAAACTTTTTCTGGAAAACATATTTCATTTGGAAACTTCATCTGTTTCTTCAACTAATTTCGTGTAATAAAATAATTAAATAATAACTGTAAATTTTGCAGGGAAAAAAAACATTATTATCTTTTTGAACAGAGCGATAGAAAAACAGAAGAAAGTTACTTAATGATAAATGCAGATTTTTTTTTTTCGTTACCCGCAAACGGCAAAAAAATTTCTGTTTTTTTTTGGGGGGGGGGGGAGTTAAGAGATTTTTTTTTTTTTTTTGTATATTTGACAGGAAGGTTTAAAGCTACTTTTCGCAAAACTATTTTTCTCTGTTTTACACCCTAATCATAAACAGATTCTAACTGTCAATTCAAATTTTAGTTTTTGCCATACAGTCATGCTTACCGTAAGATGACTTTATCTTTTTTTAAACCATTTTAGGATTAATTTTCTTACTTGCTCGTACTTTTCAAAAATAATTAAGAAATTTTTTTTTTTTTGTATATTTGACAGGAAGCTTTAAAGCTACTTTTCGCAAAACTATTTTTCTCTGTTTTACACCCTAATCATAAACAGATTCTAACTGTCAATTCAAATTTTAGTTTTTGCCATACAGTCATGCTTACCGTAAGATGACTTTATCTTTTTTTAAACCATTTTAGGATTAATTTTCTTACTTGCTCGTACTTTTCAAAAATAATTTCATGATTTTGTACATCGTATAAACGAAATCGCATTTCGGCTTCATACTCTACCTGATCATTGTCTATCTTTAGATGCAAATTTTCAGTAAGTAAAATTGCCATTTTTATAAGGTTGGGTAAATAAAGTTTTGAATGTTTTTACACTTAAATTTGATTTTAATCAGTAAGACTTCTAAGTTAAATACAGTTTAATGTTATTCTTCATAACCAAACACCAGAGCTACCGTGATTCAGGGAACAGAGCTGACACCACGCAATTGCGTTAACTAAGTTCGTATCCTGGTGTTGAGAGTTCATGGGAATTCCGATCTCGGATTGCACCGACCATAATGCTGACAGAGTTATTTTATTTAGTTTCTTTTTTTATTTTATTTAATTAACAGTGTTTGTTAAATTAGCAATATTTACCTGCTTAAAAAACTGGCGTCCGTTTTTAAATAACAGTATTCATCTGCGAAACGGTTTATACAGGCACACCAGCTGACGTTTTTTTTTGCAAAGTTAGCAGATTTTTTTACTAAGCATAAGAAGAATTTATTCAATGTCTTTTCATTATTTAATTAACAGTGTTTGTTAAATTAGCAATATTTACCTGCTTAAAAAACTGGCGTCCGTTTTTAAATAACAGTATTCATCTGCGAAACGGTTTATACAGGCACACCAGCTGACGTTTTTTTTTGCAAAGTTAGCAGATTTTTTTACTAAGCATAAGAAGAATTTATTCAATGTCTTTTTTCTAATGAGAATGACCTTTTGTCATACAGACATCTGAAGGGCAGCTTTATTGGCCACTCTTTCAGAAACACTCTATATTAGGTGGGCCAACGTTGCGCCCACAAGTAAGGACAGATTGCACAAAGACGGAAAGAGCATCCATGCCTTGCCCAGAATTCAAACCCAGAACCGTTCTGATACTGGGCCAGTTCCCTGACCTCTACACAGGCCGGTCGGCAACTGATTCAATGTTGAACCATATTGTTTTTCAAACATGATTCAACCAGAACACAGTGTCAAAATGAACCATTGTATTACCCAACCAGGTATTAATTTTCTAGATAGTATTATTTAATATACTCAAAAATTTTCCAACAGCATACAGAAATTAATTAATATTTGTGAAAAAAATTACAAACAATGCGATGTAAAAATAATTATGAATTATTTTTACGTAATTTTTTAATAATTGTAATCTTTTTCAGTGGCGATATACAATTTGTATTATTATTTAAATATAGCATAGCAATAATTCCGCATAACCTTATTCGGTTTTATACAATTAGTGATCTTGACTTTTGGTGCATTTATAACCATATTATTCAGGTTATTTATTTATTTTTTTTGCTTGATTGTAAGAAAAAAGTATTCAAAATAAATCAATTTATTCAAGATCTTACAGTTAGTTTCCCAGATGTACGAACATTTAGATATGAAGCTGGTTAAATTCTAATGGGGAAAAAACTTACTCTACCAAATGCAGAAAAAATTACCTTATGAATATTTTAAATATTTCCTCTTTTCTCAAATTGATGTATATTTTGAATTTAGTGATTGAATATCACACTAACGTCTTTCTAATGTTTTGGGAATTGCATTGACTATATGCGTTCCAGATGATGAAGCATTTAATATTTAAAAAAGGAGATTTTTGTGTTGTCATAATTTTCAACCCATTACGAAAAAGGCATTTTTTTAAATAATTAAATAACATTTTAGTCAAGTTGTGGACAAAAATCGATAAAAAGGATGTTGTATGAAGTTTATTTTATTTGAAACTTTATTTACATAGTTGTAAAATTTTATTTCCTTTAAAAATAATTAAAATTTCAGAAATATGATTTTATAGTATCTTTTATTACTTGTCTTATATTTTCTTATCTTGTACTGTAAAAAAAAAGCTTGATCAAATTACAGAAAACAATTCTGACACTCTGGGTAAAATCGTAAAACCCTTTTGACCAAAATTTTTATAATATTATTTATTCAACTAATGTGACTCAGTGATTTTACGGTAAATAATAATTTATAAAAATTGCGGTATATCAAAAGCGGTATTTTATTGTAAAAACCACCGGAACCCTGAGTGCTGATACTTTTTAACGAAATTTCCTGCAGCATAATTGGAGAGTTAATTTCCGAGCCTTTATGAGTTAGTGTTTTTTACATTTTATTGATTCATTACCGCATTTAAATGACATTTATTTTAAATGTAAATATGTGTCTCGAAACAAAATTAAAAACAAACATATAAAAAAGGCATGAAAAGAAATCCAAAATTGTAAATCAATAAGTATGCAAGAACAAACTAAAATATGAAAAAGATTGTACAAAATGAAACAAAATTGAAAATAAACACAGAAATATAAAAATTTAAAAAAATAAAAAATTCTTTGACATGTGTATATTACACGTGTGTTATTATAGTTCTTTTCTACAGAAATCATTATTTTAATTATTTAAATTGAGTATTCACATATATGTTTAAGAGCTTATATTAGTTTTAATATTACCTAGTTTTACATTAAGTTAAAATAATTTGTTATGTTCCAACGTTTGTTGTATATTTTTTATATTTGTTATATAATCTTCCAACCGATCAGAATTCTGAAGAATTCGATTTTGCTTTCTATAATTTCAAAAAAACTACTCTAAGAGTCTGCTCAAAGAGCTCTAATGTACATTAAATTACAGAATAATTTGTTTCATTTTGTATACCTTGTTTAAATCTAGTGTTACAGTATTATTTGTATATGCCTACAAAACTTATAAACAAAAATGCTAACTCTTTTTTAATATTGTGAAAAGTTATAAGCATGTAAATATAAAATTTTGCTGTTTAAAAAGTAAATAAAGTAAATTAAGTAATAAAAAGTTGTTAGTAAAGCGCTTTTGTTTCTATTCTCTTGATGAAATTTACGTTTTTGTCTGTCTAATGCTGCAATGACAGCGGAAAATAATTTATATTGACCTCTTTTATTTCTAGATATTAAAGAACGAATTGATTGAACAATTTATGATTAGTCTTTGAGCAAGTTATTTTTTATTTTGAGTTTAATGTTCAACTTTGTAGCTTTATAATTTTGAGCCTAATCCAGAAGACAAAGGAACTCCTGGATCAAGTATTGAGAGAAATTTGCCTTCGTGGAGGTCTTTTTTTGAGAGCGGAACTAATCAACACCTCCTAGAAGAAGGAAGGCCTCAGCACGGATCAATTTAGTAGTCCGATGTGACGATGTTAACTGCGCAGTTGATGAAAAATAAGAAAGATATCATTACCTTCGGTGTACTAAGCTGCGCAGTGGTTAAAAATACGAAATATGTCATTACGTTTGGACTACTAAAGGATATTTATGGTAACCCGTGCTGAGGCCTACTCTTTTCTAGGAGGTGTTGAACTAATCCGCATTTACGTTGCATTGAGAGGAAAACCACAAAAACCTCCCATTCTTAGCCTGACGGGAATAGGATTCAAAACTCATGACCCGTATACTACTGAGGATATTTTACGTCAGCACTGTAGTCGGTGTGAGCCAAGTTCGGAACTCGTATCGACCAGCCTTCGCTGGGATTCAAAACCAGTTCACCTCATTGGAAGGCGAACGCTCTATCTACTGAGCCACCATAGCTCTTCTCCCAAACTATTATAATTTTCGAAACCCTCCAAGTGTAACATCGGACCTTTAAATTTTTATAAAGTATGGAATTTTTAGGTTTTTTAACGCCTATTAAATAAAATTCAGACACTATTATTTGATAAAAAAAAAATCCTTGTGCCATATAATTTACTACAAACAATTTTTTTATGACAAATTGCATTGCGATAATGAGCGAATTATTGTCCGAAATGAAAGAAATTTAACTTACTTAAAATATTAAGCTTATAGAGAAAATTGAGAAAACGTTAAAATTTTCAATGAGTAAGTAAAAAGTCACGATTAATTAAATCTGATTTACGATTCAACTGATCGCTTTCATAAAGTTATTTTTAAAAACAATGTATGCAATAAAATGACTTTTTCAGTTGAGTTTTAGGCTTAGTTCCTTATGTTTTTATGTTAAGATATGGTTTTAAGGAGGAAAAAAAACTATTTAAACTAAATAAATACTATGCATGCTAGCATCAAAAAATATATTTACTTTCATTGCGAAAAATTATAATGTTATCAAATTATTCAAACGAATCATAGAACATTTTATAATAATGTTAGTTTCGGGAATATAAATTAATTAAACTCGTAATTGAAATTAAAAATTAGTTTATGCCTAAAAGTTCGAAGCATATTTATCGGCGTCTTACAAATTTAAAATTTATTCATCAAACTTAAACTACTTATGCTTAAATTTCTAATAGCTTTACAATAATCTTGTCTGGTCAACGTCTAGACTTTAAAAGTCTGCTCACTATGGGGACTGATAAGATAATCAAACTGCCTACCATTTAGTTCAAACAGTTTGAAAATTAAGTTTTATTGAGAAAACCGCTTAAGGAAAGTCAGAAAACAGCTCAATCTTCCTTTTAATGGGAAGAAAATTCAATGTCAAGTCAAATAAAGTTAATAAAAGAATAACAAAAAATGACTGAAAGTTATTGGTTTTAAGCATGTACAGAGAGCAAATTTTTTTTTTTTAAATATTAAATAAAAAAAGGACCACGCTGAATAACTTTTGATCTAATGATTGGAGCTTCACGTTCTAGGACACAATCTTAATGGCTCGAGGGGCTGACCTCAAATATGCTAATAATAAGTGCATACGATACTTTAAGTTACGAAATTAGACGCAAAACATACTTTTTCTGAATAAACATACCTATTTTTCTACGGGGGTCGATTTCTCACCCCCGAAATATAGGTGGTAGCCGTATTCTGGGAAATACTGTTCCACTAATTTGATCAGGAGAGCTGCCAAAGTTTGGACCCCTCAAAAATAATTTTACTTTTTTCGTATTTCGCTTTATCTCAAGAACTGCTTAAGCGAATTGAAAAATTCTGATTTGAATTGATATTCTGGTTTTCAAAATCATATTCCTTGTTACCACACATTTAGTAAGAAAACACGGAAGTGAAAAAATTTTTAACTGAAAAAAGGGTTTTCATGCCATGCTCTGAAGTCTAATTAAAAAATTATCAAATTTTACCCCATTTGCCAGATTTTACCACATATTATAAAACCATATTATAGTGTTAATTTTTCCAAAATAGTTAGCAAACGCTTCGGTTAAAATTATCGATCTTTTTGGTGTTCTCATAGAGCCATAAGCGTTGTTAATTTTACTACACCACTTTCTGGTAGATTTGACCATATTTTTTTTTCTCAGTATAAAGTTTTTCATAACTGTGATATTTCATAATTTGTCTAAAAAATGCCAAATATTCTATATAATGCAATAACTTAATACTTTGAAGATAACACACATATTATAACAAATATAAAATAGCCAATAATATGCTATCGATATTCAAAAACTAAAACCATACTCTGCCTAACGTTATAAGTAACATGTGAGTGCTTTAAACTTCTTTAAATCCTTTAGTATAAGATACGAAATAAGATCATTGATATCTGCTGCTGAGAAATGTTCAAGAAATTTTCTTTATATTATCAGTCTTTCGTTTTCAGTTCATTTTAAATGGATTATATATCGAATTTTTTTCCTATTTCCAGAAATGAATGACATGGAAGGATATATTGAAAATCCCTTCACCTGTACGTAGAAACTTAAAAGTTTCTGAGTATGATATCCAGTTCCTCTTTAACAGGATTTTAAAATGTTCGAGAAAAAATGGAATCTTCTTTAAAGTTACCAAAGTAAGACCTGAAAGAAAAAAATAAGTAAAATTTTGAGAACAGAAAAATAAAAACATATCGAATGCCACTTCTTGATGAAAACTATTATTTGACAGTGACCCATAATGAAAAAATTAGTTCTTTTTTTAAATTAAAAGGACGATAATTAGACCTAGTAAATAAAATAATTGATACTTTTTAAAAATATTATGATTATTTTCAATCGATTTCTTATACTAAATTAAATGGATAAATTTCTTAGCTAAATTCGATATTTTCAACCTTTAGCCAATTTTGCCGAAGATCTTTTATATTAAAAATACAATACATTAATTAATTAAATAAAATAATCGATACTTATATCAATATTAGGATATTTTTTTTATAAATTTTTATGCTTAGTTAAATTTTTAAAGTTCTTAATTAAATTTGATATTTCACATTAACATTTATCCACTTCAGATGAAGATTTTTCATTTAAATTAAAGAACGATAAAAATTAACTAAATTAATCGATACATTTAAAAATATTAGGCTATTTTTTAAATGAGTTTTTATACTTAATTAAATGAATAAAGTTCGTAACAAAATTTGGGATTTTCTACCTTTAGTCACCTTAGACAAAGATCCAGATTCAGATCCTCGATGTTGTTGTTGTTGACGTATGCCTGTTAAGGCAGAGGGGCGCGATTGTTCTTGTTTTCCAGTGGCGCAATCTATGGCCAAGAATTCGACTTCTGTCACACCCGTTTATAGGGTGTGACCCATTCATACGTCCATTCATTCATTCACAGATCGTAATTTTAACCTGAATCAGAGAACGACCAATCTCCAATTCAGTACCCCCAGAGGTGATTTGTTATGGGAACATGGAGGACTTTGCACAAATGTGCACAAATTTAACGTGCATCAGTCACCATTTTACTACACGGGGAGTCTTCGGAGGGCGGGGTTCGAACCCATGAAGTCTCGGACATGGGTCCAGCGCCCTATCATCGTCCATCGCTATTCCGTCCCGATCCACGACGTTGATTGGTCACTTTATCTAGATGAGAAATAAAGTTATTTTATTGTGACAGGAGGGGATTGTCTATAAATAAGCTAGATATATTAAAAGCTTTTAATATTCTTTTTATTCTGATGGATTAAGATACAATTTTGTTGTTATTATCAGGGGATTCTCAACTTCAAAAAATTCATTAAATAAGAATATTGATTTTTCTTTAATCAATAATTGGAGAAGAAACACCTTTTTATTAATTATACTTTCTTGCGACGAAATAAATTTATTCATTAAATATGATAATGCGAAGCTTTTTTTTTTTTTAAACGGACATACATTCATATGTATAACCTACTGTAGTTTTTCTTTCATTATTTCATTTCTAGAGATATGTATTATTTTTTAAAACATTAATTGAAATTTCCATTTGTGGTATTTTAAACTTAGAAAAAATGTATAGTCATAACTATCAAAATATGATAAAAATTACCGCGTTTCTTGCGCAATGGGGACACCAAAAATCTTGGTAGTTTTTACTGAGTTGTTTTAGAAAATTTAATTTGGTAAAAATGAGCAATAAATATATGTTAACAATCAGTATACTGTAACATTATATTAATAATAAGCATATATAATATTATAAAATTTGGTAAACTTTAAAAAATTTGGTAATTTTATAGAGATATATCAAAGAATGGCATAAAAATCATTTATTCCGTTAAATTTTATTTTCAGTTTTGCATTCTTTACTAAATGGGTGATAATAGGAACTATGATTTTCAAAACTGGAATTTATGTCAAACTGTTTCCATATGAACGGAAAAATTATCAAATGAATTTTTTAAATATCTTTGATTTTGTTTCTTATCACCAGAACGTTACGTTTCCTTTTTAACCTGATATGCCATTACTATATAGTACGTTTATTTTTACACAAATTTTTCTCCATATTTACCTATTTTAAAATTTTTATGTTCAAGTTAAGATTACTGCATGATTATACATATATATATATATATATATATATATATATATATATATATATATATATATTCGGATAATTGCAATTGCACAATTAGAAACCCATGTCCATAATCTGGAACCCTAGCACTTATATAAGCATCTTCAAAATTTTGCGAACAAGAACTTGTGGAAACGTTATTCAGAGTTATCATTGTATGAATATGCAAAAAAAAAAAATATCTTTTCTTCTGAAACCAAAACTCTCTTGAACCATGGTGATCCAAGTCAAATTGTTTTTGAGGAAACAGTATCCAATAACAAGACTCTTTTAAGCTGTATGTACTACAGAAAGATTTTTGAGCTCTAGTGGTTGTTATTACTTAAGTAAAGTGTATAGGCCTAAGTTCTACCTTCGATTTGATTGCTGCTTTTAGCTTACCATCTGGCGTCTTGCAGAGGAGATATAATGATTCCTTCATTATCCTTAATGGAGCCGATGACCGTCTTCGGTTTACTGTAAATAGTAAGCACGGACTAAAATTCAAAATTCCCAGCAAAGCTGTTTGAAAGACAAACAATTTGTTTTGTATCTCTCAAAGGGTTTATTGTTTATATCTGGATCTCCTTAAATATAAGTAGTATGCTTAAATATCAGATAAGAGCAACGTTTACTACGAGTAATATTGTTTCGTTTCAGCACTGAACTTCAATAACATGAGACTGATGTCCCTCTTTCACCTCAATTACACTATAAAAAATATGGTCTAAAAAATACGGAAAAGTACCACTACTTCGGGGTGTATCATCCGTGTAAATCCATTTTTCCGTAAAATTCATTTTTACGGTAAAATATTATGCCGACAATTATTACTGAAAAATTACGGTATATCAGATCTTTTGTTCCATATCATATTCCAATAAATGGCTTTTACGTTGAAAAGCACCAGCAGCCTGAGTGCTGGTTTTTTACAGTAATTTGACCGGAATTTTATAAAGTGCATTTTTCTTTAAACCACGCACTCCCAACCTTCATCATTTCACTGCTAACTTAGCAACTCAATTGTTTTCAATTACCCCATACCAATTTCTAACAAACGTTTAATAATTTAATTTAAGAACAAAAACTACTTTACTTTCTTTTTTGTTGGTATGGTAAATTTTTAATCAAACAGTTAATTTGTTGGAAGTTTTATAATTACCAATAATTTAAAATTTTAAATTTTTTAAGTGAATAACTTTCTACGTAAATACCACCTTGAGTAAATTAAAGAATTATTTGCAGCGCATTTCTAAGGTAGAACCCGAAATAGCTCTTAATAAATTATTTTGAAAACTTCGAACTGCTAAAACATTTAGTTGATGATAAATAAAACAATATCAAAAGAATTTATTTTAAAAATTCAAAAATAATAGTTTGAATTTTGTAAAGCGAAAAAAATATCACTTCAATCTTTTAGGCGCGAAAATAGTTTTGTATGGAACCACAAGGGTAGTGCTATTTTCACAACAAAATTGACTAGAAATCATTTTTTATAATAAACTGCTCAATTAATAACTACTGTGAGCGGGTTTTTGTTTTGGTCTAGAGGTCTGATTTAAGCCTCATCTTTAACATTTGTTTTTTTTCTTCTGTAAAATGAAATAATAATTCATGTAATAATTTCCTTTGTTTATTTCGTTACTTATCAGTTACATTTTAAATTTTTTCTAACCCGAAATAGCCATAAAGTAAGATATAAAAATGATGGCGAATTTGTCAATGCACGCCGAGCACTAAAGGACGGACATAGCTGGATTCCCATACTGTATAATCAATCTAAAACAGACGAAACCACAGAATTTATTATAAAGTATGAGTGCAGCTTATGGTTAAAAAAATCTGAAAAATATTATTGTTTTACAAAATGATGGCCATTTGAAAAATACATAGCGAAAATCTACTTTTTTGGTATTTGACGTACATACAAAAAAATTAGAGTTTAGGTAAAAGTTACATTTTTGTTTTTACCATAGTCACATCAAACCTCTATGAATCGATTAAGTAATTTTTCTATCATCAAAATGCATTTCCCTCCCCTCCCCGAAAAAAATTAATTTCTGGAAATTGCGTTTAAAGTTTTTATAACGTTCCTCTTTGGGTTTTTGGGACTGACCATCAATCGTGCGATGCCTGCACGCATTCCTCGAACCCGTACACTTCATTGGCGAGTCCTGCTTCCACTAGGACAGCAGATCTGGCTTCTTTTCTGGAGGTAAACGACAAGCTTCGAGCGTTAGTTTAATCGATTGTTTAAACATACTAAACGATAGTTTAACATAATCGATAGTTTAAACATAATAACAGATATCCACTAAAATTATTATTTAAATAGTTTTTACAGTGGTGACCATATTATAATTTTGCTACTTTATATTTATGTTTATGAAAAGAAGTAAACCATCAAAAATGATTCACCCATTAATCTGACACAAGAATTGTTTTTAGTTGAGAGTTTTGTTAATTTTAACAATAAACATTAAACTTTAGTTTACCCAATGACGCAGATTAAACACATATTATTAAACATGTTTTTCATACTTTTTTCATTGTTTTGTATTAATTTAGGGTCAAATTAAGTGAAAAATATTATATTTAGCATTTTAATAATTTATTGTTATAGAATACAGCTCAAAACACCGATGTCTTTATCTGCGTTAAAGGCAAAATCATACAAACACGGCTCGCTTCCAAACAATAATTTTGCAAATTTGTACTTATTCTGCAGTTATTTAGCTCTAATCAAAACAGCTATTCAACATTGAAACGTTTTTAATTTACAAAATTAATTATTGCTAAACTTTGGAAAATAAATTTCTCAAACTATATTATTTGATTTTTATATTTTAGTTCAAATATAATTCCGATAATCTAAATGCTTTTTATCGACTATTAGGCTGTTTTTTATAAAAACAATTACCAAAATATATTTTCGATTGCAACTAGAACTTCAGGGAATATGAGAATGAAAGGGACATATTAATATGAAAGGGACAATGGTGTCCGATCTTCGTCAAATCCTTACCTTAAATTTTAAGTCGTTACCTTAAATTTTAGCTAATTTTATTTTTTTTGTCCGAAATAGATTAAAAAAGTAGTACTTAACAAAATATTACACCTTAGTAGTTTTCTTTAATAATTTTTTTTCTCCTTAAATCCTTTCCTTCTTCTTTCCTTTTTTCTTTAAAAAGTCTCTTCCTTTTAGTTTTCTTTAATTGAAAATGTAGTTTCCTTTAATTAAAATTTTATAAGAATTTCGATAAAAATTATTTATTATTTTCTTTATATTTTTCTAAAACAAGTTATTTCTATTTCAAAGCTTTTATGTTTCAGATCTTTAAAACTACAATTTTATTCCTTAATTTACTGATTTTAAATAGTTTATAATTACCTTTGTATGCACTAATTTAAAAATGAAACTATCTTTAAATACTGCAAAAATGCTATTTCAAAACATTTCTACGAAAAGGACTTAAGCAGCAAAGTATTTTTATTTTAAAAACATTCAATTTATATAAATCAATTTTACATATGCCATCATTCACTAACTCATTTTCTCGAAAAACAATAATTCCTTATCTGCATTAGCATAATTCACGTTTGATTGCATTTCTATTATTTTTCCACTCCCAAAACATATTTTATAACTTCACAAAACGTTCCAAAAGCCAAAGTCATTAAAATTTCTTACATTTATTCCTTCACCCGGCTGCGAATTCATCACTCCGCCTATTCGAGGAAAAATCGGAAAGGAAAAATTAGAATAACTTATTTGGACTTAACTTTTCTTACGGCTTTCCTGAATTAGAATAGTTCAGAGGGGATGTTTATTCCTGGTGAAAGCCAGAGTATTTTGAAGCCGTAGATAGCAAGTTGAATAATTTATTTTTACAGTGCTTTTGCATTTTTTACTTCTGGAGATAGGTCGTTTTAGCCATAACAAACTGCAATTTGTTTAATGTTCTTACTGTTTTCCTCTCATAAAATGAAATATCTTTTACCTTTCTGTTGGAAAAGTGGTTCTGTCAGTGGTATTTTTACCATTAAATATTTCTCCTTAAGAATAGTTTTAATGGCCTGTCTTATTCGTTTTTAAAATAAAAGGAGGAAAATATAGATTTTTCCATAGTGGATTTACGTGGTTATAAAATTTTCTTACACTAGATTTTAGTTTTAAAATTTTTTGCAACAGACATTTTGCATCTAAAATAAATCTTTTATTAATAGCACCAAAATATTTTTTTGAATTCATTTTAAAACTCAAGCATTATTATTATATTAATGGTTAGTATAGTTTATTGCATAAAGCTTTCTTTGCTTTCATAAAATTAAAAAAATGCAGGGTATTTTTTCGTTTAAAGTCTAATAATTTCATATGTAATATTTTATGAATTAGGACTTTTCTCTTTCCTTGTAGTAAAAATATATATATATATATATAACGGCAGGCACCGAACTTTCGTTCTTCGTCATAGAAGATGCCGGAAGTGTTGCTCATTTATCGTTACCCAGTGGGCACCCGTGAACCAAAGTCACGGAGGCGAGCAACGTTACCCACGCCACACTGACACAAACCCGTTTATAGGGTGGGCCACATTCACTCATTCACACATCAAAAGACAACACAGAGAAAGAAACATCCATGCCCAGAGCGGGATTTGAACCCGCGGCCATTGGCTTCGCAGTCAGACACGCTAACCACTCGACCACCTGGCCGGCATTTTATATATTTGTCTACAGCACAACATGAAATGGTATTTGGTAACAGTAATCTTGCATTTCCTCACATTTTAAAATCAAAATAATAGAATTTAGAGTTTAAGAATAATGGAAAAAAATTAAGCCATAAATTACATATATATACATAAAACACTTTTGGCTTAAATTAAGTATCGAGTACGAACTTGGGTTTAAACTTACTGATTTTGAAATATGGTTTTTTTGAAAACAATGCAAAATGGGGTTATAAAATGTAGAACAATCATATATAATTTTGTCATATAATAATAATAATAATGATTTGATTAAATATAATTTTGTCAAGCTATTAAGTATGATTGCCAGTTCATTAATATTTCACTACATTTGACAAAACATTAAACAGCTTGATATAACTTTAATTGTAGATCATAACGTACTATTATGAAGACACAGAGAGCTTCATAATACATAGCTATTTACTAGTTGAAAAGAAACATAAAACTTTAGAATTAGAATTCTCCCCATTTAAATACTGCGTAACTCCAAAAAATGATGTATCGAAGGTGGCACAAATATTGTTATTATTGACAATCATCCACTGTAGAGCATTTTTTTTACTTGTAGGTTTCGGAATTTTATCGAAATTTGTACGAATTCAATGTCAGCTTCACGTTACTGACTGAGTACTTAAGAATGGAATTATTTTCCATTTGATTTATTTCCCCATGATTCCAGATCTGAGTGAAATATCGAAGATGACACTAATATTATTATTATGTTGAACAATCATAAACTGTCGAGTTAAATACTTTTTTTAATTGTTCGTTTTATCAGAATTATTTTTTGGTGTTATCGGAATTATTAGGAATTCAATGTCAGCTCCACGTTCCAAACTGAAAAGTTTATAGATTGATGATTTTCATTTTGTTACACTTTACATGATTCCAGAAAAATATTGAAGAAGGCAGTAATTCCAGTTCTTATTACTAGCAATCATAGACAGTAAAGTATTTTTTTTTTTCACTTGTAGTTTTCGAAATTTTATCGAAATTTGTACGAATTGAATGTCAGCTTCACGTTCCTGTCTGAGTACTTTAGAATGGAATTATTTTCCATTTTATTTATTTTCCCGTGATTCCAGATATAAGTGAACTAATATTATTATACTGTTGAACAATCATAAACTGTCGAGTTAAATATTTTTTTTCTTAATTTTTTGGTTTTAACAGAATTATTTTTTGGTGTTATCGGAATTATTAGGAATTCAATGTCAGCTCCACGTTCCAAACTGAAAAGTTTATAGATTGATGATTTTCATTTTGTTACACTTTACATGATTCCAGAAAAATATTGAAGAAGGCAGTAATTCCAGTTCTTATTACTAGCAATCATAGACAGTAAAGTATTTTTTTTTTCACTTGTAGTTTTCGAAATTTTATCGAAATTTGTACGAATTGAATGTCAGCTTCACGTTCCTGTCTGAGTACTTTAGAATGGAATTATTTTCCATTTTATTTATTTTCCCGTGATTCCAGATATAAGTGAACTAATATTATTATACTGTTGAACAATCATAAACTGTCGAGTTAAATATTTTTTTTCATAATTTTTTGGTTTTAACAGAATTATTTTTTGGTGTTATCGGAATTATTAGGAATTCAATGTCAGCTCCATGTTCCAAACTGAAAAGTTTATAGATTGATGATTTTCATTTTGTTACACTTTACATGATTCCAGAAAAATATTGAAGAAGGCAGTAATTCCAGTTCTTATTACTAGCAATCATAGACAGTAAAGTATTTTTTTTTTCACTTGTAGTTTTCGAAATTTTATCGAAATTTGTACGAATTGAATGTCAGCTTCACGTTCCTGTCTGAGTACTTTAGAATGGAATTATTTTCCATTTTATTTATTTTCCCGTGATTCCAGATATAAGTGAACTAATATTATTATACTGTTGAACAATCATAAACTGTCGAGTTAAATATTTTTTTTCTTAATTTTTTGGTTTTAACAGAATTATTTTTTGGTGTTATCGGAATTATTAGGAATTCAATGTCAGCTCCACGTTCCAAACTGAAAAGTTTATAGATTGATGATTTTCATTTTGTTACACTTTACATGATTCCAGAAAAATATTGAAGGAGGTAGTAATTCCAGTTCTTATTAATAGCAATCATAGACAGTAAAGTATTTTTTTTTCCTTTATAGGTATCGTAATGCTATCGGAATTAGTAAGAATTTAAAGTCAGCTCCACTTTCTTTGACTGAACAAATAAAAAGTGATAATTCGAAGTCTTTACATTTTATAACCATCTGCCTCACTAGAAGACAACATATTTTTTTCAGTTCACCGCATGGAAATTCTTTATTGTGTGAGCCTTCTGTGAACCTCCAGAACAGCTTTGAGATATCAACACTTCAAATAGTCTTGAAAACACGCGTGATTTCTCGTATTGAGAATTCAATATCATTGTTTATTATCATTATAACTTTTTTTTATCTAGTAACTAAACTTTCTTTTATTAAGATGCTATGTAAATTATTCGAAGACAAGCCTTAATATAATAACCTTAATAATAATCTTATAGAGTAATCTTAATAAGACTATAATTTAAATTACGAAATCAAATACAACAAATTCTTTTCTGTGAATAAACATGTCTGTTTTTTCAACAGTTTCAGATTATTGATCCTAAGAATAGGATAAGGGGAATATCCGCAATTGTGAAAATTAGACCTTACAGTTTTCACAGCATAGCTGTCAATCGGTAAAAGAGTTTTTTGTTTTTTTTTTTGTTTTGCGTTTTTAGCTTTTTTATGAATTTTTCTATGCGTCTAAAAATATTTTAGAGCATTAAAAAAGTTGTGAGTGAAATTATAAACCTCATTCATCCAAAAATAGTTTCACGTGAAACAAATTTTTTATATTCATTTATAATTTTTTTATTATTTTTTGGTCAAACAACTATTGAATAATAAAAGAAAATATTATACAATTACATTACATATTAATAGCATTCAAATGATTTTAATCATTTAAATTTAAATGGCGAAATGTAATATTTAAACGTAATGAATTAAACAGTTCTTGAGAAAGGAAAATGATTCTTTAGTTTACTACTTTGTTTGAAAAATTTTGAAATTAAGGGTCGAAGTTTTAACCTCTTTTCTGCCTTAACTATTTTGATAATATTTTCCAAGTTGCAGCTACCTTTTTCTTGTTTTAGATCAAAAATAAAATCCGTCTAAAAGGTTTATATAGAAGAATGTTTTTTATGTGATTTCGCATGTGATATGGTCTGAACTTATTAGTTAGCATATTTAAGGTTATCCTTTGATTCAATAACATTGTATTTAATTATATGAAAATCCAATCATTGAATCAAAATTTATTTCAGTTTTTTAATTATTATTTTTCTGCGCAGTACAACCTTCATTGAGTTGTGTGAAAGATTTGATGAAAACTGATTCATTAGAACAAAAGTAATTTTATATTCTTAAATTATTGAAGTAAATGTTTAAAAAAGTATAAAATAAATTTACTGAAATTATTACTGTTGTATTTATTAGAAATAGTCCTTTATTTTTTATATAACCTGTTTTTATTAATAACTCCGATTTTAATTCCTTTCAATTTAAGACAAATAATTCCATTTTCGTAATGCGTGAAGCCAGTTCAATTCACCATAAGGGGCTAATATGGGCAGAAGATTTCGAACAATATTTGCCGAAAGAGAAAACATATCCTTGATTCAATTCGTCTCAAGAACTTAAAAAGAAATAGAATGATCCCTGAGGGCCATCTCTTTGACACTGCTGAGACACGTCTATTCTCCAACAACTAATTTGTAGGGATAAAAAGAAAACAATGACTTTCGGTAAATCCTCTGTGGAATTGTACT
Organism: Parasteatoda lunata; assembly: GCA_949128135.1. Classification (NCBI taxonomy): domain Eukaryota; kingdom Metazoa; phylum Arthropoda; class Arachnida; order Araneae; family Theridiidae; genus Parasteatoda; species Parasteatoda lunata. Next base: position 32,163,364 of record OX421979.1, read on the forward strand.
CAGCGCGCTGAACAGAAAATCTTTTCAATCAATACAATTCTCCAAAGAGTTGGTAAACTGAACAACGCTAAATTGAGAAAAATTGCTGTATTGTACATTATAGGAGTCCAAAAGAGTGAAAAAAACAAAATATATAAAAAGTGGTTAAAAATCTGGTTTACAATTGTAAAGGGAGCGCTTTTTTAAGTAAAATTGGCATAGTAAGAAAAAAAAATACGTATTTATTTTGAAGTTAAAAATCATTTAAGAGATTTCTAAAAATTATTTAACAACTGAAAAATTGGGAAAATTGCTTTATTGATTATTAAAGAAAGTACTGAAAGAACTAAAAAATAATATGCATCAAAAAATCTGTTTTTTTAATGGAAAAGCTATTTTAAGTAAAATATGTAGAGTACCTAACAGAAGTAGCTACATTAGATAAGAATAACGATTTTAGCTATAAGTAATGATTTAAGATTGGGATGGCTCAGGGAGTACACGATTAAAAGTTCTGGACTAAGTTACAGTAAAAAGTACCGGCACTCACCGTGCCAGTAATTTTTACTGTGAAATTTTATAAAATTTGATACATTGTAATTTTTACATCATTTCCCCACCTCTCCATAGCCGATGCAAACACATTTTCCTGATTTTCCCCTCTCGGCAACTGTTGTTTTTCTTGTTTTGTTTTAGATCTTTTTCTTCTCTCTCGGCTATTGTGGTTCGTTTAGTTTTGCTCCTCACTTTTTTTCCACTTTTTGTTGGCAACTTTACGTTTTATATTAGGTTTGAAATTAGCTGATTTCGGAAGCTGAAATACTTATCGTATGGTGTGAATGTGCGTAACTTGGTGAGAATATTTTCAATAATAGTGTTTTTCAGCTACACCCTTTAAAGCTATATATGAAAGCTCGATTAAGTTTTAACTTGGGAAAAAAGTATTCCTTCACACAACTGTGTTGCTTATCAACAAATTTGGCTAATAAATGCTCCACACACTTTATAGTGTAATTTTGCGTTAAAGGTCAAATATGAAAGGTTAAAAAGCTCAAACTTGTTTTGCCTAATGAAATGAAAGTGGCCATCTATAAGATTAACGGTTTCAAGCGGATTTTCAATTTCTAATGTATAATTCCAGTAATTTAATTTTTAAAAAAATCTAGTAATCTATTTTAAGCTCTTGTTTATGGAACATATGTTTATTGTTTCGAATAAAAATGTATAATCGTGGCTGTGTTACTTAATCTTGAAGAAATCTTACAATGTCTTACAATTCTTAATATCTTAAATTGAAATTACAATATATAAATAAATAAAATAAAAAATTAATTAGAAATTATTTATTTCTCTAATAAAACATTTTAGAGCATTCAATTGCATGAAACTGGATTTTCTTTTAAAAATCACAAAACTTTTAGGCAGACAAGAATCTCTCAATTTTATTTCAAACTGAATTGACTACAAAGTGATATAAAGTTTCTGAGACTTATGTTCTTTTCTTTAAGAAATGATAATATGAGATACTGTAAAAATCCTTTTATCTCTGTATGGACGCTGGCATTTTCACAATACGATATACATTAGATAGCAAACAGGATTTTCTGAATTCGAAAGAAAAGATTCTAAAATGCTGAAAAACTAAAAATAAAACATTTTGGATTAAAAGATTTAGAATGGCTATAAATATTGTTGATATACTCTAGTTTAAATTCCAGAGAATAACTCATAAACATTTATATAAATCTTTATGAATTGTTTTGAAAAACATTTGAGCACTTAATTACAAAGAATATTTAATATTATAACTAATTAGTCACCTACAATTCACCTGTTTGCCATCTTGTTAACAGTTGCAAAACGTAAATGTCTTGAAATTCAAGTGATTAACATTACTTATAGTGTCATTTACAATTTTACCCACTTTCATATTTAGAAATAAAAACCTGTACACTTTTTTATACTCAATATTTTAAAGAAAAGGTTTAGTTTGTTAAAAATTAAATACTACAAATAGTAAACAGAATATTAATCAATACTTCTTGAAATCTTTTTATTGGTGCCCAAAATGCTTTTATTTTGCAAATGAAAGATTATTTTGGAAATTAAATATATAAAAAAATAATATTTTTTAAAATAAAATGGTAATTTTGTTTCTTCCTAAAATAATATTGATACAATATTACGGAGTCAGTGGATTGATGAATAGATTACTTATTTATTGTATTGATACAAACTTTATTTTTTTTTAAATAAAAAATTCTTTATGTATTAATATTTAAAAATATTGGGACATTAAGAATCAGCTAATACACTAATAATTTAATTATTTCCAATAAAAATATATCATGCTACACTTTTTAATAAATGATTATTATATTTTGGTTACGAATAAGGTTAAGAACAAAGTATAATATTTATCTATCGAAGAAAAAGTTGAAAACAATTTGATATTGTGATTAGCTTAAACTCTATAAAAAAAGGTGACAACGAAAGGCTTGTATATCAATAAAAAAATAAATTTCAACCTATATGTTTTAAAATAACATTTCAACATTTGGTCGAATCCTTATTTACGTTAAGACTTTAAATTTTTAAATATTTAAAAATTGTCGTGTTAGAACCATTTTAATTAACGAATTTAACAAGAATATTGAATAATATCATCAAAACTTTATAATGAAACTTGACTAATGAGATGATTTGTATATGTATAACCAAGCCGTAAAGCTATTAAAATAAATAACATAAATAAATAAATGAAATATGGTTTTTCTGATTTTTTGTATAAAACAGAATGTTAAAAAAATAACTTTTAATAATTTGAAGCTTTACTATTTCCTTAAATATTGTGTTACATACACTTTTACACGGACTGTACATTTATGGAATATTTCCACAACCTAAAGAAAAAGAATTCCAAGAAATAGATCTACAACCAAAGAAGAAATAATTTCACAACATTTGTTCCAATTAATATTTATGCTAACAACTTAACATTTTAAAATAGTTAAAAGTTTTTGCTCCAGAAACATTTTAATTTGTGTATTGAATAATATATTCAAAGCTTTATAATGAAAATTGACAAATGAGATGATTTGTATTTCTGTGACTTATGCAAATTGAATAAATTAATAAAAATTAACTAAATAAAGTTTTTCTAGCTTTTTTACATAAATTAGAATGTTAAAAAAAGTTGACTTTTACGATTTTCAAGGTTCGCCATCTCTTTAAACTACATTTTTGTATTACATATGCCTGCAAACTGACTATACATTTTCTGAATATTTATATAAATGCAATATTCCACATCCAAGAAATAATTCCGCAACCTAATAAGAAATAATTTTGCAACATTTATCAAAATTAATATGTATGGTAAAATATTTCGAAATTGTTGTGACAGAATCATTCTAATTTAATTAGTTTAAAAAATAAGGAATAATATGTTTAAAACTTTAAAATGAAAAAATATTGAATATCTTGAAAACTTTATAATGATACTTGACAAATGAGGTGATTTGTTATGCATGACTAATGCAAAATAAATAAATAAATAAAAATTAGTATAAATAAAATCAAGTTTTTCTTTTTGTATGGTAAAAAAAGTTGACTTTTATGATCCATCTCTTTAATTTACATTTTTATTACATGTTCTTTCAAACTGACTATACATTCACGGAATATTTATGGACGCAATATTTCCCCATCCAAGACCTCTGATGAATATTCCTATTCAAAATAAATTTACAACATGGTGCATATTGCTGAAATAAATTTAAACAGAATCAATCTAAACCTTCAGTGCCCTAAACGGGATCAGGTAGCTTGTCACTAAATGAACTAAAACTAGACTTACAAAGAAGATGTGGTGAATATTTTACTTGATCGGGGAGCTTTTCTGTATAAGCTTCTATGCAATGCAAGCAGACTGAAACCAATATTTAGATGGAAAACAAATTCTGACGAGTTTTGGAAGTTTATCTATGCAAAATAAACAAACAAACCTTATTGTAGCTTTGTATTTTTGTAAACAAGCAACGCATGTTCATTTGCATGAATTTCAATGTTTTCTTTGGAGTACATTTCTATTGAAATTCTTACCCTTGTATAAGGTAGAAATATGATAAAAAGAAAAACTTTTCTGATTTTGTTCTATGATTTATTTGAAAATCTGTTGAATAAAGCTGGAAAATTTTTAGGAAACATCTTGATTACAAATATTGTTATTCTTCCAAATTTTATTTATTGCCGTTCAATATAGTAAAGGAATGAATACATGAAAATATGTTTTAAAACTATTAAGATGATATTAGGCTTATATAATACAATTGAAATAAATTTCTGCTAAAAGAACAAAACCCTGCTAATATTTATCAATGTAAATGTTATTAAATGATCTAGGTGGTTTAGGTTTTATCATGAATGCATCGATATACAACTTTTATATCTTATCATTTCAGCTTACGATTCTTACAAACTTACGACCTTTACGTATTTCTCACTAATTATGTGGTAATACGAACTATAATTGTGAAAACCGGAACATCCGGTAAACTGCTAAAATTGGAGTTGAAAAAATTGTCAAATGAATGCTTTAAATACCATGTATTTTGGTAGTTATTACCAGCATTATGGGTTTTTACTAGAAATATCTTCACCTCGCAGTCCAAATATTTTGCCAGAATTCTTTTTTCCGTGTAGTAATCAAATAGTTCCAAGAATTTTGTAATAATTTAACAACTTCAAATATAATTATTAAACCCTTTTATTTGGAACTTAAGTTTTAAGAATTGTTTATTAATACAAAAAAAGAATATTTAAAATACTAGGGGACTTAGAGAACAATTTATATTGTTAATTCCCTCTATCATTTTATGTGTATGAAACAAAATGATGCAAAATTAGAAAAAAAAATTATAGCGACAGTTAAGTGTTTTAAAATTACGTTTAAATTCCCTTATTTTAAATTAATCTTGTTGAAGTTCTTTTGAGCTGAGGATGTACGATGTTGAATTTAATAAAATCACTTTAGCTTTTAAAGTTGTTTTTTTATGTTTTTAAAACATTTCCCTACTAGATAAAATATAGCATAAAGTTAGAAGTTGCTAAAAATTTGCATAAGATGTAAATCAAGATGTTTTCAGAAATAAATACATATAAGTTAAAAAGGCTATACGCCTTGATACTTCATTAACTTATTGCGAAATAACATAATTATTTAATTAAAAAGGGGTTGTAAAAAAGTAAATTTAAAGTAGTATATTTCATTTATAAGTTATCAAAATATACAATGCAAAATATGGATTCATAAAATTTCTTTTATCTAAGTGTAACAAAAATTGAAATCCTACAAATCTATCAAATAGAAAATATATATATCAAAAATAAATCTCGATATTTTATCCTACTACTGCAAAACGTTATATATCAATTCTAAACAATTCTGTGCGTTTCAGTAAATTTCTTTGGATTTAGAATTTATTAAATGTTTACAATTAAATACAAACATAAGGCATAACTTATTTTTCTAAGGAAATATGTAAGCAATATTAACCTTTGGTATTTTTTTTTAAACATTGAAAAATAATACTATAAGAATTACTAAACAGTATTGAGTATTTCAATTGAAGATTTTAATTCGTCAAATTTATAAATGTTTAAAAAATATTATTAAAAATTTTTTCAGAACTTTTAACACTTTTTTATTGGTAAAAGTTAAATGTTTCTAGATCTTTAGCAGAAAATTCACTTTCAAAGTAAATGGATATATGAAAACACAATTCACGTAAAAATAAAAAAATATGAAAATTTTTGTATCATTGGTTATACTCATAAAATTAGTTTTGCCTATATTCACATTGAAAGAAAAACAGACGCCAATTTTAGCCTTCAGAAATAAGGGAAAGTTATTTTGAAAACCTAATATGATTTGATAATAACACAAAAAACCAATTCAGAGGATGCATGTGGGAATGTTTTATCATTTTATAAAGTTTGATTGATTTGGTAGATTTGATTCGATTACATTTTTAAACTATTAAGCATTCAAAATTCAACAATTAATGATTTTTCTTGTTGATTTTCTGCTATCAAAGATGGGGTCGAATAAAACCCTACAAATACTTTTTGGTGAACTAAAACATAATTTACACAAATTATCATAACAAATAATTGGCATCAATACTTTGTTTTTCCTAGTAATTAATTCTGTGTAATTCATTTATATGCTGTCATTTTAGATTTATTAAAATGAAAAAAAAAAAAAACATTTACTGTTCATGTAATAATCTTTCAACTTACTGAAAATTATACAGATTTTTTGATAAACCAAATTGTAAAGCCCGCAAACAATAATTAAAAAAATAAAAACATAGTTTCAAGCCAATTAAAAACTAAACGAATTATTTTTGGTAAACCAAATTGCTATATACACAAATAATAGAAACTATTTTTTAGCCTATTAAATATTATGCAAATTCTTTTTGGTAAACTTCATAATAATGTACACAAATTATAATTAAAAAATAGCAAAAATAGTTTCTAGCTCATATTACACAAATTATTTTTGGTAAACCAAATACTAACGCACACAAATAATAATAAAAAATAATAAGCTCAATGCTTAAAAGTTCCATTGTAGAAAAATAAAATAAATGGTATTATTATAATCCCATATTATTATCATTCCATATTATTATAATTCAAAATAAACTATTTCAATCACAAACCTTTTAATTACATACTTATTAATTGTTTCCAAATTTACCTAAACATTATTAAATTTCGAATTTAATATTCGAAATAATAATCTAATACAATAGAGAATATAATTTCGAATTAAAATTTTGAGCACATTTTATCAAGCTTTAACAGTACTAGATTCTTTGAAAGACAATTGATAGAAATAAAGTGAAAATACAATGTACTTAATAAAATAAAAAGAACAGGAACTTTTGAATCATTAGATATTCCGCTTAAATTAGTTTTGTCTGAATTTATCTTTTAGAGAAAGAGACATCCGATTTAAGCACGGAGAAAAAAGGCAAAAGGTTTAGTCATAAACTATTCCATTTATGATTTGGTAAAGCCGCAAAAAACAATTCAAAGGAAACATGGTTGAATGCATTATTATTTGATTTGGAAAAGCGTTTATGATTTAAAAAAATGTTTTCAGTTACAAAAATCATGGAAAACGTAATTAAATATAAATAATTGTGTAAGGCTTATGAAGATAAAGCAAATGATTTATCTTGCAGTGCTGCAACCTTTGTTAATTGACGAAGAAACATTTGCTTTAACGTTTCTGTAACGTTAGAAAAAAATCTGCGTGTCCATTAGGGCTTGAAGAATTTGTTTGACTTACTCCAAATTTTATTATGCACAGCTTGAAGCTTTAATAATGTTCTGTGGTTTGTTCTTTTTTTTCTGTTTTACTTATTTAACTCTCGAAACTTTCGAAATGTTTATTATCGAAAAATTAAAAAGTTTTACTAAAATGAAATTGTGCGTTGCCTTAATTCCTCATGCATAAATCTTTTTTTTTTCAATTTGTCTGCATTGAATTGTTTTTGAAAATATTTTATATTTTGTCGTTTAATTAATTATTTTTATAATTGATAATGGTAAACGAATGATAACAATGAATTTTTGAGAGAGAAAGAGGAAATAAGACAAGATTAATGAAGTCTACTAAGAATTCATTTATTTGTATTTAAACTGAATTACAAACTTTAAATGACAGACTTTTTTTAATAAAGAATAACATTTTAATAAAACGTTTGGAAAGATTATTTGTCTGATGGCAATGTAAATCGTAATATTTATATCAGAGAATGATTTTAAAAAATTGACCTTAAACAAATGCTTTATTTGAAATGTTACAGGCAATTAAATTTATTAATTGAAATTGGAGCTTCAAGCTTAGATATGGATTAAAAACAATTCTAATCTAATTAATTTACGTTTAAAAAATTAGCAACTTTTAAATAATTTTAACATGAATTTAATTTATAGTTTTATCGAACCTATTTTTAGTACAGATATTGTTGGCATAAAGCTTATTAAACTAAACCTTTACAAATCTGAATGTCAAATAAATAATAACATATATAAACTAAAGTAATAACCTGAACAGGGGTTACTTCTCCAATTTTTTGTTATTGACAAAGTGTAGCTTTTTATGATGAATAATAATTTTAAAATAAAACTTAAATGGCAAAGACATTTTGAAATAAGTATATGTCATTCATATAAGTTAAAGAAAATCATAAAATCATTTAATAGTGAATTTAAAACCTGTTTCATTCTTAAAAATGCATAATTTAATTGAGAAATTTGTTACTTATATTTTTTTTAAAATTAAATTAACAATAAAATAAAAGCATTTAAAATACTTTGTTCATGTTTATTTTGCTTTAAAAATTTACCTACGCAGAAATGTGTTCTCTACTCTTTTTGTCATCTGCTTGAAATAAAAGCTGTTATTAGAAATTTATTTACAACAATGAGCAGGAAAGTGCCAATACTACAAACGGGTGGAGAATTTTGGAAAAAAAACCAACAAGAAATCGATATAAATTGAAGCAATCAAGAACAATTTTGAATGAAAATTTTTAAAAACGATAAAAGCTATATCAAAATTAAAACAAACATGACTTGCAAGTAGAAACATCCTCGCACGGAGAAAAAAAGAGTATTGTCAAAATGACTATGATAAATTAAAGAATATGATAAAATTTCCCGTGTTTTTGGTTATACAGGAATACCAAAAAGCTCAATAATTTTTACTTAAGCGCTTTGGTAATAATTTAGGTAAAATTAACAGTCAAATATTGTTTTATAATACACTATCTACCAATAAGTATTTGGACACGTGTGATTGAAAAGAAAAACAAACTTTATTCCTAATCAATAGTTGGTAGATCCTCCAGGAGGGGTAATTACAGCGTGAGCCCTCAGGGGCATACTTTCCCCAAGTCCTTATGTTACGGCTAGGGGTATTTTCTTCCACTCGACTTGGAGAAGACATGTAAATTCCTTCACCGATTTTGGACGGGTAGTACACCCCTTAATTCGGCGATCCAACTCATCCCAGAGGTTCTCGATAGGGTTCAGGTCTGGGCTCTGGGCAGGCCAGTCCACTCGATTAACCCCATTGGTACCATACCAAACCTTGGTGACCCTCGCAACATGACAGCTGACATTGTCGTCCTAGTAGTAACAAGGGTTCACCCTATGAAACTGTCACAATGTAAAAAGCAGATTGTCATCCAAAATAGTGCAGTAAGCATCGGCGTTGAGCTTACCATGAAAGGGAACCAAGTGTTCCAATCCATACCAGAAGAAACACCCCAGACAATAATTCCACCTCCACCGAACTTGACTGTTGGCACGATGCATTTTGACAGGAGACGTTCTCCAGGCATACGCCAGACCCAGCCATCCGAACGTTAGAGGATGAACTTCCAACTCGCATTCGTCGCTCCAAAGAACAGCTTTCCTCTGATCTACGATCCAATTTCGATGTGCTTTGCACAACATTAACCAAGCAGTGGGGTTGAACTTTGTGATCAAAGGCTTATGAATAGCAGCACGACCATGTAAACCAAGCAGATGTGCTTCCTTACGGATGGTATTAATTGATTCAGCTCGTAATTTAGCTCGCTGAATATGTCCCTTAAGGATAGGCCATTTTTGTGATACCCGACAATTATACCTTTTTCGAAATCAGAGAGCTCCGAACTGCGTAGCACCTTGCAAGAGAAAAATGCCCATGTTGTTTCCTACACGATATATGCCGGTGGATCGCTTGACGTATCTCAGGAATGCAGATATAGTCATTTGCATAGGCGTCCGAATACTTATTGGTAGATAGTGTATTTGATAAAATTTGGTTAACGTGATAAAATTTGGTAGTTTTATCATGATTCCTCAGAGCATGGCATAAATGCAATTCAGTCGGTAAAATTTACTATCCAGTTTTGTATTTTTCTCAAAATCTGTGGTAATAAGAAATATAATTTTGAAAACCAGAATTTCCGGAAAACCATTACCATATGAACGAAAAAATTACCAAATAAAAAGCTTAAATACCGCATATTTTAGTCTAATAACCATAATTCTGGTTTCTACCATAATTCTGGTAGAGGTAACTGGAAATTACAAGAACTCTATTAAAATTAAAACAATCAAGACTGACATTTAGAATAAGCATCGGTATATTACGGAAAACTATTACTGGATGAACGTGGATAAAATCGATGAAGAAATTTTGCAAACCAATTCTGATAGGAATACATTTCAACCAAGATCTCATTTTAACAATTCCAAGTAAAGTACAACTCGTCAAGCTGACACAGAACATTGAAATACGAACTTATCTAAATTAAAACAATCAAGAACTTATCAGAATTAGATACTTTGTAAATACAAGAGCTCCATCAAATTTAAGACAATCAAGACTCGTGATTAGAATAAGATTCGGTACATTGGGTAAAAATATGAAGATCGGTACATAGATAAAATCAATAAAGAAGTTTAGCTAACCGATTCTTATAAGAACATATTTGAACAACGTCAGGTGGATGAAGAGTATTGACTTGCAATCGCAGCTGTTATACGATATAGAACCAATGACAGAATAACTTTTAAGGGCAATAATTCTAATACAGATATTCCAGACATGTAAGGAATCAATAAAGGAAATCGGAGAAACTAGCTCACCGTAGATAAATCTAAACAGACGTGGTTTAAGAGAATTTTTAAGAATAGCTTTTATCTCCAAGCATTTGAGAAAGTCTAATTTCTTGGTTCGTAAATTTTAACAAATCTCAAATTTAGTTTTAGGGAAGTTCAGGTCAAGTATTTTATTGTACAGACTGGAAAGTGAAATATACGCACACCCTGAATTAAAATCTTGTTTTTTTTAGATTTTGGCTGTCTCCGTGATTTGAGGCCAAGAATCTTAATCCGTCATTAACAAAAAAAAAAAAAAAAAAAAATTATTCAGAGGAAGATGAAACTCAACTCATAACTCAAAATATCGCCTTCTCAAATAAATTTATTTTGTATAGTAAAATTTAAATATATATAATATGCTTAAAATAATAATAAGATTGTGTCTTAGTACATGATAATCCAATAAAATGAAATTAAATCATTCTACAATTAATTTAAGCATAGTACTTTGGTACTCTAACGAATTATATAATCTGTTTTTCCCTTAACTTACTGATTTGTAGTAAAGTGATTTACTTATAATTCCGAAAAATATTTAATATTTTTGAATGAAATTTGCTTTGATGATTTTATAAATATTTCATGATATATAATTTAAATTTTATTTGTTACTACGTCAACTACATTGAGAAAAAAAGTGGTAAAATCTGCAAGAATATGTATGACAGTACCGTAAAATTTACGTTGATTTCTGGCTGTATGGAAGCAACAAAAAGTAAGGTAATTTTTAACGCACTTAATATGTTGAAACAATATTCTTTATTAGTTTTGTGCAGTGCATTATTGAAAATAATAATTCAAGATCACACAAGAAAAATCCTGATAAAATTACCGTATTTTAAGAAGTGATATTTCAGTTGTAAAAAATATTCTGATTTATAAAACTAAAATGTACGGTATTTAAACCATTCATTTCGTAATTTTTTTCTTTCATATTGTAATGATTTACTGGGCATTCTGGTTTTCAAAATCAATAGTATAATATTATTTTCAAATACAAAAAAAAACGCCTCTTATTTCTGAATTAACGCGTTGTCGGTTAAATGAAACAAATACTAAAACAAAATTATGTTACATTAAAGTTTCCGTGCATGAAATATGAATAAAAATACGCAGACTAAGAAAAAATGTATGTCAAAGCAACTAGGATATGGTAAAATGTACTGTTCTTCGGGCATTATGAAAACACCAAAAACATCGGTAATCCTTACCGTACTGATTGTGGTAAAATTAGCAATAAACTTATTGTAAAGATTTTAATTTCATCATGATGCATTAGAACATGGCAAAAAAAAACATTTATTCGGTTAAATTTGCTTTTCAGTATTGCGTTTTTTAATTTATTATTCAGTTTTTCAGTTTTGCATGTCGCATTGTGTTTGGTAAGAAGAAATATAATTTCAATAAACCAAAATTTCTTGTAAAATGTTACCATATGAAAGGAAAAATTGCCAAATGAATATTCTTTTTCTCTAAACAACTGTATTAAAGATAAATTAAATAAATTCATTTCATTATCATATGTTTATTTAATTATAATTTATGATTAGCGGTAACTTTATAAAACTTATCTAAGTATACAAAATGAATACAGAAGCTATTGAATAAATGAGTTATATTAAAGTGTTAAACCTTACCTACTATGACAGATTCTTATTATCAAGTTAAACCCACAAATTTCAATAGTAATAAATATCTAAGTTAAAAAAATTTTTTGAGAAGATTGTTTTTTAAACCCTAACTTCATTAAAACTCACAGCTTAAAACTTTTTTATTTTACATTACAGAGCTAAGTAAAGCTTTTCACTCATACGTTTTGAAAAGAGTACGCAAAAGTAACCCACATTTTATACACTAAATTTAAACAAAGTCTTCCAAAAATATATTTTACCATAAAAACATATGAGGAATATATAGTAATTATTTAGCTCGGAAATAAATTAATAAATTACTTAATTTATAACTTAAGTTTAAAAACATTGGAATTTATTTTTTCTTCTTTTATACATACTTATCCTCCTATTGGGCGAAAAACCAAAAAAAAATTTGTTTTGTTAAAAAGTATTCGACAAATATACACAGCTCTATTAATTTTTTTAAACCACGAGGCACTAATTATATATCTCTTTTACATCTTCCAAAACGATGTCATAATATCTGTCAAATTTAATGCAAAGGTGCGTAATATCTTAGAAAATTATAAAAACAAACCTGAAAAACAGAAAACGAGAAGAAAAAAAAAGATTTTTTTTCATAAATTCATAACTAATTTGTTTCTGATTACTAACTAATTTAACCAAAAATAATAACTATTTATTTGCCAAAAAATTTATAAAAAGAAAATGCCGCTAGTTTGTTTCGTTTACTAGAACTTTAAACTTTCCAATTTATTTCCTCGTATAACGAAATTCAATATAAAACTATTTTATGTCTTTCGAGAAAATGTCAAAACTCTCACAAAATTTCAAACAAGAGTACAAAAATACAGTATTCTAGTGAAAAAGCACTAAAACTTTCCAGTAACAAGTAATAAAGGTGTTGGAGGTTATGGAACTTTTTTAACGATTCAGTGATAACGGCTTTCCTTATTGAAGAGACCTTCAAAGGCAGAACTCAATTTATGATACCTTTTCTTTCGGATAACTCAGTTATAATGCTACTTCGTGTAATGAAGAGTCCCTCTTAAAGAAAGAGACTTCAAACTTCTCGTTTGATGTCATTCGCTGGTAGTAATTTTGTTCCTTGAAATGAATTCTTTCGTAATCTTGAATACTAATTTAGCAACTCTGGTAGAATTTGCAGTTAATTAACCTTCCCAAGATTTAGTCTTCCAACAAAAATGACATAAAATATTTTGAATGAAATGGTAAGAGTAAATGAGTTGTAGAATACCTGAAAAGTAATTAATCTTGTCACCGCAATAATCAACTGTTATTTTGAAAAATACAAAGCAACTAAGAAAACAGGTATATTGCGAATTCTCACTTTCGCATTTTAAATTATTACTATTATTTTATTTATTTTTATTTTTTAATTTATAATTTTAATTTTCTTTTATTATTTTTTTAGAAAACTAGAAATGTATTTAAAAATTGTAGAAAAAAAAAAGTTTTTTATCGCATGAGATCAATTATATTTTATTTTACTTTTTACAAAACATGTTCTAATATTATTTCTCTCTTATTTTTCTTAAATTATTAATTTAGAGTTACTCTAACATTATACCTGACCAACGCAATAAATAATAATTTTTATTATTAATATTTCCTGCAAAGATCAGGTTTTTCGGCCCTTTTTTCTTAAACTGTTATGCTCTATTAATTTAATGAAACCTAGTCTATCATACCATTCAAATAATTGAATTTTCAATCAATTTATCAAATTTAATTAAAATTTTGAAAATTAATAATGGTAGTTAAAGGTAATAGTACACATTTATATAGCATTTAATCAATCTAATTTTAAATAAAAAATCTCAGAAAACTGATACAGTTTTCAGTTTTTAAAAAACGACATGATTCAAGTGCTCAAAAACAGGGATCCATTTTCAAGACTTATCAGACATTAATGAGAAGAAACACGTCTGATTTGAAGTATAAAATGTAAAAGTGCCATCCATAAATTGAAAAATAATAGGTGAGAAACGAAACTAAAAAAAACCACAGTAGCATAGAGAAAAATCAGGATAAGAAAAATTACAATGGCTGGGAGGGGCAATAAGAGTAAAATTCATTTCCATGAGCTATGGAGAAGTGGTGATTAATTAATGTCATTAACAAACTAATCACCATTCATATAAATAAAGCAAGATTCCAGGATATGACTGGAGTGGAAATGATTTTAATATAGTTAAAATTGATTTGATACCAAAGACTCCAACAATGTAAAGCAATTGAGGATTTTTTGAATCCTTGCTCCATTTTTCGTTGATTACTTTACGTTTCATATGTCATGTCACTTTGGTATCTTCTCATTCACGTCTGCCAATTCCTGAAAGAATGGGCATCTGTTTTTGAGCGTCTAAAACATCTCGACTGTTCTTCCTAATTTATATATTGCTGACGCGAATGAAATTTTTAATCAAGCAATTATATTTTAACAAATACTAACTAATTCTAGTATATATTGGGATGTTATGTCCCTATAACTAAACTTGTCATTAATTATAGGAACTTGAGATATCATTAATTGTATCATGTTCCTATAAGTCATCTTATAATTAATTATAATATTATTCTCAATTTTTAACATAAGTATGAATACGAATCTAGACCCAATAAGATGAAGAGGTAGACATCTAACTATCTTTCATTCAATTAGAATAATATTCAGTCTAGTCATAAAATCTCATAAATGACATCTAATCTGTTAAGTAATTTGAGGAGAGCCAGTACAATAGATTGGCGTTATTCACCACAATGGATATACCCGCGAAGAGATGCGTGATTGATAATATTGATATCAAAATTTCGATTGTTATCCTATATGCAGATATGTGAGAGTTGAAACCCTATTTTAGAATAGACCCGCTATAAAATTCAAGTATAGTAATAGATTTAATAATATATCAATAGATTTAATAATATATCAATAGAGATAATCAGATATATTCTGATAATATGTTCTAGATATGCATTCGAAGATAACATGGTCTTAGATAATTCTTAGTAGTAAGTCAGTTTCAGGAGCTTGTCTCGGAATTGAAAAAAAAAAATTTTTTTAATATCAAATATGTAAATTGGTCTTATATAATTTTCTTGATTTATCTTATGAAATCAAAGATATTGATTTTAAAAAGAAAGTATAAATTCTTGTTTTTAAAATTTATGTGATTTAAATTTTCTTCAGTAAACTAAAATTTTCAGTTTTCCTAACAAAGCATATGAAGCAAAATTATGGTCTTTTTAAAATTTTGTTATTATCAAATTTTATTTTTTAAATATGTGTGTCTTAAAAGGAAAAATTATTGATTTTAATTCCATCCAACTGAAGCAAAAGTGATTTGCAAACTCTGATGGACATTTCTATTTTTATTATATTCTTAAATCCTTGTGAACAATTAATTAAATTTATATCTTCCTTTTAAAACATTTTAAATTTTTTTTTAACTATTGTGACAAAGTAATTTACATATGCAATATATTTAATCATATATGTATTATTCGCACGATATCGTATACATATGACCGATATTTATCATGTCATTTATTGCAGGAATATTGTTATTCTTAACACAGCTAAATCTACATTTATTCTACTAAGATTTTAAATCCATCATTAAAAAGAGTGGATATACACCCTATATTTTATTTTTTCTTTCTTTTCATTGTTGTTTTGTATTTAATGCTTGGGAAATTTCAAAAAGCACATTTAAAAGTGAAAATTATTCTACTAGTTTGAGAGCATCTGATCTCCTATTTTATACCTTCCAAAACAAATAAATGTTTAACTCGTTAAAATATTTTTGTTACATGTGTTTGTCATGAGGTAAAACCGAACTATTGATTTCATATTCTACGCTTTTAACTTGCTCAGTTCAATAAAAAACTTTTTTTAAAATTTTTATTAATTCAGCTAAACAGTCGGTTTTACTCAAATTTGAAGAATTTAAAAGAATAGAGTTTGCATTGCAGCATTTTTGTAAAAAATTATAACTCGGCTAGGTACTTTCAAAATTCAATGAAAATAATAAGTATATGCACATCTTATAAGATAATTATTTGCTAAAAAAAAAAACTCCTCAAAGATGTTCATTTGGTCAAGACTTGGCGCTCAATTAATTTCAACTGTGCCTTTAAGGAAACCAACTTGTTATAATTGATGCCTTAAAAATTATTCATATGAAAATTTGTTTTATTTACTAATTTATTTATTTTTTATTGTTTTTTAAATAACAAAAAAAAACATTTTCTACTTATTAGCGTTCATTTTAACACTTTTATTTCTCAACTGTGACAATATGTGACATTTTTTTGTTATTTTATGCAAAAATAAATTTAAAAAATCTATAACATAAAAATTAAAGAACCGAGGCACAAAAAAAACGGAGAAAAGAATTCTGGTAAAATTACCGCACTGTACGGTAATGACATTTCTGGAACAAAAAAAAATATATAATTCTGATTAATAAAATCAATGTATACGTTATTCAAACCATTCAATTGATAAGTTTTCCGTTGATATGATCACCGTTTACCGGAAACTCAGTTTTTTAAAAATTACAGTTCTTATTACAACACATTTAGTAAAAAATACAAAACTGAAAAACAAGTTTAAACAATTAAATGGTTTTATACAGTTTTCTAAGTTACAATGATAGAATTACCAAATTACCCTCATTTTCCAAGCTTTATCTCATATTATAAAATATCTTATTGTTCATTTCACTAACATAACTACCAATGACTAAGTTTTTGGTGTTAGCCCATGGAGTCAGAAACACAGTAAATTTTACCATATTCTGATAGTTTTGAGCTTACTTTTTTTCTCAGTGTACGTTACAATGAAGATATTTAGATATTCATCTGTTATGCAAAAACTAAAAACCGACAAAATTGTCAGAAAAATGGTTACCCTGGGAACCTGAAGAAAAAATCTAGTAAAATATTGCGTTTCATTTGTGCTGCACTTATTGCATCTGAATGTTGGTTGGCAATATGCTATAAGTTCATATTTTATTTTATAATTTATAACCTTTGTTGAACAGACGACTCAATTTTTGGAATGTTCAACTACTAATGTTCAACTACGCACCCTTGTAAGTTTGAACCCAATTTAGAAAACAAGGGAACTCCTGGATCAAGCATTGAGAAAAATTTGCCTTCGCGAGGACTTTTGATGGAACTAACCCGCAATTGCGTTATATAGAGAGGAAGACCACGAGATCCTCTCACGATTTGTCTAACGGCAAGGGGACTCTAAATGATCCGTGTACCACTGGGATATTTCCCGTCACCACTGTGGCCGGTGAAAGCCGGATACGGAAATAGTATCCCCCAGCCATCACCACGATTCGCACTTCGTTAGAAGGCGAACGTTCTATCCCCTGAGCCATCGCTGCTCTAAAAGTTCGTATTGCGGTAAATTCAAAAACAAATATAAAAAAATTTTGAACGCTATTAACACTTAAAAAATGCCAAAACGTATCTTTTATAAATTAAAGACAATGTCTTTTATCTAAAGTGTAAACTAATTTAGTTTCTCTCTCAATTTGTCACTAGACGATCTGCTAAGCAGAATTTGAGGGAATTTGAGAAATGGAATTATTTTTTATGCTAATCTTTTCAACTCTAAATATTCTCAAGTGTTAAAAATTACACGAAAAAGGAGTAGGGGTATTATTCTTCCCACATCAGAACAACAGGAAAGAAGACAACAACAAAGCTGTAATAAATAAGAGGCTTCACCACAACTCAAGTGGTAATTCATGTCTTGACAGGTCCGATTTCAACCAGTTCTCCATACAGCGAATTGCCTCCAGAAAAATCAATCATAAGGGCTTAGAGTGTCCCTTTTCAAATAAAAACATAGTTAGAGACAGCTTTTGGTTGATTTTTATTTTGTAACTCTTTCTTTTCTTGGCTTTCAGGGAAATATTGATTCTTTGGAAAATTATATGCTGTAATAGATGTTTATTTTAAGGATGTGATCGTAATGATTTTTTGCCAGGAAAGGAATCTATTTAACAAAAAGTATAGCTAACAAAGTATTTTTGATTACAGCAGAAGCAATTTAATTATTAACAATGTAAATAAAAACCCGTTTAGGCTTAGTTACACAGTCAAGAATATTTAATATTTGAATAAGACTCATATTCAAAATTTATTTTTTCTGCAGATGATATAGAATAGTAACCAGTAGAACAGTAGGTTCCGAACTCAAGTTACGACGAATATTATTTTCTACCTCAGAGGTACACTGTAAAATTTTCGGATTAAATAACGGCATTTTTTGGGATAGATTTTTTAGTAATTTTTACAGCAAAGCTTATTTAATTTGGGTAATTCAGTGATTTTACGAAAATTATTACTGTAAAGTTAACGGTATATCAGATTATTAGTTCCGTAATTTGATTCGGAATACGTAACGGAAAAAAAATATCTGATAGGCGGTAATTTTTAAAGTATTAAATAGCGTAAAATCACTGAATCACTTTAATTAAATAAATATTACTGTAAAAATTACGATAAAATGGTAAAAACAGAATTTACGGGAAATGGACTTTTCAGATGATACATCCAAAATGCCGGTACTTTTGTTATCGTAATTTGAACTGGATTTTTTTACAGTGTACTTACTAGCCAGTTTAGCAGATTCCTATAAAATGATGTAAAGATCCGACAGGACAAGGCACTTCCCCCCTCCCCCCCCTCCAAAAAAAACAGAGCTTTTTTGGGGGGAAATAATGCTACAATTTAGTAAAGTTTTTATTTTTAAAAAAAACAAAAATCATCATTTAAAAATTCAAAATTATTTTTTTATCAAAATGTTTTTTATATTTTAAAAGCATTTAAAATTATGATAGGTATTCCTTTTACAGCCCTTGTTGACAGAAGCATGTTGATGTACAACTGCAAGATTATTGCTTTATAATATTTCATACCTGCATTTTTTGGAATTTTTAGCAGTAAGGAAAGTCAGTAATTAACGAAAGCGATAATAATTACAAAGATTAGCATAATGAACAAGTTTAAAAATTCGACAACTGTTTCTATAGCTCTGTACCATAAGGAATTACTTTCGTACTTTTACCTAGACTTTTTGCCTAGACCTTTTACCTAGAAATCCACGTGGCGTTAAAATGATTACACTTCACTTTAATTATTAATTTATTTATCCTTATTTATCTTTATTTATTAATATATTTTTATATTTTGTTTTAACTTTAATAATAAAAATTAAAAGAAAAAAAACTTAATAAGCCAAAAAGAAAATTCATTCAAAAGAAAAGCAAACGATTCTTTCAGAATTGTTCATAAGTACCAGTGCTAGTGCAAAGATAGAAAACGCTTATGTATTCCATATATAGCACTAAAATAATTATCTGCTTTACGAGCTTATTTCTTTTACATTTTGAAAATTTATAATTTGAAAAACAACTTTTTTAATTACAAACGAAATGTTTTTAAAGTAGACAATCATAATAGTACTTCGGTGCTACAGAAAACTGTCGTCTTTTATATGAGCTTATTTTAATGAGCTATATATATATAAATTCATAAGTCAATGCCGAAGCAAATAATGTGTATAAAGGTACCGAAATGACCACCTGATTGAAGATTTTTGTTTCATGCTCTTATTACGTTGTCTTTCGCATTCCTACAGAATTTCATCTCATACATATGGGATAATCTGAAAAGCAAATCAAAATTGCATTTTACCCAAAGAAAATTTTTAAGGGGAGGCGGTAGGATATAGACCAATGATCCTAAGATTGACTTTTTTCAATGTACCTTTTCTCAGCATCTAAACAAGACATCGCTTTAGTTTTCGATCTCTGATTATTTACATATACATGCTTACATTGTGATAACTGTTACTACATATTTATGGCTTTTTTTAAAAAATTTATTAACTGATAACTTTTAATGTTTTTAAAAAGTTTCATCAAAAATCTTTCATAACTCAAAAAGTATTCCTGTTAACGCTAAAACATTATCACAGCATACAACGGATAATCTCAAATATCCCCCAAAAATTTCAAAGCATAAGTAGTTTATTAGAAAAGGTACATCAATAAAGGTCAGGTTTAGCATCATTGATATAGATGCCCTACCGACTCCCCTTGAACTTTTATGTGGCATAATTTAGAATAGATTAAAAATCAAAACCTGTTGCGTACAAAAATCTAAAAGCAATTCCTGTGTAATATTCAAAAGAAACTGAGTTCAGATTTCACTTGTTTTCAATAAATAAAAATTTTAAAATCATGTAATACGTCTTGAAAATTTTCTTATAGAGTCCTTTCATGTTGTATTATCTTAGATTTTGTTTAGTCAAACATCTCTTCCAGATGCTCCACGCTGTCTAGACTATGTCTAGAAAAATTTATTCCGAAAACCGAAACAAATTGTCTGAAAGCAAGTAAATCGTCACTTCTAAACTGAATATTGGGGCCCTTCGATATTGATTTAGTATTTCTCCGGTGTCAAAACCGACTTTTGGTTTAAAATTATATTCTTTATTTTTTATTTATTTATTTACAAAAAACAATATGCTTGAAATAGTAGTTTTCGTTCGATCTCTTAAAAAATAGTAGTTTTTTTATTTTTTTGAAAATTTATCCATTATGGCAAGAATTTGTTTTAATTAATGCTATAAAAGTGAAAAAAAAAACTCATTTATTATTTTTGTGATTGAATGAAATGAAGGAAATGACAAAAAAAAAACATTAACATAAAATAAATAAAAATGATGCGATAGTAAAAATAAATCATTTTACTTTCTGTGAATATCTGAATGCATGATACCCAAAGTTCTTAAAGAAAAAATAACTTAGACTTAAGTAAAACAAATTCTACTCTCAATTTTAACTAGCTAAAATTTTTGTCGAAACTTCAAAAAATTACTTTTCAAAGAAACGATTATATTTTTTTATGAATTACACAAAAAAAAATTGCATTTTGCATTTTTTTCTAAGTCAAAGGCATTTTCTTATGTTTATGGCTGCTCCGTTAAAAAATGTTTGAATATTGATTTTTTTGAGGGCAACTTTTGATGCAGAACAGATTTATCAGAATTAACCAAAGTTCTAACAATTATGGTTTAGGAGTAAAACTTTTTGCACCAGTTGCTATAAAGATTACTTCGATCCGAAATCCACAAGACCCGGGAAATAAAAAAAAAATCTAGCCTGCAGTTGACTTTTAAGTGCCCTTCTAATAATAAGTGTTAAAAAATGTCTGACCAAACACGTCGAGTTTTGGTGAACAGGAAGAAATGAGGGAGAAACTTACATGATTATGCATAGATATTAATATTGATTATATAAATATTAGTATTGATTATATAAGATTACTCCGAAGTCAAGGTCCGGGCAATAAAAAAAAAATTCTAGCCTGCAGTTGACTTTTAAGTACCCTTCAAATAATAAATGTTAAAAATGTCTGACCAAACACGTCGAGTTTTGGTGAGCAGGAAGAAATGAGGGAGAAACATACATGATGATACATAAATATTAATATTGATTATATAAATATTAGTATTGATTATATAAAGATTACTCGGAAGTCAAGGTCCGGGCAATAAAAAAAATTCTACCCTGCAGTTGATTTTAAGTACCCTTCTAATAATAATTTTTAAAATTGTCTCTCCAAACACGTCGAGTTTTGGTGAGCAGGAAGAAATAAGGGAGAAACTTACATGATGATACATAAATATTAATATTGATTATACAAATATTAGTATTGATTATATAAAGATTACTTCTAAGTCAAGGCCCGGGCAATCACAAAAAAAAATCTAGCTTGCAGTTGACTTTTTAATACCCTTCTTATGATAAGTTGTCTGACCAAGTACGTCGAGTTTGATGAGACGGAAGAAATGAGGGAGAAACTTACACGTTGATACATAAATATTGCTTAGATAATAATTACTCCAAAATCGTCAAGACACGGACATGCAAAACAAAATCTAGTCTACAGCAGACTATTAAAGCTGATTTTCAAAGCTCTGTCACCAAGAAAATAAAAATCCGTAGTTTAAGTGCTTTACACTTAAAACAATGCCATGATTTTAAACTATATATAGAATCTTGTCATAAAGAATTATCTGGCCTTTAGAACAGACATATAACTAAAATTTTTCAAGAATTATTCAATTTTTTAAAAAAAATTGCGAATTCTGCGGCATTTACTCTCTTAGTTGAAAATTATCAAAATCACTGCTGTATTCTCAGTTTTTGAAAGTTTTTATGAGCTCAGGTAATGCAGAATTAAATTAAATTTTTAAATATTCAAAAATATGATCATAAATACTTTTAATTTTCACAAAATTGTGGCTTTTCTCCATATAGACGTTTTGTGCCATTTTCCAAAATAAGCGTAGACAGCGCTGCCTTTAAATAGGCTAATCTTGACTTAACAGTTATGAGTAACAGTTGCAAACTCACAACAGTTATGAAATAACATATTATTCGCAAAAAATCATCATTTCATATTACGACCGAGTCTTCTAAAAACAGTATTATGTACTCTTATAATACATGGTAAAATTTGACGTTGAGTTCACCAAAACTCAACGCACGTTAAGTTTTGGTGAAAGGGAGTAAATGAGGGAGAAGCTTACATATGTATATATACATATTAATATTGCATATATTGATAATGTATAGACAATGACAATGTAAAGAATTAATACATGCATTAATATTGCATATATAGACAATGAGGTTGTTATCTAGACGTATTAGTATCGAATTAGACCAAATCTGTCACGATTGAACATATAATTACTAAGGTATTGTTAAGGTAGGGATAAAAAAGTTACCAAAAATAAAAATTATAGTTTTATTCCTGCACCTGTTTTGGCATCTACGAGTAGCTTTGCTGTCTTAATGCGTAAATAATTTCAGTGCAAACGATGCGGTATAGTAGTGCAGAGTAAAAAAATAAATAGGAAGCTGGACTCAAAAAATCTAAAAAAATTTAGCGTATCCTGAACGCGTTGGCCTTCAGTATAAATGTGCGAATGAATTTTTAACATGATCGAACATTTTTTGATAGCATATTAATAAAAATATATTATGGAGGCGGAAAATGTTAATTTGTTGTACAAATTTTAATTGCATTATTTTGTATTGATTAATACTTTTACTTTAAGAATAAGTCTAAAAGTGCTAATTAATATTAACAAAGAAGTAGTAGGTTTTATTTACAAGAAAGTATTAAGCATTGATAGAGGAAATACACATCAATATTATTATTATCAATATTATTGTGTAACAGCAACAAGAGAATGCCATTCATTATTTTAATTTTTAACCATATTACAAATTTTAATATTTATCAATTTCTAATACACAGTGGTTGGAATAAGCTTTTATCTCTGTTACCGCATTTGGTGCAACATTTTACCACCATGATAAGGTATTTAACTGTTTACTAAAAAGCAAAAAAAAATTTTGACTGCCCAATCGTAACTCTTTTTTTTTCTTTAAAAAAGCACAAGTTGCATATTCAAAATCATTTCCAAAGCTAGTATTAGGTTTTTAATCAAATAAATGGCACGAAAAGAAATAAATCTTAAGTAAACACTGTATGAGAATTTTTTAAAGTAAGTAACGTTGTTTCTTAAAAAAATGCATTCCTTTTGTCCAGTTTCTCAGAAAATTGTTCTCAAAATTAAGAATTTGAATTCTTGTTTAAATGAATCTTAATAAACTGAATTCAACTGCAAGCATTGGAAAAAGTAAATGCTGAATGAATACTGCTCCGTTGGAATTTTGATTCTGAAATTATGGTAGAATAACCGGCAGCTGTCTGTCTGATTAACCATAAAAATTACTGTCTTAAAACTGTTTACAACTGATACGATAAAAAATAAAAATGCTGAATACGAAACTATACGGTCTCTTATAACATTTACAACTTGCATAGTTCCTAATCCATACAAATAAAACTTTGACCTACATTGCAACACTGTGCTGGTTGCGCCATTTATGCATGGATGTTAGTTTCGCATACTAATAGCCGACGGTCACTTAAAGAGTGCAGGGCACTAGTAACTCTTTATATGTTAAAGAATAGGATGAAATATTGTGGTGTCAACACTGGGATTCGAATCCCCGTTCAACCAGCAATCAGATTATCCGATTAGATGTCTTAGC
The DNA here is from genome assembly GCA_949128135.1 of Parasteatoda lunata. Lineage (NCBI taxonomy): Eukaryota > Metazoa > Arthropoda > Arachnida > Araneae > Theridiidae > Parasteatoda > Parasteatoda lunata. The sequence continues at coordinate 32,187,908 of OX421979.1, forward strand.
TATAGTATGTACTCAGCTGCACAGAGCTAAATTGCTTAATAAGGTGGGCCTAGATGGCGTGGATAGAACTCTGGTTGTTAAACCTTATTAAGAAAAAACAATACATACTCACACTTAACAGTTTGAACATCATTTTTTTTATGGTTGTTTGACTGTTTTAAGTGAAAATGGTAAAAAAAAATAATTTAATAAATTGCTATTTAACCATTTTTACCTAGAAATTTCTAACCGTGTAATGGTTAAATAAAAAAGCTCATTTGTTTCATTCGTAACAATTACAGAAATTTTTATTCAATATTGATGAGATACGGAATGTATCAGGTTTAATTAATTAATGTTAGAAAAGTTTTTACTTTCAGTGTATTTTGAAATAATTTGAAACACTTGGGGCGTTTTTGTGCTTGCTTCAATTTCCCACTATATAAATATTAAAAATGTTCAAAAATTTCGTAAAAAAGGTTTTTTTTTTTTACTGACGTTAATAGAAAAATATGATAAACGCAATATCAAAGTATTAGACGTTATTTTAAAGCATTAATAATATTTGAGAAATACTTATGTAAAAGTTAATGGTGAATGTTGAAATATTTAACTAACCTAAGATGTAGCCTAATTTAGACGATGAATAGACGATTTTAGAAAAGAAAGTATATCCTGAATAGTTTGTAACTTGAACATCTGCTGTTTCACAGTGAAAGTACTTAACTTGTTAGCCTTAGATAAGATTCTAAGCATGTGAGTAATTTTAGTTTAGACAAGGTTTTGTTAAAAATACATTTACTGAATAAAGTTCTTAACTATTCTACCTGAATTTATTTGCAGGAGGAGGCATTGGGAAACCCTAACCATATACTATTTAATCTCTGTCTCAATTTTTTCTTAAAATTAGGTAATAATTATGCAGGGCTGTACTTACAAAAAAAAATAACTTTGTGAACGGTTTTTTTTTTAAAATTAAAACACATAGATTTTATTGCCTTCAATTTATAGGTAAAATGATTAATAAGCCATCGGTATCAAATATTAAAAAAGCTGAAGTTAAATTGTGTTTATTTATCACTAGCTAAATACTTTTTCTTTGTACAAGGTGTAAAGAATGCAATAATCAAAAAATCGTCAATTATGAACTCTACGCAAATATGCACAGAACTGAAATACAAATACTAACTCAATTAATAAAGCTAAAACATTTACAATTATTTTAAAGTTCATTATTATTTGTTGCACTTTCTAGTGATTTTGCGTTATTAGATTTAAAATGGTACGTTTTTAGTAATTCAATCCATTTAAATAAAGATTAACTGTACTATGTATCATTTTGCACGATGCTTTTGCTCGAAGCAACCTCATGATGGTCAAAATTTACCGCAATCAAGGAATTTTTTTTTTTCTGTACTAATAAGATTGTAGGGCTATAAGAACAATTTCAGCAGTTTCCATACCCAAAATGGATTAGTCTACCTTTTATAATGGATTAGTCAATTATGAAAATTGCACCGATTACAATTATACCAGGAAAGCCCTGATGACTGTGGGGATCGATTTTTCGCAGTTCAATGAGGTGAAACGGGTTTGAATTAAAGCGATTTCTTGTCGATACGAACTCTGCATCCGACTTCTACCGACCACAGTGCTGACGTAGATGGATCGAGGATTGGAATCCCCTTGCCTTCAGGCTAACCATGGTATGGTAATTTTTCCTGGTTTTCCTCTCCATGTATCTCAAATGTTGGTTATTTACATCGAAATTTCTACACAAAGGCAAATTTGCATCAACAATTGGTACAAGAGTTCCCTTGTCTTCTGGATTGGGTTCAAAACTACAAGGCTACGGTGTTGAACTTAGCATTTGTAAAACCAAAAAATTGGGCCGGATGTTCAACGATGGTTATAAAATAAAATAAAATAATACCAGGAGTAACTATTATTAAAATTAATTAAGCATCAGTGGTATTTTTTTATGCTTAAAGAATTTATACCAAATATCCATAATTTTTACTTTTTAGTTCATAGCGATTTTTCTATTTCAATGATAATTCTTATCAAAATAAAATAAGCATAAATGGTGTAAAAAATAGCATAGTGTTTTTTCACATTTCCTATGAAAGAATTTGTGCTCTTTCATGTCATTGTTTATAAAATAGGGAAATTTTTTTTTTCATCTTAGTTAGTAACTATTACTAAAATTACTTATGCATCATTACCCTCAACAATAGTATGGTGGTTTTTTATGTCTCTCTTCAACCTCTTCTTCATTTATTTTGCTTTAGTACAAGCCTTATTTTTTTTATTTCAATTAGAATTACCAAAATTAACTAAGCATTATTGATGTTAATAATTTTATAGCAATGTTTACGGATTTCCTAAAAGAATAATTACCTTATCTTCCTTAGACCCTGCTTTTTAGCTAATAGCTTATTATTTTATTTTAATTGGTAATTCTTACCACTGTTAATTAAGTATCATTGTCGACAATACTAGCATGTCGATTGTTTACGTTTTTTTATTTCTTTAGCCCTTTTATCTAAATAAAATAACAAATTAAAATAAAATATGCAGATAATTTTAGAAATCTTTCGAAATATTAATCTCGTGACGTTGTTCGCCTATGTGTTCATGCTAATCATTTAGTTTATCTAAAGTTACGAACGAAAAATAATCAAATAAAGACGAGCAATAAACTCCTTTTTATTAATGAAATCTATTATCTAGAGAAAATTAATTATGTTATCATTCACCGATTTTAGAAAAAATAATTGCCTGTAGTTCTATTTATATTAATGACTTTTTCAAAACCAATGAGAAAACTTCTCTTTTCAAACGCATCTCCCGAACAATCTATTAGAAATTTTTGAGGAAGTTTTAGAATTGTGGGCTGAAATTGCCCTATGTTGCCACTGTCCAAATTTCAAACAATTCAGGTTGAAATCCAGGTCAGATCAAACGATTCTAGTAATATAAGAGATACAAGCAAGAAGACACACACACCCAAAAACTCGTCATTTATAATAAATGCTATAGATTAAATGCTGTAAAGTGTGGTTTAATAAATGGAAGTGAAGCCGTGAACGTAAATTAGAACAGCTGATCGAAACTTTAGATAATGTTTAGCGAAGACTTACAATAACTTGATAATGGAATATAGATTAGAATTTAGTTGGAGATGATGCTGATTCTAATTTAAGTCGGCTTCATTTTTTTTAGAATACTGTTGATACCATAAAAGATATCGGCTTCTAATCTACTGTTTCAATTTTAAATTTAGAAATAGCATATTTTGAAAAACAAAATATCTGATTTTCAGATACATTATGTGAAATGAAATTTATGTATGCAATGCGTAATTTGTGTAAGATTTATCCTAAATTTAACCATCTTAAACATCATTATATCATTTACCATTGAAATTGAATTATTTTTAAATATTTTAACATAATGGTGGCACTCTAACACCCCCCCTCCCATTTTTATTTTTTATTTTTATACGCTGTTCTCGAATAATGGTTTCGTAAGCATCGTTCGCTTCGCTAGAAACACTAAATAAACCACGACAAATGATTATCATTATAATTCTGGAAGACAAACAACAATCATAGTTCTGGTTAACATGCATTTAACATAGTCCTGGGTGGCAAACAATGATCATAAAAATTCAGTGCGGCAAACAAAATTCAGCATATTTCTTGCTGCCAGATGATAATCATTATAGTTCTGGGTGACAAACAATAATTACCATCCCCCTGAAGCAATAATCCACTTAAAAGAAAAACTTTATTTCAAAATCATAAATTTAAAAGAAGGCCAGCATTCTTATAATTCATTATAAACCATAGGAAAAACTCATCTATTCAGATATTGACAAATATCACGTACAAATTTCCATACATTAACCAGGATACAAAAATTATGAACTAATAAACAACTGGGCTTCATTTTCAGTTTATATTTTCTCATAAAAATCTCATAATAAAATAGATTTTATTGTGCATGGAGTTAATGTGCATGGAGATGTGCATGGGTTATGGTGCATGGGTTAATGTGCATGGTTAATGTGCATGGAGAAAAATAAGCGTGCTTCGTCAAACGAAAGTTTTTCAAAAGCGATCCAAAAGCAAAGTACTTACTGCAAATAAATATACATGAAAATGTTATAGTAAAAAGTAAGATGTCAACAAAAAAGTACAAATATGCAAAGATTTTAGCGTAGATTGTATATAATTTTGGTAAACAACTGTATTTGAATTAAAAGTTCATTACCGAAAATTTTATTTTCGTATTTGCGTATCATAAATCTATTAATGAATATAAATATCGGTTTTAATGTCATGGAGTCTTAAAAAAGAACACACCACGTCAAACATTAGGTCTTAAAAATATATAAGAATATAAAGTACAAATTATAAATGCATCTATCAGAGTGCATAAAAATTCCAAAATAGTGAACTATATATTAGTTTCTTAATGTTCTAATTTAACAGAAAAAACACATTGGAATATTAAGAAACTTATATATTTCACTATTCTAATAACAAAAGAAGAATTGAAAGAAAGATTTTTCGGAGTATACTTGATGGTGTAAATGAAAACAATAACTGGAAAAGGAGATTTAACTTTGAACTGTAGAAGATTTGTAAACGACCCGGTATTATTAAATGCATAAAAATAATTAGAATGAATTGGATGGACCACGTGATTGATGACAATACAGTAAAAAGGATGCTGCTCTTTAAGGCCACTGAAGTAAGAAAGGTAGGAAGGCCACGGTTGAGATGGGCTGACTTTGTGGAGTCTGATTTTCTTGCAATTAATGGAAAGAACTTGATATCAAAGATAAATCGGAAGTCATTATGGTGAAATCTTCAGAGGAAGGCATTGGCCCACATTGGGCTATCTGGCCAACTTTGATGATTATGATGAATGTTTTAAATGTTTATAATCTTATAATCTTTTAGTTACTTTTATGTTACATGTTTTATTAGATATTAATTTGCGTTCAATGTTTATTCTCTTAGTATGCTTTCGTGGAGTGTCTGCACACTCCACGTATCATATATGTATCATGTATATATGTATCATCATCTATCATATATGTATCATGTATCATATATGTATCATGTATCATATATGTATCATGTATATATGTATCAAGTGCTGCTGCTAAGAATAAAAAAATAAAAAATATTGGTTTCTTTTACCAGAATGGTATAAGATGGAAAGGTATTACATAAAAGCTTTCATGACGACTTTATAAAGTACTCATATTTTCTTTGTATTGTTGAAATGTATAATATACGACTTTATAATGCACCTTGTGATATAACTACACTTGTAATTTTTTTGTTTGTTTCTCTTTAAATTAATTTCAAAAAAAAATTTCGTGGCTAGTTCTAAGAAATATAGCATCTTATGCTATGAAACATGTTAAATATCATATAAAAATTTTCATTATAGAGATGAAAAGAAAAAACTCAAGGATTATCATTTCGCAGTCTTATTTCTTTCTAAAATATTTCACTGCACTTCGATTTATCTATTTAGAACATAAGACAAATACTTTAAATATTTTTTATAAGTTTAACTTTTCAGTTTGAAATACTGATGAATAATTGTTTAATATAATACGAAATAATCTGCTTATAGAATTATTCATTAAAAAAAAAGTCGCGTTTTTAGAACAATTGAGGGAAAAAGAGAATTATGATAAAGAAGATTCGGAAAAGGAAATCTTTTTTGCTCATTGTCGGCTTCCTTTGATTATGCGCAACTAAGGAAAGTTTAAAAAAAATGAGAAAAACTTCAGAAAAAAAAAAATTGTTTTATTACAGTCTTGATAAAAGTGGTGTTCCCTTCATTTACGGATATTTCGATCTTTTCTTTCATCTCTTAAGAAAGACCTTAATGAAAGAAGTCTTCAAAAGAAGCACCGCAAATTCTTCATTTTCGTTATTTCACTTAGCCTTGCAAAAAATATGCTTAAACTCAACGAAAATGAGAAGTGACACTCAAGTTTCTTTTTCGCTGAGTTAGATGATGAGTTCTTATAAGATGCTGATTAATTTCTAAAGAACATAAAATGCATAATCATCTTGACTTGAAATTGTAATTAGTTTATGAAATCGTGAGTTTTTTAAAATATTTTCTATTTCTGGATTAAATATTTACATAAATACTACGGCTCTTGGTCTTAACTATTATTCCTCAACATAAATGCATATTGTAATTTTTTCTTTAGAATAGGTATTCAATTAGTAATTTTTGTTCAGTCTATTCTAAAGAATTTATTTTCAGTTTTTATTCAATGACATGCATTAAGTTTCATAATGTCCTAGCTGCAAATCAATAGCGTTATAATAACTAGAATTTTAATCAATGTTCAGACCAAAAGAGACATTTAAGATTGCGATCCTCTTGCAAAACTTCTGTCAAACTTCTGCTATCGACACTGAGATTTCATACGTGGTTGTTGACGTATGCCTGTTTAGGCAGAGGGGGTGCGATTGTTCTTGTTTTCCAGTGGCGCCATCTATGTCCAAGAATTCGACTTCGACCACACCATACGTCTCACCCGTTTATAGGGCGGACCCATTTATACATCCATTCATTCATCCACAGATCGTAATTTTGACCTGAATCAGAGAGCGATCGATCTCCAATCCAGTACCCCCAGAAGTTTTGATTTGTTATGGGAACATGGAGGACTTTTGCGACTCGACAGATAAACACGGGAAGTCTTCGGCCGGCGGGGTTCGAATCCAAGAACTCTCGGACAGGGGCCCAGCGCCCAACCGATGGCTATCCCGGCCTATTATACGTGGTAAATAGCAGATATAAGCTTCTGATAGTTGCTGCTATAACTACAAATTTTTTTTTAAATACTTTGCTCTCTTTCCAAACCACGCAATGTTATTTCATTTTAATCAAAATATTCTTTTAACTTTTAAACTTTTAATTTCTTTTTCTTGCAAATACTTGCAAAGTGCACGTAGACACATCGAGAAAGAAATCCACAATCTCCGGTTTCACCGAGAAATGTTTTATGTTTCTCAGCTAAAGTGATCATCCAGTCACAAAAACACAATATTGCTTGTTGAAATAACATCGTACGTTAATTACTCCGTAATTAACGTATTAACAATTTAAGTAACTCCTTCATACGGAATAAGGACTTCAGTCCATCCATGTTAACCCATTGAGAAGTATATATCTGGAATTTCCTTGTTTATTCAATAACTAGTTTATCTTTTATTTACTGGATTATTTACTGGATTACTTATTGTTTTATTTACTGGAATATTTTCTATTGAACGTAAAAACAAAATTTTAAATTTTAAAGTTGCAAATATTTTTCAAACTTATTAAGATTGCAAATATTTTTAGAACCAAATTTTAAAGTTTTTCAGCTTTCAAACTTTAAAAAACTTATAACCTAAAAATTTAAAATCAAGTAACTAAGTCCAAAAGAACAAATAAATTCCAGAGAATAAAGTGAAACAAAAAAGTATTCTAAAACATAAATTAGTCTCTGCATAAATAAGGAAATTACGGACATAAATTCTTCGTTAATTAATAAGAAAAAAAAAATTCTGTTTGAAAGGGACTATATACAAAGACTAACTAAATATACATTATTTTTTGTCTAATGTGTTTAAAATGTGTTTAATGCAGTTGACTCAGAGTAAAAATCTTTCTGTACATTTTTTAAAGAAACAAAATTATTCGCTGTGTGAGATAAACACTTGTTTCTAAATTTAGTAATATATTTAGTAAAAAATAAAAAAAAAGTCTTTAATTTTTAGATTTCCTAGAATTAGAAGTTCATTTCTTACATTTCTTTCTTTTTTTTTTCCTGCTATATTTGTGCCAAAATTGAGGAAATATATGTAAGGAATATAATCTTTTGAACCATATCTTGATAAAAAAAATAATTAACTCTTAACTAAGCAAACTAATTTAATTTAAACACTGGCGAACTTTTAAACAAATGATATTTATTTTTACCGAAATAAAGTGACTCACAAAATTAAAACAAATTCAACAAATAGTCGGTAAGTCAACGATTAATTTATAACTCGAAGAAAAGCAATTTCTAGGACGCTTTAAACGGTCCATTAGACCTTCGAAAAGAAATATATTTGGCATTTTTCCAAAAAAGAACTTTTAAAGTGCTATCAAACTTTTTTAAACTTTAAGAAGTTTAACCGATGATTATACATTCACCATTTGCAAACATCGGGGTGGAAACGGTCGTTTACTGTCAAGGTTTTTACATTCTTAGAACTTTCTTCTTCATGCGACGAAACCGTTCAAATAGTCCATTTCGACTCATTGCCTCAACTTAAGAGTTTATTTATCATAGCATATTGCAGTTTATTCTCTGTCGTTTTGGATTTTCAAATAGTTTGAAAAGAAACATCATCCAGCATTTGAATATATTTATCTGATATTTACTTTTTATGCCAGACATAGATAAATTTAGCATCAAAAACAACTTCTGTATATTTAAAGAAAAAGTAATGAAATACATCTTAGAGATATCAGTAGAAGTTCTCTAGATGAGGCGACAATATTTCGCAAATATTATCTTTCAACTTATATTTTAGTATTTGAATAGATATTTGGAATGATTACATTTATATGTTAGATTTAGTAAATACAGATAGCAGGATAAGTCAAAATTAAAGTTAACCTTATAAGAAGTTCTCTCTTATGATAAACCCTTTAGAATTACTATAAATATGAAATGCTGAACCATGAATATGAACTTCACATATCTAAAATCGTCTCATGAAAGAAATAGATAAATACAGTATCAAAAACTGTAAAAACTTTTGAAGTAGGGAAATATTATTCATGAAATATCAATAGTAAATTCTTAATATTATCGACAATATTGCTCGAGTACTGAATTTCGATTCCTAATAATTGGTAGGCTTGATAGCTTAATGTTGCTTAATAGCTTAATGTTGCTTAATAGCTTAATTTGCTTAAAAGCTTAATGTTTAAACAAATTTGAAATGTTTTCATTATATATTGAGCAAGGACAGTTCAATGGTTAAGAAAATTAAGCTCCCATTGTGAAACTGTAGTTCGATTCTAAGATGTCTCTTGAAGTCAACACTGTACAAGAATTTTCTAAATAGCTCCGCAACAAATAATGGTAGATTTTGAAAATTCTATCTATTCAAAATCAAAACAGCATATACTCATTCTTGAGCAAAATTTTTAATGCCAAAATGATGTGGGAATAGAATTGTCTGAGATATGTTTACTGCCTGAAGGCAGGATTCGAACTAAAAGCTTTCAGATGCGTAATAGAATGTTCTGACCACCATAAGTTACGCCCAAGTCCAGGGTGAGTCAGAAAACTTTACATAGTAGCCGGCGCATGCATTCTATTAATTTAAACATTTTTAAGATATAGTGAAATAAGCTATAAGGGAAATTAAAATTACCGATCTCCTGACAAAGGTATTGGGCCATATTTTCTAGATTACACCCCGTGGTACCATTGAAATCGAAAATTAGTACGGGCTGATGTGATTTTGCTGTGACTATTATATAAAGCTTCTAAACTCAACCTGAAGTTAGGAGTACAACTATGGCGTTTAGAGCACTTTACTACGAATCCCAAAGTCGTTGGTTCGAATCCTTCCGGCAACCAATGCACTTCTTTCTTACATGTTTTTTCTCTCGCATCATTTTTGAAACATTTAATGCATTGTTTATGTACATTTTAGTTTTCATTCAAAAGGAAAATAACGTACATTGATGTATTTTTAGTACATACACTGAAAATACAGTCACATGTTTGCTATGTGTGTATCATGCAAATACAAACTCAATGCACTACCACATACATTGTACATGCATATTGCAGTTTTTATATGCACTGTGCCGGAAAAAAACGGACCACCCTAAGTAACTTTTGATTAAATAATCTGATCTTCACGTTGTAGGAATTAATTTTAATGGTTCAAAGGGGTGGTCTCAAATATGCTAATTAATTAGTGCAGACGATATTTTAAGTTACAAAATGACACACAAAAACGTAGTTTCTCTAAGTTAACATCCTTTTATTCAACGGAATCGGGTTTCTGATCCACAAAATATTGGGGGTAGTTGCAATCCTAATGTTTTGCAAGAAATAGGGTCCTAATATTTTGGTGAAGAGAGCGATTCAAAGTTCGGATCCCTTAATGTTAATTTTACTTTTAGCCATATCTCGAGAACTTCTTGAGAGAAATAAAAATTATTTGCTCTCAGTTATAAAATTCGTTGATCCAAAAACACAAGCAAAAAATTATCATTATTTTTTTATTTCCAATGGCAAATTTATTGGACAGTAGTTACAGCACAATAAGAAAAGTGAAATACAATAAAAGATGGTGAACATAATGCAGTAACTTGAGTCCATTAATTCAAAAGGTCTCAGGCTTTCCAATATCGCTGGGCTAGAGAAGACTTGCGCAAAGCAGGACAGTACATAATATGGGCGGCATGCATATGCAAAAAATTACTTTCAGAAAATATTTATCATTTGTTTTAATAATGTTCGAAGAAGATTTGAATTGTAAGGCATTAAACTTTTTGCATCATTTTAAAGAGTATAATTTTACATGGCAAAATGCTAAATTTTAGAAAACTCGGGTGATTCGTTCCTAAAAAAATGAATTTCAAAAAATTCAAATATTTAAAATTCAATTTCTTAAGAAATGTTCAATCAATTTCACTCAAATTTTAAATTTTGTCATATAAAATGATACTCTTTAAAATTATGCCAAAAATTGAGTACATTATGATTCAAAATTTTTTCGATCATTATTAAAAAAAAAAAACAATAAATATTTTCTAAAAGTTATTTTTTGCATGAATTGTCTTCAGATAGACAGATTTTATAATTGTGTGCAAAATTTTTTTAAATCACTTAGAAAGTTCTCGGGGTACGGATAAATATACAAAAACAAAATTAACATTTGTTTAATGAACTGTTTCAAAATGGACTGTAAAACACAAATTATTTTATTTAACACTATGCACACACTAGTTCACTATTTGACAAGTACGTCCGCTCATGTTCGGAACGTAATGAACACTGATTTTTATTTCTAAACACCAACAGACGTCGCTGGGCAGAACAACATTTAAGGGTCCAAACATTGGAGCGTTCTCCAGATGAAACTCTGGGATCCATATTTCCCAGATTGCGGCTACCTCCTATGTCTTGGGGGTCATAAACCAGTTGAAAAAAGTTATTTTTATTCTGATTACGTTTTTGTGTCAGATTTCGTAAGATAAAATATCGTCTGAACTTATTAATTAGCATATTTCAGATCTCCCACTCGAGCCAGTAAGATTAAATCCTAGAACGTGAAGTTCCCATTGGTATATCAAGAGTTAGTAAGGGTGGTCTATTTTTTTAAATTTTTAATTTTTTATTTTTTTTTTACTTACAGTACATTGTGTATGTGCATGCATATTTATGTAAAATACATTAATAAAATACATGAATAAAATGTGAGCAAAATTATGTACAGTGTACAATGCGGAAAAAAAACTGAACACCCTGCTTTTGATCTAATGATCAGATCTTCACGTTGTATAATACCAGAATTATGGTTCGAGAGTGTGACCTCAATTACGGTATTTAATTAGTGCATACAATGTTTGAAAATAAAAAATGGGACCAAACTAAAATACGTACACTGATAAGACATGCCTTTGTTTTTAAATGATTTGGATTTCCATAACATAGGGGGTAGCTGCAATCTAGAAAATATGGTCTCAATAGTTTAGTAATACTAATACTAATTTTTTTGCGCATTTTGTGTTAAATCGATAACCTTTTAAGCTAACTGAAACATTTTTGCACACAATTATAAAATTCTCTTATCCAAATATAATTCCATGCAAAAAACAAACCTTCTGTAAACATTTTTGTTCTTAATTTTTTTTATTATTTTATCAATTATTACTCGAAAAAAAAAGTGCATCGTAAGGTATACAAATTTTTTCACAATTTTAAAGAAAGCAATTTTACATGGGAAATAATAAAAATAAATAATAAAATATGACTTTTTTGCAGGGTGGTCTTTTTTTGTGCTCCGTGCATCAAATGTCAAATGTACATGTATAATCTTTCACATGAATGTAATTTCTAAATGAATTATATCGTGCTATTCTATGAATATAATCGTGCAAGTTTAGTATTATTAGTTTTTTTTTTAATTTTTATTTTTTGCTTTTACCGCATAATTCAGAAGAGTTACACAGTTGGAAGAGAAAAATTTCTGGACATGTTTGGATACATGCCACGATAGTTAAAAAACCTAATTTTGTCTAAAGTGAAACTCTGTATAAAACATTCCGGTTTGTTACCATTTAGCATAATACAATGCAAAACGAATAACACTTTTTTCCAAAAAGCATATTCAAGCAGTTGAAAAAAAAATGAAATACTGAAACCTTTATTCAAATTCTTCATCTATTAGTAATAATACCAAATAGATCACGAGGTAGAAAACTAACAAACGGCTTCTAATTATGAGTAGAAATGACTAAGTAATTAGAAATTCCATACAAAAGAGAAAAATATGCTTCCAGCAACAGGATATAAGGGAAACGTAATTAAATGTGAGTCAATGAGTTATGCCTAAGCGCAATGAGGAAATTATTTATTCGATAATAGCGTGCCAGCGTGAATAACCGATAAAATATTTTGCACTTAGTCTCTGGAAAAAAAACCCCATTTGTCTTTGAGAAAATTTCTCGACTTTCTAGGAAACGAAAAAGGCAGTCAGCTGTAATATTCAAGTATATTTCGTTTATATTGATCATTGCTTTGACATAGTTTAGAAATGGCCATTAAGAAAGACAGATGGAATGCATAAGCAGAAGTTAATAATTTTTCATCTTTATTTTTAATCTTTAAAAGCTAGGAAAATAATGGACAAAAACTCCAAATGTTATCTTTCAAAAATATTTTCCTTAGTGCATTTAGCTTATTAATAGTATAGCTTTATCAGTCATTCTATAATTAATATCCTTGAGGTGTTATTGTGTTTGCCTATCTATTGTATAAGTGATAAAAATGTAACTTGTTTTAAACAATCAAAAAACTGAAATATAGTACAAAAAGGGTATTGTTGAGTGATTCAAAAACATACATTTGTGGTAGAAGATGAAAATATGTTTTGAACCAAAAATAACCTCATTAATAAACCTCAGTTTTACCCTCATTTACACTTCACATTAACCTCATATATAACTCAAAAATAATTTTAGTTTAGGTCGGGTGAAATTATTCACACCTCTTAAACGTATTTGATCGAAGTGTAGAAAAAATAATCCGTAACCTCAAAAGCTAACACACAATGCTGGTTGTTCTAAAGTAGATTTTCATCAACCACAAAATAACATCAAGTTTAAATAAAAACTATTTCATACACCTTAATTATACACCTTGGGAGTTTGACCTTTTAAGCTTGTTTTTTTAAATCAATTTCGAATAAGCATCAAATCAACCTTGACACCTCAAAACAACCTCAAATAAGCCCAAAAAATACCTTAAAGTTTTGTAAGGGTACCAGGATAATACGATGACCACAACTTAAGAGGTATTTATTTGTTTGCAACTGATACATTACTAAGTTTAACTGTTCTTCAATGTAATCAACAACATTGTTTAGAAATTTTGGTCAGTTATATAAAAAACAAAGGATATTATTTCCTGCTACCGTTTTGTTGGTATTCGTAAATATACGGTCTAGTGCCTGGAAATTTCTGAAATAGTCTTGAAGCGAAACTTTGAATTGGTTACAGTTTATGCATTTAGTAAAGACACGTGAGTATTTTTCAGGACAATATAGTTGACTAAACCGATTTTTTTATTTGCTGACACTAGGGCGACTTGTCCGAAGTAAATCGTTTACATTTTGGTTTAGAATGCATTTTTATAATTATCTACGGTTTCTTGAGGCAAAACAGGTTTCTCTTGACATTGATAATATTGATAGTTAATACAACCTCTGGTACTTTAAGTTTTATCCAACTCTGCAGCTCTCGCTGCAAAAATTCTCAAAAAGCATTTGTTTCAAATGCTCTTGGTTCAGAATCGTGACAACACTACTTTAGATTACTAGCCACCCCAAAACTTCATTCTTCGCGTCAGTATGCTTGCTCAGGATGTTGAGAGAGAGACTCCTTTTGCTCAGATGTAAGGTAGATATACAATTAACGCGTGTTATAAGCATAAGATCTCAGCAGCAGTGTTGTCACTGTTAAAAAACCAATTGACCTACTTATTAGATGAAAAATATTAAAAAAATAAGTGATGGCTGATTGCCAGTTCATAAGATTAAATCTGATAAAATTTTCCATGTGTTTTTAACTGACTTACAATTGAATAGTTAAGATTTATTTATTAATTTTCTTTCCTTATCCACTTTCTATAACAAGAATTATTTATACGGTCAAGAGAGCGACAACCAATTTATGATATTATATTTTATCAGCCTAAGCGATTGCTGTTAGACTTCCGCTGTGATAACTGCGCGTTTAGTTTTAAAGCGCAAGCTGGTTTACTAATACTGCGACTGTATATTAATTAATAAATAAGATAATTTGACTAAACTAAAAAACAAAAAGTCCAGTAAAAAATAATTTGCAAAGTTAAAGCTCCCCTTTTTGGTTAAAAGTTCGATTATAAAAATGCAATATTTTTTTAAAAAAACTACATATTATTAATAGTGCAGAACTTCACAACATTTTAATTTTATCGTTGATGAAATCTTACAAGTTCATGAAATTTCCAAACTAAGAATTGAAATGCGCAATTTTAAAATTTTCCCTAAGCATTTCAGCACTTTCGACGCATCACAATGAATTGCCGTTTAACTTGAAAAGGGCTGGAATCCCTTTAAATAGAAAAGTAGGGGCGATAAAGGAGAAAATTGTCGTCCATTTCCTTCAAAATGGACAACAAAAAATGTCAGAAAAGGTCACGTCTTTACCGCATGGGAAATACGCCTTTCTTTTGACTTTCAACTCCCTATTTCTTATGTCCTGTCAAAGATTGCTAAAAATAAACAAAAAATACTGGTCATTTTGAAAGGAGGCGTCTTTGAAAATAGATAAGAAAATGACTTTCTGCTGAAAAGGTCTTGATTTTTTCGGTATATATATATACTTATAAAATATGTTTGATATTAATATTTAATTTTAACATAAATAAGAAAAGTATAAAAATAGTAATGATTTGTCTAATAATTTATCAGAAAAAAATTCGGCAATGAAGATAAATGTTGAAAATAAACAAATAATTCTAAGGCAGAAAAAGATAAAGAGAAAAATATTTTTACATCCAGAAAAAAATTGGGGTCAAAAATACCAAAATATGGTAAAATTTATCATGTTTTTTCTTTCTGGGAACAAAAAAATGCTCAGTATTTTTTACTGAAATGCTTTGGTAATGATTTTAGTAAAATTAACAGTAAAATATATTTTTTTATAATATGTGATAAATTTAGGTACAATGTATGTTAAAATTAGATAGGTAAAATCTAGTAATTGTGGTGAAATTGCTAAATGTCTTTATTAATATTATCATGATACCCCAGAGCATGGCGTAAAAAATATTTTTCTCGGTGAAATTTACTTGTCAGTTTTGTATCTTATTTTTAAATGTGTGTTAATAGCCATAATTTAAAAAAAATCTTTTGATTAACCGTCGCCAAAAAACGAGAAAACCAGTAAATGAATAATATATTAATTTAAAAAGCATGTATTTTCGTATTTTTAACCAAAGTTTTGGTTTTTATTTTAACAGATTCGTCATACCAAATAGTGCCGTAATCTTACCAGCATTTTTTTCTCTGTGCTAAAACCACCACCGAAGAATAAGTCAATGCAAAAGCTTTGATAAAATTGGGAGAGATTCATTAGATTCATTTTACAAAAAAAATACCTATGTTTCATTTAAATGTTCCGGATCTCTTAAGAGTAGTGAACCTGACGACTCGAAATCCCATAGCAATGCAGGGTTGGGAATACTTTCCTAAAGTGGGGTGTATACTACACTACTGAAAATGGAGTAAAGGAATATTCGTGGAGGAAAGAAAAATGGAGTAAAGGAATATTCGTGGAGTAAAGAAAAATGGAGTAAAGGAATATTCGTGGAGTAAAGAAAAATGGAGTAACATTCATTTTAATAATAAATATGCAAAAAAAAAGGAACAAGGGTCAAATAAAGTGTTCGAAGTTTTTTTCACCGACTGCAATTCATGTCTCACATGTATGGCGTATGAAATTTTGAATATTCTAGAACAAACTAGTGTCATCTCGAATTTCTTAAGCTCAGATTTGTCGTCTCCATCTATCGCTAACGGCTTATTTTGGAAGGCTCTGCCGTTGCATGAAATAATAATCTCTTTCGAATAATACGATTTTTTCATAACTGTTGTGTGTTCGTAACAGTTACTCATGACTATTACGTCATACGCCTTCAGAAAAATGCAATAGAACATATATACGGAGGAAAACCACAATTTTTAAAAATGGAAAGTGCTTCTGGTGTAATTTTTTGATATTTAAAATTTCCTCTAATGCGGCATTTTCTTTTCTCATAAAAATTAGAAAAACTTGAGAATAAGGCATTGATTCTGATAATTTGAATTTAGGTGGATAACTGTTGCCAATTGGTTTTTTGTCCGTTCTAAAGCCCATATAGTTTTTCCCCGCAAGACGTCATACGTTGTCTAAAATTATAGTTTTGCTGCAAGTGTAAGACACTTAAGTTATAGCCTTTCTTTTATTTTCCTTGGCGAAAAAGCGCCCAAAAACGAGCATAAGCGACAATATGATGTTAAAAGAGTTTACTAAAAATATTACGATATTTCATTGTTACGTGTGTTAAATTTATTACTAGTATTAAATATTAAATTCGAAGCTATCAATAAACAAATGCAATGTATACACATTCCCTCAGTTAAAGAAGGTGGGTAAGCGTTTTTTGAATAAAGTCTATCTTCAACAAATGTGGAAAATCACAGTCGATTTCCTTAGAAGTTAAACAACAAATGTATAGCATGGAAAAGTCACATCAACAAAACAGAAAAAAAGAAACATTATCTTTTCCAAAAGCTGCTCTTTCCTTGTATTAAGTTCGAATGTTTAAGGAATGAACTTAGAATAAGTTGGTATTTTTAGAGTATCTTTATAAAAACAAAAGAGGTAGATCAATCAGTTAAAGATACTTACTGTTAACAATTTGTGGTAATGGTTCTAGAAAGGTTCACTCATTCGCATTGTTTTCTTCTTACTTTCTAGTGAAGTTTATTCATGATTTAATTAAAAAAATGTTTCAATTTATTTTTAAGAAAACAGTTTTAAAATTTTTGTAATTCTTTTTTAAATGTAATTCAATATTTTTTTTAAAATTTTAATACTGCAAAGTATTTAAATTCTAAAAATATTGTTACACAAATTAGAATATGTTGGTATTTTTAGAATACTGTTACAAGAGATAAAAAGGAGCAGAACCATCAGTTAGAATGAATTATTGTTTACTAATCGAGGAAGTATAAGTTCTAGAAGCATTCATTTATTTGAATTTTTTCTTCTAATATTTAGTAGAATTTATTTATTCTTTTTTTTAATATTCAAATCATTTCTAACAAAGGAGTTTTAAAGTTTTTGTAATTCTTCTTTAAATGTAATCAATATTTTTACAATTTCAATGGAGCAATTTTTTTTAAATTCTGAAGAAACTGCTTCACAGATTAGTTATTAATCTGAAATTAGATCTGAATTTATGTTATAAGAAGATCTTAAGTGCTAAAATGTAAAATCTTTATTTAAGATAAAGCCAAACATTAAAAATTAAAAACAACAAATCATTCTAATAATGTTAAAAGATTCAAAAATGTTTAGTCAATGTATTGTAATTAAAAATGACCTGATGAAAATTAATTATTTGAAATATACTCAGAATTTTTTATTTATTTGAATTGATTGTCTTTAATATTTAAAGGTATTTATTTTTTTAAATACTTTATTTATTTTACGAATAAAGAAATTACTTCGCAAAATTTATAAATATATAAACTTTCTAAAACCTAGATATGTTTTCACACTTAAAATGAAATATGCTGTTGAAAATGTAAAAATATTGCTTAAACTAGCAATTAATCTGAAGTTAAATATTCTCTCTTATAACACTTAAAAATTATCTTAAAGATTCAAATTTAAACTTCTGACTCTTAAAGTTTAATCTATATTTTCTCAATTTTACTTTTACAAACTACAAAAACTATATCATTATTTTTATAAATATATTGCCTTTTTAAAGTCTATACATTTGCTCATCATTTTAATGGTGTAAATGTAAAATCATTGTATAAAAATGTAGCACTTAATCTAAAGTTAGATATTACTAGAAACTTTTAAATTTGGAAATCATCGTAAGGATTAAATTTTTAACTTGAAATTTAATCAATAGTTTCGCAATTTTAATTGTACCAACTACAAATGTGTTGTTTCATTTTATTATTATTTCATTAAACTTCATTTAAGTGCCGATTTTCACTGAAATTAATCATAAAAAATTATATTTTGATTTTATAAAATAATTACAAATAATATAATATTTTATTTAATAAAATAATACATTCCTTAAAAATTGATTAATTGATATTAAAAAGAATTTTTCACAAAAAAACATATGAAATTCTTGCGCAACTAATATCTACTTCTACTTGTTTTAAATTTTAAATTAAATAATAATAATCAGAGAATTGTTGACGGAAACAAAATTTGTGATTAAAATTTTTTAAATTGGCAAACGTGGAGCATTACATTTTCGAAACCTAAATTTAAATTTAATTAACTTTGTTGAGAGTATTTCCTTTTAGAATTTGTTTTATATTTGTTTTTATGAGTGTTCAAAATTAATTAAATTTCAGGCTATTTAATGTACAGAAAATTTAAAAACCTTTTCAATTAAAGAAATCTTATCTAGAATACTTTAAAATTCCCCGATATTTTAAAATTGCTTCCAAATGCATTTAATTAATGCAATTAAGTGCTTTTACTCTTTTTCATTTTAAAGACAGAACTCATTCTTTTTTTATATATGTAATAAAAGCACTAAAATTTATGAATGTTCCGCAATTATTATTTTTTTTTTTTTAAATTTCGCACAAGTAAAAACTTTTTTTGAACATTTCCATAGTGACACTTCTAGTGAAAAAAACAAACACAATCTGGTTAATAAAACCAAAATATGCAGTATTTAAGCCATTCATTTGGTAATTTTTCAGTTCATATAGTACGGTATCTTATGTACGGTATGTCGGTATTTTTTTTTTTTTATGAAATGCTGTAAGGCATCATGTTAAAATTATCCAATTTTACCTTATTTATCAAATCTTATCAGATATTAAAAGCCATATTTTATTGCTAATTTTACCAAAATCATTATCTAAGCTCTTCAGCAAAATTTACTGAGCGTTTCGGTGTTCCCATAGGGTCAGGAGCAAGGTAAATTTTACCATTTTTAGATATTTTTGACCGTATTTCTCTTCTCAATGTAAATTTCGAAAAAGAACTCAAGCAAAGTATACATTTAAACATAAATTTATGAACAACATTAAAAAGATTTTACAGAAGGATTCGGATTTCGGACAACCAAAATATAGGGAGTATCCGCAATCCGAAAACCATGATCCCAATAGCTCAGTCAGCAGAGCAGTCCTAAGTTTGAACCCCGTAGTGTTAAATTAATTTTAATGTACTTCATTATACCTCGATACTCTTTAAGCAATTTTTAAAAAAAATTTGCAAACAATTATAAAATTCGTTTTTCATGCAAAAAGTGATTTTTAGTGAATATGTAATATTTTTTTATTATTTTATATAATAATAGCAAAAATTTTTTGAATTTCATACAATTTTTTACATAGTTTTAATCTATTTAATTTTGCATAGCAAAATACAAAATTTTAGCGAAATCGGTTGAATAGATCCCGAGAAATCGAATTTTAAATATAGGATTTACGATTATAAATATACGAAGTTCGATTTCTCAGGAACGATTCCACCGATTTCGTATAAATTTTGCATTTTACCATGTAAAATTACGTATTTTAAAATGATGTGAAAATATGTATACCTCACCATTCAAAATTGTTTTAACTATTATTAAATAAAATAATAATAAATATTTACTAAAATAAATTTTTTGCATCTTTGTACAAACGAATTTTATAATTTCGTGCAAAACTTATTCAATGCGTTAAAAATTGTTTCGAGATATGGTGAAATGAACAAAAAATAAAACTAACATTAAGGACCCAAATTTTTGATCTCTCTCCTGACCAAACTATTTCCCATATTACCATATTTCCCAGATTGCGGCTATCCCCTATATTTTAGAGGTCAGAAATTCGTATAAAAAAATAAAAATAAATAAATAAAAATTTATATTTATTCAGAGAAAGTATGTTTTTTGTCTGATATCATCATTTGAAAAATCGTATACACTAATTAATTATCATATTTGAAGTCACCCCTCGAACCATCAAGATTGAGTCCTTGAACGTGGAGATCCAATCATTAGATCAAAAGTTATTCAGGGTGGTCTGTTTTATGGTGCTCTGTATATACTGAACAAAAACACCATTTCATTTTCGCAATTATACTTTCGGTATTATAATTTTAATGCAAAAGGTCGGCAAAAATGTTTGCGTTTATCAATCACAAACTTTTACCTATATTTGGTCGCTTTCCTTTTTTTTTTTTTTTTGTCAGTTTTAGGATTACAATTATTGCGTTCAACTCAAAGCTATACTAAGGTTGTTTCAAATTTGAAGAATAATATAGCTCGACACACTCCAAATAAAAAAAGTACTTTCGAAAAGAAATGTATTCCAAATCCTTTCTAAAAAAATATTCTTCTCATTTCAAAGTTGAATACAGTATTTTATTCTGTTTCGTTTGACAGCATTTACTAACTATGAAATAATTTTGCAAACGAGTGTATTAATAATTCATTCTATTTCCACCCCATAAAAGAATTTGGTTGATTCGAACAAATTATATCTTGCGTGACTTGACTTTCAAGACTGTCTTAAACACGTATGTAATTCTTTTGCACCTGCGTATCTAATTGTGGTTATTTAAACATATAATATGAAAGTTGCGTAAGGTATTTATTTCTACATTTAGTAATTAGGTACATGTTTTATTTAAAAGGGAAGTACAATTAAGTACAATTTAACGCCCTTACTAGGAATAAATATTAAACACACTGTTATAATTAAAAGCAATACGAGGGTTGCTATTTATATTTCTGGTCTAATAATGAAAAAACAAATATGTAGGATCGAAATTGGTTTTATTGCTTTTCAAAATATTCTCCATGATGATCAATACACTTTTGCATGCGTTTGAACTAATTTTCAAAGCACTTTTTCCAGTCCGATTGAGGTAACTCCAAAACATACGTTTTGAATGCATCAACCGCTTCTTCGGGGGTCAAAAATCTTTGTCCACGTAATTTATTTTTGATGTGTGGGAATAAGAAGAAGTCATTGGGTGCCAAATCAGGGCTGTACGGCGGATGACCCATCAGTTCGATCTTTCGTTCCGTCAGAAATGCCTTTGTTTGAGTCGATGTGTGAGAGCTCGCATTGTCATGATGAAGAATGATTCGCCTGTTCTTCTGCTTTTTTCGAATTTCTCCGATGACTTCTGGCAAACAAATGCTCGTGTACCATTCAGAATTGACCGTCCTGCGTTGCTCTAACGCCACCGTTGCCACATGACCGTTAATGCCAAAGAAGCAGGCAATCATTTGTTTCGATGTGCTTCTTTCTCGAGCAACTTTTGTTGGTTTTGCCTCGTCTTGGAAGACCCATACAGTTTATTGCTGTTTTGTTTCCGGCTCATATGCATAGATCCATATTTCGTCACCTGTGTAGATGTTATACACAGCCTTTGATGTACCTTGAACGTATTTTTCCAACATTTCCTTGCACCAATCGACACGAGCCTTTTTTTGAGCGTTTGTCAGATTATGCGGGATCCAACGCGAACAAATTTTTTTTACGCTCAAATGTTCATGCAATATTTTATTGATGCTAGTCATACTAATGTCCAAAGACGCCTCTATCTCACGGTATGTCACATGACGATCTTGCTTTATCAGTTCACGCACAGCATCGATCTTTTCTGGCACAACAACGGATTTTGGACGACCTGCACGGGATTCGTCCTGGATCGAACATCGACCACGATTAAATTCGTTATACCAATTTTTTTTTGTAGGATGGCGCTTTATCGCTGAATAAAGAATTAAGTTCATCGAAGCACTCTTGTCTTGACAATCCACGTCGAAAGTTATGAAAAATAATGGCACGAAAATGTTCACGATTCAATTCCATTTTTTGAAAGAGAAGAACTTTTCAATTTACTGTCAACAACACAAATGAAGCTATAATGGTAAATCGTCTGCTGAATTTATGTTTAAAAATATCAAACTTTCGATTAAAATCGTCTGCGGTCGCCTAGCAACACCTACTGTTGCCAAGGCCAGAAATATAAATAGCAACCCTCGTATATATATATATATATATATATTTCTTTTTGCATAAAGAAAAATAACACTACCAGAGTATAGTAAATTTTACAGATAAGATCTCGATAATTTGTCCTGATCCATTTAATGATTTTTGTAATATTAACAAAACAATATGGTTTAGTAATATGTGATAAAATTTGGTGATTTTATCATAATACCTTAAAATTTGAGAACCTGTCGTAATGCCATAATGAATGAAAAGAAAGTTACCGCAACCTTCTTGTGAGGTTAACTTAGACTAATTTTCCTACATACATATAATGTCAAGCTACTCTTAATTACTCTAGGAATTACATTTTTCTGCCGCATTTACAACATGAGAGTGATCTTCGCGTTTTGTTAAAAATGGCGTGATTATCAGATGTCGAAAACAGCAATCGCAAATGTGATCAAGTTGATGGAATTCTGCTCAAAGATTGCTAAATAATTTAAAAATTTAAATTTGTAAACCCGTAAAATCCATCGAATTTTAAATCATAACTGCCGTAAGAAAATAAGTATCGTCAAAACTATTGAAATTTGGTAAAATTTGCCGTGTTCCTAGCTCCATGAGAACACGAAAAAGCTATTTTTTTTGATGAAGCGTTTTGGTAATGGTTTCGGTAAAATGAATAAAAACAAATATATATTCATTAAATGTGATGAAGTTTTGTAAATGTATTAAAATTTTGGTAATCATGATACTTTAGATTAAAAAAACCATTAATCTGATTGAAATTACTTTCTAATTATCTTATAATTTTTAAATTACCAATTAGCTTTGTGTTTTATACTAAATATTTGGTAAAAATAACTATAATTTTAAAGACCAGAATTTCCAGTAAACATTTATCATTTGAAGAGAAAAATTACAAACAAATTAAAACTATCATTTATTTTGGTTTTCATTAACCAGAAAATTATGATTTTTGTTATTACGAGAAATGTCACAGAGTGTCATAATTCTTGGTGTATAGATATTCTGTTTTTAAAAAAAAGGTTAAAATGACCTGATTTTTAAAATAAAATAATATGTACTAAGAGTAAGCCACTGTCAAATTTGTGATATAATATTATATTTGACAAGTTTTTTGCTAAAACATCGTAATAAAACGTTTATTAATCGCATACTTGTAAGTTATCATGAAAAAAGCTTAGTGGAAACAGGCGCTGATAAGCTTTCCTGTGAGGAAAGTTTTACCGCTTGGATGATTGGAAATTAAACCGGGAAGGGAAAAAAACGCTGCCTGGCTTGTTTTACATTTATTGGTTTGATTGAATAATAGCAAATGAAAAGAAAAGTAGATAAAAATGGTCCATGTTTAAAAGAAAAAAACTCATGTCCCAAACGGGACTATATATTGAATTTGTTTAAATTCTTTTCAATATCTAGGAAACTTAAACAACTTTTCTGGCGGTTTTTTTTTTTTTTTGCAATTAAGGATTTTTTCTTTCTAATTTGGTGATTTTTTTCTCTCATATTTTATCTGTCGTCTTTTCGTCTTCCTTCCTCAATTAAGCAAAATATTTAATTTTATATTTTTTTTCTACAGGAACTACGATAATTGTTAATTATTTTCTTTCAGGAAAAAAGGACTCTTCTCTTTCTTTAATTCCTTCTTACACCAAAATCCGCAAAGTAATGTCAAATTGTTAGAGGAAATAAATTACGAGTATAAATTCCCAAGTAGTTTCCAAAAAGTCACAGTTTTTTTCCCACTGCCATTGATTATAAACATTGTTCTCGCAAGGGCAATTTATATTTGAATAATGATCAAAATAAATTATCTTTTTGTGAATGAATTAAATTAATATTTCCTAGATTGAAAACTATTTATGCTTTGTAATGTGTTTTAAATTGCATTTAGGTCTTTTGAAGATCTAGAAATGTGAGTTTAAAACTCACATTTCTTCTAGGATGATTTTTAAAGATACTTATTAATGTTCTTGAATATTAGGCATGAATACTTAAATGCACTGTTCTGGTTATTAAAACCAAAAGGTACGACATTGGAACTATTTATTTGGTAATTTTTCCTTTTGTATGGTAACAGTTTACAGTATTTTTTTATTATAGTAAGTATTGCCATACAATTTGTACAAATACAAAACTGAAAACCACATTTAATTAAATAAGTTGTTTTTGTACCGTGTTCTAAAGTATCATGCTAAATTACCAAATTTAATTCTAGATTATAAAACCATAGTTTATTGCAAATTTTACCGAAATCATTATCACAGCAATTCGTTAAAAATTATTTCTATTTTTGCTGTTTCCATAGAGCTGGAAAAGCGGTAAATTTTAACATATTTTGAAAGAGAGGATTATAATTTTTTTTCAGAGGCGGAAGAAATATGAACTGAATTATGGAGGCATAATGATGAACAATTCATAAATAATCAAATGAAAAACCCACCTAAACATTTCAATTCGAGCAGTCCGCCCCTTTTTTGATCTACATTCAACTGTGGTCTAGAGTCTCTGTTTGAGCCATATTATCTGAAATGTTCAAAAATTATGTTTAGAGCTCTCAAATCATATTTGCTTGGATAATAAATCCCAAAAAATCTGTATGTTTAAATCCCAATTATATAATTTACATTATCTTCAGAAATTCGAGGTTTGATTTTGAGATCAAAGTATTGAGGTTTCAAAGGAAATGTTTTCACTACAAAAATTAAATTTGAATTTAGATGGGAAATAAAGGGAACTTAAGAAATTTCAAGAAATATATATTTTTTTATAAATAGGTTTTACAGTGCCAATTTAATTTATAGTATAAATACACGAATTCAGATGATATCATCTTTTTGAAATTACTGTAAGATTTTAAGTGATAACAAAAAATGCACTCTTTCATTATGTTATTTTAAATAAAGATAAACGAATTAAAAAAATACATTTAAAGTATTTTTGGACAACTTTTAAAAGCGTTTTTTTTTTATTTCTTACGCTTCAACATATTTTTAAAAATTAGTAGACAGTCAATCAACAAGTAGAAATTAATAATAAAGTCATACTTTTAAGAAATTTCTATATATTTAGTAGAATAAATTGTTAATTTTTAAAAACCAAATCTCTTCTTTGAGTTAAAAATAACCTTAGTAGCTGTAAGTGTAAGGAACGAAAATTAATAATGTTGATCACAAATTTGTACTGCCAGTTCCCTTTTTAGAGAAAAACGCCCGAGGAAATAAAACTTCCTAATTCATTGAAGTCGGGGAGTTCAGCTTTTTCTATTTTGTTTACAGCGTCTGGCCATGGCAAAAACCTCGAGTTCGATACCAACTGGTGCCAAAGAATATCTCGAACCTACTGCCTCTACAATAGAGACTAGGAACAACTAGTACACAAAGCTCTTACGTCTCGATAGATGGCAGCAATTCAACTCATTCTAGAATTCGAATTTGACTCATAACTTTGCATAGTCAGACAACGTTAATGCCCCGATTAAATATTACTTTTACGAGCAAAATGTTAATTTACCGGCAATTACCTTTCATTTTCTGTCCTGTCACTTTGTATTTTTATGGTCAGGAAAGCTTTAAGAACATAGTTTTATTTTTATGCTCGCTAACTGGAAAACTTTTGGAAAACTGGAAACAGTTTATCACAAAAAAATTTTATTATGTGCTTACTTTCTAAATAAAATATTCAGGATTTATTTTTAGGTAATTATTAATCATATTTTCAAATTTCCGTTAAAAACATGATGAACAAAATTGTTTACAAAAATATTTAATTAAGTAAAATATTATTCATTTTTGAAACTAAGTTTGAAAAAACACATTTGTGAACTGCTCGACTAAAGCAATTATCTCAGTGTAAAAGTTCTTATCTTCTTCCATTTTTCCTGCTATTCTTCTGGAAGAAATTGAATGCTTAGGAAAAATAAAATAATTGATTTCGATAATAAAGTATTTTACTTCTAAATTTTAATTGCAAAATAAAAAATTAAAGAATACTTCAAAAGTCAACGTAAGAGCTTAAAGATTTTAATTACTGGATAAACTTACAAAGGCATGTACGTGAGTATTAATTATTGAAATCATAATTAAAAGTAAAACGTATAAGAAATATAAGAAAAATTTAATCATTATAAGCTGCGTTTAACAAACATATGTAATTATGTTCATAATCATCGGTTTGAAATTAATTGAGTACAGTTTATAAAAATTGTTTTCGAATACAGACTTTTGAAATAAACGCCTATACTTTAGTTTCCTCGTATAATGAATGATTATGCGTTTTAAAGACTTGTCTCAGAATCTAGAACAATTAAAACATTTTTTTATTTATTTACTCATTTAAAAACCTGCATTTGTCACAAAGCGGGGTATCTAATTATTTGATTTTTATTTTATGAGTGAATTTACTATTTATTCTTTTAATGATTGGACACTGAGTATCGTTATTTGTTTATTTTTTAATTTTAAACAGTAAATGAATGCAATGCACGTAATTACCTGAAGTTAAAAACCTATTGTTTATAATGAATTGATTTAATTAAGCTGTACTTAGAATAGTACTTAGGTTTGAGAATTTATTTATTTATTTATTTTTTTGTGTAAGAGATCTGAAAATAGCAGCAAATAAATTTCGCACTTATAGTTTGTTTTTCACCAAAAATAGAATGCAACTTTCAACTTAGGTGCATAGTTTGGGCGACACTTAGCTTAAAGAATGGATCCTGGAAATCAAATTATCATACTAAGGAATGCCAATGTGTTATTATTAATAATATTTCAAAGTTCTTAGATTATAAAATGGAGAGTTTGTTTATGTGTCAGTGTATCTGCGTGTTAGTCTCTAAAATAGTTCTCAACAGTTTGTATTGTAAAAAAAATCTATATTAAATTAATTTTTAAAAAAAATAGTCAGGTTGCCAGTACGATGTAAAGTACCGGCTCCCTGACTACTTTTTAACGTAAAATAGATTTTTATCAAACCGTGTTACATGTTTTACAGTAATAATTACCGTAAAATCACTGAATCACTCTAAGTAAAAAAATATTGATGTAAAAATAACGGTGTAATATTTCACGGGAAAAATAGATTTTACGAATGATGCACCCAAATTATCTGTATTTAATACCGTAATTTGATCCAGAATTTTTTACAGTGTAATGGAGTCGTGAATCTAATTAGCTATAGATCGTTGGGTACCAGCTTGCCGGTACTCAATACCGTAATTTTAATCGGAATCGATCTGAAATTGGCATTATGACTATACAGGGCAGTTTTAGCTCCTAGTCCTAATATCCGTTCAAATTTTTACATTAGTTCATTTGGTACAGCCGTTTGAAATATAGAATTTTCCCATTTACCAAGCATTAGCCATTATTTTAAACTAAACTATAGATGATTTTATGTTTTCAAATATTTTAGGGACATTTTACGTATTTTAAGGATAGAATATATTTAATGGATGCTTTCAAATATTTCAAATAAGTGATAATTGCTAGCTTATAGTTCTCATTAATGTAGGAAGAGTTAACACGTTCTTTTTTTAATTAATCTTATTCGCTTAGATAAGCTTAATAATCAAAATGAGAGTTTCTATATAAGTATTTCAAACCACGTCACGTCAAAGTAGAATTTCAAAAGTTATCCAAAACCACGTATTTATTTCGCACATCTACTAAAACGTGTTTTTTTGAAAACTAAATAATTTAAAATAAAGGATAAAGAGATAAAAGTTGTGGAATGAATTGATGATATGTTTCAATTTTACGCTGCTGAATGAGCTTGGTGCTCCTATAACCTTAGTAATTTGGAAAAAAAAAATACACTCTAATTTAGTTGAAGGCATTCATGATATGGTTCAATTTTAAACTTCTTACTAACTTTGTAATGTCTTTGGGTCTATTATACCTTTCAATGTTGAAAAAAATGCAAGCGCTATTTTGGTTCATTATATTGTTAAATTAATTCAGTTTTTAACTTCTTGGACATGTCTGGTTCCCGTATTACCGTAATAATGTTTCAAAAAATGTAAACGCTAATTTGATTCTATATATAATGATCTGGTTTAATTTTAAACTGATGGATCATGCTTGATCCCGATAATTACTTATCAATAGGTAATTAAATTTACATGCTTTTTTGATTAAATGCATTGACAATATGGTTCAACTTTAAACTGACGGATAGTGCTTCGTTCCCATAATACCTTTTAATGTTGCAGAAATTTTAAACGATTTTTTTATTCAATGCATTGAGGATATGGTTCAACTTTAAAATGCTGGATCGTGCTTGGTGCGCAATACCTTATTAATGTTGCATGAAATTTAAACACTCTTTTTATTCAATGCCCATTCTGCCTTATCAATGTTACAGGAAATTTACACGATTTTTGATTAATGCATTGATGATAGTTCGATTTCAAACTGTGGGATCGTGTTTGGTACCTTTGATGGTTTGACAATGTTGCCGAAAGTTTACACGTTATCTTGCTTCAATGTATTGATAATACGGTCCAATTTTGAACCGATTTTAAAAATACACCATTAAAAGCAAATATTTTATTTTAATAAGGTAACTCAAATGAATAAACTTTTTACCACCTTTTTTGCTAGCCACCTTTTTTGCTAAAAAAATATCTTAATGATGAGATTTTCTCTAAAAACAACGAGTTTGAATCTTCAATTAGAATTGTCATTTAGAAGGTTTTCAAAATATATAATTACTTTACTAATTTATAAAAATATAATTGCATTATTGAATATGAAACTTCTCTAATTATGCTAAGCAGATGACTTTTAATGATGGTTAATTATCGAATAGATAGATTCGAACAGTTTCCTTTACCGTTATAATTAAATTAGTTTCCGAACTAGTTATTTTAAGAGAGAGTTGTTGAAGTATGAGATAATTTAAAAATAAGAAATCTCGTTAAAACACAATTTTTTTACCCTCAACTTTATTTAATTGTAATTACAGCAAATAATTATTAATTTCATATAATGCTTCAGACTGACAAAAAATACAGTAATTAAGCTAATAACATTTTTTTTTCAAATAGTTATTGTTATATTTCAGTTCTATGCAGAAACGTAACATGTTATAAACTGTTTAAAATAATTGTAATAGTTAATTATTCAGATAAGAAAGATTAAAATAGTATACTACAACACGATTAAAAATTAGTTATTCATAATGTATTTAGTTTTTCATAATAATATAGACATTATGAAAATGTCTGAAACGAAAACACATTCATTAAAATTTTTTTTTATTAATTTTATAAGCATATGTTTTCTCTACTAAAATGCTCAGCAGTAAGTTTTTATACTATCTTCTTCAGGATTTTAAAGTATTATATTGGTTATTGTCTCCTCTTATTTAGTTTATTAGTTTTCTAGTAACAAACCTTTTCTAGTAACTGATCTAGTATCAATTCTTATTATCTCCATCGTGATCGCATACGGCTTACAATGTTTAATTTTACAGAATATTACTTAAAAGTTAGTAGGTCTAGCAGTAATTTGCTCTATTTTCTTCAAAAGTGTACATTATTGGATATCTTCCACTTTTTTTTAGTTTAATAGTTTCAAGTAACAAACCTTCTCTAGCACATAGAACTTTGTAAACAGGTAGATTTACGCTTTCATGCTTGTGACAAATCACAAACTTGATATTTCAATTCTTTGTTGACAACGCAAATAGTAAGGAAGGACTTTTTTGTTGCCGTGTAAGAGGAAGTATAAATATAAATGTAACTCTAAAATAAGTTATGGTAAAGTAAGTATATTTCATAATGATGATAAAGTAATTATATATAAGTGCAAATAATTATATCGAGTTAAATGATTTCAACATATTACATTTCTATAATTACAGGAAAATTACATTATTTCATTACCATAAATTTACATTGAAAAATATTTAATAATATAAAAGTATATGAAATATTCAATTTTAAGCATTTGTAGTAAATATTTATTATTGAATTCCTATATTATTGCAGATTATTAAATTGAATTAAACATTTGATATAGTACATTTCCATGAAGTGTACAAGTCATTGTTTCTTTACAACTTTAGATTGTGAAATATTTGATAATAAAACAATATATGAAATATTTTAATCTCTTCCACATTCAATACTCACTCAATAGATTTCCCAGGATTCAATTTTCAGTTCATTCATCCAACATTCCTTTGACAATAAAATTTATTATAGAAGTGTCAGAATGACACAAATAATCTCTTGTTTCAATTTGGATAAAAGATTTATTCTATTCTGAAATATTCCGAACTAATATTAGCTTTTGACACAGTCAAACGGATTTATAATGTTGATAGGATTAAAAACTTTACGAACAATATCTGTTTGACTGAGAAAAACCCTTGCATACACCAAAGGTAAAATACACCATTGGTGGTTGAATTCAGATTTTGTGGGATTAAATATTTGAAAACTGATTTTGAATAGAATTTTAAGTTTCAGTATTTCAACTTTAAATTATTCGCTCAAGCTTCTTGCTGCAAATACGTATCATGTATTTGATTTTAGGAATATGTATTAATATTTCGAAATAAATTTGAAATTTAATAAATAAATCAAAGGCGTGAAGGAGCCTTTTGTATATTTTTTTAAAATTACTTATGGAGCATAATATCTCAGAGATATTATCTTAGAGGTAGAGGATGGAGCATTATTAGTCCATAACTGTTTTTTCTTATTTATAAATATATAAGACGACATAGCATTTTAAAAGAAACATATTTTAAGTGCAATTTTGCACTTTGTAAAAAAGTCGGAATCAAATTACTGTAAAAAGTACCGATACTCGGGTCACCGGTACTTTTCACTGAAAAATCAATTTTTACCGGAACATGTTGCGGAACAAAAAATCTGTAGACCAAAATTTTAACAATAATTATTATCATAAAATCACTATTTAAATAAATATTGCAGTAAAAATCACTGTATAATATTTTACGTTGAAAATGGATTTAACGGTAAAATGGATTTTAAGGGGGATGCACCCAAAGTGCCTATATTTTACACCATAATTTTATCCGGAATTTTATATAGTGGAATTAACATTAAAATCTTTGAAATTTGAATCTCTATTTCTAAATTTAGACTATAGACTTATCCTAAAAAATAGCCACTCTCCCTTATCGGAAAAAAATATTTTTTCTTGGCGAGTGGCAAGGTCACTTAAATGACGATATGCACCAGCCAAAGCCAGAAACACTTGCCGACATTCAACCTACCTTTCCATAATGAATGTGTTTCCATTTCATTTTGAATGTGACATCGCCAGGCGTAGAAGCAAATTTTGTTTTGAATACGCCATAATACTACTGCAAAGAGAGGATTATGCTGTATTATTTTTTCTTTTTCAATACCAGTACTGCCAGTATCATTAATTGACTAAATATGAGGCGCAATTTTTTTTCTTCGAAAATACTCGTATGCTTTTCAAAAATACCGAAATCAGCATATATTTTTTCATAATCGTGTTTTTATCATTTACATTCAAAATAATTTAGCCACTAATTCGTGGACATCCTTTAAATTCAATCTGTCACGACCACGTTTTGAACAAGGAGGAATTTTTTTTGAAAGATTATAGATTTTTAAACTACTTCTGCTTCTATTTAGCTATTTGTACTTCATTTAGAATTATAAATTTGTAAATTACTTTTCCAATTAGTCAGAAAATACAGCTACTTGGATAAACATTACAAACTCATTCCGGAAATAAAAAATTTAAAAAAATGTGAATTTTGGAAAACATTAATTTGATATATTTTTATTTCTTTTAAGGCAAATGGCTGGTAAAATCATTTCTGTTTCTACAATGGCTTATTAGTGCTCTTCTACACGAGTTCATTATTATTAATCAAACGGCAGTTTTGTAAATTTTTTTCATTAATTACAGGAATCCAAACTCAGCAGAAACAAACAAACCGTAAAAATCACTAATCAAAGATAATAGATAATATATCTGTCAACTATTATTTTTTCTGAAAATTTCCTGGTAATTCTCTCACAATTAATGGTCCAGGTTACGATCAGCAGACCTATGAATGGACATATCAGAATCCTTACATATTTTAATATAGGATATATAATAGAATATATTTCAATAGACAGAACACTTCTTAAATTCTTCAGTGAGCGGTAGTGGTTTCAGGGGATAGAGCGTTCGTCTTCCAATAAGGTGAATCGGATTCGAACCCGAACGATGGCTGGTCGATACGATTTCCTCACTTGGCTCACACCGACTACAGTGCTGACCTAAAATATCCTCAGTAGTAGACTAATTTAGAGTTAGAATCCCTTTGTCGTCAGGTTTACCGTGGAATTTTTTCGTGGTTTTCCTCTCCATGTAACGTGAATATGGGTTAATTCCATCAAAAACTCCTCCACGAAGGTAAATTTTCACCAATACTTGATCCAGGAGTTTTCTTGTTTTCTGGATGAGGTTATAGACCGCAAGGCTACGGAATCGAACATTAGTTGTCGTGAGCCGCGATGGCTCAGGGGATAGAGCGTTCGCCTTCCAATGAGGCGAACCGGGTTCGAATCCCAGTCGATACGAATTCCGCATCCGGCTTGCACTGACCACAGTGCTGACGTGAAATATCCTCAGTGGTAGACGGATCATGGGTTAGAGTCCCCTTGCCGTCAGGCTAACCGTGGGAGGTTCTCGTGGTCTTCCTCTCCATGTAACGCAAATGCGGGTTAGCTCCATCAAAAAGTCCTCCACGAAGGCAAATTTCTCCCAATACTCGATCCAGGAGTTCCCTTGTCTTCTGGATTGGGTTCAAAATTACAAGGCTATGGAGTTGAACATTAGTAGCCGTAAACCCATTAAGTTGGGTCGGCTGTTCAACGACGGTTATAAATAATTAAAATAAATAAATAATTAGTTGTCGTAAACCCAAAATCGGGTCTGCAGTTCAACGCCGATTATGAAATAAAAAATAAAATATTTTCATTACTATGCATTTCTAATAAGTTAATTTCCCTTCTAGCAATAATATAGCTAAATATAGCTATTCGAGGCTTATAAATAATGAAAAAAGGACAATTCATGTTTTTAATAATACGTAGCTCTATAATGTTAAATTGCCCGAAATGGCTTTTAAGAACCCTCTATAATATGCACTTCCAAATGTCGAAATACAAAATAAGTAACACAATAAATCTTAATATATTCAACAGATGAATGGTTACAAAAGTTACGTACTAAAGCACATTATCGGTGATAAGACCACAAAAGAAATTATTACAATATAAAAAGTCATTGAAATGTTCGTTCCATAGTTTACGTGAAATAGTACAGCCACTTATTTTTCAAAAAAAAAAAAACTGGATGAAAAAAAACCGTTCAGAAAGTATGATATTCTATACATATCTCTTGGAACCAAGCCAGAAATGAAATTAAATATTTTCTTGAGAAGTTTCTTTTCAAGTATGCTAAATATGGAAATGATAAACGAGCCGAGTTGTTTAGCTCTGAGATTTGTGATATGCTTTTAAATACTGTCATCTTTAAGCGAACTGGATTTTTTTTTTCTTTTTTTCTGTGGTTTACAATTTTTCTCCATGGAGACTACAGATTTGCCATTTTGCTAATCTTTTCTCATTCATTATTCACACTTGCATTTTAAGAACAGGAATTTTAAGATTTAGTTTTGGGAAACACCCATTAACGTAGTCATAGAGTTAATTTAGTTATTCAGGTTGAATTTGAGAAAAGAGTTTTATATGTTAATGACAGCACATTTTATATTATGCGATAAGCACTAGACAAAATAATACTTAGTGAATGCTAAAATATAGAATTAAATTATATTTTTCACTAACTTTTTTAAATTGAATTTATTTTCAGCATATTTATTTTTAAAAAAAATGAAGATTCCATTTATGTTTAAACAAGCAGGAAGTTTTCCTAGATATGTAAACTGGATAATTTTGACCTCATAGACTTTATTAAAATTATGAAGCATTTTATCTCTATATATTAAAATTCCGTAAGCTTTATCATCGCTGTTTTGGGCAATCAATTTCATGTCACACTTTATTTTACTTCACAAACACTATAGGACTTCGAAACGTACTGAAATTGTAAAGATGTGTTGAGAATAGTAAAGGAAGTGTGATGGAATAAAAATGAATAAAATTTAGTAATTAGTTCGAGAATAGTGCTGTTCGATTAGCAACTGTTAAACTTGTAGTATAAAATATTCTTCGGCTCACTCTAAAGCCCTCAGGAATGCAACTAAAATGTTGAAATAAGACGTTCTGAAGGAATCATTTTTATTTATGAATATTGCATGAGAGTTTTTCTTCGAAATTCCATTTTTTGTAATGAATATTATCATTTTTGTATGGCTATGATGAATATTATTATTGCTGTATGCGCTATAATGATTATTTATGCATTCTTGTATGTGCTATAATGAATATTTATGCATTCTTAAATGTGCTATAATGAATATTTAAGCATTAAATGTGCTATAATGAATATTTAAGCACTAAATGTGCTATAATGAGTATTTATGCATTCTTGTATGTGCTATAATGAATATTTATGCATTCTTAAATGCGCTATAATGAATATTTAAGCATTAAATGTGCTATAATGAGTATTTAAGCATTAAATGTGCTATAATGAGTATTTATGCATTCTTGTATATGATATAATGAATATTTATGCATCGTTGTAAACAGTTTATTTATCTCTTCACAAATCTTTTTTCGCATGCTGGAGTATGAAGTGATATCGAAAGTGGTTAAACTGAGAGATAATAGATGTGTTCTGGCCTTAACATTTACATCAAAATTTTTTAAAATATAAAAAAAAACTTAATTTAAGAGGAATAAAAACAGTTTCCAATTTTACTGTTAAAATTGTATCGTTAACGGAAAAAAATCATTGATATCACTAAAATTTTAATACAGTGATAAATACTTCAAATGACGAATACAACATCAGTATAGAATGCACTCTCAAAAATGATATAGTTCAGTAGTAATTTGATGGTTTAGCAGTGTAGTGCTGTGTTTCGTCATTGAATTTCAAAAATCAAAAAAAATTGACTCGAAATTAGGTAATAACGAAACGTGAACTTAAAAATATTGGACGAAATTGTTTCCTCTCTCTAGTACCATCTCAGTGAATTCTAATATATCTCCAATGTTTTTTAAATCGTTCAATACTATTTACACTAAATACTGGAACAGTACTGGAGTTGCCGTAATGCTTATCTCAAAGTTTTTCTGGATATAACTCCAATCATCATGACAAACTGTAGTAGGCATTCGCTGACCCCCTCTGGGCTTTGTTCTGTGTTTTCCTATCGATTGTGTTGAAAAAATAATTTTCTAAATTTGAAGCAATTTACCACCGGATTATTTCGCTGAAAAATTTATTTTAAAAGACAAAAAAAAACGTGAATTTTGAGTATCATTTTTATTTGTGCATCCCTTATTTATATGAAACGTTTCTCCGAATTTAACGTTAAATCTAAAAAGAAAAGGTGTGAGAGAGCACTCTATTTCAATTTAACACAAAATCCAGCGGTCCTATACACTTTAAAGGGTGGATTTATATCTAAACATCAACAATGAAGGATGATAACTTCAAGTTCACGTGCATTCACTTCATCCGAAAAAAAAAATCGCTACCAAAAACAAAAACACCAATTTCGGCGTACTGTTGTAATTACAAAATAACCACAGTTGATTGTTTACAATCTAGCACGAGATTGCGTTTGCATGTTGTCACCGTTACCTTGATCTACAGAAACTTTCGCCATTACAAAATGTATGTATGTTTTTAGTTGTGTAATAAGGATAATTACATTTTAATTTTAAAATGTCTCCCAATTGTATTCAAAAGTTGTAAAATATTTTATTAAATTTTATTCGAATTCATCTTTAAATTTTTCGCTATGCTATGTGAGTATTTGATTTGTTAAAGAATTTTATTTAAAAAAATAACGTGTGTGTGCATCCATAACTAACTGTTTATATTTTAAATTGTAACGCAAAAAAAAAAAAAACAAAAAAAAAAAAACAAAAAAAAACTTTGCCGACTATTAAATAAATAATCCCACTAAACTGAATCGGTAAGACACTGACTGGTTAAAATCTTCTTTCACTTTCAAAATCTACAAATATGAAATTACGCTCTTATTATATTTCCTATTTGTATATTTTTGAAGCGAATTAAAATTTTAATCAGGTAATTAGTTTACTTTACGGACTCTTATGTATATTCCATCTCATTTTTAGTACACATTTGTGGTACTGAGCAACAAAAAATGACAACTTTTTAATACCAAAAGTAATGAAATGGAACTTTCCTGGTGTTTCACTACACTTCTTTTGCTCTAAAGTTGCCTCGGTTTTTGGTGTCAAGGTACACTACATATTTTTTTTTTTTAGAAAATACAGTCTTTATATTTGAGAAAGGAATTATGCATTTCCTTTTTAATAATAATTTATTTTTTCTTATTATTATTTAATTTTTTTTCCTGTTATCAAGTAATTAGGTTAATTTCCTGACTCTTATGCAGATTAAATCTCATTTTTAGTACACACTTTAGAGTTACTGTTCAGCAAAAAATGACAATTATTTTATACCAAAAGTAAAGTAAATGAACTTTCCTGGTGTTTCAAAACACTTCTTTTGCAGTTATTTCGGTTTTTGGTGTCAAGGTGCACTACATTAATTTTTTTTAAAAAATACAATCTTTATATTTGAAAAAGGGTTATGCGTTTCCTTTTTTATAATACTTTTTTTTTTCTTCTTCTTATGTTTTTTTCTTTTAGGTTACTTTATTGACTTTTATGCATATTAAATCTCATTTTTAGTACACATTTCAGCGTTACTGAGCAGCAAAAATGGCAACTATTTTATACCAAAAGTAATGTAAAGGAACTTTCCTGGTGCTTCACTACTCTTCTTTAGCTGTAAAGTTGTCTCGGTTTTTGGTGTCAAGGTGCACTACATTATATATATATTTTTAAATACAGTCTTTATATTTGTAAAAGGGACTATGCGTTTTTTTATAATAATTAATTTTTTTTCTCTTATTGTCATAATCAGAATTATGTTCTAACTTACTAGGAAATAATTCTGCAATAAACCGAAGAGTGAAAAAAAAAAGAAAATACGTAGCAATTTAAAATAAATCTTTATGGTGAAGATGATATATACATGAATTTAACTATCAGCTATAGATTTAATAGCATGTTTCACAAGTATCTCTTTAGCAGTAATGACAACTTTCAAAAGATAAAGAAGTGATTGATTCAAACAATGCGAAGACCATTAATCGATCAATCGTGTGGGGAGGGGCAGTACTCAAAGATTGTTTAGTCACGACACCCGACAATGACGCACCCAACGGTAAGTAGTTATTGTAAACACTTCAATTTCGCTCCTTTTGAGAAAGTGACCAGAACATCTGTTGCAAAATTGAACTGGACCACGCTTATTAGAAACAAGTTACGCTTTTTTTTTCTTGTATGTTTCTGTTTTGGGAAATGAATCCGAAATAATTGATAATAAAAAAAGGGAAAATACATGTACAGTTATCTCACAGATAAGCAAAATTTTAAAATTTTGTAAAATTTTAAGAACGTATTTTATATTATATTTTGAAAAAAATAATACTGTGCATTATTTATTTAAATAATAAGTGTGCTAAATTAAAAAAGTTGTTCCAAACTTCTCCCCTCACCTTAATTTATGATAATGCTCATAGTTAATTTAAGAATGGCTTATATTTTCTAAGGAAAAAATATTTTACGAGTTAAAAATAGTATTAAAAACAAAACATACTAAACAAGGTATGTGAGTATAATACTCAAATATAGTTAATTCTTTTCAGATCCTTCCACAAGCATAATAATTATAGTTGTTGGCTTATAGCAGAAAAACCTAACTAAAAGAGACTAGCTCCCAGCTAATAAATAATAGACCGATTTAAATTTTTAAGACACGTAAACGAAAAATTACATGAAGATACATGAATTAATATGGTTAAAACTACCAGAATATGGCAAAATTTACCATGTTTTTGGCTCTACAGAAACCCAAAAATCTCGGCAAATTTTACTGAAGAGTTTTGGTTATGATATTGGTAAAATAAAAAAAATTAACAAAAAAATATTGTTTTATATTGTATGATAAAATTTGGTAAGTGTGGTTATAATAACATCTTACATCCTGACATCAAATCCATTTATTCGGTTAAATTGACTTTTACGTTTTGTAATCTTTTACTAAATCTGTGGTTAGATGAAATTTAATTTTGAAAACTAGAATTTTTGGTAAACTGTTACTATTTGAACGTAAAAACTACCAACTGAATGGTTTAAACTCCGTATATTTTGGCCGTATATTATTTCTTAGTCGTTTATTAACATAATATATTTTTACCGTAACCAGAACTGTGTTTTTTTACCAGAAATATTACGATACAATAAGATAATTTTACACATTTTTTATTATGCAATATTATGCAATTTAAAAACCATTAAAAGTTTTCGAGGTTTTTACAATTTTTTTAGAAACATTAAATTTAAATTTTATCTCTTATATAGAATTTTAAAATTATATATATTATTACAAAATCATTAAAAAAAAATTCCTATTTTCAAAGAAATATATTCATATATTTCTTTCAAACATTTCTGAATAATTATTCTAAGATCAAAGCATTTTGTTTTAGAAAGATTCCGCTTAATTTAGCTGCACCTCTTTCTTCCCTGTTACACATTCGAATGTAAATGACATCAATTTTGAGTGATAGATCGGGAATGATTCACCAGGGACGGGATACACAAAACACGTGTTTTTCGGTCCCGCCTAAACCCATTCCATGTTAGTCCCATTGAAAACAGATGGCATTCAATTCTCAATCAATACACATCGTTTAATTCCCCTTCTTCTACATTGTAAACATAAGAGTTACATTGTTTCTGAATACTACAATAAATGCTCACCGAGAAAGAAAATCTGTTTGTGTAATAAAACAAATCGCTAATATCTTTCGCCTTATACAATTAAAAGTTTTATAGTTGAAAATTCAAGGTATAAAACATAACAGTGTGAATACTTTTTATTCTAATGTCGGATTAGAGCACTATAAGCTGCAATCTTAATAATCTGAAGTTTAGATCTTAAGCATGTATAATTAATTGGAGCACACGATATTTTAAGTTCTTATGCTCTATGAAATCAAACACAAAACCGTTAAGTTATCATGAATTTTGACAGATTATGATTTTTAACACATTGAATATCAGCATTGAGGAACGCATTCCCTGCATAGTTTTTTTTCATACTTTGCTATTTATCTGGAACTAAGAAAATCAAAACCATTTTTGCAGATAATCAAAAGTATCATTTACATAAATGTAATCCATTTCTAAAAATGAAACCATGAATTTATTTAGCAAGTTTCATTATTAAACTTAATATTGATCAAAAGAGTTTGCAATGTAAGATTTACAAATGTTTAAATCAAACTTAATTTTGGGAGGAATTTGAAATTACGAAATTCAAAATCTGAATGGAACTTCTAAAAAATTTTAAAATTAAAAGCAAGACCTTTTTGAAATGTTAGTTGAAATTAAAAAGTTACGATGATGCGTACTGTGAGATTAAAAAAAATTTTCCTATTATTCTGAAATTAAATATCAATAAAAAGCAATTATTAAATTAATAATTGTCTTTTATTAATTACAGACAAACGTGATTTAAAATAAGGGAAGAATTTTATTGTAATTTGTCTTTCCTTATATAAAGATATATACATCGTGCAAAAAGAAAAATAATTAATTACCCTGAATAACGTTTAGTCTTTTGATCGGAATATGCGCTGGGACTCCATTAAGTCTTTGAAAATCAGATATTCAAAGTTCGACTTCTCAGGAACTATTACACCGATTTGGTTCAAAATTTCTATTATACCTAAAAAAATGCATTCTTTAAAATGATGTAAAATATGTAAATCTTAAAATTCAAAATGTTTTCAATTTTTTTTAAATAAAGTAATAAAAGAAGGCGAAAATTTCATATTAACAAACAAACTATTCTATAATTTTTACTCAATTATACTTATGCAGGTTCAATAGCAATAATTGGAGTAATCGTTATTGTTATTCATTAAAAATCGAGCATTAGCCGTGCTGTTATGCTTTGTAATGGTAATAAAAAAAAACATGCTCGAAGAGTGAAAGAAGACTTTGATGACAAAATACTGCATCAAAGCTGTCTTATTTTCGGGCATTTGATGAAAAATGTATCATTGAAAGAATTCATAGGAAACGAGCCGTCATACGTGATTTTAATAATGTAGCAGTTTTTGGTTCCAGAAATTTATAATTGTGTTTTGGATGAAATTTATAATTGTGTATTCATTGAAAAAAGCAACATTGAAAGAATGCGTATGAAACGAGTTGTCTTATTTGATTTAACTGATGTAGCAGTTTTTTGTCATGAAGCAACTCATAGACTACTTTTCAAGAGTTAGATCATTTGATGGCATCATACTTATAACGACAAGCTCTGGAATTTATAATTGTGTTTTTAAAGAAGATCTTTAATAGTAATTATTTTTTATAACAGAATTACTGTTTAATTTCTGCAAGTTTTTCCTATTACATATCATTTATTTCAATTTTACTTCCTAATAATTGGATAATTTGACATCTTCACAGTGAAAATTAAAAATTCACTAAAAATTCTATAACCTGTTATTTATATAAAATTCTAAAACTTATTCTTAACGAAGTTATGAACAGCAATTGTTTTTAAATTCATAATTATTGTTTTGTTTCTGAAAATTTCTTATTACATATAATTTATTTCAGTTTAAAAATTTTGTAATTAAATATTTTATTATTATTTAAAAATGTAAATATTTTCAACTAGGAATTAGTTTTGAAGAGTTTCATAATTGATAAAAATTCTTACGATTCTACGTTAGAACGCACTTCAAATTGGTTTAATTAAGTAACAAGTGGGGCTGATATGGTTTGCAAAGGAGACCATATTAGAGTGCATAGAGTCTTTAGGAGCTGGAGAGAGTCAGGTAAAAGGGGCAGTGCCCCCTAGTATAACTAAAAGAAAGATACCCAAAGTGTCACTAGCCAAACAAGCAGATTTATATCATCGAAATTTTAAGTTCAGACCAAAATATTTTGAAATTTTGCCAAATATGAGATAATTAATACAGCTAGAACATCTTACTTAATGTATCATTGCGTTAAGTTTATGATACTTACATCTCACATTTATGATTACGGTACTTATTCCTTTAAAACATGATTTTTTTAAAAAATATTGAAAGCAACCGGAAAATGGGTGTTGATTATGGAAAATATGCAAAATATAGAAAAGAAAAAAAATGATGAATTCAATTGGATTCAATCGCATCCTGAGTTTCACAAATCTACGAAATACATTAATATAATATTTAAAAAATACTTTTTATAAAAATAATTGTTATCGAACATTTTATTTTTATATAAATAATCGTTATATGTAACACTCTCCAAAATGAAATTGTTCTCAGATAATACGTCAAAGATCAAATGTCAAAGATTCTAGTTGCGTTCGGAAACGATAAAATAGTTTTAGTAGAATTAAATTTTTAAAAAAATCGCTTTACAAAAGTCCGTACATAAAATGATGAAATATGAGGTTTTAAAATAACGATGCAGATTTACATCGCTTTGCATTTGAGGATTATAAAAATATCTGATTTCAAAAGATTTCTTGTAGCTGATCTAATTTTGAAAATGAGATATTATAAGAAAATACACGGAAAATGTGAACAAAAAAAAAATACGGAATAAAAAAAATACACGGAAATATGAAGGAACTATGTAACATATAATTCAAAGCAAAAGAATTAGGTGAAAAGAATGAGGTAAATAATGCATTTATTCTGAAAACTTCAACAGAATAATTTTACAGATTGTGAAAAGCTAAACATTAAATAGCTATGATTGTTATGACAAAGTCTTATGTAGGCACTGTGCCAACTATATTTTATTCGTTAAATCAGGGCTTGTAATAGCCAAGTTTAACAACATTTAGTTACGCATTTGATGTACAGTACGCCAAAAAAAAACGGACCACTCTGAATGATTTTTGATCTAATAATCAGATTTTCACGTTCTATGAGTTATTCTTTAGTGCTTAAAATGGTCACCTCAAATATATTAATTAATAAGTACATACGACATTTAAAATTACGAAATCAGACACAAAATAGTACTTTCTCTCAATAAACATACTTTTGGAATAGTTATTGAGATATCGAATTTTAAGTATCTGACTTTTTTTAAATTTAATTTCTCAGGAACTATTCAACCGATTCGGCTTCGGCTTCAATTTAGCATTTTATCACATAAAATTACATTCTTTAAAACGAGGGATAAAATTGTTTACCTTACAATTTAAAATTTTTTAAAAAGTAAAATTAATATTAAGTGGTACAAACTTAGAAGCTCTCTCTTAACCGAACCATGGGAACTATATTTCCCAGATTGCGACTACCCCTATGTTTTGGTGGTTGGAAATCGAATTTTTCCAAAAAAAGGTATGTTCATTCACAGAGCGCGCGGTTTTGCGCTTATTTCGTAACTCAAAATATCGTCTGTACTTATTTTTAAGTCTATTCAAAGTCATCCCCTCGAGCCATTAAGATTGAGTCTTATAACGTGAAAATCTGATCATTAGATCAAAAGTTACTCAAAGGGATCCGTTTTTTGTGCCCTACGCAGTTAATTATGATTTGTAATTGTCATTCACTATTGTTTTATTTTTATCTATAACTCGACCTCTTGCATTGAATGTAAAATAAATCATTCTTTTGTTTTAATAAAACTTGTTTTATAACGTAGTTCCATATTACTCTTATAGACTTCAAATCTAAAAGAAATGACATGGGGGAAATTGAATTTGTCGTACTCATTTTTCAGTTTGGTCTTTAGATAAGACTTTTAGAAATCTTGATAAGGAGAATTTTTTTTAAAATTTTATAAGTTGATTTATT
The DNA here is from genome assembly GCA_949128135.1 of Parasteatoda lunata. Lineage (NCBI taxonomy): Eukaryota > Metazoa > Arthropoda > Arachnida > Araneae > Theridiidae > Parasteatoda > Parasteatoda lunata. Next base: position 32,231,572 of record OX421979.1, read on the forward strand.
ATTGTTTTTTTTTTTTTTTTTTTTTCATTTCCAACAATGAAAGGATGGCTATTCATCAAAAGATAGCTTAATCAATTTCTCACTTTTAAACATTTTCTTTTCTTTTATTTATTTTCATTTAGATAGAAAAGAAGGTAAGTTTTGAGAGCAAAAATTATCTGCAAAAGCGTAAAATAATAACTCAAACTTTATAAAAGGTTTAAGAAAATTTATAAAATAAAAAAAAAATTCTTATTTTTTCAAACGAAAGAAGATTTTTTGATATAAAATATTGACTTGTAAAAACTTTTAATTTGAAGCAAGTTTGAATTTTCAATTTTATGCTCAGTACTCTATTATTTTTCAAAGGAAAAAAATTTATTTATTAATTTCATTTCATTTATTGTGTTTCCGCTAGCGAAATTTCATTATAACATATGACATGCAAAGGGAGTCATGGCTGACTGGGAATCAAAATGTAGATTCAAGGAATCATTAATGAACTAAATAAACTATAGATAAATGAACCATAAATGAACTATAACGAATGAAAATTAACTGAAAGTGTTGTCTTTTCCTAAGAGGTTAACAATATTTTTGCTTATAGTCTATTATTCTTTGTAGACTATGACCGTCAAATCTTAAAGATAATCTGAAAGTGTTTCTGCATACGATATTCATAATCCGAAATATAATTTCATTGGGCATTTTTAAAATTCGATCTCTCAAGAACTCTTCGACCGATTTCACCCAAATTTTGTATTTTACCATTTAAGATTGCACTTTTAAAAAAATAATGCATACATTTGTATACCTTACAATTCTAATTTTTTAAAAACTATTATTAAGTAAAATGTGAAAAAATAATAAATATTTACTAAACGTTATATTTAGCATTCAATTATTTTTGGATAAATGAATTTTATAACCCTGTACAATTTTCTTTAATTCCCTCAAAGAGTTCTCGAGATGTGATGAAATACATAAAAAGTAAAATTAACATAACGAGGTCCAAAGTTAGAACAGCTCTCCTTGTTTAACTATTAAAAAATCCGAATCCGTCAAAAAAATTTTTTTATTCAGAGTAAGGTTTTGTGTTTGATTTCTAAATTTGAAATGTCACCTATACTAATTAAATGACATATTTTAGGTAATCCCCTTAATGCATTAACGTTGATTCCTAGAACGTGAAGAACCGATCATTAGATCAAAAGTTATTTAGGGTTGTTCATTTAGCTTTTTCACACTGCGTGAAAAATATACTACCTTACTACCTTTCGTTCTGATGATCGGGTTTTCAGACACAATCAATATTTTTGGTTCCTTCAGGTAACTTCAAATGTGCTAAATATTTAGTACTAACTATTAATAAATTTACGATATCGAACACAAAAACGAATAAACACATAATTTTTTTGCTTATTTGGATTTTTAACTTTCAAAATATCGTATGGTTTTATATAAATTGGTTCTCTTTCTCTAAATAAACACTTAGTTTTTTTGTATATTTGGATTTTTAACCTTCAAAATGCTAATTTCCCTTTTTGCGTTTGCAATCATTATATTTTTAAAAATATTTGAGCAATTTAAAAAAATTACACCCACTCTTAAAACCCATGCACCCAAAGATAATGTCATGCAAATGATAATTCTTAATTTTTTTAATTTTTTATTTCATTTAATTGTGGATGAACAAGTGTTGAAATATGAGGTATACATTTTTTCATATCATATAAATCTATATATATTTCTATTGAAATTCTTTCTATTTTACTGTGTGAAAAAATGATTTTCAACTGATTTTATTTAGTAGAAGCCGAGAAAAATTAAACTAATTATTTTCGAAAAAAAAAATGGAGACAATGAAGAAATATTTAAATGGGCGATTAATATTTAAATGCGGTTAGCCTACCAGAAATTTGACTTACGCACGTGAAACGTAAACTTTCATTCATATTTTTCTTTCACTAATGACTAATCTTTTTTTTACTTATATTTTTTTAGTTTCTTCTTTCAATAATTGATACGAATTTAATGATTGTTACAGTTTTGATAATTCACATACGTATGCATAGATTCGGAATAATATATCTATAAATTTTTTCAATATATTTTTTTAAATTATTAATACCAATACATAGCCAACATTTTTAAGGATCTTAAAATTTCTAATCATATATATCTTCTTAATCTCAAAAATAATTTCTTTATTTTCCTGGTCGAGTGTGTTACACTGAACTATTCTACCAACTATTCTACCAACTATTCAAAATTCTTATTCTTACGCTACCACGTATATTATTTCTTCAATAAGATACTAGTAATTTTTTTTTCGTACTTTAACTTAGGTTTTCTTTTAAATAAAAGTTTGTTTTTTAATCATTTTCAAGTTTTTAATAAAATAAAGCTTAGAGTTATTGCGAGATAGCTGAGAATTTTATCTTGCTAAGAATTGGAAAACATTTCATTGCTTTAAAATTATTTGATGCAAAACAGCTGGCTATTTACAACGCATACTGTTTCTTCGAAAAAGGAAAATAAATTATTTATTCTCTTTTTTATTGTTTCTTATTTAATTGAGTAATGAAAAGTCAATACATATATGTAAGCAGTAAAAAAATACAACAGGTTCCTTTGCTTTTTAAATGAAAAATAAATTATGGTCATACAATTTATTCAAACGTATTCTCGCCCGTTTACTTCAAGAAAGTTGCCCTTTAAAAAAAGATAATAATGAAAACTTTTATTTAAATTAATTGTCAATTTTATTTCTAAACTTTTGCACGATTCCTAAAATATTGTTATATCTGGAAAATTCACGATATGTCTTGTTTTGTTAAACAGCAAATACTGAAAATAGAAAATTGTAAAAATATTCCGAAACCGTACTATTTCTAGAATCACCATATCAAAAATTGTTCTTTTTCTTGCTTTAGGTTTTTTTCAATATAAAAATAAGATATACACTTTATAACAAAAAAATCGACGCACAAAGAAGGAGTTGCCCGATTGAAACGAAAATTGGTGGATAGGAAGACAATGTAGAGACTAGTAAATGATTATGGCAATTGAATAATTTATTGCAGAGTTACAGTAACAAGTTCAGTAAGGTGTTGACCCGCCTCTAGCCTGGATACAAGCTGCCACACGACGTGGCATAGACCGATAAAGCTCCCTGATGGTCTCGTGCGGTATTTCCTGCCAAATTCGATCCAACTGTCGAACGAGGTCATCAACATTCCGTGCCAGTTGCAATCGCCTTCCCATCATATCCCAGACATGCTCGATGGGAGAGAGATCTGGTGATCTGGCAGGCCAAGGAAGAGTTTGGCAAGCTTGCAGACAGCTCATAGCAACACGTGCCGTATATGGTCTGGCATTGTCCTGCTGAAAAACCAGCCCAGGGCGCTGCAAAAGGAACGGTAGCAAAACAGGTCTTAGGATGTCGTCGACGTACCGCTGTGCAGTAAGTGTACCTCTAATGACGACCAAAGGGGTCCGACTGTCAAAGGAAATGTCCCCCCAGACCATAATGCCTTGTTGAGGGCCGGTGTGGCGTGCAATAGTGAAGGCAGGATCCCCCTTCTGCCCTGTGCGTCTCCAAACACATCTTCGATGATAGTCAGGACACAGTTGGAAGCGGGATTCGTCGCTAAAGACGATACGTCCCCAGTCGGCATCATTTCAGCCTGATCGAGCCATGCACCACTGCATACGAAATTTCAAAGCAATCGGATGATTGCTTCTGGGTGCGTCGATTTTTTTGTTATAGAGTATTTTAATGCATTTTCGGGTTACAAATTATTTTAAAGCTGTAATTAGTATGTTCAACAAATAGTTTTAATAAACTTTTTTATAGAAATTATAAATAGAAATTGTTCTTATATTTCGAAGTATCGAGACAAGAATTTTAATGTTTCATTTATGCCCAATTGAAATGTGACAGTGATTTCATTAATCCCAGGATTGAGATATGTTTGGATGTCGCATTTAATTGCTTGAAACAGTTAGAAACAATTAAACTTATTAAAATTATATATTTTAATAGAATTATTTATTTTTATATTTAAACTATTGATAGAGTTATCTATTTTTATATAAAAATTATTGTTAAGAGTGGAAAGAAAAATGAGGAAAAGCAGTGAAAAGCACCGGTTATCAATATACTATTTGTACATTTAATCATGTAACTTGAGTAATTTATGGCAAAAAATAGAATAAAGGGTGTGAAATATAATCCTTATATAAATAAGCCCTTCAGTATACCTTATAATATATGTAGAAATATATTTTGGATCGATAAATAAAACATATATTTTCAAAGAATTTCGAATCTTGCGGAGACATTAATTTATTCGAAATAATTGACCTTGTAACTAATTAACTTTCATTCAATTGTCTCATTCGAAATTACAATTGTAAACAGAATTGTTTAATATCTATGAAATGCCTTAATATCCTGAGAGCAGTATAGTAAAAAAATAATAAATAAATAAATAAAACAAAACAGAATAAAATGAAATAAAATAAAAAAAACTTAATTAATTAAATAAATATGTACTGCTTTGATTTTTTAGAAAATAATAACGAATTATATAGTATTGTTTTTTCAATCTAAGAACCACAACCCAAAAATTTACATCACCGGTTATTCACGCCTGGTGAGCTCTGAGAAAGGCAAAGCTTGAAGCAAATGTTTAGCGCACTCAAAAATAAGCGCTGATTTTTTAAACTCGGCAGACACGAATAAGAAAAAAATGTATGGTTTCAAAAGAAAAATAGAAAAAAAAAGACTATAAAAACCTTGGTAGCCGAGAGTGGAACAGAGAATGAATACCTTTCCAGTTCTACCTTAGATTGGATAAACCAGACGCGTTTTAAAATTTAGACTAAAAAAACATGGGGGATAAGTACATTATCAAAAATACGATAAATCTAGTGCTGCACATACTTTGAATCTTGCGGATAAATTTAATAATGCCAGAATGCCTCGATAATGCCAGAATTTTTACCACTCCTGAAACATCAGCTCATCTGATACCCGGGAATCATTTTATTCATAGAAATGCCGATTAACCTTTTTAACAAAAATAGTTTCATACCAACTCTCCATAGCACGTGGAAATGTATTTCTCCCTGATTTGCATTTCTTGGCCACTGCGGTTTTTCTAGTTTTCTATTTGTCTTTGTTTAAATTTTTATTTTCGATTTCACTCTTGGATACTGCTGTTTTTCCCGTTTTATTTTTCACTTTCATTTTTCATTTCTCGTTATCAACTTCACATTTTCTGTTTCAAATTACTTTTTTTTTTCTTCATCTACGTCTGGTGAGTCTTCAGAATGGAATTTTACTTTTGAAGGCTCAAAGTATGCTGACTTTTTATTTTTGAGCGCTCAAAATAAACCTGTCTTCGTATTTTTCGAAACCAATAAAGTTTTTACCATCAAATACACTGTGTTACATTTGGGTCTTGACTTAATCATTATTTTGATCAAAATCCCATCCTTAAAGAAGCAAACATATGTGTATTATTATTTCAACAAGGTTCATGCGGTTCTTAATTCATTGCGAATATCGCGGCATCTATTTAATGCCGCGATATTCGTAATGAATATTGAAGTAATAATGAAGTTATTTTAAGAAATAATGAGGAAATAATGAAGTTATTTTAACTCTAAAATCAAAATTTCAAAACTTGATATTTTATAACCAGATATTTGGATAGTTACTCAATACATTTATCTTCTTAGTATTGCTGCCACCTATAGTTTTTAAGGAGTTTTTTAAGGACCTTACGAACTCTGCTTAAAAGGAGTCTATTGTATTAGATATATGTATGTAGTGATAGTTAGAATTGTAAACTAAGTTTGTAAAAACAGGAATTAAGTAAAGAAACTATAATGGCAATATTTAGTGATAAATACCCTTATGCAACTAAAACAAATTCAATAGTGCTACTCATTTCCACACGATTTATTCGAGAAAATGTTTGCTTCCTGATTCGACTGTAACGTTACGAACGTTTCTTGTCACGTGACCAGCACGATAGTTTGATTTCGAAGGCAAAGTTTGATGGAACTATTTCTGACCAATCATAAAACTCCGTTTAATGGCGCTGATGGAGAGAAATTACGACGATGGGAAGATAAAAACTTGGTTATATATTATAAACACTCCACGACAATTTTATGTAAATAAATCACTGATTGAACAATGGTATCCTTTTTTTTATTAAGAGAAGCAAAGATTTCGAGTCACTTAATGGCACTCATAAAGTCATTTCCGGATTGAATTTCCAAACTATGCTTATCACCAGAACTCACTTTTAATTCATGTTTGTCGTTTGTATTTTATTACTTACACCAATAAATTGCCAATATTTAATTTATTCATTAATTATCCTTTTATACTTGGTAATTATATTATATTATATTATATTATATTATATTATATTATATTATATTATATTATATTATATTATATTATATTATATTATATTATATTATATTATATTATATTATATTATATTATATTATATTATATTATATTATATTATATTATATTATATTATATTATATTGTATTGCACGACGTTTTTAATTCATTATTTTTTATTCTCTCAGCTTGGCTTCTTAGTAATGGAGAAACACTAAGTATCTATCACTTGTCGATCACGCAGTTAGTTGGCGAGAAAAACCATATGGTGTCCACAATATTAGGGCCGTCTCTCTTTCAAACAACTGTTCACTCCATGATTCTTGGCGATTACAATAAAAGAAAAGTAGCAAAAATGTATCCCTGAATTAAGTAAATGTTACGCAGATTTTGGTAACATGTTGAAAAAACTGAATGCAGACCTATCTTATTTTTTTTTAAATTTATATGATTTGTAAAACTTAAAAGTTACTTTGAAAAGCATACGGATGCGTGCATAAATATTAGTACTAAATGTAGCAACTAAGCCTCATCAGGAGCTGAAAAAGTATACTTAGATTAGAAAGATTTAGGCCGTAAAAAGTTGTCCCCAACCAGCAGATAAGTAAACTCTAGATTAGTGGTAATAAAAGTTAACTATAATGAAAAACTGATGTTGAGACAAAAAAAGTTCCTTTTTTTAAACGAATAGAATAACTCAACTGATTCTCAATTTCTAATTAACACAAGGGATACCACGTGATTTCCCTGAAGCAAAACACAAACAAAAATCAAAACTAAAATAGACTAAATGTTTTCAACGTGTTGTTCCTAAATAAACAAACCACACTGTTTGCTTTGAGAAATTGCATCTGAAAGATTCAAATAAATAATTAAGATAATGCTTGTTAATTTGTTGATCTTAATACATATAACTAAATGAATGTAATATAAATAAGGATATTTATTTACAATGATATATCCCCTCTGCTACGAGTATTTCTACCAGAATTCAAACTTCCGTTTTCAAAACAAAAATATGCGATATTAACCACCGCACTGTAAAAAATTCTGAATCAAATACCAGCAAGCTGCTAGTACCCAATGATCAAAAGCTAATTAGTCTGACCATCCCATTCAATGTAAAAAATTCTGGATCAAATTAAGGTATTAAGTACAGATAATTATTACTATACAACATCTAACATGCTTTGATAAAAATAGATTTTACGTTAAAAAGTAATTAAAGGGCCAGTACTTTATACCGTAGTGGCAACCTGACTACTTTTTTTAAAAAAACAGTACTTTCATCCCGGATTTTTGAAAGTGTGGCCTCTTACGAGCTCAGACAGGAACTGTTTGATATTTATTTAACAGCTTTCATTCCATTTAATTACTTTTTTTGAGAAATCTATTAGCCAATTACAAAACTTTTACAGATGAAGCTGAATTAAAATATAATATATAAAACATTCAAGAAAGAATATTTATTTAAAATTTTTTAGAAAAGATCTACTGAAATAAAGAATTTTACTAAAAAGATAATCATTCATTGCAGGATTTGAACCTGTAATCGAATTAATGCACAAACTACTGCACCGCAATTTCGGTAGTTTTTCCAAGCATATAAAGTATGTCAGAGAACCAAAGAATCAGTGATGCTTTATATTCAGAATATATTCAGAATATATGTAGAATATTGCAGTGAAGAAAACGTTTTACAATAATATACAACTCAAAAAACTTTCCTGATTGTTTTTATGTATGTGAATTAGTTTTTATTTCATTTGCATAACATTATTCATATTAGTTGATATGGATGTTTACATATTTTAATGACTGAAAAATTAATTTACTTATTAATATATTAAAATAACTTTACTTTTGAATTAAAAAGAAATATAAATATTGATATATTTTTTTTGAATTAAGTGATTTTTGAAAGAAAAAAACAGCTAAAATTAATTGTTACATACCATTCTAAATAGAAAAAAAAAATATTGAACAATACTCTTAAATCTAAAATATAACTAAAATGCAAGAAGAAATTTCGTGTTTTTCCGCCCAAATTCTTTTTTAAGTGCCCTAGTAATTTAATCTTTTATGTAAGTGCCTTAGTTTAAAAGGTGGAAGATAGGATTAGTTAAGATGCAGCCAAAAGCTTTCAACCCCACGGAAATAAATTATACATCTTTTATTCAGCCCTTTCTTTTTATAAGTAAAATTTACAGGTTCATACTTTTGCACAAAGCTTTTATCATTTTATGCAAAAAAAGTCATTCAGATCAAAAAATTATCTGGTGATTAATTAAAAAAAATTGATTGTAGATAAGATTCTTTTAATTTCCAATATTCTTTTGCGGTTTCCAAAATAATGACAAAACGTTTATCTTATGAATATAGTACAACGCAAACAGTAAATCACTTCTTAATTTAATGATAAATTTATTTATTTTAAATGTTTAAGTTTTTCACCAATTTTCAACTAATGAAGATAGAAACAAATAGAATTTATGTTTGATTAATAACTATTAAGTAGCAAGCGAAATTTTGGCTTGAATAGAAAAGAATTAATTATTGCAGTTTTAAAATAGATTTCATAAGTTCGAAGACTAATTGAAATACATTAAATGTATTTTCTTTACTAAAACTGCACCATAAGCGATGTGTATTTTACTGGCAAAGTATGAAATAGGGACATTTTATAGAATGTCTAGAGAATGTATGTAATTCCAGACATTTTTAGGCAGAGTATGAAAGTTAAAACTTTTACATAGTTTCCTTAGGCATTGTATATAATGCCTCGGCATTCTACGGAATGAAAAATGCTATGTAGACAAAGTAAGAAAATAGTTCCTGATAAGGCAATTATATAAATGACGTGCAGTGCAAAGAACAGAAATCGAACTTAAAAGCAATGTTTTCAATTAACAAAAATCGAACTTTCAAAAACTGGTATATTTAAACCAATTTGGCTTACAATTTACTTTGCAAACTATTCGACAAATTTGGCTTAAATTTTATATCTTGCCATAAAAAATTACAGACCTTAAAATGACGTAAGGAATTGAAGACCTCACAATTCAAAAATTTTCAACTATTATTAAATAAAACACTTAAACTAAGAAATACTTACTAAAAGTTACTTTTTTTGAAAGGATTTATCTTTGACAGAAGCAAATTTTATAAATGTGAGCTTAAACTGTTTTGAATTCACTTAAAAAGTTCTCGATATTTGATGAAATATGCAAAAAGTAAATTTAGCATTAAGGGATCCAAACTTGGTACCATTCTACTGTCCAAATTATGAAGTAAATATTTCCCAGATTGCGGTTATACCCTATGTTTTGGGGGCGGGAAATTAGAACCCGTTGAAAAAATTTTTATGACTATTCAGAGAAAGTAAGTGTTTGTGTCTGATTTGTAACTCAAAATATCGTCTGCACTAATGAATTAGGAAATTTGAGATCACCTTCTCAAACCATTATGATTGAGTCATAGATCGGATCATTAGATCAAAAGTTATTCAGAGGGGATTCTTTTCCGTTAATTTTTTTTTCGCACTTTACATTCTTCAAAAACACAAATGTTATTATGGAAAATAATGAGATAGACGTAAAGAAAATACGTAAGGATAAGTAAAAGTTGTACAAAACAAAATTTATTACGTCTTTAGTAAAGGAAGTAAATTGTCATATATAAAAAAAAAAAAAAAAAATTACTTACTTCTTACAACATAGTAAGCTTGAATGACATTTTGAATTACATGTCATTAGATTCGAAGCGGATCAGAGATGTAATTAATACTTTGCCAGGTTTTTAATTTGGCATTCTTTGGAATGTGAAATATGAAGTTCTCCATACAGTTTTGGCTAGTTTTAGGCATTTTAAACAATGCATAGGCATTTTATAGAATGGCGTAATTCAATCGTTCTACTAAGATGTACATACATGATATTTATAAACAATAGTTTCGTTACAAACTCTTTTAAACGTTTAAGGGGAAACAAATTCTCGTAAAATTACTGTACTCTATGGTAATGACATTTCCAGTAAAATAACATAATTTTGGTTAATAAATCTAAAATACATGATATTTAAACCACTTATTTGTTAATGTTTTCATTCAAATGGTAATGGTTTACCAGAAATTCTAGTTTTCACAATTAAAGTTCTCAGGGCCCCAGTTTTGGTAAAAATTACATAGCTGAAAACTAAATTTAACCAAATAAATATTTTTTTATTCCATATTAAATAGATGAAATTAACCAATCTAATTTCCTCACATATTGTAAAAGTATATTTTACTGTTAATTTTACCACGATCATTGCTAATACCGTTACGATGAAAATTACCAAGCGTTTGGGTGTTTAGTGAGAGAAAGAAACAAGATAAATTTAATCATATTCCAGTTATTCCATAAATTTTATCATATTCCTATCATATTCCAGTAGTTTCAACCATACTTTCAACAGGAATAAAAAAAAAATTGTCATTTAATAAATTGACGAAATTTTTCAAGAATATCTTTTTGCAGCGGCATAATCTTGCGTGGACAAATTGGCAAAATTAAGTGAAAATGATATCGCGAGTTCAAATATTACAATGATACTTGTTAGAGCCAGTTGGCTCAGAGGTCAAAGCGTTCACCTTCCAATGAGGTATACCGGGTTTGAATCGCAGCGATTGCTGTTCGACACGGATCCGAATCCGGCTTGCACCGATCACAGTGCTGACGTAAATTATCCTCAGTGGTATACGGTTAATGGGTTAGAATCCCTTGGACGTCAGGTTAACCGTGGGAAGTTCTCGTGGTCTTCCTCTCCATACAACGCAAATGCGGGTTAGTTTCATCAAAAAAAGTCCTCCACAAAGGCAAATCTCTCCCAATACTTGATCCAGGAGTTCCCTTGTCTTCTGGATAGGGTTCAAAATTACAAGGCTACGGGGTTGAACATTAGTAGTCGTAAACCCAAAATTTGAGTCGACTGTTCAACAACGGTTATAAAATAAAAAATTATAAAATGACACTTGTTATTTGGAAATTAAATCTATTCGGGTTTAAAATTCTACAACAAGCTTTCATGCTACATAGTTTTATAATATTCCAAATTATTTCACGCTGGTTATTATTTTACGAAATACTATTAAAAAATTATAATTTGAGTATTAATGCTTAATAATCTTTATCACAATTTAATTCGGTTGAGTTACTAGTTAGGAAGATGGAAGGAAAAACTTCTAACTTGATGGCGTAACATTGATTTCAGATAATACGAATAAAATATAAACTACGTTGCAGTTGTAGTTTATTTACGTCGCACTCGAGCTGCACTATGGGCTATTGGCGACTGTCTGGGAAGCATCTCTGAGGATCTTCCGAAGACATGCCATCACAATTTTGATCATCTGCAGTGGGGATGGCACCCCCGCTTCGGTAGCCCGACGACCTGCACGCAAAGTCGAGCACTTTATTGTAGAACAGTTTAACGAGAACCCATATCGCACACCCTCGATCCTTACGCAGACTGATCCAAGTGGTCACCCACCCGCACACTGGCCGCAGCCAGTAATGCTTGACTTCGGTGATCTGCTGGGAGCCGTGTCTTAACGATCAGTTCACCGCGGGACATAAACTACGTAAAATATGCATAAGCTTTGGCTCTTAAAAAAATATTGCTGCACACCCTAAAATCTCTAAAAGAACTGAGTAAAATAATATAACTTCGTTACCCCATATTTTCCATTGTTAACGAACTGCTTCATTTTTTTTAATAGAATAGGAACTACAGTCCCTGGCTAAATTATTAGACGCGTTATAAGTTTCAATATAATATCTTAATTATCAGGTGATATTATCCAGCTTTATTGTTTTTACGTGACCGGTTTGCACTTGTTTACGTTCATGGATAAATTGATTGAATTAGACAAAATACTGTATAAATTCGATGATTAGATAAATTAGACTATATATTATATAAATATAGAATGTTTATGATATCAGGTATTATAATACCATATTATAAGAATTAGACCAAATTATTAGACTTACTGTAGTGTTTTAATAATTACATGTTTTGCACCAGTTTATATGCAGTACTTTTATATTTAAACATACATGTAATGGGTTTTTATTCAGGAGATTTTTTATAAACTTCCTATTTTTATTTAGATATTCAACTTTTCCCTTTTTTCCAGTAATTTGATGTTTACCTTCATACTGAACCTTGCATTTTAATATCTTTTTTTTCTCGTCACATTGAAACTAATTTGCAAACCCCACAGTAAATTCGTTTTATAAATACTCTAAATATATAGATTAAGGGCAGTTATTACAGAAAACACTGTAAAGGGAATTTAAATAACAATATGTTGCATTAAATAAATTTTAAACATTTAATTTTGCTGGAACAGTTATGCTGGAACAGTCAAAACAGAATGTGTTATTTACTATGCAAAATTAATACCAAATGCGAATTCGAAATCTTACTAATTGCGCTTCCAAAATATATGCCAATCACGATTTTTGAATCGTGATTTTCTTTACAAAGAAAATTTAAGCAGATATCCGACTAGGATACTATTTTTATTAAAACTATTCGTTATGTAAGATATTGTCCAGCTTGTTGAATATGCTTTCCACTTAGCTTTAAGAATTAGCTTTCCCCTTTACTTTATAAATAAGCTTTCGACTTTGCCTGATGAACTTTTTAATTTTATTTAGTGAATAAATAACTTTGCTTAAAAAATAAGTTCGAAGAGTAAGTTTTCCAACTTACTTAATAAGTAAACTTTATGCATAAGTTTTCCCCCATCTCATACTGTTTTCAAAACAGCAACTTTAACTCCACAGTTTTTCTCAAAGTACCAATGCATGCGATGTCATCAAGTTGAGCATAGCCACTTTCATATGTCTATACTCCAATTTTATAACAATTACTTTTTAAAATTAAGGGTAGATAGCGACTTCAGTAGGTATTCTATATAAGCTCAATAAACATTAAAGTTCAGCTCAAAATAAATTCGAAATTATGCTGCAACTATGCTAGACTAAAGAATCTATTCTCCCTGCAAAACAAAGTTAAATTGAAATATTCGAGATCTAATTAATTTTACTCAAAACTTATACGCTCCTAACAATGATGATTTTGTTAACCGAGAAAATTTGAATAGACATCAAACTCTGTTACAACTTGTATTAAAACTACTCACTTCTTGAAATATAAGGTATCGTTCTGCTCGATGAATAAGCTTTCCACTTTGTTTCGCCAAACATGTTCTAACCACAAGAGATATTCTGAAGGAGTTAATTGAATGAGGTGCCCACCATACTCAAAGTTGTAAACAAGAGTTGGCGAGAAATCAAGTGGTTTTAAGTGAAAAGGTACCGCCAAAATTCACATAGAAAGTGAAGAGGATCCATTGGTGTTTGTATGAGTGAAAGCTCATTGAAATCTTAGAATTGATTGCTAAGGCTTTTGATATGTAGTGGAGCGTCGAAGACGTGCATCAATTAGTTGAAATTGAAATGCTATTCAATTGGAGGGCGACGGTGGATAAAACTTTTATATATTCCTCGTTTTGAAAGGAAACTTGCTGTATTCAGAATAATTGTTTTCGATAATAATATTTGAAAATACTCTTATGTCAATAGCATGCTCCTTGCAGATTGAATTTCTTTTACGTTAATTATGGTCATAACACATTATTTACTAAAATGCGTTTTAGAATAGATTTATAAAAATTGTTTACCATGCTCTTTATTCAACTTTATTTACTTGTATAACATAATTACACACACATGGAACATAACACAACTATAAAAAGTAAAAATTTTTGTTTTACTTTTTGAATTTCTATTTGATTTTTGATTGCTAAAAAAATTCTTCAAATGATTTTCGCATTCGATAATTAGTACTAACGCAAAAAGCTACTTGCTAATAGGGTTTTATAATTTTATATTCCTAACTTTATGTGTATGATACCATTTTACTTAAAGTTTATAGTAAAATAATTTAACTTATTTACATATATACCGTATTACACATGTAGCATTACGCTTGTAAGAGATGCCTACTTACAAAAATATCCCATCGAATTGGAGTTAAAGATTCATCTTGTTTTTCTTTGTGCAATGAGGCTAATAGGAGCGGTACACTGAAAAAAAAGGTATGGTCAAAACAACCAGAATATGAAAATATTTACCGAGTTTCTGGTTCTATGGTAACAACAAAAGCATGGCATAAAGCATAAAGCATGGCATAAAAACTATTTATTCGTTGAAATTTACTTTTCAGTTCCATATTTTTTTACTAAAAGCAGGGTCCATTGGCCAGCAGTGCTAGATCAGGTCCATGACGCTATACACCCTCAAAAAATCCAACACCGTCAATGGATAATCTGCTAAATCCTGTTTGGTGAGCCCCAGGCACGCGAGTATGTGGTGAGGCGAAGCCTGGTCTGAAGAACAGTTGGTACAAATTTCAAAGTTCTTTGATCCTTCCGAAAATTTCATTGATTTAAGGTGACCACTACGAGAGCGGGCAAGAATAGTTTGTTCCTGTCTATTAAAACCTTGGGCCAGGGCGCCTCCAGGTCGAGAACACCCATACCATGGGTGCTTTGGGGGGACATTCCAAGAAGTCTTGTTTTTGTGTTTTATTTTTGAGAAGATTTCCAAAAAAGTGAGGGGTGCCGACGGCACAGAGGCCTCGCAAGCACCAGCTTAGCCAAAGTGTCCGCATTCTCGTTTCCTTCAAGATTCGTGGGAAGGAATCCACTGCAGATGAATCTGATGCGAAATGGAAAGCCGTTTTAACTTTTTGAGTATTGATACTCCAGCACTATCTCTCACGCTTTGCCAATAGGTCAAGTGCTGTATTGCACAAGAGAATCAAGGGCTTCATCAATAGCTAATAGCTCCCTGCGAAATATGAGCAGTAGTCGGGGTTTCTCTTTATTGTCAATGTCAAGTCATGGTCTCGCAATTTGATGTAAATTCCACTGCCAGATCGGTTACATTCGTCTCTACTGCCATCCGTGTAAACCTGCACCGCATCACCCGGCATCTCTCCAATTCTCTCTAGTGCTAGTTGCCTAAGATAGGCAGGAAGATCTGTCTGTTTGTTTACATGTACTGGCAAGTCAGGACGGAAAAAGACACCGTCAAGACCATCATTTGATTAGTACTGCAACTAGTTTAAAATAAATTAACTATCTACAATTACCTTAAAATATCATAGTACTGTCATCTGGTGTGTAAAATGACACATAAAATGTTTTCCGGGCTAAAGAAATGAATTAGTTTTATTCTTATTGGCGCGTTACTACTGAACACTCCAGCTCGTCAATATCAGGGGAGCTAGAAATATAGGGCGAAACCTCACCCTGTCATTTTCACGGGAGCGAGAAGGAAGGGGTTAATAGCCGGTATTTTTACCTTAATTTGATCGCAGTTCTTTACAGTGTAGGAGTTAAAAACCCAAGGTCTTTTAATGACAGCTCAATGAATTAACCACTGTAAATTATATAGTGACTATTCTTGTCTTTTTTTTCTTGTTTACTTTTTAATTTCAGTTTTCAGTTTTACACAAAAGGTTAAAAAAATAAGTATAAATAATAGTTAAATAAATGAATGTTGCAAGAAGCACGTATTTTATTTGAAAAAAAAAAAGAATTATATACAACTGTATGGATTCAAAATAAATTGTTTTGCGAATAAAATTGGAATAATAAAATCTACATCATGGAAAAAGGATTATACTTAAATTCTGTTTTGAAGTCATGAAACTTAATATCAGGCACTACATTTTATTTCGTGTAAAGCTTAAGACGTTTATATTTAAATACCAAAGTTAGAAAATTATTTGCGTTAAAGTATTAAAAGAAAAATGCTTATTATAGAAAATTCTGAATTTTTAGGATTATCTCAAAAGCTTCTTGTCTTGCTACTAATGTATGTAAAACTTAAATGTTGAATACTTGTTTTTGTAGGTACATTGAAGTAAGTTAGTAATATAAATAGTTAAATTAATCTGTAATTCATGCTGGGCTAAAAAATAATTTATAATTAATATCTAAATTTGAAAATTTAAAACTTTTATATTGTTTAAAAAAGATTTAATTTTATTGTTGAAGGAATTATTTAGGTTTTACTAAACGTTTAAAACTAAAAATTAATTACTAAAAATCTTTATACACCAAATTTTGTTAATTTTATTCATTCCACAAAAAATAAGTTTAACTATCCATTAGGCTGAAAAATAGATCATTCGTAACAAATGATAAATTGGCAGCTAAAAATAGTAAAAAGATATGTAAAAATTTATTAAAAATGTATAAAAAAATTGTTATAATTTTCTACAAATCTTTTTCGGTGAAAATTAATTTTACCGAAATGCATTTTTGGTAAAATTAACAACAGAATATGGTTTCATATTATGCGATAAAATTTGGTAAATTTATTATGA
The DNA here is from genome assembly GCA_949128135.1 of Parasteatoda lunata. Lineage (NCBI taxonomy): Eukaryota > Metazoa > Arthropoda > Arachnida > Araneae > Theridiidae > Parasteatoda > Parasteatoda lunata. The sequence continues at coordinate 32,248,435 of OX421979.1, forward strand.
TACGTTAGAGGATGGCATGTGAACTATTTAATTGATTAAATTAACTTTTAAGTTTTGTATTTTTTACTAATGTGTGACAATAAGCACTTTAATTTTGAAAATTAAAATTTCAGATAATTCTTTACCATAGGAATGGAAATATTACCAAATGTATGTTTTAAATACTTAATATTTTGCTTTTATTAACAAAAATTAAGTTTTTTTTTACCAGATATGTCAATGCCATACAATACGCTAATTCTCCAAGAATTTTTTTCTCTGTCCATAAATTGCAATAAATCACAAAATTTTGAGTAAAAATAAATAGAGAAAAATGATATAAAACATTTATAGGCGAATGAGAAGTAGCAAAAATATTCGTTAAATGATTTCTCAAAATGAATGAAGTGTAAAGGAATCATTTATGCACTCTTAATTTGCCATTTAAAACAGCAATGACTTTTCCTAGCCGCGTTCGGAAAGTCCATGAAGCATTACGATTTTAATCCCGAAAGTTTTGTTGGCAATGTCCCAAAAAGTGCATTTTAACCGTCATCAAGTACTTCTCTATTTCAAAAGTTATCTCATAATTCTTTATCCAGCTTCCAATAAATTCTGAGTACTAACTAGTATTTCGACAAATCGATTTTTTTCGCGAAGTACGGCAACTATTTTCTGATATTTAAAAATTATCTTCTCACTTATTTCGTGTTAATCACTTCCAAAATATTTGAGACTTACTTTTGAAACTATTATAAAAATTTATTCATTATTTTAATTTTTTATAAAGTTGTACTATACAATTATTAAACAAATTAAGGAATATTAAATCCAAAAAAATTATGTTTATAACTTTTGATTTAACTAAATATTCTGCTTCAATATTTCGGTTTCTTTAAAATAAATATATTTATTGAATGGCGTTTAAAATTAAAAGCATTCCTTTTTATTATTTGTGAAAAGGAATTATAAATTGAAATCTCAAAAATCTTTAAAGTAATACTATTGAAATTTATACATTTACATTTAGAACAATTAAATTCTATATTTTGTGAAATAGATATACTTTAAAGGATGGAAGGAAAACATGAAGGAATGTTCAGGAAGAAAAAAAACTCTCCAAAGTTTCAGCATGAATCAAAATCATGCGTCAAAAACATTCAGTAAACATAAAACATTGAGTAGATAAAGTTTTCAACAATTGAATATTTTTTTTAGTGTGGTAGGGGACAGGTTTCAAGGAAGGTGAAAGGTTTCAAGGAAGGTGAAAGGTTTCAGGGAAGGTGAGAGGTTTCAATGAAGAGAGGTGAAAGGTTTCAATGAAGGATATGGTTGGTTTTGGTAGCACATAGTCACCCGTTTACATTACCAAATTAAACTCGACTAACAGATTATTCTAGTTCACAATAAACATTATTATTATCGAAATAATCCGAACAGTTTTTTTTTAATATATTAAAAAAAATCAATACCTAATTCTTTTAAAGAATCGGAATAAAGACAAAAAATGCAAAATAAAAATATAAAACTTCTAATTTTAATGATAAATAATTTTATTGTTACTATTTATTTTATTATTTTTATTGATTATATTATTATTATTAATAATTATATAATTTTTATTAATTATATCATTATTCTTAATTATATTATTATTCTTAATTATATTATTATTATTAATTATATCATTATTATTATTTTAAAATTAGTATTACAGTGAATCCTCCAGAAAAGACCTCCTCCATTTACAACCACTTTTGGGACGTACGGAATTCTTTCCATAGACCTAGTTTTGAAGAAAACCCTTAGGAGAGATCATCAAAACCTCTCCCAATGACGTGGAAAATCTCTGCACCTAATGCGTAAAAGATCAAATAAGAAATGACAAAAATTTCGAAACAAAACAATTTTAACGAAACAAATAATTCAACTAAAATTTATTCAAATTATTTATGTGGAGCTCTCATTTAGAGAACTCTTTTTGATGATCTCAAGAAAGAAATCTATAATCTCATGTTGCAGTCCTATTGCATTAAAGATGATACTATTAATTATTTTGTTTTTAGAGTTGAAAGTTACTTCAGAAAGAAAAAACTAAGCACCTCAAAAAAACAAACCACTTCTCCTCTCTCAAAGCTATCTCATTTTTATGATATAAACTTGTGTCCAACTTAATCAAAAAACGTAATTGTTTTATTATTTAAAATAGTTTATAACCTTATATTCTTTAACCGTCGTTGAACTGCTGATCCAATTTTTGGGTTTACGATTACTTATGTTCAACTCCATAGCCTTGTAATTTTGAACCCAATCCAGAAGATAAGGAAACTCCCGGATCTCGTATTGGGAGAAATTTGCTTTCGTAGAGGACTTTTGAATGGAACTAACCCGCATTTGCGTTACATGAAGAGGAAAACTACGAGAACCTCTCATGTTTAGCCTGATGGCAAAGGGACTCTAACCCTGAGGATACTGTCTACCACTGAGGATATTTCATGTCAGTACTTGGTCGGTGCAAGTTGGATGCTTATTCGTATCGAACAGCTATCGTTGGGATTCGAACCCGGACCACGTGATTGGAAGGCAAACGCTCTATCCCCTGAGCATTCGTGGCTGAATTGGTAAATTTGGTTTTACGCATAATTATATCGATAGGGATCATTTTTATTGACTTAAAGCATTATTCATCGATCCGGTTTCGATGACGCGAACACAAGTGGCATTTCCGCGCCACGAAGTTGATACTAACTAAAATCAAGATCGTTTGCGAAAAATAATGTATCTGAGAAGACATTTTGAAGTCAATGGAGGTAGCCCCTAAAAACGACTGACCTCCAGCAACGGCTATTTTACTGTGAAACAGAGAGTGGTCGAGAGGTTTCACTGTAAATACTTTATTAGTATTAAATATATAGTAAATATTCTATCGAATTATCGAATATAGAATAAATTTTTATTTGTAAGCAAAATATTTTTTTTATATCTAACTTCTATTTTATCAGACTACGTCGGGTTGTCTCACCATTCCTAGTATAATATTTTTCTTTTGCCTTAGTAGAAACTGTTGTTTCCCCATTTTCATTGATATTTGTAAGTATCTTTCTAAGGTTTATTTTCCCGAAATATGGAACAACACTGCATGCAAATTTAAATTTATATTTTCCACCATTGTCAGATTTTTTCATCTTGACCTCTAGCATTGTGACGTCAGAAAAAAAAAACATCATCCTTATTAGTTTTGTCTTATCACTCAAGATTTTGTTTATCCTCATTATTAATCGACGGATAATCAAAAGCTGGAAATTATTGCTCAAGATTTTGTTTATCCTCTTTATTAAGAGACGGATAATCAAAAGCTGGAACTTATTGTTCAAGATTTTGTTTATCCTCTTTATTAAGAGCAGATAATCAAAAGCTGGAAATTATTGCTCAAGATTTTGTTTATCCTCTTTATTAAGAGACGGATAATCAAAAGCTGGAAATTATTGCTCAAGATTTTGTTTATCCTCATTATTAATCGACGGATAATCAAAAGCTGGAAATTATTGCTCAAGATTTTGTTCATCCTCTTTATTAAGAGACGGATAATCAAAAGCTGGAACTTATTGTTCAACATTTTGTTTATCCTCTTTATTAAGAGACGGATAATCAAAAGCTGGAACTTATTGTTCAAGATTTTGTTTATCCTCTTTATTAAGAGCCGGATAATCAAAAGCTGGAACTTATTGCTCAAGATATTGTTTATCCTCTTTATTAAGAGACGGATAATCAAAAGCTGGAAATTATTGCTCAAGATTTTGTTTATCCTCATTATTAATCAACGGATAATCAAAAGCTGGAAATTATTGCTCAAGATTTTGTTTATCCTCTTTATTAAGAGACGGATAATCAAAAGCTGATATAGACAAAGTTCTTTTTTACTATGTCCTAAAAAATATAAAAACAAAATGGTTCTGTTTGTAAATATGTTACGTTCATTACACCATGAATCTGAATGATATTTTATTGATAACAAAATCGTAAATCACAGTTATATTATCACAGTTAAGATTTAGCAAACTTCAGCCCAGACAGTGAAACAAACACAATTAAATGACAATTTTTGTTCCCACACGGATGATAATTAATCCCAGAAATAACAACTGTTCTAAAACCTAATAGCGTTCTTGAGACTGGGTAAGAACGGTGGTCGAATTGTTAACTTTATTTTAACTATTGTTAGAAGCTATTTAACTAAAAGAATGTAAGAAAAAAGGTAACCATATTTTGTATTTTCCCACGTTTGAATTGTGATAAAAACACCATATGAAACACATTATTTTACTATATTTATTTAAAATAAAAAGTAGTTGAAAAGATTCTTAAGATTCTTGTTTCTGGAATTTTAGTGATCAAGAAATGTATAGTTTACTTTAAATGGAACATTTGGGGCATAACAAACTTAATAAAGAATTTTTATGATGCACCAGCAAATTATTTTGATTTATAGTAAGATTTTAAAATTAGTCCTAAAATATGTAATTAGATAATGTTTGATAATTTGCCGGTTTGACAATTGATATTTTATCGAACACCTTAAGCAATGTATGGAATAGATATTCTTTTTAATGTGTAACCGATGTCATATTGGCTTTGAAACTTAACTTGAAGCTTTGAAGCTATCTATACAAATAAATGCAATTTCTTCTTCATCTTTAGCTCTAGAGCCCGTTGCAGGCAATTTATGTCTCCAAAAGTTACTTCTTTCAAGAATTATTCACTGCCAAGTTCTTCAATAGTTGAATTATATCACCGTAATTTATTATTTTTTTAATCAGAAAAACTTCAGGAAATTCTCTTTTTTTAATCAAGAAATATATTATTTTTTGTAAAAAATGTGTATAAATTTTAATGAGGTATTATAAAAAACTCACAATTTTTCCAATTAAAATATTTTATGTTTCTAATGTTTCATATAACTAAAAAAAATACTGGTTTTAATGGAACTTTATGTATTTGGATTAAAAATAAATCAAAAACATTCCGTAAAATATTTTCGTAATGAAACACTGTCTCAAAAATATTTATTTTAAAGTTTGTGCATTTATTTTTTATAACTTTTGTGTAATGCCATTTTAATGATCTTGGAGGAATGAAATTAAAGAACTTCACCATTTCGTGAAGTTTTCCATAAGAATAAACAAAGTATGAAACTTAATACACATTTTAATTGGAATAAAAACACTACTTTTGCCTCATTTGAAAGGAGTATTTAAACTTTTCAAAAATTTTTGAAGTTTATGTGTCCCGACGCTATTCTAATATGGTTTTTAATGTTTTCAATTTTAAAAAAAGTCTTGTTATTTATACATGTATTTCTTAATTTTCAGAATGAATTACAGCTTTTATTTCCACTGTACTAAAATAATAAAGATGGTCTAAATTCTTTTTTTAAAAAACTTACAATATCTTTTTATATAGTGAAAAATGTGAAAATTTAATTTTTCAAGGAACACTGTGAATATTTCGCGAAACTAGTATTCGTGTGTTCTTAAATCTTTAAAGCTATGCCATGCATTCCCTCAATGCATTTTGAATTTAAATTATAAATTATTTTAGAAACATTAGAATATCAAGTCACATTGCATATGAAACGTGGCAAAATTTTAATTTTTAACATTCCAAGTATGTGCAATAAAGAATTCCTGATCAAATTACGGTAAAAACTAACAGCAGGCAGGATGCTTGTAGTTTATATCGTAAAATTCCTTTTTACGACATTATGTTACAAAATAAAAAATCTGATATACCGTAATTTTTATAGTAATAATTACCATAAAATTAATGAATAACTCTAATAAAATAAATATTACTATAAAAATTAAGGTATAATATTTCTACGGTAAAAATGGATTTTACGTAATTTTTTACAGTGTACATAGGATTTTCAATTAGACTATGTTTATTTCGAGATATTTTGGAGCATTTCCGCTCAATATTGAAAATTTATTTACAGTGTAACGAAGAATTAAACAACCATTTCTTATTAGGTTTTGAAAGAAACTGGAGATTATATTTTAGGAATTGGTTGAAGCTTACTGATAAAATGTTTTTTTACATTTTTAATTTTTACTTACGACCTGGACAAAAGTCTGAAATAATACTTATGAATTAAATTAATCATTTATCAAATAAGTTCCATTAATCATTTATCAAATAATTTCCATTATATTCATTTGATTGCTTGATTTTGTATAATTACAAATGAACTATAATTAGCTTTTGAAAAAAAATTGTAGATTATAGTTCAGAAATTTGTTGAAGCGTACTGATAAAAATTATTTTTACATTTTACATTTTTACTCATGACCTGGTCAAAAGTCTGAACTAATGCCTTTGAATTAAATGAATCATTTATCAAATAATTTCCCTTACATCCATTTAATTACTCGACTTTGAATAATTACATCTAAACTATTATCTAGTATAATGAGGTCATAAAAGTCATTCCCAAAATGAAAGACTTTTTGAACGAGTTCTGAAACCATTAGTCAGTCAGTTCTTTCTTGATCCCTGTCGTGTCAAATGCACTAAAAAGATTACTTATTCTAGAATAAACTATAAGAAGGCATTTCTGAGGCCTTTATATATGTAGTTGAAACTTTAACTTATTTCTTAGTAATATATATCAATATAGCTTACGGCTTTGTTGAAATAATTAGATACTAAATGCAATATATCGAAGAATATAATTGTGAATTCTGGTTTTATGAACTTAAAATTTAATTGTAAACATTAATTTGGATGTTTAGCAATTATTTTAAAACTTCAGGTGAATTTAAAAATACACCAGAGGTAGAAAATGAGATTATGTTTTGCACCAAAAATAACCTCATTAATAAACCTCCATTTTAGGCTCATTTATACCTCACAAAATCAACTTCATATATAACTTAGAATTAATTTTAGTTTAGATCGGGTGAAATTAGTCACATCTCAAATACACATATTTGCTTGAACTGTAGAAAAAATAAATCGTACACATTAAAAACAACATCCCTAAGCTAGTAGCTTTACATTAATCTCAAAACATTCTCAAGTCTGAATAAAACAACTTCATACACCTCGAGAGATTGAACTTTTAAATCCAATCTTGACATCTCAAGACAACCTCAAAAATAACTCTAATTTTTGTAAGAGTTGTATTTGTAGAAAAAATATTGGTAAGACACCGTACTGTGTCTTAAAGACATTTCTTGTAAAAAATCTGTAATTCTGGTAAATACAACCAAAATAAATAGTATTTAAGCCATTTAATTAGTAACTTTCAAAAATTCATTAAAAATCACTTGATAATTATCAAAAATTCCTTCAAATAATTTGATTATTTTAAGAAATTCATTCATAATATCAAATTCCTTTCGTATTTTTCAAAAGTCCATTCAAATTCATTTGGTAATTTTCACAAAAATCAGTCCAATTTATTTCGTAATTTTCAATAATTTATTCTAATTCATTGGATAATTTTCATTTAAAATTGTAGTTCTTACCACGCAATTAGTAAAAAATAAAAAACTGGAAAAAAAACTATTCGAATAAATAGTTTTAATAGCATGCTCTAATGTATCATGAGCTTGCTTGTGAGTTACGATAGAGTTTAAAACCTGGTCTTATTATAGTTCTACCATATTCTGATAGTTTTGATCATTCTTTTTTTCTCAGTGTAAAAATGAGATTTAAAGAAAAAATAATTAATAACAAATTACACTTCGTGATTTTATCTTTCTATAAAATAAAACAATTATCGCTTAATATATAAAGTTAGCCTCCACATTAATAGCTTTTTTTCAATATATAAATTAGTTCATTTATAAAAAAATATACTTTAAAAAAAATTTTATGTTTTTAATAAACATAATATAAATATTTTCAAGTCATCAAGTTTACTGAGTCACTTGTTTTTCTTATCACAGTGCATGTTCCTCCTTTGAGATAAATGCTGAAAAGAAAATATGTCAATAGAACTTTATAAGCAGATCAAATATTTTTCATGAATTTTAAAACTATCAGATGATAGCATTCAGAAAGTTTTCTAAGTGAAACATTAATTCTAAACTCGTTTGATTTCAAAAACATGTTTACAAGAACTATATTTAAAGCCGCCTTTTCAAAACATAAATTTATATACATATTTTTCAGCTTGTATACGACTAATTTAAACCTATTTCTGAAAATCGTAGGAGATAATTGTATGAGGATATTGTTTGAGTGAAACATATAGAAATGCGAGGCATATCATGTTTTAGTATAAAATAATAAAATAAATAAAATATTTTTCATTGTCCAATAAAACATATGCCTCATTTATATAAAGGTATACCAGATTTTGATAAAATATAGCCTTGAAAGGTTTTTGTTTACTCAATTGATCCATATTAACAATTAATAAGTTATAAAGATACGACGTAGAAATCATTTTTTCACAAAGAGACATAAAAATTCAAGATGCCGATTAAAATTTTTTTTTCAGAAGGTATAATACTTAGAAAAATACGCATCTGAATAATCCCAAAAATTCTCTATCGTCAGAAGGGTGCCATATTTGGAACATGTCAAAATCTCTAAATTTTCCCATTTGAATGATATTTGATTAAATTTAAGATTATATATATATATATATATATATATATATATATATATAGCAAAATAAATAAATACAAGAAAACCAGAAAACAAAGAAAAACAATAAGTATAATTTATTGCGCATAAGCTGCAAGTAAATAGAACTCATAAGATAAGTTCAAAATGAAGATAAAACATAGGTATACTACAGACAAATGAAAAAAAAAGGAGGGGGGGGGGAATAATAATAATAACAAACAACTGGGGAAAGAAAAAGAATTAATAAAAAAAAAGAAGAAAAAAAAAGAAAAAAAAGGATAAAGTTTCTTTTAAAAAACCGGAAATAAAAGATATCTATGCATCTTTTATATCCAACTGATATCCAACTGATAACAGTACATTTCAGAATTGATCATTGTGTCATTTATTAGAAGAAAAAATAATTATTCTTTTAAATTTATAAAACAGATAGTCTTATTTTTTTTTAAAGAATATCCGCTTTCGAAGTATTTTAAGCAAGTTCATATTTTCTTTATTCACGATTTATTGCATTTAACAATTTTTTGCACAACCCATTTATCGATTCAAGAATTGTCTAATTTTTTGACGTTTGAGATGCAAAGCATGGCATATATTGCTGTAAGAATTTAAGGAAACCATTAATTGAGCTTTGAATTTATACCTAGCATTTCAAATGACCATGAACGATCGAATTCAACGAATTTAATATATCAGCGATCGCACGAGTTGTTCTTCTCCGTATCAATTAATATCTTTATTGTGTCTTCAACAACTTCAATTGACCTTCCGCGCATGTTCAAAGCCGTTCAACGTAGCGCATGTTCAAGCCGAATTTTACGAAACAAAATTTCGCAAACGAGTATTGGATCTGGCGTACTGTCAATATATCTTATCTCCATAATAAAAATAATTTTTCAGATCATTTTTTCGAATGAAACTCTTTACCTTTTGGGTAGTAAAAGTTAAAATAATTCTGCTTTTAAAGCACACTGACCAAACACTACAGTATAAAATTAATCGAACTTCTTCACAAGCAAGCCTTCGAATATCAGCATTTAAAATATAGATAAATAATGCGACTTTATAGATAGATTATGCGTTGACTGTGAAAAAATACAATTATGCTCTCTATTGCGAATGAAACGAAATTACTCCCTGAACAACGTATTGTGCGCCAAAAAAAAAAAAAAAACTGACCACCCAGGAAAATTTTTTATACAATAATCGTATTTTCCCGTTTCAGGACTCAATATTTATAGTTCGAGGAGATGACCACAAATATGCTAATTAATTGGTGCAGACGAGATTTTAGGTTAATAAAAAATAAAGAATATTAAAAAATGAGGAATACATACAAAAGTTTACTTTTTGCATGGAATCGTCTTTAGAAATGAATTTTATAATTGGGTTCAAAAATTCTTTCATTGCATTGGAAAAGTTTTACGAGATATGTCGAATTACTCAAAAGGTAAAATTAACATTAAAGGATCCAGACTATAGATCGCTTGCGTGACAAAACTATAGGGACCAAATTTCCCAAATTACCGCTACCCCTTATAACTTTTGGAGTCAAAAATCCAAATCTTTAGATAAAAAGTTATGTTCATTCAGAGAGAGTACTTTTCTGAATTAATCGTCTGCACTAATTAATTAGCATATTTGAAGTCACTCTTTCGAACCATTAAAAATGAGTTCCAGTAAAATACGATAATTAGATCAAAAGTTATTCAGGATGTACATACTTGAAACAGTAAATAATAGTAAATTTTCAATATCTTTAATTTGTTCAAGTTAACTCATTTCCCAGCACTCACGCCATAAATATCAACTGGATACGATTTTATATCATGAGAATTTTTTAATTCTACTAATATTAAAATATCAATTTTATCAAATAATTTTAAGTTCACAAAAACTAACTTTAAAAAAAAAGCTAACTTTACAAAAAAGCCACAACATTAAAATTAGCTTTGGAATTTATTTGTATCGTATCTCTTTCATATAAAGTTTGCTGAACGAATGTATATATTATTTAAAATTATATTAATTCTTAATATTATTACATTATTCAAACATTTATAAATATTTTTATAAAATTAAAAATCCAAAATTTTAAAAAAATTTAATTTTTACAGTTTACACACATGTTCCTCTTTACACCGAATCGGAGCATACGCCAGATTTTGCCTCTCTGAATTTCTTACCTATTGTTTACAATTCATTTAAAATCATCCTGTGCCAAGTATTTTTAGGTCTTCTTCTTTTTCTTTTGCCCTGAGGGATCCAATTAAAAACCTGTTTTACTACTAATTTTCCAGGTTTAGGTAGAACATCACCAATCCATTTCAATTTACTTTTTTTTTTTTAAATTTTCTGATCAATCGGTTTCTGTTTAGCTTTTCTACGAGCAGTTTCTGTCACAAGCAGGTATTTACGAGATAAGGTAGTTAACCCTATGCTCATACCCCAACTTGAAGGACCAGGGCTCATACATGGGAACGTTACTTTTAAAAAGTGATGAGTAAAAGAAAAGCAAGGATTAAAAAGGAAATATTTTTGATTTTAAAAAATAGCGAATGAAAACTACATTTCGAGGAAATCAAAAATTCAAATTAACCTTAATTTTTATTATGAAAAATTGAATTAATTTTTTTTTTGTTTTTAAATTTGAAATGCCTTAAATATTAATTTAAATTTAAAAAACTTTAAATTTCAGGAAAATGTTACAAAATTCCTCGAAATAGTGAACGTTGAAATGTCTGAATACCAAACCAGAAATCGAAATTCAATGGCTGCATGTAAAAAAAAAGAGTTTCAAATTATGTCAACTTTAAAACAAACAAATCCTTTGAAATTTGGGTTTTTCTTTCGGAATTCGTAGTGACTTTTGCAAAAAAATTATTGATTGTATAACAGAGCCACACTCTTTCTATCAGGATAGGCTCAGATTTTTAATGCATATCTAAAATTTGTTATGCATTAAATTTATAAATTTAGAAAAAAATATTTCACGAACTTCAAAAAAAAAAAAAAAAAATATTTTGAGGAAAATTTTTACAAATTTTCAAAAGAAAGTAACAATTACTTTTGACATTTTTGTAACGAATGCTAGTACTTGTTCCCCAAAAAAGTAATGGAAAAATAAATAAAAGTACTGAATTTAAAAAAAAAAACAATGAAGTACAAGTAAAGTGCGCACTTTTTACTTACGTTACAAGCAACGAAAGTAAAAGTATTGTTATATATGCCAAGGTGTTACTCTTAGTCTGGTGTCTACAGTTTAAATGACCTAGAGCTTTTACAGTTTAAATTGACTGTAATTATTATTTATAAAAGTAACACTATATTTTTCTTAAAATATAGAGAATCATTTTTTTACAGACTGCAAGTGATACATTAAGAAAAAAAAGTGTATTATTGTGTATGAGAAAAGGAATATAGAAAGAGCATGGAGAGCATATGGTTCTTCTCAACACTCCATCTAAACTTTTAAAGTATAGAGAAATGTATGAGAATACTAAACTGGCTGGCTGTTTGAAACGGAACAGCATTCTTACGAGCGAAGAACTATTGCAAGAGGTGTTGTGCGTGTGTTGTTTTTCAAATAGCGAATAAATCATCGGAATATTTTTTTCTAGAACAATCTTTTTTGTTAGATCATTTTGCTCTTGCTATTGTAACCCCTTGTGTGCTGTAAAAATGAGCCATATAAGTAAAAAAGTTCTAGAAATATTTTTAGAAAAGAAAGAACAGTGTTAAAACACAATCTCTGAGAATTGGTTTGATTTTAAATGTAAGACAGGTGGTTGAATGAATGCTGCTTTTGGAATGATATTATCTGTTTTTTTAGTGAGCTAAGTTTAATGCTGAACTTACACAGGAAGTGTATTCTTTGATACTATGTATTTTAAAGAAATGTTTGATGATACAGTTAATAATTATTATTAATTTTTAAGTAAAAAAATCTTGTTTTTATCTTTTTATGATACAATAATGTTAAATTTCTGAATGTATTGAAAATTTTAATAGTGTTATTTTAATTTTGTTTCTAAAAAAATACTAACTCGCATATATGTTTTAGGAATAGATCATGTTTAAAATGATTAATGTTATTAACAACTTTTGAGAAGCAGAAAATCTTGATTAATAAAAAGATAACAAACAAGGCGTTGAAAAAAATATAGCTTTGCACGGTAATAACAAAAAAATTCATAAAATTTACGATTTTAAACCGACAGCTGGGTTCAGCAATACCGTAAAATTTTCAAAATAAATCCATAGTCTTAACGGTTTTCACAATAAGGGAAAAGGTTTTTCCCAGAAAAATTACGAAGAAAAACCGTTATTAGATTTAATTTTTTACCGAAATAATAAAAAAAACTGCAACAAAAATAAATATGTTGTCTTAACAGACTTTTAACATATGGGAAAAAAAATTTTTTCGTGTGAAAGTTACGAAGTGAATCTGTATTTGCACCGGATGTGAATATTTTATGTCGTCAGAATTTGTATCGATCACTCATCATTAAACCTGTTTCACTACATTGAAGGGCACGTAGTCTGTCCCCTGAGCCACTGCGGCACAAGTGTTTTATTATAAAGAATTTGCCATCGTAAGAATTTCGCTTCAATATTTCGCATAAATTTTACAATAAAGTCGAATCACAGTTTTATTTGTATGATATTTAGAAACATAAAGTAATTACTAAAAAGTAGGAGAAAATATAGAAAATAATCTTAAAAATTGAGGAAAAGGAAAAGTCATATTATGAAACACAAAGCTCCATGGCAAAAAACAAGAATTTAACCTGACAGTTTGAATTCTTTTGTGATTAGAGTGAAAAACAGAGAAACACCGTTTTGTCAATAAAACGGCTTTAAATTTTCAAATATACAGAAAACCAACGGGTGTTTTTTTACAGTATATATATATATATATATATATATATATATATATATATATATATATATATATATACAATTATCACAAAATAAGTGTTTGTTATAAGGCTTGCTCAGGAAAATAATATGATGAAAGTAGATTAAAGTTAAAGTTAGATAACTCTTTCGTTTCAGTTGTTAAAATACTTTAGAATTCTGATGTTAATTCTGACAAAAAATATAAAGTTCAACTCTGGTTTTTGATATATTCAATCTTTGCAAATTTTTTTTAAAATTTGAAGGAAGCTGTATTTAGCTTGCTTTAATCTTTTAATATATATTTTCGCAGGATAATGCTTAAACATTTTTAATCATAATTTGCACATATTTAACCGCTGAATCCACTAAAAAAAAAAAAAAAAAACCTCAAAAAATTTAAAAAATAACGTCCCATCAAATGACTGAAGTAAGTAAAAGTTTTCCAGTTAATCACCTTAAACCTTTTTTATAGAAGTCATAAAAACTTTGATAATAAATTATGCAGTTTTATATGACAAAAAAACAACATTTTGAACAATACCTTTTGAATATTTCCTGAAAAGTCAAATTTTAAATATATGACTGTTTAAAAATTTAATTTCTTGGGAACTATTCAAACAATACCATTATTTCTTTATTTGGCCGTGTAAAATTACATTATTTGAAATGAAGGAATCTGTCAGTCTAACAGTTAATTTTTTTACTACTATTAAATTGAATAATAAAAAATAATTATTAAAAATTATTTTTGCATTGAATTTTATTGAAGCAAACGAATTTTTTAATTATCCGCAAATTATATTTAATTCGCTTAAACAGCTGAGAAATGACAAAATATGTGGAAAAAAAATTAACATTACGAGATCCAAACTTTCGACCGATATCCTGACCATATTAGGACTAAATTTGCTACATTGCGGCTACCCACTAGATTTTGGCAGTCATGAATCAGAAGCCGTCGAAAAGAGAGCGCATTTCTGTTTTCACAGATTACATTCTCGTTTATTCAACTTTATATGTATATTTAAGGTCACACCCTTAAACATTTAATATTAAATCCAAGTCTGTCTGATCTTAAATCAAAATCTGATTATTAAATTCTGAATCTGATTATTAAATCAAAAGTTATTCAGGATGCTTCATTTGTTTTTTGCTCACTGTACATAAGCCTAGATATGAAATTTTGAATTACTTAAAAAAATCACCTTATATGCATCAAGGCTATCTACTAAATAAGCTTTAATGATTTAAGAATACTTTAAGAAGTTAAAAAGCCATACTTTCAAAAACATTTTTCATTGACAAATTTTCCAATTATATTCTGAGATAAATACAACTTTTCCGAATTATTCTTAATAAAAAGACAAAAAAAAATTTCATTTATCACTCATACACAAAGAATTTTAGCTGCCCATAATTACTCAATGATTAATGAAAGCTAATGATCTTCCAACTCTAATGATGAAGTGTGCATGCCATTTTTAGAATACGTAATTTTCAGTCAAAACTCGTTAAGGTATTAAAGAATAATTTATTCTCTGGAGATTATATTCTTGTACATCATTTTAAAAATAGGATGTAATATTAAGATGTAATCATTAAAACATGATTGATAAGCGTCTCTTTTATGAAGTCAAGCTTACAAAACGGATGATGCCAAAATTTATATATTTGTCTTAAAAAATCTTTTTAGTAAATAAACTATTATTTGGTGACTAAAAGCTTTGAAAGAAATTCTATTATAATAATTAAATGACATAATAATAATTAAATTATAACAACATAATAATTAAATTATTTAAAATAGCAGAAATTTCTATTCTTGATAATATTTTCCCAAAATGTTTCTTCCGCATATACAATATTATTTCCGATGTATAATAAAATACTAAGATAAAAATACAAAATCATAATATGTAAATTAGATATGTATGCTTTAAAGCAATACATTTAGTAAATAAACAATGATCTAAAAATGTTGACCGATATATATAGGAGTCAGAGAACTGGCTTTGCATTAGAAATGTTATAGGTTCGAATACCGGATAAGGCATGGATGTTCTTTTATTCTTTGTACTATCTATCCTTTTTGTGGGTGCAACGTTGGATCACCTAATATGGTGGCCCAGAAGGAGTGGTCAACAAATCTGCCCTCCATGTGCCTTTATTGACGAAATACCCCATACTCATTCCGAAGATGGGCATTGGAAAAAAAAAACAGCGATCAGAAAACTGTACTCTGTTACAGGTTTAGAAAAAACCATTAACCCTAAGGAAAGAGTTTTGAAGTGCACGTTTAATGGATGCGATGCTATATGCGTGAACGAATATCAATCACCAACTCTTAAAACGACGTAGCACAATTTTCTTTTTGTTTGCTTATAAAAAAAGCACACATTGAATTTCTGTCCTAAGAGCTACGAGTTCAACTTTTAAAACTTTTTATATTATTTTGAAAGCATAATTATATAATTTGATAGCTAAATAAAACGAAAATAGTTGCAGTCGCGAACGATTACTTATATCCATAAAAAATGTTTTCTCTATTCTTCTCAACAAATCAAAGGGTATTAGTGCCCTGTACTCCCCAATTTGGGATCCTGGACTATTGAAACACGATACTTTATAATACTTACACGATCACTTATAAATGAACGCACCAAAAAGCTGATTAGCACAAAAACGTCTAGTATTTTCATACTAGTTGTATGAGGTTAAAAAACCGTATATTTTGTATTCATGATTTTTAACCATTTTTTTTAATAGTTGCAAACGGTTTCAAAACTGCGGAGGTAAAAAATGTTCTTTACCGTAAGCTTTACTGTTAATTGTAATTGGATGGACAGAATGTTACCGGTTATTTTACCGAAATTTTAGAAAGAAAGTTCTAACAGCGTAGTATGATGCAATAAAATATAAATGCATGACTATTATATTTTATCAAAAAAGGTTAAGCCACTAGCCTCAGAAATACAGTATTAAGGGAAATTTGCAAAACACTTTTGAAATTTTAGGTAGTGTTGAAATTTATTAGTGTTTTTCTTGAAATGTAAGATTTTGGGTAATATATGAAATATTCAGTTATTCTGATTAGCTATTTTAAATTGCACAATTACGAATCTTGGCACAATTACGAATAATTTTGAGACCACAATAGGCATTACATATTTCCTAGCTTTTAAAATATCTTTAATATCTCAAATTTATATTTAAATCATTCTTAATTGAATTTTTATTAAATTAAACCAACTATTTAATTTTCATTACATTTTATAAATGCGAATATAAAATATTTTATTCTTTTCTTAACTATCAGTGTAAGGGCTAACTTTTATATTAGTACTAAAGTAAGATTCATTAAATCATCATAAAATTACAAATTTCAGCACATTTACCAATTCTATCAAATATTATAAATCATATTATATTGTTTATTTTATGGAAAACA
The DNA here is from genome assembly GCA_949128135.1 of Parasteatoda lunata. Classification (NCBI taxonomy): domain Eukaryota; kingdom Metazoa; phylum Arthropoda; class Arachnida; order Araneae; family Theridiidae; genus Parasteatoda; species Parasteatoda lunata. The sequence goes on from OX421979.1 coordinate 32,265,404, forward strand.
ATACGAAAGCTATCCGATAAAAATTACAAAGCTTCTTGGTGATCTTTTAGAGTCAGAAACACGGTAAATTTCACCATATTCTGGTAGTTTTGATTATGCTTTTTTTTTTCTCAATTTAGGAACATGACATTCAATTTAGGAGCACAGCATTCTCAATTTAGGAGCATTTAATATTCTTAGCTTTGAATTTCACACGAACGAGTTAATGTTACGGGAAGCTTTTTTAAAATCTTCCCTTGAAAAAATAACATTATCGGTAAATATAAAATATTTTTAGGGCTTTTTCTTAAAATATAACATTTTCGATAGTGTGTGAAAGATTATTAGGTTGTCTGCGTTGAAATATAAGATTTTAGATTCTATAAGAATACTTTTTAGGTATTTTTCTTGAAATATAACATCTTGGGCATTATATAAAGCATATTTAGTTTGTCAAATTTTAAAAACAATTAAATTTAATTTATAATGTGACCCATCTACGTAAATGATACTTTAAAATCTTTTACTTTAAAATCTTTAAGAAATAAACATAGACATAAAAGTATTATTAAAATAATCCAACACTTCTTCCAAACAGAAAAAAAAAAGAATATAGTTATTTTAACTTATATCTTTTTTGATGAAATTTTTTAAAAAAAGGGGAATTTTCTAGATTAAAATGGTGCGTCTAATACAAAGCACTTCCAAAGCTTACAGGACGAGTAGATGTTATATCACAATAAATGTTTGCGAAAACAAAAAAGTTTATAAAAAATCACCCTAGAATCACTTTTCTATCTAAAAAAAGATCTAAAAGGCGGGAGAAGGAATGGCTTAGTTCTCCCGCAGGGTGATCAAGCGTTGTAGCATCACGCAAGGAAGGCATTCAAGCGAACAATATAAAAGAATCCATACTCTCCACTTAAAGAATGATTAATGATTTCTAAGTCGGAAATTCTTCCTTTTCATATTTTCAAGCTTCCAACTCAACGAGACTCAAAGTTTGGCCGATTACTTTTTTTAAAAAAAGAATTATTTATCCGGTAATCTTTACCATAGAAGTTTCCTTCAATAAACCTTAAATTGTATAGAAATAATGTTCTTTATTTTGTATAGTGGTAAAGGTGGGTTTGTATTAAAATAGACTGTCAGGTTAAATGATTTATGTATATTGAACGGAAATATTATTGATATGTTTAAATATTTGGTTCTGATTAGTGAAATTTGATTTAGAAAAAAAAAAGAAGCATCTCGTTCCTTATACATTTCTCATTAATCACATATATTTCTCTTAGTCGCGTTGGATAAGAAAATGAAACTAATTTTGAATTTGTTGAAAATGAGTTTTTTTAAGGTATCTGAGTCCAAAGAAATGGGCAAAATTTTCGAAATTGAGTTTATTACAACTGTAGAATCTTTGTACACTTAGCTTTCCATAAATACCACTTTTGTTTATACTCTAATTATTTACTTATATCAGTTTTTGCATAAAACGATAACAGTGGATAGATTAATGATTTCACAACATTAAATGCATTAATCTCAAAGTCAGATTTTTTCAAAATTTACACTCTCTTAATTTTAAATAGTAAGGTAGTGTAAATTTAAAACTTTACGCTACCTATATTTAAAATAATTGCCTACAATTTTTCATGAGTCTGTGTTGTTGTTGTTGCTTATCCCTTTCTGGCCTGTCGAAGTCAGACCAGATCTATGAACCCGTTGACCAGAAGAAAATCAAAGACCAAAAGAGGATTAGAGTAAATGTCTTCCCAAAGAAGACCAAGACAGTTCAGGATGTGATCGGCGGAAGTCTGGTGTAGGGCAAATGGGGTGGATTTCAGTTCCTTCGGAAAACAGAAAACCTTTGAAATGGCCGGTAGCTCGGCGGGAGATGGTGGTGCAGATTATCCTTGCAAAGGGAAGAGTCAAAGAAGCTCCAGGCTTATTTCCCTTGTACCAATGGTGGGTGGGGGGAATCAGCCAGTCTCTGAGAAGCTGGGATTTCTTCAACTGGTTCATGGTAAGGTAATTTGCAGCTTCTGTTTGTCCGAAGATTGGAGCACCCTCAGGTAGAAGACTACCTTAGCTCCTCAGACACCCAAGCCGCTCCTAGCATGGAGTACAGACGCTGGGCACTGGTTTGGATCGGAGTTTTCCTTCTCCTAGGTATCTCTCTTAGTCTGACTCCTACCCAAAGGAGACCTGTCCGGCATGGGAGACCCTACCAGTAGCTACGCTACCGCACGCATAGCTCCCTGGGTTGCAGGAGCACACAAGCCCACCCACCTCGACGAAGTGAAGATACCATCGGGGGTAAATGAGTCTGTTTATGACTATATGCGTGCTTTTAACGACTAACTAAGAAACAAAGAGTAGAATTATATTTTTTATTCATGTTTTTCCACAAAGACTACTGCGGAAATTTTAAAAATGTGCTTTTTTAACTACATTGATACCTAACTCAGTAGTATATGCACTTTGTTTTAAGTTAATAAATCAAAATATAGTTGATAGCCTTCTAAATAAAATTCTTAATGGTCTCTTTTTTTTAAACAATAGAATTTTTTTTTTACAGTATTTAGCGTATGTGCAAAAAAAAAATGCCTTTTAAAACATTTTACTAATATTTAAAAACAAAGTTGTCGAAACAAGTCAAATACCTTAAAAATTAGTACTCTATAAAAAATGCTAGATCAAATCATAATATAAAATACTGGCACATCGTGTGCTTAATTTGTGAAAACTATTTTACCGTAAAATCTATTTTTATCATAAAATTAATATTTTTTGGGAAAAATAGATTTTAATATAAAGTAAGGTAGCGTAATAACGTAATGTAAGTTTTACAGTGCTATTTATTTAATTAGATTGATTCAGTGATTTTATGGTAATTATTATTGCAAAAATTACAGTATGTCATAGTTTTTGTTTCATAACTTGTTCCCGTAAAAATGGATGTTACAATGAAAAGTACCGGTCACTTTCTTATCACCTTAATTTTTAAAGTGTACTACCAATAGTACCAATGTTATTTCAATCAGAGCAGCAATTTGAAACTTAGTATCCGATGTGCAAGCAAGTAACCGACTTGCTCAACATATTAAATCCCATCAAAAACTTTAGTTACGTCCTTTTGTTTCAGTTATCCTTCAGCTTGTTGCTAGTTTTGGATGTCTGATTGCATCATTCTGTTATTTACTCCTTCTCAATCGCTTCAACTCTTAATTTATTTAATATAGCCTTCTACTATTCATAAAAAATATATATATTATAAATGTCTTCTTTATTCATCAAATAAAAACTACTTCTGCATAAAAGTGCAAAATAGTTTATTTAAGTACACTTTCAAAAAAATCGATGAAGATCTTTAATAGCCGGTGATCGAACCTTAATATCGTCCCATTCAATTTTAACTCTCTAAAAAGTTGCTACTACCTTAATTAAGAGTTAGATTGTACGAATTTCTATTCAAAATTGAACCAAATTTAAGAGGAATTAATATGAAAATGTAGATTTGTATTGTATAAAATATTTGTATTAAATATGTTTGTTATCCGGATTTAACACGATCCAGAGTTTCTAACAGATTATTAAAAATAATGGTAATCAATTTCCCAAAGAATATAAATGCTACGCTTGAAGTGATTGATAAGTAATTTGAATATTGTATTATTATTTAAATTTATACAACTACGGAAAACAAAATGGCTAAAAAAAATTAATTAAAATTTTAACAACACTGTAAAAACTTCCAGATCAAATTACAGTAAAAAAAAAAAAATGCCGGCACTCAGCATGGCGATATTTTTTGTCGTGCATTTTATTTTTACCACAACGTGTTACGGAACTTGATGTACCATAATTTTTACAATAATATTTAGCATAAAATCATTGAATAATTTTGAATAAGTAAATTTTACTGTAAAATATACGGTATAATGTTTAACGAATGTAAAATACACGTATTCTTATGTAAAATATACGGTATAATGTTTAAAGAATGTATTTTATGCACGATGTACCTGAAGCTCCGGTACTTTATACCGTAGTTGGACTCGTTACATTTGCAGTGCTGGTTCCATAAACTTGAAACCGAATTAAATATTAATTTTGTTTAAAATAAAAATTTAAAAGATATACGACAATAAGAATGTATATAAATGACGAACAATAAGAGGAAAATTATTCTTACTGATTAGTTAACGAAGAATTGTAGTTGTTTGTTTTATCAGTTATAAATTATTTGCTTAGAAGTAAAACTTATTTTAATATGAATAGATATAGTCAACGAAAAGATAGTTCAAAGGATGATCCAGTAGGATCTTCCCATCATTTTATAAGAATCTACTCAACAGGTTAATAGGTAAACTGCAAAAATTTCCGGTTCAAATTACGGTATAAAGTACCAGAACTTTCGATGTATCGTCTGAATAGTCCCCTTTACCGTAAATTCCATTTTTACTTCAAATATTTTATCGTATTTTTTACAGTAATATTTATTTAATTAGCATGATTTAGTGATTTTACGGTATTTATTACTGTAAAAATTACTGTAAATCAATTTTTTTCTCGTAACATATACCAAATGATATATTAAAGAACAAAACTCTGATGCACCCAAAAGCCCCAGAATCATTCTAATAAAAAAATATTACTGTAAAAATTACTGTGTAATATTTTACGGTAATATATAAAAATAGATGTTGAAGATGATGCAACCAAAGTGGTGCTTTATATCGTAACTTGATCCAGAATTTATTTCAGTGTTACATTAAGCTATAAAGATCAGTGTTATCAGTTTATCAGTGTTATATTTTTTTTTAAAAATTTACTAAAATATACATCAAGGGTGGTGATTACGGAATGCCCAATATATCTTTTACTATATTAATAAAAAATACCCAGCAATGACTATTAAAAAAGAATGGAAGACATTCTGCAGAAACGTGAAGGAAGAGATAAACTACATCTTTCGTATACGTAAAAAAGTTATGAAATACGTTTTCGAGCGAAAGCCAGTTTTAAAGTTTGAATACGATGAGGTGAGTTTCGTGATAAGAAAACATTTGAAAGCATGTAGTGGCACGCAAATACCTAATCGATTTAGAACTGATTCTCTCAAATAGTTTATAACACGAAGCAAAATAAGATTTCTCGTTTAAGAATGAAACATATTTTGTGAGATAGCATTTAAATCTAAAGAAAAAAATTCCTGTTTCTTTTTTATTTCAATTTCTTCTTTTTTATTTACTTCTGCATATGTTTGGAAAATTTAATTGAAGAGGAATAAAAAAAAGTATTTCACAGGAAATTTCTAAGAAATAATTACAACCTTTTTCAATAAAATATTTCAATAAGTTTGGATTCAACTTAGAAAATTTCAAAATATTCTGTTTACGGAGTTGAAATATTTATATTAAAAAAAATTTAAATATATATTTTAAAGAAAGTTGAAATATATATTTTAAAGAAAAATTATTTTCCAAATCCAATTTTGAAAACATATTGAAACCTTAGTTTGTTTAAAATTTTAACAATATTTCTGACATTACCGATACATATTTTTAAGTATTTCTAAGTCTTGAATTGAATCTTTTGTGCTGCATAGTTAAGAAAGTTAACTATAGGAATAACAAAACTTATAATTAATTAATGTAATTGAAAAAACATGAAATAATAAGATAATCTAATCCGTTCACAAATGTACATTATATATATAATGAAATTACAATTGTAAGAAAAAACATCAATCTATGAAAAATGGGATTCATTGAAATTTACTTTTTGATGCTAGCTTCCGTTTGAAAAATTTTGTAAATGAATATATATTGCTAATAACATTAACAAGTTTAAATTTTAGTTTAATTAATTATTTTTTAATTAATATATATTTGAAAAAATGAGCATGCTGTAGTGTTGGGACCAGAACCTTAATCATAAAAATGATAGAAATCATCAACTACGAAATGTTATTTTCCAACATATAAAAACAATGAATTTCTATAAAGTAGTAGTAAAAATGTTGGAATAAATGATTTAATGTTTAAATTTAATTTAATTTGTTTAATTTTTAAAATTAATATAGTTTTGAAAAAATTATCATATTATAGATTCAAGAGAACCTTAGTCATTAACTAATAGAAATGATGAACTATGAAATATTATTTTTCGGAAAGATTTGGTAAATAATATAAAAACAATGAATTTCCAACAATCAGTAGTAAAAATTTAGGAGAAATTATTTATTGTTTAAATTTAATTTAATTTATTTAATTTTTTTAAATTAATATATATTTGAAAAACATGAGCATGCTGTAGTATGAGGATCAGAGCCGTAATCATGAAAATAATAGAAATCATCAACTACGAATTATTATTTTACAACAATATTTGGTAAATATCATAAAAACAACGAGTTTCAAAAACGTAAGTATGGATGTTGCAGTGAATGACTTAAAGAACAGCTTGAAATTGAAAATAGCATTTCAGGGTGTGTGGCATTAAAAATGTGGCTCAAAAATTTAATCACTATATTAATAAATCGTACATACAGATTTGAGAGTTTTCAAAATTGTTTGTTTTTATACTTATTAATTAATAATATTAATATATTTATTAAAATAATTTTGATATTTTGCTTTTATATTTATTGCGTTAACAAAGTTCATGCTTTGTAATTTGAATCTTGATAAGATGAATTTGATTTTAAAGTGAATTGTTGTTATTGCTATTTCAGTTTAAGTTTTGTTATTCCTTGAAAATCTTTTTCGAACAAAAAATAGAGAATGTGGGCAGTATTAAATTACAACAAACACAAATATAAAAATAAATTAATAAAATGTACGAATACCAAACGTGATTATTTTCCTGCTGCTAGTTTTTTTCTGAAAAATTTTATTAAAAAGTATATACTGATGGCTTACAAAACTGTGTATTTTGTGGCACGTGTTATAGAACTTTATATATAAAAATAATTAACTTCAGTATCAGCTAAATATTATTTTTCAGACATAGATTGTAAATTATATAGACATAACTTATAAACATAATTATTTTCCAGTTTTAGTTTCCTACTGAAAAATTTCATCAACAAATATATGATGATATAAACGAGGTAGTGATATTTTATCCGAGAATGTTATGACAATTTCTGAATAGATGGATGGCTAGAAAAATGATAGCTTTAAGGCATTAATCAACCCATCTACATTCACTACTTGGAAGGTAATAAATGACTAAAGGTCGAAAGAGTTATCCAGCTTTCAATTTAATGGCAATCGCCAGTGGCTGTTTATTATGCTTAGAAATATATACCGCAAAGTAATAAATTTCGTGTCATACTTTTATAGTGATTATTCGATGAAGACCACGTAACAAATGAAACGTAAGAAACAAATTGGGTTATAAATGGAACAGCTTTTCGAATTATGGTGTGCCTAAAACTTAAATTGCAAGTTCTAAACTAATAAATATGAATAAACATGAGATACTGGTTTATATATATTTTGCTCATTTAAATTTCAACTAAATATTAAAGATGGGTAGATAGATATCTTATTTTACTTTATCACTATCGATCGACAGTTTATCGTAGATTTGAGATAATAGCAATAATTCTTCATTATTGTACATTTAAATGTAATTTACAAGAAAGGTGACTTACCAATCATTTTTTATACAAAGAAATATTCTAGGTCCAGAAATAATGAATAAAAAATTTTCTCTCAATTTGGTTGTAACTATTTGGTAAAACTACAATGTTTACTTTGGATACGTTACCAAATGACTACCGGCCTGTGTAGAGGTCAGGGAACTAGCCTTGCATCAGAAAGGTTCTGGGGTCGATTCCTAAGCAATGACGTAGGTCATTCCTCAGGCAAACATTGGAAAAAAATATAACTTCACTAATCCCTAAAAAAAAATAAGTTCCCTGACCACTATCGCCCTGTGTAGGGGTCAGGGAACTCGACTTAGTTCAGATAGTTTCTCGGTTCGAATCCAGGGCAAGGCTTGGATGTTCTTTCATTCTCTGTACTATCTGTCCTTACTGTGGGAGCAACGTTGGCCCTCCTAAAATGGTGCCCCTGAAAAAGTGGCCAACAAATCTGCCCTTCAGATGCCTGTATGGTGTAGATCATTTAGCCGGCGGGCATTGGAATAAAAACTTTATCAAATTCCTTTCGTAACGCAGATGAAGAAATTTATTGACTGTAAAAAGTTACTTTAATTTAAGAAAAAAAATTTCTAAATCGATAACTTAAACGATTGCAATTCCAGACGACTCCAGATATTTTAAAGATTAAATCAGTGACATTTGCTAGCTTATATCTATCATTAAGAAAAGCAGTTTTTTTGCACGTTTTAATATATTTTATTCGTTATGCCAGATAAACTAAATGATCACCATGAAAATGATAGCTATGTTTGATTACGTCACCAAATTAGTATTCCTAAAGTTTTTCGAAAGATCGCGTTTATTTTGCTCATAGTTATGCTTTTAAAACGGGTATATATAAAACAAAGTAAATTGAAACTAATAGTTATTGAAAATATAAACAAATTTTGTTATAAAAAACAAAATAGATGAAAAAATAGTACTTATTCGTTTTGGGCGCACGGGAAAAATCACTTTATGTTTTGATGCCAATGATGTTTGATTAAATTAGTTATTAAAAAATAATTTAATTAAAACATATCTTTGTTGTAGCAAGCAAAATTATTGGAGACAAGTCACTTTTCTTTTAGGGAAACCGCAAAAAAATTTCCATTCTATTATTAACTCGTATGTGACTTAAATAATTTTGTTAACTTGCACAAATTGAATAAAAAAATAAGCTGTATAGTAAAAAAGAATTAATGGAGAATTAGTTCTCATTTTTTGAAGAGATACGTAAAGAATTAAATTATTATGGATTCGAATGAGATGCTTAACTAATTTTGGTGAAAAGTACTAAATGAAATTTAAAAAAATATGTTATGTACTATAAAGTAAAATAAAAAAAATGTACTAAATTGCTTAAAAATAACGTAAAAATTGCCATACTATTGATTCTATTGATGCTTTCATAGTTTTGGTTATAATCAATAATAGAATTTAAAAATAAGCTATGCTAAACGTAATAATAATGTATAAATGGCACAAATCCTTTTAAGAGAAGCGTTAATGATGCTTTATTAATTTCGACAATATGTACTAACTGAAATAAACTGTATATTTGAAGCACAATGACACAAAATTAAATAAAATATAAATAAAGGGAATTGACACTAATCCGCTGAAGAGAATTGTAAAAATTCGCCAGATTATTAATAACGCCAATGATGATTATTTATTTTTTGTGATAGGCACGAACTGGTATTATTGGTGCGGTTTTAATAGGTACCAAATTAACAATAATAGGTATAATTTATTATACCAGTGCATTTGATATTTGGAAGTTTTAATATAGTTAATGAGAAAAGAGGTAATTTACGGTCCCTTTTAAGGGGTAAGTAAGGAAGAAAATCGCTTGATTATGGTAAACTTTGAATATCATAATTTGGCCTCGAGCAACAGCATCATGCAAAATAATTTTGAATAATGTCAGCCTTTCTTTTGGTGGGGTAAACTACTGAGCAATTAATTTGCTTAATCTAGCAACGTAAAACCACCATAAAGGACAAAATATAATAGATTTCGAAAAATGGAATTGATATAGTTTCATTAATCGTATTGGTATATGTCTTTCAGTTTTTTGCAGGATTTCATAGTTTTGTTCAATATTGATAAACAATATTGATATATTGATTGTTTTTATCCTTCTACGCCATACGAAGAACGGGTATTCAGTTAGTAAAAAACAAATATCTACACTTTGGGTACATAAACATTAAGTATATAAACTTAAAATAAATAAGCATTAAATTTATAAAAAAAAATTATAAACAATTAATGCATAAGTTATAAGAATGTAAAAATTGAATTCATAAACATTAAAAAAATGAACAAGAAATACATAAGATAAAAACACAATGCTCCTTTTCACTAACTTTAGTAATTATAATTCTTAGAATAACAAAACAGTAGCAGTAAATATCTTTTAATTTCAAATTTTGTGCTGACAGCGATTCGTTCAATTTTAAGCTGAAAGAAAAGAAAAATACTAAAAAAATTTTCTTTATCTACTTTTTTAGAAGCTAAAACTTTTTAAAAAGCCGGACGAATTTATGCTTTACTATATTTACAGTCAATCCACACCGGAAAAAGAAGTATGGTCAAAAGCATTAGAATATGGTAAGATTTACCATGTTTCTGGCTCTATGAAAACACCAAAAAGCTAAATAATTCTTACGAACAAGCATTTTGATAAAAATAGCAATGGAATATTGTTTTATAATATGTGTTAAAATTTGTTTTATTTTTTGTATCATGATACCTTAAAGCATGTCATAAAAACTATTTATTCGATTAAAATTACCTTTCAGGTTTGTATTTACTTAAGGTGTCGTAAAGAGAACTAAAGTCTAGAAAAAATAGAATTTTTTGGTTAACCGTTACCATATGAACAAAAAATTACCAAACGAACGACTAAAAAACTCTAAATTCCATTCAGTTTGTTTTTATTACCTAAATTATGATTTATTTATTTATTAAAAATGTGCTTACATTACAGTCATTACATTATCATGCAATTACATTGCAACTCCAATTCAATTCCCTAGAAGTATAAATAGTTATAGGAACATGGATGACTTTGTAACCCGACAGATTTAACATACACCAGTCACCATTTACTACACGGGGAGAAACCTAATGGCTGGATTCCAAATCCGGTTCACACGAACGTGGGTACAGCGCCAACCCAGCCAGACTGTCCCTGGCTCTGTTTTAAATATTTCAAAATTAAAAATAAGACTCAGATGGTAAAAATTACATTTTTGTTATAAGTAACAGCTAAAATGAAATCCTTATGTTTTAAAGAAAAAATCTCTAGCATAATTATAGAGCGGAATAAAAGGTGTCATCTTTTTTAAAGCTACAAAAAAAACTGAATATTGATAGCAAATAAATAAATATATTTTCAAAATTTTTATACTCAACTTACAGGCAGTGTAGTAACAAGGAATAAACTATACATTTTTAGTTCTGTTTCAGGATATACACACCTGTCTTTGAGACATTGCATGTTGCAACTATTAAACCAAAAAAATAATTTTTGGCGACTGACCAAAGCAATATGTTTGAGCTGTCATTAAAAGTTTCTCTTTTTCTAGTGTTTGAGTGATAGAGCTCAGTTTTTTCTGGGATAAAAGCATTTTTTGAACAACAATATACTGTAAGTTAAATCATTTGCCAGCTGACATTTTTTATCATTTATTCACTGCAAATGGGATACGTAATTCAAATTATTTGCACAATTTTTCAAAAGTTCACTGATTTGATAGAGTTTTTCTTTAATCCTAAAAGCCAATACCAAATTTATAAAGTTTCTAGTATTGTTTAATTTCAGTTTTTAGTGAAAAATAAAACATTGCATGCATTATAAACAAAAGTTAGTTTGGTCAACAAAAGGAAAGTTAAATCATGTAAGTGATAACTTTAAAATTTAATCTTTCGTAATTTGCATGTTTTAGTGACAATAGAATGAAAGTATTTTTTTTTATATTGAATTTCAAGCGAGAAAAAATAAGAAAAATATATAGAAATCTAACAGACAATTATTCCTGAAGGTGTGTTTAAGATATTAAAACTAATTAGATGCCAAATGAAGGATACACGCGTACACGCCTACCAAAGAGTGATCCAGGTTTGAATCCCAGGGATGGCTGACCAATTCCGCACTCAGCTTGCACCGACCACAGCGCTGATGTAAAATATCCTTAGTGGTAGATAGATCATGGATTAGAGTCCCTTTTGCCATCGGACTAACCGTGGGTAGGTTTCGTGGTTTTGCTCTCCGTGTAACGCAAATGCGGGTTCGTCTCATTAAAAAGTCCTCCACGAAGGCCAGTTTATCCCGATGCTTGATCCAGGAGATCCCTTGTCTTCTGGGTTATGTTCAAAACTACAAGGCAATGGAGTTTAATGTTGATAGTTAAAAAGCAAGAATTGGGTCGGCTGTTCAATGTCAGTTATACAATAAAACAAAATGAAATATTAAGATGATTCTACCAATTACATTCAAACTTCCGTCAGTTTTCTCAATAAATCAAACATGTTTTGATATTTTTAATCCTGGCTTCTACAATTAGGACACACGTTTTTACATTTTTCTCTCAAATACTATTTAGCGACCATAAAGATGTATAGTTTTAAAACTATATAGAGTAGAAGCCACTTTATATGAGGTTAAATGAGGCACGCGGGTTTTCAATTACTAATTTCATTCTATTTTGTAACCAATTTGCAATTGCATTCTTATTTTTGAATATATTTTATTTTTATATTTTAATTGAAAATAAAACAAAATAATTCAATTTAATTAAATTTATCAGGAAATAAAAATATATGTAAATCTTGAAACACAGGAAATTAAAACACTCTTTGAAAAAAAAAAACTGTTTCTCCTAATTTAAAACTATACATTTATTTAGGAAGCATTAAATTTGATATATCATTAATTTTTCCGCCGAAATTTTCTGATTAACATTATTTTCATTATAAAAAGAAATTAAATCTTATGTTTTTCTCAAAAGGTGGCATTATAAACAAGCAGCTTCATAGCACTTTCTCAATATTAAAGGCAAATATTTTGTTACTTTCTGCCCTTTGACGAGAAAAAACAATTCAAAAAGGAAAAGAAAACTGAAGATTTATTCTTAACTCAATTTAGAGAAAAGTAGGTTAAAGTAAAACGAAGAAGATGAAAAGCTTATTTCTGTTTTTATTAAAAAAATAAATAAAAAAAAAGATGTTTGCTCTTTTACGCCTTAATACAAATTCTTTTACTTTAGAGAATGTTAGCTTTCTCTTTTTATTGAATTTTTCATGCAGTTCTCAAACTTAGAAACTTTATTTAATTTATAAATCTGGTTTAGATATCTCTTCTTTCTTTGATATAGCAAAATGAAGTCATAAGAAACAAATAAAATAAATTAAAATAAAGTAATTATTCAAACCAAAAATGGATTTTTATTGAAAATATATTCATTTTTTAAAAAAATAAAATTTTATAAAATTCTCACACTCAATAAGTAATCGATTAAAAATACCTATACTTATTTCTTTATAAAACTTAACATATTTGTTTTAGTTTTTTATAAAGACAAGTTAGTACAAAGAGTTTAAAAAGATAAACAAAGGAGATTTTCACACATTAAATGTTATGCTTAATTATTAATGAACAAAGGAAATTCGCTTTGTATTTTATTTTGCTCTCTATAAACTTTTTGATATACGTTGATAAACATTTTAGTAAAGATATGTTTTTATAAAATGGATACTTTTTATTATTAATTCCATGTAGGTTATTTACCAGATTTTTTGTCAGTGTTGCCTTGCATACACATATTGGACTAACTAAATTTCTTTTTTTCTTTATAAAATAGCATGAAAGATACGTTCCAAATAAAAATAATAAGTGATCTTTAATTATAAACGCTTTAAATAACTCATATTTCATGTTTAAAGCCACTAAAATTATCCAAAACTGTTCAACAGATAGCAACCTAGGTTCCTGGGAATCATTTGGTGTTTTGAAAAATTCTAAAAATTTTGTCAAAATTCTAGAATGTTTCGAGCATTCTATTTTAATATGGGTTTAAAAAATCCTTTTCTTTTCATTTTTGCAAATCGTAATTATCCTAGAGCTCTCACCCTGTCTCCACCCTACATGTTGATTTTGATAATCTAGTTCAAGCTTATCTCTTCTACACTATTTGGTAACCTTTTTCCTTTTTGTAACTTGCCTGTAATTTTCTTTTGTGCAGTGTGTTTAGATAATGATAACTATTGTTTATCATATAACCTAAACTATTGTATGCCTGTTTATAAGATATTTTTCGTGCTAGTTTCCAGTTTTTGCACTTTTTTCATTTATAGTATAGAGTTAACGTTTTCATTTTTTTGAGTAAACATTTTGAGTTAAAAGATATTTTAAACGTTTTAATAATTGTTTTCATAAATTTTTATTTGTACAAACAATAATCGAATTTAACAAAACAAAATATCAGGGAAGAAAGTTATAAATAAATTAAATGGTTAGCAACATTGTCTTAATTTAATGAATAACCTAATAATTAATTTTAGATTAAATTACCTGCATTATTTCCCCAGAAAATTTGATATTAAAATGTCAATCATATTTCCACAACTATATACTAACTATCTTAATCTTTTAAAATATTTTTACTCATCAAATACTAGGCAATCTAATAAATCCTATATACTTTTAAAAATGCTAAGAAATAGTCAACTTGGAATTCATTCTAAAATGATGTCTTTTTAAAAGATTTGTATAATTCAATATATTTCAAGGATCTTTACAAACATTCAATTTTTATTATTTTCAAAATTTACATTAATAAAATTCGTTTTATCTTTTTAAATCTAACATATTTTGTTTTATTCATACGTTTATCCTATATTTACGTTAATTTAATTGCTCTCTGTTTACAAGAGTTATATAACAAAAATTTAAAAATAAAAATTTAAAATAAACATTTAAAAAATCAATATTACTGACGATAAGTCAATATTAATCATTCTATGAATTATATACACTTTATCCCATATTTTAAAAAAATTAGTTACTCATAGTTTTTTGGAGAATTATGTAATAAAATACCTTTAGAAAACTCAATCTGACAAATGTATGTTTAACAAAAATCATATGTTTAAAATAAAGGAAATATATTCGAGATAAGTATAATATTATACATATATTTATTTAAGATATACTGTGATTTAATATACTTTACAATAATAAAATATATTTAGAAAAATCAACAACGAGGATATGTTTCACAAAGAGACGAATTATAAATGATACAAGTAAATTCCATCTATGCATTTTACGTGTATTCATTTTTACTTACTACGTTATTCATTTTACTACGATGCTGATGAAGATGCTGAACATATTCTTCTTCATTGCAATCTGTATGCGAGTGCCCGAATTAAATTAAAGACTGATTTGAGGCGTCTTTCTATTTGTTTGCCTCCTATCTTATCAGAACTGGTCAAAAGTATTGAAAGTCTTGCTGCCTTGCGGAATTTTGTTTTTAATTTAAATTTGTAAATTTTTCTTCTTTTGTTTTCTACTTAACACTGTAAGCCTCATGTTATACTTTGTGGGGCATGAGGAGTTTTAAGTTGTTTAATAAAAATAATAAAAACAAATAATAAAAAATGTCTTTCGGAGTTTTTTGAGATTAATATAACAAAATGTCTTTAGAAGAATTAAATCTAAAGATGTTACGTTTAACAAAATAAATCTGACAAATAATGCCTGTAAATTCCATTTAAGCATTATACACATACTTATCTCAAAAGTAGGAGGATATAGTGTCTCACAGATTTTAGAGACATTTTTCATAAAATATCTATAGAAAAGATACTTTATATATATATATATATATATATATATATATATATATATATATATATATATATATATATATATATATATATATATATATATATATATATATATATATATATATATATATATATATATATATATATATATATATATATATATATATATATATATATATATATATATATATATATATATATATATATTAGAGACTTATATAATAAAATATCTCCAAAAAATTTTAATTTAACAACAATATGTTTAGAAGGTAACACATATCACAGAGATTACAAGGGAATTCTATCTATGACCTTTTTCCATATATCCATTTCTTTATTACGATGATTTAGTTCCTCACAGATTTTAAAGATTTATACAACATAAAATACCTCTAGTAAAGACAAATCTTACTGTTATATGTTCAAGAAAAGGAGATATAACTAACGATATAAGTAAATTATTTTTAAGCTTTTTACAAATATTTATCTTATACTTACGGTTGTATAGTATCTCACAGTTTTCAGAGATTTATATAATGAAAGACCTTTTGAAAACTCAAACCAAACTACGCGATATTCAAGAAACTCATATTATTAAAAAATATAAGTAAATTCTAAGCATTATACATACATTTATTTCATACGTACGATGATTTAGTTTCACATAGTTTTGAGAGATTTATGTAGTAAAATATCTCTAGAACACCCAAATATAACGACAACACTTAACAAGAAACACATATTACAAAAAAGTAAGATAGTATTGTTGATTATACATGTATTCATTTCAAACTTACGGTGACTAAGTTCATCCCCGTTTTTTGAGATCTGTATAATAAAGTATCTCTAAGAAACTTAAACTTAACAATGATAAGTTTTAGCAAAATAAATACATAATACAAAATATAAGCAAATTCTATTTAATCATTATGCATATATTAATACTGTATACCCATACTTACTGTAATTAATCTTTCACAGCTGAGAAATTTATTATAGAAAATACCTCTAGAAAACTCAAACCTAACAACGATATGTATAACAAAAACACTCATTACAAGAATAAAAGTAAATTCTATTTAAGCATTATTCATATGTTCATCTAATACTTACAGTACTTTCGTAGTTTTATAGAAATTTGAATAATAAAATACCTCAAGAAAACTTATACCTAACAGCAAAATGTTAAAAAAATTCGCATGTTATCAAAAATATGAGTAAATTCTATTTAAGCATGGCACATATATCCATCTCATATTAAGGGAGATTTATTTCTTTACCGTTTTCAGAAATTTATGCTGTACTATTTTAAATAATTTATTATAATTATTTAATTAATAATTTATTATTAATCTCTAGAAAACTCGAATCTAACGATGATATGTTTAACAAAAAACACATATCACCACAAAAAGTAAGTAAGTTCTATTTAAGTATTATACATATATTCATACCGAACTAATGGTGATTCCATTTTTGATTTTTTTTAGTGATTTATATAATAAAATTTCTCTAGAAAACTTAAACCTAACGACGAAATGTTAAAAAAATCCCATATTACTAGAAATATAAGTAAATTCTATCCCTGCGTAAGTGTCATGAAGGGCATTAAAAATAAATATAACGCTTTAAAGATAGAAAATAAAACAAGTTATTGAGTATAAGCCAACAGCCCCACTAAGCCATTTTTCTCTTTTTTACGAACTCAAACACAGGCACTGAAGAGCAGGAAATGATGTTTGGAAGTAAAAGTAAGGCAATAAAAATATCGTTTCTCTCTGTAAGAAGTTTTCTTCATATCCCAAAGGCGGTGAAAAATTGTAAGGAATTTTACGGAAGGTGAATAATCGTTAAGAAAGCAATGCAAAATATTTCCCTGTTCTGTGATAAAAATAAATATTTAAAGAAATTTAAATGCTTAACCTAGCATTGAAATCTCCTGCCAACGTTTTTTTTTTCCTGAGTTTAAATGGAATATAGAAGTATTATGTGTATTTTAAAATGGTGTTTTACATCGTTTGAAGCGAACACAAAATTGGAAAATATATTTTTCGCGCTTATATAGCACTTTTCTGAAGTGTCTTTAGAGATTTTCCGTACAAAGTTTTTCTATTTGGGATTTATATAATAAAATATCATTATAAAAATAAATTCTTATTCAGTTCAAATAGTTCTGGTAGTGTTAGGAATGAAATCTTTAAAAGAGAAAAATTTAGGATAAACTTATCTACATTTGTATTTTGTATGCAAGATATTTTTAAATGGTTTGTAATTTTATTATCATTTTATAAAAATATTGATTTTCTCAAAAAAATCACCTTTCAATTTTCTTCATACTGTCGAATACTACAGTATTATGAGATGCAAATGTTTTATCACTGATTTAACTTATCTCTAATTGTTTTTATTTTGTTTTCTTACTCTGTTATAATATACGAGAACTGCTATGCTTTTTACCTGATTCTGAAGAAAGCTTCTGTCATTTATCCAATTCTGGAACAAGTTCCGGCTATTTAGCCAATTCTAAAGAAAGCTCTTGCCATTTTGACCATTCTGAAGAATGCTGCTGTCAATTTTAAAGATAAACACAGCGCAATTAAATTTTGACATGCATTTTGATTAAATTATTTAAGTGACGTTTTTTTCCACATTTTTTTTCCATCTTTCATACAATTTGAGAGTTTAGTCGCTATTTAAGAAACTTAAGGTATGAGGGAAAATACTTCTTACCTCATTAAGAGAGAAAATGTTTTGTTTTTTTTTTCTTTCGAAATGGGTGATTTTGGAAGTATCGAAATTTCTGGAAATCTGAAAACTAGTTTATAGTTAACCATACCAGCTAGTTTATAGTTTAATGAATATGATAAATTGCGGTAAATATGAAATTTATTAACTCGACATAACACTTTTTTGTAATATAAATTTTTCATGAATGTGAGTAATATTCCAGCCATTCTTTAATGTGTTTGTCGAGTTGCCATTGCTTGGTTAGTCAATGCCTTTGTCTAATGAAGAATAGCAATATTTGGATTCGTTTCCAGTATCTGGCAATAATATAAGTGATTTTGAGTATATTTTTTTCTGAATTTGGTTGCTTTAAAACAGGGCTGTCCAACTGCAAAGAACCCACGGGCCAGAATACCGGTCACTGATCACCTGGCGGACCGCAGTTTGAAAAAGTTGAACAATACCCTTTTACCTCTTATACAATAACATTTAATAGTTGAATTATTAATTATAAAACAATGGAACAGAAGGATTATAAAAGAATTGGCTTACATTTTAATGAGAAAACTGAGTCCGATCAGCCAGAATAAGAAGTTGGCGAGCAATATGTGTTGGCGGGCCGCCAGTTGGACAGCCCTGCTTTAGAATGTATAAAAGCATTATGATTGCTTTAATATATTCTGATATGTTCAAATCTGTCCGAATTCCACCTTACAGAAATCAAGAAGAACTCTCTTGACAAGACCCTGAAATAAAATTTTTAAATTAATTCATTTATAATGCATGAATATTTAGTATGATTACTGTTAAAAAAATGATCTAGTGAAAATGTTTCCAGTGGAATTTCGTATGTCACTAAAAAAACAGAAAAGTGAGTCGCTTATCTGTTTTGTAAGTCAATTTCTGTACAGGATTTGTGCTTAATTAACTTTTTTTCACTTTGGACATCGTTTTTATTTAGATCAGAACAATTTACAACTTTCCGCAGTAATTTACATCGTTTGTCGTTTTCCTTTCATATAAGCAGAACAACCTGTTTTAAATTAATAAATCAATAATCTACATTAATTTTTCAAACTCCATCTCTTCTTTTCTATCAGACATGTCAAAGAAAAAAATAAATCAATTCTGAGGTCTAGATAGATACTATAAGAATTATTGAAAATAATCTACGTCCTCTTAAGACCAATGATCATTTCTGAGCCATTATTAATCATCCTTTTGCGGAAATCCCCGGACTCCAAAAAAGGAAATGCTTCTAATATTTTGCCGAAAGAAACACCATAGAATAATCCCATATTGACGTAGTGGGTCCAATTTCCCTTTCTGATAATTGTGCTTAGGGAGGAGGTTCTGACAAGGGTTGACGAATGCTTTCGACTTCTTTGGGACTAATACAGATTATTGACGAATTGTCTTCAAATTATATTTTATAACTTCCTTCAAATAATTCCAATCTAGAATATTTATTTTCGTTTTGAGAGGTTATTTTGCTCATCATGTTTAAAAAATGTTAGTTTTGTAATCGAGAAAAAAATTAATTACTTTTAGATATCTGCATTAGATTATTAAGTTAAGAATAATGTTTATGTAAAGCACTGCCGTGGTAACCAATTTTTAGTGAAGGGGGTTCAAGGAAGCGATGGTTTTGGGGTCAGCATTGCGTACTGGTAAATTTTTCTGCCCATACAAGCTAGTGAAATGTTAAAATTACGGTATAAAATATCGGGATAAAGTACGGTATAAAGTACATTATAAGTAAAGTGCATCATCTGTAAAATATAATACCGCAAATTTTACAGTAATGTTTATTTCATTAGAATGATTCAATGATTTTACGGTAATTATTACTGTAAAAATACCCTAATAATACATTATGGTAATTATTACTGTATTACAGTATATCAGATTTTTTTGTTTCGTAAGTAGTTCCGATAAAATGGATTTTTCGGTAAAAACCAGCACTCTGAATGCCGGCACTTTTTACCCTAATTTGATCCGGAATTTTTTTCAGTGAGTCCGTCATTATCGTTCATAACAAAATTCCTAAATTCACCAATCAACGAATAAAATCCACAAGTAAATCAGTTTCTTGTAATTAAAAGTTTCTTAATTAAGATTCACAATAAACGTTCAAGAAAAGTCGAAATTCATTCTGTTGGAAGTCCGTGATTAATGACAAGCTTATTTAATTTAGAAAAATCTGTCAATTTGAATATGCTTTTATACCGATAAAATTCCAACAATTGTTGATTTATAACCTCTATAAAAAGTCTGTTTCTGAAAAATACTCATTGTCAAAGAAATCTAATTATTTAACTTCTTAATTGAAACCTCTATCTAAACAATCTTATGCATATACAACTTCTCAATGTTAAATATATTTCGGAAACAAAATTTATGCGAACATAAAAATTCACAAAATATTTGATTTCGATTTTAATGATATTGGTTTGTCAAGGTTTGTCAAGACAAATTATGTGATTTTGATTTATTTTACTACTACTTTTATGTTTTGTGGTTGATGGCTTTTTCAACTTTTTAAAAGTTTTTTTTTCGTTATACATTGCTGAGAGAAATTGAAATTTTAATACAGCTATTTTAATACCGCTATTTGCACCTAAGAAATATGAATATTTTGTGATAGATAATTATATTTTTTTCATTTAAATAATTTGTATTATTGTAAAGTTTTCTTCGTTATACATTGCTGAGAGAAATTGAAATTTTAATACAGCTATTTTAATACCGCTATTTGCACCTAAGAAATATGAATATTTTGTGATAGATAATTATATTTTTTTCATTTAAATAATTTGTATTATTGTAAAGTTTTCTTCGTTATACATTGCTGAGAGAAATTGAAATTTTAATACAGCTATTTTAATATCGCTATTAGCACCTAAGAAATATGAATATTTTGTGATAGATAATTATATTTTTTTCATTTAAAT
Source organism: Parasteatoda lunata (assembly GCA_949128135.1). NCBI lineage: Eukaryota > Metazoa > Arthropoda > Arachnida > Araneae > Theridiidae > Parasteatoda > Parasteatoda lunata. The sequence continues at coordinate 32,286,584 of OX421979.1, forward strand.
AATTTGTATTATTGTAAAGTTTTCTTCGTTATACATTGCTGAGAGAAATTGAAATTTTAATACAGCTATTTTAATATCGCTATTTGCACCTAAGAAATATGAATATTTTGTGATAGATAATTATATTTTTTTCATTTAAATAATTTGTATTATTGTAAAGTTTTCTTCGTTATACATTGCTGAGAGAAATTGAAATTTTAATACAGCTATTTTAATATCGCTATTTGCACCTAAGAAATATGAATATTTTGTGATAGATAATTATATTTTTTTCATTTAAATAATTTGTATTATTGTAAAGTTTTCTTCGTTATACATTGCTGAGAGAAATTGAAATTTTAATACAGCTATTTTAATACCGCTATTTGCACCTAAGAAATATGAATATTTTGTGATAGATAATTATATTTTTTTCATTTAAATAATTTGTATTATTGTAAAGTTTTCTTCGTTATACATTGCTGAGAGAAATTGAAATTTTAATACAGCTATTTTAATATCGCTATTTGCACCTAAGAAATATGAATATTTTGTGATAGATAATTATATTTTTTTCATTTAAATAATTTGTATTATTGTAAAGTTTTCTTCGTTATACATTGCTGAGAGAAATTGAAATTTTAATACAGCTATTTTAATATCGCTATTTGCACCTAAGAAATATGAATATTTTGTGATAGATAATTATATTTTTTTCATTTAAATAATTTGTATTATTGTAAAGTTTTCTTCGTTATACATTGCTGAGAGAAATTGAAATTTTAATACAGCTATTTTAATATCGCTATTTGCACCTAAGAAATATGAATATTTTGTGATAGATAATTATATTTTTTTCATTTAAATAATTTGTATTATTGTAAAGTTTTCTTCGTTATACATTGCTGAGAGAAATTGAAATTTTAATACAGCTATTTTAATATCGCTATTTGCACCTAAGAAATATGAATATTTTGTGATAGATAATTATATTTTTTTCATTTAAATAATTTGTATTATTGTAAAGTTTTCTTCGTTATACATTGCTGAGAGAAATTGAAATTTTAATACAGCTATTTTAATATCGCTATTTGCACCTAAGAAATATGAATATTTTGTGATAGATAATTATATTTTTTTCATTTAAATAATTTGTATTATTGTAAAGTTTTCTTCGTTATACATTGCTGAGAGAAATTGAAATTTTAATACAGCTATTTTAATACCGCTATTTGCACCTAAGAAATATGAATATTTTGTGATAGATAATTATATTTTTTTCATTTAAATAATTTGTATTATTGTAAAGTTTTCTTCGTTATACATTGCTGAGAGAAATTGAAATTTTAATACAGCTATTTTAATACCGCTATTTGCACCTAAGAAATATGAATATTTTGTGATAGATAATTATATTTTTTTCATTTAAATAATTTGTATTATTGTAAAGTTTTCTTCGTTATACATTGCTGAGAGAAATTGAAATTTTAATACAGCTATTTTAATATCGCTATTTGCACCTAAGAAATATGAATATTTTGTGATAGATAATTATATTTTTTTCATTTAAATAATTTGTATTATTGTAAAGTTTTCTTCGTTATACATTGCTGAGAGAAATTGAAATTTTAATACAGCTATTTTAATATCGCTATTTGCACCTAAGAAATATGAATATTTTGTGATAGATAATTATATTTTTTTCATTTAAATAATTTGTATTATTGTAAAGTTTTCTTCGTTATACATTGCTGAGAGAAATTGAAATTTTAATACAGCTATTTTAATATCGCTATTTGCACCTAAGAAATATGAATATTTTGTGATAGATAATTATATTTTTTTCATTTAAATAATTTGTATTATTGTAAAGTTTTCTTCGTTATACATTGCTGAGAGAAATTGAAATTTTAATACAGCTATTTTAATACCGCTATTTGCACCTAAGAAATATGAATATTTTGTGATAGATAATTATATTTTTTTCATTTAAATAATTTGTATTATTGTAAAGTTTTCTTCGTTATACATTGCTGAGAGAAATTGAAATTTTAATACAGCTATTTTAATATCGCTATTTGCACCTAAGAAATATGAATATTTTGTGATAGATAATTATATTTTTTTCATTTAAATAATTTGTATTATTGTAAAGTTTTCTTCGTTATACATTGCTGAGAGAAATTGAAATTTTAATACAGCTATTTTAATATCGCTATTTGCACCTAAGAAATATGAATATTTTGTGATAGATAATTATATTTTTTTCATTTAAATAATTTGTATTATTGTAAAGTTTTCTTCGTTATACATTGCTGAGAGAAATTGAAATTTTAATACAGCTATTTTAATATCGCTATTTGCACCTAAGAAATATGAATATTTTGTGATAGATAATTATATTTTTTTCATTTAAATAATTTGTATTATTGTAAAGTTTTCTTCGTTATACATTGCTGAGAGAAATTGAAATTTTAATACAGCTATTTTAATATCGCTATTTGCACCTAAGAAATATGAATATTTTGTGATAGATAATTATATTTTTTTCATTTAAATAATTTGTATTATTGTAAAGTTTTCTTCGTTATACATTGCTGAGAGAAATTGAAATTTTAATACAGCTATTTTAATATCGCTATTTGCACCTAAGAAATATGAATATTTTGTGATAGATAATTATATTTTTTTCATTTAAATAATTTGTATTATTGTAAAGTTTTCTTCGTTATACATTGCTGAGAGAAATTGAAATTTTAATACAGCTATTTTAATACCGCTATTTGCACCTAAGAAATATGAATATTTTGTGATAGATAATTATATTTTTTTCATTTAAATAATTTGTATTATTGTAAAGTTTTCTTCGTTATACATTGCTGAGAGAAATTGAAATTTTAATACAGCTATTTTAATATCGCTATTTGCACCTAAGAAATATGAATATTTTGTGATAGATAATTATATTTTTTTCATTTAAATAATTTGTATTATTGTAAAGTTTTCTTCGTTATACATTGCTGAGAGAAATTGAAATTTTAATACAGCTATTTTAATATCGCTATTTGCACCTAAGAAATATGAATATTTTGTGATAGATAATTATATTTTTTTCATTTAAATAATTTGTATTATTGTAAAGTTTTCTTCGTTATACATTGCTGAGAGAAATTGAAATTTTAATACAGCTATTTTAATATCGCTATTTGCACCTAAGAAATATGAATATTTTGTGATAGATAATTATATTTTTTTCATTTAAATAATTTGTATTATTGTAAAGTTTTCTTCGTTATACATTGCTGAGAGAAATTGAAATTTTAATACAGCTATTTTAATACCGCTATTTGCACCTAAGAAATATGAATATTTTGTGATAGATAATTATATTTTTTTCATTTAAATAATTTGTATTATTGTAAAGTTTTCTTCGTTATACATTGCTGAGAGAAATTGAAATTTTAATACAGCTATTTTAATACCGCTATTTGCACCTAAGAAATATGAATATTTTGTGATAGATAATTATATTTTTTTTTTCATTTAAATAATTTGTATTATTCTTTGTTTTGGTCAATATTTTCATATTACATATGTATTCTTTTCCATATTAAAAATTTAAAAATATGATATAATAATCATTACTGACAATACCTGCACTAATATCTACTTCGATATTAATTGTTATTGATTATGACAATGATTCTGTCTTGTTCAGATACTCTAATAACAATTTCATTGCTAATTCCATTGTAAAATTCCCATTGTCAGTTAAAATTTCTTTCGTTTATTCTTAGTTATTAATCACAGTTGGAATTTTGCTATATAATCAACATTCTAATCTAAATTATTATTTTCTTCATCAGAAAGTCATTCATCATGACGTATTCCATCGTCATGAATTGTACGAAATTTCTAAAATTGACTATATTTATTGTCGACAAAGAAGAAGTTTGACAGAGAAGTGTTAAGGAGTTTTATTGTCCATTAGCAAAGAGGTAAGAGGAGGTCACGTGATTTTATTATGATTATCGAATATTCATTTCATTTTAAAACTCACTTTAGTAGTTTCTATAAATCAGGAGTGCATGTATTATTATTATGACCAACCAGCGTACATAAATAGATTTAACTCTGTCAGTGGTCAGAAGATTAAAACAAAATTAAACTCTCAGCTGAAAATAATAGTTATTTTGCTAATTTTAGATATATATATATATATATATATATATATATATATATATATATATATATTCCATGCATAAGATTCGGTATGCATTAAAAATATTGCCAAAAACGATCAATAAAAAATAATAACTATTTAGCGATTTTAGATACTTGGGAGAAATTTTAAATAAATCGAATGCATAAAATTTTGTATAAATTAAAGATATTGCCAAAACAAATTTTAAAAGAAATCAATTGAAAATAGTAACTAATAACTTTTGCCGATTTTAGATATCTCAAATAGTTTTATTAGTAGAATCAATACGTAAAACCCGCCATAAGTCAAAGAAATTGCCAAAGAAAACAAATATAAATCACTTCAAAATAATAATTGTCTCGCTAAGTTTAGGTATTTAGGATATTTTGTTTTAGATATTTTTTGTAAATATGGGATTTTTGTACATTTTGAGATACTGTTATAAATATATTTCTTATGAAATGTGATATTAACTAAGAAACAAATAAAGAATCTACAAACAGAACAAACAAATTAAAAAATCAATTGAAAATAATAGGTATTTCACTGATTTTTGATACCTAAAATGATTTTTGTTAGTCGAATTAAAACGTAAAACTCACTATACATTACTGATGTTGCGAAATAAAATTTTAAAAAATCCACTCAAAACAAAATTTATCTGTCTGAATTTTGATATTTACGGTATCTGGTTCTTGACATTTTTGTATATTTTGAGTTACTGTGATAAATATATAACTTATACAATATAGTACAATCTAAAGGCATTGCCAAAAACATAAAAATAATCTATTCAAATGAATAATTATTTTGCTGATTTTAGAATTTTTTTTATCGTTAGTTTCAATACATTGCCATTGGATTTCCAATACCAGTAACACCAATGCAAATGAACTCCAATGGCTGTGCTCAAAACAGGAAAAATAATATTTCTCATCTGAATCATTGATCCAGTAAAAATCCCATTTGTTTTTCCCAAGACTTCGCAGTCGGATTATTATTATAAACATTTGAACTGTTCTCCTTCATTTTCCTCGAAATATAAAGAAGCAAATAAGCAAATATATTAATTGATAAGTTTTCGTTCGAAATTTAATGATATACTTTTTCGAATGAAAACTCATTCGAAAGATAACTTCTTTATGCATCTTTCACTATTAGATTTGAAATACTTCTTGTTTTGTTCAAAATATTCAATGCGTTATGATTATTTTGGATTTTTCAAATGAATATTTCAAATTTGTCACGCTTCAAAGCGATTGAGTCATTAAAGGCATTTTCGTTTCGTAAATATAAATTAAAAATTATTTTAAAGGGCTGAAGGACAATGTTTTGAACTTTTTCTTTAACTATGCTGGTATATTTTTTAAATTTATTGTGTTAGTATACCTTTTAATAATTATGCAAACAATATTCAGAAATATTTTTTGACACATTTTAAATCAAACTAAAATTTAAGAACTTCAAAAATATATGTTTTGGGGATACATTAACAATCAATAATTTTAATTATGTTTGAATTAAACTAGCCAAACATCTTTGATTTTCAGCATTTAAATTAAATTAAGAAAAAAAAAGTCTAGTGTCATCACCATTTAATCCATGAGAAGGTTTAATTTTGCGGCAACCTAAATAAACTGTCTAATTTAACTATTTTTTATTCAAGTTGAACAATAGTATCGGAAAATAGTGCTTAAAAAATAAGGAAATATGGTTCAACTTACTATTGTATATTGAGGTGGAAAAAAATTTAAGCGATAATATGACTCAAAAACCTTCAAAATTTCTAAAAGGGAGATAACACCATAATATTATAATACTCAAAAATTAAAAAAAAAACCATTTTATCAATTTTTTTAACCAATGATCTATTAAATAAAATGTTTAAGCTCTGAGATTCCGTTCGTAAAAACATTTCAATTTTATAAAACTATTTTATTTGTCATAAAATGAGTGATTTGTTAAGAGGAAATAAGCTGTTAGATTGCAGTTGTGAGATAGAATTGGGAAACCTGTTTTATAAGTACTAAACAAATGATTTAGTAAAAACAATAATTGCGAGATTATGGTTATTTAAATACGACAAACTTTCAAAACCTACTTTATTTATTAAAGTAATCATATTTTAAAAGAAAAAAATTAGGCTGTATAATTCCACATATTTATATACCTACAAATTTACAAAACATATTTTATGAATTAAACAAATGATTTAGTAAAAGAAAAAATTGAAGTATGAGATTTCCGTTATATAAATATTACAAATTTACAAATCCCCTTCTTAACTTAATAAACTATTATAAGGAAATAATTAGACTTTGAGATCAAAGTTATAATAATACTACGAAATTAAAAATTCTATGCTATTATTATTAAACTAATGAGTTACTAAAAGATAAAAAAAACTAAAGTGTGATATTCCTATTATTTAAATACTACATACTTAATACGACGTATTTTATTAAATATAAAATTAATGATTTATTATAAGAAAAATAAATTGTAAAATTTCATTCACTTAAATACTTTAAATTTACAAAACCTATTTTATTAATTATTAAACTAATTTACTATGCAAAAAAAGTAAAATTCTAGTTATTTATATACAACAATTTTAGAAAACCTATTTTATTAGTTGTTACACTAATTTATTTAAAAAAGTTAAATTCTAGTTATTTATATACTGCAATTTTACAAACTATTTTTTATTAACTATTAAACTGACGGCTTATTAAAAGAAAATAAGTAAACTGTGTGATATCCCTGTTACAATAATATTACGTGGTTAAATATCTATTTTATTAGTTATAAAGCTAAGGATTTATTAAAAAAAACCCAATTAAACACCGGGGTAACGAACACAAAATTTAAAGTGTAACCCAGTATCAATTACATATCAATCTTGTAAACCTAAGTATATAGCAAAATAACTACCGATTTAGAAATCAATCAATCTTCATGTAGTGGGTGTGAAGGACTTGACCATTGCTTTGCGTGACATTCGGTTTGATCAACCGCCTTCTAGAGACTTTTGTTCTTTATATCCGCCCACCTTCATATTTTTGGAAATAGTTTTTTTTTTTATCTTTTGATAGATTTCTTGAGTTATGACCGGGTTTTTATCGTATGCTAATTCCAGATTATGTCATTCATTCCTTGAACTTTATTTTTATTTTTATCGATTCGAATCTTTCCTTTTCCCGTTATGAGTTTAGCGAATTGTAAAGATTCGTTATAAAATGACTTAAATTAGACAAATTTTAGGACAACATGCGAAGCAAATCGTACAAATTATATTTGTTGTCTTGCAAACAAAAAAAAAAAATAAAATAAAACTTCACTTGCAAAAATATTTATGAAATAATTATTTTTATCTACAAAGCAAGTTTCTTTAACTCAAAAGTAGTATTTTATTTTATAAACATTTTATTTTACAACCAGCGTCGAACAGCCGATCCAATTTTGAGTTTACGGCTATCAATATACAACTCCGTAGCTTTGTAATTTTGAACCCAATCCAGAAGACAAGGAATCTTCTGGATCAAGCAAAAAAATTGCATCATCAAAATTTGCAGGATACATTTCACAAATGGTTGCCCTATATATAATGATACAGTGAATTGTAATTTACCTCAAACATTTTATCTAACACAACATTAAACAAAAACTAATTTACAGTGTATTCTGGTTTTATACATAAGCAAAATAAATATAAAAAAAAGTATAGGAAGTGGATTATTAAATTGTGATTTTGACTTTTTTTAATTTTTGATGGCTTTTTTTGTATCTAGTTTGATGACAGCATATGTTCCCCTGAGGATTACATAGATCTTCAAAGAGAAAAAGTTCAATCATATGAGTATGAGTCGTGGTTGCTCAGGAGATAGCGCGCTAGCCTTAAAACGAGGTCACCGGGTTCAAATCTCAGTGATGTTTGGTCGGTAAGAATTAAACACCCGGCTCTCTCTCCAACCACTGTGCTAACGTAAAATATTCTCAGTGGTAGACGTGAGGTTGTTTCCTGGGGTTGAGTCCCCTTGCCGTTAGTCAGACTGTGAGAAGTTTTCGTGGTTTTCCTCTCTATGTAATGCAAATGAGGGTTCGTTCCATCAAAAAGTTCTCCGAGATGGCAAATTTCTTCTAATAATTTATCCAGGAGTCCCTTTGTCTTCCTGATTGGGTTCAAAATTACAAGACTACGAAGTTGAACATAGGTAGTCGCAAACTCAGAATTGGGACTTCTGTTTAATGACGGTTCTGAAATCAAATCAAATCATATGAGTTGTTACTCTGAAGGACATGGGTTTGTTTCGGACACTTCAAATCAATCACAAAAAAAAAAAAAGCAATTTCACTACTACCAGAATATGGCAACATTAACCGTCTTTCTGGCTCTATGGAAACACCAAAATCTCAGTCATTTTTACCGAAGCGCTTTGGTTATAATTTTGGTAAAATAAATAAAAAAAAATTGGTTTTAAATTGTGATAAAACTTGGTAAATATGTTTAAATTTTGTAATTTTATCATGATACCTTAAACCATGGCATAAAAACCATTTATTTGGTTCTTACGCAATGAATTTATTTTGTAGTTTTATTTTTTTTTTACTAAATGTGTGGTAAAAGGAATTATAATTTTGGAAACTAGAATTTCTGGTATACCAGTTCATTGTGAGTAGAAAAATTACCAAATGAATAATTTTAATACTGCATCCTTTAGTTTTTACTTACTAGAAATATAGATTTTGACCAGGAATATCATTACCATATTGTACGGTAATTGAACGAGGATTTTTTCTTCTTGTGTACGTTATATTTATTCGGTTAACATAAGCACTAACTTGTAAAAAAGTACGTATAAAACCAAATTTTCTTTATTTCATTTATGAGCAGTTGAAAAACGTAAATTTAGATATAACTTTAAAAATAATGATTAATTTCATACACTTATTTCAATTAATATCAACAATATATAGTTTAAATTTCAAAATGCTAAAATAAAAATTCTACGTTTTGGTTATGAAGATCCAACGTCCTAATAAATGTTCAGATCACATAGCATTTGAAATTATATCGGAGCAAACTTTAAACTGTATAGATTATTCTTTCTTTCATTGAAAACTAAATACTTCACTAAAAGAGTAATATAGATAGCATTAGATCAAATTTTCTAGTGAAAAATCTAATTTTGCATTAAAAAATCAGGTTTCTGAGTTATTTAAAAAAGTTCATATTGCAAAATACGCCATTTAAAATACAAACTTTGCCAATCTGTTTTGACCAATCCAAGTTCAAAAAGTGTTAAAATAAGTGTAATATTAAACTACTGTAAGTAATTAATGTAACTACTGTAAGTACTATTAGCGCAATATTAATTACTGTATAATAAATTTACAATGAATTAAATTAATTACTGTACAATGAAAATGTTTAAAACAACATAATTAAAACCTCCAAACCAGAAACTGCAATTTATATCACTTATTACCTTAAAATTTTTCCCAATTTGTGTCACTTATTACCTTACAATATTTCGCAATTTATATAACTAATTACCTTACAGTCGTTTGCAATTTATACCCCTTATTCCCTTACAGTCTTTCGCAATTTCTGTCTTTTATTACCTATTAATCTTTCTCAATTTACATCACTTATTGCCTTAGAGTGTTTTGAAATTTATATCCCTTATTCCCTTACAGTCTTTCGCAATTTCTGTCTTTTATTACCTATTAATCTTTCTCAATTTACATCTCTTATTGCCTTAGAGTGTTTTGAAATTTATATTACTTGTCATCTGACAATCTTTCGTAATTTATATCACTTATTACCTAGCAATCTTTTGCAATTTATATCACTTATTACCGTACAGTTTTTTCAGTTTATATTGCTTATACCCTTTCAATCTTTCGCAATTTATATCGCTTATCAAGTCAAAATAACAAAAAATTTAAATCTTCCGATTTAGAATGCAATGTCTTACACAAAACTCTTGGAAATAATCCTAAACAAAAGCAATAAAAATTGTTTTGTTAATTTAGAATTTTGAAATACTGTTATTGAGAGGAATGATGATTATTTTCGAAGCACTTTTAGATTGTTTGGCATTTACTGCAATCGAATAACAGGCATTTTAAATTGGTAGCGTTGAGATGCATGACGGTTAATCGAAAAATTATTGTTCTATTGACGTAGGTAATGATAATGAATAATTTTGATAGCATAAAGTTATTTCGATTCATCAAGTCATTTGTTACTCGAGAATAATTAACCTAAATAGATATGAACGAAATAAATACCGATTAACTTAAATATTATTTTTGTATTAAAACATAGTAAATGAAAAATAATATAAATTTTCGAATTATTTCGTTTCTTTTAGCAATTCATTACAAAGAGACATATCCCAAATAAAACTCATCATAACGGATTCTATATAGCTTAATTGAAGCATTATTATTTTATCAACGATAACTGAAAAAAAACAATGATTATAACGTTCAAATCTTTTGGTTTCTTTTTGTCATTTATTTTCAAGGAATACTAGGAATCACATGCTAGTTAACTGAAAAATTATTGTTTTATTAAATCATACTGGGTGAACAATTTTAATAAGTTTCACATTCTTCTATTTATTTTTGTCATTTAATACCAAAGTACCAAAGGTATCCCAAATATAGATACACATGGGATGCTTTTATCCCAGCGATGGGAATTGCGAAATTTTCTCCAATAAATCTAGTATAGACAGTGCAATTGATGAACGATTCATTTCTATTGTACTCTTTACAGTTCAATTCTCCTCCCCCTCAATCTATCTTGTTCATGTCTTTTCACAAATGTTAGATCCAAGAAAACATCATCTTCGATTTTTCAATCAATTCTTATATATATATCAATATATATATATATATATATATATATATATATATATATATATATATATATATATATATATATATATATAAAGCTAGAAAATTGAATTACCCCAGCTCTCTTTTAGTGCAGTTTCTGTTGACACTTTATTGTGACATTTGTATCATAGTTTTCTGTAAACCATGTATTTTGTTTTATTATTTTGGGTTTCATTCAAAATGAACAAATTTACAGTAGAGATTCAATCATTCTACATTGCACATCAACTGAACTACATCAATATTTATTGATAGTGTTCCGTAAGGATAGTACTTAATATAGATTTTAGAATCTTCCAATTAATAAACTTCATAATAATCGGAAAATGAAAACGTATATACACATTGGTGCTCGAAAATTAATATTTCAGCGAAAAAACAAAAACGTGAACTAAATTTGACAAATTACAGCAGCGGGAAATGGATGTAACAAACAAAAAAAAATAGTTTAATTGGAAATAGACTGCATATCTTAATGTATAAATCTACCCCTATTTTTTTTCTTTCCTTTATGATATAGCGAATTACAGCTATACTAGGTTACTAGGTGTATAAGAATGCCATTAATAAAAATGTAAAAAATTTTTAAATTAAAAAAAAACATAGCAAAATTATAAATCTGCTAATTTTTTTGAATTTATATAAAATTATTTTACATTTATCTCTCTTGACATGATACATTTGCCCTCATTGAATTCAACACAGATGAAGCTATGGAATCTTTAAATTTTACCCTTAGAACACATGCCTACCAAATAGGTGACGAGAGTTCGAATCTAAGTGTTGGCTTGTAGATACGAATTCTACATCTAGATAAATCTACTCTAAAATATCATCAGTGCTGGACGGAACATTTAACAGATTGGGCGGGTTTAGTTTCCTTGCCGTCAGGTTAACAGTGGTAGGTTTTCATGGTTTTTCTCTTCATGTAACGCAAGTACCGGACAGATCTATTAAAAAAAGTCTTTTACAAAAGCAAATTTAAGCCAATATTAGATTCAGGAGTTCTCTTGTCTTTATTCAAAATCACAAGGCAACGGAGTTGAGCATTGGTGATCGTAAATTTAAAATCGGGTCGACTGTTCAACCACGGTTATAAAATAAAATAAAACAGTTTCCATTTTGTTATATATTTAGAAATACTTTTAAATAAACTGTCTTAACTTTTCTTATTTTTAATTTTCTCTGTGTATAATTCTAAACGTTTCAAAAAAGAAAAGAAAAAAAAAACCTTCGCATGTAAAGATATAGATGAAAGCAACTGCAAAAGTAATAATTGTTCATAGCTTATTATAAACTATAGCTTATAAAAATAGTTCTCGAAAGAGATAAATTGATACAGAGTAATTCATATCAATCTGATTATTTATAAGGTATCGATATTTCACGATCAACGAATGTCTGACTTTTTCATAACTGTCTAAGTCGACACTCTGTTTTTCGCAAAATTTTAAAATTTGAAATTCCGATACACTGATATATACGATAAATCATTTTAAAATTTCTCTTTGCTTCATCCTGCAATCAAAACTGACTTGTTTGTTATAACAGCTAACTTTCCTACCTGTTATAGCTATACCTGTTATAACTAAGTATAGCCACTACATAGTTTGTAGTGGCTATACTTAACAGGTGGATCTCACAGTGGTATGTACTACATACCACTGTGAGATCCACATTTTCGACATCATCTTAATGATACTTTACTTCTCATACTAGCTGTTAATTCTTGGTTCGCAGCTGGTTGGGATTCAAGGCATCACTGAGGATCAAACCCCAGTCTTTCACAATGACAGTTCACAGCCTTTAACCTGTACGCCATCATGTATCTTTATAGAATGTAGTTTTCAAATTTTGTAAGCGGTTCTGCTTTTACATCATTGAAACTTTAGTTAACGTCCCTAGTTGTAAGTTCTTTTTGTTTTCATATTATGTAAGAAATATTCGAGAAGGCTAGGACCCATCCAGGGCTGTCATGCTGATGATGATAAGAAAATCTAAAATTATATACTAAGCGTGGTTTTAACAGAATTCATACGTCTTTATTACATTTATATATAATTTTGACGATGAATTAGAAAACACGCATAGATACGTCTAAATATGATTCATATATAGTATCTAAAATATGCAATACTCTCTTCTTAATAAGCACCCCTAAGATAGAAAAGTTATGATCTTAAAACTAAACCGAAACCAAATGCATTATATGTTATATAGTAAAAAGAATTTTATTAAACTAAAAACATCTCATCCGTGTTGAAACTTTATCAGTACCATCAATATATAATAAAGAAGATTATTAAAAAAGATTGAAATAACAATTTTCAAATATTTATGATTTTTATGGTGTAAATATAATGAAACGGTAAAATTCCTTAGTCTGAAACAGAATTTTATCCAACGAAGACACTTTTCCTTTTTATGAATGCAAAAAAAAGGATTGGAGCAAGAAAAATGATTTCAGAAATAGGAACTATAGTAATAAATGTATAATTTCTACTTTAAAAAAGGCATTTTTTGTACTCAAATGGTGATGAAAAAACTGGAAAAAAATATAGAGAAAGGTGAATAATCGTTATGAAAGTAAAGCGGAATATCGTCTTTCTGTGCTATAAAAATAAATATTTAAAGAAATGTAAGCGTTTAACTTTTCTCCGAAGTCTTCGACCTAAGTATTTTTTTTCTGAAATGGAATTTCAAAACATTATTTATTTTTTTAAGTGGATTGTTTTACATCGGTTGGTATGAATGGAAAAAAAAGAAAATATACTTTTATTTTTAGTGAACTTATTTTTTTTAAAGTACGGATTTTAGAAAATTGATTTGTTTCAGTTTTTCTAGGAATTTTTAATGTGAATAAATTAGAAAAGTAATCTATTTCTTTTTTATATATTATATTTTAAAGTGCATTTTTATGCATACTTTTATATATACTTATATATATATATATATATATATATATATATATATATATATATATATATATATATATATATATATATATATATATATATATATATATATATATATATATATATATATATATATATATATATATATATATATATATATATATATATATATATATATAATACCATCAATCTCTGAATTGCTAATTTAGTTCGATCAAAAAATTCTCGTAATATTACTGTACTAGTAGTGATATTACATAATAAAAAAATAAATTTGGTAAAGAAAAAAAAATATTTCCAAAATTCTAGTCAACAAAAACAAAATGCATGGTACTTAAAACATTCAATCCAATAGTTTTTTTGTTCATATAGTAACGATTTACTGGAAATTATGGTTATCAAAAATATTGTTGTATTACTATGCATTTAGTAATAGTACAGAGCTGAAGAGTAAATTTTACCGAATAAATCAGTTTTATGCAATTTTCTCAGGTCACAGTTAAAATTTTGATTATTACTTATGTGCTTTGTTTACTTGATCAACTTAATGTAATTAATTTCCTAAAATTTAGACACATCACGATCAGTGTTTTTTTATAGGTTTTTACCTTCAATCAAGAATCTAGATCTAGATATCAAAGTTTAAACTTTAAAATGAAATTAAATTTTCCAGAATCATAATTTAAAATGCATAGTAAATATGTATTTTTATCGTTATGAAGAAATACAACAAGCGTTATTAAACTAGACTACTGTTTTAGTATAAATAACAAATAACTTAATTTTTTTATTAATTTTTATAAAATAATACTTACGCGGTACTGAACAAATCATTCGTGAATCAATATCGAGTTGGATTCCTCAGAGAATTATTAAAAATAATCTACGTCCTCTTTAGACATACGATCATTTTGTCATTATTAATCATGCATTCACGAAAGTCTCTAACCATCCCATGAGGAAGATTCCATAATATTTTGCTGAAAGAAACACCATAGAAGAATTCTCCATGGACACGTTATAGGCCATATCGCCTTAACTACTAATTGTGTTTAGGGAGACGAGTGTAACCAGATTAAAAGAATGCTTTGGGCTCTTTTAGCTTATCGAAATAAATGGAAGATATATTTATGTATTGCTTTGTTTTCGTTGTAGAAATTTTTATAATAAAATTTGCAAAAATGCAATATCTATGTATCTATATGTAGCATAATAAATAAATTCATAATTGCAAAAATGATTAAAAAAAAGAGAAAATTGAGGAAAATTATAAAAGTTTTATTTTATTTACTGCGCATAAGCTGCAATATATATATATATATATATATATATATATATATATATATATATATATATATATATAAATGTATATATATATATATATATATATATATATATATATATATATATACATTTGTATATATATATATATATATATATATATATATATATAAATGTATATATATATATATATATATATATATACATTTGTATATATATAAATGTATATATATATATATATATATATATATATACATTTGTATATATATAAATGTATATATATATATATATATATATATATATATACATTTGTATATATATAAATGTATATATATATATATATATATATATATATATATACATTTGTATATATATAAATGTATATATATATAATAACAGAGCTTCATCCCTGTTATCAGTGGTGTATTTAGCTTTAATAATGCAGTCGTAAGCCATGTTACACTCAAAAAATCTTTATTAATGGTAGTAGGCTGGTATCGATAACACTTCACATCACACTCCGCAAGGGAGGGGGTGGACAAGACTTTGGACAATTCCGGAACAACTTTTCAGGATCACAACATGATGGAAAAAGCCATGCGAAAAGCATTGCTCTCGCTTTTATACTAACACAGATTTGAGTAAACAGGCACAGTCGTTGGCATTCTTGTATCCTTACGCATTAAGGAAAATCATTTCATGCTTCCTTATATGGAAGTAAAAGGGGGAGAGATTCTATAAATAACTCAATCGTATGTTTATCAGCCTTGACTTCCCAAAATAGAATCTCTCTACGCTTATTCTTTAACAAAGACATTTTATTAAAACGAAAGAGATTTAATTCTTTTATTAATACAAAAGTATTATACTTTTTGTATTACATCCCCCCCAAAAAAGATTTTTGGCAAGCCAAAAAGAAATCATAATAAAATTTAGAATTCTCTGAACTTTTAAACTTTATGTTGGTACGACTGTTCCTTTTCACTACTACAAATAACATTTCTTCAATTATCTGTAAAAAAAAAACAACTATATACAATGACAATAACAAAAACATGATAATACACTTTATCTGTTTAGGCAACTAAACAGAAAGAAAAATGAAACATATTTTTATAACTAATCTACTAAATATTTCAAAAAATTTTCACACAAAAATATACATAATTTTTATGGAAACGAACTGGACAACAAGTGTCTTTAATCAGAATTTAAGATTCTGTATGGTTAAAGGGGTTATTTACTTTATGAAAATTTGTATTCCCCGTTAAAATGGAGGAAAACAGAATTTCATGAAGCACAGTGATATTGAGAGATCCAGACGGGTCAATCCAAAAATATTTTATAATACTTTTCTCAACTTGTTGAGAAAAAAAAAAGTTCAACTTTCATCGCCCTCACATCCAATTGATGTTGAGGTAAATCTCCACACGCGATTCGGATCTCCCAAAAAAATATAGGGTGTACTTCTTCCATTGAAGAAAGTAACATATTTTGTTTTGTTTTGTACACTATTCATGATTTAATTTCAACATTTGTGGGTTGTTATATTTCCTAAGATTTGATACATGTACTATTTCAAAATTTTGTTTACTTAAACAATTCTTTTTATTTATTTTGTAATTAGCTTCTGAAATTTTTTGAAGAATTTTATACGGTCCACTAAAAGGAGGTGACAACTTCCTCGTATTAGGATAAGTAAATTCTTCAAACATAACTAATTCGTCAGTTTTAAAGTCTATATCTAAAAATCTAGCATCATAGTAAATTTTATTTCTTTCATGATATTCTTTAGTTCTTTGAATTGCTATTTTTTTAGCTTCCTCAACAGGTGGATAGATTTCTTCATTTAAATGATTTTCATAGGGGAGTCTACCATGCATGAGGTATGCAGGTGGAAATTTTGTCACAGAATGGGGAGTTAAGTTATAAGTATTAACTATATCTTTTAACAAAGTAGGCCATGGAGTTTTAGTAGGTTTCTCATTGATTTTACACTTTAAACGTGTAATTATTGTTTGACCAAGGCGTTCTACCTTGCCATTTGACTGCGGATGATGTGCAGTTGTCAATAATTGTTGAATCTTATTATGTTTCAAAAATTTTTTAAAATGAGAAGACGTAAAGGCGGCGTTTCGATCACTCAACAAGGATTTAGGTATTTGATTTTGAAAAATTTGATGTAAAAAATTTGTATATGTTTCTGAACTAATGGATTTTGACGCAAAAGCCCAAATGTATCTTGTTAGGTGGTCAATAATTAAAGTTAAATATTTTTTTGTTGAATTATAATAATTCAATCCACCAACACTATCTATTGCTATTAAGTCAAAAGACTGATTCACAGGGGGTAAGGATTGTAATAATCCAAATCTTTTTTGTCGCGGTTTTTTATTTAATTGGCACGTATGACAATGTTTACAAAATTTTGTTATATCTGATGTTATGTTATTCCAATAATAAACAGGGGTTATTAAGTTAATCATTTTCTGCACTCCTGGATGGTTAAATTTATCATGAGTAATTTGCAGAAGTTTTAATCTCAACGAAAATGGAACAACTATTTTAGTAAAATTTTTCTTACGTATACATAAAACATCATTGATATCAACAAAATTACCTTGTAAGTTATCTTTCCTTTGAGCTTCAATTATTTCATTCAATTTTAACAAATGTGAAACATGAACATTATTTTTACTATTACATTTGACAAGTGAATGTGTTGCATCTCTTGAAAGCCAATCTGCTTCAAAATTAGTAGAACCTTTTGTGTATTTAATATCATATTCATACATACTTAACAATAATGACCATCTAAACAATCTACCTTTTAAATTTTTAACATTTTTTAGCCAAACCAAAGCAGCATGGTCAGTATGTATGGTGAATTTCTGGCCAAACAGGTAATGATGGAATTTATTTAGAGAATCGACTATAGCAAGACATTCAAGTTCTGTAATTGCATAATTTTTTTCATAGTCTCTTAAGGAGCGAGAATGAAAAGCTACAGGATGCAATACACCACATTCATCTGTCTGTTTTAACACAGCTCCAATTCCAATTAACGATGCATCAACAAAAAGATGACATTCATGAATAGGATTAAAAATTTTCAAAATTGGTTTACAAATAATAGCATTTTTTAACAGTTCAAAAGATTGTTGACATGTTTCTGACCACACCCATTTTACATCTTTCTTTAACAAGTTGTTTAAAGGATGTCGAATATTTGCATAACCATCAATAAATTTATTGTAAACATTTATTGATCCAAGAAATCTTTGCAATGATTTTACATTTTTAGGGGGCATTAATTTTTTAATCACCTCAATATTATGATTATCGGGTGATACAATCCCATTGCTTATTTCATATCCTAAAAATTCTATTTGTTTTTGCAAAAATGAACATTTTGAAAGTTTTAATTTCAAGTTTTCTTGTTTACAAATATCGAAAATCTTTTTAAGGTGGGTTAAATGTTCATCATAAGAATTAGAAAATATAATAATATCATCAAAATAGTTCGTAGCAAATTTAATTTTATGTTTATTTAAAATTCTACGAATTGTACGTTGAAAAATGCTTGGTGCATTCTTCCAGCCAAAAGGTAATCTTAAGTATTCAAATAGACCGTTGTGAGTAGCAAATGCTAATTTCTCAGTGTCATCAGGATGAATACGAACATGATGATATCCCTGTGATAAATCTATTTTAGAAAAATAACTACTATTAGACAATTTTTCAATTAAAGACTGTATTAAAGGTAGAGGTTCAGAATCTGTTTTTGTAATTTGGTTTAATTTCCTAAAGTCAATACATAAACGACTCTTTTTATTTTCATCTTTTTTAAGGACTAAAGTTACAGGGGCAGCATAAGGGGATGAACTTTCTTTTATAATGTTATTTTTTAACAATTCCTCTATTTGTAAATCAATTTCCTGTTGTTGTTTTGGGGATGTTTTGTACGGCCTTAGAGATATAGGTAAATCTGAGGTTAACCTGACTCTTTGTGGTTCCATTCTGATTTCTCCCACGTCGTGTTTATGTTTTGCAAAAATATCATCATAACTTTTTAAAATTTCTTTTAAGTCCTCATTTTGTATTTTGTTCTCATTTTTTATTCTTTCGTCGATATTGACCTGATAATGTGTGCACACATTACCTAGTACTATCTTCGAATCATTTGAAATTTTTGGACCTTCTTTCTTTTTCCTATTTTTCCTTTTCTTTTTATTTTTGTTATCCTTAACATTATCTTTTTCAATGTTTACTTTTACTGAAACATCTTTAACTTTTATTTTTTCAAAATGTTTACTTTTATTGAAACATCTTAAACTTCTATTTTTTTCAAAATGTTTACTTTTATTGAAACATCTTAAACTTCTATTTTTTTCAAAATGTTTACTTTTATTGAAACATCTTAAACTTTTATTTTTTTCACCATTTTTAACCCTAACACTTTGAGAATTTTGCTGTCTAATGTGCAAAGATAAGTTGTCACTGTTAGAATTAGCAGAGGTGATCAATCTCTTACCAAATTGAGTAACAACTGGCCCGACACAGTCAATAGACAAACAAAAATCCTTGCAAGTCTGCAACCCTAGTAAAGCATATGGTAAATCAGTATCAATTATAAAAAACTTAGCTGATTTCATAATTTCGCCTATCTTAAGGGGAAACTCACAAATTTTGTTAAGTGTTAATTGTCCTTTCGTTTGGATAACATTTAATTCCTCACATTTTTTAATAGGAATTTTTAGTTTTGACACAAGGTCTTTTGGTATTATATTCAATGTTGACCCGGTATCAACATTCAATAATATCTCTTTTTTTACATTTTCATTTTGTTTTGGTTTTGGACGTCCATTTAAGTATTTATTTTCCACTTTATATCCATTTAGGTATTTATTTTCAACTTGATATCCATTTAGGTATTTATTTTCCACTTGATATCCGGATATTATTAATTGCTATTGTTTATTTGTCATATTTTGAACGTTCATTTCAACAACATTAGGGTTGTTTACACACGAGGATCCCATGTGAAACTGATTCAAAAGTCCTTTCTTCGAACAGTATTTACACTGATTTATTGGGATCTCCTGTGTTGTATGATGTATTTTGGGTTTTGTCACATTCGGGGTTACACTTTTATTTTTAGGACAAGCCGGAGCTTTATGTCCTGGTGCATTACATTTAAAGCACCTAATGTCATATTTAGGGTTTTCCATTTTCTTCATGTATGGTCCCTTGTTATTTTGAAATTTATTTTTATCTAAGTCACTTTTAATTTTTTCATAGATTTTAAGTTTTTGTTTAAATTCAAAAAGATTATTGGCTCCATAAAGAATTGATTTATTATTTGTTTGGTCTGGTATTCCTTGAATCATGTAAGTGATTAGAGCTAAGTCATCAATATCACTTTGAGTGGCTATTTCTTTCATTTTAAGGAAATACTCTTGAAGAGTTTCATTATATCTTTGCTTTCTTTTTTGCAACATTGCATGTATTTCTGCACTATTACAATCAAATCCAAACTCTTCAAGCAAAAGATTTTTTAATTTTTCATATGAATTTAAACAACTTTCACTTCTTATTAATGTTAAGGCATTACCCTTTAAACATCTTTTCGCAAATAAAAATTTTTGCATATCAGATAATTTAAATAAATTGGAATGAGTTTCAAAATTTTCAAACCAAGAATTAATATTTTCGTGTTTTTCTCCTTTAAACATAGGAGTAACTGCTTCAATATCCGAAAAATTTACTATTAATTTAGTTTCTGTTTCTCTATTCTTTATATCCTTGCTAGAATTTTGACTATAGGATGCCATATCTTTATCAGTATAAACATGAGTTTGTATTTCTTTATCAACATATATTTTAGTATTTAAACTAACTTGCGTAAATTGACTTACACAAGTTTTAATTGGTAAATGTGATTCAAAATCAGTTTGAGTTTGTTTACATTGAAACTGATTAGTTTCATCCTCATCTTCAGAGGGATTTTCCATTACTATCGAATTTTTTAACTTATCAAAATCACATAAACAAGTTAAAATGTGCTTTGCAATTTTATCTTTATTTCCTTCACTGGAAATATTTAAAATGTCTGAAATTTTAACTAATTCCGAAAAATTGAAAGTATTACAAATTTCTTGTAATTTGTTTGAAAATTCTTCATCGCTAGGTTCAAAAGAAAATTCTGAAAAATTTAGAATTTTGTTACGGTTTAATCTAGAAAAATCATTAGGAAACAAAAGTTTAAATAATAACTTAATTTTGTTTGCCGTCACTAATTTAATTGACGTTTGAATCACATTTATTTCTTTCAAAAACATTTTAAATGCACGATAAAAAACAATATTATATCATCATTTTAAAGAAAAGCAATATAAATACAAGAAATGCAATCTAACTATTCATAATAAAATATACTCAGTTATTCATAATGAAAATTTTAAAACACTACTCATCTTCGATATCGATAAACTATTCAATCATGCTAGTGAGAAAGAAACATAAGAGGATAAAAAAAAAATATATCTACAGTACTTTCTTTCCATTTTCCACACAGTGTCCTTTGACCTTCATGACTTTTTATGTTGAAGAGAAACAAAAAATATTATCCTTTTTTTGTTTTAACGCGTACATTCACTTTTGTTTTCACAATTTGAGCACTACGGAATTGTAGGGTCACCGGTCATTTCCAGATTGGACACTGTAGGGTCATCTCGATCAACACTATGGGTTTCAGAGAGGCGTGTGACGAGCTCGAGCCAACGTCAGCATTCTCACAGCGATGAGGTGTAGTTAAAGATGGAGTGGTAAAACAGACCTTCCTTCATTCGTTTTTCACTGCGGACTAGGCACTTCTTTCTTTCGTCCTTCGTCCCCCGGGATGAGGTTTTATCAACGTTGTAGTCAGCCTGAAAATAGATAACAATGGTTTCCTTAGCAAGTAAACATCCTGTCGTCTTATAATAACAGAGCTTCATCCCTGTTATCAGTGGTGTATTTAGCTTTAATAATGCAGTCGTAAGCCATGTTACACTCAAAAAATCTTTATTAATGGTAGTAGGCTGGTATCGATAACACTTCACATCACACTCCGCAAGGGAGGGGGTGGACAAGACTTTGGACAATTCCGGAACAACTTTTCAGGATCACAACATGATGGAAAAAGCCATGCGAAAAGCATTGCTCTCGCTTTTATACTAACACAGATTTGAGTAAACAGGCACAGTCGTTGGCATTCTTGTATCCTTACGCATTAAGGAAAATCATTTCATGCTTCCTTATATGGAAGTAAAAGGGGGAGAGATTCTATAAATAACTCAATCGTATGTTTATCAGCCTTGACTTCCCAAAATAGAATCTCTCTACGCTTATTCTTTAACAAAGACATTTTATTAAAACGAAAGAGATTTAATTCTTTTATTAATACAAAAGTATTATACTTTTTGTATTACATATATAAATATAAAATGACATGTTTAAACTTCCTATTTAGTAATAAAAAAACAATGACAATTTTAACAATGTAAACGATGGATAAGAATGCAAAAACACTTTCTATATTGGTTTTCTAAATTACTAAAATGGCTACTCTATTTTCCTTAAATTTGTGCATGATAAGTTTAGTTAAATTACTATTGCATAGATTTTATTTAAGAAAACACTAATAGCTAAAATAATAAATAAAATTTTAAACCTGATAAAAGGACTTAAAAAAAAAAAAAGGTTTCAATAGCCTTCTGGTAAAACTGAAAAAGATTGCTATAAACAAAACTAATGATAGTGATTTAAATTTAGAAGTTTTTACCATCAGTAATACTATGATGGTTTCATTTAACATTTTTTTTATATTTTCTGATATACTTTCTAAGTCACCATATCCCTTTTTAAAAATTAAAATTAAAATGACATTTTAAGCAAAAAACGTTCCTAATAACTAGTTAAGTTATTTAAATAATCTAGTAGAACTCCACTGTCTAAAAATATTTAAAAAAAAAACTATTTTAAACAATACTAATGATAGTATTTAAAAGCGAAAAAACATTTCCCATAACTGTTTTCCGAATTAATGACATGGCAGAGTTTCCATTTGCTCATCTTCCGACGTAATATGCGAATTATCATTTAAACCAATTTTCTGCATTTCTTTTTATTTTCTCTTTCCATAACACGGTAAAGGGAACTAAATAAACTAATTGTTTAGTTTATAGTCGAGCGTGATTAATGATATTCCTCACGAAATAGAACCCGTACTAAGAAAGAAGATATTCCATTTGTATTGCATTATTAGATTACGAAGGCATCTTGTTTTGTCCAAAACATTCGAAGGAACATCGTTGTTCTTGTATTTTCTTTTATTTTTTTTGTGTCGAATAATGGGTTATTGATAGATATAATCTGGCATGGCATTTCTAGAAATTTAATGAATGGAATATATTTTCCTTTTGTCCTAAAAGTCGAAATGTTTTGTGTCTAATCTATTTTAAGTATAGTGCAAATGATAAATAAGTTGTAAATTAAAAAAAAAAAAAAAACAGATAAACTTTATAAAATGTTCAAATTCTCCCAAACATATATATAAAATACCCTTTTTTACAACATATATATAGTTAAGAGGTTTTAAAATAATTGTTAAAAAATGTATAAAAACATATTAATTGATAATATTAGTATTTCTTGAAATTTAAAGCAAAATAAATTTTCCTTTTGTCCTAAAAGTCGAAATGTTAATGTCTAATCTATTTCAAGTATAGTGCAAATCATAAATAAATTGTAGATTAGAACAAAAACAGATAAACTATATAAATTTGTCTAAATTATTTCTAATATAACTTTAAAAATTAAAACTAATATATAAAATATCTTTTTACCTTCTTTAAAACCTATGCATAGTTAAGAGATTTTTAGAAAATTGTTAAAAAACGCATAAAAACATATTGATAAATAATACCTGGCTGGTTTTAGGTAATATCTGGTCAAGTTTTCAGAAATTTAATGCATGAAATATATTTCTCTTTCGTGATAAAAGTCGAAGAGTTTGTATCTATTCTATTTTAAGCATAGTAAAAATGATAAACAAGTTTTAAATAAAATCAAAAACAGCTAAGCTATACAAATGCGTTCAAATTCTTTCTACTTCAAAAATTATAAAAATATACATATCTTTTTATAACAACTGCATAGTTAAGGAGAGTTTTAAAAAAATGCTTAAAAAGCGCATAAAAGCATATAAATATATAGTATCCATAATAATAAAAGAGTTAGCCTGTGTGTCCCTCTCATAACTCCAAAACCTAGATTTCTTAAATTTGAAAAATTGGGTGAAAAGGGCAGTTTTAGTCTCACCAGAAAATTGTTCCAAAATGAAAATTAAATCTTTCGGGAGACACGTTTGGAAAAAGGAATTTTCTCATTGCTTAAGAAATAGCCATTGATAAAAATAAAACTGCAGGTGATTTTATTTGATAAAATATTTTACTATCAGTGATTTTTGCTTGCGTATGGCTGTCCTTAATAAAAAAAATGAGTTTAATACTTTATATATTTTGTCAGATAAATTCAATGAACAACGTAAACGTTATAGTATAAGCAGTATATATCTTATATTTGGTCTTTCAAAAGCTCTATGAAACCAAGCATAAATTTAGTTTGAAGTTTTGCTTAAAGAGGAGTTTATATAAAAATAAATAAATTAAAAGTGAAATAATATATGTACTGAAAACAAAAAGGGGAAAATATTATTTTTTCATTTAGAAGAAACGTAAAAAATCATTATACTGTTATTGTAGCTATTTTTCCCGATATATGGACTTAAACTCAATACGGAAAAGAAAGAGTTAAATGAAAGTAAAAGAAGTAAGGAAAATTTTGTTATAAAAAAAAGCAATTTTCATAATAATTTTAGCGCAATCAGCAATCAGAGCAAATGTGTTTTAGTACCGTAAAATTTTTAAAAATGAGTGAGTGAAGTGATATCAAATTAAATTACTGAGAACGGGATGCAGGTGACATCTGATATATATGTATATATATATATATATATATATATATATATATATATATATATATATATATATATATATATATATATATAAATATATATATATATATATATATATATACCTCTGTACTCTCTTATCGAGGTATAAAGGCCTTTCTATTTGACCTTCTATTGTGGTTAGCCCCTTCTTGCAAATAATCTTTGAACCAAATCCTTGCAAATCCTAGTAAAAATTTGCTGTGCATAAAGCATGATGAATGATAAATTTATCGGTATTCGAATATCTTCCCATTTGACCATCTGGAAAACTCATGAGCCGTTATGGCTTAGGGGATAGAGCGTTCGCTTCCTATGAGGTGAACCGGGTTTAGATCCCATCAATGGTTGGACGATACAAATTCCGCATCTAGCTTGAACTGACCACAGTGGTAACATAAAATATCCTCAGTGGAGGACGGATCATAGGTTATAGTCCCCTTGCCGTCAGGCTAACCATGGGAGGTTTTCCTGGTTTTCCTCTCCATGTAACGTAAATACGAGTCAGTTCCATCAAAATGCTCTACACGAAGTCAAATTTTTACTCAATACTTGATCCAAGAGTTTCCTTGTCTTCTGGATTCGGCTAATATTTACATGGCTACGGAGTTGAACATTAGCTGACGTAAACCCAAAAAAATGGGTCGGCTGTTCAACGGCGGTTATAAAAATATAAAATCATATCGTGACTCAAATCCTTGTAAATCTATCTAAAAATTCTCTATGCATAGAGCATGTCCCATTTGTTAGTTATTAAAAATTACAGAAGCGTACAGCAGGCTGCAATCTAATCACATGAGAGAGATATATCTACGCATAAAAACAGTTACTGATTAATGTAGATATTTAGCATAATAGAGATAGTTTTATTGATCTAACCAAGTTTTTAGAAAAGAAGAATTTAACACAGAAAAGCTCATATTTCGAAAATGGTTTTAGTTATTTCTTTTTTGTTTCGTAATTGTAGAAGATTAGTTTATTCGCTTTCAATATGCTTTGTCAATTATAAAAATCTTTGCTACAACACAAGATCCGAGACGTGGTGGTATTCTGTTTGAGAAAATTTGTTCCACATCGATTGGCTGATCGCGTGCTTCCGAAAAGAAACGATTTCATCTTATCATGTGAGTAATCACACCTGCGTTTTACTGAAAATATAGGTGTTACGTAAAGGTTAGAATGTACTGGTTTATACATGAATTGATAATTTCAAGATATCAAATTAAGTTAAAGACAGAAAAAAACTTAATAATTTTTAAATCTTTTATTTAAATTTCAAATAGTGCAATAATTTTCCTCTTGTGTCAATTAGACGACAAGTAAAATTAAAGCATCCCTACAGCAGTCTATGTTGGACCGGAAATCAATCTTTATAAAAATGGAAGAAATAAAATTAAGAGAAATATAAGGTATATTTGAAGTTTTTTTGAGATGTTAAGGTTTATAAAAGGAATCAGGTTTATTTAAATTGTTTTAAGATGCTAAAGGTGATATAAGAAATAAGATTTTTTTGAAGTTGACTGCTGCTCTTAAAAAAAAAAAAAATCTCTCAAGGTTTATAATCATGGAGTATTAAGTTGTTTTATTCACACTTCAGGCTTATAGAAATCTACCTTAAAGCAACCAGTGTAGAGACGCAGTATTTTAGATGCACAAGTTATTTTTTCTACACTTCAAGCAAATAAGAATATTTGAAGAGTGAATAATTTCACCCGATATTGACTAAAAGTATTGCTCAGCTATATATAAGGTTGATCTTATGAGGTGTAAAAGAAGTTGAAATTGAGGTATATTGATGAGGTTATTTTAGGTGCAAAACACAACCTAAATTTATTTCGTTTGTTTACACCCGACAACCTTAAAACAACCCTAAAACACCATTTTTTGTAAGGGAAAGGTCCTATAATTTCGTAACTAATGCCATGATAATGAAAGTGTGGTCAGTATTGTGCACCAATTATCTCCTCCCAGACAAGTCTGTACCCCATCAGTTTGGAGATGAATAGGCATCAATCCACCATCAAAGATCAAATCCAAGTTCTTCCCAATGAAAACTCAGTTCCTTAATCACTGATCCATCGCGGCTCGATAAGACTTCCTTTGAGTTTTGCTCTTGTTAAACTACTAGCTATACTGAAACGTTAAATGCATTTTTCTTTATGATAATTTATGAAATTATTAATTTCAAAATATAAAACCGAGGCAAAAATTTAAAATATTGTTTATATAACATAGTAAAATTTGCTTTGGTGAGATTGAAGTTTTTAACATCAAAGTAACGTATAAAATAACTGCATCAAATTTAGCCGCATATATTTTATATAGCTTAATTGATCTTCGTGAAATTGAAGCTTAATGCATTCTTATATTGTGTAAGATAAAGCTATCAAATTTAGAATAGTTGCATTCTAGATAGTTTTATTTGACTTTATGATAGTAAAGCTTACAACATTCAGGCATTTAGTATGGAAGTATATAGGATAAAAGATTAAGGATAAAGGAATTTAAAATATCTATATTTTACGTAATTTTTGTCTTCACAAAATCAAATCTTCATATACACAGTTACTGAGTCTATGCGTAAGAAAAATACTTAAAATAAAAGATAAAAAAATATATCGGGTAAGGTATCAAAATTAGAATATTTATATTTTACGCAACTTAATTTGCAGTTTTGAAGCAAATATTTACTATATTCAGGTACATCAAAAAGTAAAAACAGTAAAGCATCAAAAATAAATTGAATTATTTAAATTTTAACTAAACTGAAATTATTTTGAGAAAATTTGTAAATATGTTTTGCAATTTTATTAGACGGAGAGAAATTTATTATATAAAATAAGTTAACGAGATAATTGAAATGTTAGAGAAGGAAGAATATATATCTCAGCTAAAGCAAAAATGTATTTAATACTAAAATAGAATTTTTTTTTTCCTTTCAATGAATGAACCCCTGCGTGACATTACGATTTCCAGATCTTTAAATGTTGATTTTTGTTGTGTTACACACATCTTTCTTAGTAAGTTTCAAGCAATCTTCGATTGTTTTCAAATGAAATGATACATCATTTTTGTGCTTTCTTATGTTTTTTCTATTTATGTTAGTTTTTTATTTTGTACTTGTTCCGTCTCGCTTAAAAAAATTATATCATATATTTTTTTTAATAAATTGGAAAGCCGAATCATTTCATATGTGCTTTTACAGATACAAATAAAATAACTATAAAAGTTACTATAAAGTTTAATAAAAGTTTTGAAGCAACTGTTTTCTAAAATACATACTTAAATAATTATTGTTGTTGTTGTTGTCGTGTCTATGTTAGTGCAAAGATTAGAGTCCTCCAAAAGTCTCTTAAATAATTGCAACTGATAATTTAACAAATACATAAAAATAGACTGGTTAGTACGGCTTTGGGCCCATGTCCAAAAGGTCGGGTGTTCGATCCCCACCGGCCGAAGACTCTGCATGTGAATGGTGACTGGTGCATGTTAAATCTCTCGGGTCGTTAAGTCCACCATGCCTCCCCAACAAATCAGTATCTTTGGGGGTACTGAATTGGAGATCAATCGTTCTCTGGTTAAGGTCAAAATTGAGATCTGTGGAGGAAAGAATGGATGGATATATGAATAGGTTTACTCTATAAACGGACTTTGCATCTTTTGCTTTAAATTCGCATGGTTTCACCAAACAGGCTTGCAAATATTAGCAAGAGGCAAGTAGCAACATTCCGGGTTTATACTGGTAACAGGTTATGCTGGACAGTGACACTTGACCTTTAAAAAACTTCAGTGCAGGGTATACCGGGAAAATGTATACTGCTCAATGGTTTATAACCTACTAAATATTAGTGTAAGATAAACCGGGTAAATGTGTACCGGGCTGTGGTATTTTACCTTGAACAACAATAGGGTGTGAAGGGTAACAAGTGAATGCACGATAATAAACAACTCATTAAAAAATAGGTATGACACTCACTTCCTTTGATTAATCAAATTATTAAAAATAATAAACAGAGATTATTATCAATAGTAGAATCCTATACTAAGATTTTCCTTAATCGGGAGGAAGCTGTTAGGCTACGGAAAGTGATAATAAACGAAGCATAGAGCTGTGCTAGTTCTGACACCTTTATTTCATATTTACATTAAAAGAGCTGCTAAGGTTTGATAAATTAATTTTTTATCTATTTGATCAAATTACTGTTTTTTATCATCCACCAGCCATTTCAACACGCAATGAAAATATATAATGTAATATGTATTTCGTTGTTACCAAGTCTTTTTCGTTTGATATTTGGATGTTTTAGAAATATTATAAATTCAAATTAAGGCACCAGCTCCGATCTCATATACAAGAAAATTAATAATTTTTTATTGAATACCAACGACACAAATGCTAATTTCATTATGATTCTGTTTAAACATTACTTATATTTTTACTATTTTTATATTAATTTACAAACGATACTTTTTAATCCGAGAAACGATACAAAATAATTTACTAAAACAACAGTTAAATAATAAATGCTAATTCAGCTTAAGAACTTATTATAAGAAAAATTCCAACATGTCTGCCTGAGGCAATTGTTGTGAAATATATATTTTTTTATTCAACTGGCCTTATGGACATAGCGGAAATAACAATAACACGATTTATAGCCTTGCCCCAAACACCGAACAAAGAGTTTCAGAACCATATGTTGCAGGGGATATAAAAAAATGGGCATTCAGAAAAGCACCAAATTCACGATTACAAACAAAAGTTTACCTACAAAAATATCAAAATATTGCTTTCAGTATTCCATTTTACTATGCATCATTGCAACATTTATAATAATAACTGTTTGGCTGCTGTTATTATTTTAAAGAATTTTATATATACTACCTATCATTCTAGAAACCTTCCTATAATAAACACATATTTATTCTGAATGAAGAATTTTGCTTGTCATATTCGTCTACATATATTTTATACTTTATTTGCTTTAAAGAGAGTTTTTAATGCATTCAAATAAAAATGACATTCTTTTTATTTTTAAAAAAAAAAAAGATTGTGTCTCATTATATAGTTATAAAACTTAAAACACAGAGTTCCTTACAGTTGTGAAGAAGAAACCATTTAACCTTGAAATTAAGAAACTAAAATGCGAAAGGATTGTTCATGTTCATCTCGAACCTGAGGTATTCAAAGTAAAATTAAAATTTTGCCTGGAAACCTCAAGGCAAAAGAAAAAGAGAAAATTTTAAAAAACCTAAATGGTTATAAATAAACGTTATACAATCGACAAGAAATGGAAGTAGGCAAAACAGCTGGCCCCCAAAAGACTAAGACAAAACAGAATGATAGAGGCCCTTTGCTATAGTTTAAAGTCCAGAGAAATGTGTTTATGAGTATTGTTCATTTGCCAGACAAATGTAGGTATCAGTGGTTAAAATAAAAGACAATATGTACAAGTACTCACTTCCCAACAAGAACTTGCATACATTTTATTTAAATTTTAAGGCATCATTAGAAACGATAATAAAATTAAGTTTAAACAACTTTTATACGAAAAGAATTAAAGTTTTAAAAAATGCGCATAGAATTAAGATAGAGCAGGATTACTTAACATTTCTTTAAAGACCTGTAGACCATCGTATTGCATGTTTTATAATTTCATTCATTTCCTTATTAAAATACACACATTTCACTGCAAGTTCCACATACTTTTTCTATCAACAAAAATTGTCTATTTCATTTCGATTGTACGAGAATTTTACACTAAAAAGCATCTCCACATTCCATCTTGGGAGAAACACTCCTTAACAGTTAAAAACAGAAAATATCATAAGACTCAATCAAAAACCAACATATTTTAACCTAAAGAGAAATGTTCAATGATCATTCTACAAATTAAACGCATCTGATCAAAAAGTACCCCACTTTTCCCACTGTCGGAGAAAATGAATAAGAAACATAAGAAAAGGGGTCAGAAATTTTTCCCCATTCCTGTTTACACCTAAAACAGAAAAGGATTGGAAATCTATTTTATATTTTCACGCAATCTTCAGTATGCAAAAACAGTTAAATAAACTGTTTAATTAAAATAATAATTTAATTCAACAAGTTAAATTAAAAAATGAAATTTGCAATTCAATTAAAAATATTATTACAATATGAATGCCCTGCACACAAAAAAAAAATAAACATATCACCCAGAATAACTTTTGATTTAATTATTGGAACTTCACCTTCTATCGACACAATTTTAACGGTTCGAGTGTGGGGACATCAAATTGGTGTTAATTAATGTAGTTAACAATTTTAAGCGGATTCGTTAGAATAGTTCCAAATTAATAAAATTTTAAAAAAAAAGAGTTTTTAGAAGTTCGACTTCTTAGGAATTATTGGACCAGTTTCCGACAAATTTTGTATTTTTCCATGTAATATTGCGTTCTCTAAAATGTAAAAAATTTAACTTATAATTCAAAAATTATTAAATAAAAGAATAAAAAATAACAAATATTTTCTATAAGTTATTTTTTTGCATAGAATTGTCTTTGGATAAACAAATTTTATATTTGTGTGCGCTTAAAGAGTTCTCTCTTAAAGAGTTATCGAGAAAATCAACATTAAGCTCTCCTGACGAAACTATTGGGACCATATCTTCCAAACTATGGCTACCCACTACATCTTGAGCAGATATTCACTACATATTTTAAGGATTGGAAATCCGAATCCATCGTAAAAAGGTATTTTTATTCAGAGAAAGTATGTTTTTGCATCTGGTTTCGTAAATTAAAATATCCTATTAATTAATTAGCAAATTTTAGGTCATCCTTTCGAACATTTATGATTGAGTCATAGAACCTGAAGATCCGATCATTAAATCAAAAGTTATTCAAAGTCGCCATTTTTATTTTACGCAGTGCGCGAAATAAAGAACGGACCACCCTGAATAACTTTTGATATAATAATTAATTTGACTAACAAGTATTGTTAAAATTCGATTTCTGATAAACTATTCGATCATTTTCACTCAAATTATGCATTTTGCTATTTAAAATTATATTCTTTAAATTGATGTAAAAAAGAATTTATCTTGCAATTAATTTTTTTTTACTGTTATTAAATAAATATTTAATAAATATTATTTTTTTAATGGAATCATTTTTGAATAAATGAATTTTATAATTGTGTGCAAATTTTTTTCAATTCTCTTCAAAAGTACTTGAGATCTGGTGAAATACGCAAATAATAAAATTAACATTAAGGTATGTAAGCTTTGACCACTCTCCTGACTTTATCTGCCATATCTATCGGGACTATATCTACCAGATTGCGTCTACCCACTTCTTGGGGATCGAAAATTCGAATTCCTCAAAGAAAACAGCATGTTCATACAGAGAAAGTACGTTTTTGTGTCTTCTTTCGTAACTTAAATCATCGTCTGTACTAATTGATTAGCATGTTTGTGGTCACCCTCTTGAACCATTAAGATTAATCCTTAGAATGATCCAATCATTAGATCAAAAGTTATTCCTGGTGGTCTGTTTATTTTTTTAGCACTTTACATGCTTATAAAACTTCCAACAATCACAATTTATTTATTTTTTGCTTTTGTTTTTTTAATATTTGCAACCCAATCTTTATTTTATCATACTAAGTACGAAAATATAATTTTATTATAAGTAACATGTTAATTTTGTTTCATTTCGAATTCAAAAAAGAACATTGAAATACGGAAATAGAAGTTTTTAATGAGACATTTGATATATAAAACTGTTTTTCCTACAGCATGAAGTAGAAAATTTATATTCTCGTTCAGCAGGCTTAATAAATCTATATTTGAAACTTAATCATTACTTTTTAACAAGACTTCCAAAATGCTTCATATTTTTTCCAAGATTATATCATAAAATAGTTTTTAAACTGAGTCAACAAAATTTTAGAAATTAGGTAAAATTTGTAACTATTTAATTGGCCAATAAATTGGTTTATAAGAAACTATTTCTAAGACTATCACTGTTGTTAACCGCTCTTAAGTAAAACAATGGGAAAAAATACAAGGTATCTCTATTAGAAATGGATAGATCTATAAATTTCAACAACTTCCTTGTCTTCATTTGTCATTTCTTGTCATCAGATCAGGGTCTTCTTTCTTGTCTACAGAAGACTAAGCAGCACAAATAAAAATATCTCTTCCATTATAGAATGAAGACCCTTTCTTCAATGGGTCTGCTATGGACAGGGATTCTGGCAATTGATGGCCGATACATTTGGATTGTCTTCCTTACAGTTCAATTCACCTCTTTCCTAATCTATCTTGTTCATGTCTTTTTCACAAATGGTAGAATGTAGAAAATAACATCTCCAATTTTTTTTGAACAACCCCTCTTTACTTAATGGTCACTCAAAGCTGTCCATTTATAAAACCAAAGAGGCGGAACTGCTTTAACCATTTCAGTTGAGCTACTATTAGACATTTCGGTCTTTGTTGTGATCATGAACTCTTTCCAACAAAAGGTTTTCCAAAAAAGTTTGGAAAAGATCTTGTTCGTAAAGTGAGACAATTTACTCAAATTAGTTTGAAAATAAAGAAAAGAATTAGTTGATGGAATTTATTCCGTGATTTTGACTTGAAACTTGAATTAAAATTTTATTTACTATTGCATTCAATTTATGCTAGTAATATTATTAGTAATATAATGACAGACATATTTGTTTTGTTACAGTATTAAAACTTGTTGCTAATTTGCAATCAAGATTTATAAAAATTATGATTTTATCAATTTCTGAAATATCAGTAAAACGTTGTTAGATTATATAAGAAAGTTTATATTTGCATTTCAACAAACCCATGAGCTCCGAAACTATTCTATGGATTTTTATGTAAAACGGCCTCCTAAATGTGAATAACGTCCTTTTTTCCATAAATTTCTGGGAACGTCCTTGTCCTTTATATTTATGAATAATTTCAGTTATTAGATGGCCATAAATTAAAATTAGAGAAGGATGACGGTTATTTTAATTAGTAAACTAAAAAATAAAATTATGGTTATAATAAAAGCTAATAATATAAATCAATTATATAATAGCCATGGTACCTGCAAGGTCTTCGGTAGACTGTAAAAAATCGCGGATCAAATTACGGTAGAAAGGAGGTGGTGTAACCGTAATATCCATTGTTATCGCAAAAAAATTTGCTATACGGTAGTTTTTACAGTAATGATTATCTTAAAATCACTGAATCACTCTAATTTTTAAAAAATATATATAGTAAATTACGGTATAATATTTTACGAAAAAAATAGATTTTGCTGTAAAAAGGATTTTATGGCTATCGTAATTTGATGTGGAATGTTTTACTGTGCATCATCATGCTCAATTTTGGTCATTTGTGGCGATATGATTCCCTTGTTTTGGAGTACGGGGGGAGAAGAAAGGGAATTGGAACAGGGATATTTACAAAAACAGGTAAAAATTGTGAAAATAAATAAAGATTACACTTTCAATGATTTCTGTATTAAAGTTGCCCACTCCCCAAAAGTTCTTTTCTTAAACTAATTGTTTATACTTTAGAATATTTAATATCTTTAGCCCTTCAGAAGAAATTCAAAGTTAAATTTCTTCTAAAACATTATCATCCAAATCTTAATCCAGGACCTTAGAAGTATAGAAAAGGGATAAAAATAGGAGAGCGCCTCCGAGAATCGGTTTAATATGGGGGAAGCGGAGATAATTTTACTTGAAAATAAGAAGAAGTGGTGTCGAGGCTGTTTAAAATGCAAAGCAGTGTAATTAATGATTCAAGTAAAAATCAGAAATTATAGAGGAGACTGATACGAAAATTTCCCACAAAACTAAAATGACTAAAGGAAATATTCTTTATCACCTTAGATGCAAACACCATACAAAAGCACCATACAAAAATGAACAGTTGCGAATAGCCAATGATTTCTCTACTAATCTGCAAACATTGCTTTATCCAAATTATATTTTTATCCAATTGGGTAATCAAGAGCCTGAGAAGATTCTTTGTAAGTCAAAGAAATCGCCGGGAAAATCATTTATTCTTTTGTATCATGTTTTCTGCCCAACTATAACAGACGCCGGAATTCATTAACCTTCTTTCTCGTCTGTATTAGTTACTTCCAAAAGTTTTCCGATATTTTTGCTATGTTCGAAATATGAATGATGTTTTAGGTTGCTTTCCTTTCTCTGTTAATAGGATTGTTGAGTATTTCATCGGAGCATGCATCTGGAACAAAAAAGTCTAGATACAGTTATGAGTAATTTAAAAAGTATAAAGTTGTTCTTTTCAGATATTTTCTGTTTGTATTATTGAAAAAATTATCTGATATTTTAAATACGTGAATGGTTTAAACAGCAAGCTTTCTTAGTTAAGTTTCTTCGTTAACAAAGATGAATATCTATTTTCTAGAACAAATATATTAGTAGAAAAAATAGTTTAGATCTGCATATTAGTGAAACAAAAATAAGAAGATTTAGAAAAACAAATAGTTGTTCTTTTGCATTTTTAGATATTCTTTGCTTGTTTTAATGAAGCGCTTAAATTCTCGGATATTTTAGAAGTATGAATGGTTTCAATAGCTACACTTCTTAGCTGTGTTTCTTTGTCAAAAGAGTTATGTATTTCATAGCAACATGTGTCTGAAAAATTATTTTTAATGCAAATATTAATGAAATAAAAAGGGAACAGTTTGAAAAGGAAAAAAAGTGGTTGTTCTTTTAATGTTTTCTAGTTTTTTATTTTTACTGTCTGTATTTAATTAATCACAACGGTATTTGTAATGTGAAAGACTTTAGAAGCTGTCCTAGACATATTTTTTGTTAATGAATACATTACATATTTTATAGAAACAGGTGTCACGAAAAAAAAATTTGTACATTTGTCAGTAAATAAAAAAATTAAAATTTAAAATATGAGCTAATTAATCTTATCTATATTAATACAGTGAGAGGGGTGACTAAGAAGATAGATCTCTCGCCTACGAATGACGTCACTCAGATTCAAATTTTAGCGATGACTGATCGATATGAATTCTGCAGCATGAACCTCAGACCCATCACGGTAAATGGTTGATGGGTCTGAGTTCTCTTGCTTTCGGGCTTACCGTGAGAGGTTTTCGAGGTTTTCCTTTCCATATTTCGCAAATATGAGTTAGTTCCATCAAATAGTCCTTCACAAAGGATCGATTAATTAAGGAGTTCCTTTGTCTTAAAGGTTAGGTTCAAAGTTACTAAGCTACGGAGTTGGGTATTGAAATCTGGTAACTCAGATATTGGCTCTGTTTCTCTACGCCAGTAACAAAATAAAACAAAATATAATAATACATTCCATCTATGCTAAGACATGTGCTTTAAAATTATATGACGGATAAAACTGTTGCATTAAATGTTATGTATGGTACAACTTATCTGTTGTAGCAAATTTTTGATTGAATTTTTTTTATGATTGTGCTTTTCTAGAAAAATCTTTTTTTCAATAAGGGTTTACTATTGCTCAATAAAGGTGTAATATAATAATCTTTTATAATGAAAAGTTATTTACTATTTGTTTTTTATTGAAAATAATAAATTGGAAAAAAACTAATACGGAGACATACAATTGCAGATTTCAAACAGGCTCAAAGTTAGTAATTATATTAATATTAGTTTTAAATTACCCGTTTGTAAATTCGCTAAAGTATATGCACATTGTTTTCCTACTTGTCCTTACATATCAATCCTACAATTATTCCAAATGCATAAGATAAAGGAACAAAGGAGAACAATTTTAAATAAATATATACTATAGGTTGAAAATACTAAGAAGAAAGATTGCAAACTTAAAAGTTAACTCTCTTTAAATAACAGCTAAAATTAAAATTTCAATCAACATAATAATAAACTGAGCAGATTAAGGCCTTAGTGAATTAGTTTTAAAAATCATACATAGACAATATGTTATAAAGTTTATGCTTCGATTTCCACAAACTTTCGATTGGCGAAATCGGTAAACCTTTAACACTCGTTTAAATTGATCGAATCATTAAGCAGTTAATTTTGATTAGTATTAGAGCTCTTAGCGTTGTAATTGTTACCAAAATACAGGCTTAGAAATTAACTCACAAATGCTTATTTCTAAATAAACTTAACATTATTTCACTATAACGCATTAAATATTTTCAGTTAGTAACTTTACCTACTAAGTATTGCGAAATTTAATGTTTTATTAATGAAAATAATTCCTTTTTAGTTAAATAAGACTGTAAAAAAGACCTTTCACCAAGCATGCTGAATATTTTCAAAATAGCCACTTTCAGGGAAAGTATTCGTAATTACAAAATTCTCTGTAATCTGCGGCCTTTGTGGTGTACGACAGCAT
This sequence comes from Parasteatoda lunata, assembly GCA_949128135.1. Taxonomy (NCBI): domain Eukaryota; kingdom Metazoa; phylum Arthropoda; class Arachnida; order Araneae; family Theridiidae; genus Parasteatoda; species Parasteatoda lunata. The sequence continues at coordinate 32,324,300 of OX421979.1, forward strand.
TTCCGGACATGGATTCCTATGAAAATTTAATCTAGATAATAGCCTATAAGACTGTCGCAGAATTTACGCGTTCACCTGTTATATATAACGTTTTTAACACTTGCATGTTTCAACAAAAAATAGACTAATATAATATCAATTAAAAAAATCTGTATCTTTAGGAACAAAACTGATATCAGATTTGAAATCACCACACCCGAATTAGGCATGATCAAGTATTTTCATAAATGCATTAAAAGATGTGTTGCTCAATGTTATTTTAAAGTATTTACTAAGTTACAAATTACAAACTAAGTGACAAAAAGATATGAAGAATACGTTGCTAAGTTTAATAAAATATTGCTTTAAATTAAGACTTTTTTTCCTAATTAGCAGCTGTAGCACTTTCGTAATATATCTTTAAATTCAAAAGGTTCAACTATAGTGCCGGTACTTTTACAAAGCGCCGGTACTTTTAAACCCTAATATACATTTTTGCTTTCAAATTTTGCCAAACAAAGATTTTGATAAACCGTAATTTTTACAGTAGTATTTACTATAGGATCACTGCTTAAATTTCACGGTAAAAATTGATTTCACTAATGGTATGTAATAACCAACCAGAGATAACAATATATATAAAAAAAATTCGGCTTGATTGGCGAGCTGTTAGAACTTCCCTCTTAAGTTCTTTGGTTTAGAAAGGAGTCCCTTTCATAAGAAATTACAAATTAACAAGTTTTTATATAAAAAGAAAAAAATAATGCACGAATAAATAACTTGTTACATTTATTTCTATTGTAAGATAATAAAAATAACTTATAAGAAAAATACTCTCGTTACCAACGCCAAAAATAATGAGAGAAAAAACAAGAATTCAGAAAATGCCAACAGATAGTTTTTTTTTTCTGTTTGAAATAATCAAGAAGAAAGTTTCTTAGAAGGAACAAAAGTCTTGATCAATCATGTAATCAAGATCAGCAGATCCAGATCAGCTTCTTTCTATGTCAAGTAAATCGTCAGAAAGATCGTCCATCCTTATGCTATTACACTTACCACACCCCGATAGAATACCTAAAGAATTAATTCACTTCCTTCTAATCAATATTGGTTATCACACTCCGATATATTACACAGGAAGTAATTGTAGGAAGAAGGAAAAAAATATATCATTTCTTATTGCTCTGAGAAAAAAGTATGGTTAAAACTACCTGAATATGGTAAAATTTACCGTATTTCTAGCTCTATGTCTACACCAAAATTCTCGGTACTTTTTACCGAAGCTCTTTGGTAATACTTTTGGGAAAACTTAACATTAAATATGGTTTTATAGAGTATGGTGAAATTGGTAATTTTATCATGATACCTTAGAGCATGGCTTAAAAACCATTTATCCGGTTAAATTTGCTTTTCAGTTTGTATTTTGTACGAAATGTGTAGTAATGAGGACTACAGCTTTAAAACCAAAATTTCCGTTAAGCCGTAAAATTTCCGTTAATTTCCGTTAGAATATGAACGGAGAAATTACTAAATAAATGGTTTAAATACCGTATTTACCTATTTATTTTTATGTTTTTTCTTTAATTCCTTTTTTTATGTGTTTTACCAGAAATGTCAGTACAATACAGTATAGTATGATTGTTTTCACCGTGTGGATGTAAAGTAATCCGGTTAAATAATTTCTGAGATATTTTTCTAATGATGAATTGTTATAATATCTTTTTTATGTTTTTAAAATGATCTTTAAAATTGTATAAACTTAAACTATTCAATTGATTTTTTATTATATTATGAAAATTCAAGTTGATATCATATTTGTTTTGCATGCTATGAGTTACACTTTGCGTTTATTGGTTTCGTTAAAAAAAAAAAGCCCCCAATAGTTGCCACTTTTCGCATTTTTGCAAAAATATTTATTTATAAAAAAGTATTTATTAACAAAAACAAAGCACATTACATGGTTAAACATGTTGTATATATTTTTTCTTAAAAAATAAATGCGCAAATAAAATTTATAAGATATTCATATGATAGAAATAAATCTAATCTTCAATTTTGTCTCCGAAAACATTTAATAAAAGTCATAGTATGTCAAATAGTTCGAAACTTCCAAACTTTTTGATTTAATTCCCTTTTCTCTACATAAGGTATCCTCAAAGTTTCAATATTTTGCTTAAAACCACTAGATGGCGCTACTTTTTGATGTATTTTCCTCCTTCTTCCTCCCATTACTTCAATGGGTAGCAATTTCTTCTGTAACGTAACTTACCGAGCGGTTTAACTTTCCAGTCGCATTTTAGACTGGAATGAGATTGGGACGTGCATGAGAGTTACCCACTCAAAAGTTTAAAAGACTTCTTCATCTTCTTTTTCTTTGAGACTGCAAAAGATATATGACGAAATTCTAACTTTTAATGATATTTAAAATTTCCTTTTATAAGGAAAATAACTTGCTTATATTTAATTTTAGAATTTTCATGAAACTGTTACAAAATGCATACATAGTTATACATACAAAGTAAATATGCGAGAGAATAATCCATATTTGCAGCCAAAGCTTTGAAAAAGTTGTGAAAGTGGATTTTTTTTAAATGTGTTGAGAAAATATCGTTTAAGGAAACTTATAGACAAACCATTAAATATGGAGAGTAACTGGATTATTAAATATTATTGGATATTTCTAATATTTGGATTAGGATTCGCAAAAGGTAGGAGTTATTAAAAATATAAAATATACTGTAAATATATTTTTTCTGATACTTTACAGTCACGTGATGTCACAAGTAGCGTTGTGTGAAAGCAGCAACTTGACGAAACGTCCGAACTTATTTTGGCTCTCTGGAAATTTGTACTTTAAGATGACAACACTGCTGTTTTTCTTTTATGTTTTTTTTTTATGTTCAAAAGTCTCTTTTACAAGTTTTTATTTGAAGTTATACTTTTTTGAGATCGCAATAGATATAAGAAAGAAAAAAAAACCTTTAATGGTTTTTAAAAGTTCCTATAATGACGAACTTTTTATTTAAAATTGGTTACTTAAGTGAATTTTTATAAAATATTCATTAAATGCACACATAGTTATTAAGGAGGTGTTATATTAGCCTTTAGATGTATTATAAATGGGAGATTAATACGTAATTTCATTTAAGGTTACAAAAACTGATTTTTAGTAGAGGGTATTTTTGTATTAATGAGTTGTTGAAATCTAATTATTTTAGATAATTTACTGAGTCACAAGATTATTGAATAATAATAGATATTTTATTAAAAATTAAGATTATAAGAGGCAAATCCACAATTTCTCTGTAAATAAATTTTTTAGCAAACTCACCATGGTATCATGAAGTTACAACTGCCTGAATGTAATACAATTTTATGTAATAACCTGATTTCATGGTTTGCTGGCTTTCTTTTTTTATTTTAAAATATCCAATTATTCTTTTGAATACACTTTTGTAGCATTTGCACTTAATTTCAAATAGATGGACATTGCCTGATAACCTTTTTCAAAATTATTTCCTTCGAAATAGAACGCAAGGGTTTTTTGTTTTAGAATATTGTAACGTGAATATATATATATATATATATATATATATATATATATATATATTATATATATATATATTATATATATATATATTTTATGATGAAATATTGATATATGAATCAAATTATCACTTTTTTATAATTGATTATGTAATGTCGAACAAAAAAATTTCCTTTAAAATAGAATAAATTAAATCTAAATTAAATAAAAAATAAAGAGAAGAATCAAATAAATAAAAAATACGAAAATTAAATTTTATTCAGATGACAAAGCATTACCTTAAAATAAATAAAAATCAAGTTTCGCAATGTGTGCTGTTTGTAAAATAGAAAACATATTGCATATGCATGGTTCGTAATCTTCATGATTTGAAGAAGAGATGTGTTAGATAATTAGTGCAGATGATAAAGTAAATTAAGAACGCAAGTCAAAAAAATCTATTTCTCCAAATAAACGTACTAGTTTTTTCCCGAACTTTGACTTTTTATCATTATGGTGGATAGCTTCAAAGCTGAAGCTTTTTCGCTTCTACAGAATTCATTGTGCGAATGGAAACACGTTTGTTGCGATTTAAAACGATATTTTAAGTAAACGTAAATTCTAACAAAAATATTTTACTTTTGTGTTTTTATTTGTCTTCAGTGGTTTTTCGTTTATTCAATTTAATCATTTAAGCTACGAGGCATAACAGTTTTACACTTTCTTAATCTTTATAATTTTAATTTAAAATCGGAATTCCGAACGAAATTGAAGAACGAATAATAAAGAAAATGTACTAATTAAGAATGCTTATTTCATTAGCCTTCACAAGTAGTACATTTTATAATAATAAGTAGTACGACTAGTACATTTTTCCGATCGAATTATTTGGCGTCAAAAAAGAGCGTAAGGTTTATTTTTTATTTTATTACATTTTAGGATTTAGAAGTATGTTATTGGATTTATATTGGATATATTTATTGGGTTTAGTTGTTTTATTGGATGTATTTTTATTTATTTATTAATAGGATAATGAATTACCGATTCATAAAAAAATTTTCATTTATTCTTAAAAAATTAGAAAATTTAGAAAAGTTTTTTCAAGTAAGTTAAACAAGTTAAATTTAAATAAAAATATTTAAAAATGTAAAATTTAGAAATTAACTATAAATTAGTTGACAAAGGACTATCTTACGAGAGAAAAAAATTTAGATTTGTATAATGTGTACTGTTTGTAAAATAGAAAAGAAATCCCATACCTGGTTCATAATCTTCCTACTTTGAGGAAGAGATATGCTTGATTATTGGTGCAAATAATAAAGTAAATTACTAGGGCAGGTACAAAATTTTCTTCCTCCAAATAAACGTATAAGTTTTTTTTCTTCAGAAATTTGACTTTATCCTTATGGTGGATAGCTTAAAACTGTAATTTTTTTCACCTATCCGCATCTACAGAATTTGATCCTCTAATGAAAACACGTTTTGTGAGTTAAAATCATATTTTATGCGGATGTAAGATGAAGCAAAAATATTTTACCACTAATGTTTTTATTCGTTTTCAGTTGTTGTTTTTTTTAATTAATTTAATCCTCTTCACTGTAAGGTATAACAGTTTTAATCTTTACGAATTTAAATTATAATCAAAATTTTTCAATAGATTCTGAGAATTAAAATTAAAGAAAATGTACTATTTGTGGACGTTAACTTCGTTAGCATTCACAAATAGTACATTTTCTAAATACCATCAGAACACCCCTCTCCATTTCGTTTGATTCGTTTAAAGAATTTAACGTATATGGTTAAAACCCTATAACAGTAAATGATAAAATTGTTATAAGGTTAATTTTGAATCTTTTCAAAAATTTATACTTCAGAATTCCAGCCCATGCACGTGAGGTCGTGAGTTTGATCCTCCTTGTCCAAAGACTCCCTGTGCACAAAATGATTACTGATACACGCCAAATATGTCAGGATCGCAAAGTCCTCCAAGCTCCGATTTCAAATAAACACATGATGGAATACTGTATGGGAGATTTATCGTGCTCTGATTCAGGTCGAAATTACGAAAGCCGGATGGTGTGTGAATCTGTGCTCCCTGTTAAACAGGATTTGACATATATATGTTTTCTCCGGATCATTCTCAGGGATGTTCCTCAGACTGTCGCTGATAGTCCATTGTGTAGCTTTGTGCGACGTGAATAAAAAGACTTTTCAAGTAAAAAAAACATTATTCTAGCAATAAAAACCAAAATACACAATATTTAAATCATTATTTTGGTAATTTTCTGTTCATATGTTAACGGTTTACTGGAAATGCTGTTTTTTTAAAATTAGTTCATAACACCACGCATTATGTGAAAAATGAAAAATTGAGAAATAATATAATTATGTCATGCTCTAAAATACCGTGATCACCAAATTTATCAAATTTTATCTCCCATATAAAAACTTTACCATATTTATTAAATTTTAGCACACATTATAAAACCTTAGTTAATTGTAATCAAAATCGTTACCAAAGTGATTCGGTACAAATTACCGAGATTTCTGGTGTTACCATGGAGACAATAATGCGGTAAATTTTACGTATTGTAGTAGCTTTGTCCATTTTTTTTATCAGTGTAAGATATTCATATGTCTTATAAATTTCTAAAATTTTACTTTTATACTTTTATAAAATTTTACTTTTACTTTTACTTTTATAAAATTTTACTATATAAAATTTTAACTCCATACACTTATAAAAAATTTAATTTTAATTTAAACATTCTACATATAAAGCTTAAATTCAATTACATATTTTTAGAATCATTTTTCAAAATCATACAAAGAGGAAAAAAAATAAACTTAAAATATTATTTTTATGTGATGAAATTTTGCTCAATATTGACCAATACGTTCGGTGCTGGCGCATAACAGGAATATAAAAAAAAATTATAATCTTTTATGCGTCAACGTGATAATAATATAAGAAAACTTTTGTATGATCAAATATTTTTTTTTTTACTTTTCGTCATTTAATTTTAAAATTCTAATTTTATTTACACGGAATAACTTAGTAGGTTTAAGATAGCTTAATATATGTATTAATGGTATCTTGTGATTTCCTCTATGTTTACAATATCGAGTAATATATTTATGTACGTTAAGGAGTTAAGTAATTCAACAGGAATCACCAACACTTTAAAATTTATGTGTCCGTAATCTCTAACTTATCTCTACTCATGCAAGAAATACGGTAAAACGATTTTAATGCTTGCATAGAATCTAAACGCTAAAATCCCGACACATATGATAAGGATTGTGTCTTGTTTTAGTAAAGAATATTATATTAAAAGGTAAATTGAACGAACTTAACTTGTTATTCATTAGTATTTCATTAAATATAGATAAAGGAGTAAGAATGATTTAGACGTTTTATTTTTTCCCGGATTAATAATTTATGAACTTTTGATCTAATGTTCGGATCTTCACGTTCTAGGATTCATTCTTAATGATTCGAGAGAGTGATCTGCAATATACTAGTTTATCATTGCAGACAATACTCTATATTACAAAATGAGACACAAAAACGTATTTTCTCTGATTAAACAGATGTTTTTACTACGGATTCGGATTTCTGACCCCCAAAATTTAGGGGAGAGCCACAATCTCTGAAATATGGTTCCCATAGAATCAGGAGAGTGATCCAAAGCTTGGTCCCCTTAATGTTAATTTTATTTTTTGTGTATTTCGCCATAAGGCGAGAAATTTTTAAGCGAATTGAAAAATTTTTATACATATTTATAAAAAAATCGTTTAATTATTTCCAAAGATAATTCCATGAAAAATATAACTTTAGTAAAAATTTATTATTTTATTTAATAATGGTCGAAAATACTTTGAAGTACAAGGTATACGGTATTTTATCTCATTTTAAAGTATGTAATGTTAAATGACAAAATACAAAATTTGAACCAAATCGGTGAAATGGATCTTGAGAAATCAAATTTAAGAGAAATTTTATTTTTGAAATTAAATTTTTCTTGAATTAATCGACTGATTTCTCTCAAATTTTGTATTTGGTCATGTAAAATTATGTCCTGAAAATTGATGCAAAGAATTGTATACCTTGGCACGAATTTGCTACCTCTATTTTTGGAATTCGAATCAGTCCTGATGCGTAACATTTAAGTTACTGATTTAGTTTACTTTTGTCCAGGCGTTTGTGCATTAATAAAGACGCATTTTTGTTATAGTTTTAAAGGTTTGCAGATTTTAACTCATATTTAACGTAGAAAAAAAACAATTGGCTGCCAAGAAACAAAGCCAACAAGTGCTTAGTCAATATAATAGAGTATATTAAACTGATTTTTGAGTCATCTCAAACTGTACCAACACTCTTTAAGTAGCCGACTTTTGCTTAAAATTACTAAATTTAATCACATTTACTAACAAGCATCATCGTAATGAATTCCATATTTTATTGTTAATTTTACCAAAGATTTATTTACCAAGCGCAATAAAAGATTTATTTCCAAAAAAACTGTTATCATATGAAAGGAGAAATTAACCAAAATAATGATATTTACCAAACTAATGGAATATCGTACATTTTGGTTTTTATTACCAGAATCTTGGTATTATTTTCTTTTCACCACAAATGCCACGAGCATACGACACAGTAATTTCACTAGAACTTTTTTTTTACTCCTTGGTTAATCACTAAACTAAGCAGAGGTAAATTTTTCCAGAGAGTAATAAGACATAGTGGTAAGTGTTTGAAATGCTTCCAAGACATGAGTGAGACTTTTTATACTGCGTTGGAACTTATAAAAGAATATTTAAAATTAAATTTTAAAAAAGTACTTTTTTTCGATGCAAAAAAATGCAATTCAGACAACTAACGAGCTTTTAAACTTGAGATTACGTTATAATGAGAATAACTTACAGCAGTTAAACTCAATTTTGGCAATTTATCGGTTCAAGCTAATCCAATCAGCTGTACTAAATTAATGTCATTATACATGACTCGAGAAACTCAAGTAAAAAATCCTAATTATTCCTTTTCTAATCTCTTCTTCGTCAAAAAAGAAAAACCTATTACAACGAGATATTAGATCTAAATTAAGGATCTTTATGCTGACAGATTTTTTAAACGAACTAAGGTTTCAATTGGTAAAAATAAGAAATGTTGAAAATAGCTGAATTAGAAAATAGGATTGCTTAAATCGGTGCATTCCCTTCTTTAAGAAACTTTTTTGGGACATCAGGTTTATTTCTGAAATTTTAAACAACTATTTTGAATTTTAAAAAAATATAAAACACTAAAATAAAAACTTAACACTTTGGTACTTATATGAGGTTTTAAATAATACAAAAAGCAATTTAATAAATACACAACTATTTTGAATTTTAAAAAAATATAAAACATTAAAATAAAAACTTAACACTTTGGTACTTATATGAGGTTTTAAATAATACAAAAAGCAATTTAATAAATACACAACTATTTTGAATTTTAAAAAAATATAAAACACTAAAATAAAAACTTAACACTTTGGTAATTATATGAGGTTTTAAATAATACAAAAAGCAATTTAATAAATACACATAAATTAAAGATTAGTTTTTAACAATTAATAATTATACTTTTGTTGAAAGTGAGAAAAAGGAAAACTTATATTATTAGTTAAGTAGCTATTTTGATAAAAGCAATTTTTTTAAATAAATTTTGAGATGTTTATTAAAAACTGCTGAACGCTGAACTACTAATGCTAAATGCTCTCCAAAAAACGTTTCAAGCAATTATTTTAATCGCGGGTAACTCCCTATGAACCCAAGTTTATTCTGAAATTTTAAATCAGTACTTAAAATTTGAAATATGTAATAAAGAGTGTTTCCATCACAATAAAACTTAAACATTTGGTATTTATGAGTTTTTAAATAATAAAATAACAACTTAATAAATTCACATAATTTGAAGATTAGTTTTTAAAAATTAATAATTATACTTTTATTAAAAGTGAGAAAAAGGAATATTTATATTATAAGTTACGTGGCTATTCTGATAAAAGCAATTTTGAAGTGTATTAAATCTTGAGAACTTTATTAAAAGCTTCTGAAATCTTTTGAAGCAATTATTTTAATCATACTCTCTATAAAATCAAGTTCATTGTGAATTTTCAAAACTAGTATTTTAAATAAATCAAAGGTAGTGCCTTCATCATTAAAATAAAGAATAAAATTTTGGTATATATATATATATATACATATATATATACATATATATATATATATATATATATATATATATATATATATATATATATATATATATATATATATATATATATATATATATATATATATATATATATATATATATATATCAAATTGTCATTTAACAAATTTATATTATTTGAAAATAATTTTTGCAATTAGTAATAACACTTTTGCAATATTGTAAGTGATATATCTATTTTGACAAAAGCAATTTTGAACTGTAATAAATTCGGACAACTTTATTAAAAACTGACGAATACTGAAATATCCCTGATTATTGTTCTCGAAATCATTTTAAGCTATTAATTTTGTCGTGTGTAATAGTACTGAAAAAGTACAGAAATACGTTTCATTAATTTATCCGGAGCGTTTATAAATGTAAAGATCATAAATATTGGGGTGGCATAGTTGAACTCCAGTCTTAATTAAATAGATAATGATTTTTATGTACTGAGAAAAGAAATTCTGGTAAAATGACTGCATTGTATGGTAATGACATTTCTGGTAGAAAAGCAATATTTCTGGTTAATAGAAAAATAACATACGCTATTTAAACCATTCACTATGTAATTTTTCTATTCATAAATAAGTGGTTTATAGTCAATTCTGGTTTTCAAAATTATAGTTCTTATAACAACGCATTTAGGAAAGAAATAAAAGACCTGAAAAGTAAATTCAATCGAACAAAAGTTGTTACACCATGTTCTGATGTCTCAGGAAATAATTCACAAATTTTACTACATTTTTCGAATTTTATAACGGTAGATAAATACTAAATAGATAAATACTAAAAGTAGTTGTCATATTAATAGATAAATATTTTCTTTTCTTTAGAAACTGAACCTTTAAAATCTAAGGAAAAAAGTTATCGAATAGCAATCTAAATTTCAAAACCAGTGCGGATTTCATTAGATGAAAAATGCAGTAAGAAAACCTCCACCATTTGTTCTGAGCATGCGAGTCTGTTTAATTTATATTTTTCCTTTTCAATTCATGGTTTATAGTATATTCTGGTTTTTAGAACTATAGTTCTTATAACCACATATTAAGGCGAAAAAATTAAAAAAAATTGAAAAGTAAATTTAAACGAATAAATGTTTTTATGCCATGTTCTAAGGTATCAGGATAAAATTAAAAAATTTTACTATATTTTTTAAATTTTATATCGATAGATAAATACTAAAAATAGACGCTATATAGATTGATAAATACTTCCTTTTCTTTAGAAACTGTACCTTTAAAATCTAAGGAAAAAAGTTATAGAATAGCAATCTGAAATTCAAAACCACTGCAGATTTCATTAGACGAAAAAATGCAGTAGAAAAACCTCCACGATTTATTCTGAGCGTGCAAGTCAATTTAATTTATATTTTTCCCCCTTCGATTCATGCATAAAATATTCTCTGAGAATAAGAATTTAGAAGGTCAGTCACGTTCGTACCACCTAATATTGTTTCTGAAAATACAAATCAACAATCTTGTTTACTAGTTTGTTGTTTTAAATCTCTTTATCTTTTGAATTTAGGTGATTTACTTCAACTATATCTAAGAAGAAAAAAAATACTGCTGATGTAAAATTAATTTTAAGTAGTATTTTTAAAAAATAATAATTAAATTTAATGTATTGAAATAAAAATTACGATTCTTGTTTTAAAGCTAATTTGAAATTACTTGTCTCTTTATCTGCAGAATTTCTGGAATCAAGTTTAACCAAATCTAGGAAAATATACAAATTCTGATGTGATAGTAATATTAAATATTTTGAAAAAAATAATTATTAAAGTAATGAATGGAAGTAAAAAATTAAGAATATTTTTTGTTTCATTAAAATTACTTGTTTCTTTATTCTTGATTTTTTTGTAATTTTATTTAGCTAAATCTGAAAGGAAAATAAAATAAAGCTGAAATTATATTGATTTTTAGTATTTTGGAAAGAATCGTAACGTATGAAAATAAAAACAAAAAACATTCTTTCCCAGTTTACATGAAATCCCTTATCTCTTTATTTTCCAAATTTCTATGATATTTAACGAAATACAGATGCAATAATACTAACGAAATATTAATATTAATTATGTTTAAAATTAAAATAAGTGAAAATTTTTAAAATTATCTTTTTGTCATTTGAACCTCATTGAAAGTGTTTTTAAATATAATAAAGCAGTTTTCTAATTCCAATGATGCTTACTTTTTAACCAATCGTCAAACAAGCAAAAGTGTTTCTTTTTCGTAAAAATCCGTTTTATGATTTATTTAATGGATGCATGGATAGTTAGACTTTTTTTTAATAAAATTAAATTGCCAAGTTGACATTATTTGGTAGTTCCTTTAATTACTTCGTATTAAGAAAATGAAGTCGTATTACAAAATGCCTTTAATTACTTCGTATTTTATACTTTAGTTCTGCTATCTTTATCTTTTCATGGCATCAAATACAAATAATGATAGACTGATCTATTCAAGGAGGGACTAAATATCCTCAACTACCACTACTCGTTAAAGGCTATCACTATTAGCATTTTTGTAATATAAAGCCTCTTGTAATAGCCTTTTTGTAAGATAACATCATTATTAGCCTTTTTGTAATATAAATGCTATCCTATAGAATTTAATAGGCTCTGTTACACACCAATGATCACGTGACACAGAAGTTCATTCAAATTGCTCCGATAACTAGGGGTTCTTATTCAACGAAATTATTTTAATGCATCCTATTTTACACTTTAGTATTGCTATCTTTATCTTTTTATGGCATCAAATTTAAATAAAGATCGACTGATCTATTTAAGTAATCTATTCAAGACTAAATATCTCACTGATCTATTAAAGACTGATCATCTGCAACTACTACTACTCATTAAATGCTATTTATAATATCTTCATTAGGCTTGTTATGATATAAATGCTATCCTACAGAATTTTATAGGCTTCGTCACGCACAAATGATCAGACGGCACAGAAGTCCATTTAAATTGCTCCGCTAACTGTGAATTCTTTTCAACAAAATCCCTTTAATTACTTCGTATTTTACACTTTAGTACTGCTATCTTTATCTTTTTACGGCATCAAATTTAAATAAAGATAAACTGATCTATTCAAGTAATCTATTCAAAACAAAATATCCGACTGATCTATTCTGACTAAATATTCGCAACCACTACTACACGTTAAAGGTTATTTGTAATATCGTCATTAGCCTTGTTATATCATAAATGCTATCCTACAGAATTTTATAGGCTTTGTCACGCACAAATGATCACACGACGCAGAAGTCCATTTAAATTGCCCCGCTAACTGTGAGTTCTTTTTCAACAAAATTCCTTTGATTACTTCGTATTTTACACTTTAGTACTGCTATCTTTATCTTTTTATGGCATCAAATTTAAATAAAGATAGACTGATCTATTCAAGTGAGTTTCTAAAATTCCGCTTCTACCACCACTCGTTAAAGTTACAAAATATGCATTAACGCTCATTGTCTTCCAAACCGCCTCTTTTAATGACCGTGACAAGCAAATGAAGAAACTTTTGGTTTCTAAAGCGGCCTCTTTAATTGGAGAATACTTAGAATTCTGCCTTTTCATTATCAGGAAGCACGTCTTGAAACTGAGAGACAGTTCGTAATTTCTAATGTAAATTGCTTAAATTGAAATAAATTAAAGAATGAAAGAGATATAATGATATCCCTTTGAAGGAAGACCGTGTTAAGAAAATTAACAAAATTTTGTATACTTGACAGATATATTTAAAGTCTAACATTTTCGGTAAGTGACTTAATCTAGAATTAAATTCTGACTTAATTATTTATAATTTTTTATTTATAATTTAAATTGTAAACATTGGTTATATTTCAAAATAGATAATGATATTATCTTTAAGAGGAATTTCTTAAGAAACTTAACGAATTTTCTTCTCCTTATGGAGAAAATATAAAGATAACAGTAAATTGCATAATTTAGAAATAAATTCTGACCAAATAAATGCGATAAACAACACTTTTTATTTAAACTGTTAAAATTAAATAAATTTCAAGATAGATTCTGATATACCCTTGAAGGCAAATATGTTTAGAAAAATAATGAATTTTCTTTACTTAATGGACCATTTATAAAGATAACATTAAGTGACAATATTTAGAATCAAATTCTGACTCATTTAATTTGAGAAAGAATACATTTTTATTACTTTTTTAAACTTTAAAAATTGAAATAATTTTAAGGCAGATAGTGATATTCCCTGGAAGAGAAATTTTATAAGAAAATTAACACATTTTCTTTATTTTTTGGACAATTTATAAAGACAACAGTAAGTGACGAAATCTATAATTAAATTCTGATCTAAGTAAAATCTTTCGAAAGAGACATTGTTAAGTATTTTAACATAATTCAGTAAATTAGACAGTTGTAAAGTTTGATATCCTCAGTAATTGATAAAGTTTGGAAATCAAATTCTAACCCGAAACGACTTTATGAAAAAAGTATGTTAATTTAATTAACACAATTTCGCATGCTTGGCACTTATATTTAAAATATAACATCGTCAGTAAGTAAAAAAATTTACAAGTGAATTCTATTCGAACTTAAATTTTAAAAAAAAAAAAAGCATTAAAGAATTAATACAATTTTACAAATTTAACAGCTATATTTAAAGTTGAATAACAATTTATAAAAATGTAGCATTAATTTATGAATTAATAACGCTGATCAAGTCAATTTAAAGTTTACAAATTTATAAAATTTAGAATAAAATAAACTCAGTTCAAATGTTTTCTAATGAATTTGTTGAATAAATTAAAAAGATCTTAGTAAACGTGAAAGTTACATCTAAATTTTTATATACAATAAGGAAAAATAAACTTTGAACTAAGCTCTCAAAAATTTTATGTCAATTTATTAATATTGTTATTTCCTTAACTTTAATAATAAAATAAAAGAAATGGATTCTGTAGAAAAATTTCCTTTTCTGCTGAACTTCAAAATCGAGTTTTGTAGCTACATAGCAACATATTTAAAAAAATTAATACTTACTACTTAGAGGATTCGACGTCAAAAAAAATTACATTTAAGCACAGTTCTTCTAATCTGCACTATAAATATATATAAACAAACTAATAAATTATTATTACTATTTACAGTTTCTGAAAAAGTTATGCACGAAGAGAAAAATAAATTCTGGTAAAATTACTGAACTGTATAGTAATTACATTTATGACAAAATGAAGGAAAAAAAAACATAATTTTTGTAAGGAATTTAAGCCATTTGGTTGTTAATTTTCCCGCTCATACGGTAACAGTTTATTGGAAATTCTGGTCTTCAAAATTATAGTTCCTGCTATCATACTACAGAAAAGAAATACATAACGGAAAAGTAAATTTAACCGAATAAATGGTTTTTTACTATGTTCTAAGGAACCATGATAGAATTTCCAAATTTTACCACATTTACCAAATTTACGACGTATTAAAAAACTATATTTTATTATTAATTTTACCAAAATCAATACTGAAGCACTTCGGTAAAAATTACCGAGCTTTTCGTTGCTCCTATAGATCCAGATACTCAGGTAAATTTTAACGTATTCTGTTAGTTTTGATGTTATTTATTTATCAGTTTGTTTATTTATCAAGGTAGTATTCCTCCTTAACAAAATGAAAAATCTGTATCTTAAAGAAAATTTTTGACAAAAAAGTATCTTTCTACTATGTAATTATTCCGAATCGAACGCAAAGAAAAATCCCTACATTCTCAAAACGATACTTACAAATATACTACCACTGAAGTATTGCATATGTAAATAACGTTAGCGATTTTTTATATAAAACATTTCTCTAAGCCCTGTAAATTCAATTTTTTTTTCACGAACTACACATTTTAAAAATTAAATTATGACTTAAATCCTAAAATATGTCTAAGTGTTAAAAAGAAAAAAAAAGGGCTATTGCATTAATCTACTTTTCCTTTCCTCAATTTATTCCATAAAATTTTTCCTTCCTTCTCAGCAATTTTTTTTTCTAAAGCGAATTTCATTTGATTTGGCTAAATCCTATACATTTCGCTTTCATAAGCGCTTTTTATTCACTGATTTATTTATTTTTTTCGTATCGAAAACATATCGCTTCTCCCGTACCAAATCAAGCAATTTTCTCCAAAGAAACATAAATAGTTTGCATATTTTGAAAAGAAGGATTTAGTTTAAGTGCTGCTTCGAAAGCGTTTGAATATTTTAAACTCATTTTTAAAATGAAAAATCTTTTCTTGGAAAAATGGCATCATTGGCTTCTTTCCTTTAATTTTTCCCCTAACTGCTCTTGAATGTAAATCATTTATTTAAAAAAAGGAAACTTTCGGTATTCGTTTTGCTTTCACGCATTTATTCCATTACATAGGAATATATCCAAACATATATTTGAAAATTTTTCAAACGTATTCAAATTATACAAATATTAAATTATATTAATTTTTTATTCAAAAAATTAAAACAATTTGACTGTTTGAATAGGAGATATAAAAAAATGAATTTTTTTAAAGACCGACTTGCACCTGAACTCTAATTTGATTGAATATAAATTAAAATTTTAAGTCTCATATATTCTTACATGTAAATTATTCAAGCTATATGCGTTTAACATAAAAAACTTACCTAGGGACGATACCATGTGACTGCTTGAAAAAGGGAAATCTATCGAATATCGACCCATCAAAGGATATATGAACAACAATTATTATTTTCTTCTTATTATTATAACGAATTACATTGCGTGTACAAGTTTACAAAGATATTTATTTTTTAAATAAAAATAACAACATACAGTTGAAGAGTTAAGTAGATAGTACTAAGTAACCTTCTGAAAATGCGTAGTATATTATCTAAAGAGGAATTAGATAAGATTATTATATAATAATAGAAATAAAAATAACAATAGAAATAATATAATAATATTATTTATCGTAATATTATTATAATAGTAGTATAATATTATTAATAGTGTAATAATAATATTAATAGTAATAATTATGATTATAATATAAAATGTATAATATAAAATATATAATAATAATGGTTATTATTGTTATAATCAATAAAATTAATAAATAATAATATATTGAGTTACAACGTGAATGTATAGGAAGATAACATTTTTAATAAAAATAGCAATTTGTGAGCTTTGTAGAAAAAGGTAACAAGTAACCTTGTGGAAAAGCGCAGTATTTTATTAAAAAGTGACCTAGCTAAGATAATTGTATAATAATAGGTATAATGACAATAATAATATTCATATTATAATATTAATCATGATAATAATAATAATTATTATTATTATTATTATTGAAATTAATTAAAATAGTAATATTATATTGAATTACAACGTAAAAGTATGTAAAGATAACATTATTTATAAAAATAAAAATTGTAGAGCTCTGTAGAAGAAGGAACCAAATGACCCTCTGAAAATGCTCCGAATTTCTAATGGGTGACCAAACTAAGAACAATGTAAAATATTAATGCACTCACTGGCCAATGAGTCAGACACATTAGGATTTTTTTTCTCTCTTTGTAAAAAAACTGGTGGGCGTATCCATGGTGTAAGACAAGTTCTGCTGGTATGGAAGTGGTGCCCCAATGTTTCTCAAGGTAAAATACAAGCCATGCACATTTGAAAATCAAATCCATTCTAGAATGTTATTTTTACTCCGATAGTGACGGATTCATGGACGATAATGCAACCATACATCCTTCCAGAAGCGTAAGTTGCTTTAATGAGCATTAATTTGACTTCCAACACCTTCCTTCATCAGCCCGCAAAAAACGAATCATAACTTAATAAAATAGTTTGGGACATAATTTAAAGGCACATCCGACAACAATCTACTCTTCCACAAAATGTATAGGTTCTTGAAGTCTGTGTAGCCAATGCCAGGTATTTTCTAGACTTAAATGCCCTGCAGAAAGTTGTTCAGTCGATATCCTCACGAATACGGTCTATTATCCTGAAGAAGATCCACGAACGATGAACCGAAAGCCCATTCAGAGACCCGAAGGAAGATCCATGAAATATAAATATCATGTTTTTAATTCATTTTGCAAGTGTTTGTATTATTAATAATAATAATAATAATGTAAGTTAAAAGTTTGGTTTTCAGATGAAATAAGCGCAAACATAAACGACCAAAATTAAAAATGGTGGCGAAAAACTTTATTTTATATTAAGGATTCTATTTTCCTAAAAAATTTGTTTAAAACGCGTTATAACAAGTTCGACCGTAGCACAAAGGGTTTTTCTATCAATAGCAGCAATGTGGCGTTAAGGCTTGCTTTCTCAACGTTGGTCCTCATTTGAAAACTTCATTCGTACTCCTCCTTGCCGCACACATTTAACTCCCATGAATTTTCTTTCTAATGAAATGAGACAATGCCTTTATAACAATGTCTAAGGGTTTTAAAACCGCTTTACATCTACGCTGTCTTCGATGGCACCATCTATTAAAATCTATGAAGAGCACATCTATGGTAAGCGCCATCTATCAGTAGAATTGAAAACTAATATAGCTTGCTATTTATTTTTCCAACGGTCCATATTACGCATGCACCGAATTTTATTGAAATCCATTCACCACGACTAACACTAAATGTTAATTTAAACAGAGTTGATTCAGATTCTTTTATCCTCAAGTTGGTCTATAAATTCTATCCAAAACATGCTTGAAATAAAGTCAATAGAGATTTTTTGTTTTTTTAGTTCGAGCCATTTTGGTAGTGAAGTAGAACATTTTTAGAATGTATTCGTTTCCAAAACTGCTTTAATGGGTAGTTAACAACGGTCTTCCATTACATACCATTTTTTTTTCTTATGCATTATTAATGGAAACGTCTCTCAAAATGACTGGCCATTCTATGTTCATTTCCGAGTCTATTTGGCGAAGAATAAAAAATAAGCCAAGAACCAGAAAAGGTCCTCTCTTCATCAGACTATGACGTGACCTCTCCTTTTTTATTCTTTTAGTTCTAGAATGGACAATGAATTCAACTATATATCTCAATGGAATACTAGCGATAATATTATTCTTGGCATCTTATTATTATTATTATTATTATTTTTTGTATAGCGGGAAAATTTTAATGCATGTTATTCATTTAAATACTTAATAAAAATTATTAAATATTTACTTACTAAATTTTCAGAAT
Source organism: Parasteatoda lunata (assembly GCA_949128135.1). Lineage (NCBI taxonomy): Eukaryota > Metazoa > Arthropoda > Arachnida > Araneae > Theridiidae > Parasteatoda > Parasteatoda lunata. Next base: position 32,343,253 of record OX421979.1, read on the forward strand.
GGAGGAGGAAGAATCATATTTTTATCCCAAAAATCTTCCCAGCGCAATATTTGATGTACAGTGTGAAAAAAGGGGAATCCCCTGAATAACTTTTGATCCAATGATCGCATTATCACGAACGAACACTCCATTTTAATGGTTCGAAGGATTAATCTTAAGTACATTGATTAATTAGTTCAGACAATTATTTATGTGACTAAACCAGACACGAAAGGATCTGAATATTCTAATTATCATAGTACTTTAAAAGGCTAAATTAAATATTTGAACGAAATCAGTCAAACAGTTTCTGAGTTATAAAAGTCTAAAACAGTCGTGTAACTAGTATTCTTAATACATAAAAATCCCATCATTAGATAAATGTTATTCAGGGTGTTAATTTTATTTTGAGTATTATGTACGTGTTCGAGTCCAATGTAGAATATTACTACTCGATGAGTGAATGATGTCAAAAAAAAAATGCTGGAACCAACTTCGTGTACATATTCTTAAGTGTTTTTGAATCTTCCGATGAACTGATGATGATGAATGATAAAGGCCATTATAACTTCAGGTTTAAATTAAGTTATTATGTAATTAAATTTCAGAGATACGATAGGTAGATATAGATGCGGTAAGGTTGCACTCAATTTAAATAATACGTTTCAACATTCACTTAAAAAATATAATTAAGCAGGTAACAAAGAATAATATTTATTGGTAATAAAAACCTTCGCCTCGTTTTTAAAGAAATTGTGCAAGTTTTAATGTTTAGCTTAAACATTAACAAAAAATTCCAGGTGAAAAAAAATGTGGTATATTTACTGTACCTGTATGACAATGACTATTCCAGTAAGAAAACCATAATTCTGGTAATGAAACAAAAACATGCGTATTTAAACTATTCATTTATGATTTTTTCTGTTCATATGTTAACAGTTTATCGGAAATTTTGATTTTCAAAATTTTATTTCTTATTATCACACATTGAATAAAAATACAAGGCTGAAAAGTAAATTTAACCGAATAACTGGTTTTTATGCCTTGTTCTGTATCGTTATAAAATTACTAAATTTTACTTCATTTACTGCCAGACAGCATGGTTATAAAACCATACTTTATGGTCATTACCAACAGTCATTACCAAAACACTTCTATAAAAGACACCGTGTTTGTTGGTGTTACCATAGAGTCATAAATACGGTAAAATTTATCATATTCTGGTAGCTTTGCCTGTACTTTTTATCGCTGTGCATAGTTTTATCAAAAAATAAAACAACCGGATACAAATTAAGAAAATAAATTAAACTACTACTATTAACTACTAAAAAAAATTCGTTCATAATACGTGCTCAGTGATAATTAGTATAACTTATTTTATAATTTAACTTTTATTTTAGGGACATACTTTTATTATGTAAGAAAATTTTCATGTAAACTCTTATATGGAATTATTTTAGTTGTTTCAAAAATGTTTTTCTAAAAGAAGGGATTTTGTCACAAGTTCTAAATTAAATTTAGTTTTAATATTCTAGGGCATATCTAAACTAGAGTATACTAGAGTATATCTAAATGCGAAAACAAGTATTTTATTTTCTTGATATTTTTATTTTGCTTCATGGTTATTTTTGTTAGAAAAAGAAGTACATTTAAAACAGAAGAAAGTTCAGATTAAATGTCTCCTGTATCTAAATCATGTCAAATCATATTTAAGCAATAAAAATGGTATTTCCCTAAAGATTAAAATTTTTTAAGTTTGTTTTAAATATTTTTTTTAAAATGATGCTTAAGTTTCAATACATCTTAGCAGTATAAAATTTATTCGCTTAATGTTTTTCCCCATCTTATCTAACTGAAATAACAAGGTTAAAATTGTTTTATGTTTAAAAACAGAACTTTTTTATTGTTAAGACCTGCAATTTTAACAATTTTTGAAACATAAAGCAAAAAATATTTCAGATATCTTTGTTTCTCTTTGTAATAAATTACCGTTTCATTCATTTGTAAAGAATTTCAACATAGTAGAAAAAATCATATTCCAATCAAAACGGGAAAAAAAACTGTAAACAATTGCTATCTTAATTCGTCAAGAATTCTATCAAAGGGGAAAAAATTCCAATGAAGATTTTTCACACTTTAGGGTTAAGTAAGTGTTCATCGTCTAGCATTTCAAGGCACCATAGTCCATTTTACCTAGAAGTAATAATAATACCCAACAATTGTCAAACAACGATATAGTGCTTTCCTTTAAAAATATTTCTAAACATTTTTTGTTTCTTATTTATTTCAAAATCGTAGCGCAAGTTCACCAAAGATTATGGAATTAATGTGGTTAACTCATTGCTTTATTTTCGCTAAATATTTATGTCATTAGTTAAGATTTTTATTTTTTATTTTTTTACTGGACTTGAAAAATTTTTGAATTTACGGCTACCAGTCGTCACCTTCAAAGTCTTGTAATTTTGAACTTAAACCAGAAGGCAACAATATTTCAAGATTCAGTACTGAGAAAAACTAACAAACTATACTTTTTTCAGAAATTTTTCTGAAAATAACCAACATTTGCGTTTATTAGAGAAGAAAATCCCCCACAAACACCACTGAGGATATTTTACATTAGCTCGGTGTGACATGGAAGCGAAATTCGAATTGACCAGCCATCGTAAGGGTTTTAACCTGTATCATCTCAGTGGTAAGAGAGTACTTTACCTCATAAGCCGAAACGGCTTTCTGTCATAGGCTGATTTTATTTTAATTTATATTATATATTATATAACCGGCGTTCAACGATCGACAATATTTTGACGTTACGACAACAATGGCCCCTTAAAGTTTTGAACCCATTCTAGAAGAGAAGACAACTTCTGCATCTAACAGGTGAACAAACTAGCCTTCGTGGATGACTTTTTGATGGATCTAACGGTTATTTGAGTTTCATGGAGATAAAAGGTATGAAAACTTTTCACAGTTAGCCGGATGCCAAGGGTTTTCTAACCCATTGTTTGTCGAATATTAATAATACTTAACGTAAGTACTACGGTCGGTGAGAGCCTAGAGCAGAATTGCTAATCGTTTAGCCACCACTGGGAATCGAACCTGGATCACCTCATTGGAAGGCAAGAGCACTACACCTTCAGCCTCCACGGCTCATGGTTGGTTAGTTGGATAACCTGGCTGTTTTCAAAGCACTGCCATCAGTTTCCAATAAACTAGCACAATTCAAAAAAGTATCTAGTATTTTTATGCAGCCTCAAATTCTTATGCTTATTTTTATGAGTTAGATTCCTTAAGGTTAATGAGAAAGTTTATAATTTTTAGCTAAGCCAGCTCGATTTGTTTGTGGCCAATTGCAATGAGCTTGAAGGAGGAAAAAATAATTATATGAAATTTTATTAGATACTAGTGCAGAATAACTTAACAAAATAAAGGATTTTTAAAAAAAGAATTTAAATGATAGAAATGAATTTAAATTATCATTGAACTTTGTACAGTATTTGTTTTGGATATAAAAACTAGTCACAAATTAGTAATCATTCTTGTTAAACACAAATTGGAATGCCATAAGTTTTGAAAATTATATTAGTAATAAAAATAATAAAGATTTTAAAAATATAAGGCTTTGAAATTGTTTTTGATAATTACTAATAATAGTTGAACATTGTTTTAATCATAAGTTTTTTTACCCAAGAAAACTGTAATAAACATTTTAAATAACTTCCTAAGTGTTTAACTTTTGATGTAATAACTTTAGATTTCCTAGATCTTCATTACTGGCTTGAGAAATTTACAATTAGTATAACGTATGAAAAACGATGGTGATAATAAAAAAAGAACCTGATCTTCCAATTACATTTGATATATGCATAGATTGCGTATTTACTTTGAAGGAAAAAATTTACACCCTCTAAGACAACCATTTGGATTTTATTTAGCATTTTCGAAACCTTTTCAGTGAGACCACAGTAGTAAACACTAACAAATTTATTAAGGAATATAAACCCATTTTTCTTATAGATATAGTTGATGGTTAAGTTCTCTGAAAGACTAGATCCCAAGTTTAGATCTACTGTCATTTATTATTTTTATATGTGTAGAAATAAAGATAGTGCACGTATGGTCTCTCACCTAAAAGACGGAATGGGCAAGAGAAAAATGGTCAAAACGTCGCAAATCGCATACAAAAGCCCAACTGAGAGGAAAAAAAGCAGTAGAAGTTGGATCCATCTGTTTTCTAAGACAAAACATGTCAACTCAGCGAAAATAAACTTGTAAATAAAACCCATAAATCAAAAGTTTCTGGTGTTTCAAGATGAACGATATAAATGCAGAATTCATACTTCGTCTTGTGTGTTTGTTGTTTCGCATGTTTTTTTTTTTTTTTTTTTTTTTTTTTTTTTTTTTTTTTTGAAAGTCTATAATTCATTTAAATTTTTAGGTAAGTTAGAGAAAACTATAACATTATGCCACATAGCTAATAATTTATATTAATTATTACATTATTTTTTTTAAAGTCTTAAAACTTTGAATTTGTGCATTAGTTATAGATCATAAGTATAATTTCTACTTCCTTTTTTTCTTTGTTTTAATTTACGGGTTTTATTTGAATAAATTGTCAAAAAACAAAACTAATTCTAGACGTTTAAGGTTAAGAGCATGAAAGTAAAATTCATCGGTAAAAAAAATATTAATAAATCGGTAAAAAAAATAATTTGGTAATTCATTCAGAGTTGTTTCGGCTTATATGGTAACGGTTTACTGGAAATTCTGTATTATAGTTCTTACTGTCCCACATACGAAAATACGAAACTGAAAAGTAAATTTAACCGAATAAATGGATTTTATGCAATGTTCTATTGTATCATAACGCAATTATCAAACTTTACCACATATACCAAATTGTATCACTCATTTCAAAACCATATTTCATTTCTAATGTTAGAAAAATCATTGTTAAAGTTCTTCGGTAAAAATTACCGTATTTTTTCTGGTTCCCGTAGATCCACAAACACGGGGAATTTTACCATATTCTAGAAGATTTCACTATACTTTTTTTCTCCTGGGTATCATGCAATATAGTTAAAAATGATATTAAACATGGTACAGCCATTTTACTTTAAAAGTTTTAAAAAAATTGTTTCAATGCTATAAATATTTTATATTTGTGTAGTTTTACTGCTTAAAAATGCGTGAATTTTAATAAATGTTGTTTTTAATCACAATATTATTGAAAGCAATGGTCTTTAATCAGTTTTTCGATTAAAAAGTAATTATTCGTAATTATTCACACATTTTGTTTCAAATGCACCAATTCCCACAAATTCCACAGAAAGCAAAATTAACAGTTTAAAAGAAAATAGGCATTCTGGTATTGTTTAAATCTACTTAATAAAACGCTACTAGTTTTTTTAAGAATATTTGAAATTTACATGTTAGTATTGACAAGTGTCACAAGACAGCAACAACTAGTTATTTCTCATTAGATTTTAAATTGACCATTCAAAACACAAAGTTCTAATTTTCCTATCTTTCTATTGATAAAACTATGTGATCAAATTTCAATAGCATCCGTTACACGCTCTTCACTTTATTAGTCCGACTTTTCTGGGTTTTTTCTAACGTTATTTGTTATTTTAAATAATAAATCTCTAGAATAATAATTTTTAATTGCGTACTTACTATCAAGTAATATAATGGCAAATCAATTAATTGCCGAAAGAGACATGTACCGCTGACATACTTTTGCTTAGAGAACCAACAATTTTAACCCAGTGAGTATTAAATTTACCAACTGAAGAGCTTACTAAGAAACGTTTCATATATATATATATATAGCACAAAAGAGCAAAGAGAAAAAAAAGAGAAAAACGAAGAAAATTAATAAGTTCTAATTTCGTTTCAATTTTTTTGAGTGCTCCTCACACTATTGTATTGTTATATTTTGCTTTGGCTATATTGATACAATATTAGAAAGCCCTCCTTTTTGCGGATATAATCGTGTAAGAAAATGAAAAGATTATATCCTTTTTTTTCCGGATTTTTAATTAATTTTTTTCCTCCATTTTTTCTCAATTTTTTTATCTTATATATATATATATATATATATATATTACTTATGAAGATATATTATTGCTAAATAATTACCTTCTTACATAAACAGCAAAAAGTTTGAAAGAAAACTGAATAAAAAATCAAACATTTTAATTTGTTAATGCATAGTCAGGAAAAGAACTTATATAAGCAAAAAAAGTTTTCTAGATTTCAAATTTTTTAATGTAAATGTTTTAAACTTGTATTTATTTACATTCTTTATACATTGCTGAGTAAAAAAATCTGAATATTTATAAAAAAAATACAAATAATAGGTTACTTTTCTAATGTCCATTTTCGAACGATTCTTAAAAAAAAACGATGTAAAAAATGCAAATTGTATTTCTATTTGAGAAATCATTCATTACAATATCTATATGCTGGCATTCTGAATATTTAAATTTAAGTGAGCTTTTAACAAAATAAAATTTTCTCCGGGGATTATGTTTCATCTTTCTTGTGGAGATGTTGGTGTTTCCTGGAAAATTCTGAATATCTTACTCAACTATACTTACTAAAGTTTCTCCTTTATAATTGCTTGTTATTTTTAATATTTTATGAAGTGTTTCATAAAATATATTTTAAAACTACTTTTTTACAAATTATAATTTGACTACAATAAAGGAATTTCTAAGAAGCCATTTCTCTTTGAAACATTTTTAAAAAACCAAAATTCTCATTAAGATAATGATAAAGCTGAAATGAAGACAAAAAATGTAAAATCAAGTATAAATAATTTGAGGAAAATGTTTTTCAACCAGAATTCGCCTTTTCTATCATAAAGGGTATTAAGTGATAGCAATCATTAGAGTGTATTCCAGCAAATTTAGTACAAGAAACAATGATGGCATAAACATTAGGTTCTGCTTTGGTTCTGAAATAAAAATCGTTCATCTGCAATATGTTGTATTTTAAAACCAGAATCTTTCGAAAACTGGAAATTGCATTCTCAAGGATAGTTTTGTATTAAAACTGCTGAAATGTGAGGAGAAATTAAATTAAATGTATGCATTTTTTGGTGAAAGAACATACAAGTTATGAAAAGACAAAATTCTGAAAAGCTATGTGGAAGAATATACAAGCTGTACTTTCAAAACATGGAGTTTTCCATTTTTACGAAATGTTCGGTTACATCAAGAGCATGAGGGAAGAGTAGGCAAGTAACATAATAAAAGAAATAAAGTTTTCTCATTTAAAAGCAATATTTTTTGAGAATATGCGATTAACATTGTGAAGACAATCTGACTTATCCATATTGAATCGCTGGTTTCGGTTTTCTGAAAAGATTAGTGGACAAAATGCGAGCAACAATGCGAAGGAACTGAGTTATTTATATTTAAAAGCTAGTTTCGACTTTAGAAAAGTTAGTTTCTAACTCTTGGTTACCAGTTTCTACTAGTAGAAAAAATGCGAGTAACTTCATGAAAACACGGAGTTTTTCATATTCATTTTCATATTCGACTTTATGAAGTGATCGGTTAAAAAAAAGGTAAGTAACTTCAGGAAAACATGGAGTTACCAATATTCAAGAGCTAGTTTTGGCTTTTTGAAGTGGTTGGTACAAAAAAAGGCAAGTAACTTCAGTAAAACATGGAGTTACTCATATTTAAGAGCCATTTTCGACTTTATGAAGTGGTCGGTTGAAAAAAAGGCAAGTAACTTTATGAAAACACGGAGTTACTCATATTCAAGAGCTTTGGCTTTATGAAGCGATTGGTAGAAAAAATGCAAGTAACTTCATTAAAAGACGAAGTTACCAATATTTAAGAGCTAGTTTCGGTTTCGTGTAAAGGTTGGTGGAAAAGCATGTAAATAATATTGCGAAAACTCTGAGTTTTCTATTCGATAACTGGTTTTGATTTTACGAAAAGGTTAGTGTGGAAAATGCGAGCAACATTGTGAAGACACTGAGTTATCCATATCCAAGAGCTAGTTCCAGTTTTATATTGATGTTGGAAGAAAAACATGTGAAAGCACTGAGTTATCCATATATAAACGCTAGTTTCGATTTGATGAGAAAGTTGGTGGGAAAAAAAATGCGAGTAGATATTGAGTCATTCTTATTAAAAAGCAAGTTACAGTCGGATATAAATATAGAAAAATCATTTTCTTTGATAATTCCTCAAATAAATAGTTTTTTTAGAGACAGATAATTTATTAGTAGCTTCAGGTAAAAAAAAATCATAATTTTAAAAAAATAATTCATGTCTTCATAAAAAGTTCTAAAAACAATTAAGGAGAAAATCATGCCTATGAAAGAGATTATCCCCTAATCCTCATCGTTACAAAATACTGTATATGATATGAAATTGTATGATATAATATGATAAAATGCGATACGATAAGATATAAAACAATATGATAAAATATATAATGATATTACACAATATATTACAATACAATATGATGTGGTATGATAAAAATATATGAAAAATCAGAATACGATATATTACGGTACGATAAAACAAAATACTCCCCACACAAATTTCCATAAAATACTAAACGTTAAATTTTGTATTATTAAATATATTAAAATGAATAACATGTTTAGCTATTTTGTCCTTCAAAAATTTTTCATCAGAACAAATAGAAAAATTTGAAAAATAGAGCAATTTGAGGGCCTTAATCTGGCAGAAAAGTATTAATTATAAACTACATTTACTATCTTGCTGTACAGAATTGTTTACATTTTAAAAAACGAAAATAACGCAGATATTTAAGATATTCATGGCTCAATTTTTATATATTTTTATTAGTTCAAGAAATGCAACGTTGGAGTAACTTTTCAAGCTTCAAAAAAAAAAAAAAAAAAAAAAAAAATCTGAAAACTATGGCTTTTTCTAATTTTGACATATTACACCATTTTCCTAATGATGGTGCTTAGAAAAAGACTTAATCTAGCAATAGTTTCAAAATAGTCACAAATATAGTATCTTAGCCACGAAAAATATTTTTTAGATATATATTTTTTAAGATGCTCCAAAGATCAGTCATAAATCCGAAAATTTTAACTAAGGTGGAAAATTCCGACGCTGAAAAAGATTACGTATCAAATTACGCTATAAAGTACGTCAACAAAAAGTTAAAGTACGTACGCACTTCTTGTTCATCATCCATAAAATCCATTTTTACCGTAGAATATTATATTGTAAATGTCAGATTTTTTGTTACGAAACATGTTCCGCTAAAAATATATTTTATATTCCGAAGTACCGGTACTTTTTACCATAATTTGAATCGGAATTCTTTTTACAATTCATATGTTGTTTGTTTGCAATAATTTTTGAAGGGGAAAGATCCCGACACTGTTAATGATTCCGAATTAAATTACAGTATAAAATACGTTAACTAAAAGATAAAGTACGTAAATTACGTACGTACTTTTTGTGCATCATTCATAAAACCCATTTTTACCGTAAAATATTATCCTGTTATTTTTACTGTAAGTGATATCTACTTAAAGTGATTCGGTGATTGTAAATCTGTAAAAATTACCGTATATCAGATTGTTTGTTCCAAAACAAGTTCCAGTAAAAATCGATTACATACTAAAAAGTACCGGTATATTTTACCATAATTTGGTTCGGATTTTTTTACAATGCATATGTTGTTTGTTTGTAATCGTTTCTGAAATTTTTTATTTATCAATTGTGTGTCTTTATTTTCTTCAAATAAATAATTCGATATACCTTATTCCATTTAATTAGAGTGATTCTGTGATTTTACTATAATTATTATTTCAAAAATTATGGTTAATCATATTTTTTGTTCCATAACATATTCCGGTAAAAATGAATTTTTTATTAAAAAAGTACCGGCACTCTAAATTCCGGATTTGAAATATTTTTTACAGTAGTTTTTAATGAAACTTTCGTAACTTTTTTTGTTTGTTGCAACATTTCTTGAAATATTAATTATGGTAGATAATGTTTTTTTTTTTTCGTAACATGTTCCGGTAAAAAAATGGATTTTATGGTAAAAAAATACCAGCACTCTGAAAACTGGTGCATATATGTTATTTTTTTTGTAATTTTTCTTGTTTGTTGTAACTGTTCTTAAAACATTTATCTATTAAACTTTCCAATCTTCTGTTCTTATTTTCTTCAAATATAGGACTACATATATTTATTTCCATGGAATAGCTTATTGCAAAATAAGATAAAAAAACATGCATTCATCTATTTTTGTTTTCTTGTTTTATTTTCTTTACATAACATTATTTTCTTTGTTTCTTGCTTTCTTCGCTTACAAATCACGTATTTTTGAGGTAAATAAGTTTTATAACGTGATCAGCATGGCAAAACTAGTAGTACTACACAAAAAGTTATCTTTGATTATCTTTTGATATTTTTTTATAAAGAGCTTAATATACTTTACATATTCGGAATAAATATTTAAATAAATTTTAAAGAATTAAGAAAAGACATGAAAAACTAAATAAAATATTTAAAAATCATTTCAGTTTATCCAGACTATTTATGAGTGATGTTTCAAAAAAGACTTAATTTTAATATTCTTTTTGTTTATGCATAGAAAGTTACATGATTAAACTAATGCGCAAAATATTAACAAATATTTTGTCGTTCAAGTAAAGCTTTCAAAAGTTACTTTTATAAATAATATTGAAAGTTGAAAAAAAAATGTCTTGCATTTCATTTTTATTAAATTTACTTTTTTATATATATATATATAAATAATTTGAGCATGTGGAAAAGTTTATACAGTAAGAAAATTTCAATGTCTCTACTCTCTATTATACTGCACATTTAAGTTGTCGATTAGTATTTTAAGCAGTTGAGTTTTCTCTATATAAGTCCATGCATTTTGAATTGTCGACATAATGTTTTCATTATTTAAATGTCCGCAATACTATATGCTACGAGTTTAATTTTTGCAATTTTGCCCCATGCAATTTTAAAATGTAGAAACAATGATTTTAATATTCAATTGCCTACAATGCTATGAGTCTAAGTTCCATTAAAGTAAATATAATTTGGATTGAACATGCACTTTACGCATTCAACTTTTTATGAGCCCATGCATTATAAATTGTAGACGCAATGTTTTTAATATTTAATTGTTTACAATGCTATGTGTCTTAATTCCATGGAAGTGGATTGGATTTCAAATGTATTTTAATCCACTGCGGTTTAGCAAATTGACAAAATTAGGAGAATATTTCTTCCCGATACACTATTTATCTAATAACATGATTTGTGATATGTAGAGAAAACTGCGGTTTGAAATACGACTATTTGCGTGCATAACAGTCAATGGGTTTAGGATTTTATTTTTTATAAGCCCATGCATTTTAAACTGAAAACACGATGTTTTTAATATTTCATTGCCTGCAATGCTATGAGTCAAAGTTCCATTAAAATAAATTTACATTGAAACTTAAATGCATTTAACGCGTTTGAGTTTCCTTTTTATAAGCTCATTCATTTAAAATTGTCGACAAATTTTTTTCATTATTTAATTACTTTAAATGCTCTATACTGTGATTTTAAGTTTCATTAAAGTAAATATACTTAGGACTTCAAATGCATTTTAAGCATTTAACTTCATATGCACCCATTTACAAATTGCCGATACAATGTTTTTATTATTTAATTTACTACAATGCTGTGAGGCTAAGTTCAATTAAAGTAAATTTATTTTGAAACTTAAATGCATTTTTAACATTTGAGTTTCATTTTTATAAGTCAGTTCATTTTTAATTGTCTATTGACAAAATGTTTTTTTCAGATTTAAATGCCTGAAATGCTGTATACAATTAAATAATTTCGGTTAAATTAAAGTAAATACATTTTAGTTGCCTTCAAATGCCTTTTATCCATAAGAATTAAAATTCTATAAATAAAATTTATATGTAACTGGAAAACATTAGGAAAATGCTACTCATGTAGATGCTTTCTATATTTTTGTTATTGTGTATTTTTCTGATTTTCTCTTAGCAGATCTGTAAATATCTTTGATTTGGTAAACTGGGTAAAATCTCTCTTAAAATTGCCCTTTTGTTAAAAAAAACTCAAATTGAACAATAAATGCAATTTATTTTACATGCAAATTTCTAAGCAACAAACTTTTCTGATAAGTTACATGCTACAATCTCATATACTTCAGATAAATTGGTTTGACCATGGTAAGTTAAACATTACCGATGGTCAACCCCCATGGTTCGTAAAGTCAAAGTAGCATTTTATAAGTATCCTTTACACCACTACTTGATATAGTCCTTTTACGTCCCCGCAAATAAAAACTTGCTTTATACAAACTAAGACCAACTCTTCCTAAATATGTGCGCTATGTTATTCTGACAACGTAACAGAAGAAAATGTTAGTAAAGCCCAATGTTTACTTTATTCTTAAAATATTGTCTTTAAAATACAATTCTAAAAAATTTAAGATAAAATAAATACAAGATTATACGCACAAAGATTATCCTAAATTTTAATTTATCTAACTTTTGAGATTTTTTAAAATAATTTTTGTATAAAACTTAAAGCACTGAAGTATAGTTTCGAAGTACTTTATATTTATATCTTTATATAGAATTATAGATCTTTATATTTTTTCTGCTTGTACATTATTAATGAAAAACCTTTTACAATTAGATATAATGAAATACAATTAAAAAAAATAATGTATTTGCGTTCTTCCTCACTCTTCTAATGTGATAAAATTACCTAATTCAAAGATTATAAATAGTAGAATAAAAACTGACATGTAAAAATCCAATGTTCATGTTTGATTGTTGAAAATCTGAACAAATAATTTTGTACTTATTTATTAAAAACTATTTTCATTTATTTATTATATTAAAAGTACTTTTAAAAAATTATTTTCCTTTAAAATATTTGAAACGTATTATGGGTAACTGATTTATATTAAACAAGAATAAATCCCTACTCTGGCTGAACAGTTAAAATTAATTAATTTTTAAAATAAAATGCTTTTATTTTATTTTCCATTCTATTTCAGATAGTTAAAAATTTAGAATCATGCAATGAAAGGAAAATAAAAGTTGGCCGTAGTAGTATACTGAGAGAGTTATCTCAAGTATGATATTTTTAATCAATGAAAAAAAAGTAAAAATAGCTTTTATAATACCAGTTTTCATATTCCAAACCGTATTAGTTTCATAACCAAAACAGTCTACATAAATAAATCACAACATTTCCCAAGGTGACAATTACTTGCCACCCCTATAACACACCTTAGAAGATAATTTATACAAATATCGCTCAATTATACATCACTGAGAATATTTGCATTTTTCCACAATTAAGTATAAAATCACAATACACTTTTCTCACAGAATCATAAGTAAGAACTGCCACAGTGACTTTCGAATATAAAAATAAAAACAAATATGGCGCAAATTATGAATTTATTTCATATTTTGCGTGTTTTAGAATAAAAACAGATAATTACTAAAGCCTAACAAAGCTATTCCTTTTCGTTAAGAATAAGTAATTTATGCAGTTGTAGTCTAAAGCTAGTTATGTTAAGCAAGTTTAATTTTTTAAGCAAGTTTAATTTAAACATTACTGTCTCTACCGACAAAATTTGAAAATTATGTCCAGTTTTAATGTATGATAAATCCTAATTGAAATGAGATAATTTAATCGAAATTTTTTAACATTCACAAAAGGAATGTAAAAAATATTATTACCAAAGTCTTATTTTAACGTTGTTCTTTATTTTTTTACTCTGTGAAAAAAAGCATGGTCAAGTCTGCTAGAATATGGTTAACTTTAGTGTTTCGGGTTCTAGAGGAACATAAAAAAAGCTTGGTAATTTTTACCGAAGCATTTTGGTAAGGTTTTGGTTAAATTGACCAAAAAATATAATATTAAAATATGTAATAAAATTTAATAAATATGGCAAAATTTTATCATGATTTCTTGGATCATGGCATGAAGACCATTTATTCTATTAAATTTACATTTGTGTTTTGTATTTTGATTTAAATTTGAATTCTTTGCAAATTTTTAATTTTGAGTTCTGTTTGATAAATTTGAATTCTGTTTTGCATTTGCAAACTACCAAATGATTGTCTTATAAACACCATATATTTTTATCTTATTATTAGAACTGCGTTTTTTTTTTTTACCTGAAATGTCATTACCATACAATACGGCAATTTTAAAAGAATTTTTTTTTTCTCCGTCCACTTGTATAGTCACTCGCAACTTCCTAAGTTCCAGCGCCAAATTGAAACTGTAGTAGTTTTGAAGTTTTTGCTCTTCTTTATGCTTATAACAATTACTATAATGTATAAATAATATTTAAACAATTAAAAATGTGTATTTATTAAATAATATAATTTCAACCTGTAGCAAAATGAATTTAACAAATCCCGAATTGTAAAATGTTCTGTGTATATTCTATTAAATATGTTCTATTAAATATAAAATAATGTTCTATAAATATAACAATTTATATTTAATAGGAAAAAAAAATCAAATTTTCGTAAGTTGCGCTAAGCAAATATTTTATTGCAAAATATTTGATTTTATAAAGACATATGTCAATATTTATTTTTATGTTTAATATAAAGAATTCTTTTTTTGCTTTACACAATTCCTGAGAGATTGAAAACTACTTATTTAAGAACTTTTAAAAGTAGCGGTAAGTTGTTTTCTTTTTTACCTTAATATCTTTTGGGAGATATGTTTCTTGAAGTTTACTACGCAAATAAATAAATATATATATTTTTTTAGAAAAAATAGTTATTTTTATGAGAATAGTATTCGATATGGAAGCTTTATGAATAATACTACACATTATTTCGAAATCCAAGTATTTGTCTTGTAACTGCAAAATTCACTGCGCGAAAAAACTCACTCAATATTTTCTGATATAAAAAAAAACGGATTTTCTTGTCTTAGGACTCAATCTTAATGGTTCGAGAGAGTAACATCAGATATGATTAGTTAATGCAGGTGATACTATATGTTACGAAATAAGAAATAAAAATATTACTCTGAATAAACATATCTTATTTTTTTAAGGAATATGAAGAAAACATGACCATTATCGGGGAAATATGGTCTCTATCATTTGGTCAGGAGAGCCGCCTAAACTTTGCTTAATGTTAATTTTTTGGTCATGTCTCGAGATATTTTAAAATGAATTGAGAAATTTTTGTTCACAATTATAAATTTTTTTCATCCAAAGATTTTATATTTTTATTTAAAAAAATCGGAAAAACGTTGAATTATATACAAATTTGTACATCATTTTAAAGAATACAATTTTAAGTGGCAAAATATTAAATTTGATCAGAAACCGTCAAATAGTACCCGTAGTAATAGAAATAGTATTAATAGTAATAGTACATAAATTTTAAAAATCTTACTTTTTGAAATTTGATTTCTCATGATCAATTGATTTCATCAAATTTTGTATTTCACCTTATAAAATCACAATCTTTAAAATAACGTAAAAATTTTCATACTTGACAATTCAAAACTTTTTGACTCTTATTAAATAAAATAACAAAATCTCTTTGCCGTCGGGATTGCCATTGGTTAGAATCTCCTTGCCATCGGGATTGCCATTGCTTAGAATCTCCTTGTCACCGGGATAATATCGAAAGTCCTCCACGTACGCTAGTTTCTCTCTATGCTAGTTCCTGGATTTACCTTCTCCCCTGGGTTGGGTTCAAAATTACAAGTTTACGGAGTTCGTTTATAAACACAATTTAGAACTGGGTCGGCTGTTCAACGCTGGTTATGAAATATAAAGTAATGTAAATAAATAAAATATAACTTTCTCGTTTAAATTTTAAATAACTATATATTTTAATTATTAAGTAACTATATATTTTAGTTATTACGTAAGTTTATATTTTAATTATTATGTATATTTTAATAATTGATTAAAACAATTCCAAGTATATTTACAAACTAATCATTAAACAATGCATAAGTCATGTTTAATTTGATATTAATTTTTTATTTTGAATTGTATACCGTTTAAATTAAAAATGTATATTATAATAGTAATCATATATAATCATTTTATCCACTCTATCATAAAATAATTCGCTTATTCGGGTACAGATGGCTATAATCAATTGTATTTCCTTCAGCCCGGTGATGAGGAAAAGGTATTTTGTAACAATTTTATTTTACTGTTGCTAGGTAAGATTTTTTTTATATATTAAAACAAAAGTGTTGAAATGTAATTACATAAAAATCATAAAAATGTCGATATATAAACCAGTAATATACATAAAAACTATTTATAATACTCAAAAATGATATTACATCATATTTTTAATTAAGTAACTCAGACTTTACTTATCACTTTAAAAAACAAGCATTAAACATTATCATTAAATTTTCATTTCAAAGAAAAAAATAATTCATTAAATAAAAGTTTAACGAGTTCTAAAAATGTACAAAACTTTTAAAATAATCAAAAAGGCTGATTAATATTTAGTAAATGACGCATTAAAATAGAAATTATATATAATATCTGGTTTAACAGAGTTTCCAAAAAAAGAAAGTTCATATAATTCCTCCATTGTATACTACATAATCTTCTTTCTTTTGTTTCCGAACATTGTATCTTCTTTTTAAAGCAATATTGCAATACGCAGTTCGAATTATGCAAAGCTTCGTGCTTATTTTTGTTTTGGTACAATTTTAGTTCGATACTTGATGGTATTTTCTGGTTATATGCCAGACAACGAACGTGATCCGAAAATAAAATGCGCAAAAGTATTAGATTAATGCAAGATCGTGCATGGACTCAGAAACAAACAGCAAACCAATACCAAATATCTTGCGACCCTGCAATTTTCCCTTTCAAGTAGTTCCAATATGACTTTGCTGAGCTTTCAAACATTTTATTGCCATTTTAATCAGTAACTTTGCACTTTTGTAACTTTTTTTTCATATCGATTTTTTTTTTTTTTTTTTGGAATTGCACTTTTGTAAATTGAAGTTGAAAAACATGTTTTGATTCCTTTAAAAGATGAATTCTACTTTAAGTACATCATAGAATATTTCTAACTCAATTTTTGAATGAAAAATTATTTCATGCAATGGTAATAAAGTTTTGCTGTTAAGGCAAAGTTTTACTGTTTATTTAAATTGTAATATTACAGTTATTAGTTTCTTATATGTAAATTAACTTATCTAAATAATTTATATTATAATAATTTGTATTTATATAATTTAATGGCAATTTATGTCATTGAATTTTCCTGAAAGAAAAAAAAATTCCGATAAAGCTACCGTACGGAAATGTAATAAAAATTTCGGTAAGAAAAAATCATAATTCTGGTTAATAAAATCAAAGTTTACAATATTCAAACCATTCATTTGGTAATTTTGTTTGTATGGTAACAGTTTACAAGAAATTACAGCTTTCAAAAGTATAGCTCTTATTACCACACATTTAGTAAAAAATGCAAAACTGAAATATATATATAACTAAACTAAGGGTCTTTACACCATGCTTTAAGGTATCATGATAAACTTCTCCTAAAACGAATTTCACCACATTTATCAAGTCATCACTTATTATAAAGCCACATATTATGGTTAATTTTATCCAGATCATCAAAAAATTGCTTCAATAAAAATTGCCAAGATTTGTTTGAGTTAACATAGCGCCAGAAACATTGTAATATTTGGCATGATCTATTAGTTTTGTCCATATTTTTTTTCTCAGAGTACTTAATATATTTTTGAAAAATGAGATGCGGAAAAAATCGTTATTTACAGTTGAAATCAGAAATACATAAAATTAAAAAAAAGTTTTTTCCCCAAGTAATTACATGAAGGAAAATGCCACCCATGCTTTGAGAAAAATATAATTTGATAAAAACTTTGAATTTATAAGATTAATTTAATAAACTGCAACATTCAACAAACAACAAACCAGTACCCAATAACTTCCGACATGGCAATTTTTCATTTCATGTAGTTTTAAAATGACTTTACTGAGTTACCCTATGAGAAATTCAAGATCAAATTACGGTATAAAATACCGATACTTAGGGAACACAATCAATAAAATTCATTTTACAGTAAAGTCCATTTTTACCGTATGATATTTTAACGTAATTTTCACAGTAATATTTATTTAATTATAGTGATTCGGTGATTTTAAGATAATTATTACTGTATAAACCATGGTATATCAGATTTTTGGTCCATAACATGTTCCGGTAAAATGGATTTTACGGCAAAAAGTACCCGGTATTTATATATATATATATATATATATATATATATATATGATTCCTAGTATGTTAGACCATTTTATATCTATTAGAGTGCTTTTTTGCAGTAATAATTACCTTAAAATTTACTGAACACCACTCTAATTAAATAAATATTATTCTTAAAATAACGGTATAATATTTTACGGTGAAAAATTTATTTTACTGATGATGTACCCAAATTGCCTGTACTGCATACCGCAATTTAATTCCGAAATTTTAACAATGCATAAGGCGATTTTTGGCTATAATGATCAATATAAGACCATTACAAGACATCAATAATTTTAAACCTAGATTAATATATATATCTCATTTCTGATACAAATCTATCATTTTTCTACATCGTTTCAATCGGAGACAAACATTCTTTTTCCTGGTTTGATAGATCATTTCAATTCTAACAATCAATAACTCGATATTTAAATTAGTATTCCGTGTAAAATCACTAAGGCGAAACGAAAGCAAACAGATCTAGAAATGATTGAAGTTCAAAACAATTCTGTTTTTTCTTTTGTCTGAAAACTTAGTTTTCATAACAAGCGACAAAAGAAAACGTTGAACGTACATTTCGGCGACACATCAAAGCTACATCATGCATGCTATATATCTCATGTGTGCCAAAAAAGTAACAATAAGTATCATTAAAAATGATTCTATGTTACTAATAACGCGTCCAAATAATCGATATTTTGGGAAAATTACTGTTTTCACGTTTAATACCATATGGTGAACACAAACTCTGAATGCTTCAATGGATCAACTATTCTATCCTATTATATGTTAATTTATGACTGCCTCTCAAACATTTTTAACGATCTGGTACATAAAGTCATCCAAGTGGGAACGACACAGCAATTTTCTTCACTTTTTTCAACCATTCGATTTTGCAAGTCGATTTTGTTGACAAGATTGATGACATTTTCTGACATAGAAATGGTGAATTATTAATGTAGTCAAAGTCATATTTGAATTGTATTCTGATGAATATTCTAAAGACAAGGCTAATATTAAAAGCGTTAAAACTTCCGAAAATGGGGGCTATGTCGACTGAAATAAATGAATAATACAGTTCTTTATCCTGGGGGTATGTGCAAACAATCATAAATATTATTATTTTGTTGAGACTTACTTTAATATCTAACTAGGTTCTCGGCCAATATATAATAGAAGGGTTTGGTTGAAGAAGCAAATTTCACGAAAGACTCAATACTTTTTGTAATTAATAAATAAGTAATTAATCTAAAAGTACGCAACAAATATAAAATTAATTCACTAATCATGAAACACCTAAGTTAAATTTTAAGATAATTTAAGACTCAATTTTTCGTAGAATACAATTAGAAATAAGAACTATTTGGGACCATAGTTTGTTCCATCTATCAAACATCCGACTTGAAATTTCATGAAATTGATGTCAACATAATAACAAACTTGTGTCTATTAATCCAGTTAAATTGTTCGATCACTTTTTAATACATCATAGAGATGCATTAAAAGTAATACGATAGTACTTTTTTCTGTATAATACGCACAGAAGTGAAAGAATTTTATAAAATATAACTAATATTTACACATTTTTCATTCACAATTAAAGAACACAGTGTCCTTTTACCATAAGTTGAGCTATGTTTTCTTGATAATTAACATTTGCTTATATTGCACAATTCAGTGCGGTGTAAGTGCTGCAGTATATGTAATTAATAAATAAATTAAACCATTCCTCTTTGAATATTCATTGTATCTTCATCTGCTCCAGTAAAGATAAGGAATAACATTTTTGGAATTATTTTTTTAAAACTTAATTCAGATTCTATAGTGAGCATAAAATTTACCATCTTGAGAAAATCTCAATCTTAAGATTGGATCTTCACTTTCTAGAACTAAGTATTCATGGTTTAAAATGTTGATTTCATGTATGCTAATTAATCAGGACAGGCAATATTTTAGAGTTCGAAATTACTCACAAAAATATACTTTTTTCTGGAGGAACATACCGTTCCTTCGAATGATTTGGCTTTCTGCCCCAAAAATATAGCGGTTAGTCACAATTTGAGAAATAAGTTCGCAATAGCTTAGTGATTAGAGAAGCCCAAAGTATCCCCTTAATGATAATTTTACTTTTTGCGTATTTTGCACTCTCTCGAGAATTTTTTAACTGAATGGGGAAAAAAATTATGCGCAATAATAAAATTAGTTTGCTTATAAGTAATTCCATGCAAAGAATAGCTTTTAGAAAATATTTATTATTTTATTTATTAGTAGTCGAAAAAAAATTATTTTTTTAATACATTATTTGTAAGATATATAATTTTTTAACGTAATTTTGAAGAACTTAACTTTAGGGGACAAAATGTAATATTTAAGAGAAATCTATTGAATAATTTCGGAGAAATCGAATTTTAAAATAGTCGAATTTTAAATTTGATTTCTCAGCATTGTACATTGTCATAAAGTTTTAGGCTAAAACACTTTTTTCCTACTGTTCGTTCAATTTTTTTTTCAAATTATCAAAATAAAAAATAGAAAGGATTAAAAGAAACTAAAAAAAAACTTTTAAAAGATAAATAACAACAATAATTAATACTTAGAAACAATTGAATATAGCAGAGCATTGGAAATCGAAGCAAATTGGGAACATTGCATGCTCTGTATATCCAAAATTTGAACTGTACCCTAACTTTCAAAAGCAAATCTGTGTTTTTAAATTTTGAGAAATCGGAATGCATCTAGACCGTCGCTGAACAACCGACCCAATTTGGAATGAACGAATACCAATGTTTAACTCTGAAGCCTTTTATTTTCCCGATCCAGAAAGCAAAGTAACTTCTGGAACAAGTATTAGGAGAAATTTGCTTTAAAGGAGAATTTTTTTAACTAACCCTATTTGGCGTTATATGGAGAGGAAAAACTCGAAACCTTCCATGATTTGCCTGATGAAAAGGGGACAATAAACCATGATCCGTCCACCACAGAGAATATTTTAAGTCAGCACTGAGGTCGGTGCGAGCTGGGTTCAGAATTTGTATCTACCAGCCATCGCTGGGATTCGAAAACTGGGTAATCTAATTGGGAGACGAGTGCTCTGTCCTCTGCACAATCAAGGTTCGCTATATATTTTTTTTATAACCGTCGTTGAACAGCCGACCCAATTTTTGGTTTACGACTACTAATGTTCAATTCCGTAGCCTTGTGATTTTGAACCCAATCCAGAAGACAAGGAACTCCTGCATCAAGTATTGGGAGAAATTTGCCTTCATAGGGGACTTTTTGATGGAACTAACCCGCATGTGCGTTACATGGAGAGGAAAACCACGAGAACCTCCCATGGTTAGCCTGTCGGCAATGGAAATCTAACCCATAATCCGTCTACCACTGAGGATATTTCACGTCAGCACTGTGGTCGGTACAAGCAAAATGCGGAATCGTTAGTGCTATTCATCGTTAGAGCTATTCACATAATAAAGGAAACATACATGTCAGTTTCAATTTTGTATAGTGCTTTGTCGCACTGCAGAAAAAAAAAAAAAAAAAAAAAAAAAAACAGAAAATCTTTCCTGCAGAAAAATATTATACAGACGCCTGTTTTTTTAAACAGATAAGTAGGGGTATTCCAACAAAGAAACTGTTATTTTACTAAAAAACGCCATTAAAAAAATGTCAGCAATGTCGTCAGTGTGCGCTGAAAGCAGAATTCTCTTGATCAGTCAACACCGAGATTCGAAGCTGGATCATATATTTAAGTGATGCTTTCTAAGATGCTAATGAAATATGATTTTGAAAAATTATATCTAAGACTAGGGGGCTCCGCCCCCTGCTCGCTACCGCTCGCCAACCCCCGAGAATCGCTACGCAATTCTTTTTTGCAACAAATTTTAATACATTTATATAAGGATATAAATGCGCGGCAGAGCATAAGGGATTTTATTTAACAATGTACTAATCAACTTAATAATCAGTAAAATACAAAATTTTTAGTAAATTGCAAGGAATTCTATCATTATAATGAGATTCGAATACATATATATTAGAAGTTATTATAAGGGCATTAGCCGGAACTGAAGTTCCGTTACCGAAGCACGTGTGGCAGAGCAGATTTGATTCAATTCAGAGGGAATCATATACTGGATGCCGGACGCTCCCTTTAGAGTGCTTCATCCCCCCCAATTAATTGACATTCAAATTATAAAAACAAAAATAAAAAACAATCACAATTTACCATAATGGTTTTCAAAGAAAAAAACTATGCAAAAAAATAAGATATTTACAAAACTTCTGCATAAACAATGTTCTTAAAGCAACATGATTAAATTCAAAGGGAATCATATACTGGATGCTCTCTTTAGAGGGCATCACCCCCCAATTAATTTACATTCAAATTATAGAAACAAAAATAAAAAACATAATAACAATTTACCATAATGGTTATCAAAGAAAAAAATATGCACAAAAATAAGATATTTACAAAACTTCTATGTAAACAATGTTCTTAATTGAGGAACTTTCAATGTCACTATTTGCACCAACAATCTGACATTTTATCCCAGACATGCTCCGGCACCTTGATAAAGCAACATATAGTTGGCCATGGCCAAATAGTGGAGAATTCTGGTCTATGTAAAGGCCAACTTTGTCAAAAGTCTGGCCTTGAGCTTTATTGATTGTCATAGCGAATGCGAGTCTGACTGGAAATTGCGTGCGATGCAAAACAAAGGGCAACTCTTTATTATCACCAGTATTTAAAGTAATGCGAGGGATGCAAGCTGAACTACCAGCTTTACTTCCAGTCATAACTGTACAAAAGAGAACATTTTTAGTTATTTTCCGTACAATCAAACGTGTGACATTGCACAATCCATCGGCAATACACAAATTTCTGATTACCATCACTACAGCTCCAACTTTAAGTTGAAGATTATGAAGCGGCAATCCTGTGATATTGACTTTCGCCAAATAATCTGGCTGAAAGCGCAACATTACACTTTCATCACCATCACATGAAGTAGCTTTATCATATGAACGGCATTCAATAATATTGCCGGGCAGTTTTTGTAGGACGGCACTGTTAAGTTTATGAACTTGATCATTTAGTGGAGCAAGAAGAACTGAGGTGCGTAATACATCTTCAGTTAGTATTTCACCGAAAACTTCACAAATTATGTTTTCACATAGGAATTCACGAACTGTCAGATGAGATACTGAACCGTTTCCAACAGTAAGAAGCCAATCACCGAAGCTTTGTGCTGTAGCACGCATATTTTTGTTAAGCGAAAATCGCTTTACTGTTTCCCACATCGGCAAACATTTCATTGTTCCATTCACAATTTGGTGTATGCCTGCAAAGCAATGGGAAAACCATTGGTTCCACATGATGAGACAGTTTATACATCTTTTGACACACAAACTGGTGTTTTGGGTATGCGATAAATTGTACATGATCAGGTATTAAACCTTCAGCACCTGTCACAACAACAGCCGACACTTCAGCAGCAGCACCAGATGTTGGAAGATTATAACGTCTGCCATCAGTAGTGGTCAACTTGTGAAATTCAAGGCGAACACTCTCCGTAGGATGCCTCTTATAAGCTTCAAACAGCGATTTATACACTTGAGCGTATGGGTTTAGCTGCATAACATCTTGAATGATTTTTAAAACACTTGGTTTGCAGCGCTCAGATGTTCGGCAGGCTAAAGCAGTTTCATTTTCATGGATATAGATTTGCGCAAAACGTGGTTTTTCATTGTTCGCTGGCATGATGCTGGTTGTGGCCATTGCGTTAACTTCCCCACGAAGAGCAACACAGCTTATACCTTTAAATTGAATTTCTTGGGTTGCACAAAATGCTGCCATAGCAAAAGACGAATTGTGAAAACGTATATTTTGCCTGAAATTCATTGAGTCATTGTCATTTCCCAATAAAAGCTGTTTCAAAGTTTCTGGATACGGATGAGTTGGGTTCAGCTTTATCTTGCCATTGTGACAGCAATTGTGTTTTATTCTTCCATGCTCTGCTACAAAGGATACTGCCCTGCAATGAGAGCATTCTACAGACATAGATCCAATCAAAAGAGGTGGACAGTCATCACTGTACGATTTTCCCAAATACTGATTTTCATCTATTTCTCGAAGACGATTAGCTGCCCTACTTCGATTTTCTCTTTGGCGGGCATTAGTAAGCTCTCGATTATTTTGTCGATTTATTCTTCGACGCTCTTGTTCATTTTGACGAAACTTGGGATCCAATCTCCGCTGTCTGCGATATTCTCGATCGCGATCTGTCCTTTCAGATATTATACTGAAATTCCAAATGATTGAAATGAGTTGAATAAATAAATGTGATTTAAAATTTAACCATTTTAAGGTAAGCAAGCCTCAGTAAGCTTTATAATAGCAAACAACAAAAATGTAAACATTAAAAGATATCAATCACTGGATAGGCATAAGAATGATAAGATAAGATGAGATGTAATCAGCAAAAACCCACTCAAAGTAAATCAACAAAAAGCTTTGCCGCGAATGCGTTCTCTTTTCTGATTGGCTTAAAACTGCATCCTCGCTTGGATTAGCTACTTCTTTCATACTGTCACGTGATACCTTAGATTTCATTGGCTGGTGCGACACCATCATTAGATTTTTATATATAGTAAGATACTAAACAATAGATAAGGACTGATACTAATCAAGTAGAATATCCAGTTTACAAAGAATTAAAATCGCGTCTATTTATAAGATGTTCAAATAAGTCTATTTATATTATGTTCAAAATCATAAAATATTTTCTAAAAAACAAGAGCAAGTATACAAAATAATCGTAAAATTACTTCTAAAAAGATAAAGTTGTCTTGTAAGCAAATAAATATGCAATTCATTAAATAGGAGTTGAATTGCCAGTTTTAAACTGATTATGATAACTGAGTAGAAAACAGCGAAAAACTGTATTTCGAGGAACAATTTTAAACCGTCAAATATACGGAGAAAGTTAATATATAAAATAGAACTTTTCGCAGCGCCCTCGTAATGAGTGAAAACGGGAAAAATATGTATTTATCTGAATCAGTTTTTTTCCTCAAAAATGTGTTGTTGTTTTCTGCAGAATTTACAGTTATTCTTGACAGTGCGTGATTCGCAGTCACATAAAAAATAATTCTTGCTCTGGAGGTAAGTTTTTAGTATCGTTGGTTTCCACCTTAATTAAAATATATATTTTATGTTCCTATTGGTAATAGAAACTTTGATCTCATTTATTTTATAAATACTATATTGAAAATGAACCAATGAGAGTTTTAGATTTTATGATGCTTTTTCGTGTTACTCCTTGACATGAACAATAAATCTGACATTTCATTTATGATAGTTTTGATATTATATCAAAGTGCAAACCTAAATTTTTCCTATTAGAATTATATCACGCTTTATATGATTTCCAACATATGCACTACATATATTCTAGTACTAATGGAGCTCAAGTGAATTTATATATATATATATATATATATATATATATATATATATATATATATATATATATATATATATATATATATATATATATATATATATATATAGAATAAAGATCTATTTATTAAGTTCAATTTAGTTTTAAGTTTAGGTTTTACTACATGTGGGGTAATAAGAACTGTAATTTTTTAAATTAGAATTTCCGATTACAAAGGAAAACTATCAAACAAATAGTTCAAATAACCTATATTTTGATTTTAATAATCAGAAACAAGGTTTTTTACTATAAATCTCACTCCACTTATAGTACGGTAATTTTATCAGAATTTGTTATGTCTCTTGTTGATCTGATAAAGTCTCTATCCAGAATTATTTTAGGAAGAGCTTTATTCGATATATATATATATATATATATATATATATATATATATATATATATATATATATATATATATATATATATATATATATATATATATATATATATATATATATGTATATATATATATATATATATATATGTAATAAAAGGGCTAAAATCCCTTTTATCAGTGTTATAGATAGCTTAAATAATGCAGTCGTAGGCCATCATACGTTCTAAAATGGTTTATTAACAGTAGGTTGGTATAGATAACAGTCCACATCCGCTCTCCACAAGGGAGGGGTGGACAAGACTTCGGACAATTCTGGAACAGCTTATCAGGATCACAACATGATGGAAAGGACATGCGAAAACCATTGCTCTCGCATTTTATACTAACACATATTGGAGTAAACAGGCACAGTCGTTGACATACTTGTATCCTTACGCATTAAGGAAAATCATTTACTGCTTCCTTATATGGAAGTGAAAAGGGGGGGGGGAGATTCTAAAAATAACTCAATCGTATGTTATTAGCCTTGACTTCCCGAAATAGAATCTCTCTACGCTTATTCTTTAACAAAGACATTTTATGAAATCGAAAGAGATTTAATTATTTTATTAATACAAAAGTATTAATAATTTTTGTATTACACGCATTTTATACTAACACATATTGGAGTAAACAGGCACAGTCGTTGACATACTTGTATCCTTACGCATTAAGGAAAGTCATTTACTGCTTCCTTATATGGAAGTGAAAAGGGGGAGAGATTCGAAAA
This sequence comes from Parasteatoda lunata, assembly GCA_949128135.1. Lineage (NCBI taxonomy): Eukaryota > Metazoa > Arthropoda > Arachnida > Araneae > Theridiidae > Parasteatoda > Parasteatoda lunata. Next base: position 32,370,168 of record OX421979.1, read on the forward strand.
ATAACTCAATCGTATGTTATTAGCCTTGACTTCCCAAAATAGAGTCTCTCTACGCTTATTCTTTAACAAAGACATTTTATGAAATCGAAAGAGATTTAATTATTTTATTAATACAAAAGTATTAATAATTTTTGTATTACATATATATATATATATATATATATATTTATATATATATATATATATATATATATATATATATATATATATATATATATATATATATATATATATATATATATATATATATATATATATATATATATATATATATATATATATATTGCAAAAATAATGTAATAACATACCAAAAAAGATGTATTAAACACTTAATATACTGTTAACGACTAAAAAACTTGAGCTAACTTTACTAAAAGCAACCATTTTCCCTTTATAAATTATCTCCTAGTATTATAAATAAATGAACGGATGTCCATAAGAACAAGTCATTTTCTTAATCTAATCTCGATAAATCAATTTTCAACTTTTAAATTTTTAACTTCAATTTTTAATTTGTTTCTTAAAATGTCATGAATTTCCATTCAAAGTGTGGTTGCTTTTAAATTGCTAAAACAGATGTGGTTGACTGAATTTAATTTAAAAATATTGACTTATTATTACTCAAATCACCAAATATTTCCTTAGAAAAAATAGTACTTTAAATATCGAGAATTATAATTTTACTAAAGGCTGAATAATGAAGCACATATATCACAGTCAAAAACAGTTAGGAGACAAAAATCTTCAACTCATTTTCTTGTCACTTATAGTTATAGAATTGATTACTTCATGGCAACGGTTTAAAATATTTCCAGATTTAGTTCTTTAGATTTTTCAAAAATTTCATTTTAAATCTCATTTGTTTTCAGTGATATTTCTGCAATTACATGTGATATATTTTTTTTCTTTTTTGTTATTCAACATGGAGAAAAAAAGTATGGTAAAAACTTTCAGAATGTGGTAAAGTTTACAGTGTATGGGGATACAAAAAGCTCTGTAATTTTTACGGAAGCATTTTGGTACAATAACAAAATAAAATATTTTCTTTTTATTTGCGATAAAATTTGTTAAATGTGGTAAAATATTTTTAATTTTATCATGATACCTAAGAGTATAGCAAAGCGGAAAAAAAACATTTATTAAGTTAAATTCATTTTTTAATTCTTTATTTTTTTACAAAATGTGTGATAATAAGAACTATAATTTTGAAAACTAGAATGTTCGGTTAACCATCCCCATATGAACTAATAAAATAACTAAATATATGGTTTACATACCATATGTTTTGGTTTCATTAACCAAAAATTTTCTACCAGAAATTTTATTACCATACAGTGCGGTAGTTTCACAGGAATTTTTTTCTCCGCGAATAGAGTATAATTATAAATTTTCTGACTCATGGTATTGTAAAGCATGACAACAAAAAAAACATTTCTTCAGTTTTTATATTTCAGTTCTGTATATTTTACTAAATGTGTAGTTATAAGAACTATCATTTTGAAAATCAGAATTTTCTGTAAACCGTTACAATACTAAAGGAAAAACTACCAAATGAATGGTTTAAATACCGTTCAAATACCGTATATTTTGGTTTTATTAACCAGAATTACAGTGCTTATTGATTTATTTTTTTACTAGTAATGTCATTATTATACAGTTCGGTAATTTTATCAGAATTTGTTTCGCTGTGAATGAAGTATGTTTTTATATTATTCTATTACATTATTCTATTCTGATGCAATTAAAATTTACATTTAAAATAAAACTAGCGTTCTTTAAAACATCTTGGACCATATTATAGTACAAATTTCAATAACCTTTAGTGCCACATATAAATTTAACCATATTATCGAGCAAATTTAATGAACTTATGATTATTATGATTACTGATGCTTATGATTTATGATTGCGCATTATAATGGTTGAGCAAAATTAAATATTTTATTAAATTTGGAGTAAATTTGTGTAATTTTGCACAATATTATGGTTCAATTCCAGGTATTATAGTTCAAGTTTGAAAGATGCATCTGAGAATATAATGATATTTCGAATGTGAACTCGAAAGAGTTTTAATTACAATTATGCAAATATGATCAATACAAAATTATTTTGTTTTAAGTATGGTTACCTTTAACGCATAACTAATGGTTTATAAATAGCGATAATTGTGCTGTTTTGTATGGTATCGGATAGTTAATGCATTTTAATATTATGATGTCTTGAGGATGCCAGTTTAAGTTTAATGCTGGTAGTATTAATTAAAATAAGTGTCAAAGCAAAGTAAACATCAGCAAGATAAGCACATGCACATTGTCGAAATCTTGGGCATAAATTACATTTCGACAATGTCAAAAGTCCCCCCCCCCCCCAGTCATCTCATCTTGATGCTCTGGAATCTTTTCATTCACATGAATGAATCCCTTGTTAACGACATTAGTTCCACACTACTTCTCCAAAACACGAGAAAATGCATTTTAAACTTACTCGTCCCTCTCGGCAACGGTGTTATTTCTCGTTCTGTTTTTTTTCACATTTTTTCGTTCTCGGCCACTGCGGTTTATCTAGTTTTGTTTCTTACGTTTATTTTACATTTTTCTTTTAAAACTTCACGTTTTATATTTCGAATTACATTGGTTTCTTCTCATTCAAGTCTTGAGAATGGGCTCCTGTTTTGGAGGGCTTGAAACATTTCAACTGCTATTTACATTTTCATACTTTTGAGGCAAATGAAGCTTTTTATTCAAGTAATACTGTCAATCTGTTATCAAACAAGCTACCATTTTATGGTATTACTGTGGTATATTCGTAGTTTAGATTCTGCGATATTCATTGATATTTCTAAAGTAAATAAAAGTTGTTAGCTGAATTGTTCTTATTTAGAATATGAGCTATTGAATTCACTTTTACATAAATTAATGTATAACCTTGCAAGCAAACTTTCCCGATGATTTAATAGTCTGCACTTATCTAAGATTCTTATCACAACTTTCTTAAGAATTTTAAGAAAATACAGCTAACTTTTAATTATTACTTTTTTATTTAATGCATAATCTGCCTTATGTTAAGATATAGGTTATAATCGGAAAGGAATCTAAATAAAACAGGAAGTGTTTTATGTCAAAATTATTAATTTCCCACCATCAAGACGACTGAAATAAGAAAATGCATTTATGAATTATTCGCACAAAGCAATTTTATTAATAATAATTATTATTATTATTATTTACATATAAAAGGTTTGTAGTCTGACTTGAACGACAATACATCAGGACATATTCTATGTCTAACATGTTCATTTCTCATCATCAAGAAGACTGAACATGCATAGAAAAAATTTGCAAAAACAAATAATTATAAAAATTTTAATAATTACAAATTATTGATATATAATTATCATTAATATATAATTAGTATTAATAAATAAATATTATTGAATTTATTTAATAACACCTTGTACAAAACAAATGTATATCCTTTTACAATTAAATTTAAACTTTATAATTTCATTTGTCATTTTTCTCGTAATTTGAAAAACAAGCTTAAACTATTAAATACAGTAGATATGCAAGGACGTCTCTTAGATGGAAAAATTGGCAACATAAATTATCTCTTTAAAATTGACATTATAAATTATTTTTAAAAAAAACTGAAAAATAGTTTGTTTTTTTTATACTTAAAATTATATTTCAAGGAGTCAATTTTTTAGACAATAAATGCCATAATGTCTAAAAAATACTATAAACACTAAAAAGTTTTATAAAATCAGTTTCTTATTTTAAAATTAACGTATAGTTTCAAACATCAAAAATAAAAAAAATGTTAGAGAAATATAAAAAAAGAAAAACAATAAAACGAAATAAACACCGTTGAAAAAATATCTTACAATATTTTTTTAACGAACTCCCATTTTTTATGACTTAAATATATAACGAAGTAATTCAACAAAAACAGTTTGCATATTCCTTATTTTAATTTTATAATTACTGTAACTATAACTAAAACATTATATTTAAATAAATAATTAAAAAAATAATTAAGAACACAAGAAAGTAAACAAGAAAGTAAATTTTGCTTTAATAGTTAACAGAAAAAATGTACAATATAAGTTTAACGCTTATACAAACACTTACGATTCTCTAAATATTTTTTTAAAAATTTAAATAGTTATAAAACTAGTTTATATACCATTATTCAGACTAAAAAGATGTTTCTTCCATTTTTTAGTTTTTTTGGACTCATCAACTACAATGTTCCATTAACTGAACTTGAAATATGAAAGAATTTTTATAGACTAGATAAAATTTTATTACAAAAGAAATTGAGGTAGAAAAAGCAGTTTTATTTACTCAGTTAGAATATCTCCCCTTAGAAAATTTTATAGAGGTGTAAGCGTATGAATTTAAAATAACCATTGTCTTCCTTATCGGATAAAATATTTTTAATTTGCTTGTTTTTTTTTATAGAAAAAGGGTGAAAATAAGACATAAAGAAGCCCCATTATATAATAGAAATCTAAACAGGAATTTCTTAAAAACAGTTTAACAAACTTTGTTTTACTAACTAATTTGGATGAACGGGAAAAAAATATATATACTTAACAAACTAGTTTGGAGGAATGAAAAAAATATAAACTTTAAGAAATAAAATCACTCACACTCACATAAAATCAATCTCAATCAATTTTCAGAAATATTTCATCACGTGACGTAAGGGATTGACCTCGTATCAGGAAGATCCGGGGGTCGATTTCGTATTGAGTAGGGGTTTAATTTATCTTTCTGTTCTATCTGATCTTCTTGTGTTGTTAAGGCGACATAGATCCAACTATATGATGCCAACGTTAAAGTGATTAATAGAAAAGTTGGATAACTTAGACACGAATTTTTTTTTTCTTTTTGGAAAAAAATAAAATAGTGAAATATTTCTTACTATTGATGACTCGTTTCATCGAAAAAGAGGTAGTTCTTTCGTTACTTTGACAAAATGGTCGCTCGGAATCTACAACTGGGAAACGATTTCGTCAAAGAAAGTTTCGAGAAATTTGAGTATCTATTTTTTACAATGGCAAAAAAAGGCAAATTATGAATACTTCTCCGCACTGTGCGAAATTGCTGTTCAGGGCGCAGAACTGCAAGAAAAAGTCTTTAACTAATGTTCTGAGAAATATTTCTTATTGCGATTATTTTATTCTGGATACACCAAAAATAAGTATGATCGAGAATTAGCTCCATGGTGCTACTGAATGCACCAAAATTTGGTAGAGGACAAAAACTTTGATGGTACAGCTCAGTTTCGTTGCATTGAGACGGGAACAGCGTGTTATTTCAATTATTAATTTATTTAAATATGTGAATATTTTATTTTATTTGCATTAATTAAATTTCATTTCTTTTATTCTTGTCCAAATAGAAAATTTGTCCCAATGGTATAGGCAGGACAGATGCTACGTTTAGACCGCTTCATGCTAGTTTTATTTGATGTGTATTTTGCTATATCTCGGGAGTTATGAAAAGTCGTACACTGGAAAAAGTTTCAAATCAAAATACGGTATAAAGTACCAGCACTCTGAGTGCATCGTCTGTAACCATTTTACCCTAAGGTACGTTTTTAATGTAAAATATTATACCGTAATTTTTGCAACATCTTTATTTTTGTAAAGTATGATTTTTAAAAAAAAAATCAATTTCTCACAAACTGTTCATCATATTGCGCTGAAATTTTGTATTTCTTCTTCTAAAATTACCTTTTTAAAATGATGTAAAATATTTCATTACTTACAAATCAAAAAATTGTTTAATTTTAAAAGAAGTGCTTTTGTAATGATTTGGTTAAAATTAACAATTAAACATGGTTTTAATAATAGGTCATCACATTTTTTACTAAATGTGTGGCAATAAGAACTATAATATTGGACACGTGAATTCCCGGTAAACGGAAAAATTACTATCTTTATAGTTTAAATACCGTTTATTAAAACAATTATGTTTTGTTAGAAATGTGAATACCGAACGGTGCAGTAATTTTAATTAATTAAAATGCTTAGGAGGGCCCACAATTAGTAATTTTATCTATGCCCATTATGGGTCATTCTCACAAAAAGGTGATTTTCTTAGTCCCTTAGTAATTAATACTAGAAAATGCAGCAGATTTCTTAATATTTTTCTGCATTATTTTTCGTAAAGATCTAACTAATCAATCATATGCATTTCTGCTGAATGCATTTAATATTTCATTCTTATTTTTTAATAAAAATGCCTTCAAATTCCCCTCCGTGGACGTCCCTACGTCTGTGAAATAATTTTTAATAATACAACACAAAATAATTTTTAATGGCTGTCAAACATTTTAGATGTTATTTTAATGATTTGTGTAGTTTTAACTAGTTAAATGCTTATAGTAGCTTTTTATTAAATATTTTTTTTTTAAATTTTTTATTTTTATAAAATAAATGGTTAGTAAATTTTGTCCATCAAAAATGAAGTCTCCCTCAATGGACAATTAATACAGTTCAGTAAATATGTAATTGTGAGCAGCATATGTGAAATCCCTATAAGACAGCTGGTAGGGAAGGTAAAGATTCTATTTTCTAGTGTTAACTATCAGTTGCTTTTGTTCTCTTTGGTGTTAGTTTTGGATTGTTGTGTCCAACTGAGGTTTGGTAAAGTTCTCAATGAATACTCCGTGGTCATCATAAAGAAGGTAAGATAAAACTATTTTATATTTGATATATAAATTTTAGATTGCAAAAATAGTATATTCAAAAAAAAGAACTGCGCCATTTTTGTATCTTTAAAATTAAAAATCAGAAAAATTAAAAATCAGAAAAATTCAAGAACTAGTTTTTGTCTCCTTCGTGGACAAAACAGTTCCACGGAGGAGATGGCACAGTCAAAGGAAGAGACAATGTGTTAGACAACCAATAATACATTTTTATTAATAAAAAAACTATTTTCTTTTAATTGATATTTTTTAAATAGAACAAATGTGTTAATTTCTTCGTATTTTTAAGGTAAATCAATTACGTTTAGCTTTTTTTTTATCGGAGAAGTAAGTATTGGCAATTTTTCCAAATAATTTCGGTGATGTTTAAAATTTTTTTCTCTTCAAATTTTAAGAAAAAAATGGCAAAACCAAAATGCAAAATCGGAAAAAGAACGCAATCAAATGTTCAAATTTAAAGGAGGAGGGAACAGAAAAAACTTAGCATAAGACAAGCTAGACAGAAATTACATTTCCTCCGTGGACAAGACAGAATTTAAAATATTTTAAATCTTGTAAAAAATAAAATAGAAAACTTGACCATTATTATAAGGACATGTAATAAAAATAATTAAAGGCATTTATGCAATTTTTATCACTTTAATTTAAGAAAAAATTAGGTCTATTTATATCTTTTCAGTGAGAATGACTCTTATATGATGCGTTTATTAATTTCTTAACAATAATTCCATTTTTAAAATAATACAGCTCTGCACTATTCTTAAAATATTCTTAAACACATTTTTTAAGCAATACTTATTTCACCTAAATACTACGAATAGCTTTTATCATTTATTGAATGATCAATATGCTTTTCCTCAAAGAACTTTGTTTAAAAAAAATATTAAACCTTTTAAACTATTAAGTTTTAAGAGCTCTTATGTTTAATTTGAGCTGAAAGAATTATCTTGTTCGGTAAAAAATAAATAGATTTTTTTGTTTGATATTTTTAAGAATTCGGTTCTTAAAAGGCATTCCTGAAATTTTTATTTTTATCTTTTTTAATGTGTTTTCCGTAAATTTATTTAGTTGTACCGAACACTGCTATTAAATTTTACGATTTAGTCAGAAAGTTATAAGAGTGCATTACAGTTTTAGTTTTTTTTTTCAATATCTCGTTTTTTTTTTCTAAAATATTTGTTGTTTGGGCTTTTACTTATATGGAGTTGGCGAAAAAATAAATTATGTTTTTAGAGGGAAATAAAAAAATTTCCGTATGCGCTGAGAAAAGAAGTATGGTCTAAACTAGCAGAATATGGTAAATTTTACTGTGATTCTAGCTCTGTGGGAACCCCAAAAATCTCGACAGTCCTTACCGAAGTGCTGTCGAAATGATTTTGGCAAATTTAACAATAAAACATAGTTTTTAACAGTGATGAAATTTAGTAAATGTCGTACAATTTGGAATTTCATCATGATACGTTAGAACTTGGTATTGAAACCATTTATTCGGTAAAATATACTTTTCTGTTTTGAATTTTATTAATAATAACTATAATTTTGAAAGCTAGAATTCCTGATAAACCATTACCATATTCAACGGTAAAATTACCAAATGAACGGTTTAAATGTTGAATATTCAGCTGCACGATAATTTTAAAAGAGTTTTTCATCCGCGCAAAAAATGAAGTTTAACCAGTTAAATATCTCCCATTCTCTTCGATAATCTTTTCCCATTGATTTAGTAAATTCATGATCCCACGCTCATATAACTTCTGGTTTTTATTAGCAAAGAACTCATCCAATTGCGATTTGATGTCTTCGTTATATCTGGCATTTTTACTATATAAAAAGTTTCGGAAAGCCCGAAATAAATAATAATTCGATGGTTCAATATCAGGACCATATGGGGGATGCGACACCACTTCCCAACCAAGATCCACTAATTCCGTACGTATAGTATTAGATGTGCGAGGCCTCGTGTTGTCGTGCTGAAACACGATTCTTATGCGATCCCTCATCAATAAATTTGTTTTTTAATTATCTATTTATAGGAAGCGATATACCAACAAGTCAATATGAAGTGATTATGCATTAAATACCTAACTTCTGAGATAATATGTATAACTTTCAAAGAAAGTATTAGTATATAAAAAAAATTTAAAATGCAAAAACAAGACAATATGTTTTTTTATTAAAAACTTAATTCGCTTTAAAAATATATAAACAGGAAATAACAGTCGACATGTTTAAGCCCTCAAAACCAGGTCCCTATTTCCCAGACGTGAGTAAGAAGAAACAAAAGTTACATGAAAGCAAAAATTATTGAAATATAAAACTTAAAAATGCCAAAATGAGCTGAAGTGGCTGGAAATGTTGAAAATCGTAATTGAATTTATGCCCATAATTCCAACAATGTGCATCAACTGATGATTTATCGTATTCTTGATAACGGACATATCTATCGTATTTCTTAAGTCTCAGCTTCATAGCGCGTCTAGTTTGTCCGTATTTGCCAAGGTCGCATTATCAAGAAATGTGGACCAATAAAAAAGACTACATAATAATTAAAATAATGCAAGCACCGAATTAGGTGCCTAATTTTTACTTCAAACTACCATCAAGCGTATAATTATAGGAACATTATACGATTTTTATATGAAGCTACTTTAAAGCACTTCTATTCTTTTACTTTTAACTAATTCATACTAATCCAATCACCTCCCTCAAATGAAAAGTCGTTAAATCATTCGCAGTCAGAAGAGAAAAAAAAAGTTTTATCTACCCCATCTTTAATTAAATAGCTTCTACCCTCATTGATATTGTATTAGATGCAGTGATACTTATCGCCGGAACTTTTAGGCTAATACATGTTGGATGAAATATTTTTTTGCTCCCGAAATAAGTAGTTTTCTAGGATTAAGGAAACTTATCTCTAGGTAAAAGTTTCTTTTTTAAGTGCTTGGGACGTTTAGAATAAGTTGTGTTACAATTATAAGTAGTTGAGTGTTTTCAAGAATCTATAAACATCATCCATAAATGAAAAATTCTTTTAGTAAAAAATTGTTATTGATGAGTTTTTAAATAAATTTATGTTAGAAATGAGCTCAAATTATATCTCAGTTGTAGGATATTCATTAAAATAAGGTTTTTCAGACGAAAGGTTAGTGTTTAGATTGGTGCACATTAGAGAAAAGTCTCCCAGCATTAAAACCTTTTTTCTTACATCAGTTTTGGTCAGAATTATTCTTTAATAAGTTATCGATTCTAAGTGATTGGATCTGATGTACATATTTACTTTTCTTTTTTTATCCAAAATTATGCTTGTGTTAATGTAATGAATTATTTCTTTTTAGTTTATCTGTAATAAACAATTTATTTCGAAGTTTTAATAAATTTGAAGTTTATATTCCATAGAAAATTCGCATTTTGAAGATAAATATAGAACGCAATAAACATCCTGCCGTTAGTTCCACGATAAGATAAAAATATAAGATATATGGGCGAATCTCAGGAATCATTAACCTATATGTCTTCAAACTTTTCTTATAAATATATAACATAATAAGCGGAAATTAAATCTAATAAAATTACAGGAATAACTATGCATTACTAACTTTAAGATACGTACAGTTTTGATCGCGAGTAACTTGCTTTTGGCTTTCATTTCTTACTTCAATCCTACATTTGGCAACTTTTCATGAGTGTCGATAGAGTGTTTAACATACTTTTTTTTTCAATATGTATTCTGTTTAAAAAAAAAACTGAAAATCACTAAAAACATAATTTAGTAGCTCAGCTGTACTATCATATTTTCTTGAATGATATTTTTCGTGAATATTGACGTTTGTAAACACTTAAAGTTTGCCGCCAAATTTTGGCACGTCAAGCCGTAATCATCGAAAATTGAAAAAAAAAAAAAAGTATACAATCCAATTCTGCGAGTTACAAGTTAAACTAATGATACAAGTTTGTTCTACTTTAAATAAGCTTTCGAAATATCACTAACATAAAACTCGCAGAATTGGATTGTATACCTTTTTTTTCAATTTTCGATGGTTAGGTTTGACGTTTATAAGAAAAGTTTGAAGACATATGTTAATGATTCCTGAGATTCGCCCATATACATATATACCAACTGTCAAGACTACCAAAATATAGTGAAATTTTCAGTGTTTCAGACTATATGGGACCACCAGAAAGTTCAGTAATTCTTATCGATGTGCTTTGGTAGTGTTATCGTGTAAAACTAACAATATAATATGGTGTTTTGATGCGTAATAAACTTTGGTTAATATGGTAAAAATTGATAATTTTATAATAATACCTTAGGGTACGGCCTAAAAACCATTTATTTCAGTAAATTTACTTTCAGATTCTTATATTTCACTAAACAGGTTTTAATGAGAACTCTAATTTTGAAAACTAAAATTTCTGGTTAACCGTTACCTCATAAACCTAAAAATTACCAAATAAATTGTTTAAATACTTTGAATCTTAATTAATTACCAGAATTATGTTTTCTTTACCAGAAACGTCATTATTATATAATATGATAATTTTACTAGACTTTTTTTGCTATCTATGGCTTGGATATCAAACTTGGACTCGAATAAAACAGCTGTTCTATGAAACGATGATGCACAGAATCATTTAGATAAGACAGAGCTTATTCATAATAAGATTATATTGATAATTAAGATCATACAATTTAATTTATTACAAACCTAGAACAGCACATTCATATGGCTAACCTGTGGCCAATAATATTTAACTCTTTAGCGTTGTAGTTTTGCACATTATACAAAACATAAGGGGAAATCAAAAATCTCAGCATTTTTCTAGGTTACAAATAGATTTTTACGTATAACCAGTTTTCTGTTGAGGATAGTTAAAAACCGAAAATTTCCAATCAAAAAATTCGAGCGGCGTATTTTTCAACAATTTTCCCAACAAACCATTCTAGTGAGGTGTGCAAGTTCTTCCATATAGGTTTAGTTTTGTAAATGATAAGGATTAATAAAAAAACAAATGCATTTGTTAAGTCAAAAGAAAATAAGAGAAAGCTAAAATCCTTATTTAAACGCGGAAGCGTACAATTCGTTTGAAACTTACCATTTACTAGCTGTTTTTTTTTTCTAACAGTCGAGTTGTCCAGTTTACGAAATAATATAATCTTAGGAGAAACAGAAATACAGTCTTATCCGAAATTATTACTTATTAAATACTGTAAAAAACTAATTTTAACAGATATCTGTAACTTAGCTAAGATTCAAGGAATTTGCAACAGCTTAAGAAGCCAGGAACAGAACTGGTTGATGGAAGTAAACATTGCTTGTACCAATAATGGAAGTATTTTTCTGGTTAAATCCTTTTTGAGAAACTTGTATATAATGTTTTACCTCAGAACCGGTAAAGAGTTCTATGACAGAAGACTTTAAAAACCTGTACCAAGTATAGAGTATCTAAGCCTAGCAGCTAGGCCTGTTCATTGACCAAGAAAAAATATCTTAATTAAATTACCGTACAGCATAGTAATGACATTTTTGGTTCAAAAAAAAACATAATTCTGGTAACAAAAGCCAAAAGGTATTTAAACCATTTATTTAGTATTTTCCTCGTTCATATCAGTCGATCTTCGGTCGATCTTCTTTCGTTTTTTTTCGCTCGTTCATATGAGAACGGTTCTCTGAACTTCTGGTCTGTAAAATTTTAGTTCTTTTTACCACACATTTAAAAAATTTAAAACGGAAGATAAATAAATCAAATAAATGGTTTTTAAGCAATGCTCTGAGGTATTACGATTAAAATTACCACATTTTAGCTCATTTACCGAAATTTATAGCATTATAGCATAGTATAACTCCATGTTTGATTGTCAATTTTACCATAATCATTACCGAATCACTTCGGTTAAAAATATTAGGCTTTTCGATGATCCTATATAGTCAGAAACACGGTAAACTTTTAAATATTTTGAAAATTTTGACATCACAGTTTTTCTCTGTGTATTTTAAAATGCTTTACTTTATTCGAAAATTTTCAAGAACTCTTTTCTACTTAAATGTGTTAAAAGTTTATGGAATTATGTATTTTATCTAATTTTAATCCACAACTTCGGGAATAATCAACAGAAAGCCATTAGCAAAACACAAGCATACCAAAAAATAACATTAACATAAAATACAAAGTAATACCAACTGCAAAACACTTTACTTATTTATGTAGAATAAAACAAAATAATTTACATAATTAAAAACACCAATTTGATCAAATATAAATCTCTTATTTGAATTCAAAGATTAAAATTCAATAAATGAGTCTTTATTAGCGCCCTGGTAATACCTAAACTGATAATAAGTGCATATAAACTCCAGTTTAATTTGTACCCTTCAATTTCCTATTTAATTATCTAAATCATATTCTACATGGAATATTAAGGGGGCTTAAATATGGTTATGCATTGCCTTAAGACATTCCAAGCAAACAGCACGAAACTATTTAATCAGGAATTCTCTCACACCGATAAGCGAAATCCTTGGAATTAGTTTGAAATCGGATTCCTCACCACAAACTAGTCATCATTATATTTGCAAAATTAGGATGGATCAAAACTTTAATAAATCTATGGATATTATATTGATTGCTGAAATGAAACTCTACTTAGTGATTGTAGAATGTATAATCTCCGTATTGTATAATATTTTTTAGAATCCCAATCTAGCGATCATTATATGTGAGAAATCAGGAGGGATGAAAATTTAAAAAAATCTATAAATATTATATTAATAACTATACATAGAGCTTGTATAATATGTAATCTTTAAATTATACTTCGTTCTTTAGAAATGATTTCTTTATATTAAATTTGTAATCCTTAACAGAAAAAAGAGATTTATTTATAAAGTGAATTAAATTTGCAAAATTAGGATGGATCAAAATTTTGAAAAATATATTTGAAAGCTAAACACACACATATTCGACTACGCATAGAGATTGCATAATCTTTAAGTTACATTTTATAGATTTATTACATACAAAATTTTCTTTAATGTCTATACTTAATGTGTTTACTTAAGTTTTCTGAAATAAAACAAAAGTGCATTAGTTTTCACTCTTTAATATTTAAGAAATTAAGGAACACGAACCATATTGAAATTTGATGAATCACTAGTGAGGAAAGCGCAATGAAAAACTGAAAACCAATGTGATTGCTGCATGAAACGTATAAGTGTTTAAATTAATTAGACTTTCAACCTCATTCTATTTCTCCTGAAAATCCTAGGTAGTAATGATTCATTAGATTTTGATAGTGCTCTTGATTTTCACCCTATGAATATCCATTCTTCAATTCTACTGTGTTAGGTTATTCAGGGATTCTAAAAATATATATTAAAAGTGTTCACTAAGGAACATCCTGCATATTTTTTTTTTACTTTTTAATAAATTCTGAACTTTTAACAAACATTCAAATTGCAAATTAAGTATAGATTTAAAAAAATAACAAAAATATTAAAAATAAAAAGAACGTTTGCTTGCATTTCTGTTATTGCCTCTACTATCGTTTCCAACAGTAAGTAAAATTTAGTATTTTTTGTTCAAAGAAATAAGAAGAAAAAAAAACAAAAAGGTAGTAACTCTTTAAGAGGTCTTGTTCTTTAAGAGGACGCAATACTACCGGAGAAACTTTTCATCGCGAACTCACTTACAACTCCCTTAAGTAATTTAGAATTTCAAGTTCAGAAAAAAAATGAGTTCATACAGACATAAAGTTAGACATGAAGTTTTCAATGCCGAAAAGTTCTGAAACATCAAAACAAAAACTACTTATGAATAGGTAGCTTAAGATTACGCAATGAGGAAGCTTTTTTCTACTAATTGCTTGCATTTTGAAGAGTTCAAATTATTCTTTCGTTAACTGAAAATTCATGGCTTACTCTAGGTTTGAATGAACTCACTTTTTCTATATTTTACACGATAGAATGTTGCAAGTTAAGAAAAAAGCTTATCCCTATGGACAGAGCCTGTTCGCATCTAAGTCTACACCAAATAGATGTCAAGCTCCCAGCATCAACGTATATCAACATCTCCAACGGAATGACGTTGCACAGATTTCTTTTTGCTTGTTTTCTTAACTCATGTAAAATGAGGAATGCGAAATTTATTGAATAATTAATTAACAAGTATTAAGAAACAATACAAATGATGTCTAAAAATCCTAACTAATATACATATTTCCATTTGCATTTAAAAAAACTGATGAAAAACTAATAAATATTGTTCATTGCAGACGATTTTCTTCTGCAGGAAAACAAAAGTAAAAATCCCAATCTCCCAGTGTGAGTTTTGGCCGTCCAATCAAATCTAATACCCTTGCAATGACATATAGTTGTTTCTTTTTCAAGAACGAATATCCTCCTTATATATAAAAATATCTCTAGGATTCCAGTAAGACTCTGAAAATGTTTTATAACTTTGTGATTTATAACGCAAACGATAGCACGAATTAACTTTCTGTTTGACGTGTTTAATTTTTAAAAGCTTATAAATTTTTTTAAAACCATATTTTTATAATTTGATAACAAAATGAAACAGAACTATATGAAGTCACGGATGATTACTTAAATCTTATACCTCAAAGGTCTTTCTTACTTAATTAACTTGCAACGCAGTATAGTTATAAAGAGGAAACAGAAATTGCAATGAAGAGTTTATTTCACGGTATAGCGTTCTCTTAATCCGCCCACTAAAGTACAAAGCGTAATACAAATCAAGTTGATTTTAGTTTCATATGATTGGAAATATTATCGGAAAACATTTTCGTTGAATTTGATTTTTAATCAAGAGCAGTTGAACATGTTTGAAGAATTGTTTTATCAGCTTATGACTTTGTTTTTATAAATTTTAACTTTTTAATGTATTCTCATTTTATAACAGAAACTAAATTGGTGGTTGTAAGAAATAATAAATTCATGAACTTCAGGTATGTATCTTAATTGTTCCGTATTCGGTTTTATAAATAACAAACTACTTTTAGATTACTTATTAATCTTATTCTTTTAAAGTTTTAAAAAAGTGAAAGATATTTATACCTGTATATAGTATGCATCAACTTCAAATTTTGTTTTCGCAACGTTATTAGGCAAAATTATATGTATAATTTATAAAATATATATTTTTTATTATAGCATGTATCATATGTCGCACAATATTTGAGATTCGTACACTTTTCTCTCGCTCAGTACTTATGTAAAAAAATATGAATTGGACAGTTTTAAACATGACCAAACATAAAAAAGTTTGCAGTTTCCCAATTTTCACCAAGCATTAATTGTTTACGACTCAAATATAATCTATTTTGTCATCTATGACTCTGTTTGTAATTGAATATTGTCTTTATATGTCGCTATCATTGATTCATATGAATATTTAATGCAAACATCAAACTGTCTTAGTTAATATTTGCTTTCATCTTATAACAGCAATAAATTATAAATGAGCTAATGCACAAGTGCAATTTCAAATCGTGTAAGTGTATCTATCTCTAATTTCTAAAATAGATAAACCGATCAATGCCATATGCAAATTAATTAGAAATGGTTGACGATTTCGTAAATTCAATGAAGATAAATTACATGGATTTAGATCCTAGTGAGATATCGGATAAGGTCAATAAGCAAAACCAATTATGCTTTTAATTTGATCAAAATATTGCTCCATCTATATTTATAAAAGCAAACACCACACTAAACTGATATATATATATATATATATATATATATATATTGTGTGTGTGTGTGTGCGTGTGTGTGTTACGGCCAAAGCCCAAAGTACGGCCAATTCGCGATCTGGCTGACCAGATCGCGAATTGGCCAAGGGCGCTGTAAATTAGCTGGCCAAAGTCCGAAATTGTTCTTTATTTCGGGAATTGGCCGACCAAATCGCGAATTGGCATGGGAAGATCAGCCAACATTGGAGAGAAAAAATCATTATACCAGGCAAATTTATACCGGGCAGGGGAACTTGACCTTAAAAAACATCAGTGTAGGATATACCGGGCAAATGTATACCGGGCAGTGGAACTGAACCTTAAAAAAACATCAGTGTTAGGTATACCGGGTTAGTGGCACTTGACCTTAAAAAAACATCAGTGTAGGATATACCGGGCAAATGTATACCGAGCAGTGGCACTTGACCTTAAAAAAACATCAATGTAGGATATACCGGGCAAATGTATACCGGGCAATGGCACTTAACTAGACCTAGTATGACTAGATCTTTGGTGTATGCATGACTAGACAATTAAATAGACAATTTAATAATGATTATTAAATTAATGATTATTTATTAGACAATTTAAAAAACTTGTATTTTTTTATTTTTTTTTTAAATTAGAAGATTTATAAGAATTATTTATATAATTATAGAGGGCCGCCAAAGTAAGATATTCACTGATCGTTTGAATTATTTCGGACTTTGGCCAAGAGGTACGGCCAATATGTATATATATATATATATATATATATATATCTATATATATATATATATCTATATATATATATATATCTATATATATATATATATATATATATATATATATATATATATATATATATATATATATATATATATATATATATATATATATATATATATATATATATATATATATATATATATATATATATATATATATATATATATATATATATATTGAAGAGTATTGACAAATTTAGCTCATCTATCCTTTGAATTTAAGACAAATATTCAAATTTCAATTGAAAAAACTGTAAATAAAAAATTTAAAAAATCATTCTAAATGTGTAAATTCTAATCTAGTACTCTCTTTTGGTAAATCGACCACACTTTTTCCCTTTTAATCTTTAATTTATTGTTATAAGCGTAATTTTACCCCCAGTAATAAATGCTAACTATTTAGTTAGACTGTTATTATAAACAGCTAGTTGTTACAAGCACGACAGTATAAAATAATTTCCCGTGGTGATTTAAGTACTGGCCACAACTGCAACCAACTTCCAGCAAAATTAATAGAAACAGCTCAAAATTGGTCACAAGTGGGAGAATTTACATATAAGCATCATTAGTCTAAAAAAAACGTAGCAATAATCATGAACACATCTCCTTGTGTGTGTGGATTGCTTTCTAGTCTAGACACGGAAAAAAAACATAACTATAAAAATGTTCTTTAATTTTCTCCGAATTTTGTAGAGTAAAAATGGACTAAAAATATTATTCTAGTAAATGTTGAGAAGCATTTAATTAAGTTGTATATCTAAATAGTTACAATATAATTTTATATTCCTTCAAGTAGTCACCAAAATAAATTAATTACATAATATTAAAATAATACGTAATATTATCACGGATTATAAATTAAACATTAAAATAATTTTAAAAAAAATATTTTGCCTCGTTGCGTTTCTTTAAGAATCCATTAAAATTATTAAAGTAGAGAAAAGTAAAGTACCAATAATTTTAATAATTATCAATATGCAGAAATAAATATTTTTTATTATGATTAAATTAGAGTGTATGAAAATTCATTACAATTCTTCATTATTTTATCACAACACATTGTTATCGTTTACCCTGTTAATTCTGACTAGAACAACATGAGCTTACATATTTTATACCCATTTAAATGTTAGCTATATAGAAACCATTTTATCAATTCGGGAAATCGAAACAGCGATTTATTATTTAATCTTTATTTTAATATTATCTTTGAAAACATTTTAAGATAAAAGAAATTTTGATAAATTTCTCTTTCTTTTTTTTTTATGTCAAAAAATATTTTTACTTGAATTACAAAGGATTTTAGGAATATACGTTACAAATCTTTATACAATGTATTATACAATAACAAATTCTCACGAAATTATTAATGCAAATACGTGATGACATGTAATACAAATATGCAATTTAAGAATTTCATTCTCTAATTATAATAAAATAATCGGTAGAAATCTAGCCATCCAATTAAATTGAGGTAATTTTACGGTTAAGGTAATATTTTACCTTTACAATTTTGAAGCTGATTACAACTAGTATTTTTAAAAATTCAAAACTATATGATTTTTTAACCATTTACTACTAGCATGGTTCCAAAGACGTAAAAAACGAATGAAACTAGACCTTGGAGATAGTTTAGCAGTTTCGTGGTGCTTCTATATATGCCTGAATGAGCGCATTGTATTCTAACAGCCCAGGGTAATAAATTGATGAGTATTGGGCATTGTAAACTCTTCATGTGTGGAAGGGAATGGAGGTAATATTGCGATGTTAATGCTGTAACTCAAACCCCCATTCTGTCTGTCATGAGATTAATAATTACCCTTCTCACCTATAATATATACACTTCTGAAATGAACTAAGTGGCTGATTTAGGTGGGTCTAGTTGGAATGATAAAATTTTGGTGGCTTAACCGTATTAAGTGAAAACAGTTAATGAACGGTTTTTCTCACAGTTAACAGTATGAATATCATATTATTTATGGTTATTGGGTTATTTGACTGCTTTGTTTAAATATGGTAAAATAACAATTTAATAAATTGTTACATATTAACAGATTAATCCTCTCGGCTCTAATATATACACTTCTGCCAGGAACTAAATGGCTTATTTAGAAAGGTCTAGTTGGTATGTCAAAATTCTGTTGGCTTTACCATATTAAGTGAAAGTAGTTTATGAACATTTTTTCTGTCAGTCAACGGAACTAAAACAATATTATTTATGGCTGTTTGACTTATGTTTGAATATAATGAAATAAAAATTTAAGAAATTTTTATTTTTGCCATTTTTTTCGAGGAATTAATAGTAAATGATAACAAAATTATATAAACTTTACTAAGATATATAAAGATATATGTACTAAGATATATAAACTTTAAAATATGTCCTTTCTAAAGTATAAATCCAGTTATACTTCCACGATAGATGGAATACGAAACATCGGTTTGTTTCAAAATTAAGGCAATCAAAATGAAAATCAATTCTTGAACGTCCCACCATAAGTTTACAATGTGAGAATAATATGACATTCAATTTACACAACTTGACATTTTGTAGGTGAATGTGTTATTAGTTTGTTATCCAAGGTTTTTATAATTGAATACTTGCAAGAGTGATACAAGCAATAATTGAATACTTGAAAGCGTGATACAAGCAATAATTTAATACTTGAAAGCGTGATACAAGCAATAATTTAATACTTGAAAGCGTGATACAAGCAATAATTGAATACTTGAAAGCGTGATAAAAGCAATAATTTAATACTTGAAAGCGTGATACAAGCAGTAATTGAGTACTTGCAAGCGTGATACAAGCAGTAATTGAGTACTTGCAAGCGTGATATAAGCAATAATTTAATACTTGAAAGCGTGATACAAGCAATAATTTAATACTTGAAAGCGAGATACAAGCAATAATTGAATACTTGCAAGCGTGATACAAGCAATAATTGAATACTTGAAAGCGTGATACAAGCAATAATTGAATACTTGCAAGAGTGATACAAGCAATAATTGAATACTTGCAAGCGTGATACAAGCAATAATTGAATACTTGAAAGCGTGATACAAGCAATAATTGAATACTTGAAAGCGTGATACAAGCAATAATTGAATACTTGCAAGCGTGATACAAGCAATAATTTAATACTTGAAAGCGTGATACAAGCAATAATTTAATACTTGAAAGCGTGATACAAGCAGTAATTGAGTACTTGCAAGCGTGATACAAGCAGTAATTGAGTACTTGCAAGCGTGATACAAGCAATAATTGAATACTTGAAAGCGTGATACTAGCAATAATTGAATACTTGTAAGTCACGTGTAGGTCAGCATAGAGCGATGTCGCTTGCAAGAATCCGATAAAGATCCGAAAACTGATTCAGCATGATAAACAACAAAATCTAAAAACTGTAACATTAAAACGCTACGCACAACCACCTCATTCGACACAACCATGATTAGTTCTACTCAATTGCATTGAATCTTTTTTATTTAAAAAATTTCTGATTCTAATATTTTTTACTCTGAAGCACTTATGCAAATGATTTCTTAAACATCATATTTTTTTTCCATAACTTTTGCCCTTAAATTGTCGTTTTTTGAACATGGATATTAAAAAAATATTTGTTTCATTTTTAAATAAATATTTACATACATATATTTCAAAATTGCATACGTTTTGTATGTATATTTTTATATATTTTCAACAAGGCTTGATACAGAAAAGCATGAAAACAGTAAACAATTTTAAGAGCAATATGAATTTAAAATGTGTGACAACTTTGAAGTGCCCTTAATTTAGCTTATTTTTGATAAAATCTAAGAAATTAAATTTTAAAAAAAATAGTTTTATTTGAGACTACTCAATTCAATGTATTTTTGAAAATATTTTTCAAATAAATAATTAGTAGAACTTTTATTACTAATTCTGTTTTTATAAAAAAAAGATGAAATAACTAATGATGTTTTATTTTATTTTCTAGGTAAGAAAGGAAGTCAAAGAATTAATTTTATCATAAAAATCATAGAATGCATCGATTCATGGTAAGCTTGAACTATTATAACTCTACAACGAACAAAGCTTTAGCAGCACAAACCTTTAAGAGACCGTTGTAGGCAAATCAATTTTCATGCGTTCTACTTTACTCCTTTGAGATCAAGAAGCATGTCTTATAAATGGCTTCCGAAAGCTTCGTTTCTATTAACTAAAATTTTATTGTGAGTTTTGAGCTGTTCTGCTAATAAACAAAACATTTTAGGAACAAGTTTAATAATGTTTCTCAAGAAAGCGTCAGTTAACAATTCGGTTTATTGCATAAGAATTGCAGTTATCTATTCACAATGTAATCTGGTTTCTTGTCAGGAATTTCTTTCCTAATAAGAAACCAGTTTCTAGTCTAGTTCTGACACCACTGCTTGTTATAACAAGAGCACTTATGTCACAATCATTGTAAAAATGGCTCTCAATATTTCTTGAAACTACTGGTAGTAGCAACTAGAGCCTAACTTCTTGGCACCAATGTTTTTTTTTAAACAAAGCATCGATGTCACGATCAATTAAAACATGAAACTCGGACATTTTACTGTTACCACTGCAAGTTACAAGCAGATCTATTATGCCCCGATATATTAGAACAGAGCCCACCTCTGAAAAACAGCAAAGTTTTAGGGTTTGATCACATTGAGTAGTGGCTGTGCTGCAATATGAATATTAAACTTGTTCTATTATGTATGTATTAAACAAACAAACAAACAAACAAATTTATTTCGTTCTTTATATTATCAGCTTCTTTAAAGGAATAATAAATTCAATCTCCGACTTTTCAAATTGCATTCCATACATTATTTTGGATTAAATTTTAATATATTCCAAAAATCTAAGAAGAATCTCAACTTTTTTCAAAATATTTTATGATGAGATTTTCTCTTTTTTTTCTTTTTTGAAGTCGCTTTATTGAATTTTAAAAAGCATTATCACTAATGAATAGCATTAACAAAAATTGTACGCGATAACTTATTCGGTTTTAGTGACAAATTTGTAACTTATCTGATATAAATAATAAAGTAAAAAAAAAAAACAACAACTATGTAAACTTTATGTTTTAAAATAAAATTTGAGTCTCATTTCAGTCTCATTTTGTATTCATCACATTAACAAACGGTGCAATTACATCGTGTATATAAGCTATTTTATGTTGAGTTGCCATACATAAATAAATATTTGTGCAAATTTTTGAAAGGTACACAAGTTAAACAAGATAAAATAGCACTCCATGCACTTCAGGTTTCTTTCTAAAATTATGCTGAAAATTAGTAAAACTAATGGATTTCGTAGCATCAAAAACTGTGTTTAATGGTCTGCGTCACAATTTTCTTTATATTAATATTTTAGTTTAATTTAGTATGCATAAAGTTTTGATCAATGCTACTTTTCTTTACATGTCGCAGTTTCAAAATAAGATTTTATTCGTCTAACGAGCTGTTAGAAAGATTTGTAAAGTAGATTTATCTAAAATTCAGTTAAAATAAAAATAGCAAATACAAAATTAGAAGTGAATATACAGATTGGACTCTGCTCTAATAACTAAAAAAAATTGTAATCAAATGTTGGCTCATAGGTTGTTTATTATTAAAACTATCTGAAGCTAATATTTTCACTAAATACTTTCAAATGTAACAGGATATGATATTTGTTTATTGTATACGTTTCACTTCGATCATAGAAAAAAAATTTAAGAATTTGGAAGAAAAACTGAATCACAAAAAAGCAGACTTAGTTATAATTTATTTGCAATTCCCTTTTAAGGTTTAAACTCTTTTATTAAAGGTTTTTTTATGAATTATATTCTAAAATGCTGTCTTAGTGTAACTAAAGATTCTTAAAACATATGGATATAAGGATGATATATATGTATATAAAGAAAATGTTTAACTCAGTCTTTTAAAAAATTTGTAAAAATACAGGATAATTAACCCTCCAAACAAAGAGCCGCCAGAGCAAATTTGTACTGAAATATACCTCCTTTAAACTACGTTTTTATTAAATAACATAGAAAAAAGCCATTATTTAATTCAGGAAAGCCTCCAGCTTGGAAAAAAAGCAGCGGATGTCTGTCAAGTGTTTAATATGACAGCAAATTTAGCAAATTAGTTCAGATATTATTTTTAATGAATTTAAATCGAATATAGAGACTGCTTTAAATTTGTTAAAATGTTACCATTTAAGTTAAATTTTTGAAAAAAAAAACCTGTATATTTTTTGTGAATATATGATCGATTTATTCTGAAAATAACTTTCTAATAATGAATAAATGTAATCTTATCGAACAATTCACCATAAATTATGATTTTTATTGCAATTTACAATGAAATAAACCTAGAAAATATAAATATTAGCAAAGTATAATTAATACTGTTAGAAAAATAATATTTTATAACCGCCATTGAGCAGCCGACCCGATTCTGAGTTTGCTACTATCTATATTCAACTCCGTAGTCTTGAAATTTATTCCGAAGATAAGGGAACTTCTGGCTCAAGTATTTGGTCAAACTATCCTACGTGGAAGAATTTTTGATGGAACTAACTTATATTTGAATCAAATGGAGAGGAAACTTTATGAAAACCTTCCACAGTAAGCCCGGCGGCGAGGGGATTCTAACCCTTGATATATACTGATAATTATACCAGTGAAGATATTTTAATTAGCACTGTGGTCAGTGCGAGCCGAGAGCGAACCTCTTGATAAAAATATTGTGTCTATGCTAGGAATCGAACCTGGGTTACCTCATTCGAAGGTGAGCGCTCTATCCCCTGAGTGGCCGCGGGATTTTAATTGAATATATAGTGATAAGCTGCTTTAAATGCCTTAAAATGTTATCGTAAAAGTTAAACGATTTTTGAAAAAAAAATTCTCTATTTTCTTTTATAAACAGATTATCGATATATTCCCATAATAATGGACTCTAAAACAGGAATTATCAAACAACTCCTCATAGATTAGGATTTATATTGCAGTTTGCAATGAAATAAACATTAAAACATAATTGTTATTATATATATATATATATATATATATATATATATATATATATATATATATATATATATATATTAAACCGTATCGAGAATGCAAGGCAACGGGTGGATCAAGTACTTGTTACAAATTAGCCTTCATCGAGGCCTTTTTTGATGAAACTAACTCACATTTGCGTTACTTGGAAAGGAAAGCCACGGACACCCCCAACATTTAGCCTGATGGCAAGAGGATTCTAATACACGATCTGTTTACCATTCTGTATATTTTATGTTAGCACTATGGTTGTTACAAGTCGGGAGTCGAATTCGAACCTGGGTCCTCTCACTGGAGGTAAGTGCTCTATCTCCTGAGTCTCCACGGAATTTAAATTGAATATATTGTGATATGCAGCTTTAAATACGTTAAAATATTAACATAAAAGCTAAATAATTTTTTTAATTGTTAGACATTTTTATCTATTTATTATCGATATATTCCATCGATATAAGGTAATCTAACACAGAATCTCATCGAACAATTTATCATAAATTATGATTTACGATGCAGTTTACAAAGATACACACTTTTAAATACGATTATTAATAAAATATAAGTAATACTAATAGAAAAATAATATTAAGAAAATCAATATTGTGCTGGCCTTTTGTGGCCAGAAAGAAGTCATTTAGTTTTAGTAACAAGGTAGAAGAGCCAATAGCAGCCGCCGCTGGTAATGTTTTTATTTGCAATATCGGAGGCTAGTCTTTTATGACAGATTTTTTTCTTGCAATATCTTGTCTGGCGCACTGGTTAATTGAGACTGTCAAGATCTGGATTACCTCTTTTGTTGCTGCGAAGCATCTTTATTTATGATAGCTTTGTTTTCTTTCTCTCCAATTCTTTTCTTGTCACTGCAAGGAAATAAAAATAATTTCTCAAGTCAATAACTTATTCTTGTTATCACAATATTGTTTCTGAAGGGTTTCTGCGACTTGGACCAATAAATTGGAGGTTAATAATTTTTTTGGGAGAAATGATTGAAAAGTCAAGAGCTCTTGATAAAACTTAAGATCTCTTATTTAAGATCTAATTGCCCGAAAGCGTCATATGTGACATGTTTTTTTAATTCATTTTGATTACAAGTTTTTATATTTTAACAGATTGTTGCTTCTTCTTAATCGTTAAAATCATAAAATAATAAATTAAATGGGCATCTTATTTTGAATGTGGAGTTGTAAAAATAGTTTTTTAACTTTTTGAAACTCTCAAAACAAAAGAACTTATGAGCTGTTTATCGGGGTAATTGTTTTTCTTTCTTACGCCATAATTACACTGAGAAAATATTGTCAAAACTATCAGAATGTGGTAAATTTCACTATGTTTCTTGCTCTATGGGAACAACGCAGAGCTTGCTAATTTTTACCAAAGTGTTTTGGTAATGAAATTTAGTAAAATTAACAATAAAATCTGATTTTATCATGTGTGATAAAATTTGGTAAATGCTGCAAAATTTGTTAATTTTATCCTGATATCTTAGGACAGGACGTAAAAACCATTTATTCAGTTAAATTTATTTTTCATTTATGTATTTTTAACTAAATATGTGATAATAAGAGCTATGATTTTAAAAACCAGATTTTCTGATAAACCCGAAAAAATTAGCAAACGAATGGTTTAAGGGGGGACCCCACCCTGAGATGGTAAAATATTAAAGTTTTTCTTGAATTTTTTTTTAAGTTATAGAGACAATGCAGAGTCTTTCTGTTCTTTTTATGTTTTTTTAGCTAATTAAGGTCTATTTTTAATATTTTTCTTTTACAAAATAATAAAAAAATAAGTTGGTGGCAACTCCGCGTGTGTGGTTGGTCATCAAAAAGTAGCACCTCACTGGCCTCATGGATTTAGAAGTCCTGAAACAAGGAAAATGATTTTGTTTAGATTTTCTGAAACATAAAGACATTATCTAAAAAGTAGCAAAGCGGTTTTTTGATATTTACAAAATTACCAAAATGGCGGCAACTTAAAAAATAAGTTAAGTTTTTGATTAAAAAAATATTTATTAAATTACTAATATAAAATCGAAGTATAAAAATATCAAAAAAATCCTATGCTTTTTTCTAAAGAATGTATTTTCACGTAATTTAAAATAAAGAACAGCTTATTTCGTTGTATAGATCATGAGAAAAACGTTAGGCCAGGTCAAAAAACAGCGTTTTGAGAAAAACGCGTTTAAAGTTTTGACTTAGGGTAGGGGAAAACGTTTAATTTCATATTTATAATGGTCGATAAATGAAATGCCTACAATAAGTTTCTATATACAGTCCACAGAATGGATGAGACACAAAAAGAATGTCCTCCCTCCTAATCTGGCCAAACGGGCCTTTCTACCTGTTTAGCGACGACTCTCTATTTTCCGGTATAACTTCAAAATGAAGTTAGGTACCGAGAAATCGTTTTAGACAGACATTAGGAAGGGTGCAAAAATTCGAAAAATGCAATAAAAAAATTTTTTCGAATTTTTTATATATTCAGGGTGGGGTCCCCCCTTAAATACTTTATATTCTGATTTTATTCATAAGAATTATGCTTGTTTTTACTATCTTTTGTTCCATGTCACATTACCATACTGTACGGTAATTTTACCAAAATGTTTTTCTCTGTGTACTTTTTTATCTTAACTATAGTTAATACGGCCCAATTGTAAGAGTCTCGGACAACTATACAAATAATGATAACATTAGACAATAATACTTGAAATTTTTTGCTTATTCGGTTTGGTTAAGGTGATTTTTTTCACGCTAGCACGGTAAGTCCGATAAAAATTAATTCTTCACTTCAAATATATATATATATATATATATATATATATATAATTTTTTGTAAAAACTAGGCACACTGCAAATTGACAGAAAGTCTCACTGACCAAATTATGAGTGCATCAAAGCGTGAAGCATTGGCTTTTTGGCAGTTTGCATTGATTATAGAAATATTTTAAGATATTAGAAATATTAGATATTAGAAATATTTTACAATCCAGTATGAACTTCTCGAACGGTAAACTGGATTGTTACCTGTTTTTAACTAAGTATACTTACTTGCTTAATTGACTCCAAGTGTTACTGTCAAATATACCATTATTACACTGCGTAGGGTAATATTTTTTAAAATTGTTTGTCGATTTTGAGTAAATTATGAAGAATCACATGACAAATTCCATGATAAAAAGAGCACCTAACACAGTTGTCTTCACTGGGATTCGTAATCTTCTCTTTAGTACAATTTTTAATTTTTTTGTTTGACGTGCTTTGGTAATGCATATAATTTCAATGAAAACACTAACCCATCATACAATTTTCTCGAATGTAATCGGTAATTCAAGGAGAATACTTTTTAAAAACCCTTGTAGTTGATGAAGTCAAATGTTAAATGCCACTGGCAAAATAGCGAATAATTCTTAGCATTAGCATATTTGATTGAATTTTATACATACATTTTCGAACAAACATTTTGCCAAGATTTATAATATTATTTTATCTAGAGATAATTCTAAGCAAAAAATGAATTCTTTTAATAATATTATATTTAATAATGATCGAAAAAATTTTAAATTGTGAAATACTCATTTTCATCATTTTAAACTATGCAAATTTTAAATGAGAAAATTAAAATTTAAAAGATATCGGTCGAATAGTTCTGGATAAAAATTAAAAAAAGGCCGTATTTGTAAATTTTCATTTATCAGAAACTATGCGATCGATTGTTTTTAAAATTTGGATTTTGTCATTTGAAATTATATATTTTAAACGGTTCTAAAATTTTATGTACATTACAACACCAAAAGTATCGACCATTATTAAATAAAATAATGAATAATTATTGAAAAAAAAATTTACGTTAGAACAAATTCTCTAATTGTGAGCAATCAACTTTTAAAACTTGCCGAGATTATGGCAAAATATATATATAAAAAAGTGAAATTACCATTAAGAGACACAACTTTTCGTATGCTCTATTTCAACTTTTTGGATTATATTTTCTAGATTTTAGCCACCTCAAATATCTAGATGGCTGAATCGAAACTTCTGAAATTTGATGGCAAGATATAATCAGAAAAATAATGTTGCTGTTTCTGACTCCGTGACTTAATTAATAATTAGCAAAAATTAGCACTTTTGAGAAGAAACCATCAGACTACTGAGATTAGAAATTAGTTTTTGAAAATTTGACTATTCGAAGAAAAGTTATTCTGGACGTACACTGTGAAAAATTCTACATCAAATTACGGTATGAAGTATCAGAACTTTGGGAACTTTTGAAGTATCAGATCATTCCGGAAAATCCATTTTCCTCTAAAATCCATTTTTACCATTCCATTTCTTCCAAATCACTTTTTTTTCATTATATTATTAGAATGATTTAGTAATTTATAGTTTATTCAGAGAAAGTATGATTGTGTTTCTGTTTCTTAATTAATAATTTACAAAAATCATCAATTTTAAGATCAAACTTTTGAACTATTAAAAGTGGGAATTAGATTTTGAAAATTGGGCCTTTTGTAAAAAAGTTATTCTGAATGATACACTGTAAAAAATTCTGGATCAAATTACCGTATTAAGTACAAGAAATTTGGGTGCAAATTCCGTAAAATCTATTTTCTTCAAAATTCATTTTTACCGTAAAATATTATACCATGTTTGGTTTATTTACTTAGAATGATTCACTGATTTTAAAGTTTATTCAGAAAAAGTGTGATTGTGTTTTTGGTTCCGTAACTTTATTAATAATTAGCATTAGTTAGAATTTTTGAGACCAAACCTTTAAACCATTGAAATTGGGAATTAGTTTTTGAAAAACCAACCGTCAGAGGAAAATTGATTCTGGATTATATTAATAAATCTGGGTCGAATTACGGTATAAAATACCAAAACTTCGGGAGCAAATTCCGTGAAATCCATTTTCCTCTAAAATCAATTTTATCGTAAGGTAGTATGCTATATTTTTTTGGTAATATTTAGTTATTCGGTGATTTTATTGTTTATTCAGAGAAGGTATGATACTGTTTCTGTTCCCGTAACTTAATTAATAGTAACTAAGTGTTAGAATTTTGGAGATCAAACCTTCAAACCATTGAGATTGGGAATTAGTTTTTGAAAAACCCAACCATCACAAGAAAAGTTTTTTCTGGATTCTGTAAAACTATCTGGTTTAAAGTACGGTATGAAATACCAGAACTTAGGGAGCACATTCAATAAAATCCATTTTCTTCTAAAATCCATTTTACCGTAAAGTATTATACTATACTTTTTTCAGTAATATTTATTTATTCAGCGATTTTATTGTTTATTCAGAGAAGGTATGATTCGTTTTCTGGTTCCGTAACTTAATTAATAATGAGAAAGAATTAGCTTTTTTGAAATAAAATCTTTGAACAATTCAGATTGAGAATCAGCTTTCGAAAATCAGTCCATTTAAAAAAAAGTTATTCTGTATGGAACACGGTAAAATATTCCGGAATAAATTACCGTTATAAAGTACCGAAACTTTGGATGCATATTCCTTAAGCTCCATTTTACTCTAAAATTGAATTTTACCGTAAAATACTACGCCACCCATTTTACAGTAAAATTGAATTAGAGTGATTCAGTGATTTGACAGTAATTATTACTGTGAAAATTACAGTATATCAGATTTTATTCCGTAACATGTTCCAGATAAAATGGAGTTTAGAGAAAAAAGTACTATCCCAAACGGTGATTTTTACAGCACTTTTTTACAAAGTACTTTTTTTGGTCACTCAACTCGCTCACTAAAGGTGACTGTTTAGAAAATAATCTATTGCTTAGTTTTTCACTAAATACTTTGTTGAAATCTCGATTTCCATACCCAAATCAAAATAGACCCAAAAAAAGTTTTTTTTTCCATACCATTATGCCATTTCAAATGGTATTTAGTTGAAAAAATTCATCATATCTGGCAAGTGACATTTGGAATTGCCACCTTGTTAGTATCTACAAAGAAAAAATAATCAAACTATTTTTTTGCACTAAATTCTTAGAGTTGGATTTGTTTTGTAGAATCCACGAATGTCCCTTTTTAGTTAATTAGCTTCTTCTAGTGTCCAAATCTTCGCTGTCTTTCATATGCCCGGGTGAATTTCGTGTTTATTCTGTCGAATTCTTCTAACTTTCTCCGAGAACTTCAGAAGTTTCCGCACGTAACTTTCTCTTTGTGAAGTTACCTGATGAATAATTAAAATACACTCGCTTAGAAATGTTTCCATTTCTCTCCTTTGCACGCAATTCTACAAATTTTTACTAATCTACTGGGCGGTATCATTAAAGCGTCGATTTTTATAAATAATTTTACAATTATAGCATTTAATAAGCTTATAATTATCTCATCGGCTTGTAATTATTTAGTCATTAGCTTAACTTATTTTTTGTATAAAAATCTTTATTTTAATTAATATTAAGCAGTTCGTATTTTCCAAAAAGAAAATTTTTTGATTGAATTCTTCACTGCATAAATAAATGGAAAATAAAATTATTAATCCATAGAATATAGCAATACATTTATAAATCTAATTATTAAAGTATAGTTTTAGAAATAATTCACTCGCTTAGGAATGCTTCCATATCTCTTTGCTCGCAATTATTACGATATCATATTATTACGATACCAGTTGGCGATATCATTAAAAAGTCGATTCTTTCAACTAAAAAAAAAAACATTTATATTTAAATCATTTAATAAGCTAATGACCATTCAATAAACTTATGAGGATTTAATAAGCTTATAACTATTTAATCATGAATTATTAAACTTATTTTTGCTTAGAAATCTTTATGCTAAATATTAATAAAGGATTTTTTTGTTATTAATAAAACTCTTTTCATAGAACTCATCATTACTAAAATATTGTTTTAAAAAAAATAACTATGAATCAAAAAATATCGCAATACATTTAAAAAGCTATTAACTAATGTATAATTTTAGATATAATTATATACACTCGCTTAGAAATATTTTTATTGCTCTTTTACACGCAATTAGACTAATTATTATTAATCTAAAGATCGATATCATTAAATTGTCATTTCTTACAAAAAAAATGTATAATTAAAAAACTTATTGAAACCAACTAATTGAAACAAACTGTAGAAATTTGCCCGAAAAATATTGTAATGCTCGTAAAATTCAATCAATGATTGTATATTTTAAGAATCATTTATAAGAATCATCACTCGCGATATAACTTATTATAACTTAACTAATTGAAACCAATATTATTAATTAATACGAAAAAAATATAATACCTGTAAAACTCTATGAACTATTGTATAGTTTCTTAAAATAGTTGCAAAGAGAAAAAAATTCCAGTGAAATTACCAAACTCTTTTAAAATTTCATATCTGGTATAATAAAAAACAACATAATTCTTGTAATAAAATGAATTGTAAGGTTTTTCATTAAACTATTCGCGATAGAGCTTATTATCAATTGAAACATATACTAATAACTGATACATATACTTACTCACCATGCCTTTATTTCTCTAAAAATTATCGTCGAGTCTTAGAAATGTTTCTTAAAAACTCTATACTGTTAGAAAAATTGTTTCGTTATTGAAATTTCTTTATCTTGAACTTAATTCCAGTGTTTATGGTTTAACTAAATTATCGATTGAGCTGAAATTAGTATTCTGAGATATGATTTCGAAAGCATCTTATCTATCTTCGAAAATTTATTATTATTTTTTTTTTATTTCCTATGAGCTACACAATCAGTCTTCCCGATGAGCAGACCTAGTGCGTTCTCCAAAAGTGATATCCACTCTTTCAGGACCACCACAATGGGTGAGATATCGTTAGCCATGTTAATTTGGACGTCTAGTTTCTGCCACACTAGATGGCAGCACTGAGACTCTGATTTATTATTATTAATATAATTATTTTAAATATTATACGAATAATAAGTGAGATTGGTAAAAATGGCATGGCAATTTAAACAATCTCTTCAAAACTATAATTTAAAGTAAAAGAAAAGAGTTCATTTATTAAAACATCAAGCTACCTTCATCATGGTTTGAATTACTATTTTAATCATATCCGTCATATAATGGTTTAATTTAGTTTAAATTGTTAGTGATATTTTCTAGTTAAGTGTCACGCCATGAACGTGATATGAAAATAAAATAATCTGTAGGAGTGGTACACATCCAAATTTGTAATAAAAATGTAGATTGAATTCGTTAAAATGAACTTTTTCTTCCATTTAACCTCACTCTTCTTGCCAAATTTATATTTTTCGTTATTTCGAATAATCTCTTATTATGATAGTAATTACTTTTCCTAAGAACTTTAATTGAATTTAGTACGGTTTTTTATATTCAAAATTACTTCAATAATGTTAAAAATATAAAGATTTTTTAAAAAATATATAAATTATACAGTGCGAATCAAAATTATCTAATTAGGCTTAAAACGATAGAAATTTAAAAAAAAAAATGGCAGATCAAACATGCATGTCAAAGAAAAACAAACAAGCAAACAAACAAGAAAAAAAAAACCCGAAGAGAATGGACACTTTCAAAAATCATTGTCCAAATTTCTGTTAACTATACAATCATTTGTAATTTATGCATACACATTTTACAATTTTAAACACTTAGAAGGGTGTTAAACCGTAATATTACGTAAATAAATTTGCTTAATAAGTTGAAAAATTGAACCATACTGGAGCGCAAAGCAATTTTACTTTTAAAACTTGATTACTATTTGATTACTAGTACCT
This sequence comes from Parasteatoda lunata, assembly GCA_949128135.1. Lineage (NCBI taxonomy): Eukaryota > Metazoa > Arthropoda > Arachnida > Araneae > Theridiidae > Parasteatoda > Parasteatoda lunata. Next base: position 32,403,209 of record OX421979.1, read on the forward strand.
TGGTTCATTATAACAGTTTATTAAGGTTGAAACACATTAGATTTTATGGTTTAAATTAAAGTGAATGGTTTAATGCTAAGTGTGTTATTTTCCCTTTTATGTAGCTTTCAGCAGCTCATGGAAGTATGAATTAATATACAAAACTGAAATTCAATTAAGCGAACAAAATTGCGCATAAATAAAACGTTACTTACTCTTATTATGCTTACTCTTATTATAAGAATAAAACGCAAATTTAATATCACAAATTTCATGCACTCTCAAAAAGTATCGATTTAGTGTTTAACAGTTAAAATATGATGCAAATATATGATTAAATTGAGTTAAAAGTTTAAAATATAATGCAAATTTAAAATATGATGCAAATTTAAAATATGATGCAAATTTAAAATAATTAACTCTAGAAAGACGAATGGAGCCTGTTTGGTAACTCTCAGTTTTTGTTGCTCTGTAAGTCAAATAAATAACTTACTGGAAGTGTATATTTCTGATTTTTTCCAATTCGATCCTTTCACAACATTTGATTTTTCACAAAAGTTACTCTTTAATAGGCATACGGTACCCCAGTTTAATGAACAGTACTCTTGTTCATTAAAAAAAAAACAAGAGTACTTCATATTTATAATTATCATTTATAGAGAAAAGAAAACTCAATTATCTCTGAAACTAATGTACAAGTTTAATTAAAATGCCAGTCTCCCGTTTAATAAAATATTTCCGTTAACTAAAACGAGAAAAATAGCATAGAATTTTAATGATAGTCTCTAATAAATTTTTTATTAAATTAATTATGATTGTATTGTAAATTTTATATGCCCAATTGAACTACAAGCAAACAGCGTGAGAAAAACCAAACTAGACTTTCTAGATATATTTTCGATTTCAATTCATTTGAACCATAGAATCACATAATCTAATTTAAGAATTACGAAAATGGGGTTCAGAATGTCACCAATAGCAGATAAGTGCTAACTTCACTCCAAATTTTCTGACGGCATAGGTGTTGCTGCAGGTCAAAATTAGCCGAACACCTTATGGCATTGGTTACATACTTGTATGCACATTTGGTATGTAAAATGTACTTTTTTCACATACAAAACAGTTACATACTTTTTCTTTAAATAAAAAAAAAGTTACATTTTGTGTTGCATTTTTATTCATTTCTCAGAAAAATTGGTTTAACGTTTGTCCATAATGAACCATACAGCGAAACTTTTTGGCAGCATTAATACGATGTTAAATTCAAATATTTCCATTTAAACTATGGTATCGCTTATGCGATACTATCGTTTAAAGATAAAGCATATGGAAAATATAAAGATATCAAGTTTACTTCGTAAACCTGATTATTCAAGTTTACGAAGTACAATAGCATGATTAAAATTAGAACCATAATGAAATTATAGAAGATTTAAAACATCCAATAGTTTTGTTTTGAATATCTTTGCTTACTTTCAATAGTTTAAAAAATTTAACAGTTAGTGTTGCCAAATGCTTAATACTATGTGTAGCATAATTGTGGAGCCTTAACTTAAATGTACTTTTTTATAAAAATAGAAAAAACGTAAATTTGTTGTCTCATTTTCATTCACTTCTCAGAAAAATTTGTTAAACATTGAATCACACTTTCTATATATTTTCCTGAAAATAGTGATTCTCTGCAACATCAATGCAGTATAAAATCCAACTATGTTTTCGTCCATTTTAATCATGGTATCCAATAATCAAGTTAAGATGTGTAATAATATGATTCTACTTCGAACGTTATTGAAGTTGTAGCAGATTTGAAAGATATAATGGTTCATCTAGCTCAAAAATTGCCAGCAGTCAACAGCGGAGGTGCTGCCGAAAGTCATATACCATTAATAACAAATTTTGCGGAGCTAAAATCTCCGTGTCCAACAATGATCTGTAGTTAGAAAGCTTTTTAGCTTTTTATTGAACTTTTAACAGATGTATTTTTTTGACAAATAATTGTAATATTTTTAATATATATATATATATATATATATATATATATATATATATATATATATATATATATATATATATATATATATATATATATATATATATATATATATATATATATATATATATATATATATATATATATATATATATAAATATACATATATATATATATATATATATATACATATATATATATATATATATATATATATATATACATATATATACATATATACATATATATATATACATATATATATATATATATATATATATATATATATATATACATATACATACATATATATATATATATATATATATATATATATACATATATATATATACATATATATATACATATATATATATACATATATATACATATATATATATATATATATATATATATATATATACATATATATATATATATATATATACATATAGATATATATATATATATATACATATATACATATACATATATATATATATATATATATATATATATATATAATATATATATATATATACATATATACATATACATATATATATATATATGTATATGTATATATGTATATATATATATATATATTATATATATATATATATATATATATATATATATACATATATATATATACATATAGATATATATATATATATATACATATATACATATACATACATATATATATATATATATATATATATATATATATATATATATATATATATATATATATATATATATATATATATATATATATATATATATATATATATATAATTCAAGTTCACTCTGGTATCTACACGCAAAAAAAATTCTTTTAAAATTTACGTACAGTATAGTATACTCATTTTTGGTTTAAAAAAAGTCGTAATTCTGTTTAATAAAACCAAAATATACAGTATTCATTTCACTCATTTCAGTGGTTTTTCCGTTCATATGATGATCGAAAATTCTGGTTTTCAAAATTATAGTCCTTGATACAACACATTTGTTAAAAAATAAAAAATTAAAAGTAAATTTGACCGAATAAATGGCTTATGTACTATGTTTTTAGGTATCATGAAAAAATTACCAAACATTACCATATTTGCCAAACTTTATCAAAATTTTTAAAACCATATTGTTTTGTTAATTTAACCAAAATCATTACCAAGGGCTTTGGTGAAATTTAGCGAGCTTTTTCATGTTTCTATAGGGCCCAAAACACGGAAATTTCACCATATCCTGGTAGTTTTACACATACTTTTTTCTCTCTTCTGTATTAAGAAAATATTTTGAGGAACGCAGGTCCGAGAATAGATGCGATAGATCCCTATTTCTTGGATATATTTCTGGATTCTTTAAGTGAAGGGAAACAATTCCAAGGCATAATCGTTTCCGAAATAGTTTTAAAGAACCGTTACCCGGGTTTCGTTGTCAGTGAAAATCTTCCTCTAAATGCATTAGTAACGGAAACGTCGGTCTAAAATGACCAACCGTTCCATGCTCATTTCCGAATCTCTTTGGTGGAAGAAAATTACGGGGCAACTGGAAATCAGGGGAAAATTTTCTCTTGTCTTCCGGTCATGTCGTGAGTAGACCTGGAAGGCAGAAACAAAAGGAAACTGTGGTCACGTTCATTTACCACTATCAAGTTTCTATTAGAAATATCTGTCTATAATCATTTTATGGTATAGTTTGTTGTGAAGAATATAAAGTATTGTTTAGAATTTTTGCTCTAGAATAATTGTGTACACTCTTAGATAACACTGTTATATTGTTAGTAAAATAACCGGCAGCAGTCAGTCCGTCCCTTTAACCGTAAAGTTTAAGATGAAGAACATTTTTTACCCTTACAGTTTTAATACCATTTGCAACTAGTATGGCTAACAAACCATGAATATCAAACTATACAGTTGTTAACCATTTACAACTAGCATGGTTTCAAAATATTAAAAAATAATAAAACTGGACACAGCTAGGCATTTGGTTAGGTAATTGGCATTGAAGTTGAGGTTTTTGTCACTTAGTTGTGTTTTATCAAATGAACCATGGCATGCGGTTTTGTTAGTTTATCTGGTTGTTTCACCTATAGTAAGAGTGGAAACCTATGACTTTTTCATTACGCAGCTTGATGGTGCTCCCATCTATAAGAAAAGGAGAGTATTGTATTCTAATAATACAAGATCACATATTGAATAGTGCGGGACAGTGGAAACTCTTCATGTGTTAAAGGGAATGGAAGAAATATTGTGTCATCGCTGGGACTCAAACTCCCGTTCTGTCGGTCATGAGCTTGACAGATTAGCCCTTTAAGCTACAATATGTACCCAGCTGTAAAAAACTAAACGGGTTCATTAGGCGGGCCAGTTGATGCGATAAAACTCTGGTTGTTTAACCGTATTAGGTGAAAGTAGTTAATAAACGGTTTTCTCTAAGTTTATACAATTTAAATACCATCCTATTTATGGTTACTTAACTGTTTTATTTGAATATGGTTCGATAACATTTAAATCAACTGTTATTTAACCATTTTTTCTGAGAAGTTTCTAACAGCGTATTGAACTTATTTACTTCTTTAAATTGTAAATGATTTTTGACTTTCTCCAGAAACTTATGGATTCATATTATATAATATTTAATCATTTTGATTTCTTTTCGAAATAAAAAAATACATAATATTTGGATAACATTGATGTATACGTACTTTAAAAAGCTGATTTGCTAACTTTTGAACTGAAAATATACGTTTTAGAATTTAAAAGCTGCAAATGCAGAGTGGTTATAATTTAAGTTACTTTTTTTTTAGAGCAGCATACATCCCGTTCTGGATGATTCATACATAAAGTGCTGTACCCTGATTAGCTTCTTGAAAACTGCTGATATCATTTAATTGGCTTTTTACAAAGAATCTTGTAAGTGCATTGCAAAGAGACACCGGAGGTTTGCAAATATCCGAATTTTCCTTTTTGTCTAAGACATTACATTATATGGGTGCTGAAAAGATTAATCCGTGCTAAAAATTTTTTACAATTTCAACCAGTGGATGAGAAAAGGTCATATATAAAGGACACAAATCATAAATTTGAGGCAAAATTTTTTTGAAATCATAGCTTATATTAAAATTGCATTCACGTTTCGTCAAACACTTGTTAAAAACTCTTATAGCGAGAACATAATATGAAGGGTTTTTTCAATCAATTCCTGAAGCATGACAAGTTATGCTAGCTTTTAATTCAGTTTTATTTTAAATTAGCTTCTTTCCTAACTCTTGCAGAACACCTGTTCATCCCCGGTTGCGATTTGCCAATCCAGCGGCTTTCAACGACCCGCTCTCCCGTTTAACACTTTTTTAAATAAAACACCAGACTTTTTTTAAGTTCAGATAACAAATTTTAAAGAATTAAAAGTTTTCATTATAATTGTGTTCAACTGCAGCCAAGAGAAAAATCTAAAAAAAAAAAAAGAAAAAGAGCGTTAAAGACCATTAGATTGTAAATTAGCTCCCCGATCTTTTCTAATTTAGCTCTCATTTTTTAAAAATTTTTTCCTGTATGTATAAGGAAAAATTACTAGCTGTAACATAATTATTTCGTACAAAACGGCTTTTCTATTTTGCCGACAAATATTTTCATAACATCAATTAAGAACTCAAAACTCCTAAACCACATAATAGCGTTTTTAGTTTCCTTTGTTACTTGTATGATTTAAAATTTTAATAAATTTTATGGTGTCACAATTTCATTACTCAAATAATAGCTAATAAAAATACAAACTTTATTAATAATATATTTATTCGTTGCTTAGTTAAAGCAAATAGACGCATCAATGTTATAGTTTACTCCGTATTTCTTGTATATTGTATTCAATTTGTCGCTTGCGCTGAATGATAACCTGAAGCTAGAGCACTAATGAATAGTGAATTATAATATTCATCAAATTATCAATATTAAGCATTTCCAGCACATTATCCTAATAATAAATAAAGCTTTTTGAAATGTAAATTTAAAGGGAGAGCTTTTTTCAAAATTAAAGATAATTCGCCTAGGAAGTCCTACTAAATTTTATTAAATTGTATTAATTTTAATATAAAATGACCTCATACAATTCATTTATCAGAATCATTAATTTATCATTAATTTATTTAAGAATCATTAATTTACCAGAAAACTTATATAGACTAATATACGAGATTATAATTAAAATACAGTACATAATATTATTCTTATGACAAAATTGTTTCAAGTTTGTTAGTATATATATATTTAATAATGTTAATGCATTATATTTATTTTAATAAAAGGTAAGTTCTTTATTTACTTCACATTAGAGCTGCACATTGGGCTATTACTGACGGTCTGGGAAACATCCACGAGAATGATCCGAAGACATGCCATCACAATTTTGATCCTCTGTAGGGGAGATGGTACAAGACGACCTGATCTCTTAGTAGAGCCCTTTACGATAGAACAGTTTAACGAAGACCGATACCACGCACCCTTGGTTCCAAAACAAGCTGATCAGTTAGAAATATTTATACATGACCTTTTTAATAACAATCTACATGACTTTATAGAAATGAAATCATTAGAGAAATTATTAAAGTTTAGTGATTCCGTAAGACTCATAAATATTTATGTAAAAGCTTTTTAATAATAATATCCATAGCTTAATAGAAATGAAAGCATTAGAGAAATTATTTCAAAGTTAGTGATAAGTTATATATATATATATATATAATATCCTTTTTAATAATAATCTACATAGCTTTATTGAAATTAAATCATTAGAGAAGTTATTTCTTATTTAGTGATTCCAAAAGAATTGCAAATATTTCTGATATCCTTTAATAATAATATGCAACTTTAACTTAATAATGATCTACCTAATTTTATAGAAATGAAATCATTGAGAAATCATTAGAGAAATTATTTCATATTTAGTGATTCCTAAAGAATTACAAAATATACAACTTTATATAATAATAATAATAATAATATACAACTTTAACTTAAAAATAATTTACCTTACTTTTTAGAAATGAAAACATTAGGAAAATTATTTAAAAGTGTGTGATTATGAAAGAGTTTTATTCGATTTATATATATATATATATATATATATATATATATATATATATATATATATATATATATATATATATATATATATATATATATATATATATATATATATATATATATATATATATATATATATGTATATATATATGTCCATTTTAATAATAATCTGCATAGCTATATAGAAATGAAATCATTAAAGAGATTATTCATTAGTTATTGATTCCGATAGACTTACATCCGTAAAAATATGTCATTTTAAATAATAATGTACCTAGCAAAATAGAAATAAAAGATTTTGCAAGAATATTTCAAATTAAAAAAAGTTGTCATTAAAATTATTACTTATTTGTCATTAATTTCTAGTTAAATAATATTATTTACCATTAAACATTTTTAACAACTACTCCAACACTCAGAATTTATACTTTCATATTAGTAATTTGAGTTCAGAATAAAATACAACAAAATCAATTTGTATGCACTGTTTTACTTACAAAAAAAAGAGTAAAATTCGGAAATATAAATATAAACAATTTATTTCGATAACATCAACTTAAAAAAGTCGGCTATCACCATCTGGCACAGGAGACAAAACACGTCAACCCAGTGAAAACAAATTTGTAAATAAAAACGATAAATCAAAAGTTTGGAGCACATCACCATGCCTGGAAAAACTGCAATATTCTGGGTTCGTTCAGGGAACTATTTTTCTACAATTTATTTTCTCTCACTCGATATGTTTCATTTTCAGTCGCAATTTATTTATAGTAATAGCGAAAAAAAGATGTCATTAAAACCATAAACTGTAAATCTTACAAATAGCTCAACTCTGATAATTCATGGGACAGCAAAAATATAAAAGATAAACTTAACAAATGTTTAATATCTATAGTTCATTTTCAAATTAAATTTTTTTTATGACGGAAAGAAATAATTCGTAATTTTTTTCCAAAACTTTTTTGAATTATTATTCTGGGGTATTTTGCATACTTTAATTGGCAGGATAGCTTACTTCGATTGAAATATCACATAATTGTACTGAAAAAGTATATACTGTTTTTACTATGCATTTAGAAGAAATCTTAGAATGCCCAGAATACCCTCCGGTTATGCTTGGGAGAAAATTCGATTCATATTCGATTCGAATATGAATTCGAGACAGAGACTCGAAGTTCAACTTACTAGGTTTTTTGTAAATTTGTATTGTATATTTGTAATTACAGTATAGCTTACTTCTATTGAAATATTACATTATTGTACTGAAAGATTATACAATGATTTTACTAAAAGCAGTTTAGTAGAAATCTTAGAATAAACCCCCTTGTTAAATTTGGGAACCAATCCCGTGAATAACGTGACAGAAACTCAAAATATAATTTATTACTGTTTTGCATATTTGTGTATGTACAGCATGTTTGTATTTCTATTGCATATTTTTTGTATATTTCTACTTGTATTGCATATCTGTATTTGCATGATAGCATATTTCTATCTAAAAAACCACATAATAGTACTGAAAGAGTATACCATATTTCTAAAATATTTTGTAATAATATACTTTATACTCTAAAATATTCTACTATAATATTTACTAAAATTTTAGAATGACCCTCTGTAATATTTGAGGAAAAAATCCTGAGAGCGTGGCGAATGAGATAGAAACTCAAAGTTTTCTCCATAATTGTATTTGCCGGATAGCATACTTCTATTGAAATAGCACATAATTCTACTATAAGATTATGCCAAATTTCCATTAAAACAATATTTCGTGGAAATCTTTTATTTGGGGAAAAATCCGGAGAATATAGTGGAAGAAATAGAAACTCATTGTTTAACTTGTTTTTTTTTTTTTTTCTATTGTGAATTGTTAAAATTAGGCTGTGCATAGTAAAACAACATTGTTTGATTCCCTTATTATAAATATAAAGGTAACAATTATTAATTAACTGTTTCGAATTATTAACGTTTTCAAATTTTTGACCTATTTAATTTTTATATCAGTAGCAAAAATTGATAAAGTAAGACTTTCAGTTTGTTTTTATGTTTATATAAAAAATTATAAAAATTCAAATAATAAAGAAATCTATCAATGAGTTCAAATTTATTTTATTTGCTTATAAAAGCATATTTTTATAAATTAAAATTAGATAAGAATTTATTTTAAACCATCCAATAAGTGGGAAGTGTTTTAAAAAAAGTTAGCTGTTAACTATTTTTTTAACTGTTATATAAATCTTGAATAAAACGTGCATTGAATATTTACTTAAATTTGGCATTTGCTCTTTAAATTAAAATAAGTAATTTAAATTAAATGTAAAAGAAAAATCATTTAAATATTTTTATTTTTATTCATCCAGCTGTTTAAACATTTCATCTTTTGTTTCTTTTATTTCCTTCATGTGTTAACAATTCTTTTAACCTTCTAATTACTTACACTATGTAATTCATGTAATTAAATTAAACATCAGTTGTTTTTGGTTCTTTTTCACAAGTATTTTCAATAATTTACTATTTGCTTTTTTATTGTTTAAAAGCAAACTCAATAGTTTCAAAGTAAATAAATAATTTATACAAGCTTTCAAACTAGCACCAGTATTTTTATTGATGTTTTTATTCATATTAAATATTTTTCTAAAAGTAATGTGTATAAAACTAACAATTTCCCCCTAAATTTTAAGCTTAATTACTTTTCGAATAATGTTGTTAATAAACAAAATATGCAGATAAAATATAAGAAGATTAGTCTTTATGCAGTAAATTGTTTTAAAAAGGAGCTATGACAATAAGAAATTTAATAGCACTAATAAGATTAATTTTTAAAAGTAAAGTATGTATACGAAAATACAGAAGGACGTAATATTTTTCTCTGCAAATTTAAAAGAAAATTTACTGATAAAATATATTGATATGTTTTTTTTTTTCAGTTTACGAACGAAACAAAATCTGATATATCGTCATTTTTACAGTAATAATTACCGCATTGTTAAAATGGATTTTACGGCGATATGGATTTTACAGATAATGCACCCAAGTGCCGCAACTGCACATTGTAATTTGATTTGGAATTTTTCGCTATGTCGTAAAATTTACGAAATTTAGCAATATAATTCAGTTAGAATTTAATTTATATCTAAACTCTAAAGAAAAGAAAGTGATACTAAACTAAACTACTACTAAACGCTTTTACTAAAACACAGTATAATTTCTTTCTTATTGAACGAAGTAATTGATTGAAAACATGTCTTTAAGGAAATGAATTATAGTTTTGTTAAATGCATTACTGCCTGTAATTGTAACAAGCTACAATTATCTTTTCTGAAATAAAATAAAAGCCAATTTTTCTCATAGCTGACAGAATGGTAATTCGAGTCCCAGCGTTGAAACCACAAAATTTCCTCAATATTCTTCAACACATGAAGAGTTTCCAGTGTCCTGCATTCCCCAATTTGTGACCCTGGGCTAATATAATACGATGCTTTCATTCCCACATAGATGGCAGCATCAAAAATCCGTTAAACTATCTCTAATTCCGGTTAAAATTCTGCTTTACTGTTTTGAAACCATGCTGATTGTAAATGGTTAAATGTTAAAAAAACCATACAGTTTTGTATTCATGGTTTTTTAAGCATGATAGTTTTAAGTGGTTTCAAAACCATAAATATAAAAAAAAAATTATTTTCCGTAGACATTACGGTTAATTGGATATACAGACTGCTGCCAATTATTTCACCATAATCTTAGATTGAAAATTCTAACAGTGCACTAAAATTTAAGAATTTCAGTAAAATAACTCTGTACAAATTAAATTTAAATCTGAGCTCTATAGATAACAAAAATTGATATTTAATCAAAGTTTTCACTAAATCACAACACATCTTTCTTATTAAACGAAGTAATTTATTATTAATGTGTCATTAAAGAAATGAAATATAACTTTATTGAATGCATTATTGTCTACAATTGTTAAAAAACCACAATTATGTTTTATGAAGCAAAATAAAAGTCATTTTTTAAACCCATACAATTTCGTTTCCTATTGAATCTCAAAATTTTTTAAAATGAATATTCTTATCGGAAAAAATCATTCTTTCTCATTCTTCAATTACTTTTATAATTGGTACTATTATGATACTGTTATTGTCATGGAAACATTGAATATCACTCCTCATACTACCATAATGACCCTTCTTTATTTCTTCAAAATTCGGAAGCCATAAAAAATCTAATAATGCATGCATTTTGAAGAATTATTTTTTATTCTTCAATGAATAAAAGTAATTACACAACTTTTTATTTGCATGGAATCATTGAAAAAAATGTTATTTACTGATGAAATGAAGCTTCTTAAAACTCTCGAAGATAAAAAGAAAAGAAAAAGTTTTATTTAAGAGTCTGACTTTTTATGAGCATAAGGGTATTTTAAGTTAAAGTGAAAAAAAAAAATTTCTAAGAAATTTGAATAACTACTATTTATATTTATTTCTACTTTGAGGTGCAGTAATTTAAAAAAAAGATGAAAAAAACGTGTTTAGAGTTCTTTTTATTATACTTGAATTATTAATGCATGGTAAATATTAAGCATTTGTTATGTAAAATATTATTTGTTTAAAGTTTTCTATAAAAACAGTCGTTGCTCAGTTTTTTTAAAGCTATTGCCTCATTTCATGAATTATATAATGGGAGAAGTCTCTCAATTGTTTTCTTTTGTCAAAGAATGAGTTTAAATTATGCAACTTTTAACGAAAATTTAACTCAACATTTTACTTAAATTTCATTTTAAGTTCTCAATTCACTGTCAGAAATAAAACTCTCACTTTTGACGATTCGGCAATCTTTGAACAGTATTTTGTTAATTCTGAGAATCATTCCGTCATTAAATTACGTGATTCGTGATGAAACGCGAACTCTCAAACATATGACGAAAACATTTCCTCATGTCGAAACTTCTTCGTAGTGCATAGTGGGAGATTGTTAATCATAATGGTGAAACAAGAATAAAGACTAGACAATTAAAAATAATGTAACAAATTAAGCCGACCGGCGTGCATGGTGGTCAAGAAGTTGGCCCGTACAAGTTTGATCCGGGGTTCGAAACCCTCTTTGGACATGGGTGTTATTTATCTCTTTGTATATTCTGTATTTGAAATATTGTATCCGCAATAAAGTCATTAATTGAAAGGTTTTATACATAGGCACTTTAAGGTTGCAGTTTTTTTTTGGAGAAAAAAAATCTATTGACGAAATATTTATTTAACTTTGACGAAATTCGTTTCCTTGAAGATGTAAAGATAGCTATTTTGTCACTTAGAAGTAATTTTTGCTCGGAGCATAGACCAGGAAAGGGTTTCGTCAAAAATTAGGAAAGTTTCATGATATTTGAGTATTAATTTTTACAGTGTTGAGCATCTAAATGCAAAACGTTTCTTCGCAATTAAATACTGAGTATAGTTTAAATTATTTAGTTGTGTTACAAATATGTTTCTGACTAATTTAATTCCCTTTCACTGCATTCCTTTTCTACATACAAGTTCTATTTTTAATAAACTAATAGTACTAACACTGTTTTATTTCGGCTTAACGTTAGTCTTGTACGATTAACTAATGATATTTTTATCACGTACACCATTTAATCATCATCCGTTGTAATGTGAGTCTTCCATCTTAAGCTAATAATTTAATTTTCAATTAAAGAACAAATTATCGTCAATGGAACTTTATCAATTATACAAAAGGAAAAGATATCGCTTTTTAACATTGCTTTATTTTGACATTTTAAAGAGTGAAAAGCAACTCTGCTGAAAGGTGATGAAGTTGATGAAGCATATTTTTTTATTTCCATCCTGATAAATTGGAAAAAATTACTAAATTTAGGTTGATGTGAATAAAGAAATTAGTTTTCATATTTTTTAAATGAATTTTTAAGTTGTGTTAAATGTACTGAACTAACAAACGAATATGTTATGATCAATACTATAATTTTATGCGGATTAAACTCATAGTTTGATAAGAAGAAGTAAATTAAACTGGTATTTATTTTTAAAAAATGTGTTATCTGGTTCGAATAAATGTTATATTTTAAGTTAGGAGCAACAGAGAACATTCTTCGAAAAATCCATTGCTGTTTTGACTTCTTCTCCTTTCTCTGCGGAGTTAAAAAAGATTTACCAACAGAATTTCAAGAAAAGAGAAAAATACTGTGAATAGGAATGCAAATTTTGCAATCCTATAACTTCTTATATCAGCTACCAACAAATTTTGCCAACAGATCAAACTTTCAGTGCACTTTGAAACTTTATTATCAATTTCACTGCCATAAGGAATTGAATCTACATACATTTATTTCCCCAATTAAATTATTATTTTTCAATTTTATTAATATTTTTCTTGCATAAATATAATAATACAGTATGTCCTAAATAAGAAAATTAAATATGGTCGACTGAGAAAAGGAATGGTTATTGCACACAGATTCGAAGGAAAAATGAATTCTCGTGATTTGTCGATTGACAAAGTGCAAGTATCAAGACACTTAACAAGATTATCAAATATATCATCAATCATTTGGGGAATTTTAATATGTTGTGAATGACATTCGGCAGATGGATTTCGAGTAATCTGCATAAATATCTCCATAGAATTTTTTTATAAAATATCTCCATAGAAAAAAGTTCGAAGCTGACAAGTCTAGACTTTGGGTGGCCACAATTCTTTAGAAATCATCTCTAAAAACCATACTTGACGCAAATGTACGGACAGTGAGGCCATCCTTTTCAAACTAACGGTAATCTTTCTAAACACAAGAAAAAATTGCGAATGCAATTACTCTTCCACCCTCGACACCTTTGGAGACAAATTTTGTGTTTGCCATTGAAATTAATTGGCATTTTATTTGACCAACTGATGGTTTTGTATGTAAAAATGCGTTTTTTAACATGTCTTTTAATTATAGCAAAACCTTTTTTTCGGTGTAGTTAGACAGGAAATTAATGAATCAAGGAGATCTCGAAACATCCCTCCCCCCCCCCCAATTTCGCCCACATGCTAAACCGTCAGTAGGTTAAGATAGGCTATAGAAACTGAGTGAAACGCACGCACTAAGAAGCATCAACAGAATTGAAAAACCGGAAACAGTTTTGCAAAAATATCCGGAACTTATAAATTAAACTCCTTTGACACATTTTATAAACATCCTGCTGAAGAATATGGGGGATAGCTCATCAATAAGACATCAATTTATGCTTTACAAAAATTTTAAAACTGCTGATGTTTCTAAAACACGAAATCTTGCTCCTTTTCGAACATCTTCTTAGTAGATGTCATTCTTAGTATACGTTTGAAGGTATTTACTGGAGCAGAAATCGAAAATATATATTCCCTTCCATGTCTGGGCTTGCGCCGAAGTGGCACTTATTTTCCTACCTTAGAATGCCCGAATTTTAATGTAAAATATTTACATATATTCCGTAAAATATCAATAATGCACTCAAGGAACCGAATAAACTGCACAGAAGGGCAAGAAGAAGAATAAATAAAATGTATTATGTTTGATGAGAATTAATGTTTACTAAAATTAATTATATAACTAAGGATTTTAAAAAGAATTAAATTATTCTTCTATTCATGCTTCTTTTCGCTAACAAAACTCTTACCCCTATCTATGTGCTTAAAAAAATAATACACTGAGTGCAATAAACAATATATTAAACATTAAAGTGCATGCGTTTACTGACTTTATCCATACTTTTGATCATAGTCCTGCTTTGTTCTTAGTATTGTTCTGCATCTACTCCATCTATAATTATACGGAGCCCTTCATCCCTTCAGTGGGTCGATAAATGAGTACCAAGCATGCTTGGAAACTAAACACTGGGGGTTCCGCGTTCGGCTGACCACCTGACCGGAATATCTGCTCCTGCACCCCAGAGCCCAAGGTCAAGAAAACTGAGATTGGCACAATAGTCCTTGGCCATCTATGGGCTGTCGTGCCACTGAGTTTAGTTTTAATTATACGGGCAAAACAACCAATACTGTAAAAAGGAATTTCTCAAAGTTGAACGAAAATGCGTCATAAAAGCCCCAGAAATATTTTGACACATTTTTTTTTTATATTGTGAATAAATATTGCATTAAATTGCTCACAATGATTGCTCCTGCTTGAAATTTCTTTGTTTATTATACCTAAAAGTTTCTGTTATTAATCTTGCACTTGAAAAAAAATCAGACATGTAACAGTTACATAAGGAAATATATTTCGTACTATAACAGAGAGTGTACGACAGAGCATACAAAAATTGTGATAGTTTTTGAGCCCTGTAATAAAGTAAAACTTAAAATATGTCTTTATCATCTCCACTGACGAGAAAAGTAATCGTTTCAGTAAAATAAAGCTCCTGCTCACCCTCATGTTCCAAAAGAACATCGTAATAAACACATTTTAAAATAATTCCTAAATTGTTTAGCTTTATTGTTAGCTTTATTTAAGCTTAATATTTCAGTAATAAATAATAATAAAATATCATATATAGATTTTAATATACAAATATGTTTTCATTGAATATTTTTATGATAATATGATAGTGCACCATGTTATTTTGGAAAAGAAAAAAGAAAGAAAAATGTGGAAAATATAAAATATTTTTAAAGTTTATATTATCTTACTCTAATAAAATCATGCAAAATTAATAGGTCTAAAAAATTTTCGATAATGTAAATAAAAATAAATGGTCATAAATCGATCTAGAAAAAATCAATAGTCAATTATTCTGGGAAACAAGAGAACGCAAACAATCAATTATCTGAAAAGAAAAGTTCTACGTGATATTCTGAAGAAAGATTAATGATTTATCAAATTAAATACTTTCTAGTACATAAATTTTCATGTAACGAAATTTACACGTTTCAACACCCTTTTACGTAAAAAAACACCTTTATGATAAAATGCCTTTATAAATAGATTTAGTGTTTATACAATATAAACTATGTAATGATGGAGTATCAAATATTGCTAAAAATATTATCAGATTTTAGTGGAATAAAAACTAAGATTTCTTTTATTAGGTGGTTCTAAGCAATGCTCTCTTCGCTCTCTAACCCTCACATGACCATTATCGTTTTATGTCTCTTGGTGATGAGCAGTTTTTACATCTAAATTAAAAAGCACTTAAATTAAGCATCCCAAATAACACAAATTTTATTTCCAGTATACCATTTCTATTAAAAGGAGATTTAAACCTAATTATTATGGAACTTATTTTCTTAAATTCATCTTTAATTTAACTGTAAAAACGCGTTAAACATTTTTTTCTCGATATTAATCTTTTACTTCATATGTTAGGTTATAACAAGTGAAATAAACATTTATAATTTCGTGATTTATGGCGGTGACATGAACAAATTCATATCTTAAAATTTATGTGAAACCACGTGTTTCTTTTATTGGTACATGCGATTTTAAAGCATGTCTCTATAAACTTAAATAATGGAACTCAACAAGATCTAATAAAATAGAAATGAAGTTATCTACTCTATGCCACGGATTTTGAATTTCGCATTTTAAATTATTCCTTATGTGTAGTTAATCTTTCTTTTAGTAAATACTTCTAATCCAAAATATAGTGTTCATCTAATATTACGAAGCCTCACCAGAACCATAAAATAAATTTTGTATATTAGTTATTACGAATGTGTGGAATGGTAATAATAGTGTATTTATCCGTTTTGGAGGTTAATAAAAATCTATTTTTATACTATTTATTTCATGCACGTTCGTATAAAAATTACTCATTACCAAATTACTTATAAGGAAACACCAAAAGTTTTTAATGCTGCGTTTAATTAAGCATTAATCGCGTCAGTAATAGCTTTGTGATTTTTAACAGCATTTTAATTACCAAGCTTTTTGTTGTTACCATAGCTCCAGAAACACGTATATTTTATTTAGTTTAGAACATAATTTTTTTCTCAATGTCAAAAGTAAAGAAAAATAATTAAAACTTATTGTTTTGAATTTCTCATTTTCTGCATGGCATTCGTTTGTAAGGCATTCGTCGTAATCCAAGCTTTGCCCGCTCGATTAGTTTCATTTTAAAATATCGCTCCTTACGACAAGTTTTAGGTAAGATCAAGTGCTCTATTATTAAGCAGAACAGTCATAGTCGGACATTTTTATAAAAAAGAAATTTTACTCAATTTTCAAAAAGGCCTCAGGGAAGCGAAATAACTACTCTGAAATGTTTAGATTCTAAAATACTTTAAATAACTTGTTAATGTATTACATTAATATAATACTTTCATATTTATTTATTACTTTCTCTTAAAGGCTCTACAGCAAAAACAACTCGTTAAAATGAAATCCTTAATACAGAGTTTTTAGTTTCTGCAATGATTATAATTAATCTTTTGAGCATCATAATTATATAAAGATACATCATTCAGCACTTATTTATAAATTTTTTTTTTAAATAAAACAACTCGTTGAAACTAAATTTCTTATGCAAAGTGTTTATATTCTAAAATACCTATAACTAATCTTTTAAACATCAGAATAATTGAGTTTTTTCCGATATAAACACTCGTTGAATTCAAATCTTAACAAGAATAAAATTTATTCTAAAATACCTATGATATAAAATCTGTGTAGTGTATTCATGAAACTATTGTTTAGAGGCCAATCATAGTTTAAGAAAAAACATAAACAATTTCATGGTGCTAAACAATAATATGGAATTTTTTTTTCTTTTGCAGTTATAAAAGTTAATAATTTTTACGATGATATTTACTTTAATTATTTTAGCTTAACATCCCTTCAGAGTTTCCCCATTATCCTAAATAATTTTTATAGCAAATCTGACTTAGTTTTGGACGCGTTTAGAGTTTTGTGCCCCGTAAACAATTAATTAAAATTCAATCATTAACGTGAAGTATTTAGATAAAAATATGCTTTTATATGCAAATAATTTGTGTAGAACATTCATAAAATATATGAAAATAATTAAAAACCATTTTGAGTACTTTTTTAATGTAAACAATTTCGTATACTTAAATCATTCATTTGAATCATTTATATTATGCAATGTTTATAATAAGTTATTTATGTAAAATATTTTTAAAACAAATGAAGTACTTAGAGCTTTAATTTTTTGCGTATATAACAAATCAGTGCAATTAAATCATGAATAGGAAATTTTTATATTTTAAAATGTTTAGAATAAATCACATATATAGCACCTTCATATAACAATGACATAAACTAGAGACCTGCTTAAGTGTTTTGCAACATAAACAATTCAGTAAAGTAAATTTTTTATAATAGAATTTTTATATTCTTAAATGCTTTTAATAAATCATTTGATGGGTATATTTATACATAAAATGGAGGCATAGTTTAGTTTTTTTTTTTTTTTTCAATAAAAACAAAATAAACATCAACGCAGTTACGCTAAGTATAAAATTTTTCAGCTTTAAATTCTTTATGAAAAGTAAATGCTTCTAGAATAATTTCGTAGTTTTTTTTATTCTTTAAAAAAGAAACTTCTAGAGTATACATGAAAAGATTTCATCCCTCCTTGAAGAAATTAATTAATGCACACCTTCTAAAGTATGAATATTATAAACTTGTAAAAATAAACTTACAAAATAACATCATGCCCATTCGCGACAAAATTATACATTTTTTATGAGCTAATTATCAAGGAGATGTGAATTGCGTTTTTTTCCCCTTCCACATAGGCGTAAAAATTCTAAAATTCCAGGTGTGTCATTATCAATATAATTAACGCTCTCTTTTCAACAAGGCAACCGAAAAATTAAATGTGCCCTTCAATATTTTAAAAAAGTCTTGATTTTAACGTTACAATTTCTTTTCTCGTACATGTAAAAAAAAGAAGATATTTACTTAATTTCTTCTTGGCATAGAGAAATTTTTGATGTTCATTGCTAATAAAATATTTTAAAGGCAAGCTTTTCCTTTGTGAAAAATGCATGACACAATATGTTATTTATAGCTTAAATTTATTGCTTGATATCGCTTAATTTTTAATATGGAATGAGAATTTAGTGGAAAAGGATGCATTAGCAATTTATTTATATTTCAAAGTTGCTCAGCAAAATGTTTTATAAAAAACATTTATGTTTGTATGCACATGGTTTTAATCACAAATGGGATTTTGAAACAACTTCGTATCATGAACGACGGGATAAATAACTGAAAACAAAAATAAATTTTAAAAATTGAAACTTTGTTTTATACACAACTCAGTTGGATGCATTAATAATTGCGCTGAAAAAATAGTATGGTGAAAACAGCCATAATATGGTAAAATTTACCGTGTTTCTGGCTCTATAGCAACAAAAGAAAGCTCTGTAATTTTTACCGAAGAGCTTTGGTATTGCTTTTGGTAAAATTAACAATAAAATGTAGCTTTATAATGCACTTTAAAAATTGGATACTCAAATTTAACGAATTTTCTTCGTTTTTAATGAAATCTTCACCTGCTATATGCTCCAATTATATATATATATATATATATATATATATATATATATATATATATATATATATATATATATATATATATATATATATATATTGGTCTTCAAGGGGCTTCCTGGTATTTAACATTTGGTGTTATTGATCACTTTTTCGTGGGCACCATATAGGTAAATCAACCGTTAGCTCGATAATACAGGAAAATCAGATAGAATTTAGAGATAAATTACACCCATGTCCGAGCGGAATTTAAACCCGGGATCTTCCTGATATAAGGCGAAATTCATAGCGACAATACAGAACGTTTGTCCAAGCATAATTTTAATTACAGTATATAGCATAATTTTAAATTTATTCCAAACTGGATTTTAGAATCCTTTTCATAGCATAATAAACTAACAATAAACAAATGAAAATAAATTAATGATATTAAAAAAGGGATATTTGATGAATCATAATTATGCCATAAATCAGTTTCCTGTATTTACACAAGAGACTGAATGCATGCTTGTATCTAATGCTTGATGGAATATTTGCAATAAATTGTATTGTGGTACTTGCTTGGTGCTGCATGCAGCGATTACTGCGTGCTGCATGCGGGTAAAAAATTTTGAACCAAATAATTTTTACCGTAAAATTTTATACAGTCATTTTTACAAGAATTTTTATTTAACTAGAGTGATTCAATGATTTTATAATAAATTTTTCCTATAAAAATTATGGTGTAGCATAATTCATCCACTTTAAGAGTACCGCGACACAGGGTTACAGCACTTTCTACCGTAATTTTATCGAGTATTTTTTTAGTGTATGGTATTGCCTGGTTAATGATTGTTATAGCGTTAGTTAATTTTTTAAATGCAAAAAACCTGAATTTTGCGTTGATTAATTTTATTTCAATAAAAGTCTGCCTATTCTTTTGTGCAATTAGTTTTTTTTTTCTTTTATTAATCTAAGTTCAAGTGCATTTCATAATACCTCATTGAATTCGAATAAAAAAATAAAGGAATTATCCATGGAACTGATTGATCTTATTAGAGGAATACGAAACAAATTTTGAATTAAAACATATTTTTAAATCAGTTTTAAGTTATTTAAACCAGAGTAGATTTTATTTTATAATAAGCTCATTCAAAATAAAATTTTTACAACTGATTAATTGCAATTATTTGAAAATTTTTAAACGTTTTAAATATGAATAGTTGTTATTATTATTATTATTATTTATTTATAAAAGTGTAATTGGTTTGTGTTAATTCCGATGATTCAAATTTCCGTTTCAAATTTCCTCTAAATTAATCGTTTTATTTGATTCAAACTACCAATTCTGGTAAGATGGGCACACATTGATTAGAATAATGCTATTTAAATCAATGACTGCCTAGAACAGAAATTTCTA
Source organism: Parasteatoda lunata (assembly GCA_949128135.1). Lineage (NCBI taxonomy): Eukaryota > Metazoa > Arthropoda > Arachnida > Araneae > Theridiidae > Parasteatoda > Parasteatoda lunata. The sequence continues at coordinate 32,424,151 of OX421979.1, forward strand.
AGTTTAAAAATTTGTTTTCAGATTTATTCAAATTCTAATGTACCGACAGGATTCCCTAATTTAAATTATATTTCAAATTGAGGTAATATCTGAATCTATTAACTAAAATATTTTAATTTGTTATTTCATTTTTTCAAAGTAGTTAATTGAAATTTGCCTAGATCTGATTACAGTCAAAGGATATTTTGAAACTTTCCCAAATGCCTTAATCTGTAAAATAAGTGCATAAATTTATTATTTATTAAATACCAGAGCAAATTCATGCATAATAACAAAATACTTTGCATCGTTCTTATACTGAAACGAACCAATCACCAATTAACTTTCATTTCCACAAACATCAACAAAATTTCTTTATCTTTACAGTACATATCTAAACCAACAATCAAATTTAATTTTATATTTATTCCACTTCCATTGTCTATAAAAAATATTCAATATCCATTCATATGTTGTTGTCAGTTGGATTTTTTATATTCTGAAAAATATTATATCATGTTTAACTCCTATTACAATAAACATCCTAATCACTTATACGTAATCATAAAATACTTTTTTTAAAAATATCTCTCAAAACAAGTGAAACGAATCAATCATTAATTTATTTTCATTTCCACGAACATCAACAAAAATCATAGCTCTGAAGGAAATGAAACCGATAATTAAATTCATTTTTATTCTTACTCAGCTTCCAGCTTGCAGTAAAAAAGAAATATCCAATATCCATTCATATATCGCAGTTTTTGAAACAACCTTCCCCACCAGATGCCGCTACTTACTGTAGCTTTATCCATTCCTCTTTCCCCGGTATCCAAAGGAAAACGATTCCACTGTCAAAACTTGCTGTGCGGTCTAACTCCTCAGTCACTGTTTTGACCGGAATGAGTTTTGGTTGAATGGAAAACATTCCCAACCGAGTTTTTATTGACAGCGTGACTGTGACGTTTTCATAAAAACGGAGCTCGTCTGATTTTGAAAATAAAAATAAGGGAAAAGTGAAAGCAATAAGAACGAAATAGTTTTTTTTCTTCTTCGCCGGGAGGAAAAAAAAACTTTTGACAGAAAACGTTTTCTTTTAAAAATGCTGAAATAGTGAAAAGAGGAAGATTTTTCTCAGCTTTTTCATACTTTTTGTGCCATTCTCTTTTAATCTTTTACATTTCCGTAAGAGATTTTTACGGTTAAATAATGAAATAGATTTTTGAAAGGAAACTAAAAACATTTATTCGTTGTGGAATTTCAGTGGGAAAAACATTCAGTTAAATGTACTTAGACAAATGAAAAATGGAGACCAACTGGATAATTAAAAGAAGTTGGATTTTTATCATGATTGGATTAGGATTCGTAAAAGGTAGGGAAAATTCTAATTACCTAAAAAGTAAAGCTAAAATATTTCATTTGAATAGAAAATATTTAAACAGAATAGTTAAGAAAATTTTAAACTTATGAATAACGGTACAACATATTCTATTAAACTACTAGTATTATTTCTTTTTCAAAGTACATTATTATGTGCAGTTTTTGTATGTTTCAAAAATATTAGATTCATTTTAAATGGAGCTAAAAAACTTGTATTTCTTGAGAAAGTTCAATGAAGAAAACTTTAGATTAAATGAATGAAATATTTCATTCAGTTTTCGTTAATTTAAGCACTAACCATTTATACATTTTTTTAATATTTCAATTTTTTAAAATTCTAATCTAAGAATCAGCGAGATAAAGAAAAATGTTAATTCTCTTTTACCATGCTTGTACTAGGACTTAATACAAGTAAGGTAAAAAATAATTATTTATAATTTAAAGGCAAAATAAATATTTTCAAAGTATTTAAACTTGAAAATATATAACAAAATTTTAATCTAAGTAACGTAATAAATGACTCTATTATACGGCAATCGAAGAAACCAATTCATTAATTTTTATAAAGTATATCAATATATTCTATATAGTTTATTTTCAAAACGATTAAATTATGAAATATTTTTTTTTGTAAAGGAATATAAAATACTTATTTGTGGAAAAAATTCTAGTAGATTAAATTCACCAAGCAATAGAATTATAATAAGCAGTTTTGAAAGAAAAAGTGTAAACTTTTTTAATTATAATTTATAATAATTTATTTTATTATAAATGGTCTAAGACACAATTTTTAAAATATATTTTCATTTTTTGCAAACATGTTTATGAGAGAAAGATATGTTGAGAAGAAAAAGTGTAAATTAAAGTTGATTTGAATGCGTAATTTTTATTATAATTTATAATAATTATTTTGTAATAAATGGTCTAAGATTCAAATTTCAAGATAGATTTTAATTTTTGTATTTTTAGAAAGAAAAGAGGAAAGATTTAAATTAATGTTGGTTTAAATAAGGTGCACTTTTTTATTATAATTAATTTTATTATAAATGGTCTAAGATACAAGTTTTAAGAGAGACTTTTATTTCTGTATACATGTTGATTGAAGAAAAGATTGATTGAAAAGACTAATTGTTTTACAATTTTATCTAATATACATATTTTATGGTAGATTTTTATTTTTGTTAGCATGTTAAGATGCAAAACATCCAAAAAATTTAATTGTTTTAAAGAAAAATAAATGCATTTCCTGTATACTTAAGAATATTCTGTAAAGCGAATTCTTTATTCTCCGTCTAAAAAATAAATTTTTTCATTAAAAAAATGTAGAATTATTTATTTTTATAGATATTTAAAGGCTTTCTATACCCTATATCAAATCACGTTTGTTGATTTTTAGAAGAAAATTAAAAAAATTAGTTTTGACGAAATTTTGCGAAAAAAAATTTTGTATAAAATGCGCATGTATTTTTATTAAACAAAATGTTGAATTTGTGATAATAATTGTCGGTTCAAACATTTCAAACTTTCAAACACATAATAACGTTTTTCAGTTTCTTTTTTCCTATTCATTTTAATATAAATCTCTGAAATCTGAGAAATCTAACTAACGCTAATTTTCAACTCAAGAATATATCAATCAAGAATAAAATCAAGAACAATCTTAAATCATTGTACACATTATAATTAGAAAATCTTTATATCCATGTCTCTCAAAAACCATTTTTTATCAATTGCCGTCTATAATTCAATTGACTTTATTTAATTTTACTCATTAACTTATACGAATAAAATCGTGTTATTCTCATAACTTATACGAATAAATCTTGACAACGTTTGCAAACGTTATTTCAGGTGCAAGCGTATTAACAGAATTATATTTTACCCATTAAATATTTAAAAGTGTTTTTGAGCACTTTTAAAGTTTGACAGACTAAGGTATGTTTGAATATGTGCAGACATGCATTTGAACATATAGTTAACATGCACTTCTGAGCCGTAAATGAGTTTCAGTTTATGTCTTTCAGTGTGCTAATTTTTCATATGAAAACAGTATATTTCTCTCCAATTTTACGTCTGCATCTTTTAAATAGCATACCTTAAGTTGCTACATTTATTCAAACAAATTGTTTTGTGTAACACTTTGAATTGTATAATTGATTCCGAGTTTCATTTCGCATTATATATTTTTTACAGATAATATATTTTTTTCAATCTATATTCTAAAAAGTAAAACGTAACTTCATATTCACCTGGTACTACATTATTTTTTGATAATAAATTGCCCCTACATTTTGACATTATTATCAATTTAAAAGTATTGACCGTTTAAAACAATTAACACATTAACATATAGAAGCAGTCAAACGCTTCATGTTAAGTTGAATATTTATTAGAATAACGTTTACAAAAAAGTTATATTTCTTTCTGAAATCATGAATTATAACACTGTAAATTCTATGGGAAAAAATCTTTTTTTTCTTCTCAGAAAAATTTTTTTAAAAATAAATAAAACTTTTTTCCCGAGTATTTTTATAAGAGTCTTTCTCTCTATATTTGGTGGTTTGAAGCTGTTTTTCACAAAACAGGTTTTCTTTGCTTCTCCACTAATCATAAACGGATTAAAAGCGTCAATTCAAATTTTAATTTTTACAATGCAGTTTTGCCTACCGTAAGTTAACTTTATCTTTTTTTTCAAATAGTCTTACGATTATTTTAAATACTTGCTTTTACTTTTCAGACATTATTTCATGGTTTTAATCATCGCGAAAATAAAATTATGATTTGATATGAGCATAAATTGGTACTCTATCCGACTATAATCTGTCCTTAGATGTAATTTTTAGATATAAGTTTTCTTCATACTACAGCTGCCATAGCTCTGGTAACAGACCGCTCCTTTCCCAGGGAAGTGAACCGGGTTCGAATCACTGTGTAGCGCAGTGTCAAAACTTAGCTCGCACAGGCCGAAATGGTGAATTAGTTATTTTATGGAGTATCTTTGTTAAAATAGCAAAGTTTTTTGCTAAAATAACAATATTTACCTGCTCAAAAATAAGACGTCCGTTTTTTTTTCTCGTTTTTTTTAATATGGTTTTATAGTGGCGCATCAAATGACAGTAATTTTTCGTAATTTTAAATTTTTATTTTACAATGTACTTAATTTCAATTTAATATCTTTAAACCATTTCAGGCCAAGGGTAGAAAATTTATAAAATGTGGTGTATTGAAATCTGTTTAAATTACATTCATTAAGACATAAAATAAGTTTCGTGCATAAAAAATAATATTTTATTTAGGAAATGAAATGGTGCGTATCCGCACCATTAGCCTGATCAATGGATAATTCGTTTAATTCAACAGTTATATTTTTAATGGAAACATTCGCAGCCATTTAAATGCAAATGGACTTTGCATTTGATGTACAAATAAATCATGTGGTTTTTGAACACTTTGTATCGTCTGCAGGTTTTTTTTCATGCTGACTTATTGTATGTCCGATTCTATCAATCCGTACTTCTAATAGAAGTACGGACCAAGAAGTACGGATGAGTGACCTTTGTTAGGATTAGTAACTTGTATTGTACTTTCACCAGTTGGATTGTTCTTAGATTCAGATTTTAATAAGGCAATAGCTATATAAGATCTAAAGTCTATCAGTGATATTTTTGAACTATATGAAATTCTAAGTAGCGTCCAAAAATTTAATATAACGCTATCACTGATGTGTGTAAATAATAGCCACCACCATTTCTTACCTGGAATCTTGATGCGGTATTTAGGTATGGCATTGTCTTGTAGGTCCACACCTCCCATATGCTTACTGCTATCCGAAATAAAGTTGAGTTGTGAAATAACAACTTCTTTTCTTTCTTTGAGTTTTCTTTCTTAAGTTAGGATGTATGGTGAAACAGCCATTGCATGATTTAAATTAAGAATCATAGCATGAAGTAAACTTATTCTTTCAGAACATTATTTACATACACTTGAAAATAAAAATTACGTATGTTCTTAGAAAAAAAGAACCAGTTGTGAAAGCAATTTAAATAAGTTATATCAAATGCGTTAATTTTTTCGCGCTTTATTAAATCTTATTTTCAGAAACTTTAATGGAGATAGAATAAATCCGTTTTAATCTGCAAAAATATCTCATTCACATTTTCTGACCTACTTTAAAAAACCAATTGTAATAACAACAATCAATAACTAAAGCACCGGGTTTTATTTTGGTTTATTTTATGCATTGCAGAAAAATAAATAACACACTCTGAAACTTTTCAACATTCATTAGATAGCATTTATCTTGAAGAAAAATGAAACCCTCCCACATTTGATGATAATGACTTAAAACCATCACAATCTTTAGAAAAATCAGCGAATTATGATTTCATCCACTTTTCGAGCACCTCGAAAAGCAAAAAAAAAAAACTTCTAAATTTCCAGGCGCGCCAAACGGAACTCTTCTCTGTTTCTCAAAACGTCGCTCAAGCGTATCGTCTCTGTTTAACTTTTTGCACGTGCCATGATTTGATAAATAACTTATTTTCAGAATGGAGCTCTTTTACTTTGTTTTGAGTAGGAAGAAAATCACCGCGAAGTCATGTTGTTAAGATTATGTTTTATTATTATATTAATTAACGGTTATCTGGTTTCAGTCAAAACTCAGAAAAATTATTTTGGAATCTCTATTCTTCATGGATAATTTCCTTCGTTACAGTTTTTTTTTTATTGTTTAAAGTTCTCCAAACACCAGGAAATAATGGAATAATTACTTGCATTGTTATATTTAAATACATTTATTTGAAGTACATATTTTACATGAGTAGATTATTTGAAACATTGTATTTAAATATTATCTTTTCTTATATTTTACTTCCAAGTCATGTTTTTATAGCATTACTTAAAAGGCAGATTTGAATTTTAAATTGCAATTTAAGAAAAAAATTATTCCTTTATTTTTTTACTCTATTTTAAGGAATAGTTTTAAAATTTAAGGTAATATATTATTTATACAATTGAATTTCAGTCCGAACTTCTTACTTCTAATTTTAAAAAAAAATAGTTATGTTTTAAAATTTTAGATATATATAGATTTGCAATTAAAAGTATTTTAACTTCATATTAGGGAAATATTTCAAAATTTATGAACATAGTTATTTACAACAAAATTACAACTTTTCCCCCGCAATATTTAGTTATCCCCAAAATAGCTATTTAAATTTTTACCACCTAATTTAGGAATAGTTTTAATATATTAAACCAATAAATTTACTAAAACAATGTCATTAAACTAATAAATTTACTAAGTTTGGTTAAATTAAGACAAGATTTAAAATATACGATGACTCTAATCGATTAAAAAAACTAGATATGAGTATTGAAACAAATAAAACATTAAAATTTGTATAAGCCGTAGGCAGATTGAAAACTACGGCTCATTGTGAATGTCTCCGACCTTTGGCAATGTTTCACTCTAATTGAAATTATTTAGTCTTCCTTAATCTGCCCTATAGTTCAGGATAATTAAAAATCAGCATATATGCCAGGATTTTTACAAAAAATATTATTCAACCTATTCAAATATGAGAGTGTAAACGTACATCTTTCAAAATTTCTGAATGAATATTCTTTTGTTCGAGGAGAAAACGAAACAGTGAAACAAACTAAGTTATAAGCTTAGAATAATTTAAAGGTTAAAATCAAATAATACATATCAGTAAACGAAGTGCTATATAGTATGTTTTAATACTTAAGTAAGCTGTGTAATAAAAATGTTATTCATATTTATCGTTATTCATTAAAAGAGGATTATTTGTTGTGTTTTAAAAGCATAATTAATGTTTAATTTCTGCAAGTGCTTTTACTGCATGCCACTTATATCGTTTTATTGCATGTCACTTATATCATTTGGTCATTTATCACTTCTACAGTGATTGCTCATCATTCTGAAATCAAAGTTGTAAATATTTAATAATATATTTTTTTTTTTTAAAAATCATAATTATATTTTTCTACACGTTTTTCTACTGCATATAATTTAACATTCTTCATTTCAATAACTTATTATTGTTTAAAATATTAAATTTTTGACGAAGAATCAGTTCTAAGGAGTTTATAATTGATTTGAATTCTTAATATTTTACGCTAGAACGCAGTTTAAGCACTTTAAAGGGACTTAATTTCATTGCAAACGAAGCAAGCCATATAACATTATATATTCAGATACGATATTCATAAGATTCAGAGAAATCTTCGCGGGTTGGAGACCTTCAGTGAGCAGAGGAAATAGTTTAACTATTACTAGTAAAATAACAACACGTAACTCATACTCATATTAATTACGGAAGCAGTATATTCCTATAATGATGAGATTCAAGCCTTTGAATGAGTTTACAATATATGCCATTTGGCAAATAAATGTCATTTGAATTAAATATGATATTAACTAAAAAGAACTGACTAGTAAAAATATTTCAATCAAATTCTAATATTTAAGGGGGGGGAAACGAATTTTAGTACTATTGCCATTCTATAAAGCATTCTTACTCCACTTTTAAGAATTAAAAAAAGAAAAAGTAAAGAGAATAACTCATCGTCTTTAGCGAGCGAAACGATGACATAATGCTCCGGAAATAGTATTCCTGTTATATCATGCTGTGCAACACCGTCGCAATAATTATGAATCTGGTTTGGACGCTTTAGGCGTAATTCGGTGGGAGATCTATCTTGAAGTCGACGTCAAAGCGCCAAACGCAAATAAATCGGAAGAAAGAAGCAAACATGCTTTTCTCTCTCTCTCATCAACTGTTCTGATCATTTTAAACAATGTTCACCCGTTTTGTAAGTTTATCTAGAGTAGTTTTATTTTACGAACTAAAACAAAAACTCTGGGAATTTATTTTGTTGAGGACTGTTTAATCTAGATCTCCGTAAAATTCTAAAAGGAAAAGATTTTTGTTTCACAGATGCGTTTGTAAAGATACGTTTTTTTTTTTTCTTTCTTTAAATTCTGCAAACGCCATTTTCAGGAAAAACGTTGAAAAATGTATATGAATATCTATGCATAAATTAATAAAAAATTAGATAAGCCTGATTTATGAATTATTTCAAAATTATAATTTATTATCTACTTTGAGTGTCAATAATTATTACTGTTATTTTAAAAAAAATGACAATTATTAATAAAATTTTTTTTATCCACTTTGAGTATTAACAATTATTACTATTGTTTGAAAAAGTACCATTAGTATTATAATTTATTATCTACTTTGATTGTTAATAATTATTACTATTATTCAAAAAGGACAACTATTACTATAATTTTTTATCTTCTTTAAGTGCTAATAATTATTTCTATTATTTAATAAAGGACCATTAGTATTATATTTTGAGTGTTCATGCTTAAATTTAATAATATTAAAATTTTAATATATTTTACCCAACAATACATTTACTTAGGTTGTTTCAAAAATAGAGAAAATCTATAATTTTTAATTTTTTAAAGTATGAATAAAGCTCATTTATTATTTATAAGCTTTATAACGCAGCTTCAAGAGGACTGAAATATTTTTATTCCTTAGAAACAACATATGAAATATTTAGCAACCATTAGTTTCAATTATTCATTACAGGATAAATATTTCCACATACCGAATTAGAATGTTTTTTAACATGCTTTCCATTTATAATATTTATTTTTCTTCGTGTTTTCTTATTTCCATTTATTAAAGGAAAATAAAACGTTGCAAATATGAATTTTAAAATTTTTCTTCGAGTCATTTATAAAAATAACTTTGCTGTTTTGTGTGCATTTTGTCCTGTTTAATCTACTTTTTATTCATTTGAAACATTAGATATTTCCACTTGATATTAACTCCATTAGAGCAGATGGTTATTGCATGTTTCCAGAATTACAATATTTTATTTCACTTAAGCAATTAAATGGATATCGGCGGAGAATAAAACAAAATGCATATATTTTCCCCTTCGTTACTTCTTTTTACATTAAAATATCCAATTTTCTTCCAGAGAATTTATATGTATTTATTTTCGATTAATTTGTTCTAATTTGGTAATTAAGTACTAATTTTAATTGTATTACACAAAATTTTTATGATATATATGTAATATAGAATGCATCATTCGAGTCTTTCTATATTTAATCATAAGCTTAAAACAGATTTCTCTTTTAATTTTAAGACGTAGAAATCGTTCACTCACAAAAAGTCATAAAAAGTCAAGATGTCAATTAAGAGATTATTTTTTGAAGTTAATGGCCAGTAATTCCTAGAAAAATGCACATTAAAAGAATCCCCGAAATTCCCCATCGTCCGAATGGCGTCATCTTTTTAACAAACCAAAATCTCTAAATTTTTACATTTGAATGACGATTCATTAAGTTAAGGATATACTTGCAACCATTTGCCTTTCAGAATCCCCGTTTAAATATCAAGAGCCAGAAAAAACTCGTGGCTTTTTCATATTTTCATGGCTAGATAAATCTGTGCCAAATCCCAACATCCCTGCTATGGAAACTCCACCATTGTAATACATGTAAAAATCCAACGAAAACTAATAAATATACTTTATATAATATATATATATTACTATAATTTAAATAGATCATGATAATAATAATGAGTAATTCAGGATCTTTATTAATGTAATATATTACTATGCTCCATGCAGACTTATACTTCTATAAATACTTTTATTTCAATATTGATATAAAAACAATAGTTTTTGATATTAATATTTTTAATTCAAATTTCTTCTCAAACTAATCTACATTGCAAAACTGTGGTGTAATATTTCTCCGAATTTGATGTTGAACAACTCTAAAATTTGTGAGAAGAAAAACTTTCGTTTTTTAATACCAAAGTGAGCTTTCATTAAAGGGCATGTCAAAGCCCTAAACACCAAAAATAAAATAAAAGATTTACTTCAAATTACGCTTCTTTACACCATACTTTGAATATCTTTGCTTCCAAAATCTCCAATGTTGGCGCGTTTTGATATCGTTTGTAGTTCTTTATGATCAATATGGAGTTGGCAAGTATTTGTGGTCATCTACAATGTTGCCGTTAAAATATGTATTTATGTTATTTAGTTTTGTGACAAAGATATTTGTATTTTAATTTTCAAGACTCTGTCACTGTATTGAATAATTTTAAAACGTAAAATTTCTGCTCTATCCTACTCTATGAAACATAGTTCGAATTCGTCTTAATATTATCTTTGTACTACACGTATGCTTGTTTTACAAACTTATTATATTTTAAAAATTACTGTATGTATGCAACCTAACTAACTAATTCATATTTTATATTGCTTTATGTCTGTCATCTCTAACTGCAATTGTAACTTTTGGCGTTATTGAATAACAAGCATGGTATCAGCTATTTTAAACCAAGCAGTGTAAGAGAACATTCTACGTGTTGCATGCACCAGAAACTTTCCTTTTGTTTTGGTGTAATAGAACACCATTTTGGTGTAATGCAGTTGCCGCCATTTTGGGTGTTTAAATACACTAATTTTTTTCCAGTTTATTAATATGCTTCGTAATAATAAAACTTTTATTACTATTTCAATAGTTACTTTTATTAGAATAAAAATATGAATATTATGTGATATTTTATATCAATATAAAATGAAATTCTAAATAATTAAAAGCAACGGTGTGTCAAATGTAACTTTGATGAGATTTAAACATGAATATTTAATGACAAACTTTATAGTTATCTTTTTAAAAATGTTTACGGTGTTTTATATTTAAAACAACTGAAATAAACAAAAATGTTGTATTTATACTGAAATTTGTGCAATATAAATTATGCTATCCAATTAGTTATAAATTTATCAAATAGCTGAATCTTTACTGCAACAAGAGGTGGGAAGAAAAAAAATCTTCTCATTAGTTTTATTAAACACAGTGGGGTTAAAATTTAAGCCGGAAGGATAGATATTAAGGTCAATTAAGGCTCTCTTTATTCTTTTGTTTGAAGGGGCATTGAATTAGAAGGGTTATTAAACCTGCAAACAATGCAAGGAAGGAAGGCTACTAAATTTTACTGTTAGATTGGCAACAACAAAGAGAAAATTATGTTGTAGTGTAGCATAATTTTCGAAACTAAATAAATTTTTATGTTTAAAACTGATCTTGCTTCATTATAGTCAGATTTATTTATTATTTAAGAATAATTTATGAGGTATTTGAAATATATTGAAACTTTATTTTGAACGTAAGAATGTGCGATTAAATCTATCATCATGCGGTTTATATTAATATATTATATTTGGAGTTTGGACTCACAAAAATATCTATAGTTTGGTAGATTCATAACGAAAAGAGTAAAACCAATATTATTTCTTGGGGCCGGGATAGCCTGGTCGGTAGGGCGCTGAGCCCATATCCAAGAGGTCGTGGGTTCGATCCTCGCCGGCCGAAGACTCCCCGTGTAGTAAATGGTGACTGATGCACGTTAAATCTGTCGAGTCTCAAAGTCCTCCATGTTCCCATAACAAATCAATACCTCTGGGGGTACTGATCCAGGAGTTTCCTTGTCTTCTGGATTGGTTCAAAATTACAAGGCTACGGAGTTGAACATTAGTAGTCGTAAACCCATGAAATTGGGTCGGCTGTTCAACGACGGTTAAAAAATAAAATAAAATATTATTTCTTGCATTAAAATAAAAATAGAAGTGAAGGAATTACAAATAATGTTGACTTTAAGAAACTTTTACTAACACAAAAACTTATGAAAGTTCGTTAATACTTTTTTATTAAGAAATAATATCCTAAGGTAATATAAATAATAAGCTCCAGGCAAAGATCTGTGCACCAATATTGATTGTAATACAGTTATTAAGATACGAGGATTAAAGCTCTTCTTTATTCAATGATATTTCTCAAAAAATATGCTCTGATTGTATTTGTTCTGATATTTGTTAGTACTTTTAGTTGTGATATAACTTTTGTTCTGATACTTTTTGTTCAGTGTTGATACCTTTTCGTCTGTAGGGTGATCAGGACACAGATACTGAAAGTGATAAAATTACTAAGACGCATCAATTAAAGAAAGAAATTAAAGTTCTTCTTTCACAGTGATTTTAGTGTTATTAAAAAAATATGTATTGATAATTTTGGTTCTGATATATATTCTACTTATTAAACTTTGACACTATAATGACTTTTATTTGTAAATTATAAAAGCACACATAAAAGAAAAAAGTATAAAATTTTAAAGTTGGAGGATTTATTTATCGGAAATGTTAATAACAGATTTTCATAAAAACAAGTTATTTAAGATAAATAAGAACTATGTCTATTAACGCGTCATAGTTTTGCTGTTATAAAAATATTGAAAAATTGTTTGTTCTAAAGCTTTTTAAACAATAAAATAGTAATAAAATTTTAAAAAAATACTTAGATTTGTAAAAGAATGAAAATTGTGTCCCAAACGGTAATTTTCTCGAATTTCATTGAATAAAATCATTCGAAATCATTGTTTTAAAAGATGCAACAATTGAGATTATTCAATATCTGATTATCTTTGCTAAAAACAAAAGGGCTATTTTGCTTTAAAATAATTTTATTTTACCAAAAATTTGGGATTTGAAAATTGCTTTAGGCTGAAAAAACACACGGTTTTTTGGTATTCAAAAATTAATTAAGTTCACAAATTCAGACTCTCTAGAGAAATAGTACATTTAAAAACAAAAACTTTAACATTCAAGAAAGAGAAAATCAGGGCTGATTTGAAAGTTTCATGATGGTTGAACAATATTAAAAGCAACATTATTATTATTAATTTATAATTATTTTTCTGCTCGAAATGAAAAAAAGTCATAATATTATAGCAGATTCAGTTAAAATCAGATTCATAAGATTTCCTAGCAATTTCAGTTTAAAAATCTAACTAATATATCCAGTTTTATATTTATAAATTAAAATTAAATGTTTAATAACGAGTATATTTATTATTTTATTGCATTTCATTATTATTATTATTAATATTTTATGACATACTACATTTTATTGTTCTTTTACTACAGCTTAAATTTAATTGTTATACATATTATCTAATATTGTTATTATATTAAAATTGATCTATTAAATGCATCATTATCAACTTATAATTTACCTATTAAAATATTTAAAATATATAGTATTTTTTTAGACACAGATAATTTGTTTTCGTGCAACTGCATTATTACAAATTAAAAGTCAGAAAATTATCCAGTTTTTTTTTTTATAATATTCAATACATTTCCCCAATTTAATGAAAAGAAAAAAAACTAAGAAAATAAACAATTTTTTACTTTTCAAACAATTTCTTTATTTTTCATTAAGAGCAATTTCTTTATTTTTCCATTAATCTACAAATTTATCATTTAAAATAAATATTTCGCTGTTATTATAACACTTAATGTTTGCAAACTTTCCAAAAAATCTAAACTAGTTAAATCTAACTGTTACGACTATTTTCCGTTAACTATAATAAATTATTAATGATACGTTTAGTAAATAGGATTAAAAGAATTTATTTTCCTTCAAGGGCACTTTATATAGAACAGAGAATTGCTTTTAAAGCTTATCAAAAGAAAAGTATTTTTATCACACTTGGCTCTCACAAATATATTAAACCTTTTAAATCATTAATTGCAAAAACGTTATTGTTTATTTCGATGGTCTATTTAAGGAATTGTTTTGTTTCTCAGCAAAATTGCTCGCAAAAGAAATTGATTTGATAACTTAAGTCTCTGGAGTTTTGGGATGTATGATTTTCTCTCTTATTTATTCCCTTATGGCAAATCAAATTAGTTTTTGGATTCGTTTCAATTGTATAATATAAAAAAATACTGCTGAATTTTTATCTGTTTTCTGTTTAGGAATAATTTATTAATAAAGAAAAATGATAGTATGTTAGGTAATTAATTTGGTTAAAATGATGAAATTTTGAGTTGTAGCGAAAAAATTTTATTGAGAATTTGTAGCAAATGTGGATTTTGTATAAGGGAAAAATTTTATTATTTTTTGGTATAAAATTTGCTACAAAAATAAATTATTAAACTAGAACTATACTTCAGGCAAAGTTTTTTTCTCGTTCAAGTTCTATCAATATCATTACCAGCGTTGAACAAATAATTCATGCAGTAAATATACGGTACTTTATGTTTATCCCTGTAGCCTATTAATTTTCAATTCATACCAAAATGCAATAGAACTGTCGAATCATAAATTAAGACAGAACCAGATTTTTTAATTTTCCCTGACTCGCATTTGAGTTACAGATGGAGGAAAACTTCCCACTGCTTATTCAATCGGAAGGAACTTTTAACCCATTATCTGTCAACCACATGATCTAATTTGTAACGCAACTGTAGTTGGTGCAAGGAAAACAGTAAAATAATGTATTTGGAAGAGTAGGGATTCGTACCTGAGTTGCCTTGACTGTAAGCCATCACTCTATCTGCTCAGCCACTCCGGTTGATTCCGAGATGTAATCATTAGTCACTGTGGTTGGGTGACGAGGGTAGCCTCTTACCTGTTTCGATTTCTATGTAAACTGTTACTTCATTTTTTGCTGATCATCAAGCCAAGAAATAGGTTCAATTGGTTCTATTGCATAACGAGACCTGCTTGTTTGTGTTTATGTGAGGTTTAATTGCGATACAGAACCGTAAACCATATTAAGTCCAAAAGAACACACATACATACTACACTGCGCAAAATTATTTTTGCAACAGGTCTTATTAAAAAAAACTATTCTCACGAGCTAATTTCTAAAAGGGATTATCTTACTTTAATTAAAATTATTGTTAAAACTGGAAAAAATGTGTTGAAATTCTAGCCAATAAAGTAATTATTATGAAACGTAAAAAATAAAAATATCCCAATTTGGAAACAGTAGAATTTGACTAATATAAAACCTAATAATAGTAATCAAAAAATTCTTTTGTAATAGAATTTTTAAACTATCGATCACTGATAATTTTCTTTCTATTGCGCGCAATTGGTAACGAAAGATTCCTTTAAAAAACTAAAAAGTTAAAATATTTCAGATTAATGAAATTTCTGTAATTATGTCTGGATCTTCTACATTTATTCGAAAGAAGAAATATAATCATTAAAATATCTGGGTTAATTATTTCTTTAAAAAAATTATTCCTTCAGCAAATAATGAGTTAAACAAAATCAAGGTTAGATGTAAATTGTTTTTGCTGAGAAATAATTTTAATATTTTGACCTGATTTCGAGTTGAGAAATTATAATAAAAAGAAAAAAAACTAGTTTTTGAATTCCTTATGTGTGTTCCAGAACATGTTTCATTTAAGCAGAAAACAGAATAACTGGTTAAAGTACCGTACTGTATAATATGGGAATTTGTAGAAAAAATTTTAATTCTAGTAAATCAAAGCAAAATATTTAAAATTTTACCATTCATTTGGTGGCGGTTTACTGGAAGTTCTGACTATCAAAATTAAAGTTTTTATTATCACATATTTAGTAAAAATACAATAACTGAATAAATAAATTTTTTTTTTGCCATGATCTAGGGTATCACAATATAATTTCCGAATTTTACCAGATTTAGAAAAATTTATATTATATTATAAACTGTAATTTATTGCTAATTAGTTAAATGGTTAGCAATGGGCTTCGTTAAATATTAGGGAAATTTTTGGTGTTTCTATAGATCCTGAAACACGGTAATTTTTTTCCATATTATGGTTGTTTTGACAATACTTTTTTTTTTCTCAGTGAAAAAGTGCTCTTAATTTATTGCATTAAAGATTGTAATAAATGGGGAGGGTATATTATTTTCGCTTAGTTTAAAAAATAATGCTAAAGAATCCGATACTGAAAGTTTCTAAATACAGTATTATCCCGATCCGAAAAAATGTTGACCACGACGTGTTAGGATAACCGGAAAACTCGGTTAAAGCGAAGAGTATAAAAAAGGAAAGGTATAAATGTAATATATTTAATAAATAGAAGTTTTATACGAGTTCACCACTTACAATTCATATTATAATAAGAAGGTTACTTAAAAACACTCAACGCTACTTTACGAGAATGAAAGAGTTTTTACTCTAAGTCCTTAATCGTTTTTTTTTATTTATATTACTTAAGCTTTTTTCGCCACTTTTTTAGGGATCGCAGGAAGGCTGGTATCGCCATCTCTTGTAGTTTATACTCAGTCAGGGCTAAAAAGAAGAGAGAAGAGCTAGTTCATTCCGCTCTTAGAGCTGCAGTTACGATTTCTCACCTCATAACGTCACTGTGTACACAGATCTCGGACATCACTAGCAAATATATTATGATAACTTTGCATCTTTCTATCTGTAAGAATAAGTTAGACTTTTTCTGGTTATTAGATTTCAAACTTTACATAATTAACACAATATTTCCGTACATAAACATAATTCAAAAAAACTTTCTTGGCCATTATATTAAAAAAACACCATTTTAAACCTATAAAAATATTGTGGTGGAGTGGCGCAATTGGTTTGTCGTTGGCTTTCTGAGCCCAAGTCTGCGCCTTCGATCCCCGGCCCAGACACCGGATTTTCGGGATGCAGAAAATCCTCATCGGCCATGTCGTATGATTATGCGGCATGTAAAAGATCCCTGGAGTGCCTTATTGGCTTTTGGCATTTCGGGCAAAGTTAAATTCCTAGTGCACTTCAGCATCCAAATAGAGTCTCGGTGCTGCCATCTAGTGTGGCAGAAACTAGACGTCCAAATTAACACGGCCAACGGTATGTCACCCATTGTGGTGGCCACTGAAAGAGTGGATACCACTTCTTGAGAACGCACTAGGTCTGCTAATCGGGAACACTGATTGTGCAGGTCTTTGGAAATAAAAAAAATAAAAAACTTATAAACATATTTTACTAGTTGGCGAAATTGACACTATAAATACATTATTTTAAAAAGTTCGGTTTTTACTTTAATTATTAAGAAAAGCATCTATTGACACTTTTTTATCTGCATAATCTTTGATAACTATAAGTTGGGTTAAATTTAGAATCCTGATTTAAAATATGCCGTTAATAGCAATTTGTTCATACTTAATCATTAGGAAACATCTACCTTAAACGCTAATTACTGAAGCAAAATAATAATTTATGTTCATAATGATATTTGAAATTTTACAATTGTTTATAGATATTTAAATTTAAGATAATATAATTTATAGATATTTGATTTTAAGAGAATATAATTAAAAAAATCATAAATATTTAAAATAACTACATTAAAAAATATGCTAAGAAATTAGGAGAATTTTAACTACTAAATATTTTATTTATACTTTTTATTTACGCTTTAATTTTCTTTGACTTTATCCATTTTTAATTTTTTCGGCTGCCTTTCTTTTTGAAATAACGAGGCGGTTTCTATTTAGATGGTGAATTTTTATAAAAGTTCTTAACGATAGAATAAACGTATTGCTGTTTTATATTAACTGTGTCATTTTGTTTGCAATTCGTTGAATCGATTCTTTACATAGTTGTTCATTTACTTTACTCATTATGGGAACACGTGGAAAATTATTTTTTTTTCCTTTTGTGTTTCTAACAGAATTTTTGCAAGTTGCAATCGCGCAAACTGACTTCATTTACTCTACTCATTACTTGTTCATTTACTTTACTCATTATGGGAACACGTGGAAAATTATATTTTTTCCTTTTGTGTTTCTAACAGAATTTTTGCAAGTTGCAATAGCGCAAACTGACATTTCATTAATAGTTTTAAATTTTTGTAAATTCACTGCAATAAACTGAGGAAAATCATTTTATAAAACAACAAATGTCTTGGATTATGTCACAAAAAGGAATGTTCCAATATTAGTTAGACCGAATGCTCCGTTCTTGAAGTAAAAGTGCAAGCTTCGCGCCACAATGACGTCACTGGAGAAAATCGGAGATTTGGCGCGGCCAGAGTTTCTTCAAAGGAGTGAACCAGCCCTTCTATTCTCTTAGCCCTGATATTCAGTAGCACTTTCGATAGATTTTAGTCCATCTGTATGCGAGATTTTCTTATGTTGATTTTCAGAGTCACTATCTTCATCATCTTCGCTAAATTCATTTTCATTATTGACGATATTAACGATCTAATTTATCGAATCAAGTTGTTGGATTTCGTTTTCCCGAGTGTTTGGAAGATAAAATTTAGATGATTTTTTTTCTGTGGTAGTTTTGAAAATACAAAATAAACTAGAAAAAAATCCTTGAAATATTTGATAGCAAGGTTAACGTGGGAACTCGGATAATCAGGGCTCGGATAATCGGGACTCTACTGTATTTAGTTCTTTTGATTATCACTTATAGTATCTGATACTGAAAGTTATTGAAAATTATTTATCTTCATAATTTGTTTTGAATGGTGTAATAATCGAGGATTATCTGTATAGTTAACAATATTAAAAACAACACTGAAGGAATTTGTTACTGACTTTTATTTGAACATATAGTTTTCTTTGACGTAATAAATCCCAGGACCACACTTTTAATAAATTATCCCCAATTTTTTTAAACTTTTTATTTATCATTTTTAACAAATTACAGCAATTCTTCTCAACGGACTATCAATTTAGTATTTTGTAAAAAGCATTTTTGAAGCATTTCATTCAAAGCATTCTTATAAAAGCATTTTTGAGAAAATCTCGTTATAATGTAAGTGTTAGTGACACGAATGGATGCAACTATACAATTATTTTATTACGAATGCAATCATTCCATTTATTAGTTAAATATTTTTGATATTGTTGCTTCTTAGTGTTTTATTCAGTTATACGTTCAAAAAATAATTTAATAAGATTAAAATTAAAATACTAGACAGGGAAAAAATTGGTGTGTTTGATGAACATGGAACAGGAAAACTTTTAAGAATGAAATTTAGAAACAAATGCTTTTTTTTATTTTTCATTCTCAAAAATCAGTTGTAAATGAACTAAACACTCAATTTGATTTCCATTTAAACCTCACCGTATAATTAGATAGTAATATGTACCGTTATACATTTAAGTGTAACCATTAATAAAATTATTAAAACATAGCTTGTTATACAAATTAATTAAACGAAAATTTAAATTTATACAATAAACTAAGCTTTCAACTTTCTATAAACATAACAGAAAAATCTTGCTAAAGAAGAATAACATTGTTTAACGAGATTAATTATGAGAAATAAATAATTAGCACAAAAAATATTTTAAAAGTTACGCTCATAGAAAAGTCTTACCATCGAATAAATCCGTAAAATAAATTTTCAAAAATATAACATTCCCTTATATTTAGGTAGCAAAATGTGTGCTAACCCTTAATGGAAGATAACTTAAACAAAGAAAAACATTGTTTAAACAAATTTAGAAAAATGTTCTAAAGGTAAAGGTCACATCTAAAATTAATGATGCATTAATAACTTACCATTCGGCAATTTTTAAGTTTATATCTAAAAAAAAAAAAACTTAGTTTTAGGAATAGGCAACAAGAAATAAATTTTGAAAATTTTTTAATTTGTTGTTTCAAAGCTTTCTTTGGGCAAAGCTTTTCTAAATACAGGTTTCAAATTCTCAAACGATAATTACAAAACTTTTAATTAGATATCTTCTTCACAAAGGCATTTAGCTAATTTTAAAATTAGCTTTAAGTATACTAACCAGAATCATAATTAAAGGATTTGAGATATTACAAAAAGCAAAAAGGCCTTAGTACCTCTCTAAAATTTAAATATTCTAGCAGAATTAGTAAAACTAATTGGTAGACATTTGTAAGTTTAATTTTCGAAAGTTCGTTGCTTTGATAGCAAACTGTGTTTTAAAGTTGTTTTACTGTAAAGGTAATTTATCTTTTCTAAGTTTTGAAATAGGTATCTGTTTTAAAACACTTTAACTATACCTACTTTAATTGTCTGTAAAATTAGCTTTACAGTTCAAGTGAATTATTTTTAAAAACCAAACAACTTGAAACTTATGTGTTAGCTATCATAAGAAGATGTAATCATTAATTTAAATCCAAATATCTTATAAATTGTATATATATATATATATATATATATATATATATATATATATATATATATATATATATATATATATATATATATATATATATATATATATATATAATATATATATATATAATATATATATGTTACGGCCAGTTCGCGAAGTGGCCGAGGATGGCTGGACAAAGTTCGAAATAATTGAAGCGATCAGTGAATATTTTACTTTGGCGGCCTTTTATAATTATATAAATAATTCTTATAAATCTTCTACTTTAAAAATATAAAAAATAGAAGTTTTTATATTGTCTATTAAACAATCATTAATTTAATAATCATTATTAAATTGTCTATTTAATTGTCATGCATACACCAAAGGTCTTGCCATACTAGGTCTAGCTGAGAGCCACTGCCCGGTATACATTTTCCCGGTATACCCTACACTGATGTTTTTTTAAGGTTTAGTGCCCTGCCCAGTATACATTTGCCCGGTATACCCTACACTGATGTTTTTTTAAGGTTCAGTGCCACTGCCCGGTATACATTTGCCCGGTATATCCTACACTGATGTTTTTTTAAGGTCAAGTGCCACTGCCCGGTATACATTTGCCCGGTATACCCTACACTGATGTTTTTTCAAGGTTCAGTGCCACTGCCCGGTATACATTTGCCCGGTATATCCTACATTGATGTTTTTCTGAGGTCAAATGCCCTGCCCGGTATAATGATCTTTTCTACCAATTTTGGCTGATCTTCCCATGCCAATTCGCGATTTGGGCGGCCAATTCTCAAAATCAAGAACAGTTTCGGACTTTGGCGAGCCATCCTCGGCCAATTCCCGAAATCAAGAGCAATTTTGGACTTTGGCCAGCTATATATATATATATATATATATATATATAATGACTCTCGGTGCTGCCGTCTAGTGTGGCAGAAACTAGACGTCCAAATTACCATGGCCAACGGTATCTCACCCATTGTGGTGGTCTTGAAAGAGTGGATACCACTTCTGGAGAACGCACTAGGTCTGCTCATCGGGAAGACTTATTGTGCAGCTCATAGGAAATAAAAAAAAATAAAAAAATATTTATATATTGACTCTTAAAAGTCTTCTGAGTAGCGTTAAGTAGGCACAGTTTGTTAATAGATAATTCAAAGAACTTTAAAAAAAGTATAAAATATGGTTAAAAATACCTGTTATTCAAAAGTAGTTGATATCACACTGTATGGATAGATTTATCTGGACGAGAAAATATTTCTAATCGTTGTGAGGACATTTGACTAACGGGCCATGGATTTTAGCACTGAAATTAGATTCTTTATTCGAATAATAATCAAAAGTTTATATTTTAAAGAAAAAACATTTGTCGAAAATGCGATCGTATGTTTTTCTCTTTCATTTAGTTCAAAATTTATTTAGTCTTTTCATTAATATAGTTCACGAAATATTAAAGTTTCTTTCAACTCTCAGATCCATTGAAAAAAATGACACACCCACAGATTTTGGTCAAAAGCAAAATTTTACCTGAACATAAATAAGAAGTCAGATCTTTTATCTATACTATAAATCTGATATTTTATGTATATTATAAGCAGAAAAATTTATTTGTCTATTTTTTACTATGAGCAAATTCATTTATTATCATCATAAACTGTCTTGTCCACTTCCTAAAAAGTCGTCTGCGTCATTTCCAATTTCATCTTTCATGCAATCCCATCTCTCTGCTTTAATATAAAGCTATTATATGTTAAGATCAAACTTAGTTTTTTAAATGGATACACTTTATATAAAGAGGATGTAAATTTGAGAATAGTTTTTGTTTTGGCTCGTTAATACTCAAAAGCATGCATTTAACTATTTCAATCAAATGGAACACATGTTTCATTTTAGGATTTGATCCGTCCTTTTTTCTTTTCTAATATGTGTATAGCATAATTTAATCATTCTGGGATATTTAGTTTAGAATATTTTTATCTGAAAAAACTTTCACTCGTATACAATATTCAATTTAATATATAAGTAATAACTAAATAAGTACAAACATATCTACTTAACACCTCACGGA
The DNA here is from genome assembly GCA_949128135.1 of Parasteatoda lunata. NCBI lineage: Eukaryota > Metazoa > Arthropoda > Arachnida > Araneae > Theridiidae > Parasteatoda > Parasteatoda lunata. The sequence goes on from OX421979.1 coordinate 32,446,585, forward strand.
GAAACAAAATTCTGATAAAATACTGTATGGTTATGGCATTTCTGGTTAAAAAAAATCTATTAATCCTGGCTAATAAACCAAAATATACGGTATTTGAATCATTCATTTGATGATTTTTCTGCTTTTATTGTAACGGTTTACCGGAAAATCTGGTTTTTAAAATTATAGTTTTTATTACTACTTATTTAGTAAAAAATACGAAACTGAAAAGAAAACTTTAACGAATAAATTGTCTTCATGCTCTAAGGTATCACGGTGTAATTACCAAATTTTACCACAATTACCTAATTTTATCACATATTATGAAAACATATTTTATTGTTAATTTTACCTACGATTCGGTAAAAATTGTAGAGCTTTTTTGCGAATCCATCGAGCTGGAAGCACGGTAAATTTGACTCTATTCCGGTAGTTTTGACTATATTTTTCCTCAACGTTACTATAAACAAATAATACAGCCTATTAAATTACGGTTATTACTTTATGGTACATCAAAAAATCATTAGACCTCTACACCAAATTTTATCATTGTTATCTTGAACTGTTCGCATATTCTCTCCTAATGGCAGCAATAAGCATTCTTCAAATTAAATTGGCTTACGGCAAGTTTCATTTTAATTCTCTTCTAATTCATGCTAATCCAATAAAGGACAATAAATCTAAAGTAATTATAACACTAGACGAGAGACTGGAACTTTTTTTTATTCTATCTTCTTTTAATTAGCTCTTTTACTCTCCTAGCATTAGACAGAACGGATATTATTTCTAAGATTAAAAAAAAAAAAAAAATACCAGCAGAAACTCGGCGTAAGACTGATCATTTTTAATGTAGAAAAATTAGAAAAAAAGGCCATTTGCTGAGATTAAACATACTTATCTGGTTTTCAAGAAGGTAGAACCACTAAAATTTGACCATGCTTCTAATCATTAAGAAACACTCCCTATAATTATATATTTTTTTTATTAATAGACTACTAGCAACGCTAAGTATAATTAAACAGAATACAAAAATCGTCTTCATCAGTGAAGATGTGTATCGCTGTTCGATTATAAGCCAATGAATTTATACAATATGATTATAATTCCGATATTTCCTTTTTTAATAGTTCATTTTTAATGAATAACTAGATATGTTTAGGTTTACGAGTAAAAAATAATTGGAAATTCTAAATAATTTATTGAATCAAAATTTAATGCATTTAATATTGCGTATGAATATTTCTATTCTAATCACTCTGTTAGAATTTTCATTCTAAAATTACGGAAAAAATACTCAGCAACAGTCTGTTTGTCCAATTAACTGTAAAGTATATAGCAAAGAACATTTTTTACCATTACAGTTTTGAAACCGTTTACAACTAGCATGGTTTCAAAACCTTAAAAAAAGAAAATTAACTGGACTTTTCATTAAATAATGAGGATTGGAGTTAGATTATGGTATATTTGTGTTTTATCAATTGAACCGTGGAATATGGTTTAATTAGTTTAACTGGTTGTTTTAGTCTTCGTAAAAGATGGAACTTATTAGATTTTTCGTGTTAAGCCACCTTATGCAGCAACCATCTATGTGTGAATGAGAGTATGATATTCTAATAGTCCAGGATCACAAATTAAGATGTGCAGGACACTGGAATTTCTTCATGTGTCAGAGAATAGAGGAATATTCTCTATTTGTTCAGAGAATAGAGGAAATATTGTGGTGTCAATCTTTAAACTCGAACAATCGTTCTTTCGGTCATGAGATTGACAGATTAGCCCTCTCGGCTATAAAATGCATTTAGCTCAGTGGTTTCATTAGTTGGGCCAAATTGGTGAGACAAAATTCTAGTTGTTTAGCAGTATTAAATGAAAGTGATGATGAAATGGTTTTTTTCACAGTTAACAGTTTGTCTACAGTATTATTAATGATTATTTGACTCTTTTGATTCAATATTGCAAAATAACAGTTACATAAATTGTTATTTAAGCATTTTTTTAAGTACTATAATAAAGCTAGGTATAATTAAACGGATTATAAAAATAATCTTCACAGGTGAAGTTGCGCATCGTTTTTGGATTATAAGCAAAGAATTTAATATGATTATAATTCAGAAGATATTGCCCTTTTTTATGAATAACTAGATTAATGACAAGTGCATGTTTACGAGTGAAGAATGATTAAAAATATGAAATAATTAATTGAATCAAAATTTAACGTATTTAATATTGATTATGAATCTTTCTTTGTTTTCTACAAATTTTATTTTACAAAAATTTGCACCTACTTCCGTTTTTCCTAAATATTTAAAGATTTAGTCAGTTCTTTAGATATATATTAGTGATCTTCATTACTATTTACTGGCTTAAATCGTTATTAATATAATTACTTTGTTAATTTTTAATTAAGTGATTTAGCTTTTTAGTTTATTAGTGATATGTTCTGTTTTCTATTCAACGACTGAAGCAATAATAACATTTTCAAGAAATTTTATTAGCTAGTGATTTTGTTAGTTATTTAGCGTTTTAGTAAGTTCGTGGACATAGCGACAGTAAATGGTTCAAAGAGTGACAGTAAATGGTTTAAATAGTGATAGTAATTGACTTAACTCGTGGAAGTTTTAACTTGTAAACTCGTCATATTTAATTTTGCATATCTATACACTGTTAAAAATTTCTGAGAAAAATTTCATCGTCATTTGACCTTATTCAAATAAATGGTCAAGTAACTGTAGATAAGATGGTTGTCAAACTGTTGACAGTGAGAAATACTGTTTATTTACTGCTTTCGTCTAGTACGGTTAAGCAACCAGAATTTTATCGTCCCAACTAAGCCCACTTACTGAAGCTACCTAGTTTCTTGCAGCTCTGACATATTACACCCGAAACGGGTAATCTGTCAGTCTCATGGCCAACAGAACGGGGGTTTGAGTAAAAAATCTTCCTTATCGTAAATTTTACGGTTAATTGAAAAGTCAGATTAGTGCCGATATATATATATATATAAATATATATAAATATTTAAATATATATATATATATATATAAATATTTAAATATATATATATATATATATATATATATATATATATATATATATATATATATATATAAATATATATAAATATATATATATAAATATATATATATATATATATATATATATATATATATATATATATATATATATATATATATATATATATATATATATATATATATATATATATATATATATATATATATATATATATATCAACTCATTTTTACAACATTTTTATAATTTTATAAATGAAAATATATAGGGCAGAATTTTGTTTATGAAGTATCATATCTTAAAATTGTAAACCAATAAATTTTTACTTTGAATACTTGTATCAGAATACAAGGTTACTAAATATTTAATTAATTCTATTTAAATTCAGTTGCATTAGCAAGGAAAGGCGTTCCCATTCATTAGAATTATAATTATTTAAAACTCTATTACAAGTATTAAAGTACAAAAAGTTTCAAATTTATTTTGAAATAAATCTTTTAATAAGAAATGACTCCTCTATTTAATATTTCAAAGATAGCTGCATTTTATCCTCTTGGATCCTCGATCCTTCTACCATCTTCTTTTAGTATTCTTAAAAAATAATAATCATAATGTAAATTATAATAATTTAAGTAATAATAAAAAATAAATTATTAATAATTTAATTATAAAACTTTTTATGATTATTAAATAATTTAATTATTTAATAATTTAATTATTTAATAATAATAATTAATAATTATGATTAATTACTTAATAATAATAATTAATAATTATGATTAATTATTTAATAATAAAAATAATTATTAATTATAGTTAATTATTTAATAATAATTTAATTATTTAATTTATAAAAAAATACTAAACACCGAGGAAATTATTAGGCGTCATTTCCTTTTTAACATAGTCTTTATAGCTACTTACTTTGTTTTACTTTGTTTTCGAAAAAACAACCATTTTTAAAACCTTTGTTCGTTATTCCAAAACAATTAGATAAGTTCTGATTTTGTTTGTTTCTATAGCTTAAATATTAATAGATATCCACGCTGGGTGAAAATGTACCAAAACTCTACCATATCTAATCATAACAAACAACTGTGAGGCAAGAGTCTATAACGTCGTTTTTCTAAAAACCTGAGATCTAAGCAATGTTGGTACTGGAGTTCTGCGGAGCTTTTTCACCAAAAAATGAAAGAAAGAAAAACATGTACGCAAACGCAATAAACTTGAAGCAAAACTTGGCATTTAAATTAGCTTTTCGGAAACAACTAGATGCTCTATAAAATGAAACAATTAGCTCCTATATTAAAGAAAAATAATATTTTTAATAAGGGAACTTTCTAATAGATTAGGCGAGATTTTTTTTTTCTTAAGTGAAAATTAATATATTCTTAAATTTTGTACAATTTCATGGATCTATCTTTTTAGAGTATATCTCTTTTGTTTTCTTACACTTCTTCTATTCTTCGCATTGACTTTCTGAACCATTTTCGGAATTAGCATAGAGGGCACTAGTTGAAAAGGGACAAATCTTATATCAAAACTTAAGATTAACTGTTCTAAGATTATAAAAAATTTAAAAATAGTCTATTATATTTAAAAAACTTAATTTCGTATGGCGAAAAAAATTTCGAAGAATAGCATTAAGTCAATATGTGTTTCTTTAAATTCACATTCTGCACCATTTTCAGGGCTCTTGTTGAGGGGGCTCTTATTGAAAATGTACAAAATGGAACTGAAAACTTAAAAATAGCTGTCCTAATACTATAGCATTTATAAAAATAGCTTATTATTCTTTAGAAAATTTTATTTCCATATGGCGATGAAGTCTTCAAAGAAAAGCATTAAGTCACTACTTGTTTTGTGGCTTTTAACATACTAAATCATTTTGTTAGATTGTGTCAATAAGTTAGAATTTTTTTTCATTTATATCTTCGGATTTAATAAATGTGGAGATCAGGTGGTAAAGGAACTAAAGAAAATAAGATAAATCTCCAAATATCGCCTCAAGTATATTTTTTGCTTCGTCTTATCTAGTTGGCGAAGTTAACTCGATAAATCTCGGATAATGCAATTGTAAAGAGAGATATTTTGAAGAAATATACCATAAAATTCTTCCTTACTATTACATTTTATAGCTACTATAGGAACCACACCTGCCTTATAAAGAACTAGTTGTCTATCATAATTATTTATTAATTAAGATATTTTTGTCTTCAAAATAAATTATTATTGACATTTAATAACACTTTATATCAATTTAAATCTTTTACATTGTTACAATTCTCATTTTAAAAATATGGTATATTAACCGATCATCCAAATAGTTGTAAAATTTGCGGTTAGAAACTTTTCTTCACATTTTCGGTTTTGTAACCATTTACAACTACAGTGTGATTAAAAAACCATAAAAAAGAAATTTAACAGGTCATTGGAGTTACATTAGGCATTTCGTTAGATGATAGAAATAAGAGTTATGTTGTGGTCGAGTTGTGTTCAGACAAGGGAGCCGTTGAATGTGAGTTAATTAGATTATCTAGTGGAGCTATCTATCCAGAGAGATGGGAAATACTAGACTTTGTGTTAAGCGTCTTTGTGGTACTGCCACTATATTTGAATGAGAGTTTCGTATTTCAATAGTCCATAGTGACCAATTGAAAAGTACAGAATTCTATAAGCACTTCATGAGTTAAAGGAATGGAAGAAATAATGTAGCATTAACGCTGGGATTTGAAACTTCATTTAACCGGTGTGGAGATTGACAGATTAGCTCTCTCAGCTAAAGTATGTGCCCAACGGCAAAGAACGAAGTAGATTTATAAAGTGCTCACCACACCCGTGTTGCATGCATCCTAGTCATCTTGTATTGTGTTAGATATACAATGAGGGAAAATGAAACTATGAACACGTAATCATTATCACATGTCATAGCTCTGCAATTTTGAAAGATGTGCGCTTAATTCGCATTAGCTTTGGGCCTAGGCTGGCAGAGATAAAATTCTGGTTCTTTAACCATAGTAGGTGAAAACAACCAATAAACTATTTTTCTCATAATTATTTAAAAGCTTAAAAAATCTTTTTTATGGTTATTTGACTGTTTTGGTTGAATATGGTAAAATAACAATTAAATAAATTGTTATTAAACCTTTTTTCCGAAATATTTATTTAATATTCTTTTATTAAATGAATAAAAATAATTTAAAAATTATTCATTTTTTTCTTGCAAAATAATTGAACTACATTTTATATTTAAGAAAAAGGAGTGAGTTCCATGTCTAAGAATAAGTACATTTTTAAAACACCTTTATTCAGCAATTAAAACTCACTCATTCAAAACACATTTATTCTTAACTCATTCACTTATCTATGCTATAATTATTTTACCTCAGTGTAATTAAAATTTTAATACAATTATTTTCATAAAAGTAAATTTGGAAAGATAAAAGAAGTAATAGAGCTTTACTGTGGTGCTTCTCATCAAATAAAAATAAATACTAAATTAGATATAATTATTTTATTAAACTACATTTTATTTTAATAATTAGGGTCTTTTACTTTGAAATATAGTTGTTATCAGAATTTCGAATGTAATATTAATTTTGAAAAAATGGCAGTATTTGGAAATCTATTTTCTAAACTGGAACGAGTGATATTGATTTTGAGTATTTGATAAGAATCAAAAATAAAGAAATTTATTCCACTGTTTGTTGCTCCTAATCTTATTAAGAATAATTGACTAAATAAACAAAACTTTGTCAATACCTCTACTTACAGGCATTTTTAAAAATATATTCTTATACCAAAATAAAGCCCGAAGTGAAAAACAAAACAATAAAGACTCCTTTAAATTCAAGATTATTATTCATAAAAACAAGTATGTTTTCTGCCATATTGCTTATACTTTCTTCTGGAAATAAATATTTATTTTTCTTCGTGGATTTCAAATACATATTCAGTGGTTTGCTTTTCTTTTTACTTTAAGATTCGTTTTGTAAAGAGGAAAATTTTTTTCCAAGTGTATATCAAACAATATTTGTTTCATTTCAGCTTTATGTTTTTTATGGTTCTGAAAAAATCCTATAAATATAGGTATTTTCCATGTATGAGATTGATTTTCGATGAAAAATCAATTAACCGTATAAATAAAGAATAAATATTTCTAAAATATCTCCATAAATGCCAATTATTTTTCAATTAAAATAAAGCTCTCCGGGAACAGCCCGTTGTAGGCGGCATTTATGAAACTTAAAGCTCCACGTTACCAAAAGCATGATGGGGGTAATATGTTTAGCATTACTTACTTTATGAAAATTATCGGATAAAATCACGGTAAAATTCATCTTCGTCAGCGGTAAAGATACAGTACAAATCACGGTAAAGTTGGAACATTTCTGAAAAATCTTAAAATAGTTTAATCATATCAGTTATAAGTAATAATCGTTTAATTACAAATCATATATGTACACTGTAAAAAAAGTCAGGATCCTATTAAGACAGGATATCTGTACCTTTTACCGTAAAATCCATTTTTATAATAGAATTTTACGTAACAAATAATCTGATATTGCCGCAATTTTTGCAGTAATATTTATAGTAAAATCACTGAAATACGGTAGTTAATTAACTATTGTATAATATACGGTATTAAATTTTATTGTAAAAATGGATTTTACAGTAAAATTAATTTTACGAATGATGTTACCGGTACTTTTTATGGTAATTTGAGCCGGAAATTTTACTTTTTAATGAAGCTGGTATTCATTGATATTAAGCTATCACAGATCAAACGTTATTGAGGCATAGGTGTGGTGCTGTGCGCTATTGGTGGATTGATAATCATGATAATCGTGATCTGAAAATTACTGTTGTTATCGTAGGCCTTAATTAAAGCAGAGGGGGTGTGATTGTTCCTGTTTTCCAGCGGCACCATAAATGGCCAAGAATTCGACTTCTGCCACATCCGTTTATAGGGCGGACCCATTCATACATCCATGTAATCATCCATAGATCGTAACTTTGACTTGAATCCGAGAACGATCCATCTCCATTTCAGTACCCCCAGAGGTATTGATTTGTTATGGGAACATGGAAGACTTTGCGACTCCATAGATTTATCATGCATCAGTCACGGAGAGAATTCGGCCGGCGGGGATCGAACCCACGAACTCTTGGACATGGGCCCAGCGCCCTACCGACCAGGCTATCCGGCCATCTGAAAATGATAATCTAAAAATATTAGGTCTAAAAATCATAAAATATTAATCGTGGTTAATGTAACTAACATGTTTAAACTTTGCTTTAAAAGGAAATGATAATTTTTCTATGATAATTTTTATAATAATTTGATAATAACAATAATTAATAAATTCTAAATGTTATACAGATTTTAAATATAGAATCAAATATCATAATATTGAGTATTGAAATTTGGATTAGTTTTATTTAATTTCCTTATCCATATTATTTATTAGTTTGGGTATGCACTGAGAAAAAATGCATAATAAGAACCACCATAATATGGTTGAATTTACTATTTTTCTGGCTTTATGGGCGCACCAAACAGCTAAGTATTTTTCACCGAACCGCTTTGGTAGAGATTTCTGTAAAAAAAAAATTCAAAATATTGTATTATAATATTTGTTAAAATTTGATGAATGTGATAAAATTGGTATTTTAATCATCACACATTTGATAATTGCATAAAACCCATTTATTAAATTACATTTACTTTGCAGTTTTCTCTTTTTTTTTACTAAATATGTAGTAATAAGAGCGATAATAATGAAAAGCAGAATTTCTGGTAAACTGTTACCATACAAATGGAGAAATTACCAAATGAATGAGCAATTTTCACTAAATTTTAAAATTACCTTTTTCTAAAGTTTGAAAAAAGTTTGACGCGTAAATAAGTTTTTTCAGAAAGCGCGTGCATGGAAAAAAATTTCATAATTTTGTAGTGGCTCGCATTTGGTGAGTAATAAAAAAAGTCCAAATTAAATATCTTGAAAATTTGAAAAGTTATTAGTAATTTCCTAAGTAGTTTTTGTATTTTTTAAAAAAAAGGGTCCAAGGAGTTATCATAAAATTTTATTTTGTATCATTAGACGAAATTTAATAACAAACAATAATACCTTATAATAATTGTCAATACGCACAAATGTGATGGTATAAGGCAGCATACTTTTATGGCAGATGATTCCCACAACGCCTGTGTCAGTTTAAATAAATCTCGTTTTAAGAGTAGAAAGTAAAATTTTTGAAAAATTTCGTATCATTCAGAGCTTTCATTAAAAATGCGCAAACACTCTTTAGAAAATGGCAATGTTTTCTTATATATATATATATAATATAATATATATCTATATAATATATATATATAATATATATATATAATATATATATATATATATATATATATAATATATATATATATATATATATATATATATATATATATATATATATATATATATATATATATATATATATATATATATATATATATATATATATATATATATATATATATATATATATATCTTAATTTGAAAAAAAAGTTGGAAACTGAAAGTGTCTTTTTGATTATTGTAGGGTAGTGTGTTTTTGTATCATTAATTTTTGGTTTAAGTGCATTTGATACTCATTATACTCATTAATAAAATATTCAAAAAATATTTTGTTTTTCTCAAAGATTTATGCATATTCAGAAAAAACCTCTCTCTTCAAATATGTTCGAAATCTACAATGCATTACAATATATATGCTAACGAAGCTTTAATATTTACTTGGCGTCCTTAAAAATACTCTTAAGAATTACTGTTAAACATTTTTTTTTTCTTTTTACTTTTTTGAAGCAAAAAAGAGGAACAAAGAAAAAGAGTTTTGAAATTCCTTCCTTCTAAAGAATACACTTTTTTCACCTCTTCTCTCTACCTCTTGTCTCTAAATCTCTTTTAATAAGTACTCAATTTTTCTTTTAGTGCAAATTACTTCACATAGAATTTCACTTTTCTGAAGAAGAAAAAAGTTCTACATTGTACAATGAAGTGTTTTTTCGCATTGTCTCAACATTCTTTTCTACTTCTTTTTTCTTTTACACATTCATTTTCAAAAAGCAAGATAAAACATGAAATTTTAAAAAGCTGTTTTTCTGTGAAGAGTTTTTTGTTTGCTGAATTAAAGCAAACTCACGTTAAAGAAATTGTTTCCGACTACAAATATCGAGGTATTGAGTTTAAAAAATATTATAAAAATTAAGAAAGTTTATCATAGGAAATGCCATACCCCTTCTTTTTTTTACTTCGTATTCAAGTTTTTGAGAAAAAGATAATAAATTTAATATCAATTACATAGAAGATTATGAAAAAATCCATTTAAAACATTAAATTTTTTAATCGAAACATTTCAAAATGAGGAAAAATATTTACTCTATCTATTATTGTTTAAATTGTGGTACAAATTAAGTTCTGCATGGAGAAATAAACTTTAGTAAAATTACTGCACCGTATGGTGATGAAATTTTAAAAAAATAAAAACGTAAAAATAGTTTTATCAAAATTATTTCCAAAGCGCTTCTGTAAAAATTACGGAGGTTTTTTTTTTGGTCCTATAGAGCCAGAGACAAGGTTTGTTAGTCGTGATCTTATTTTTAGGTGTAGAATGAAAATTTTATGAAATATGAAAAATCAGTTTTAGTTTGTTTGTTTTTTTCAGTTATGATACGTATAACCCTTTTGAATTTCCGGGATCTCATCTCTTTATCAAAATCACCTCATCTTGGTGTCCTGGTATCTTGTTTTATTTTTATGACTGCTGATTCTCTTCTTTACGATATTAATTCCCCACCACCTCTCCATGGCGCGTGGAAATGCGATTTTTTTTTCTTCTGATTTGCCCCTCTCAGCTACTTTGTTTTTCCTTGTTTTGTTTTTCATCTTTTTCTCTCTCGGCTGCAATGGTTTTCCAGTTTTGTTTCTAACATTTATGTTTCAACTTTCAATTGATAAATTTACGTTTTATATTTCAAATCATTTTAGTTTCTTCTCATGCACGTCTGGTAAGTCTTAAAAAATTGCATACTATTTCTTGAGCGCTTGAAAAATGTCAACTGATATTTTCCAATTCGATATTTTTAAAACGAATGATGTTTTTAATCAAACAATATCTTACAAATTCAGTTTCTTGGGCTTCAGTTCCTTCTATTAATCATTTGGCGTTTCCGGTGTTCAATGAGTATTTCCATTGTCACGATATTCTTGCGTGTATTTCCATTATTCTATAGCATGGGAGAATATCTAATATTCTATAGTATTTTATAGTATTTATTGTTCTATAGTCTATGAGTATTTCTATTATTCTATTATTACGAAAGATAGATGGGGCTTGTTGCTGTGTAATTAGAAAAATCTTTAATATTCTTGATGTCCAATTGACCTACAGACAATAAATCTGGGAAGAGCTAAACTCCGGGAGTGGCCAAATTGGCTCTTCAGGTATTTTGGTAGATATCCAATAACCCCAAGTAGTTTTGAGAATAGAGTAACATTTGGTATATATACTATCTTTCCGTTCCATTGAAAAAAAACAAGAGTACTTCTACATTCCTGTAATTATTATTTGTAAAGGAAGCTTAATTATCTCAGAAACTAATCAGTACTTAAAATTGAAAAACCAGTGTTCTGTTTAATGAAATATTTTCGTTGATCAAAAGGAATAAAATACCATTGAATTTGATGATCAAGTCTATAATAATTTTTCTATAATTAAGTATGATTATAATTTAATATGTCTAATTGATGTCCAATGATGTCTTGTTGTCTAATGATGCCTACTTGTGTAATGTGGTCTAATGTCTGATTATGTGTCATTAATCTAAGCACAAGCAATCTGGGGAGTGTCAAACTGGCTCCTTTAGTCTTTCGGGCTTCACAGCTAAGTTCAATCTTTACAGTATCAATTTACAAATTTAAACATTGTCAATTACTAGCTGTACCCTGCGTGCGTTGCAACGCCTTCAGTTTGAATTTTAATTTTGTATTTAATGTTGTAAATGAGTTTTGCGATTATGATTTGAAATAAGAATTTTATTTAATTTTGAAAAACCCAATGATAGTCTCAACAGTTAATTCTCTAGGATATCGTAAGTGCATTTTCAAACAGACATGTATGGTGATGCACACGGATCATGAAACATATTTTGGATGATAATCTGAAATAAGTCTGATTAACGGTGATATCAGGTATTTCTGCTGATATGAGCTGACCAATTTGGCATGGAGTGATTTTTTCAATAAGCCAAATCGTGTGGCAATCCTCTTTTTTGCCATTCAGTAGAATACATCTGACACCGTGTCTCTCCAAAAACATGACGCTTCGCAATGAAACCAAGTATAGAGCTTAATATTTGTTTTAACTCACGTGCGGTAATATCGTGAAGATCCGATGATGTTTGCCTAGGTTACAAAAGCTGTTTAATTTCAGCTCAAGCAGGATTACATGTGAATGTAATAAATAACTCTTGTAGCCCATATGCGCACCGATACTTGTAGCACCGAATGAAGTCACTTGGAAACACGAATTGTACCGGCGTAAATTCGCCAAAATTTTTTTCGATTGATTTGTTTAACCAGATAAGAACGTTGATAATGGCTCGGCTGGCGACATTAAATCTGGCAGTTTTACTTTGCCTCCAGAACAGCAAATTCCAGCTGTTTCATTCTTAAATTTGAGAGCACTATACTTTTTTCCAATGATGACACTTGGGTGAAGACTATAGTTGATTTTCGAATCATGAAATGCGCTGAGATTCAAATCAGAGTATTGGCAGCATCTGAATAACAAATTGCGTTCTTAATTGATTTTCATTCTTGCTTCCCGTTGCTCTGATGTTTCCGACGAACGGGCTTGAGTAGTGAGTTCTCTATCGGTTTTCATTCTTGCTTCCCGTTGCTTTGATGTTTCTAAGGAAAGGGCTAAAGCATTGTGTTCTTGATTAGTTTCAAGTCTTTTTTCCCATTGCTCCGATTTTTCTGAAACACAGGTATATGGGGGGTGGAGTTATTGACCATGCCAACCGTCATCTATCAAAAGGTACCTCATGATAGAATCAAGTTAGCATGCCTTATATACCAGTGAATTGATGTTTAATTTTCGTAGTGGTAGTTACGCCACATTACTCCCCCACCAGAATTCTATCAGGGATAGAATTCAATGTACCACTAGTTGCTGTACTTGTGACAGAACGGGAGAGCGGTCACCGGAATTTTGAGTGCTGAATGTGAGAGGTGTATTAACTTCACAGTAGTCGTCGCTCCTGTGTTGCCATTAGCAGTCGAGTGTATGCAGGCAGACGTTGTGTTTAATCGAGACGTGTGAGTAGCAACAGATTGAGGAGGTGGACAATGCAGTCACAAATAGCAAGTCAACTGTTCTATGTGGAGTATCCATTATAGTAGGCGTTACCAGATCGTAGTGGGCGTTACTGTCAAGTTTAATGCGAGGCGGGTGTTACTGCGTGTTCAAATCACGTCCGGGTCACCAATGTGGGAGGGGGTGGAGTTATCGACCATGCCAACCGTCATCTATCAAAAGGTACTTCGTGATAGAATCAAGTTAGCATGCCTTATATACCAGTGAATTGATGTTTAATTTTCGTAGTGGTAGTTTCGCCACAGGTAGTTCTCTTTTTGCGTGCTTGAGATATTGATCGACTAAAAGCGATACGTTTAGGCGGTATATTTTTGAAAACATTCTCTCTCAAACAAAAATAAATGTAAAAGTTGACAGTGGCCGCAAATTTGCTAAATCGAAAATTCACATATTTATTTTAAATAATAAAAAAGCAATGAAAATGAAATAAATTAAATAAGAAATATAAAAATTATAAAATTTAAAACGAAAATCTATTTTTTTAAATGAAGGAAATAAAATGAATGTGAATTCGAAAACTTCGTAATAATAAACAATCTAATAGTTCTCAAAGGACAACCACTGTCAGGAATGAAACCTTCAAAAACTATATTTAATTGTGCTAACCTAAAATTGCATACTAAATATAAATAAATTTTGAAAACGTGCAATTTTAATGAAATTTGCTTTCGCCTTTATTTTTATTAAACAGTTTTCACAATTCGTGATCGCAACACTCGAGTACGCCATCTAGCGAGAGACTGTAAATATCGGGCATTAGTTCCCACATAACCATTGGCAATGACGGACGCCATTTTCTTAGCAGCAAATAGGAAGCAAAAAATCCCTAAGGAAAAGGTAAAACTTCTTGAAAAAACTAATCAGAACATGCCATACATTGAAGCAGAACACGCCAAGCATTTGAAGAACAACTTCTCAATAATTTTTACCTTTCTATTACCAACAACATAACATGATTTCATGATCACTTGCTGTTACAGATGTGTGTATTGCGGTAAAATAATTTTTCTGTCTTCAATTCATTACAAGTTAAAATGAAGTCAACATTGCTTTCGTCATTCCAATGAAAATATGTGTTTCAATGAATTCCATACAGAACTGTAATAGTTATAGAATATTCTTCTTCTTCATAGAATAGTATATATTTCTGTATCTACATAATTCAGAAAATAACAATAAAGAATAATCCGAATTACTTGAAAAAGTATCTTTTGTGCTGATTATAAATACATTTTTTATCGTTTTCTTGGTAAGTGTTTTTTAGTTTTGAAAGAATTTCAACTAGAATTCAGCTATTCTGTTTTTAAGCTACATATTAAAATTCATATCGAGATCTTACAAATATAAAATTTTGATGTGTGGTATGTTACCTAAAAGTAATGAAGGGATAAACTATGTATATATTATTTGAGAATAAAGTTTTCAAACAAAGAACATATCATTTTGGAATTCTCCGGACTTATAAATCAGGTAAGTGTTATGATTTTTATAATAAAGAATTTGCTTGTAAAAAATTTTTTTTCTTACTTGATGATCGTTCTCTACAAAATGGTTTTTTTACGTCTGATTAAATACTATAAGAATTAAAAAAAGAAACAATACGAAAGTTTTTATTGAAAAATGAGGAATTTTTAAAATTGTTTTTATCCTAAGAATTCTTTATTTTACGTTTTTTAGTTTATAATTTTTTGATAAAATTGTTGTCAAAATACTTTTTTTGAAAACAAACTTTTCTCTCACCTGATTCTATAGCCATTATGAACCTTAATAAATAAGATTCAAAATGAAATAACATTTCCAAAACGGACGTTTACTAAGATAAAGTTTCATGTTATGGACATTGGTACATTTTCGTTATATTTCACTCCATAAAATATTTCGCTCCTAAAAAAATAAAATTGCATCTTGTTTTGTTTTTGACAAGTCCCAAAGACGCATTTTCGTAACACTAAAAAATGGCGACAAAAAAAAGAATGTTTTTTTTTTTTGTTTTTGTTTTTTTGTTTTGTTTTTTTGTCTCGTAAGCATTCTTTATTTTACGTTAAAATTTAAATGGGCCTTTCATGTTATTCCATTAAATTTAGTAAAACTATTTTTCAGGCATTAGGTTTGAACTCGTATAAGAATATACCTATTTTTTTCTCTTTATTTACAAATATTTTTCCGATGTGTTCTGGATGTTCCTTCTCTAAAAAAAAGAGATACCATTTTGTTTTCGTTCGCATAAGAAAGAAAACAAAATTTTTTCTTTTTTAATTTAATTTAAAGCAATGGCCATTTTTTAACCAATTAGAAAATTCCATTTCGATTTTCGCTGATACCGCTGGAACGGTTTGTCGCAGAATGCTCTAGTGCAGAAACCTTCCTCGTGCTTTGAACTATGTGTATGCCAAGTTTCATAGCTTTCTGTCGGATGGTTTAAGAGTCTATAAAGGACAAACAGACGCACATTCATTTATATATATATATTATATATATATATTATATATATATATATATATATATATTATATATATATATATATATATATATATATATATATATATATATATATATATATATATATATAGAGAGAGAGAGAGAGAGAGAGAGAGAGAGAGAGAGAGAGAGAGAGAGAGAGAGAGAGAGAGAGAGAGAGAGTTAGATTCGTTTAAAAAATTTTAAATTCACTGTTTAGTCTATCAATAAATATTTCAAAAAAGTAGTAATCCGAAGAATATGAGATCAGCTGACTTAAACCTATAAATATTTATGCGCTGCATCTCTCACCATATACCTAAATTTTGACATGTTTCCGTGATTTATGAATGAGCTACTCAACATATGAAAGCTTTAAACAAACAATTACTTCATGCAAAGTTTACTTTGATCCGCAACAACCAATACACAAGTTCATGGGACAACATAACTGGTATGCTTCAGTTTTGTAATTCGATTTCTCTCCATCTAATTATCGAAGCGATGCGATGTTAAATATGGAAGGCAAATCATTTCCGAATGGTGAACAAAGCGGAAAATCCTACTCCAAGAGAACGTGACTCTTTGATAGCAATCACGTCCGGTTATGGATATTGTCAATAAATTTTACTAATTAAATAAAACCCTACCTAAGCTATATCCTGATCTGTATCTGGTGCTTAGTTTACGAACGTATTATTTTAACTTTATGGAAATATATAAACTAAACGAACATATCTACGTTTAGAAAGGGAGTTAAAAGCGATAGAGTAAAATGAAGAGAAAGCTAAACATTTTCGATTGTTGTAAAATGGGGAAATTAGAGGGCGTGTTTGAAATTAGAAATGTCACTTTTACATGCGTAAATTATGCATTTATTAATATAAAATTATTTTAAATTAGATGAATGAAACGTTTTGAAAGTTATTTAAATTTCTAAATTAGCAAAGTATTTATGAATATTATACTCATTGTAATTTTGGAGAATGGTTTTAAGTTTTATTAATATTAAATATATAACTATAGAACATAAGAACTTAGTAGTATAAAACATTTGATTTTAAATTTTGGTGTGTCCTTATTGGCCAGTAAATCACATGAAGATTTTTCTTAATTGACAGAAAAGTTCCAGAGTTTTTTGTTTGCTATCACTGTAAAATAATTGAAAATTGTAAAAATTTATTATTGCAAATTATTCATTTACTAGGAGGCTTCGCCCCCTGCTCGCTGGCGCTCACCAATCCCCGGAACTGCTTTCGCAGTTCATTTCGGATTGCTTCGCAATCCAATGCTCGCTTTACTCGCTCATTGGATATGTTCTTAACGTCTAGCTTTTGTATACTTTTTAAAATACTGAAGTTCCGAAAACTTTTCACTGTAGAAAATTCTAAACCTGTACATTTCAATATTAATTTGAAATTGCAATTGTTAGTTTTGGCATTTGGTGATACAACACTTATAGAATTGAAGGATTTTTTACGTCAAGCGCTCAGGTATCATAATTTTGATTTATGTTGCTAAGTTAACTTTAGAAAAATTCTAAGGCTGGCTGGCAACAGCATTTTTATTTTTTAAGTTGTTTATTTTTACTTTTGCCGCAGCTGAATTGAACAACCTGATAATGCTCACTCTGGTTATTGTTTCCGTTTTTAAAAGCGCTATATGTTGAGCCACCTCAGCTAGATTTGGCATGTGACATTTTTAGAAGCAATCATTGGTCGATATTCTAACGTTGCCATTCGGGAAGTTGTAATGAGGCTTTTTTTTTTGTGCCGTGTAAGAGAAATATATATATAGATTCCTTACAGTTTCTTTATGTATTGTTTCAAATTGAAAGCTTTAAAAAATACTTTATTTCTTAATTTCAAAGTGATCCTAGGATGTTAATTTGTTAAATACAATCATGATTTCATAAAGTACCTCTTTATGATTATTTAATACGAACATTAATAGATTAAATGTTTTACAATGATTAAGTGGTAAATAAGGTATATTTACTTTTATTATAATTTTTATATAAGTACATGGGAAATCAAAATAATGGGTATAAAATTCAACAAAAAAAATAGCTGTTAACTTTCCGCTAACCTAAATAACCTAAATAAATATTTAAAAACCAAAATTATATTCGAAGTTCCAATGGCAACATAGCAAAATAATTCAGTTTAAATTTTGTCCCAATGTAATCGGTTGCGAAATCTGTATTAATACGATAGAAACTTAGTGATTTTAATGGAATGGTCTTTATTTTTCAAATCCCTTATTTTGATGATATTTTTTCTTTTTTAATAAACTAATTCTCAAATTCTTTAATTATTAAAGTACATACAGTACTATAGCATAAAAATTAATATTGTTAAAAGTTTCCTAAAAATACTGTTTTCTCTGATTATTGTTTTTCTAGTGAGCAAGATACGTTAAAGCCTTGAAATAAATGTATTAAAGATAAAACAAACAGCAAAAAGATCGAAAAAATACCAAAAATAAGCTACAAATATTGAACAAATATTAACCTCCTGAAATACCAATTTTCTTATTTAATTCACTTCCGCGAAACAATTAAACCAGGAAGTAGAATTCTTTTTGCTGCTGTATTCATTTTAGTTGATTTTTTCCATGACCTGTAACACCTTAAGCTGAAAATAACCTTCGAATTTGTATACTGATTACCTCCATCTTTGGAATTTTTGACAGACGCGTGTCACACTTTTGTTTTATCTTTGTTTTTGTCAAAAACGGAGGAGTATAAGAAACGTTAAATAAAACTAAATAATACAGCTGTTTGAAAAATTAAAATTTAAACAAGATACCATCCATTTTTAATGTATTTTTTATTTTATTTACTTACCATGTGCGAAATATTAAGTATTTGTTTACAAATTAGTAAAGAGAATTGTTTTACCAGTAATTCTATGATTTATACTTTACATTGATTTATTATAGTCTTTGACTGGAAAAGTTATTAATTTGAGGTTGTATTTGAATAATTATAAAACATAGCAAGCCAATGTAAAATTATATGTTTTGAGGGAAATAAGTCATTAATTAATGGAATTTTCAAAAAAAGAGATTTATCTTTAGCAAAATAACAAAAGAATTAGAAGACAAAAGAATTATTTCTGAATTTATTTTGTATTGATGAATTTAGTGGATGAATTAGATTTTCTATATACATAAGTGCGATATATATTGAAGCATGTCGCGCGTGCTACCATACCTAATTATTTCGAAAATTGTGGCGTTTGAACTTCTTTCATCTCCTTCTCCAATGCGGAAATGCTTTTTCCAGTAAAAAAAATAGTTTAAAATATTTATAGATATAAAATTCTTGATGAATTAAAAAAAAAAAAAACTTTTAAACAAAAAAAAGTGCACTATCAGGGTAACTAATTTACGCACGCAAAGGAAGATTATTTGATTATTTAAAGGTAATTTACTTGGCAGAAAAGGACATAGCTTGTTGCTTTATCATCGTTACTTGCTCCTTTTAAAACCTCGTTGAAATAAAAGTATGGAAAATCTATAATTTGAATATGCTATTGCTATTGTGATATGCTATTTCTGAAGGCTATTTCAGATAGAATTTAGATAGAATATTTCAGATCCTCCCTAAAAAATGAAGAAAAATTTTGCGTTTCTAACCATACACAAAATGGCTTTGGAATAGCATTTGTTTTAAATTTTTAATTTATTGCTTTGTAATTTTATTAATTGATAATATATGTCAGTAATTGGAATCCATTTCAGAAAACAATGCATGATTATGTGTTTACAGGAAATAATTTATTTTAACACGTTTCCAAACATTCCACGATTGACATTGTATATTGAAACATCAGTTTGTTATTCAGCATGTCTTTCCCATTAATCACACTGAGCAGGTAATCATGATTTTACTTTCGCCCTTCAGTTTGTTTATTTCACAAACCGGTTCACAACAACGCCCACCACAACAACTCAGTACTTCCATAACAATGTCTTAAGCATTGAATTACAGCCAATAAACTTCAATAACAATGCTTTAGGCATAGAATAACAGCCGATAAACTTCGATAAATGCATCGTTTTCAGACAAATGCTTTAATCTAGAAGATTGATAAAGCTGATTTATCTTTTGATACTGAAACCGATAAATTATATTTAAAAATTTCGTCTAATTCTTCCAAGATTAATAAAATTAAAAATTCCATTGTATCTACTAATGAAACTTACGAAATTTTTATAAAGTTTTCGTGAGAAAAAATCATTTTCCTTTCCACTAATACAATGATTTAGGTAAATTAGATAATAAACGACGGCGAAAAAAGTTTTTAACATAAATATAGCATTTGATATATAAGAAAATTTTAGATTTTTATATTTCTTCCTATTTTTAACTAACCACTTAACGTTTATGCCTAAAACGTTTTTGCAGATGTTCTTTTTTTTCTTTTTTTAGTGTCTTAATTTTCTTGATTTTGTTAGAAATACATGTTTCTAGCTCCTTGATTTTGTTAGAAATATAAGTTATAATTCAAATATGTGTCTATTTTTTCTCCAAACTCAAAATATGATGTAAAGATAAAGGGTATGCGAATTGAAATTGGAATTTCGTTTGCTTGCCTTTTAATGCTATTTAGTAAATTAAATAGCTATAAATATTTTTTGTTTTTTTTTCCAGAATTTTTTTTTTATATTTTATATTTCTTAATCATCAGCGCTCAATTCCGAACTTGAAGAAGATTTTTTTCTGAATTAGCTATACTGTAGTAGAAATAATGTAATTATAAAAAAACGTTGTCTAAATAAACATACTAAAATTGTTTCATGAAAAAAAAAGTACAAAAATGCGTGGGAAATTAAATGGTAGATGAAGTTTAATTCACATTATGTTTTTTTTTACGAACTGAGGAAAACAAATATGGTCAAACTAACAAACATGGAAAAAAATGGTAATTTTTTGGTTATGTTAACAATAAAATACGGTTTTATAATCTGTGATAATTTTTTTTAAATTTTTCATCGTGATACCTTAGAGCATGGCATAAAAACCATTTAGACGATAAAATTAATTCTGTAGTCTTGTAATTTTTAATAAATGTGTGGTAGTAATTATCGTGCTGAATGGTAAAGAAGTTTCTAATAAAAAAACATGATTTTGATTAACAAAATACACGGCATTTAGTAATTGTTTGCTCAGTATGGTGACGGTTTCCTAGAAATTCTAAATTACAAAATTGATTTTCTTATTACTACACTTTTAGTAAAATATACAAAACTGATTAGTAAGTTTAATTAAATGAGCTATTTTATTTCATACTCTAATGTATCATGATAAAATTACCAAATTTTACCATATTTACCAGATGTTTTCCGGTATTATAAAACAATATTTTATTGTTTACCTTACCAAAATCATTACCAAAGAGCTTCGATAAAAATTACCAGGATTTCAGCATGCCCAGAGTCAAAAACAAGGTAAAGCGTACCATATTCTGTAATTTCAGCCATACTTTTTAATACTGAAATAAAGTACAGCATTACTTTATTTTTCCTTATATTATCGAAAATTACTATAATCGAGCAACTAGTTACGAAGAAACCTGCATAGGAAGAATTATTCTGGGATTTTGAGCGAATTCTCGCAGTTGGTTTTCAGGATAAATCTAAATCCCAAAACCTATTCTAGAGATTACTACCTAAGCTACACCATTATATGAATGCTGTATACGGGTAGAAGAGAGTATTTTTAGGATCTTTCCAGAATTCTGGTTAACTTCTTTTATCGTTTCCAATCTTCGTTGTACTTTTGCAAACACGTATTCCATTATATTGTTTCTTGCTTTACACTACTTTTTGCTTTGCGTAAGTCGTTTGAAATTATCTTTGGTATCATGTAAGTCATATGAAATTATCCTTAAGACTATAGTCATGAATCTTTCTTTGGATTAGCAAATTTAATAATTGTATTCAAAAGTTTTTTAATTTGCTTAAAAATTTCTCGAGATATGGTGAAATACGTAAAAAAATAAAATTAACATCAAGGGGTCCAAACTTTAAACCTCTCTCCTGAACAAACCATGGGAACCATATTTACCAGACTGCTGCTATCCCCTATATTTTAGGGGTCAGAAATCCAAATCCATCAAAACAAATTATGTTTTTTCAAACGAAGTGGATTTCGTAACGTAAAATATCGTCTGCCCTATTTAATTAGCATATATGAAATCACTCTCTCGTACCATCAAAATTGAGTACTAGACCGTGAAAATCCGATCATTTGATCAAAAGTTATTCAAAGTGGTCCGTTTATTTTTTGCACACAGCATATATTAGACTGCATCTTGTTCCAGAACTTACAAGCTCGTATTTTAGAAAGAAAAAATTTTGCATATAATGTGTTGTTATTAGAGTTACCAATTTTTATCTAACTGCCAATTAATTCTTTTTTTTTATAATTCATAGTTTAGATGCGATAGGATAATGAATGATATGATTTGATAATTTATAAGTTAAAAGTGTACCCCCTCCACTTGCATATTGGTATATCTTGTATATATTCAGTAACACACAGATATAAAATAGTTCAAATTGCACTTACATTGCCATTCAAAGCTTTTTTTTTATAAAAAAAATGCATTAAAACTATATTCCGTCAATGAAAAACTGATTAAAAAAAAGATAAAGAAAAGCTCCAATTTAAAAAAGTAAATTGTAATTTATTCTTAAAATTATAACTAATGTTGAATATATCTGTTCTTCAGCTCTATTGCATTAAGGTGTAATAAACTTAATAAAAATATTTTAGTTATTTAAAAAGTTCCATTT